>CM030361.1:143239772-144672905 GCA_017893485.1 Hemerocallis citrina
CATCGTCTCTAGGAAACTGCATATCAATTCAACCCCCAACCCAATTTCTTGTCCAAAGTGACACACTTCCATAGCTCCCAAAACCAAAAAGATCGCCACCATAGGGCCTTCGGTCCCTACTCCCCCACCAGCCCGTAGCCCTACGAATACCCAGGGCTCACGGAGACAATGGACCGAGAATCCGTAGGGACCAGTTCCAAGGGCATCCCGCTCCGTCTCAAGGCCGGTTGAACAACATGTGGCAGACGACGTCTGGATCGTCATCAATAGCCGATCCAACTAGGTAGGCTTCTGAAACCAGCTCAATCGTTCGACGTGCGAGACCACACCATCAAACTTGGCCCTGCCATAATACTTTTTGGTCCCGAGGCCGAGATAGATGATACAACCACTCACTGAGAGACCACTGACATACTAGCGGTCACGGTAGAGAGGGCCACATCAATCGTGCCGAGTTCCAAGAGTTTCAGATAGAAGTCCTACGGGCACTGCATGGAAGAACCCGGGATTGACGAGGGCCGGCTAGAGAACAAATCGAGGACTCTGGATAAGAGGAGTCCCATGGGTCATCTAGATCCAGAGATAGGCATGACAATGTCCGAAGATGTCTTCTGAACATGGAAGACCGCCTAGCTCGGATAGGCGAGAATGGGGGACGATTCAATCGGGGTCGTCAACTATCCAGACCCCCCTTCTTGTCCCTAATCCTCAATGCCCCCTATTCCGAGGAACTTCAAACCTCCACAGTTCGAAACGTACAACAGAGAGACAGATCCTGTTGATCACATAGAGAGGTTCAAAACCCCCATGATGATTCACAATGCCTTGGATCCTCTCCTATGTTGCGCATTCCCAGCCACTCTGTGTGAAATGACTCAAGAATGGTGTTCTATGCCCGCCCCTGGTTCAATTTTCTTCTTCGACCAACTCGAAGAGAATTTCCTCACGAACTTTGTGACTAGTCGAAAGGCGTAGAAGATCAGTGCCTCCTTTTTGGACCTAAAACAGAAGGACAGAGAGTCCCTCTGAATCATCATCCAAATATTCACGGAAGATGCCAGGACAATCTCCTCCCTCGACGCCGGGGTTGCCTCGGCGGCATTCCGACACAATGTCCGCCACGACCAACTGAAAACCTCCATCTCCAAAAAATCTCCCATCGATTTTCTCGATCATCTACAAAGGATCGAAAAATACTTCCGAGCAGAAGAGGCTCTGCACTCCGGCAGCTGGAAGGAGACTCAAGCGAAGGGGAAGAGGAGAGCCGATGAGTCCGAGGTCCCGAAGAAGTCACAAAAGGACCTCACTGGTCAAGGCATCCACCTCCTGTCCCTCAGTTCGAGAGGTTCACCGCTCTATCCATGAGTGTTTTGGCCATCCTCATGGAGATTGAGGATAAAGAAATGCTCAAGTACCCCCTGCTGTCCAGCAAACTCGCTAAATGAAGGGACCGAAGGTTATACTGCCGGTTCCATTGGGACCATAGACACGAGATCGAAAACTATCGAGCTTTCAAGGAGGAAATAGAGGTGCTCATACGTAGAGGCTATCTGGCCAAGTTCACTCAGAGAACTGAATAGGCCTCCTCTTTTCGAAGGGTGGACAAACGTCATGAAACAGGCTGCTACCCCAAACGTCCACCAGTGGACGTTTGTCCATAGCTATTCTCTAGTGTTTCCACAGTGGACCGATGGGCGGAGACTAACGCATCTCACAAGTCTTTCGTCCGAGAAGTCAATGCAGTCTATCAACAACTCCCCTCTAATGGTCGAGGGCTATCGATCTCGTTCTCGAACGAAGATCTCGAGGGTGTCCGACTCCCACATTGCGATGCTCTCATCATTAGCCTCGGTTTAGCAAATCACGAGGTTTGCCGTGTCCTGGTCGATAACGAGAGTTCGGTGAATGTTTTGTTCCTGGCGGCCTTCGATGCCCTAAAGCTCCCCAGAGAAAAGTTAAAATCGGTGGGGTACACACTCCAGGGGTTCCTCGAAGCCCCTATTCAGATCGAGGGAATCATAACCTTCGACATCACTGCCAGGCAGACCCCGACTTCCTGAACCGAAACCATGGACTTGTGAAGGTGAATATTCAAGCTGCTGACAATGCCATCCTCGACCGACCCAACCTCGCATCCCTCTAGGCGGTACTCTTAGCATACCTGTCATGCCCTGCTTTCCAAAAAAGAATATGGAATACGGATATGTGACTAAGTCCAGTGAATGATTTTCAGCATCCATAAACTATTAGGATCTTTACAACATTTCACAGGAATAATCAGAGTAGGAAGCAAGAGAAGTCAACCACGGATGCACATATGAATCAATATACCAATATGAATTTACTTGAAACAAAATTTAATAATCTCAAATAAACCAGATCTGAACAAGTCAATAATCCTGGGTCATATTGCCCAATACAAAATAATCCATGTAACCAAGTACAATTATTCAAGATAAGCAATAAGAAATAAATAGATATAGAAAAAATCTCCAGCCAACTAGAATCTCAGATCACCTACTCCATCGGGCAGCTGATCACCATAATATGCAATTTAACAAATTTCAGGAAGAGGAAAAAGAAACAAAATATCCGTCAATGCAAGTTACGGGCCACTTGTAGTGCAGGCAACAAGTACAGGAAAGATAAGCAAGAATAGAGTAATAGCGGAAGAAAGAATAGTATGGAAAGAATGTGACAACAAAAACAGAGGACTAACTCTAGTCAAGAACAGAAACAAGTAGTATGACAAGATGAACGAAAGCAAGTGGAATGAAACAAGTGTCAAGTAAACAAGTATCTTGTAAACGGTAATAGGTGTCAAGAATCAAGTGATCATGTACAAGTAACAAGTAGCAAGTGTCAAGTGATCATGTTCAAGTCTTGTAAATAGTCCTATCTAGGTAGTACTTCATGCGTTCCAGGTTTTTACCACATGGTTGTTACATTCAAACAGTTTCGTTTTAGATTTCATAGTGGATCATAGAGGGCAGTGTACTCAAGGACAAGTATCAAGTAATCAAGCCTCAAGTATCAAGTATCACGCCTCAAGTATCAAGTATCAAGTAATCAAGTAGGATCTATAGATCCCCTTCCAAGTACACGTTTCTGTATTTTCCACTATTAGATCTTTCCCTTTAAACCCCGACTTAGTTTCTTATTATTATTCTTCAAGCAAGCATGGACGTGCAGAAACAAGTCAAGAAACATGGAGAAACAACAAGGGACAAATTCAAGTTGAACAAAGGACACGATCAGGTGAAGGAAGACTCAAAATAGACTAAGACAACGAAAATTCTAGTTCTAGACAGCAAGACAGTACTGCACCAAATGTGGGATTCCCGTTGCCATGGACATGCAAATCTAGATCCATCAGTAAATCTAGAAGATAGACTCCCGGCTGAATTCATCAAATATATATGTCATATGGTATTTTACAAAAACATGACTCAAAACATATTTGTATTCAGAAAACATATTCAGCCAGAAATCAGAAACTTGTATTCTTAAATAGGAAAACGACATAAAAACTTACTGATTAAATCCAAGAAAAATCTGGGTATTCTCTAGTATGTTTAATAACAGAAAATAATGTTTCATAATTTTCCAACATATATAGAATAGTCAAATAAAATAAGAAAACAGCAAGATACAGTAGTTTTGTAAATCTGGAATCATAAACACAGTAGTACTAAAACAACAATATCTCACAAAATACAAATCGAAATCCATATCCGTCAAAAGGGTGATAAAATAGATACAGTAGGCTACAATTCATATTCACAAAGTTTTTATAGACAGCAAATAGATTCAGGTTGAAGTTTAGGTTCTTTACTGAACAACATGAAAATTCTATAAGTATAGTATTTGTTTGCAAATATAGAACAGTTTGTAAAATTCATTAATTAAATCCAAAAAAAATTTAGAAGTTGATCCCCATCAAGTCTAGTTGTACTCAGCAAAATATTGGATCAAAATATTATCTTTAACATCAGTAGAAAAATAATTTACCATACAGAATTCATATAAGACTGGATCTGAAATTTTAAATACATCTGTAGTAAAATAGCCATAACTCGCAACTCATAAATCGAAACTGAGATCTGTCAGGAAATCTGAAAAGTAGACAGAATTCTCTATAATACATATTCACAAATAATTTTCACATACTGACCTTAATAGGGTCTAAAATACTGATAAAAAATGGGGTAACAGAAAAGACAGAAATATTCTTCGTGCATAAAATCAACTAGTCCATATGAAACTCATCCAAATCATGACAAAGTGTGAAATAGGGTATACTAGATATCCAAGCAACATGGTATAGGGTATTTTACAAGTCTACAATGAGTTATACTACTACTAACACATAAAGCATATGAGATCATACAACACATCATGGATCACGAACAACATGCATGTATATATATCAAGAATCTAGATTATTGCTAAGTTGTTTTCATGTCATTTGTGTAACGAGACGAATACGGATGGATCAACAACTAGGGACAAGATCAAACAAGGGAATCATGAGAATGGATCTTAAAGCAACTACACTACAAGGCGGTATTTAGTACTTGTATTACACAAAGAAAAGAATACAAGTTACTTGCTTTATAGTCGACGACGGAAATGACGAAGTAAGAGCAAGAATAACAGGAATGGATGCCCGGGCACAAACACGATACCAACGAACGGATCTCGAACAAGATGATCACGAACACAATCGAACGGCTAGATCCAAGAGTTGATGATGATCACGATCAGATCAAATCAGATCGAATGGTCCCGATCAAGGCTGATGATGATGGAGACGATGATCACGATCAGATCAGACGGTCGAGATCAAGATATCAAGAACAGATGATGGTGGATATGATGATCATGATGATGAGAATGATCATGGCGATCAACGGCCTAGGATGGCTTGATCACAAAAATAGAGCAACGGTGAAGGGTAGCCAGGGGGCTGCTGGGCAGGGGTGCTCGGGGGCTATCATGGTCGGGCTTCGCTGGCATCGGGCTGAGCTGTGCAGGGAGGCTGTGCTATCTGGCACTGCTGCTATCGCCGGAGGGGAGCAACGTAGCTGTGGCTACTGGCTCTAGATAAGGGCGACATGACTGGGGGTCGCGAGCAGGCAGAGGTCGCGACACTGGGAGGGTTGCGCAGGGGCTGGCGAGGGATGCTTGGAGAACAGGAGAAAGGGAGGAGAGGGCGGTGCAGTGGTGCAGGGCAGAGCAGGGGTTGATGGGGGGTAGGATGAGCGAGAGAGAAGGAGGTCGGGGACGATGTGTAGTCGGGGAGAGAGAGAGAGAGAAACGAGAGGGCGACTAGGGTGGATAATGAATAGGGGGAGAAGAGTAGAGTGGCTGAGTAGGGTTTAGAGGTATTAGGGTTGTATACAGAAGTGGGTATATATATAGGTTAGTTAGTTTAGGGTTTAAGGGTATAGGATAACGGGTAGGCATTTGGGTGTAAACGGGTAAGTTTATTAGGTTGGGTATTAATGGATTCACGGGTTTGAGGGTAAACGGGTTTCGGGTTGTAGGGGTTTTTAAAAACTAATAGAAAAATAAATAACCAATAAAAGGTAGGATTATATAACAAAAAATTATTCTATACTACAACGTGGAAATAATTTGAAATAACTACTAATACAATTAACAATATAAATGGATTTTTAAATAGACAATCAAAGTTATTATAATAATAACAATAATAACAATAATCATAATAATAATAATAATAAAAATGAAAATAATTGTAATAATAATAATACTGAAGAATAGTAAGAACAACAATACTAAAAGGATTGTATTTCGATATAAAAATCAATGGAAAAATAGCTACGATTAAAATTATTGATTAAAAATAGACTTTAATAGGAGATCCAACAATACATTTTAACAAAAATAATTTGAAAGCAGAAAACTAATTTACAAAAATTTGAAATACCGAAAATACACAGAAAATACGTATTTACGAAAATAGGGGTTACAGTACCATATGACGTTGAAATTCCCCACCGAACGTGGGGTAGGCATCGTCCGAGGTAACTAGGAGGTCACCCTAACCTACTACATGGCCTCTATGGGAGTGATAATCCTTCCCTTAGACGCAGTCGATCTCCTCTTTGAAAGGAGCACAATCGGGTTAGAACCGGTCAATGAGTTGGAAGAGATCCCATTCTCCGAAGACGACCCTTCCAAGTGCTTCCAAGTGAGCCAATCCCTTCCTCCGGACCTAAACCATGGCATCATCAATTGCGTCCGTTGAAGTCAGGACATGTTTGCCTGGGTACCCTCAGATATGCTTGAAATCTCTGAAGATCTTATAATACACAGGTTGAGCGCCCGCCAAGACTCCAAACCAGTGTAGCAGAGGCACTACAAGTTTGCTCCTAATCGGCTACAAGCGGCCAAGGAGGAGGTACAGAAACTCCTGTCTGCCAAATTCATTGAGGATGTATGCTACCCTGAGTGGCTTGCTAATGTTGTAATGGTAAAAAAGACAAATAGGACAAGGAGGATATGCATTGATTTTATCGACCTCAACAAGGCTTGCCCGAAAGATCATTTTCCCCTCCCATGTATTGATGCCCTTATCGATGCGACGTCCGGACACGAGTTCTTTAGTTTCATGGACGCATTCTCAGGCTATAATCAAATCTGGATGTACCCTTCGGACATCCCCATGACTGCTTTCATCACCGACCAAGGACTATATTGTTACCGCATCATGCCCTGCGAGCTGAAGAATGCCGGAGCTACATATCAAATAGGTCGAAATATGGAGGTATATGTCGATGACATGCTCGTCAAAAGCCTTCAAGGTCGAAATCATGTGAAAGATCTAGAGGAAGCATTCGAGGTCCTTCGATCCTACAACATGCGGCTGAACCCTTCAAAATGCACCTTCGGCGTCACCTCCGGAAAATTCCTCGGGTTCATGGTCAGTCAACGGGGGATAGAAGCCATCCCCGAAAAAATTCAGGTCATCCTGAACATGGCTCCCCAAGAAACATCAAGGAAGTGCAGCATCTCACCGGTCGGTTAGCAGCCATCGATCGCTTTCTCTCCAAATCCGGCAAGAAAATCACTACTGTTCTTTAAAGTCCTTAAAGGAACTAAAAATTTTGAGTGGGGGGAGCTCCAACATTAGGCTTTCGACCAGTTAAAAACATACTTAATCTCTGATCCTCAGCAAACTCGAGCCGAACAAAGTGCTCTCCCTTTACCTCACCGCTTCCGAACACGCGCTCAGTGCTGTCTTGGTTCGGGATGAAGGCGGATCTCAGAAGCCGATCTATTACGTTAATAAGGTTCTTCAAGATGCCGAATTTCGGTACTCTAAGTTGGAGAAGATGGCCTATGCACTCGTCATGCCGGCGAGAAAGCTTTACCCTTATTTCTAGGCCCACTCCATCTAGGTCCTTACAGAACAACCCCTCAAACAAGTGCTCCACAAACCCGAGACGTCAGGCCAGCTGATCAAGTGGTCCGTCGAGTTGAGCCAACACGACATCGGCTACAAGCCCCGAAATGCTATTAAGGGTCAGGCGCTCGTTGAATTCATCATCGAATGTACAATCTCCGACACTCCCGGGACACAAGACGAGGAGCCAAAAAGGGAACTATATATGGTTGGATCATCCTACAAAGGCAGGAGCAGGACCAGAGTCATACTTAAGGGACCAAACACCTTTACCCTATAATATTCCCTATGTCTCAGTTTTTCGGTCTCTAAAAATGAGACAGAGTACGAGGCAATGATCGAATGGCTCTTTCTGGTCCGGAAGGTAGGAGCCAAACGCATAAAGATTTTTCAGTGACTCCCAACTTGTCATCAATCAGATCTCTGGAAAGTACGAGGCTCGCGACTCTCGAATGATCCAGTACATGGCGCACGTTCACCTTATCCTCTTAGATTTATTGGAAGCGACAGTGAATCAGATTCCTCAAGAACATAACAATCAGGATGACGCCCTATCCCAAGCTGGCCTCCTCCTCCTTCGAGGGGTTGGATCACAAAGTCTTAGTGGAAGTTCTCCTGAAACCCAGCATCGAAACCTCTGAGCCTCCTGAGGTTAACTGCGTCAACCTACCTGCGCAAAAAGCTACTTGGATGGATCCAATATCGAACTTCCTAAAAGCGGGCGAGCTACCCTAAGATCCATCCGAAGCCAAAAAGTTTCGTGCTTGTTTAGAAAGGTTCGTGCTAATCAACGACACACTCTTCAAATGCTCGTACACCAAAGCAGACAGGAGACCCTACCTCTGCTGCCTTAGCCCTCAGGAAGCCAAATACATGTTAGAAGAAATGCATGAGGGAATCGACAACTGTCACGAGGGTAGTAGAGCACTTGCAAGAAAAATACTTAATCACGAGTACTACTGGCCAACCCTCCTCCATGACGCTCAGGATCTTGTAAGAAAATGCGGCCCCTGTCAAAGGCATTCCTCTATTCGACATGCCCCCCAAGCCACTGAAATCCCTAGCCAGTTTGATCCCGTTCCCTACGTGAGGAATGGACCTTGTCGGCCCTTTTCCCATGGCGACCGGCCAGAAACACTTCCTCATCATCGCCATAGACTATTTTACCAAATGGGTCGGCCGAACCACTCTCAACCATTACCGAGCATCGATCTAACCAATTATTTTGGAAGAGCATCATCTGCCAATTTGGTGTCCCTCGAATACTCGTAATCGACAATGGCACCCAGTTCACCGATAAAAACTTTCGCGAGTTCTATACTGACTTGGGGATCCAACAAAGGTTCTCTTCGATCTCACACCCCCAATTCAATGCCCACACCAACAAACAGATCCTAGACGGATTGAAGAAGTGCCTGGATAACTCACCAAAAGGTCTATGGGTAGAAGAACTACCGTGTGTCCCGTGGGTCTACCAAACCACAAAGAGGGTCCCAACAGAAGAATTTCCATTTAACCTGACCTTTGGGGCCGAAGCAGTCATTTATTTAGAGGTCGATCTATAAGACCCCCGCAAAATAGTATACATCTATTTTGTATTTTTAATCCGAGCACGATTAAGAGTTGCACGTATTAATTGATTTTCCTCGATTTTAATTGAGTAAGTATTGAAACATATTATTATTCGATATGTTTTGAACTCAACGAAGGTACAATTGTAGAACCAGAGTTGAGATATCTTCTCAATTAAGCCGTATATTAGTCTTAACTATAATTGAGTTAGGACGTATAATATTGAATTATTATTTTATATGGTGATAATACGATTTCATGTGTTATTACAAATTGTATGTACAAATTATTTGTGCGTATTTCAATTTTTATTGTGTGGTTTTAATTGACCTAATTAACTCATTTAAATGGACTCGAACTAGACTTAAACTTGACCCAAACAAACCTAACTTGATCCTAATTGACTCTACACTTGTAGTGTAGTATGTCATGTAACAAAAAAAAAAGAGTTGTGCGTGCAAAGTGACCGGCCAATATTGGAAGGAAGTATGTCATGTAACAAAAAAAAAAAAGAAGAGTTGTGCGTGCAAAGTGACCGGCCAATAATGGAAGGAAGGGTTAGGGTTTGGGTGGAGTTTTGTTTGAAATTTGAAAGATTCTTCATGATGATATTGCGAGACCCCAAGTGACAAACCCAGTCCTACACTCTACCTCTTGTCTCCCCCAATGCATGGAGCTCCCACTCCCCCCCCCCCCCCCGCACTAAATCATGCCAAGTTCATATCTCCCACTCTCTATTTAATCCCCTCATCTCATCCTAACTCCATTTTCTCATTTGTACTCCAAGTTTAACTAATATCTCCATTCTAAACCACTCCAAATATCCCTCCTACACTTGAGTTGCTATTTTGGAGGCAAGAAGGGAAAGAAGGAGCCTAGGAGAAGCCAAGGAGGAGCCATGGAGTGAAGCACTTGGAGCAAGAAGGGCCAAGGAAACTAGGAGTTCGAAGTTAAGGGGCAAATTTCTACATTTGACAAGGTGGGTGTTTCTAAACCTTTGAAGTGTTTAGTTTTTGTGTGGTGAAATTGTGATGTAGTGTTGACAACATGAGAAGTTATGAAATGTGTAATTAAGTGGTAGAAATTTGTTGCATGCTAATTTATTAGTGGAAGACTAGTTAAAAAACACTGTAAAGAGGTAAACTGAAAAGTGTGCTAGGTCTGGATGCTATAACTAGAAAAATACTTAGAGTTTGAAGTTCAAATTTTAAACATAGAATCTTATGAATTTTATACATCTTTCTTCAAAATTTAATAATTTTTGAAATTTATTTGCTATTTTAATTAAATAAGAACTTGAACTCTGACTGCACTGAAAATAGACTTAGCTTGTGTTCTGACTATGATTTTCCAAAGCTCATAAATCTATAACCACTTAAGATCTATTGTTGAAATTTTAGTATGTGTTTCTAGTATGTGTTAAGTGTTTGAATATAAAATTTTATAATTTTTGGACAAAGTTCGCTATTTTTAGAAAATCACCACTGACTATTCTGAAAAGAAAAGACAGAGTGAAGATGATCTGTTATGTTTTTAGTTGAAATTCAAGAAGTAATAACTTGAAAAGTAATTAGTAGAATCACTTTAAATTTAAGTATGCTCTGTTACCATGTATGTAGAACCTATGTTTCAAATTTTATGAAGTTTAAAGATCATTTGATATTTTTAAAGTATTGTTATGTTAACAATGGTTAGTTGTTTCTCTGTTCTGAAAATAATTTTCATTCACGTTAAAGAATGACTTATTTGACCACCTTAATGACACAATCTGAAGAAGAATGTAACTAGGAAGTTGTAGTAGAAACATAGATCTTTCCGAAATGTCTAAGAACTCATGATTTGGATCAGTACATGAATTATAATGAATTTTACAAGTGACAATAGAAACACACAGATTCATAAAGCTCAATGTTTTGCACTATGCCTATGAGATTGAGTTTGAACTTGTATAATCTGAGTTTTAAGTTGTTGTTGTGGGTCATAAATCATGTTGTAGATGTGAGAATAAGTTAGGACATAAATTATCTAATGTTTCATGTTATGAGTAGCTCATATGTGCTTGTAGACCACAATATAGACATGTTTGTTCGCTGTTTTGAAGTAGGAATTGTGATGGATGTTTATGTATTGTTGTTGATCACTTTGAAATGAGATTGATGTCCAATTTGCGCTTGTGCATGCAGTCTACTTTGAGTAGAAGCATGTGGAGCACCCGATTGCATTTCTTCGATGAAACGGGATTGGGAATGACTCCGTTTTGGCATGAACTCCATTGGTATGCTTGCTTTGGAAATGTGATTTTCCATTTTTAGAGCTCTTTATCACTCTTTTGTAGTATTCATGGCGTAGGATTTATTCCTAGGGTAGTGTACCTTTGTTGGACTACATTGGTTGAGTTTGAGACTCTAGGATTAAGTCATGTTGGCATATCTAGATGGGTAGAATAGGAACCCCTATCGCATCGAATGCGTTGGAGGAGATGACTCGTGCACCGACGTACACGCCTTTCATGGAAGGATTCCATGGTTGTATTTGGTGCTACCACTTGTCAAGGACCGTGGAGCATGAAGGTTAGCGAGAGCTACGTGTTGGTCGGACCGAGGTTGCGATCGAACTCCAAACGTAGATGGCGGTTGCGGCGATCGACGGAGTCGGTTCGTCGTTGGTTCAGGCCAAGTGTGGGCCGAGGCGGGCCAACCCTTGGGGCGAATTTGAGGGCTAGATCGAGTCCTATTGTTAGATGTGTTAGGTTCTAATAATGAAAAAGGTAATTAACTAGAAAAGAGTCTACATGTAGAACTTAACTAGTTGTTCATAATAAACATAAGTTATTTACTATGTTATGACTTGAAAGTGGATAGATCTTCTAACTAGAAGAGTATTAGTTAAAGTAAAACAGAATTAGACTCGCCTAATAATTTAGAATGAGACACTGAAAATGTATTAGAGATTGATTAGAGTTTTGAAATTCAGATAATCAGATGAAAAGCTAATAATCACATAATTAACCTCATTCTTAATCTTGGTCCTAGAGTGGGTTAGCACTTGTACCTTAGGTTTGAGGTGTTGCAGGACTAGATCGAGTCTCAATTGAATGTAAGGACAGGCACTAGCGAGTGGTGTTTGCCTGTCCGGGGACGCGTGGCGTCATCACGCTTGACCAAATCCTAAGTTCGTTTAACGCGGGCAGGAGACTTGGAGAAGGCCCAACTGGGGATCGGCTGAGAGGTAAAGACTCTAATATCTTCGGTCGGAGTGCCTTTATGTCTGTAACAACTTTTGAGGAGGTCTGGAGTGGCTGCGACGTCTCGACTGTAAGTTCTGGTCTAGTGTAAGGACGAGAGCAGAGCGGAGATTGGGGGAAACTCTAAAATTCCGCCAGGTCCTATGCATATCAATGCGGTCAGGAGGCTTGGAGAAAGGCCCAACTGGGCAACAGCTCAGAGGGAAGGGCTCTAAGTTCTCCGGCAAGGAGCCCTTGTGTCCGTACATCAGTTTTTGGTGAGGTCCAGAAGGCAGAATTACTACATCTCTACAAATTGTTTGGGCAGCGATAGACGTGAGCCATGCGACTGCGATTCCGGGCATAGTGGGTAAAACACATGGTATTGACACCACTACTGACAACAACGACGGGTATGAACTGGACGACTACAGCCTCATCATCATTAGAGTATCAGAGACAATAGAGAGCACAAGAGTCAGATGCATAGTGGGGGATCGAACCCCATCAACTGAAGAATGTCGTTTGGTTGGGGAATGTGTCGCATGGGATGCATATCTCTCCAATCAAGCGTGCATTAGCTTTAGGAGTATGTGTGCATAGTGTGTGCATTAGATTAGGCCATGACATACAACAACACTTGTTTGACATCACCTTTTTCTTTTGCATCAAATTTTGGTTGTTGAGGTTTGGAATAGCTATATTATGGCATAGTGATGATCGCTGTATTATAGCATTCAGTGTATTCAACTAACGTGCCCACAGTCTTTTTAGTTGCAGGATTGCTGATTCAGGAGTGCGTGGGAAAACTCAAGTCGTAGGAAGCATCAAGTGAAAGTTTACTGTCCAACTCCGTTGTATATTCATGATGTAATAAATTATTGTAACTGTTGTAATCATTGTACAATATAATGAACATTTGATGTAATAATAGTTTTAATTTCCAGTGATTTTGTTGTGTTATGACTCATTTAAAGGAAAGATTCTCGCTTGTGTCATGAGTTCTGGGTATTGGGAACTCGGGACGTTACACGGCTTCCCCTCTCCTTGCATCATATGCTTCGATGAAAGTTCCAAATCCACTGGCCTAAGAGCCAACCTTGATCTCCATGACAAGGTCTGCAAGAAATTGGCTATAAGAAGGAACGTTTACCGACAAAGAGTTGAATGCTTTTACAATGAGAAGGTTCGACTGACCAATATAAAAGTGGGAGACCTTGTATTCAGACGACTCACCATCTCCGAACCTACTAAGAAAGGAAAACTCGCTCCAAATTGGGAAGGCAAGGTCTCCGAAGTGATACGTCCGGGGACCTACCGACTTGAAGACCAGGGGCAAGGCGGTCAAGAAAACATCGAATGTGGATCACTTGATCAAATTCTATCAAAGCTCTTAAATCAAGTCAGACTCGTGATAAGGAAAATGTAATAGGAGCCAACTTTCATTGGACATCGAATAAAGTTATCTATAGCTTCGCTAGTTAATTGTCTATTCCTTTTCGTGGCTAAGCCCAAACCTCGGAAAGAGTGCCTCGAAAGAGGACCTCGACTTCGAGTCCTACGCAGTCCTCACTACTAAGTCTAAACATCGGAAAGATTGCCTCGAAAGAGCACCTCGACTCTGAGTGTTGCACATTTCTCACCGCTAACTTTAAACCTCAGAAAGAGTGCCTCAAAAGAGCACCTCACCTCTGAGTCTTACGCTGTTCTCATTACTAAGTTTAAACCTCGGAAAGATTGCCTTGAAAGAGAACCTTGACTCCGAGTCCCACGCAGTCCTCATTACTAAGTCTAAACCTCAGAAAGAGTGCATCAAAAGAGCACATCGACTCCGAGTCCTGCGCAGTCCTCACTGATATTTCTAAACCTCGAAAAGAGTGACTCGAAAGGGAACCTCAACTCTGAGTTCCACGCAATCCTCACTGCTGAGCCTAAACCTTGGAAAGGGTGCCTCGAAAAAGCAACTCAACTCTGAGTCTTACAAAGTTCTCACTGCTATGTTTAAACAATGGAATGAGTGACTCGAAAGAGCACCACAAACCATAACTCTGAGTCCCACGCAGTCCTGACTGCTAAGTTTGAACCTCAAAAAGAGTACCTCGAAAGAACACCTCAACTCTCAGTCTTACGCAGTTCTCACTGTTAAGTTTAAACTACGGAAAGAGTGTCTCGAAAGAGCACCCCGACTTCGAGTCCCACGCAGTCCTTACTACTAAGTCAAAACCTCAGAAAGAGGGCCTCGAAAGAGCACCTCGACTTCGAGTCCCACGCAGTCCTCATTACTCAGTCTAAACTTTGGAAAGAGTGCCTCGAAAGAGTACCTCAGCTCTGAGTCTTATGCAGTTCTCACTGCTAAATTTAAACCTCGGAAAGAGTGCCTTGAAAGTGCACCTCGACTTTGAGTCCCACACAGTCCTCACTACTAAGTCTAAACCTCGGAAAGAGTGCCTCAAAAGAGCACATCTACTCCAAGTCCTACGCAACCCTCACTGCTAAGTCTAAACCTTAGAAAGAGTGCCTCGGAAGAGCACCTCAACTCTGAGTCTTATGCAGTTCTCACTGATAAGCTTAAATCTCGGAAAGAGTGCCTCGAAAGAGCAGCTCGACTCCGAGTCCCACGCAGTCCTTACTGCTAAGTCTAAACCTTAGAAACAGTGCCTCGAAAGAGCACCTCAACTTTGAGTCGTACGCAGTTCTCATTGCTAAGTTTAAACATCGAAAAGAGTGCCTTGAAAAAGCACCTCGACTCTGAGTCCCATGCAGTCCTCACTACTAAGTTTAAACCTCGGAAAGACTGCCTTGAAAGAGCACCTCAACTACTAGTCCAGCGCAGTCCTAACTGCTAAGTCCAAACCTCTGAAAGAGTGCATCGAAAGAGAACCTCAACTCTGAGTCTTACGCAGTTCTCACTGCTAAAATTAAACCTTGGAAAGAGTGCCTCGAAAGAGTACCTCGACACTGAGTCTCACACAGTCCTCACCGCTAAGTCTAAACACTGGAAAGATTGCCTCGAAAGTGCACCTCAGCTTTGAGTCTTACGCAGTTCTTACTGCTAAGTTTAAACATCAGAAAGGTTGCCTCGAGAAGCACCTCGAGTCCGAGTCCCATGCAGTCCTCACTACTAAATCTAAACCTTGGAAAGAGTGCCTCAAAATAGCACCTCGACTCCGAGTCCCACGCAATTCTCACTGCTAAGTTTAAACCTCGGAAAGAGCACATCGAAAGAGCACCTCGACTCCAAGTCCTTTGCTGTCCTCACTGCTAAGCCTAAACCTCGGAAAGATTGCCTCGAAAGAGCACCTCGACTATGAGGCTTACGCATTCCTCACTACTAAGTTTTAACCTTGGAAAGAGTGCCTCGAAAGAGCACCTCATCTTTGAGTCTTCTGCGGCCCTCACTGCTAAGTCTAAACCTCAGAAATAGTGCATCGAAAGAGCACCTCGACTCTGAGTCACATGTAGTTCTCACTGCTAAATCTCAAACCTCGGAAAGGGCACCTTAGTTCCAAACAATAAGGAGTTTTTCTCTGCCACATCAAATGCGACACAGATCTCTCCACTATCATGAATTCAAACATCTCAAATCTCAACAAAAATTGGTCAACTGGCGGAAATAATATTTTTGATCGAAAGATGATTACAAAGGCAGTGGCATGTCCACAAGAAGGCATACAGATCGCTAAGGTCAGACAAACTTATATACATGGGATACAAACGACTATCCGAACAACGAAGATGAGAAAACTGGTAAGGGTGCCCCAGTGGTCGACCCCAAGACTCCATAACGGTGAAGAGAGGCACTCATGAAAGGACCAGAAGGAGCTAAACCAACAAAAAGGCACTAGGTACCTCTCAGATCGTCAGTCCCCCTCGCTGCTAAAGCCCAGTGACGTCTCCTGCCGCACAGAAGAGGCTTCATATTCGACGAAAAGCATTGATGATGAAGCCCCCCCAGGAATCACCGAAGGAGGATGGAAGTTGAAGCAAAAAACGGCACGGACATCCGTCGCTCCTATAGGTCAGGCTAAGTAAGTCTCGAGCGAAGGATGAGGAGTCCTCTGATATAGGTAACTTCGCATCTACGGACCTCGATCCTCGATCGGAGGCATTAAATTTTGTAATCTGAGCCATAAGTGACGAACTTCGACACATTTCTGCCCCAAGTTCTCCTCGACTTGGCCATGACAAAGCACGAACTTCTGACCAGAAAATCACGACCAAGCCCCTAATCGAGCACAGACACAGAGGAAAGAATTTCTCATGGGTTGGTCACGATTACTAAAAATCTTGAAATCCGAGTTGAGCAAGCCAAGACAAGGCCACAGTCCTCCAAAGGCGAAGTCTCGAGAACTTAATCCAATCTGTGAAAATTTCATCGAGGAAGCATTCACTTGTTGGAGCAAATAGCTTAGAGGCAAGGGAATTTATAAGCAACTCAGCCAACCACCTCATTAAGTATGAATTCAAACGGTCAACACTTCAACATCCAAGATATACAGTGACCTCGGTTATCATGAATGAAATGACCTAAGCGAATACATGGCAATTATGTGCGCAAGAGCCTCTTTGAGCTCCGTGAAACCTCGGCTACCTTGTCTCAACTCAGCAACATTCGACAATCAAACAAAGAGAAGGAAATGCAAAGAGGCAAATTTATTCATTAAAAAGAAGGGGATTACAAAAGTGGTGGCCAATCCGCAAAAAGGGCAAGGGTAAAAGCAACTTGTTAACGATGCCTCAGCACTGGTCCTTTCTTACTGATGTGGGTCGACTTTTTCTCGCGAGCCGTGGCGTCCAGCTCGGCCATCTGGTGCAAGTCCTCTTCGCTTGCATCGAAGGCCAAACCCTCAAGCGAGAGGTGTGGGTACTGGATCTTCATGTGCGTAAGAGCCTTACCGTACCGCACATCCTGGGCATCGAAGACCTGTAGCACCATTTCATCCAACTCCTGCTTGTCCTTAACTGCGCGCTGAGCCACCTCGTCAAGCAACCCCCACAATTCCTTCTTCTCGGCCTGCCACGCTAGCCGCTCTTCGGCCCATTTCCCCTTCTCGGCGACCAACCCCTGTCGACCGCTTCTCTCTCCCTCCAGTGCCTTCTCGACATCCTTGATACCCCCACCGGAAATTTTAGTTCCGATGCACCAATTCCCTATCACTTTCCTCAAACTCCAGAGCCCGAGCCAACATCGCATCCAGCCTCTGCTTCATCTCAGCCCCTGTAACGACAGTCTGCAGAAAGAGAAAACTATCAAGAAACCCTTACATTGAAATCTAAGGAGAATGCCGACTTCAAATGACAGATCCTTTTAGAGGCAACTTACCATAACAGAAGCCTAAGCCGAACGGGCATAAACGTCACCGTGGGCCTCCCTCTTCAGAGACACCAACTCCCTGGGAGTAGCCAGATTCTTCACCACCTGAGCCGCAATCACTCTTTCGCCTTAGTGACTGTCCAGGGTGGATCCTCGCATTCGCTAGCGATAGCTGTTAGGTTTCCAAGGCAGTCACAGATCAAATACATAGCAACAAAATTACAAAAATATCTAAACCTAGCCATGGATCCATGCGAAAATCATAAATCGTGTTTATGAGTTATACCTTAAGAATGGATCTGCTCTCTCCACAATATGTCAATCACAACACTGCAATATTACGGTGCCTCTATGGTATCTACACGAACAGAACGAAAAATGGCTCCCCCTCAGACCGTTGTGCTAGCTGCAGAAAGGGGATGTTCCTCCTTACGATCTCTCTCTCTCACTTTCTATGATGGCTAGGATTTTTCACGTCTCTCTTTTCCACAGACACATCATATATATAGGTGCATAAAACCAACCCTAAGAGAGTAATGAGGGTGTTGGGCTCACAATCTGACATGGGCCAGATTCGTGTTTGGGCCTTTGAACTTTAGTCGACCCATTTAATCTAATTAAATATCCAACCAATGTTAGGAGTCCAAGTCTTACTTGGATCCCTAATAAAATTCATTTTATGAATTTAAATTCCAATTTTGATCCATTCTAAGTGTGTAGCCATGTAGGTTCCCATTACGTTGACAATAATAATAAAATCATATTCGAGTATTACAAACAGTGAGCGGTATCCAGCAATACATCACTGCTACTCAAGTAATAGAAATGTAGTGATTTGACATAACCTATCCGAGACCAAAGTTAGCAAATTCATCTTATGAATTTAAATCCCAATTTTGATCCATTCTAAGTGTGTGACCATGTAGTTCCCATTACGTTGACAATAATACTAAAATCATATTCGAGTATTACAAACAGTGAGCGGTATCCAGCAATACATCACTGCTACTCAAGTAACGGAAATATCAGTGATTTGACATAACCTATCCGAGACCAAAGTTAGCATGTAGTCTAGTCCCTTTATCCAGATATCTTAATTAACCACAAGGCATAGAGCGTGTCGCCCCTGTATAGTTCAATCTTTGGTTTCTTAATGTCCGAGTAGACTTACTAAAACAAATGAGATCAATATCTCATATTAACACATTTGAGCACGGTCATGCATTTTGCAGTCTCACTCAATCAAGGGGCTCATAGATATCTTTCCAGTTATATAAGAGGAACAAATCCTATCTAAGTCACTCACATCCCTCCGCATGATTTGTAGTATATCCAATAGTCGACTTTATAATTACCTTATTACCAGCGGTGTTTGACGGCATTAAAACTTATAACTTCTCATGTAGGGAACCATAGTGACTTCAAGTCAAAGGACTACGTACACCATGGTCACTATGAGAACCTCTTATGACACTCACGTAACGATCCATGTAGCATTCTCATGGTGGGTCAGTCAAGTACATTATGACTCTAATATGTACCCATGTGAAGACTTGATATCTCAAATCACACACACTAGTCTCTATGTATTATCGTGTCCTAATTCATAATAATATTTGACTAGGGACATTTAAGAACAGTTTTCTGATTTCAGCCAATAGGCTCTCACAATCAAGTCATGCACTTGATATTCTACGACATTGAACTTACTATTCTAAAGACTTCATTATGTCATTTAATTCACAATAAATAACAAAATAAATGAAATGCCTAAATATGAAATAAATGTCATGATATAATGCAAACTAGTAATGTCAATACACAATTGGCCTCTAGGGCAAACACCAACAATAGCACCTTTGACGCCGTTAGGGTAGTCCCTTCTGCGGAGACCGGCGATGCCATAACTGCCGGAGGATCGACACCTTTGCGTTTCTTCGTCCCCGAGAGGCAGTAGAAGGGGGAGAAAGGGGATGCTTTGAGGTTCCCCCTTGCTTTCTTCCTTTTGGAGGCCTCAAATACCCTAGTCACATCTCCCTCCAATGGGGCCTTTTTCTTGGTCGACCTCCCCCCACGTCTGTCTCGGCCTTTGCACCAACCTCTACTCGAAGCTCAGCCTCAGCCTTCACCTTGGCATCAGTCTTGGTCTTAGCTTCGGCCGCCTTCATTGCCACCTTACGGGCCAAATGCCTTCAAAATTGCATCGTAAACCATGATCAAAGGAAGAATAAACTCGGTAAAGGGGGACAAAGGAAGAAAGTGAGGAAGTAACAGGCAGAAGAAAGCAATATATAAGCACGAAGGGGACATCGAACACTGTGAACACGTGGGTCTTCCTCTCTAGAATGACCCTTCGAATTCCACAGGTGCCGCTCTCCTACAGAATTGGTCGGAGAGATCGACCCAACCCCGAAAGGCTATAAAAAAATTCATTGGAGTCCAGGACGAAACTTTACCAAAAATCTTTACCATTCCACCAAAAATAATCAGATACAAGAGGCGGTGGCCTGTCCACATTCGACAAAATAAAACAAAGCATGAAAAGCTAGGGAAAGGGAGGCTCCCCCCCAGTACCCTTAGGGGTGGACGCAGCATCCGATCCCAACTCCGGAGGTTGCTCAGCCGGAGTCGCGGGCAATACCTCCGACGAAAGCCACGTAGTACGTTCATTACCGACGCCATCAAAAGTCCCGAGATTAGGGTCGGCACTAACACCAGGTAAGAAGGAATCGAGCGAGGAGTCGCAGGAGAAATGACAAATTCCGGATCAGACTCGAGAGAACCATGGCCAAGATTGGGGTATTTCTGCCTGATACGTTGGATGACTTGCCTAAAGCGGCGCTCTTCGTCCTCAATGATCTCTTCTGTGACTCCCACCAATTCTGATCGTGTCTGGGCCAGTTGGCGCTCTAACGTGTCCTTCTTACTCAATAACACCATGTAGGGGGACCGCTGCTCGCTTGGGTCACCCTCCGACCGCTTCCCTAAGCCCTTAACCGTCTTCTCCAAAGCCTCGTCACGTTCACGCTCTTCTTCGTGGCTCTCCCTATACTGCTCTGCCTTCCGAACCGCTAGGTCTAGCAAATGTTCATATCGCCTCTTCATTTTGGCACCATAGAGAGCAGCCTACAGAAAAATTTAGAATGTCAGCGACGAATAATCACGCCGACAGAACAGGACGCAAAAAGTACTTACCCGTACAACCCCCTGAGAAAAACAAAGGGAACACGAAGTAGTGGTCTCTTGGGCGAAGCTTCCTGATCTCTCAGACCTGGAAGGTTCTCCACTATTTCCCAAGCCATTTCTGACTCCACGACAAAGCCCAGCTCCACCACGGTCCCATGGTTTCTTCCGCGGTCCTCAACGACCTATCAATCGACCGCCCCTTCGGAGCCCCCTCCATGTCACGAACCTTCGAGCCTTAGGCTTCTTCGGCAAGTGCCCCAAGGTGGACACTTTGACTTTCCGCTTGCCTATACGGTCATCCGTCGGCACCTTACGGGGTTCTAACAACAAGGAAATCAACACATCGATATCTGCAGAGAAAAACAGATATCTGATAAAGAAAACCACCAGTACTTTGAGTCAAGGGTAAAAGAACAAACTCGAGCCAACGAATCTTAAACTAGCATCGACCAGCCTCTCTTCCGATACTTGCTGCCAATTGACACTAGTGCCTTCCCCAAAGAGTTTGTAAAACTTGGCACTCTCCTCCGGGCTGAGATAATGAGGCAACGGGGGATCCACCTTCGACGGGCCTTCGTACGACCACCTGGTAGGGACATCCCAGGGTTCGCTAATCCGAATAGCAAAATATCTCCTCTTCCAGCCATTAATAGAGTCAGGCTGGCCGTACACCACTTTATACCCCCAACACGGTGAAACATACCACCGGTAGGGGTGACCCAGTAACTCTTTGAACCCCAAACACATCTAGATATAATTGACGTAAAGTGAGACACCTCTCTCATGGCAGATCATTATGAAACACGCCAGGTGCTTCAACGAATTTGGCGCACACTGCATGGGGCTCAGATGGCCCCATTCAACACCTTCTTTATAAAGGAGTGGAAGGGGAGACGCAGACCAGAATGGAACATGTAGATGTTCATTACGCACAGCGGCCTCGGACGATTGGCATTCGTCTGAAACCGAAATTTGGGAGCATTAGTTCGAACTGAGAAGGGATGCGATAAACCATCATAAGCGACTCCAGTTCACCCCCAGTTAAGGCCCTCTTCACCGTATCGACATCGGTAATCTACCTACAGGACAAAGGCAGAATATCGAAGCTGGGCTCACCCTTCAAGTCCTCAGGGTACATTCAGACGGACTTCGCTCGCACAAGAGGAATGTCCAATGGGACCTCAGCCTCCAAGACTGTCCCGTTGAGAATGCCCGTGAATCTCCCCCTGAATTCTGCTAACTGGTCTCTGCTCCCTCAGTCGACTCCACCTTCTGACACCTTGAGAAGCTCCGGGATCTCACTCACTAAATCACCCTCGGTGCCACCGAACTTGGCTGCCCTTCTGACCCCGGCTATGGTCCTCTCCCTCGGGATTGGAGATTCTGATGATGTCTTCCTCCAGTTCAGGATCGCCTCTCCTTGAAGCAGACCAGCTCAACGAACGGGTGGTCGATCCACTTTCGAAAGAACTTGCTTCGGATCCACCAAGACCATCGGAAGGGGACGAACTACCCGTCCCTACGACTGACATATCTAGGGTTTCGGTCTCGAAAAAAGAAATTCCAGGAACTCAGAAAATAATCCCTCCTAGTGCTGAAGGGGGTGGAGGGCGACCAAATTTATAGGAGGTGGCTGGTTCTCGAACCATCGGCACGTGCCTCCCCTTCGAATTTCGTGATTGACAAACCCTTGAATGACCACTATCACGTGTTGACACCTCGAGCTCCGTAAAACCTGATTTGATAGAAGGCCAAGTGGACAGGAAGCCCTGCCTTGGAATGTCTCAGCATCTCGATTCCAAATAGCCCCGAGCTTCCTATCAAACGCAATACCTACTAAGTCCATGGTACAGTCTCGCGATGAACACTGTTCTAGTTTCCTTTCCAGAGCGACTACCCAATAGCCCGATGCGACTATCATGCCGATGATTTTCCCAGGAATTATTTACCCCTCGCAAACGGTCGACGACACATTTCTGAGAGTAGGGGGCTCATGATGGGGGGAAACCATGAGCGATCTCCACCACTGATCCTTACATGAATCGCAACGTGCCAAACCAGGCCCAACTCCAACCTCCCTACTGGCCCCAACCAGAAAGCTCCCCAGGCCTTCCGCATGCCCATTCATGCATCCGGAGAAACTTCCTGCCACTCCAGGCGCTCCGTTGGTTATGTCGTAACCATACCCCCACAACTCAAGGGAGTAACTAATCCCAGATCCGAGATCAAGGGGATTGGATACTGCGCTAAGAGCGGGGGGGGTAACAGATCCTTCTCAAAGGACCTATAAACACTGCATGGGGGTAGACCATGACAAGTAACGACTCTTTCACCACATAATCATCTCCAATCTATAGATGATTTCTAACTTATGCATCAGAGGGTCTGTCACCGGGAACACTTCCAGTGTTTCAGACTTGATTTTGCTGGTGGACGAAGCAGCCACAAAAACCGAACAAACCCAAGGTTCCTTCAGATCCTAAATGAAGGTCACGATTGTTGCGGTTTCCTTAAGTCCAAAGAACTCACATCATCTGTTGCTCCCACACCCTAAGAAAAAGACCACAACACTCTTCAATCGAATTGCTCGATTCCCTACAAACGGCTTATGATTGCGAAGCTACTGGACGTCGTAAACCCTTTTGCTCCCTTCCCAAGATGAATAGTCGAGAGACGACCGCCATCACCCTGACCAGACGTGGAGGCAGAAGAATTGTACGAAACCCTCGACATAATCTAAAATACTAACCTGGTAATCGGAAAGGAAGTCAGAAAGTTGGTCGCCAGTGACTGAAAAGTACATAGAGAGAGAAGCTGTGAAAACCAGAAAGAGAGAGAGTAAAGTGGAAAATAAGAGGTGGGTGAGAACTTATATAGGCAGCCAAAAGATACCTCGATATCCACAAACAATCTTAATCCTCTAATTCTGATCCATTGGTGATCAAGAAAATGATGCCTCGATTTCCACCACCATGACATCCGCAACACAAGTGCAATACACGCGTTAACTACAGCACAACAAGTGTAAGATGATCTGCTGAAATTTTCCAAGTCAAAAGTGGTTAACGCTCGGCATGCATCTCGAGCCCGCCAATAGTTTTCTCACAAATTTCTCCATCTCGAGTTCGCTCGACACTCGGCATGCACCTCGAGCTAGCCCAAGCATTTTCATATGCTTTCTCCATCTCTAGCTCGCTCGAAGCTCGGTATGCACCTCGAGCAAGCTACTGGCTTCCTCACAAGATTTCTCCAAGTCAGGTCACTAGATGCTCGGTATACACCTCGAGCTAGCCACTAGCTTTCTCATAAGCTTTCACCATCTCTAGCTTGCTCAATGCTCGACACGTACCTCGAGCTAGCTACTGGCTTCCACAGAAGTTTTCTCCATCTCTAGCTCGCTCGATGCTCGGCATGCACCTGGAGCTAGCCACTAGCTTTCTCTCAAGCTTTCTCCATCTCTAGCTAGCTTGATGCTCGACATGTACCTCGAGCTAGCCACTATCTTTCTCACAAGAGTTCTCCAAGTCAGGTCGCCCAACTCTCGGCGTGAACCACGAGCTAGCTATTAGCTTTCTCCAAGCTTTTTCCATCTCCAGCTCGCTCGACACTCAAGATGAACCTCGAGCTAGCCACCAGTTTTCTCATAAGCTTCCTCCAAGTCAGGTCGCTTGACGCTCGGCATGAACCTCGAGCTAGCCACTGGCTTCCTCACAAGCTTTCTCAATCTCCAGCTCGCTCGACGGTCGGCATGAACCTCGAGCTAGCCACTAGCTTTCTCACAAGATTTCTCCATCTCAAGCTCGCTCGACGCTCGGCATGCACCTCGAGCTAGCCACTAGCTTTCTCCATCTCCAGCTCGCTCGTTGCTCGGCATGCACCTCGAGCTAGCCACTAGCTTTCTCCATCTCCAGCTCGCTCGTTGCTCGGCATGCACCTCGAGCTAGCCACTAGCTTTCTCACAAGCTTTATCCATTTCTAGCTTGATCGACACTCAGCATATACATCGAGCTAGCCACTACCTTTCTCACAAGATTCCTCCAAGTCAGGTCGCTCGGCTCTCGGCATGCACCTCGAGCTAGCCACTAGTTTTCTCACAAGCTTTTTCCATCTCCAGCTCACTCGATGATCGACATGCACCTCATGCTAGCCACTAGCTTTCTCACAAGTTTTCTCCAAGTCAGGTTGCTCGACACTCGGCATACCCCTCAAGTTAACCACTAGCTTTCTCATGAGCTTTCTCCATCTCCAGCTCGGTCGATGCTCGGCATGTACCTCGAGCTAGCCACTAGGTTTCTTAGAAGCTTTTTCCATCTCCAGCTCGCTCGATGCTCGACATGCACCTCGAACTAGCCACAAGTTTTTCTACAAGCTTCCTCTAAGTCAGGTCGCTCGGCGCTCGGCATGCAACTCTAGCTAGCCACTACCTTTCTCACAAGCTTTTTTCATCTCCAGCTCACTCGACGCTCGGCATGCACCTCGAGCTAGCCACTAGCTTTCTCACATGTTTTTTCCATCTCGAGCTCGCTCGATGCTCAGCAAGTACTGCGAGCCACCGCCAAGCTTCCTCAAAGGTTCCTGTCTTGAGACGGCTAGATGCTTGGCACGAACTCCTTCTCAATTTTGCTCGGGCTCGATGCTTGACACGAACTCCCTCGTAGTTTCAATCGAGCTCGATGCTCGATACAGACTTTGAGCCCCCTCGTACTTCCTCATATCTCCGCTCGAGCTCGACGCTCGGCACTGGCTCCAAACCACCGTCGGCACACCCAACCCTCCAGGAGTGGGGGGGCTTTGATATAGGTAAAAATATGGCCACATCTGAACCGTTTGTTCCCATCCGGATGCACAGATCCCAGAAATCCAGTTTGGGTACCCCATGGGCTTCCTACTGGCCCGTCACACCAATCAGGCCCACAGAAGATGGTCCACCCGGTCCACTAGGGTTCCCTCTCTCCGCCAATAAATACCAGGCCCCCTCCACTATTGTTAGGTAATGCTTCTTTAGCCACTAAATCGCAATTTTATTTCTTCCAGTGATTAACTTGACTGTCGGAGGGCCTGTCGCTGGGATATCTCCCGATGGTTTAAGGTGTTTCGCAGGTATCTGGCGGCCTTCAAGCACCACCAGATCCACCTCTCCTACCACTCATACAGCCTTACATCTCGACCATATTTGCGGTTGAGATCTACGTCTTCCCTTCCAAATAACAAAAACTCACTATCTGTTGCTCCCATATCAAAACAGCAGCATCAGACGCTAATAGAGTGAGGATGGAGATGATGAAGATTTTGATAGTGAGAAGAAAGATAAGGAAGCTTTTGATGGTGAGAAAGGAGATGAAAAAGATTAAGAGGTGGGAAATGGACGAAAATAGTGGTTGAAAATTTAAAGTAGTAGGGAAAAGTTTTCAGAAGGGCATTTTGGTTGGGAAAAATTCATATGACTACAAGGTCATGAAAAATCATATGACAACTAGATCGAGCATTTGATTCTTCTTTAAAAATTGTGCATCCTATTGAAATCCCTCAGGATCTGGGTCTATCTTGTAGGGGCATGGTTATCATATGAAGTATTTTATGACCAAGTGTTCATATGAAATTTTTTCTTCTCATTTTTGTAACTATATTAATAGATGGAGTTTGACTAGGCCAACTGCCGAGATCTGATGTTGTGACCCTCTTTAAATAGTTCAAGTATGTATTTTGCATTAACTAAAAACTATGAGAGTTATTTGCATTGACCCCATAGACCATGGGTGTTTTATGCAATTTTTCCTTTTAAGAATGTGTAATAAATATTAATGAATGATAATATCATAGTCAAATAATAACCTTACATGAAAGTATAAATTAACAAGAAATTATACTTTCTAATGGAAAAACTGTACATCTTAATTATGTAAAACTCAGGCATTGTAATTACTTTATTACAGAAAGGGTGTTTTAAAATGATCTATAAGTTGTAGCTAATATAGTATAATGGTTGAGATGAGTACAAGATAATCTCAGCTGCTTCCAGATCATACTATAACGTAACCCTCTATTCAAAATATGGATGGCATCGGGGCCGGGCTGGCCCTGGACCGGCCCGGCCCGGCCCGGCCCCCCTCCAAACCGGGCTAGCCCCTGAACCGGCCCCCATAGACCAGGTTCAGGGCCGGTCCCTTTTTTTGGCAAAGAAGCCCGGTCAAGCCCAGCCCGCCTGAGGCCCAGGACCGGTTAAACCGGCCCGCGCGGGCTCGGGCCGGGCCGGGCCGACCGTTGGCTGTTTTTTTTTCTTCTAGAAAATAAAAAAAAATTTAAATTACGAAACTACCCCCCAACGGATTTATAACGGCTAGTTTTGGGGGGTACTTTAGGAAATCAAAAAAATTACATTTTCTATAAATACAATACCATTCCTTTCATTTCTCTTCACCAATTCACTCAACTATCTTTCTCTCTACTATTCTTTCAACATTCTTTCAAGTGATCAAGATCAAATTTGAAGGAAGGAAATCAACAACAATCAAAGTGATCAACTCATTCAACAACAACAACTCAACTCTCAACTTTCTCAACAACAACAACTCAAGTCTCAACTTTCTTACGGTATTTTAGTATAATTTTAATTTGTAGAATTAACATAGCATACTACTTCTTTATTGTCATATAATTTGTGTTTTCTTGATCTTCTTTCTCTCATTTTTTTTAGATTTTATTTTTAATTTTGGTAAAGTGGTAAAAGAAACATACACTACTCATTTTAGTATAATTTTAATTTGTAGAATTAACATAGCATACTACTTCTTTATTGTCATATAATTTGTGTTTTCTTGATCTTAGATTTTATTTTTAATTTTGGTAAAGTGGTAAAAGAAACATACACTACTCACTCACTACTTCATTTTTATTTTTTCATAGTTAAATGGCCTCTAATCGATCACACGGTGGTGGTAGGCATAATCGTCAAGAATCTACTAGTCATCACATTCCTTCCATTCCTAACCAATATATAGATAGTGAAGAAACATTTATTAATTATGATAGTTTTCCCGATTTGAATGAAACACACTCAAATCCTATAGAAATAGAAGATCTTGTAGAACCACAACCATCGGAACAAGGTCCTTCTCTAAACTCAAGGAAAACTAGAGGGACTACTTCGGAAGTACACAATTTTTTCAATTTTGTCCCTTCACAAAATGATAAGAGTGTAGGACTTAAAATATATAAGAAGTGCCAAACCCCATATAAGTTTAAAGTAGGATCAGGCACGGGTACACTTCAACGTCACTTAAATAAATGTCAACCACAATTTTCGAAAGATAATCTCACACAACAAAAAATACATCCTAAAACCGGTCAAGTAGATAGTCATACATATGATCACGATCACGTTCATAAGGGAATCGCGAAATTAGTAATTAGGGGTGAATTGCCATATTCGTTTGGTGAACAAAAATATGTAGAGAATTTTGTACAAGAAACCTTCCACCCCCATTTTAAAAAAATTGCTAGGAATGTTGTTAAGGGTGATTGTAAATTACTTTACAATGAGAGTAAGGATTTTTTGATAGCAACACTAAAATCACTAAACACTAAAGTTTCATTGACATCGAATGGGTGGGTAGGAGCAAACGGGGTTCCAATGATGTGTGTAACATGTCATTGGATAGATTCGGATTGGTTACTTCAAAAGAGAATAATTTCTTTTGGATATGTTAGGTACCCACATAAGGGTGAAATTATAGCCGAACACATTATGGAAGCATGCAATAATTTTTTTATTCATGATAAAGTGTTTGCTATTAGTTTTGATAATGCATCCAATAACACTAAGGCAATTGAGAGTTTAAAAATTACTTTAGATCCTGTGGAACCCGAAATTTTTTATGTTAGGTGTGCTTGTCACATTTTAAATCTTTGTGTGCAAGATGCACTAAAATATGGAAATGATAAACTAGAAGCTATGAGAGATTGTGTTCATTATATTACATTGAGTGGTCTAATTTATCAAGCTTTTCATGATTGGTGTAAACTTAGGGGCATTATATGTAGACGTTTTCCTAAAGATGTACGACATCGTTGGAATTCTACCTTTGAATTATTAGGTGTTGTTCTTCATTATCGTTTTAATCTTAGAGATTTTTGTGTCGCAATGGGTATGCAAAATTGTATGTTAGATGATGATTTTTGGTTTTTTGCCGATAGTTTATATAAATTTTTACAACCTTTTAACGATACAACTTTGCAATTTTCGAAAACATATACATCTACATCTAGTGGTATTTTACTTGAAATTGTGACTATGATGACAACAATTAATGATTTACAAAATGACCATTTTATTGGAGATATGGTTAATGCGGCATATGTTAAGTTTTTGAAATATTTTCATCAAATTCCTATGTTATATTGTGTAGCTAGTGTAATGAATCTTATGATTAAATTAGAAGGTACAGAAAATTTAATTGAAATTTTCTACACTTATGCCCCACACGATGCAATACTAGATTTTGATCATATTGCTTTTACTCGTAAATTTGAGAATGTTTTGACTAGGTTATATGATTATTATGATAGGATTTATTCAGCTAACACTATTCAAACACAAACACAAAATGTTCAATCTTCTTCTTCTTCTTCCTCCATATTAGCAAAGGAAAAGAGTCAAGCTAGTATTGGTGTTCTAAATCTTATTAAATCGAAAAAGGCAAGGACCAATTCACCTAATGAGTTGAATTGGTATAATGCACAATGTGCAGTTGAAGATGTAGAAGATGTGTTACAATTTTGGAAGACTAATGAAGCAATTTTTAATATTCTTTCTCGTATGACTAAAGATCTGCTAACAACACCGGTGTCAACTGTTGCATCGGAAAGTGCTTTTTCTCTTGGTGGCAGGATAATGAGTCCGAGCAGGAACCGATTGACAGCCAAAAATTTGGAGATGCTAGTATGCGCCGAAGATTGGATGAAAGCGGAAGAGAGGACCAAAGACTTACTTGAAGCACAAGCTGGAGGTGGATCAACAAGTAGCGATGAATGAACGATTACATTTAGTTAATTTACATTAAAATGTTGTTCAATTAATTGTAATTAATTGGGAAATTTAGAGTGATGAGATTCTATATTTAGGTTAAGTTGAAGTGCACGACAATAGTCCAATGTCTTTCTTCAATCTAAGTAGAGGCCATCTCGATCTTTAAATTCAAGTAATTCCCTTGATTTGTAATTTGATGATTTGAGCTAAATAGACAAATTTGTATGAATTTTATTCATGTACTTAATTTTATTCGAGAAGTTCAAATTTATTTAATCATGTACTTTATTTATTCATGTACTTCAATTATTTATGAAATTTTATTTTTTGCAATTGTTATACAATTACAAATCCATATACTTGTTCTTTAACAATGCTAAAAAAAAACCTTTATACACGGGCCCGGCCCGGCCCCCACACTAGGGGCTAGGGGCCAGGTACGGGCCAGGGTTCCTTACCTTCAGCCCGACCCGGCCCGAATGGCCCGAATGCCATCCCTAATTTAAAATTTATTCAAAAAGTTGTACTTACCTGGAAAGAGAAGAAAGTAAAAACAGCAAGGGGTGAAGTTCAAATTAGAGGGTAAAACAAAAAAAAACAACAAATTAGCTCAAATGCATAAATCAATTATACTGGAAAAGTAAAAGAGAGAAGAAGACATAATTACATGTTTATCTCGTCCAATGTTAAGAATGATCAGCTCAACAATCCCTTTGGAATTCATCAACAACCCCATCTCCAGCCCATCCTGCATGGGCATCTGGTAGAAGTATGCAGCTAACAAACTCCCGCCAACCTTGGACGCCCCCGCGGCTAACACCACAACCACCAGCTTCACGGCCTCCACCCCGTCCCTAATACTCCTCAAATCCGCCCTCAACCCACTAATCACATAAAATACCGGAAGCAACAGCCCCTTGACAAAGTCCTCCACCTTGTCAATCATTGACTCGCCCAACATACCCCCTGGCACAGCCAACCCGAAAATAAAAGCACCAAATATCGCATGAGTCCCAATGGCCTCAGCGATGAACGCTGACACCAACACGCCTACAAGCAATGAACACGAGTAAAGCTCGTCGACCTCCTCACCTTCTGGTGTGCGCCTCATTACCCATAACGATACTGGTCTCACCAGTGCGAAGCATACTACGAGAAAGACGATCCCAGATATGACGGTCCAAAGGGATCCCAGGACGTCCCCTCGTGATTGGGCAAGGGCGATGGAGAGAGAAAGGAGGATCCACGCAACGGTGTTATTGATGAGGGCGGCGGAAATGGAGAGACAGCCAATCTCGGAGGTAAGGAGTTTGAAGTGGGCGAGGAGACCGGCGAGGAGGGAGAAGCCGGTGACCGAGAAGGAGACTCCAAGGAAGGTGATGAAAGCGCCATGGTCGACATGGGGGTCGCTGCTACCCTTCAAGCTGAGGGCAGAGGTCATGCCAATGGCGAGGGGCCCGGCAAGGCTAGCTGTGGCTAAGAGGACAGACTTGATGCCACTACGTGATATGAAGTCGAACTGGAGTTGGATGCCGAGGATGAACATAAAATAGATGAGGCCGAGGTTGGCAACAGACTCGAGAATGAGGAGGCTGCGAAGGGGGAACATGATGATGGAAAACATGGGAATCTGTCCCATCACCGTTGGACCCAGTATGAACCCTCCCTGTTAAATTTCAACCACATTATAACAATGTAACCTGAATGAAGAATATATGCAGCCAGCAAATAAAGAAGCTTAATTACAATGATATCGGAGATGTATCTGGGCTGACGAAGGGAGCCGAGGATAAAGGCAGAGAGGCGAGAGGAGAAGATGGTGAGCATGAGTTGGAAGAAGAAAAGAGGGAGGGAGTAATCGAGGGGGCGTTCGCCGTGCCAAATGCCGCTCATGGAGGTCATGGTGGGAGCGTAGCAGACAAGAGGTGCGATGGAGTCGTTAGTCCTCGTTGCATCCAGAAACTGGATTGGGGAGGAGAACTCCATCGTTTGTCCAACCTTCAAGACAGAGAAAGAGGGAATAAACAACGAACAAAGGAAAGAGATCTGGTAGTAGTCAAAATAAAAGTTGCATGCACGGTGGAGGAGGAGGAGGAAGAAAGGAGAATGGGGAGGACAAAGGGGTCAAGAGTCAGGACAGTTAGAGCCGTGAGCCTATTTCTCTGCCAGGGAGACCGGCCGTGAGTTTCTAGTTTTTGTGGACAGCATTACAAATAGCATAAAGGATTATGAGCGAATCTGGTTGGAGGGGGTGATTGGAATGAGACCATGAGGAAATTTTTTTCAATCTGTGTGGGAATTACACGAGTTTGGAAGAAAAATTTGCCGTACTGCTCCCTTTTTTGAAAATATTTAGCGTCTTGCTCTACTTCCCAAAATAATTATTCATCATTCACTTAGTTATGCAGGGCTATTCAGCAGTACCATCCACCTTGTTAAATTGTGATTGTGAGCTCCGCACTACATACGTATCTCTCTAACATTACAGCCTTTTTAAGTGGAAGAAGACCATGAGATCGGTAACCAGTTTCATCATTATAACTACACTACATGGATGCCATGTTCTCCCTACGGATTTCCTTGAAACGCACGGCCCATCAAACATTCATGCATCACAGTTTGTAACTCTCAGTGGTCTGTTATACTAAAGACCAAACCATTCATTGTTAGTCAGACTCTTTGTAGTTACAGACTTTTGGCTGCATAAGTAGGAAAAACTAACTCGATTTCCCATCTCTCGAATGCATTTGTTCTGGGTTTATTGGTGCATGGGTAGAGGCTACAACAATGAACAATACGAGGATCATCTTGTGGGGCCAATGGTGATTATTGTTTGCTTCCTCCATCAATGTGTTTGGCTACATGTTTGCATGTAATCACCAAAGTTGTGATAGTTAAAATCCTACAGCTTAAAATTTACACATGGATTGAAAGCTAAACTAATAAAAACTTCAATAAAAGCCAAAGAAAACATACCAGAGCAAATATGTATATCAAAAGAAGCTAAAAAGAACTGAATTTAAAGTTTCCACCAGCTGGTAGCAAAAAGTTACATACCAGGTCATTGTTGCACTTCTCAAGGTCCAACACCTTTATAGCAATTATCTCATTAAGTGGGATACAGAGAGCTCTGTACACAGTAGCACTGACACCTTCACCAACTTCCTCATACAGTTTGTAGTCTTTAGGATTGGCAGGAAATCGTCTATCAAAGTGATGATCCATGATTCGTTATTATATAGCAACACTAATAACATTTACACCTTCTTTCCCATGATGTGTAGATCAAGGTAAATATCACTCTCGAACCAGCATAAAATTTACACTGATTTATTATAAGTCCTGCTCCCTCCAAAATAACATTCCACCATACGCTCATCACAACCATGCAGGTGATTAGATCCTGAAATCAGCCTCACCAAGAAGAACTACACATAACTGACAAATAATTATTTTTCCAGATCAGTTAAGAGCATTCTTGTTCAATTATCACAGACAGTGTTTCCCTCCACACATCCCACTTCAATTCAATCTTACAGTAGCCTGTTATCCAAATAAATTGCCAAATATTAGGAACAACGTAGAAAACCTTAATATAATAAAATTGGCATTAAAATTCAACACCAAGTATCATGCAGAAAGAGAAGTCGATAATGACTAACAGATTCTAAGGTATTTATACTTTCACATTACTGAGAAACCATTTCCAATATGAAATGAAGGGCTCGTGGACTAGCAGGGCAAATTCTATCTAATTGAGACCACACCTAAACCTTAATTTATTTGAAAAGGCTGAGTTAAGTATACAAAAGAAATGACATCAGACAGTAGTTAGATAAAATCCACATATTAGAGAGAACACAACACATACAATACAAACAATCCAACATGAATTTCATCTTACAGAAGTTTATATATATGGAGTAATGTAGTATTGAAATAATAGTATACACACCTTTAGACTTCAATAAGTCTGCATTAATAGTAAAGTGCAATATGCATGAAGAAGCTTTCTTTCGTAAATTATAAAATCTCTAATATTATAATGGGAGAAGGCCTTAGTGTCATTTGTAAATGTTTTGTCATTCTACCAACCCGTGTAACGCACGTGCTTAACTATTATATAGGAGGTCCTAGGTTCAAATCAAGACTACGTCTAAATTTTTATTTTAAAAAACTATATTTATTAAAACGGCTACGGCATTCACAATGAGTGTCACGTCTTCAACTACTGTACATTGTCAAGAAATGCATATGGTAGAATAAATTTACCAAAATTATGGCAGTTCACATTCACTTTTTTTATTGTTTAGAACTGTTATGCTAGACATCCTCTGTCCAATGCTTGAATACAACATTTTGTTCTTCGTGTTATAGAAATCATACCTCAAAGATAATACCAGTTGTAAACTGGAAGCACCATTACATTCAAAGTTCGATTCATACATCAATTCATACATCAATTCATACAATCTATCATTATATTATGCATTGTGAGCGACAACCGCATATGATACTAGATGTTGCATGTAAATTATGAAGTTAATAATGAATATATTCTATGATTAGAAATGCATATAAATCTTATTATCTTGTACATGCTACACGAAGTTCAAAGATAAGAATATCAACTTACTTGCATGCCTTGACTGGAATTGTTCTGAGAAGAATAGTGACGCCTTGTATCAAACGTTTTCTAGCATCGAGAACATCATTTGCTACAGGAACCATGCTCTTTACAGGGTAATCTTTGGCCCTATCTTCAATTCTTTCAAGAATCATAGGACGAAGCTTCTTCTAGTCAGGTTTAGAGCTGTAGCATCTACAGTACATGAGGGAATAGTTGAGTTCTTCCCAGAGATACACTGAACTCTGTGTCTGAAAGCCATGAAAACTGCAACAGAAATTTGAAAGTGCATGCATTAGAACTTCTTTTATAGGGGAGAACCTCACTGAAACTACAAATTTCTAAAACATGTGCAGAAACGAAAGTATGTCAACGACAAATTTATCAAAGCTTAGTAAATGCATTACAGTGTTAGCACAACCAACAATGATTTATATATTTTGGGTAATTATTTAGTCTTCCAACAATCATGCAGATATTCCATTAGTTCATTTGATCAGAAACAAGGATGAAATTAGTCATTCCGTCACCCAAGACTATAGACACCTTAATAACTTTGCCATGCTCATTGTAAATTTTGCAGCAGAATAGTAAAACTGTCAAAGTTTGAGTTATCAAGTATTATAACACTAAGTCAATCAAGATTAACTAATCACTACAAAGGGAAAATGCAGAAAATTTAGAGACAATTTTGATAGCATACTATGTTAAAAGTTAATTGTAGATGTAGCATTTCCGCAGCAACAGGAGTGGATCCATTTTGCTGTGGTCCGTAACTCACACATTTGTTAGTCATCGATGCTAAGAAAGGTTGGATAACTATAAGTAGAGACCTAGACGATCTCTAGGTTACAGATGGAATTTGGATAGCCATATGGTTCGGGAACCCCTCAACCCACTCAGAGACCTTGCAGTCTTATGGTCTTCCAGTCATTTTCAACCTACATAGTCTACTATCTAGAGATCCTTCAAGAAATATGTGCATACGCACTGTGATAAAAACTATCTTCTGTAATTTTTTGGCGACAGATATTCAAATATAAATGAAAACTAAAAGAAAGAATTTCTTCCCATCACCTGAAATGCAACTAAAAGAAGTATCAACAAATTTACACATGTAACATATTTCATCTTGTTGTTTTGGATGATGTTAATAAGGAATTAGGCATAATTTTTGGTTTTCCATATGGAATAAGCCAAGGAGGCAGTGGATGCTAATGCCTACAAAATGAGTTTAAGGCGCCACTCGCTAGTTGGAGGTAGTAGATTGAGAATGCTACCGATGTTGTTAATATAATTGTGTGTAATAAATACCTCAGTTATACGGTTGCACCGCTCTGGATCCTTGGAAATCACAGCACCACCTAGACCATAACTGAAAACAAAAAAGAAACAAAATTGAAACTAATGACCATTACAGTATTGAACCGAGTACTGTAATTTGGAATTATATAAACAAGGTTACATTGTATCATTTGCAAGTTCTATAGCTTCATCTTCATATCTAAATGTTTTAACATAGAGGACTGGCCCAAAAACTTCCTCCCTCCAAATTTGTATGGAAGTATCCACATTTGTTACGATTGTTGGTTCAATAAAATATCCTTTCTCCAGATGCTGACATTTTAAAACACAAGGAGATCAGCATTGATGATATCAAAAGTAACTGCTGACAATCATAATTGAATTATTACCTTTAGGCGTTCACCTCCATAGAGTACAGTTGCACCTTCACTCTTTGCTGTTGCAATAATTTTTGTAATCTTCTCATACTGAAATAAAGTCAAATGATTAAAAAGATTCAGCACCATTATTAAATTCAGATTTGTGAGAGTTTCTATTGTTGCAACCTTATGTTTCAAAGGATAAGTAGACTGGTGAGCTTCCGAAACATGTATATTACAAAAAAGAAATGATGGCCTATCACAGGTTTCAGTTCTTGTAGAATTTCAATTTTCTTTAGGACACATTACGCCATATTAATAACACTAATGAAGCAAACTGTTAGAAAGAAATATAACTACTAAAAGCATTTCATTTCAGTTATATGGCAAAGCAATCAAGGGAAAAAACCAAGGAACATACTTTCAATTACATTTCATGAAGTAAAACCATTTATGAAGAAGAAAATGAAACTAACATCCTATATGATTTAATAAATACTTAAATAAATTTGGTTTTAGAGAAATTTGTTTTAGAGACGATATTTGGTGGATACACATCAGATCCTCATTTTGACAGAGCTTAAATTCTTATGTATCCCTGTCGTATGCATGTAGGAGGCAGAACCAAAAGACAATTTAAATCTAATACTTGTACCGTAGTATGAGAAAGTTCAAAGTTCAGTTTAAATGTCTATACTCATATACAGACTTAAGCAACAATTGTTTTATATTTACATAACTTGAAGGAAACTACAACTTTCATCTCGTGCGTCTGCGTCATTAATGTCTATTTGCAGACACAACAGCAAAACTCTATAGTGAGGGATAAATAGACTGTTGGCAATACACTAAGAAGTTCCAGAATTATTTTTTTTGAAAATGGTATATTGATATTCACCACACCACCATCTTACCAATGATATTAGTGCCACCCAATTAACCTACAATCCTTAATTTCAAATTTATAACTTCTCATTCAAATTGTAATCTAAACTTTTCTCAATTTATGCTTCCATTCAACACTCCATTCAAAAGTAAAACAAAAACAACAAGAAAAAAAAAATCCATCTTCCAACTAAAACAACAAACTTTCTTCTTGCTATACCAAAATCAAACAAAAGACAACCCATTCAACTAAAAGAAACAAATGTTATGGATTGCAGTTCCTACCCACAAATGAATATCAAAAGAATTGAAACTAAAACTGTAGATGACAACAGTACTCACCAAATCGAAGATGGGAGAGAGTAAAAGAAGAAATGGTACCTTCTGGTTTCAGATCGATCTATTCAGCATACCATATTACCTGGAATCAGCTAGCATGGGAGATAGCGGGGAGGAGAAGGGGGCGTTTCGGAACCGTGACGACGTGGTGGGCTTCGGGGGCGGGGAGGAGAAGAGGGTGTTGGGCGACGGCGGGTCTGGCTTCGGGGGGCGGGGAGGAGAAGAGGGCGTTGGGCGACAGCGGGTGGGGCAACGGGGGCACGGGGAGGAGCGGTGGCATTTCTTTTGACGGCGGGTCGGGGCTTCGGGAGGTGCGGAGGAGGGGAGAATAGGGATAGATTTCGTGAAGGAGGGTTTTGGAATGGGAGAAGTTAAAGGGTTTCGATGCATTTGGATTTTTTATTTCTTTTTTGCTCGTATCTATTTTGTTTATTTACGGATATAATAGCGTTTCTAAAATGTTGTAAATAATATAGCATTTTAAAAACGCTGTCACAACAAAGAGTAAATTTTAAAATTAATCAAAGATAGCATTTTCTTCAAAAATGCTATTATTGATCACTTTCAATAGCATTAACACTTAAATGCTATAATAAGTCCGCTGTAAAAAGCCCTATATGTTGTAGTGTTTGACCTCAAGCCCTGCTCAAACTTTTTGGTCTTCTTTGCTTCGTCCATGACCAACTCTGGTGCATACCTCGAAAGCTGAGCAAACTTGGTCTCATACTCCCGCACGGTCATGCTGCCCTGCTGAAGGTTCAAGAACTCGGTCACCTTCTTCTCCTGAACATCAAGAGGAAAGAAGCGATCTCTGAACTCCTCCAGAAAAGCTTCCCATGTCAGCTGCTGATCTCCCAAATTCCTCTTCAGCGACTCCCACTAGACACCAGCGTCCTTCTCAAGCTGCATCGACGCTAACTTCACCTTGGTGGCTGCTGGAGTCTCCGATACCTCGAAGATCGTCTGCATCTTCCTAATCCAATCATCTTCTGCGGTTGGATCAGCTTGCCCCTCAAAGACTGGCGGCCTCATTCTCTTAAAGGATTCAATCTGCTTGATAGGGTCGGCATTAACCAAACCCTGACCAGTTCCATGATTTGGCGGCGGATTCTGCTGCTGAGCTTGCTGCTGATTCTGCTGCTGTGCCAAGTTGAATGCCATCAGCGCATTCAGGGTCTGATATACCTTGGCGAATTCAGCCTCAAGGTCAATTCCCATTCCTCGAGAACTACCGGATCCATCCTCATTATTGCCACCATTCCTGTCCCTGGGTGCAACCATTCTGAATACTGCAAAACGAGAGAAAAGTTAGAGCATCACACAATTCATACTCAAATCAATACCCTATGGCAAAAACCATAACCATGCCCCAAGCCAAACATCATGTTTTAACTCTATGTGATACTCACACTCTAATGTCCACACCTAGGTACTCACTCTCTAGTGTCCACACCTAGGTTGGTTTTCATACTATGTCTATTATTACCATTGAAGCATGCTCTGATACCACTTCTGTAGCGCCCCGAATTTCTAATATGAGAACTTAGAAAATACGTGGCACATTCCCAGCGATCCACTTCAATGTAACAATATACATAGACCAAAAACACAGATTATTTTATTCCAAACTCTTATTACAATAACCTCTTTCAAATGCAGCGGAAATACAAACACCTTGAATTAAAAAACATTCTTTTACAACACTCCTCTTTACAAAATTACACAAGGCTCTATTATATCACTCATAATCTCTAAAGCTAACCCAAGCATCCAAGCCTCCAAACTCTAAGCAACAACCTGCATCATATGAGGCTAGAGTTGAACCCTAACCCCCAAACTAAAGGGGTCAGCCATAAATGGTGTGAGTGATATAAACAACAAACATAAATAAACAATAAACATGATTTCTTAAGCAACATGTACTGAACCAAAATACATAGACTAAACATGTATTGCGAAGTAAGAAACGATAGGCCAGTACAAGCATGAAACCAAGTCGAGAAACAATGTCACCGATCAGATATCCGTCGATCAATCACTCACAACAAGTACAGCTCAACCGTACTGTACAGTCGACTGCTTTAGTGTACCAGTCGACTGATTCTGCCAAATACTCATTTATCAGTCACTAACAGGGAACACGTGTACAAGACAAAGTTAAGAAAACACAACTCCATATGCAACCAATCCCACTACTGTGATGGGCAAAAAGATTCCGAATACTCCGCGAATAGGCGTCACTACCCTCGACGCGCAAGCATCAAGTAGGATAGCTCAAGAACAACAACAACAATAACGACAACCGGAGAATCATCTCCCTGCTGTGTATTCCACGAATAGTCCCTCAAGACCCTCGACGTGCGAATACACCCGATACATTCCGTGAGTACGTCTGCCGACCCTCGACACGCAAAGGCACCCTGCATGCTCCGTGAATAGGCCCGTAGACCCTCGACACGCGAACACCTAAATATTATGTACCCCACGAATAGGCCTTCAAGACCCTCGACGTGCAGATACACCCGATACATTTCGTGAATAGATCTGCCGACCCTCGACACGCAAATGCACCCTGCATGCTCCGTGAATAGTCCCGTAGACCCTCGACACGCGAACATCTAAATAACTCAAAACAACAACTAACCAGGACCCCTCAGGCCTATCTCAAAAAATCTCAACAGAACCAAAACTCACTAATCCATCGTCAAACGATCAAAGGAGAAATCTCTCCACTCAACAAATCTCAAGATTATGGAAAACCCATCAGTACCAGTCGACTTATTATGTAGTAAGTCGACTGCCCCGAGATCCAATATCCAAGATTATAACAAATGCTATAAGTCGACTTAATAAACCATCAGTCGACTTACCCGAAACAATTACGAATAATTCTCAAGAAACATTCCAAGTATTAACAGTCGACTGTCCCGAAAAGACTGAACAGATTTTACCCAGCAGGCCAGTCGACTGACAGTAGTCCCAGTCGACTGTCCCGAACAATTCTCAAATGACTGAAAGTACAGCAGTATTGTCGTACCAGTCGACTGCATCGTAGGCCAGTCGACTGTCGGCCTACAGTTTTCATAGATTAGGTCTGAATACGAAAATCAAGACTGGTGTTTTCTAAAGATTCATTGCTTAGGAAATTAACTCGTATTTAGTTAAAGGTGACAATCTCAAGGTGATCCACATTATGGATACAATACTAAATTCTCATGTTCTCAATTCCTAAATCTTCCATTAGGGTTTCCTTAATACTCAATTCTTTCGCCAATAATAACCAAGATCTGTTTATAAACCCAAGACCCAGATGTTCATGCATCTGATCAAAACCATACTTGAATCTTAACATGTTTTCAAGAAATACAGAATTTGTTAGACAAGATCTACTAAACATTCATGGGTTTCAGATGCATAATACGAACAACAATTATTGCATCGATCACATACAAGATACGAAAACATCAAACAATACAGCACACAATCATATACACAAACAAAACAAAGTTCATATCACTCACCTTTTGAATTGCAAAGATCCACGAAAAGCCTTTTTTTTGCTAGATCCCAATCTTCCTCTTCAATCACCAATAAAAGATATAATAAAATATGAGTTGTGCAGCGAATGACGGCTGCAAACTCTCTTATATAGGCCGGAAATATTGTTTTTAGGGTTTAGGAATACATTTGCAAAATAGTCCTTTTAAAACATAATTTTACATATATAGTTCTTATCCTTAGAAATTCAATAAAAATTATTTAAATTAGGATTTAATAGTAAAATATACTCATTAATCTCAATTGGTACATTTCAAAACGTCCAGAAAATACATTTTGCATTTCAACCCCTAAAATGTCAATTTTGCAAAAAGGTCCTTCTTTTCTCAAAAATTGCAAATAGATCCAATTAATTTCAGAAAAATCCGGAAAAATAATAAATAAATTCCAAATATCAAATAATGATTTTTCATAAAGAAACTTAATTTTTCAAACATCTCAAAAGTCATTTGCACGTGTACAAAAGATAAATCTTTTAGAAAATATTAATTAAATCTCCAAAATAGATTTAAATTCATTTTCAAATAATTAAAATAATATTTGAAAATACGGGGTTCTACAAGCCCCCACCGCAGAGGTTCAAGTTGACTGGGGAAAATACCATTGTGGTGACTGGGAAGCCAAGCAGCAGAGGAACAAGGCCCTCATGAGTGACCTGCTACAATTGTGGAGAATTGGGTCACTTCAAGTCCGAATGTACCGAGCCGCTGATTCCATTAACTTGTTTCCACTGTGGTAGAGAAGGCCATGTTAAGCCCTATTGCCCACATCTTCAGTGGGGAGGGCAGAGTCAGAAGCAAGGGGATCCGAGGAAGAAACCGTACCAGCAGGGGCGAGTATTCGCTCTAACCGAGGAGGGTGCTGAGGAAGCCGACAATGTCATCACCAGTATGGGTGAATAGAGTTTATTGCTGTTATTTCAAGTCGTGTATTAGAAGAATGTTATGTACTGAAAGATAAAATTCGTTATGTGCAAGAAAACAGTATCAAATAAAACTTTGTCTTTATTCCATTATTCCAAATAAGACTTGTTATAAGAAGAAAAATACTCAATCTTCAATTATTCCAAAATAATAGTTTTTACTTAATACAAAAGAATAAATTCTAAAATTCTTGCACACACATATCACATTCCTGAGTTGCCCGCATCCTCCTCAGTCAATGCGAATACTCGCCCCTGCTTCGGATCCTTGTCTTCCCCTGCATTCTCTTTCTTCAGCTGCGGACAGTTTGGTCGGATGTGCCCTTCTTGACCACAATGAAAACAAGCCTTCCGAGGTTTGGTGCATGCTGCTCGATAATGACCTGTCTCTCTACAGTTGAAACAAGTCGAACCTTGAACTGCGGGCGCCTTCTGCACTGGCCCACTGAACTTGACCTGCTTCACTGGAAGTTCCTTCTCTTCCTGATCGTCTGCTGGCCTCTTTTTCTTATTCCAGGTTTCTTGCTTTTTCTGGAATTGGTCCATGTCTTCTTCTGTCATTGCTGCTCTCCTGACCAGCTTGTCGAACCTTCTGATGCCCAACGGAACCATCCTTGACCTCAAGTTTGACCTCAAGCCCTGTTCAAACTTTTTGGCCTTCTTTGCTTCGTCCATGACCAACTCTGGTGCATACCTCGAAAGTTGAGCAAACTTGGTCTCATACTCCCGCACGGTCATGTTGCCCTGCTAAAGGTTCAAGAACTCGGTCGCCTTCTTCTCCTGAACATCAAGAGGAAAGAAGCGATCTCTGAACTCCTCCAGAAAAGCTTCCCATGTCAGCTGCTGATCTCCCAAATTCCTCTTCAGCGACTCCCACCAGACACCAGCGTCCTTCTCAAGCTGCATCGACGCTAACTTCACCTTGGTGGCTGCTGGAGTCTCCGATACCTCGAAGATCGTCTGCATCTTCCTAATCCAATCATCTGCTGCGGTTGGATCAGCTTGCCCCTCAAAGACTAGCGGCCTCATCCTCTTAAAGGATTCAATCTGCTTGATAGGGTCGGCATTAACCAAACCCTGACCAGTTCCATGATTTGGCGGTGGATTCTGCTGCTGAGCTTGCTGCTGATTCTGCTGCTGTGCCAAGTTGAATGCCATCAGCGCATTCAGGGTCTAATATACCTTAGCGAATTCAGCCTCAAGGTCAATTCCCGTTCCTCGAGAACTACTGGATCCATCCTCATTATTGCCACCATTCCTGCCCCTGGGTGCAACCATTCTGAATACTGCAAAACGAGAGAAAAGTTAGAGCATCACACAATTCATACTCAAATCAATACCCTATGGCAAAACCATAACCATGCCCCAAGCCAAACATCATGTTTTAACTCTATGTGATACTCACACTCTAATGTCCACAACTAGGTACTCACTCTCTAGTGTCCACACCTAGGTTGGTTTTCATACTATGTCTATTATTACCATTGAAGCATGCTCTGATACCACTTCTGTAGCGCCCCGAATTTCTAATATGAGAACTTAGAAAATACGTGGCACATTCTCAGCGATCCACTTCAATGTAACAATATACATAGACCAAAAACACAAATTATTTTATTCCAAACTCTTATTACAATAACCTCTTTCAAATGCAGCGGAAATACAAACACCTTGAATTAAAAAACATTCTTTTACAACACTCCTCTTTACAAAATTACACAAGGCTCTATTATATCACTCATAATCTCTAAAGCTAACCCAAGCATCCAAGCCTCCAAACTCTAAGCAACAACCTGCATCATATGAGGCTAGAGTTGAACCCTAACCCCCAAACTAAAGGTGTCAGCCATAAATGGTGTGAGTGATATAAACAACAAACATAAATAAACAATAAACATGATTTCTTAAGCAACATGTACTGAACCAAAATACATAGACTAAACATGTATTGTGAAGTAAGAAACGATAGGCCAGTACAAGCATGAAACCAAGTCGAGAAACAATGTCACCGATCAGATATCCGTCGATCAATCACTCACAACAAGTACAGCTCAACCGTACTGTACAGTCGATTGCTTTAGTGTACCAGTCGACTGATTCTGCCAAATACTCATTTATCAGTCACTAACAGGGAACACGTGTACAAGACAAAGTTAAGAAAACACAACTCCATATGCAACCAATCCCACTACTGTGATGGGCAAAAAGATTCTGAATACTTTGCGAATAGGCGTCACTGCCCTCGACGCGCAAGCATCAAGTAGGATAGCTCAAGAACAACAACAACAATAACGACAACCGGAGAATCATCTCCCTGCTGTGTATTCCACGAATAGGCCCTCAAGACCCTCGACGTGCGAATACACCCGATACATTCCGTGAGTAGGTCTGCCGACCCTCGACACGCAAAGGCACCCTGCATGCTCCGTGAATAGGCCCGTAGACCCTCGACACGCGAACACCTAAATATTATATACCCCACGAATAGGCCTTCAAGACCCTCAACGTGCAGATACACCCGATACATTCCGTGAATAGGTCTGCCGACCCTCGACACGCAAATGCACCCTGCATGCTCCGTGAATAGGCCCTAGACCCTCGATACGCGAACATCTAAATAACTCAAAACAACAACTAACCAAGATCCCTCAGGCCTATCTCAATAAATCTCAACAGAACCAAAACTCACTAATCCATCGTCAAACGATCAAAGGAGAAATCTCTCCACTCAACAAATCTCAAGATTATGGAAAACCCATCAGTACCAGTCGACTTATTATGTAGTAAGTCGACTGCCCCGAGATCCAATATCCAAGATTATAACAAGTGCTATAAGTCGACTAAATAAACCATCAGTCGACTTACCCGAAACAATTATGAATAATTCTCAAGAAACATTCCAAGTATTAACAGTCGACTTATAGAAGTCATGGTCGACTGTCCCGAAAAGACTGAACAGATTTTACCCAGCAGGCCAGTCGACTGACAGTAGTCCCAGTCGACTGTCCCGAACAATTCTCAAATGACTGAAAGTACAGCAGTATTGTCGTACCAGTCGACTGCATCGTAGGCCAGTCGACTGTCGGCCTACAGTTTTCATAGATTAGGTCTGAATACGAAAATCAAGACTGGTGTTTTCTAAAGATTCATTGCTTAGGAAATTAACTCGTATTTAGTTAAAGGTGACAATCTCAAGGTGATCCACATTATGGATACAATACTAAATTCTCATGTTCTCAATTCCTAAATCTTCCATTAGGGTTTCCTTAATACTCAATTCTTTCGCCAATAATAACCAAGATCTGTTTATAAACCCAAGACCCAGATGTTCATGCATCTGATCAAAACCATACTTGAATCTTAACATGTTTTCAAGAAATACAGAATTTGTTAGACAAGATCTACTAAACATTCATGGGTTTCAGATGCATAATACGAACAACAATTATTGCATCGATCACATAAAAGATACGAAAACATCAAACAATACAGCACACAATCATATACACAAACAAAACAAAGTTCATATCACTCACCTTTTGAATTGCAAAGATCCACGAAAAGCCTCCTTTTTGCTAGATCCCAATCTTCCTCTTCAATCACCAATAAAAGATATAATAAAATCTGAGTTGTACAGTGAATGATGGCTGCAAACTCTCTTATATAGGCCGGAAATATTGTTTTTAGGGTTTAGGAATACATTTGCAAAATAGTCCTTTCAAAACATAATTTTACATATATAGTTCTTATCCTTAGAAATTCAATAAAAATTATTTAAATTAGGATTTAATAGTAAAATATACTCATTAATCTCAATTGGTACATTTCAAAACGTCCAGAAAATACATTTTGCATTTCAACCCCTAAAATGTCAATTTTGCAAAAAGGTCCTTCTTTTCTCAAAAATTGCAAATAGATCCAATTAATTTCAGAAAAATCCGGAAAAATAATAAATAAATTCCAAATATTAAATAATGATTTTTCATAAAGAAACTTAATTTTTCAAACATCTCAAAAGTCATTTGCACGTGTTTTGCACGTGTACAAAAGATAAATCTTTTAGAAAATATTAATTAAATCTCCAAAATAGATTTAAATTCATTTTCAAATAATTAAAATAATATTTGAAAATACGGGGTTCTACAAGCCCCCACCGCAGAGGTTCAAGTTGACTGGGGAAAATACCATTGTGGTGACTGGGAAGCCAAGCAGCAGAGGAACAAGGCCCTCATGAGTGACCTGCTACAATTGTGGAGAATTGGGTCACTTCAAGTCCGAATGTACCAAGCCGCTGATTCCATTGACTTGTTTCCACTGTGGTAGAGAAGGCCATGTTAAGCCCTATTGCCCACATCTTCAGTGGGGAGGGCAGAGTCAGAAGCAAGGGGATCCGAGGAAGAAACCATACCAGCAGGGGCGAGTATTCGCTCTAACCGAGGAGGGCGCTGAGGAAGCCGACAATGTCATCACCAGTATGGGTGAATAGAGTTTATTGCTGTTATTTCAAGTCGTGTATTAGAAGAATGTTATGTACTAAAAGATAAAATTCGTTATGTAACAGGGGAACTTCTAGTAAATGCAATAAAATCTACTATTTTGTTTGATACTGGATCATCCTAGACTTTCGTGTCTCCTAAATTTACAAAACAGTTGGGGGTTGAGCCGAAGATTTTCTTTAGCAAGGTATTAGCAGTAGCTACTCCTTCAGGGGAAACTTTGACTACTGACCGGTACTATGCTGGTTGTGACCTCGAGATCGGAGGAAGAGTTTTTGGAATCGACTTCATAGAGTTGGAAGTCTTGGGAGTTGATATAATCATTGGCATAGAATGGATGTCGATCTTCAATTCTAGTATCGAATGCAAGGGCAAGGAAGTTATGGTGAAGGCATCAGGAGGACCAGTAGTAACATTTTAGGGGAAGAGAAAATGTAAGGAGTTGATGGCAGCTTTGACCAAGAAGAAGATCCCCGAAGAAGTCAAGAAGATTCCTGTAGTTTGGAACTTTCAGACAGTATTCTTGGAGGATCTACCTGGACTACCACCTCATCAGGATGTGGAATTCAGCATTTCCATTTAGCCAGGAAGTGCACCGATATCAAAGGCACTTTACAGAATCGCACCAGTGGAACAGAATGAGGTAAAGAAGCAAATTGAAGAGCTTTTGCACAAGGGTTTCATCAGACCGAATGTGCCGCCTTGGGGGGTGGCAGTTTTATTGATGAAGAAGAAGGATGGATCGATGAGGATGTGTATCGATTATAGGGAGTTGAACAAGGTGACTGTCCAGAATAAGTATCGTATTCTGCAAATCGATGATTTGTTTGCCCACTTCAAGGAGCAGCACTTTTCTCCAAGATAGATCTTCGATCAGGTTATCACCAAGTTCATGTTAAGGAAGAGGATGTGCATAAGACTGCGTTCCGAACTCGACATGGGAATTACGCTTAGTTATGCCATTTGGAGTGACGAATGCACCGACCATATTCATGGACATGATGAACAGGGTCCTGTGACCATTCATCGACTCTTTCATCTTGGTGTTTATCGACGATATTCTGGGATATTCCAAGTCAGAAGAAGAACATGCTGGGCACTTAGCAGAGGTATTGAAGAAGCTGCAGGAACAGAAACTGTATGCCAAGTTATCTAAGTGTGACTTCTGGAAGTCCAAAGTCGTGTTCCTAGGTCATATCCTTTCTAAGAAGGGAGTGACCACTGATCCACAGAAGATAGAAGAAGTGAAGGATTGGTCAAGACCCACTTTAGTGAAGGAGATCAAGAGTTTCTCGGGCTTGACTGGTTACTACCGGCAGTTTATTCAGGGCTATCCTCAGATAGTCGTACCACTCACAGGACTTACGAGGAAGAATGTAAGTTTCAAGTGGACAGAGCAGTGCGAAGCAAGTTTCCAACAGTAGAAGGAGAGGTTGACTACCGCGCCAATACTGGCTTTGCTGAGAGCAAAAATTGATTATGATGTCTACAGCGATGCTTCACATCGATGGTCGGGCTGTGTACTAATGCAAGAGGGAAATGTAATAGCTTATGGGTCTAGGAAATTGAGACCGCATGAGAAAAATTACCCAACCCATGATTTGGAGTTGGTAGTGATCATATTATCCTTGAAGCAGTGGAGGCACTATGTGTATGGAGAGAAGGTTAACATGTACACAGATCACAAGAACATGAAGTACATCTATCAGCAAAGCGATCTGAACTTGAGGCAGAGAAGGTGGATGGAAGTACTAGAGGATATTCGTCCGGAGATAAAGTACCACCCGGAAAAAGCAAATATGGTGGCAGATGCGCTCAGTCAGAAGAGCAGCTTATCCTATTTGATCACGACTCAGGAGAAACTAATAGAGGAGCTTGATTGAGCTACAATTGAAGTAGTGTTGCAAGGAATGGAGTGTCTTTGGAGAAGTTGAAGCTTCAGCCTACGCTGAGGGATCAGATTGTTGAAGGTCAGAACTCTGATCCAGAAATTCAGAAGATGAAGAGCAAGTCGGCACAGGAAAATTGTTAGAATTTCAAGTGAAGGACGAAGTGTTGTGGTTCGGAGAAAGGTTATGTGTACCTGATCAAGCAGAATTGAAGGAGAAGGAGGCACACACTACTCTATTATTAGTGCATCCAGGAAGTAATAAGATGTACAAAGATATTAAGCAGCATTTCTGGTGGTCGGGAATGAAGAAGGATGTGTCGGAGTTCGTAGTAAGGTGAGCAACTTGTCAACAAATCAAGATAGAAAATCAAAGACCCAGAGGATTGTTGCAGCCGTTACCCATTTCGGAATGGAAATAAGAGAACATCAACATGGATTTCATCACAGGGCTACCTAGAAGTCTCTATGGGAATGATGCAATTTTCTGCTAACTTTTTGGAGATGAAAATCACTTGGTCGATGGAAAAGTTGGCGGAATTGTTCATCGGAGAGGTAGTAAGACAACATGGAATTCCTGTATCGATTATGTCAGATCGAGATGCACGATTCACATCGCACTTTGGAGAAGTCTTCAGGCAGCTTTGGAAACCATGACTGACTTCAGTACTGCCTTTCATCCTCAAACTGATGGGCAGACTGAGAGGGTCAATCGTGTGTTGGAGGATATGTTGAAATGTTGTGTGATGGATTTCGGCGGAAGCTGGGAGAGGTACTTAGCTCTGGTGGAGTTTGTCTACAATAACAGTATTCAGACTAGCATCGGTATGACACCATATGAAGCTTTGTTTGGGAGGAAGTGCAGAACGTCGGTGTGTTGGTATGAAGTGGGAGAAAGGCAGATGTATGAGCCGGAGATAGTATAGCAGACCTCGGAGAAAATCTAGTTGATTAGGAAGAGGCTGATTGATGCACAAAGCAAACAAAAGACCTATGCTGACAATCGGAGAAGAGATTTGGAATTCGAAGAGGGTGACTATGGTTTCTTTAAGGTATCTCTGACTAAGGGTATGATCCGGTTTGGTAAAGGAGGAAAGTTAGCCCTAAGATACATAATACCATATTAGATATTGAAGAGGATTGGGAAGACAACTTATCGGTCTGAATTACCAGAAGAGCTAGCCCAAGAACAGAATGTCTTTCACGTGTCTATGCTGCAAGGCTACATTCTTGATCCAAGCCACCACTTACCGGAAGTGCCAGAAGATCTACAGATAAATCTGAGCTACAAGGAGCGTCCTGTGGAGATTGTGGATCGACGGGAAAAAGTTTGAGAAACAAAACTATACCCATGGTCAAGGTTATGTGGAGGAATCAGCTGGTCGAGGAAGCCACCTGGGAATCAGAGGAGATGATGTTGAGGGACCATCCCGAACTTTTTGCCTAAACCCTGTAATTTTTGTTTTGTTTTTCTCACTCTTTAAGTGTAGTTCTGAGGAAAGAACTATTCTAAGGAGGGAGTGATGTAACAACCCGGAGAAAAATTAATTTTAATTTTTCTTTTGCACGCGCATTGCACGTAATTTTTTATGCACATTTTAGTTACTAAAATTTTCTTTTGTCATGGAAATTTTTCTTCTCATATTTTTTTAGTCTAAATTTTGTGATTTATTTTAATTCGATAAATTAGGCCTAAATCCACTTTTTTTTCCCACTAAAATTTAATTACAAATTTAAAGTCCATGATTATTTTTGCACTTAAATGTACATTTGAAGTCTAGTACACTTGCCATGTATAACACATACATACATCTAACTTAATAAAAATTAATAATAAAAGTTGTATGAAAGATTGTGCACTTAGGGTGCACGTGCACGTGCTTGGGCACACAAAGAGGGTTGGCCGACCAAATTGGGAGTGAGGAGAGAGTGGGGTGAGTTGTGTGAGAGTGGGGAGTTATTTTGGGTAGTGGGAAGCTATTTTGACCACACAATTTTTCTATAAATAGTCCCTACTTTTGTCATGAACAACACAACTCCTTACAAAAAAAAAAAAAAATGCTTGCGGATTGAGGCTTAGGAATACCTTTGCAGGGATTCTTTGCATGGAGCTTTGGAGCATTTTCTTTTAGTAGTTCTATTACTAGGAATTCTACATTTGAGGTGGGTGTTTGTCCAACTTTCTAATATAGTTTTATTAGAAGAATGTTAGATATGTGTGAATTGTTAGATGCATGATAACTTATATAGATTGATTATTCATGTTTAGATTATTTGTTGTTGACTGAATGTGTGAGATTATGATATGATTGATTTTGGGGCATTTTCATAGGGTTCTGTTTTACATTTTAGTTGCACATCAAAAAATGAGATCTATTAAACTAGATGGAATCTACAGCTAAAATTTTTATATGAGCATCTCGTATATGTCAAGAACATTTTCCTAAAATTTCATAATATTTGGATGTCATTTAATATTTTAATAAAATCCAAACATATGACTGGTTGGCAGTTGGCTAGTTGCTGGAAATTCGTACACATTTCGGATTTTGATTATTTCGACATCTTAGATGAAGTATTTTGAGAAACGTCAAAACTAAGAACTTGAAGCAGACTCATTAACCATTCTGTAAAGTCTAAGGAATCAAATTTTTATAAAGAACTGAATTTATAATGAATTTTACAAGTTTGAACAGTTGCAGTATGTGTAACATTTCGACCCTACTGTAGATTTCGAAGAATTCAAGGTTATAGACCCAATATTTTGGGAAAACTTATAACTACAAAGTTATAGTAGACTTGTACACATTTAATTTTATCTAAAGAACACAAAGTTTTATGAAGTATATAATTTTATATGATTTTTACAAGTAGCATGAGCTACAGTTTTTGGATTTTGAACTACTGTTTTGCAAATAAATATAGATGAAGTAATTGAGGATGATTTTAAATTATCTTAACTACAAAGTTGTAGTAGACTATTTGGGATTCCTATGAAACTAATAAATCTATTTTTGGAGTAGTATTGGAATTTATATGATTTTTTCAATACCATTGGGTTGATATCTTTTATCTAGTTGTCATAAAACTTTTACAATGTATAAAATTGGATTTAAAATTGAAATGTTAGTAAGATGTACCTTATGAAGAATTAAGAGGTAATTAAAGGATGAATTTGGGATATTAATCATGTGATATTTATAAGGGTTTTAACTCATCAAGTGTTATTGAATGTTGCTATAAGAAGGAGGTTACTTCATGACTGATAATAAACATAAAGAGAATAGATAGAGAAGATGATGAATAATGAATGGGATGTTTATGATGAGGTTAAATATAACATATGTGATCTCTTTTGAGATGGTTGTTTGTTCTACAGTGAGCGAGACCTAGAATGTCGGCAGTTGTGATAAATAAAATTTGAGAAGTAACCAGTATGGGTTAACTTTCTCTTTGAGAGGTAGCCAGTGTGGGCTAAGATTCTCAATGTTTTGATTCAAGTCCGGTGGGTAAGCTAGCTCCAGGTCTTAACAGCTATAATTTAAACTTAAGGACATGCACTAGTTGGAGATATGATGAAATAAGTGCAAACGTGAGTTATGGTCTCCAGGATGACTCGCAGAGTGAGATAATCCCCAGTATTCCGGGACGATGGATGAAATAGGCCACAAAATGATCTGCGGAGTGGGATTGATCTCCAGTATTCCAGGGCGAGAGCGACGCTTACATTTGTGCAACGAGGGTTCCAGGATGACTCACTGAGTGAGACAATTTCCAGTATTCCGAGACGATGGATGAAATAAGCCACAAAATAATCTGCGTAGTGAATTTGATCTCCAGTATTTCATGGCGAGAAACAATACTTACAAAGTATCTAAATCTTATAGTAGTCATAGTAGTAGGTTTCATGGTGAGGGACAGAACCCTATAATGAGGAGTACGATAAGGGCTTGCCCTCGGACATATGTAGTATGGGATGCATAGAATATGAACATGTATGCATTAGTATCATCGTAGTTTTCTGCATTAGACATTAGGTCATATCATACACTGACATGTTTAGGATAGTCACCTTTCACATTTTGTTTCTGCATTCAAGTCTGTGAATTGCTAAAGTATAAGAATCGCTGTATTATAGCATTGTGTCAGTTGTATGCAACTGACGTGCCCACAGTTTCCCAGATGCAGGATTGGACTTGGCATGGGCTTGCAGTCACTATGATGAGTTGATTACAAGATTGAAGGATTTTCATTATTATAGATTAGATTGTATTAATTCTGCGGTGCTGTTGTAAAGAACATATTGCAAATAAAAGCTTTAAATTCCTTGTAAATTTGTATGAATTTGAAGTAAAAGATTCTGTTTTTGCTATGAATTACATGTGTTTGGAATTCGGGACATTACAGTTGAACTCGTTGTTTGGAGCCAACAAGTTATTGGTGGAGCTGAAGTGGCAATCAGAGCGTAGAACTCGTTGTTTGGAGCCAACATGCTATTTGGTGGAGTTTGAACGAAGACCAAGGTGTTGAACTTGTTGTTTGGAGCCAACAAGTTATTGGTAGAGCTCAAATGGTAATTAGAGCGTAGAACTCGTTGTTTGGAGCCAACGAGCTATTTGGTGGAGCTTGAGCGAAGACCAAGGCGTTGAACTCATTATTGATGGAGCTCGTGCGGAGAGCAGAGCGTAGAACTCGTTGTTTGGAGCAACTGAGCTATTTGATGGAGCTTGAGCGAAGACCAAGGTGTTGAACTCATTGTTTGGAGTCAACAAGTTGTTGATGGAGCTCGTGCAGAGAGCAGAGCATTGAACCCGTTGTTTGGGGCCAATGAGTTTTTGACGAAACCTGAGCGAAGAGCATGGCGTTGAACTCGTTGTTCGGAGCCACCAAGTTGTTGATGGAGCTTAAGTGAAAAATAGGGCGATGAATTCGTTGTTTGGAGTCAACGAGTTGTTAATGGAGCTCGTGCGGAGAACAGAGACCCAACAAGTTATTGGTGGTGCTCAAGTGGCAATCAGAGCGTATAACTCATTGTTTGGAACCAACGAGCTATTTGGTGGAGCTTAAGTGAAGACCAAGGTGTTGAACTCGTTGTTTGGAGCCAACAAGTAATTGGTGGAGCTCAAGTGGCAATCAGAGCGTAGAACTCGTTGTTTGGATCCAACGAGCTATTTGGTGGAGCTTGAGCGAAGACCAAGGGGTTGAACTCGTTGTTCAGGATTGATGAGTTGTTGGATGGAGCTCAAGCAGTGAACAGAGCATTGAAATCATTGTTTGGAGCCAACTAGTTGTCGATGGAGCTCGAGCGAAGTCCAAGGTGTTGAACTCGTTGTTTGGGGCCAACGAGTTAGTGATGGAGCTCAAGCAATGAGTAGAGCATGGAACTCGTTGCTCGATGTTGACGAGTTGTCGGGCGGAAGAACTCAAGTGGCGTGCGTAACTTTTAGAGCGAATGAGTTGTGGGTGTTCTGAATGTTCTTAATATGGAAGTGAAGTCACTTGTATTTGTTTAGAGTTGAAGTGGTTCTATTCTTCTCTTCGCGCACAAATAGTTATGTACATCGAACGAGGTCCTCGGGGGCATTGAGCTTGGTCTGCTTTGCGATACGCGGTGCTTGATGGAGTTGGGATTCTTCCGTTTGCACAGTGCTTTAAGCGTGACTGAGTTGGAGCTTGTTTAGGTGAAGATGATCGGATAAACCTGGAGCTTGCCCGCCTAAGAAAGACTTGTCTTGAATTTCATCATCAAGAGTTGAGGCGGCCTTATGGAGCTGTTAGCTGGTAGGAGGCTGGTGAAGAGGTTTGTTTCTCTTAGGTAGAGCATCTCTCCAGGGTGTAGCTGGAAGAGCAACTTGCATGACAGTTTGTTGTACCGTGTTTGCAAGAATTTTGGTAGCGATTCCTAGACATGAAACGTAGACTCATTGTAATTCTGCTGTTGTAATGAGACTTGTAGTTTGTTGAATAAGAAGTCTTCTACGTGCTGGTGTTTTGTCTTGTCATTCATCATCTTAGGGGCTGGCTAGTCATATGAGCTGCTCTTGGGGAGAGTTAGACTTTGGACTTATCATTTTGTATTTGTAGATATTTTTAGTGGTACTGGATTTTAACATATGGGTTTGCGGTAGTTCTATGATTTTTTATGAAATCTCTTCATATGCTTGATCCTTGCTGTCAAGGTTTATGCGCCATCGACTGGGTTCTTTGTAGCTAGATAATAGGGCCTCAAGTCTGTTTTGTATAGTTAACGAACTGTCGAAGGTGTGTGACGGAGTTTAGAACTTCTCCGCCTTGAACTCAGCTAGTTATAGGAGCAACTCTAAGGGAGAGTCATTTTCCAAACTTGTTGTATGGGTCCTCCGACAAATTGTGAGTCACATCGAGTGGAGAGTTGAACTCTAAGTGTTGCTTTTGCAAGTGATACTAGAGTAACTGTGATCCATGATTTTGGACTTCCTAATCTGTCTTTAAGAATTTTAACTAGTTTCAAGAACAGATTGAATAACGAGTTGAACTCTGAACGTGCTTGTTTACAGGTTGCTAAAGTAACTCCGAACCATGGGTATGGATTTTGAACTTGTTAATTTAGGTATTAACAGGTTGCAGGACCATATCGAATGGCGAATTGAAATCCGAACTTGCTTAATTGTAGGTTGCTAAAGTAACTCCGAGCCATGGGTATGGACTCTGAACCAGGTCGTGGAGGCATTGACGGATTGTGTAACCCCTATTCCCGTATATATGTATTTTTTCGTGTATTTCTGTATTTAAAATTTTTATAACTTTCTTCTCACTTTTAAATTCTGTTTTTCAACAATTACATTTTCAATTGATCAAATTTTAACAAAATATTATTCTGGTTTGTAAGAAATTTTCTATTTCATTTTATTATATATTTTGGCCAAAACAAATTATATTACTTCATCGATTATATTAAATAATGTAAGTCGGACTCCTAATTCATTATATATTACTATTTGTTTTATTAAGCCAAGTCCAAATATTATTTGATAAATTTTTATTTGCAACTAGAGCCCAAAAAATCTCTTTATTTATTATTGGATTTGAGCTCATTGATTTTAATATATCATGTATTATTATTTGTTTAGCCCATCATCTGAAGGCCAAATTTTATATTCCATTTGCATTATTTATTTATATATGACCTAAGCCCAACCCAAGCCCATCTCCTATTGGATTCTATCCCAAACCCGTTCACTCAAACCCAATAACCCAATTCTTCCCTAATCTATTTTGACCAGATCAACCCCACATCTCCCCGTATTCCCTAATTCCTCTCTCACATTCCCCCAAGATCTCAACTATCCCCATTATAATAGATTTATTATATACTCTCTTTCTCTCCTATCGCAACCAAACAAATCCCTAACCCCATTGCTGTTCATCTCCCCAACCCTACCCCCCGGCTACTATTGAAACCGAACCCCTACCCCTGTTCATCTTCCCCTACCTTTAGGGCCTCCGCCTTTGTCACTGCAACTCCCGCCATCACCTCCAGCAGAGCTCCCCTGCCTCCCGCCTCCTTCCTACACTCATCGACTCGTCGTCTGCAGTCCTCGACTGCATCCCCACCGAGCAATCTCGCCCCTCGCGCCAGCATCTCGCCATTACTTCCCTTCATCGCAAACCCATCGATCATCCCCGATTGCAGCCGCCCTCTTGCATCGACCACCAGCTCCAATCGCCTTGCATACCCCCGTCATTACCCTGAGCACATCCCCTGCCCAACACTGCCATGGCCGTCATCCTCCTCCTTTCTCCATCGTCCCGCCATTGCTACAGTCGAGCCTCACCTGCACCTCTCCCGATCATCCTCGCCTCCTTGTGATGCACCTCCTCCCCCTATCGTGAGCACTACTCCCCTTCCTCTGTTCCTTCTAAGAAAAAAACATCGCTCCACAGTCGACCTCACCTCTGAGTCTTGCCACTACAGCTCCGTCCTCGCCTGCACCCCACAGTAGACCCCTGAACCACCTCAATTGCATCCACAACCGTAGCACCGCTCTGCCTGCCGATCGCAATCCCTACATTCGCCGCTGCACCCCGCAGCCACCATTGCAGTCAAGCTTTGTCGACTTCCCCTACTCCGCTCGCCTCCCGCTCGAGTGCCTCCATCCTCCTCCTCATCATTCTGCCACCCTGAGCCCCGTGACTACACCACCGAGCCGCCCTGACGCCGCCAGCCATCGCCATCGAGCTGAAGTGCCATTGCCGCTTACTGTCGATCAGGGGTGTAACACCCCGCAAAATTTAAATGACAATTTTACCCTCGGGTGTTACGCACGTGCATTTTGTATTGTTATTGATTATATTCATAACGCATTTTGATATGTATTTTGAATTCCGATTATTTATGCAATCTCATATTCTTAAAATTCCATTTGAGACAACTCGAATGCTAAATCTCAATCTTTGGGTTTTACGTGTTTTTTTTGTATTATCAAAGCACATGTCGATTTCGGATATTCCACCGTTACTTGCAAAGTTTTCAATGGATTTCAATTATTTACTTTTATAAACATGTTTAAATTTGTTTTGTAAACGAAAATTCAATTTTTTGACTATCTTTATTAAAATAAATTTTCTATGTGCAATACACGTGCTTTCTGTACGTTTGAGTATATTATCGAATATGTATATTAAATATACTTTATGTTGCATTCCAATTAATTAAAAATATTTATGAGGTTGATAAAGTTAATTTTGTATTTTTGAGATTCTACGGGTGATGCACGTGTTTTAAGCGTATTAGTCTTTCAAAATAAATTTCATGAAATTATGTGTCTATTTTAATTGTAAATGAAAAGTATAATTTTAAAGTTGATTTTATATATTTATTATATATATAAATAAATTGTTTTAAAGGGATTAAATAAATAAATTATTTTGTACACAAAGCACGTGCACGTGCACACGTGCGATGTGCACACAATTTTGGGGACCGGGCTGTTTAGAGAGGAGGGAAAATCTGAAAGTTTGGTTTTGAGAATATGAGGGAAAACAAGTTTCAATTTAAATAATGGGGTTAGTGGTGTTCATATGGGTGGTGGTTATCCTAACTAGCCATTAGTTAATCTATAAATATATCCCCTAAGACTCTCATTCTCTCATCTCTCCTCTTCCCTCTCTCTTGCCATTCCCGAAAGCTCCAAACAAGCCAGCATAGCCTTGCCCATTTCTCCACCTAATCACCATTTCACTTGCCTATATACATATACTAATGTATATATATGTACATACATAGTATGTGTATATGAAAGAAGATGGGAGTTGTTCTTGATGTCGCCGAAATGGAGTGGGGATGGAGATGCTCTTGATGAGTGTTTCTTGCCGAAATGGATTGAAGACCTTGCTTGGGTGCGCGGATTTCGAGGAGTTGCAATTGGAGTTTTCTTTAGGAGCTTCTAATTCTAGGAGTTCATTTGAGTACAACTTCTTCAACTCTAGGTGGGTGTTTCTTAAATGCTTTCTAATTTAGGAGAAATTTGCATGATAGATGATATAAAATTTATATGTTGAATTTGAATTGGTATGATGAGATTACATGCTAGTTGTCGTAGAGATTGATTGCTAAATTCTAATTATTGTGATAGTTGTGGATTGTTAAATTTATGGTCCAAAATGTGTTATGATGATTGTTAGAATATTTGCATGCAAGAATATGTGCCGTAGTAAATTTTAATTGTATGATGCATGGTTGAAATAGTAATTGAAATAATGCAAATGTGTATAAAAGAATTGTTTGTTGTTAATACGGCAAAGAACTGCGATTCTAACCTCAAAATAATTATTTATGTGAGTATAGAGATTTTATAAAGTGATTTTGATAAAGACAATAGTTTATTTGGAAAATTGATTGGATATATGTTTTGATGCATTTTAAAGATTTCATTGAAAAATGAGAAACTTGTGAATTTGAAAACATATACAATATTGTTTTTAAAGGAATACATTCTGGAAATGATCTATATTTTTATATGGAAGTACAAATCAATTAAATGGTCGAAAAATATATGCAAGCTGCAATTGGTGTAATTGACAGTCGACTGTTTACCTCCTACAGTCGACTGGAAAGTATAAGAAATTGGGTTTTCGTCGTCAGGACAGTCGACTGACTACTTTCACAGTCGACTGCTGCTGTCCTGAATCTTGGTGTTAGAGTTTTCAAAGTATTCACGGAACAGTCGACCGATTCCTTATTGATAGTCGACTGATACCGACCGTGATGTTTTGATGTTCGCAGAACAGTCAAGTGACACTGTCACCAGTCGACTTAACTGAACTGGTTTTTGGTTCTTGAGTTTGGATCTAATTTTGGAAAATGAAAGTTAATTAAGTTTGAATACGAGATTTTATGATTATTAATATTTGACTGAGTTTTATTGTGAAATGCACACAAGGATGTGAATGGTAAAATTGATATAGATACCGAATTGAATTGTTCTCATGTTATGAGACTATAAAAGAAATGTTTTGAGAAAGAGTTTGTGAACAAAAAAAATAGAAATGATTATTTGAGATTAATTGTGAAATATTGTTGATCTCTAGAAAGAGATAGTTGTTGGAATCTAGAGGCTAGACGAGACCCTAGTGACCGGCAGTTTTATTTATGATTTTGAGAGCTAACCGTTAAGGATTGAGCATCTCTTGAGAAGTAGCCAGGTAGGCTGACTGTCTCTGTTGTTTTGATTTAAGTCCGGTAGGGTAAGCTAGCTCTAGGTTGTGATGATTTTCTTTTAAAACAAATTTTGTAAGGCTGTGATGGAAGTAAGAGAAAAACACAAGTATGAGGGCCATTGGATGGGTGTTGTGAGGGTATGCACAAGCTGTCTTCACGATGCGTCGTGACATGATGTGGATACTACTCCAGAGTACCATCCCGGTAGCAATGCTTGTGGGATGTTTGGTGACTGCAAGAGGATCGTGTGCCATGAAGGAGGCTGAATTACCGCAGAATGCATGCTTGATGAGTCAAGACATAGCGTGAGATTTCCCTCTAGGTTTTCTGTACACGTGCTTGTAATCATAGAACATCTATGATACTTACCGAAATTACAGATAGGTACATAGTGAAGATGTGATGAAAGTAAGAGAAAAATATTGAGTATGAGGGCCATTGGATTAGCGGCGAGAGAGTATCCCAGGATGACCCCATGATGAGTCATGATAGGGCGAGGATACTACTCCAGAGTACCGTCCCGGTGGCGACGCTCGTGGGGTGTTTGAAGACTATGGGTGGTGTCATGTCTATGGTAGGAGCTGAATTACCACAGGATGCCTGCATGATGAGTCATGTGTCAGTGCGTTAGGATTCCCTCCAGGGCGCCTAGACATGAGTTCGTAGGTCAGAAAACATCTAGGATACTTACCGTAGTTACAGTAGTAGATTAAGTCATGACGAAGGATTGAACCCTACAAGATGAAGAACGATTAAGGGCTTGCCCTCGGACCTATGTAGTATGGGATGCATAGAATCCGAACAAGTGAGCATTAGTGTCATGTAATATAATAACTGCATTAAGGACTAAGTGCACCGCACAACACGACATCAACAGGATAGTCCCTTTGTAAATTTGTTTGTGATCAAGATTGTGTTTGCTAAAGTATTTAAGAATCGTTATACTGTTTCCGGCATAGAGAGGATGGCCGTGTATAATATTTCGTCAGTTGTAAGAAACTGACATGCCCACAGTTTTATATGCAGGGTTTGGAGTTACATGAAGATATAACGAGAATTGATGCTGTTGATTACTTAAATGTTAAAGTTGTAACAATTGTACATTCATTATCGCTGTATTTTATTAATTCCGCTGCGTATTGATGTAAAAGACTCTGATGTAATTATTGTTGAAATAAAAGTTTTAAATTCCTTGTAAAGTTGTACGAATGAAGTGTAAAGATCCTGTGGAATCTCGAATTCAGTTGTATTTTGGAAGTCGGGGTGTTACAAGGGGAGTTTTAATCAAGTGAATCCTGGCCGCCCGATCCCCTTGTGATCGTGATCATCACCATCACCTTGATCTCATATGATTGAGATCAGATCTAATAGATCAGATCATGACCGTCCGATCGAACCGATCTTGATCATCACCATCTGCGATCTCAGCCATTGATCTTCTTGATCTTGATCTTGATCTTCGATCTCAGCCGTCCGATCTACATTTGATCATCTTGATCTTGATCAACATCGAGATCCATACCCGATCGTGATCATCTCATCAAGATTCGCTTGGTTCGCAATCGTCGCCGTGTGCCAGGATCCATTCCCATTATTCTTTTCTCTTCGAAATCGTCATCAAAGCAAGTACTTGTATGAATTTTTATTATTCCTCGTACAAGCATAAATACCGCAAGAAGATCTCCGTTATAACTTGTTTTTCATGTTCTTACTCATTGATAATCTTCATCATATCCATTTTGATTCATTTCTATTATTTTCGTAATCATAAAAGATCATAAACACCAATTGTGTATTTCTGCCCCAGTCGTATGTTCTGACTTGTAGCCTGATTTTGACCCAGTCACACTTTGAATCTATTATAACTTTCTGAATATGAATTGTAGTCCCCGATATCTAGTTTACAACCTTTTTGACGGAATCGAATTCCGAATTATATTTTGCGAGTTACCGCTATTTTGGTGCTGCTGGGTCTGAAATTTCAGATTCATAAATTTGCTGTGTCACCTTATTTTCCAATTTAATTTGACTATGTTATCTATAAGATAATGACATAAAAATTAATATGCTGAGACTAGACATATTAGGGAACCTTCAAGAATTTCCCTAGGTTTAATTGTTGTGTTTTTGGACCTTTTTCGTGCTTATAAACAAAACTTTGCTTTTCTGGCTAATCATGAATTCTGTATAAAACGATGTTTTGAACGCTGTTGCTGTAGTTTTTATATGACTTGCTGGATGCGGCAGAGTCTAGTTTCTAGAATTTCTGATGGATCTAGATTTGCATTCCTTTAGCAACGGGAATCTCAGTTTTGGTGCAGCAACGTCTTGCTGTCCAGAATTGAAATTCTCATTGTTCTAACTATTATAGGTTGTTTCATCACCGTTTATGTTTGCTATCCAACATGAACTTATTCCTTATTTCTTGTCATATTTTTCTTGCCCTTTTTGTACACATCTATGCCTGCTTTAATAATAATAACAAGTAATCAAGCCGGGGTTAGGGGAAAGACCTAGTAGTGAAAAATATAGAAATGTGTACTTGAAAAGGGGGCTGTGTTTCCCACCTGTTACATGATTACATGATATATGATCCTGATTACCTGTTTACATGATTACTTGACTACATACTTCTCTATGAGAAGGTGTACTCAGAAGGTGGCCCGTGTTTCCCACCTGTTACCCGACTACATACTTCCCTATAGGAGGGTGTACTCAGAGGGGACCCGTAGGTCCTACCTGATACATGATTACCTGTTATATAATTACATGATACATGATCCTGATTACCTGTTTACCTGATACCTAAGTACACGGTCCTATATAATCCACTACGAAGTCTAAACGCAACTTGTTTGAATGTAGCAACCATGTGGTAAATAAATGGGATGCATGAAGTGCTACCTAGATAGGATTAAATACAAGACTTGAGAATAATATGATCACTTGCACATTCCTGTTACTTGTACATGCTACCTGACACCCGTTACATGTTTACCGACTTGCATGCTACTTGATCCCTGTTATATCTACTTGTTCACTTGTTACCTGATCCTGTTTCTTGACTCGTTTTACTTGGTTGCAAGTTTCGTTGAACCTTATTACTTGTTGCAATCCTGTCATGACATGTTGTATATTCTTGATTCCAAATCTTTGGTTCATACTTTCTTGCACTTGTTCCCATACCCGTTGCTTGTTCTACTTGCGGCCCATAACTTGCTCTAACGGGTACTCCATTTGTCTTTCTTTGAGTTATGTTGTACAGTTCAGACGATGGATTATTGAGAGAACTCATCGAACTGTTACTACAATGCATATTCTCTTGCTATTTGGTAAGTCCTTGTATTTCAGATACTGGTTATTGAATTATATTCATGTTTATGTGATTACTATTGTACTGTTGAGTTACTTGGTGTTGTACAGCTTATGGATATGAGTTGGTATACTTATTTCATTTACTGGGGCTCAGTTAAGTGCTTGTATTCCCGTGTGATGGGAAGTGGGGCATGACAGATTGCTGGAGCAGATCGAATGGCAAAGCGCACTCTGAACTTTCTTCATTGCAAATTGCTAGAGTATCTTCGAACCATAGGTATGGACTTCGAATCCGTCTTATGGAAATCTTTTAACGAGTGTTTAGCGCCAATCTAGGTGTACGTTGGGCATTTAGCTCGTTATTTGCTTTAATATTAGCAGGTTGCAGGAGCAGATCGAATGGCGAACTGCACCCTGAACTTGCTTCATTGCAAATTGCTAGAGTAACCTTGAACCATGGGTATGGACTCCGAACCTGTCTTGTAGGAAGCTTTTAACGAGTTTTTTGTGCCGTTTTTGTGTATAAGTTTGACACTCAACTCATTGTATGCTTTGTTGGCTTGTACAATAACTTTGCAAAAGTTCATACTATACTTTATTGGAAAACAAAACTAAGCAGCTGCTCTAGTAGCTGGCCGTTATTACAAATTGAGAAAATTTGCTGCAAAAATTCATACTTCATTTTATTGAAAAATAAAACTAAGCGGCTGCTCTAGTGGCTTACCGTTATTACAAATTGAGAAAATTTGCTATTGCTACTAAGAGAGGACATTTTAGATGCCCTCATTCACCTTGGCAAGGTGTTCCACTTTTCAAGTCCCTACTGATATCTCCTTGCCCCCCGGATCTTTAGTTGATGAGCCGTTAGGCGAACAACTTGGTAGATCTTGCCTGGACTTACCTATTTTGGAGGGAGCCTCCTATTATTTTGCATAGAGAAAGAGAAATCTTCTGATGCACCAATGTATTTAGCCATGACTATTTGTCTCTGCTGAATGAGCAGAGTGGCTTTGGGTAAGGGATTCCGGTTTATTACTGTGTTATGATGAGAACTAGTTTGGACCTGGTGAGAGATGTTGTAGCAAATTTGAAAATTCTTGGTAGAATTGTTTATGGCAGTGGCTGCAAGCTTGTTTACAGTCTTGGAATTATTGTGACTGCTTTCTGGCGGTAGCTTTTTGGTGTCGAGGGGGAGAAACGAGGCCCCCCATTGTAGCGGTGTAGCATGCTCGTGCTGCCTGTTGGCTCCCTACAACTTGGCCTGCGCCAGCCGTTGTTGGGAACTTCATTTTCATGTGGAAGGCTGATGCAACTGCATGGAAGGCCGCTAGGCCGGGACGACAGAATATAGTATTGTATTCGGCTTTGACATTGACTACCATAAAGTCCAGTGCTTCCATTCGAATAGTGGGGGCTTTTTTTTGCTGTCACATCCAGTGTGACGACTCCTACTTGATAGGGACATCGAAAAATTTGTGGAGTGTATAACCGGCTGGCTTGAGTTGGTCTCGAGAGAGCTTGAGAGCCTCTAATGTGACCATAAAGAGGATGTTTATTGAGCTGCCATTGTCCACCAAGATGCGGCGTACCTCATAATTCACCATGCAAAGGTTTATGCCTAATGCGTCACAATGAGGTGTTCGGACGCCTTCTAAGTCCTTGTCGGAGAAAGATATTGGGACCCCGGTGCTTTTGGCCGGCAGAATATTATCTATGAAGTTGACTTCCTTAACAAAGTTTGCAGGAGGAGTTGGAATCTCCCCCCATAGGGCCTCCATGAATGGAGTGGAGGACGACCATGTGCTCAGAGTCTTGCAATTCGTATGGTCTCTCTTGACGCTTATTAGCCCCCCGGGGCAGAGGGTTTTCGGCTTCGTTATCTTTCCGAACAAAGTTGGAGAAATAGCCCCTGCGAATCAAGGCCTCCAGTTCTTCATTAAGGGCTCGACAATTGTCGGTAGTGTTTTCATGCTCTCTGTTAAATGTGCACCATTTTTGTCTCTTCTCTTGCAAGACATTGATATCTTTGGGGGAGGGCAGATTATTCCATCCTTGTCAACTTCCATGAGGATGGTTGATATGCTTGCGTTAAGAGGAGTGAACTTGTCGAAGCATGGTGCTGGAGGTGGACGACATTGACCTGCACCGTTTTTTCTGAAACTTCCTGGGTTCTTCCTCGCTTGTATTCTTCCGTTTGTTCCCGGAAGATGAATCATTCTTGCCTTGAGGATAGAGAGCTTCCTCGACCCTGATATACTTGTCATTCCTTTCCAGGAGCTCAGTAAAACTTTTGGGTGGCTTTTTGGCGAGGGAGGCTTTCAGGTCTTTGTTAGTGACGTTGTGGCGGAAAGCTGCAGCCGCCACTGAAGTGTTCAAGAAGGAAACCGACCTTGCATCAGTTGTAAAGCGTTTGAAAAAGTCTATCAGCAGTTTTCCATCTCTTGCTTCAATTCCAATAGGGAAGCACATGTTTTTTCAGCCTTGCAGCTGGTAACGAAGTGCGCAATGAAAAGCTCCTCAAGCTGATCGAAAGAGAATATTGATTCTGGAGTCAGGCACGAATATCATTCCCTTGCTGATCCTTTCAGTGTGGCAGGGAATGTTCGAAACATGAGTACATCGATGGCATTGTAGACCATCATGAGTGCTTTGAAGCTCTCCATATGGTCGTCGGGTATGATTCTCCATTGCAGGATTCAAATTGAGGAGCTTTGAAGTCCCTTGGGTTGGGTGTATCGAGGATGGCTTTGCTGAAAGGAGGTCGACTAGGGCAGTAGGCCCTACTGGAGCAGTTTCTCTCATTCTTCATCTGTTCTAGATGATCATCTACTTCTTGGATACGGTGAAAAACTCGGTCGTCCTTCCCTTGGTACCCAGTTGAGTGGGTGGATCCTTCGTTGGGGGGCTAGCTCAGATCTTGACTTCCTTGGATAACTTGGAGGATGTCGAGCTTGAACTTATCCAATTCGGCCATAGTGAGTGGAGCATTTTTTTTCCTTTGTTCTGCACAAGGAGCTTTCGACTATCATGAGTCGGGCTCCTTATTGTGGTGTGCCCCCTGTGAGAGGATGATTGCCTTGATCTCTATCTAGGAAAATAGGTTCTCTGGTTTGCATGATGTCTCGAGCGGGAGGCCTCAGTTTGAGTGCGCCTTTCGTCCAAGTGGATTCACAAATCAGTTCTTTGTTGTCTGGCATTGATGATCCGGCGGATATCTTAGACCCCGGGGGCCTCGTGAGGCCATTGAATCAGTTGAAGCATTATGGACTTAGACATGGTCGTATTGAGGATGTTGTTCATGATGGTTTTGTCGGGAGCCCCCCGGTGCCTCTCCGTTGTAAGGAGCTTGACTAGGCTGACGGGACGACTGTTGAGGAGTAATCAGATCTTCTATAGGAGAAACTGGTTGACGAAGAGAGTTGGTGCGACGGCTTGAGGTCGCCCCTCTGCCGCTTAGTCTTGGTGGCATGGAGGCAAATCTTTGATTTGTATAGTTTTCCACAGACGGCACCAATCTGTTGCTTCTTATTTTGGTGTGGGAGCAAACAGATAGTGAGTTCTTATTTAATGGAAACTACGAAAAATCTGACCTTTGACCTTTTCCCTGAAATGTGGTTAGAGCTCCTGAGATTGAATCTGGATCGTTGACTGACCACTGTGATCTGAATCCGACAGTTGCTGACGCGACCGAAGGACCTGCAAAAAGCCTGAAACACCGGGGGGTGGTCCAGGCGATAGACCCTCCAACGCTCAAGTCAGAACCAGAAAGAGAAAGAGAGTTTGAGAGAGAAATTGGCGAATTGTTAATTACCTTCTGATTGTGGAGGGGGAGGGTATTTTTAGGCCTAAGAAACATATCAAGAGATCGATCTAGATTCGTTGGATCGATATGAATTCCTTATCTCCTTTATGCTTCTCCCCGTCAAGAGATAAGTTCTCTTGTTAGGAGATAAGAGATTTTACTCCTAGCCTTCATGGGCTGGGTCTCTCCTAATCGGTCTAGTCTGTCACTTTTTATGTGCTTGAAAGAAGCCCATGTCCTGTAGAAGAGCCTGTAGAAGGCCAAACCTGTTAAAGGGTTCTGTTATGATTAATCTGCCTGTAGAAGTTTTGAGATCTGTGCAGGAATCGTATGACCTTGATTTGCTGTGATTTTAACCATCATCAGCTTTAAATTATTTTTAACCAATCATCTTAAACCGGATGATTACAAATAAAGTTGTGAATGATTCACTATTTTTCGTGCATCTAAAAGAATCCGAAGAAGAAGAGAGAGAAATTACAGTGGAAACAGGGATGCAAATTCTACAGCACTTTTAGCGTGGGTTCCATGAAATATTCGACTTATTTGCAACTGTTTTGCTAGAGGCTTCTTAAATTTGCCATACCAAGTTTTAGGAAATTGTTTCATAACATAAAATTTCTTCTAAAATTGTCACTCCGAACACCCCAAACCGACCTGCATATGCTGCAAAAAATTCCAAGGGGTGAAGTACTATAATAAATGCACCTATGATTTGTAGAAAATAATGCGTGTACAAAAATTTAGAAGGTGATGCTGCTATTTCTTTGTGTGGGAGCAACAAACACTGAGTTCTTTTATTGGAGAGAGAAAGAAGATCTCAGCTGCCTATCTGTTCCTGACGATAGGCTAATATGTGGTTGGATGTTGTAGATCTGGTGGTAGTTGATCACCGCTGAACACCTGCAAAAAGTCTGAAACACCGGGATTATTCCCGACAACGGACCCTCTGACGATCAAGCCAGTAAACTGGAGTTTAAAGTGAAATTAGGTGGTAAAATTGTGATTACCTGGTAACAGTGGAGGTGACCTTTATTTATAGGCTAGTGGAAATCTGTTCGGGAAAAATTCCTAGCTACTTGATTAGATTCCACAGATTAGGGATTTAATTGGGCATTTAATCCAATGATTTTAGGGGATTTGATTACTGGCAATAAAAGACTGGTCAACTATCCCCTGGTGGGCGAGCGGAAATGGCTGGTGTAACACCCCCGCAAAATTGAGTCATTACAATTTTGCCACACGTATGTTACACACATATATTTTATACAGTTACAGGTAATATCAGTAACATTATTAATATAAATATTGTACGTATTCCGTATTTCGATCATTTATAAATATTTTTTCATTCTCTCGAATGCATTATTATTTGAATTATTTTATTCTTCTTTTTTAGCAAACTTAAATATATTTTGTTTTATACAGGCAATACACGTGTTTATAGTGCACGTGTTAATTATAAAAATCTTTTGGAGTTATATATATATATATATATATATATATATATATATATATATATATATAAATATAATAAAACACAAAGAAAGCTATCAAGTGGCTCTCATTCAATATAGGTGAAATCAATGGTCCAGATCTAACCTCACAAAACATATTTTTCCGTCCAAAAGTTCCCCACTACAACACACAAGCTATTCGCTGGCATTTTTTTACGTATTCACCGGCGGTTTTTTACGCCGGTGAAACATTCACCGGCGTTTTAGAAACCGTTGGTGCAAATGCCGCCGAAGCGGGCGTCGCGGAAAGATAGGGGTATACACCGGCGTTTCTACCGGACGCCGGTAGATCTTGAAAATACACCGGCGGTCATAGAACGCCGGTATATGGGTGTTTCGGAGCGCCGTCTTTTTCCCCAATATACATTCACTGGCGATCACTTAACGCCGGTATATATCTTTTCACCGGCGTGTCCACAAACGCCGGTGTATGTTCAATATATACCGGTGGTTGAAAAACGCCGGTGTATGCTTATTTCAAGGTGCCCTATTTTCCCTCCTTACAAGCACCGGTGTGTTGTAAACACGCCGCTATAGTGAGATTCACCGGTGTTTTCTAAAACGCCAGTGTTTCTGAGTGTTGTTGCAGCTTATGGGTACACCGGCGTGTGTGGAAACGCCTCTCTATCGAACTTTCCAACTAATTAATTGGATACACCGGCGTTTTATGAAATGCCGGTTTATGATCGTTTGTTTTTCCTGCTCCAGTTTTTCATTCGGTTTCAATTCACAATTTCATTTCAAAAAACTGTAAACTAATTCACAACTGATTCAACCAATTTCAAGCATATTAATGCGCAAATCACAACCAAACACAAGAATTAAAGATAATAAAGTTTCACACATAGTCCTCCATTAATCGTCCAAATTCACCGCAAAATTAACACAGTGTCATAATTAACAAATACAGAAATGAACATCCCAAATATCTCAACAATTACTTAGAACAACAATCCAGGACAACATAACAACAACAACTACAGTAGGCCGACCACAAATTCATACCCCTCGAGTCGCTTCAGTTCTGATCATCAGAATTTCCTTGATCTGGAAGACTCACATTTGATTGATTGATCGGACCGCTCTGTGGAAAAAAAACAATAAATTAGTTCAACACTAGACCACAATACAGAATATACATATTTTTTTAACTTGCAAAAAGATATACCCAATTCATAAATTCTAAGATCAAAGTGCCAATTGCAAATGAAATTGTTAATGATATATAGAGAGGTAAAATAATTATATTGCAGTGCTAAAAAGCTAGTACTTATTTTTGTTTTTGAATATATCTAAAACAGTAAAACAAATGAAAATCAAGTATCTAACTTGAAACCTTTATATTCTCTTCTGATTGGGAATATCCAGTATCTAAAACAGTAAAACAAATGAAAATCCAGTATCTAAGCATGTCTTTCATGAATTGTTCAGACAATTCATGAAACTGTCATCGTCGAAGGAAACCAAATATAAGAAAAATAAGAAAAATAAATAAGAAGGGGCTCATATCAAGTGTAGTTTTAAGGAACTGTCATCGTGGAAGGAAACCAAATATAGAAGCCAGAAATGGAAACAGAAAGAGGAATGGTAGAGAATGAGGATACACCAGGCTAACATAGCGGCATTTTCCTCATCTCTCTCTCATCCCTTCTTTCTCTTCAACACACGCACACAAAGAGACATCAACAACAACAGCAAGAGCGACAACTACAACAATAATAATAAATTATAATAAACGAGATGTCTCTATATGGGTTTCCAGATCTCCACTCGAGCGCTCTCTTTCTAATTACAGCCCAATTAAGAACATAGACGACATCCGCTAAACAACTAAATAGTAACCCATTTTGGTAAAAAAAATGGGTACACAGTGTAGCATACACCATATCAGGACTCTCAGGTACACAGTGTAGCATTGAATCCAAAAACATTTAGGTCGCAATTGCAGATGAAATGGAGGTCTTCTAGATCTCTTATAAAAAACTGCAACTGTATCCCTCGCCATTTCTTCATGCAATTTTGAGGTAAGTGTATGAAATTGGGGTCTTGATTACTGAAACAATACTATCTAGTTGGGCTTCGAAAATAATTAAGTTAGAGATATATGAAACAATGTTTAGATGATTTTCATTGACCCAAATCATCTATGCAGTCGTCCTGAAATCATATCATACGATGAGTCAAACCAAATTAACCCTCTAAGTGAATTGGAGGAACACTCTGATGTGTACATTCCTCCAACTCAAATACATGGAAAAGCAAACCAGCATTATGCAATAGATATAGTCAAAATTATCGACAATTTTTCATCCTCATCACTGGGGAAGGTTAGTTCCACCAGTGACAGATCACTGGGGAAAGTGAAATCATATGTTGGATTTTTGACTATATATCCTCATCACTGGGGAAGGTTAATATCTTTTTGGTGGTACTTGCCTTTCCCTTTTTACAAAGTGTTGCTAATTTTTTTTTAGGTTGTAAGACTAGTGATTTTGACAAGGATAGAACTGCTCTTATTATATAAATAGTCATAAGGTAAGGAAACTTTAAACAAATATTTTATGTAGGTGTTTGTTGTTTTCTTGAGCACTACATATGTGTTGTGGATGAACTCAATATGTAACGTGGAGGCCATGTGACAGGCTACGTATTCTAGCATCTCAAAATAATCTCATACTGAGATTTCATTGAAACTTAAACTTCCTCGGACATTCAAAAGACATGATTTTTTTAAGTAAGAACATAAAATATATTAACTAAACAAGACAGGTAAATATGGAACAAGCAAGCTATAATGGGCTTAAAACAGTATATCCAGAATGCCAATGCAGAAAGTAAAGGGCTTAAAACAAAATTAAGAATGCAAATTTGTTAGGATACAAGATATACTAGCAGTTTCGAAGTGAAAATTCCAAGGTACATAGAGGCTTCACAGGATTCAAGTTAGATATGAAGATATTTAATAATTGTCAACATTCAATAGATTGTATACTTTAAATTACTAATTATAGCACGCCTTTTTCACTTAAAAAGTGAGAAAGAAACAAGAAACTACAGGAAATATAAGCTAAACACACACCTGTGCACACAGATGCAGTTCAATGATATCAAAGACTACTGAGATGTACATATATACTCCAGTTCAACAATTGGCTTAGCATTTAAATATTGAAGTATAGATCATTGTACCAAACGATAACATTTTTAGACTTTAGATGCAGAAGATATTAAATGATTTTTTTTAAAACAAAAACAAAAAAAAAGGTAAACTATGACTCCAAATAATCCCTGGATTAGTACAAATAAACCATCGTATGTGCAGCACCCAATTGGGATTAAATTGAAGTTTACTAGAGTATGTAATTATTTTGATAGTTACAGCCTTACAGGACTCTTTAGTAAACTGCAGCTCAGGGGAAGGCAAAGAAGAAAGAACAGAGCCAGCCACAGGAATCAAAGGTAAGAGGTCCCTAGTTCACCTTTTGAAAAGCCATTTGCCAAAATCTATACCCTTAAAACTAGGCTAACTAGCCAAAAATAGGATCCTGACAACCTAAAACAAGCTACAACCTTAGGACTACATAGCTAAAGGAAACAGAGATAAAAATTTCAATTATTTGTATTAACTTTTATGGGCAGTTTCCTGTTTCCTACACAATATAATTGATTTATGAAAATAGATGAACAATGCTGTTTCGGAGTTTTGGATTACAAACAAAATCAGAAACCCATTCTTAAATCAACTATATGGATATGATCTTCTGTTGCAATAATCAGAATGATGGTCCTGATTTTTGAATGCTGAAAAAGCAGCATACTGGTGCATCTATATAACTCAGAGAAATTGGCAATGGTTCAATAATAGTAAGAGGCTAAGAGAAAAAGGATGAGCAAGTTAGACTGCGGACAGACATAACCCACCAAAGAAACCAACTTCTGAAAGTAAGGGAGCCAACATAGTACCTATTTTCCGGAAAGGAGGTTGATTGGAACCCCTACTTAACTATTAAAAGATCTACCGCCAGACACTACTTATCTATTATAAACATATGTCTACTGACCAAGCCCATAAAGATCTGAGAATCATGGTAGTAAGCTATTTAGGGATCCAAGATGGATTATCAAGTGAATCATTATAGTGAAGACCGATGGAGGAAATATCATCTCCATTTTACTAAGTGTCAATGCCGCACTGCTCCAATTGGTCAATATCTTCAACACGAAGCATTCTTGAGCAAATACCTTTATATATGCTACAAAGATCTTTCAGGACAGTAGTGATTTGCTCACACATTGAAGACCTTAGGGCCACAGGAAGGAGATCCTGCATTAGGATGTGGTAGTCGTGTGACTTTAGACCCTGAAGCCTCTTCTCTTTAAAGTTGACACATCTTGCTATGTTAGAAGAATAGCCATCAGGAACTTTAAGTTCCAGTAGAACTTTGCAAAACAATTCCAACTCCGATTTTGACATTGAATAGATTGCAGAAGGTAGGAGTACTTTCCTGTTCGGTAATTCCTCTGGGTGCAACTCATGTCGGATGCCCATTGACTTCAAATCAAGTCAGCTCTTGAGATTGTCCTTTGTCTTCCGGTCATCTCCCATAACTGTTCCTATACAATTTTCACTAATATTTTTTCCGATATGCATCACATCTAAATTATGTCGCAATAAGTTGAATTCCCAATACAGCAACTTGAAGAAAATACTCTTCTTCTTCCATGCACCAAAACTCGTCATGTTTTGATACTCATCTTCGCCACATAGATCGGTCTCCTCATCTTGCTCCGGCCTTGCCCTGTTCTTGCCCTTTTGCTGACTTGTGGTTCTTTTCCATATTTGAACTGATGGCCATCTACCCGCCTCAAAATATCTGACCCAGAAGAAGCTCCAGGAGCATGTTCCCACTCGTCGGTACCATCAAATGTCGTTGTATCTGCCCAAAATATATGTGTGTCAGGCAACCATCTCATATGACCCATATAGCAAAACTTTCAGCCATTGTACAACCACCTTGAACTAGTTTGGTCAGCACAACAAGGACATGCATAACGTCCTTTAGTACTATATCCAGATAAATTTGCATATGCTGGAAAATCATTGATTGTCCAAGACAACACGACCCGAAGAGAAAATGTTTCTTTAGCCATTGCATCATAGGTTGGAACACCCACCCACAATTTCTGAAGTTCATCTATTAACGGCTGTAGGTACATATCTATATCATTTTCAGGACCTTTCGGTCTAGGAACTATCATGGACAAAATAAATGAGGACTGCTTCGTGCATTTCCAAGGCGAAAAATTGTATGGTATTAACACAACAGGCCATATGCTGTATGTACTACTCATTTGCCTAAAAGGGTTGAAACCATCACTAGCTAGTCCAAGTCTCACATTCCGAGGATTTTCCGCAAAATCGGGATATCTTTCATCAAATTTTTTCCAAGATTGAGAATCAGCAGGATGTCTAAGAATCCCATCATTAATGCGACCTTCAGCATGCAATTTCATATCAGAAGAAGTTTTCGAAGACATAAACAACCTTTGTAGCCTAGGAATCAGAGGAAAGTAACGCAATATTTTGGCAGGCTTCTTTCTCCTACTTCGCTTAGTATATCCACTGGCTTGATCATCTTGATTTGGTGTTTCTGACCATTTCGAAGAACCATAGACTTCACAATTCTCCAGACTTTCCTTACCTTTCGTGAAAAGCATACATTCATTTGGACATGCTGCTATCTTCTCATACCCTAGATCGAAAGAACTTTAATACAGATTTCTGAAAATGCTTCATTCAACAGTTCAAGTAGCATACTGAAGGACTAGCAGACTGCCCGTTTAAATATTTAATTTGAAATAGTCTGACAATGAATGAGAATTTAGAGAATTTGGTGCAATCGCGGTACAGCGGAGTACTAGCATCTTCAAGCAACTTAGCGAAGGATTCTTGCTGTTTATTATTTTCAGGGGCGGGGTCAGGCATTTTCTCGTCCACCCCACCACCAATGTGTGATGTTTCTGTTGACTCATTATGAACTTGGGTTGTTGGATTATTGGTGTGGAAAGAAACATTATGAATCCCCAAGGCGTCTTGCAACAAAGCATGCATCTCATCGGGAACACTTAAGTCTTCGTTCACTAAGGGCTCATCTTCATTTTCTAATACAACCGGACGAACAGAAGCTGACGTATGATCCTCTCCATGACAAAACCACCATGTGTACCCTTGAAGAAAACCGTTGACAACCAAATGTGTATGTACTACGTCACATGTCCTTAAATTACAATTTGTACACTGGAGGCATGGACAAAGGATTAGGTTGGGATCACGAGAATGTCGTTTGGCAAAGATAATAAAATCTTTAATACCATCCGGTACTCCTTGGATAATCGTGGTTTACTAATCCAACTTCTATCCATTATAACAATATCACACAATCTGCAATTAAAATTTGATATATTAAATAGTATTAGATTTAAAAGGCATTTTTTATATTTAATTTCACCTTTTTTAAAACCATCCCTAGCTGCAAATAAATAAACGATATAACAATTAACTGTAAAATAAAGAAATCTCGGTTCCAAAAATGTATAAAAAAACAATTAAATCTTAATACAATCTACTCTATTCACATAACCCTAAACTACCTTTGTGGAAATTATCTCAACCATCTTAGCGGCATTTTATCGCACACCTTGTGTTCGAGTGTAATATCGATTCGACTATAGTCTCCCCTGTATTTGGCTTTCTGTTCAAGGAGATGATGATGGTAAAGGGTATTTGCTGAGGAAGAGGAATAGGACGAATAACGAGGGCGCCGTGCTGTAAATACGATAACAAGAAGATCTGATGACTCATGAACTATTCTGTTCATGGCTACTAATAATCAGTTACTTATCCCAAAATAATAATAATAATAATAATAATAATAATAATAATAAACCCTAACATGTATGCTAGCTTATAGTAGCAGTGAAAGTGTTGATTATTAGATAGACGATACAAAGATAGCAAACCTGCACTGACTTTACAACGCCGATAAAAATGGAACAAATAGCTACTAGCAAACAATTCTCATATTCTCAAATTAACAAATTCCCAAATTCTATACTTCACAAATTAACACATTCTCAAATTCTCAAATTTTCAAATTCTCAAATTCTCAAATTCTCAAATTCTCAACTTTCCAAGTTCTCAAATTCTCAAATGAACACACACCTCTTCCTACACATACAGAGTTATTAATTAACGATATTCAAACCTTTCCTAACATGTACGATCTGAGAATATAGAGAGAGGGAAGACAATGAATCAATATCCTCCATTTTTCTAGATAAACTTGTAGAAGAACGTAGCTAATATTCTACCTGTGAGCCAAATTGAATCTTGATTTATGAGTAAAATAGGAATTAGGAAGAACATGGTGGAAAGAAATTTCTGAAGATAGGAATTAGGAATTAGTAAAATATTCTACATTAGGAATTAGTAAATTTCCGAACATGCTGGAGCCAAATTGAACATGCTGGAAAGAAAGTAAAATATTCTACATGCTGAAGAACATGCTGGAGTAAAATAGGAATTAGTAAAATAGGCACTACAAAATCAAAGAAATTTCCGAAGATACCGTGAAAAGGAGGAGGGAGACGGCTCGGTGACTTGAGAGGTTGAGGAGGTGTTGTCACGAAGCTTGAGACGACGGGGTCAACGACGGTGGACAACCACGAGCGGGCGACGGGATAGGGTTAGGTTTCAGGTTAGCGGGGAGGGAGGGGGATCTTCATGCGGTGGCATAGGAGAGAGAGAGAGAGGGGGGCGACGAGCATCACTGTTGGAGGCGTGGGACGGCGTAGGGTTTTCGATCGCAAAGCGCGCAAAATAGAGAGAGAGAGGAGGGAAAACGAAGGCGGGCGAAATGGGTTTGGGAAATTAGCGAGCGAAATGTTAGGGTTCGTGGGGATTTATCCCAGTTAATTCACCGGCGTTTGAAATTACAAATGCCGGTGAATGTATCTGTATATTCGCCTGCGTGTTTTATTAAAACGCCGGTGAATAATACCCTTCACCGGTGTTTTTAAATAAAACGCCGGTGAATGCCATGATTCCGCGGTATTTTATAGAGGCCGCCAGTGTATAACCATCCAATCAGACACCCCATTCCTGGTCACTCCCTACTCCGGTGCGAAAGGTAAAACGACGGAAAATATATGTCGGGAAATCACACATGTGTTGTAGTGCCCCCAAAAAACTCAAATTCAAATCCCCAAAACAACTCCTTTATTTATTTATTTAATTATTTCACTCTCTCTCTTTCTCTCTCTCACTCTCTCATTCTCTCTCTATTTACTCATAAATTTATATTTTTAGATTTCAGGTTTATAAATTTTCAGATTTTTTATGCATTTTTCTATTACTCATGTTACATTGAAAATAGCAAATATCTCATCAATAGTTAAATTTCATCATTTTCTACACTCAAAGTTCTGAGAAGTTGGATTTTACACCCCAATTGATAATTATTTTTCAACATATACTAATGGAAACATGGACTTTTATTTACAACTAATTATTGTTTTACTATTCAAACTTGAGCTACATAATTGTTGTTTTACTGTTTACAAGACATTCATATGCTGTATTGTTCTGAAGACATGCCGTAGGCACGCCCATGGGCAAATCTAGTATATATATATATATTCCATTTACTAAGTATGAATACATAATCTAGTTTAAATTAAACAAGCTTTATTTAATTAATATTAATTTGAGTGATATATGTGGTTATATTATTTAACCACTTGTAACCCTGGTTTCTATTTATACAAAATTTTCTGCATTCTTGTATTTTGTTTGTCTATTAATTGTTTTCGTTCCGATCGTACGAATTTTTATTTTTCTTTGATCTGTATTCTTGTATTTCAATTTCCTTATAAACCCTTTTGTTCGTTTAAATTCTTTTATTGTGCATCTCCTATTTGATTGATCCCAACCCGCATATAAATTATTCTATTCTTTTGAACTCAAATTGCATTCATTTGAATATTCAACCATTTTGTTTGAGATCAGACTCCTAACTCATCCCCAATTGTATTTTTTCGATTGTGCAAATTCTTATTATATCATTGTATTCTATTGTTTATAAATTACGTCCATTCCCCTAAATTTATCCCTTGTATTTAATGTGTTTTTTGGATCTTCTATTAAAGCTTTCCAAACATCAACTGCAACCTCGACCCCTGCTCCCACAACCACCACCGCTCGTACCGTTTTCGCTGCACCCCGATCATTGACCTGCAACTCCGAGCACCACCCTTTTGCACCCCCGACCTCCTCAAGCGACTGCCCTAGCCCTTGCCGCCGCTTGCCATCCCTGCCATCTTCACCGAAGCCCCCTGCCTTCCTCGACAGCTCCTCTCCTTCACCTCAGCGCTCCAACCCATCGCCTCCTTCATCTTCTTCTCCGAGTGCCAACCCCTTTTACCGCCGTCACCCCCGAGCCTTCTCTCGCAGTCACCCAAACAGCGAGCCCCCTGACCGACATCCCCTTGCTACCCCACCTTGCTCGCAGCCTACACCCCGACAACCACCATAGTCGCCAACCATCTTGCTACCCACTCTTGCTGTAGTTGCTGACATCGCTTCTTACTGCTGTTGTAAGCGTCGTTGCCATTGGAGATTCTCTCTCTCTGTAGATTCGTTCTCATTCAGAACTGTCGCTTAATAAGGCAAGTATCTTGTACATTTCTGTTGTTCCGTACAAGCATTTTATATGATCTCCCGCAGTCAGTATTCATATTTGTTTATCACGTTTTGAAAATCGTTATCATCCATATTCATGAGAAATGTTCGTTATAAGTTTAAATTGATTGAACCATCGTATTTGAAATACTTGCATGTTTAAATTAGTCGTTATATATTGTATTGAATCAATCCAGTTGCCTCTGTGATTCGATGCCCATCAAAAGATCTTAACATCAATTTGTGTGTTTCTGCCCTGCTGTTGGTTCTAACTCGAAGTGAGATTTTGACCTAGTTATAGTTTAAATAAATTAGAAATTTAGAAATGATAGTTGTAGCCCTATGAGTCTAGTTTCTGAAACTTCTTACGAATCCAGATTCTGAGTTGTAGGCTGCAAGTTATCACACTTTTAGTACTGTATGGTTTCTAATTTCCAGATTTCTGATTTGAAGTACAATACCATGATTTATTGACCAAAACATTATGTTAACAGTAAAATAAAGACTTGATATTAACTAGTTAGTTACTAGATATTATTAGGAGTCACTTTATAATTTTTGTAAGATTTTTAAAATATTTTTCAGTTGATTTATATATATAAGAACCTTGCAGTGAGTTGCTACCTGAACAGTAGTCCAATAAAGAACTGTCTGGTTGATCTAGCTATTGTATTTATAATATGCCGTGTGAATATGCATTGGAACCGACATGAAGTCTATTTTCTGGAACCCCTGATGGTACCTTATTTGCTTTCCTGTAGTTTAGAAAAAGTAGATTTTTATATAGCAACATATTGCTGTCAAGAATTGTAACTTCATGTCCTTGTTGTAAATATGTCTACTTCCTTGCATTTAACTAATTAAACTTATATATCATGCATTGAATAGCTCTTGATACCTTCTTGATCCTGTTCTGATACCCATTTCACCAGTTGCATGTTCATAGATAATTATTGCAAAAGTATAACAAGCCGGGGTAATAAGGGAAAGAATCTAGTAGTGGACAATATAGGAGAGTGTAGTAGGAAGGAGGCCCGTGTTTCTCGTAATAGTGACTGTATATGTTTACATGATATGATATGATTCTGGTTACATGACATAATACGATATGATTTGATATGATTATATGATATGATATGATTCCTATTAATGTCACAGGAAGACCCGAGTACATGACCCTATAGAATTCACCCTTAGAGTCTAAAAGTTAACTTGATTGTATGCACCCGAACCTGTGGTATGAGACGCGAGATTGTGTGCATTAGTTAGGATTTATAAAAGATTGATTGACTTGAGATTAACACTGAACATATACATGACTCATGATTCAGTTACATGTTACCTGTTACAAGATTAGATAATTTCGGTTTACAAGTTACATGATTCCTGTTTATAAGTTGCAAGATTCTTGTTTACATGACACATTTCCTGTTACATGATTTCTTGTTCCCGATTGGTTATATTTTGAGACTTGTTCTAGTTGTCACTTGCGTTATACTTGACCATGTTGTATTACAATTACATCGTTAGTTCTTGTTTTCCCTCTTGTCTAGTTCTGTTTCTCCCTTGTTATATATATTTTTTCTTGTTATCATGGTTGTTCCATAATTACATTGCTAGTCCTTATTGCTTCCCAGTTATGCCTTGTTTCCTGTCACTACTTTGCTTGTTACTACTTGCGGTCCGTAACTTGCTCTAATGGGTACCATCTATCTTTCTTTTGAGTTAATGTTATATAGGTACATTGATGGGATACTGAAGGAACTTAGCGAACAACTTACTGAATTGTTTATTCTCTGACTTGTTGTAAGTTTTTGTATCTCAGATTTTGGTTATTGTATAACATTCTTCTTCCTATGATTATTATTGTATTATTGAGCTTCCTGGTATTGTATAGCTTCTAGATGATATGAGTTGGTATACATATTTCATTCGGTGGGCCTCAATTGCGTGCCCGTATTTCCGTATAATAGGAAGCGGGGCGTGACACAACTAATAATTATTAGTGTGTAACTTATGCGCACACGGAAACACTTCTCGAACATGTGTTCCTCCCCCTAGAAGTGGACGACCAATTTAAATGGGAGGGAAGGAAATATTTGAGTGAATTTAAGGAGTTTGTGGGTGGTTTTAAAAACCCCCATCATTCTTCTCCTTTAAGAATCCCCACCGGCCCACTTAAGGAAGGATTTCATTTCCATTTTTGCAAATCAAATACACTTTGGCTTGGAGCTCTTGTTTGGAAGGAGATTGCTAGGAGCTTTGGGAGTTAAGGATAAGAAGGATTTTGGAGATCCTTGTTTGCAAAGAGTTCAACATTTGGGTGAACGTTCCTTAACTTTCTAATTTGTTCTTGTTAGAGTTGCATGCTAGATAATCTATATAAATTGAGTATTCATGCTTACATTATGTGTTGATTTTTGTTAAATTATGTGTTGTTAGTTAATTGTGTAAAAGTATGTTATGATTAACTTATAAATGTTTTTATGGTTGCTGTCCTGAGTTTTAGTCTCACTTAAAAAAAATTATTTCTTTTTTATCTAGATGGAATGTGAAGCTAAAAAATTTATATGAGTACCCCGTATATTTCAAGAACATCTCTTAAAAAATTCATAATTTTTGGATGTCGTTTGGTATTTTAATAAAATCCGATCTTATGACTGGTTAATAGTTTTGTCTAGTTTCTGAAAATTTGCATACCTTCCGGTTTTTTATCATTTAAGCATCTTATATGTAGTTTTTGAGAAAAATCAAAACTAAGAATTTGAAGTAGACTCGTTAACATTTCTTTAGATTCTAAGAATTCAGTTTTTAATGAAAAATGGATTTAATGAATTTTACAAGAATGAATATGTGGCAGTACTTTAACTATAGTTGAGGTTGTATAACAATTCAACCCTATTGTAGATTTCGAATAATTCAGGAGTACAAACATAATATTTTGGAGAAACTTATAACTACAACGTGATAGTAGACTTGTATACCTTTAATTTGAGCTAAAGAACACAATGTTTCATGAAGCATAAATTTTTTTGTGATTTTTACAAGTAGCAAAGAGCTACAGTTTTCGGATTCTGAACCAACTGAATAGCAAATTGATTTAGAAGAATTAGTTGTGGTTAATTTAGATGATCTTAACCACAAAGTTATAGTAGACTCATTTATGTTTCATATAAAACTAAGAAATCTATTTTTGGAGTAGTACTGAAATTTATATAATTTTTACAAGACTATTGGGTTGATGTCCCAAGATAGTTGAACATTCAAATAGTGGATTCTATATATATATTGTTACACTGAAAAGAAGTTGGTAGAGAATTAGTCTTGCAGTATTGGTTAGTGCATGTGGCTTAGGACCTTTGAGATTGTAGGTTTGAGTCTTGGTAAGCTCGAATTTGGTTGTATGTACTGTTTTTGAGTATATTAAAAATATATATTAATTTTTGGGAAGATATTGTGATGTTAATTTTTAAAAACACTTTTGAATTAATTTCCCCACTTAGATAAAGGATTAAAGACATATTTGGTGATTGGATTTGAAGAATTTGAATATAGATGATTTTAATGGATATTAGTATTTTGGAGAATTAATATTTGATGGAAACTAGTACAAATATTTTGGATTAAATTCCATATTTGAAAGAACAATTTTAGTATAGATTTGATAATTATATTTGAAATATTAGAATATAAATGATGTGGATTGAATTAAGGCATTTAAGTCCTATTGCAACAGTTTGGAAAAATTTATCTAGTTATTTGAAAATGACCAGTTGGATGGAATGAATAAGAGGTGAATTGAGTATATGAATGAATGAAATTTATAATAGAGGTTATAAATGACCTGGAAAGTTTACGACTTTTGGAATGTGTGGATTCTAAAGGCTGAGCGAGACCCAGGGTACCGACAAATTTGTGATTATGAAAATGTAAGAAGTAGCCAGTGTGGGCTAGAATTCTTGGTATTTTTGTATAAGTCCGGTAGGGTGAATTAGCTCTAGGCCTGATTTATTATGAATGAATTTTAAGGATAGGTACTAGGTGGGAGATATGATGGAACTTGAGCAAACGTGAGTATGAAGGCCCAGAGTGATCCACGAGGTGATGTATTCTCAATTTATTGTCGGATGTGAATGAATAGTCTCCAGATTATCCCGAGAAAGGTGTCTGACCACCAATGTTCCGGGACGATTGCGATGCTCACGGGGCATTCGTGTGATGAGGGTTCCAGAGTGACCTACATGGTGCGGTATTCTCCATTTATTCCCGGATATGAGTGAAATAGTCTCCAGATTATCTGAGGAAGGAGTCTGACCTTTAGAGTTCCGGGGCGAGAACTAATACCCACAGTATATCTAAATCTTGATATTCGTCATGGTTTTAGGTTTGCAAAACGAAGGATCGAACCATATATTAAGAAGAATGTTAAGGGCTTGCCCTCGGACCTATGTAGTATGGGATGCATAGAATCCGAACAAGTATGTATTAATGTGCATTGTGTGCATTTGTTGCTTTCTTGATTCTTGTTTTATGCCATTGTTTTTTGCCATTGTTTTTTGCATTTTGATTTATGTATCATGGCATACACTTATACACTTAGATTAGACTCACTTTATGTTTTTATCTCTATCAATATTGCTTCTGTTTTGTGCATCAAGTTTGTGATTGTTAAAGTTGAGGATCGCTATATTATAGAATGGCGTTAATTGCATTCAACTGACGTGCCCACAGTTCTCAAGTTGCAGGACTCGGATTAGCGAGCGGCATGGGTATGAGTTTGGTGTCGATGGATGTTGCAAGATTGAAGATGGTTGATGATATAAGTTATATTTTATATGTAAATTTCCGTTGTGCATTGTAAAGAACTATGCTGTAATGAAGAAGTTTCAAATTCCTTGTAATTTTTGTACGAAATTGATGTAAAGATCCTAGTTGTACTACGAATTACCTGTGTTCAGAATTCGGGGCATTACAGAGTAATATTAGAGCAAACTTCATTAAGTAGTACTAAAATAATAAGGAAACAAAATTAGGGTGGACATTAGATGTACGAGTGTCAGTTTGGAGTGATGAATGTTATAGTTATTGAACTTGCATTCACGAAACTCTTCTCATATACATTGATGTGATTTTTTTATTTTATTTTCTCCTCTTAATGTATTTTCTTTATACAACTTTTCATCTTTAACGCTTAATACTTTTTCAAAAATTCTTTTCTTTTACTATTAATTCACGTTGATAATTATTATCTTATCTGCCTTCTTTAGTCTTAAACTTTTAATTTTGTCTTACTTGTTTTTCATTCTTAAACTTTTGTCCATATTTTTATGTGCTTTTAGGTTTACTCATTTATTTTGCAATTACTTTTACGCATTTTATTAGTTTTAATTACTACTTATAAAATTATTACTAAGACTATTATTTTCTTTTATTATTACTTCTATTATATTTTAAAATTTGATTTTTATATATTTACATTCATTTTACATATGCTTTGATTTTATGATACTATATTTTTATTATTATTTTATATTGTCCTATTTATTTCAACATATTTTAACACGATTTGAATTTTTTTTACTCATATGAATATAATATACTTCTACACATGATAATTTTTGTTTTATTACTATTCTATTTTTACAACTTATATTCAATACAATTGTTATTACTTATTATTTACTACTTTGTTAGTTACTTATTAATTGTATTGCTTTATTTTATTATTATTTTTACTTTTACTTCACTAATATTCTATATTCGCTTACTACTTATATATTTTTTATTTCACTTCAATCTTTATTATACACACACACACACACACACACACACAATCTTTTCTATTTCCTTACTACATATACTTTCTACTATTCATTATATATATTATTTTACACTTATCTTATTACTACATTACTATATATTTTATAATATATAATTATTTATTTCTTATGTCAACTTACTAAACGACATATTCATTCTCTCATTCTCATTTGCATTTAAGCTTATGTATTTATTTATTTTTATTTTTTTCCTTCTTACTTTTTATATATTATTTTCATTACTACTAATTTTTACTATTTATATTTGATATATATAATCTATGCCTTTATTTTTAATATTTCATCATTGTAATTTTCTACTTTATTTGTAATTTTTTATTTTTACTTCTATTTTTATATATATTACTTGTCACTATTTTATTCTTTTCTACCAGTTTATACTATTTTACAACTTATTCTATATTGTTTCAACTTTATTATTTATAATATAGTTTACACATTTACTGAACTATCTTATTATTTGTACTTGCTTCAATATCTATTCTATATGCATTATTATTATTTTACATTATTTAATTTTCAACTTATATTATTACTGTTTACTAGAAACCATTTTGCAATCTTAATATTATTATTTTGTGTATATACTTTATCTTTACATATGTTAGTATTTTTGTATACTATTTCATTTTTATATTTTATTGCAAACTTATCTTATATTTGGTTGCTCATATAATATAACTTATATTTACTATTTACATTTTAATTCTATATGATTAATATTATATATTACCTCAATAATATAATATTACTTTTACTATTATTATAGCATGTTACTACTCCAACTACTTTTAATTTTGATATTATAGTATTGTTTGTTTCATCATATAGTTTTACGCATATTTATGTATAGAATATTATATGTTAATTTTCTTGCTATACTTGACAACTTATAAATATTTTGATATATATTAATCATTATTCTATAAAATTATTATATAACTTTTATGAATGAAATTTTTATGATATTATTTTTATATACATTATTATTTTCTATTATACTTATATTGTTTTTACTTTCTAACTAAATTTAAGACTGATATATTTTCTGATTTTTATCCAACAATCTTCTCTTAAATTGCTACTTTCTTTTATCTCGTAATATATAATCCTAGTGTAGTTTAGGATTTTAATCATTCTATTCTTCACGTTATCTTTCAGTTAACTTCTCTTCTTTCGAAATTTTCAAATTCTTATTAGCATTGTTGACTACTTTCCAATTATTATACTCTTCTAAATTATTTATCAATCTATTTGTATTTCGATTTTTTTTTGTTTTATATTATTTATTTTTTTATCATAACACTACTCTTCTTATCATAGTAAAATTTTAAGCTACTTAATATTTATTTTCGCTTTTAGTCTATTTGTTTTCAAATTTTTCCTACGTCATTACAATTTATCTATACTATTTCAATTCATCTATTCTTTCTAGTCTTTTGTTAGTTGCCTAAATTGTTTTACAATTTTACCATACTCTATTAAGCTAAGCTTTCTACTTTTTTTCTTTATAAACTTTATAAGTTTACTTTATATTTTAACTATGTTAATTTCACTATATTTCTAACTATCTTTCTTCTTAACTCTTTTACTACTTTAGTAATGAATCCCAACATTTTTTTTAACTATTGTTTTTTTAAACCTTAGTGTCTTTATTACTTTTTCACAATAATCTTTATTTACTTTTTCTTCAAGTATATTTTTCATTCTACTTCTTAGTACATTCATTAATTTTGCTTACTAAGCTTATTGTTAATTGATTAAAGCATCTATTTTTACTATACCTTTCTATATTCTTTTCAATCTTTTTTTTTAAATCACTTTCATAATTCATGATTTAATTTATATTTCTTTTATATTATCTAATACTTAACCTATTATTATTTTATATGAAATTTTCTTTCAACCTATATTATCTTTTTCTGTCACATTTCTTTTTCTACAAAGCTTTCTATTTCGTTGAATACTTTCATGTTTCGTTCTTATTTTGATACTCATATTTTCTTCATATAAGTTTATTTTATTTTCTACATTATGTATTTTTATACTATGTTTATTTTTCAAATTCTTTATAAGGTGTGTTCACGATACAACTTTTCTCTAGTAAGTTCTGAGGACATAACTTTTCTAAGGGGGGAACAGTGTAACACCCCGAAAAATTGAGTCATTACTGTTTTACCCTACGTATGTTACAAATAAATATTTTGTACTGTTGCGTGTAATATCCGTAACATTATTAATATAAATATTGTACGTATTCCGTATTCCGATCATTTATAAATATTTTTCGTTCTCTTGAATGCATTTTTATTTGAATGTCTTTAATTCTTCTTTTTGAGCCAACTCAAATATTTTTTTGTTTTATACAGGCAGTATACGTGTTTGTAGAGCACGTGTTAATTATAAAAATCTTTGGATTAATATATATATTTTTATTCCATTTACTAAGTATGAATGCATAATCTAGTTTTAATTAAACAAACTTTATTTTATTCATATTAATTTGGATGATATATGTGGTTATATTAATTAACAACTAATAATTTTTAGTGTGTAATTTTTGTGCACACACAAACACTTCTCGAACACGTGTTTCTCCCCCTAAAAGTGGCCGACCAATTTAAATGGGAGGGGAGAAAATATTTGAATGAATTTAAGGAGTTTGTGGGTAGTTATTAGGAGTTTGTGGGTGGTTTTAAAAACTCTACATCACTTTTCTCCTTTAAGAATCCCCACCGACCCACTTAGGGAAGGCTTTCATTTCCATTTTTGCAAATCAAATACTCTTGGCTTGGAGCTCTTGTTTGGAAGGAGATTTCTAGGAGCTTTGGAAGTTGAGGAGAAGAAAGCTTTTGGAAATCCATGTTTGTAATGAGGGCATTCCTTAAATTTCTAATTTGTTCTTGTTAGAATTGTATGCTAGATAATCTATATAAATTGAGTATTCATGCTTAGATTATGTGTTGATTGTTGTTAGATTATGTGTTGTTAGTTTTTTTTATAAGAAAATGTGGAGTATAGCCACCATGTTTCATTAATAAAAAGTTATTAAAATTAATCTAGGATACTGGGTAGAATTGTTAAAGAAGTACAATGCAGAAGTAAAACATAGAACCTCCATAGTACATATGAGGATGGGACAGCCCCAAATACAAAATACAAAACATGTTAGATATATAGAATACAACATGGATCCCTCCTATATTGTCCTAGAGGGTGAGCGGTCAGGTCATCACTAAATCAGTCCAGAGTGGGACCGATCTCCACCTCTTCATTATCGTACTCCTGTAGCTTAAATGCTCTGGCAATTCGCCCTCTTAATCCCGTCGCTGCAGCTGTAGCCCAAACGGAGATAAAATACATAATGTGAGTCAAATTACCAGAAATAGTATTATATGTCCCACGGAAGTTAAAGTTATTTCTGTCAAGCCATAAGACCCAGGTCGCTGCAGCGATAGCGATATACCAAGCTTCTTTCATACAATTTTTCTCTTTAGCAAAAATTGAACCTATCCACAGATCATCTGAAGTCAGGAGATAATTAAATGTTCTGAGAGCCTTCAGAACTTCGCTCAGAATGGCATTACTTTAGCACATTCCAAGAAAAGATGGTTTTTTGATTTTGTGGGTGCATTGCAAAAGCCACAAATGGTATCAATGTGTGGTTGTATTTTAGCCAAGTTCACTCTAGTGAGAATCGCATCGTTAAGAACTAGCCAAAGGAATACCTTAACTTTTGTTGGAGATTTTGCCTTCCAAAGTATTGAAGACCATTTTGGGTAACAACCTCTTAAATGGATGTTATTATACAAAGTTCGGACTGAGAATGAGCCATTCTTCTCTAAACCCGAAGACTTACGGTCCGAACCTTATGAGAATTTCATTCCCGATTGGATAATGTGAGCTTGTAATGCACCTAGTCTCAATTGAGAATCAGGGTCGAGACGTGAGTTAAAGGAGGGGTCTCCAGGTTTTCCTTTTCCAGGTTTTTGCCACAATAATATTTGGTTGGGAAGCAAGTGCAAATAGCTTAGGGAATAGTTCTCTTAAAGAGTGATCACCACACTATTTGTCCCACCAGAATCTGGTCATCATGCCATTACCAATGAAGGATGTAATACCACTGTGGAACGTGTCATACCCTTTGGCAACCCCTTTCCAAAACCAAGATACTTTCGGTCCTAAACGATATCCAAGACTACGTGACCCCTTACCAAGGAGGTAAGATTAAATATAATCTGGCCATCCCTCCCCATTTGGATGGAACACTTTCCACCACCATTTGCGAGAAGAGCAAGATTCATGTCTCTCAGATCAATTATCCCTAGCCCACCATGGCTCTTCTTCATGCACGCTTTTTCCCACTTGATAAGGTGATAGCCCTCCTTATTTTTCTCTACTCCTTTCCAAAAGGAATCTTATCCTCACCAGATCAATCCTATGAATGGCCCATTTCGCGAATTCAAAAAAGGACAAATAGTATGTTGGTAGATTGGATAAGACCGGATTGATCAAAGTCACTCTCCCGCCTATCGATAGGGTCTTTCCTTTCCACCCCGCCAGCCTGACTTCTATTCGGTTGATAATCGGCAAACAATATGATTTCTTAAATTTTCCTGGTCGCAGTGGTAACCCTATGTATTTAATGGGGTAATTTCCCATCTTGTAGTTCAGACAGGTCACGTGAATGCGAGCTTCTTCGCCTGCCATTACAATGGGAATGAGGGCGCTCTTGTGGAAGTTCACCCTAAGACCCGACGAAGCTTCAAAACAATATAATATTCCTTTGAAGGTGACAGTCTCTCCCAAGTCTCTGTTACCAAAGAGTTGAGTATCATTAACATATTATAATATTGAGCAACCTGGGCGAGTCCTACCTCTTGCCACAAGCGATATCCAACCTGCTTGTTTACAGTTGCCCATCATTCCTTTAAGTACGCCTATGACAATCATAAAAGGCAGGGGGGACAGGGGTTCCCCCAGCCTCAAGCCTCTTCTACAAGAAAATATCCTTCCTGAATTACCGTTAATCTGAATTGTGGCCCTACTGGTATAAAGGCAGTGCTAAATCCATCTGACCCATCTATCCCCAAATCCCCTAACCCCTTAGTGCTTCGAGAAGACAGTCCCATTCGACAGAATCGTAAGCTTTTTCAATGTCCAGTAATAGCAAGTAACTCCTGTCATTCGAGATATGGAAATGGTGAATAGTCTCTTCTGCGGTGGCAAAAAAGTCAAGAATGCAACGCCCCATAATGAATCAAGTTTGCTCGTTGTTAATTAGTCTGTCCATAATTTTGCTTAATCTGTTTGCTAGGATTTTTGTGATTAGCTTGATCGAGCAATTAAGAATGCTGATTGGTCGATAGCCCCCCCCCACCGACTGAGACTCTTCCTTCTTAGGGATTAATACAATTTTTTCATAGTTAATTCTTCCCAGTTTAAGTCTGTGGTCGTAAAATTCGGAGATGACCGCCATAAGGTCATCTTCGATCTCATTCCAGAATATGTGGTAGAATAAAATCGAGAATCCATCAGGACCAGGAGCCCTATCATTGTCCATCTGTCGAATCACCCCTTTAACTTCTTCCTCCGAGAATGGGGACTCAATAGACATTAAAGCATGATCCATACCCTCTAATCTATTTTACCAGTAATTATCACTAAGCATGACCCTAAAATCTGTTCTACGGCCAAATCGGGTTTTGAACTCAGAATGGAAAAACTCCTGAATTTCCTTTTCTTCTTGAATTACTCCTGATTCAGTTTGGATAGGGAGGATGATGTTAGATTTCCAACGTGCGCTAGCTACCCGGTGAAAGAAGGTCGTATTCGCGTCTCCCTCTTTGAACCACTTAATTCTGGACCCTTGTTGCCACTTGATTTCTTCCATTTTGTACAATGGTAAATGTAGCGCGCCGAATTTCCAATATAATATCTCAAAAATACGTGGCACAATTCCCAGCATCAACCTCAATGTAATAGTAAACATAGCCAAAACACAGATAATTTTTTTCAACTTTTAATACATCAATTCTATACAAAGTATAGCGAAAATTTAAACACCTTGAATTACAATTTCTTTCTTTTACAACACATTCTTTTAAAATTTACATAAGCCACATTATCAATCTATAGGTACCTACCTGTAAAATATGAGGCTACTAATAACCCTAACCCCCAAAACTACAAGGGTCAGCCATAATGATGTGAATGACATCAAAAGGAATACAACATGAATAAAACATAAAGAATAAAATCATAAACAACACATACAAGCAGTAATAACAAATGGAAAATGTAATAACAACAAATAAAACATGAAAACATCAAGTGAAACTAGACTAAGTGTCAAGTCTAGAAAAACATGAAAACATACCAAATGTCCTCTCGAGACAGGACAACTGTAATACCCCGTATTTCTGAAATAATATATATGATTTGAATATATAATAATTTGGGGTTGTCCTATAGAAATACTCTATAGGAGGAATGTATGGAAAATTGGCTAAAAGGTTGGGGGCCCACCGGTTTGGGAAGAAAGAACAGCATGTGCTATTGGAAAATTTGTAAGGAATGAATTGATGAGATGACGTTATCATCTCATGTGGGCCCGGCTTTGATTGAGTGGTTTAAGTATTGGTTGGTTTGGATTTGGTATTTGAAGACATACGGGATTTGTAAAGGAATTTGAGAAGAGATTGAGAAATATTGTCCCACATAAGAAATATACAAAAATAGTTTGAGTATAAATATAATTAGCCAATGATCAAGAGTCACCTAATTGGTTAACCACCTTTTGAGAGGCAGCCTGTGGTGGGCAGTTGTACTACATAGTATCTAATTTGTGTTCTAAAAAATATTAAAATCGTCTGAGTATTGAGGCGGGGCATTACAAATGGTATCAGAGCCGACTTTCGACACCGGGTGTAGAAGTGGGCCTCAGTATGATCTGCGGTATTGAGAGTCATTGATCTCCGGGGTCAGGTATATTCTGCGGTATTGAGAGTCACTGATAGTGATTGATAGCTGGGTATCCAATCTGCGGTGTTGAGAGTGATTGATCTCCGGGATCGAGGATGACGCTACATCGGCTACAAAGGTAGATCCTACACTAGATGTGTGTCCCGTACTCAGCGAGGACGCTGATTTCTAAGGTGGGGTGTATGTAATATCCCGTATTTTTGAAATAATAGATATATAATAAATGAATTTGGGGGTTTTCCTATAGAATTATTCTATAGGACGGTTTCATGAAAAATCCGGTCATTAAAGGGAATTGAAGCTTACGGTTTGATAGGCTGTTGGTTTGATATTTGTATATGGATGCTGATGTCATCCAGAGGAGATTGATTGGTGATTTGATTTGGTATTGTATGTTGTGGATGTATTTGAGATTTGTTAAAGATATGATTTGGAATTTGGCATTTGAAAATGCTCCGGTTTGGGATTGATTCGAGATTAATAAAAACGGGATTTGAGGGGATTTGTAAAGGGGATTTGAGAAATATAGTCCCACATGAGAAGTATACAAAAAATAATTTGAGTATAAATATAATTGCCTATGATCAAGAGTCACCTAATTGGTTAACCACCTTTTGAGAGGCAGCCTGTGGTGGGCAGTTGTACTACATAGTATCTAATTTGTCTTCTAAAAATATTAAAAATTGTCTGAGTATTGGGGCAGGGCGTTACAACAATACACAGTCCTGGAACGCATAAGTTGGACTAGACCCCAAGAGCATATACTTACATTTCCCAAGTTCTATCACATCTCCTTTAGTTCCTGTCCTTAGGTTGATTATTATTAAAACACAAATTTTCCCTCTCTATAGTTAGTGTATCCTGCCGGACTTCATTCCACAACAACAACCCCAAGACCCAACTGGTCAATATTCACAAAATCTCATCTACCGGTTCACATGAATCCCACTCAACTCCTAGAGATTCACAAAATCATTATCAACACCAAAACTTTCAATAAAACTCTTTATTTCATCATCAACGTTTATATCAATAAAAACGTCTCAAATCAACAAAACCAAATACATTCGATTTACTCACAAATTTCCAGAATTGAAAATAAATATTAAATGCATCAAATAACTGAAAATAATATTTTGAAATCATAGAAAGTCATAAAACATCAATTTCTTGAAAAAACCATATATAGTTCACTTTATAAAGTCAGAGAAATCCAATTTAAATTCTAGCATAATCAAAAAATAACACTCTGTAAAATACTATAATTTGTAGTAAAAACATCATCTATAATAGTAGAACAATAATGCATAAGTTCGAAGAAATAATCATTTAAGAAAACGACGAAAAACTCACTAAAACAGCCAGCAAAATAACTGACGGTCGACCGCCAAAACAGTACAAAAATAGGGCAGTCGACTGTCAACTAAAAATTCCAAAACTTCCTAATTGACATTTGACTGTCATTTTAGTTCAAAAACGGGACGGTCGACTGTCGGCTGACATTCAGCCCACTTTAAAATTCGTGCACCTTTTTGCTGATTCTTCAATTATAGTTTGTAAAATCACAAATTTGCGAAACAAAAATCCTGAGATGATCAAATACAACTTGTATAACATACTGGAGTTTATAAGACAAATCAAAACCACTTCAAATTCATAAAAGAGTATTTTTTTATCAAAACTCTTCAAAACATATAATATAAATGTATAAGCGTATATATGTGTGTTTAAGCATCAGTAAAACATCAAGAATTCATCAAATATAAGTAGTACATCATTCAAATCAATCTTAGTATCAAAACAAATCAGTTCTCCGTCGAAAACTTCACAAAAACATCAAAAATCAATTTTGGCCTGCACATCTACAGACCCGAAGTCAAACCCCTTTTCAAACATTGAAACTTGATCTCTTTTGATCCAAAAATCCTTCCACAACTTGTTTAAACACAAACCCCACTAATTACCTCAATTTACTCATGAATATGTGCACTTACAACATGGATTAATCAAGTTTTCTTCAAAAAAATATCAAAAGCAGAGTGTATGTCTATATATACACAGTAGAGTCTAGGTTTTTACTTGTTTTGTGGAAAAACCATCATACAACTCAATATAGACAATCAAACATTAAGAATATGAAAGAAAACAACCTACTCATGATTTCTATTAGGTTCTTAACAATCTCAAGTCATCTACATAGAGTTTCAATCATCAATAGCATAGTTTTCATGAAATGATTCAATTTTTATTCATCCATCCATCAAAATTTATTATATCATCACACAAACTCCTAAAATACTTTTTAATGCGCAAATCATCACATACAACATGCATACAATAGCAAGAAACCAAACATATGTCACTCACCTTTTTGAAGAATCAACCGAAGTAATAAAAAGAATAAGAAAAGTCATTCCTTTCACAAGAAAACCAAGATCCTCACCTCGAAACTCCTAGAAATCAATAATAAAGAAAACCCTTTATGTAGTACAGCAAAGATACGGCTGCACACTCCCTTTTAATAGGCTGGAAATTGGTTATTAGGGTTTTTAAATAGATTTTGCAAAATATCCCTTTTGAATATATCTTTACATATAAAAATCCTTATACTTAAAAATTAGATAAATAAATTATATTTAAATTTTAAAAAAAAATCAACTAGTCCAGACCTGGCCGGCACTGTTTGTAAACCCAGAAAACAAATTTTGCAATTTGGCCTCTAAGTGGCAATTTTGTAAAAAAACTCTTCTTTAAGAAATTTGCGAAATAAACCAAATCTATTAAAACAAAAAGGAAAATTTTTACCTCTGAGTTGACTAGCAATCATGCTCAACCCAAAAATCTGAAAATCTGAATTTTTCACTCCAAGTGGTAATTTTGCACAAAAGCCAATATTTTTGTAATATTTTCAAATAGGTCAAATAAATATCAGAAAAATCCAGAAAATTCATAAATAATCCATAATAATAAATAATAGGTTTCCCCAAAATAATTTCCTGACTTTGAACTTCCAAAGAAAATATTTTCTCCTGTTTTGCACGTGTAAAAAGATAAATTTCAGAAAAAAATATTTATTAAATCATCAAAATCATTTTAATTCATTTATTAATCTCAAAAACATTATCTAAAAAATCTAGGGTGTTACATCACTCCCTTCTTAGAATAGTTCTGTCCTCAGAACTACTACTAATAGGGACCAAACAATATAAGCAAAGAGAAAATGCAATCACATAAAATGGAAATATAGTTTAAAGAATACAATAACACAACAGAATGTAATTTATAAAAGAAATACAATTTAATCAAAAGAATACAATCAAACAAAAAGCTCGTGAAAATCCTTCTGCATCCGGCTCCCAAGTAGCTCCCTCAAACTGATGGTTCCTCCACAACACCTTGACCATAGGTATCACTTTATTCCTCAACACCTTCTCCCTACGATCAACAATCTCCATGGGCTGCTCTCTCAAAGAAGGCTGCAACCTTAACTGAGCCAAAGATGCCCCCAAACTCTGCAGTACCACCTCAATGCCTGCCTGATCAAACTCTGCTGCCAACTCTCCCTGAGTAGTGATCAAACTCGACAAACTGCTCTTCTGACTAAGTCCATCGGCCACCACATTCGCCTTGCCTGGATGATACTTGATCTCATGACGAATGTCTTCCAACACTTCTAACCACCTTCTCTGCCGAACATTTAGATCCTTATGCTGATAAATGTACTTCACGGTTCTTGTGGTCAGTATACATGTTGACCTTTCTCTCCACATACCTAATACCTCCACTGCCTTAAGGCAAAAATAATAACTTCCAATCCCAGATCATGCATCGGATAGTTTTTCTCATGTGGACGCAACTGTCTTGAACCATAAGCAATAACCTTTCCGATATGGCTAAAAATAGGATTAAATCGGGACCGTTCACATCGGAGACGAATCTTAAAGCTCAGGGGTGAAACGGTAATTTCACCTACTAACGGGTTCGAAGCGGGTACTGGGTCTCCTTCTCACAGATCCAATAACCCGCGAACGGATCCACCTCAACTGGGTACGGATCCCGACCCGATACAAACCCAGTCCGACAGGATAGAATTAGGGTCTCTGATTGAACCAAATCAACGGGCCTGATTCACGACTATCCTCTCACCGGAATTAAGGGATTACATTCCTAATCTGATTACAAGGATTTTACGCCTTATCAGATCACAGGAATCACATTCCTAATCTGATCCCAACGGCGACTATAAATACCCCCCACATACCACTGTTACAGGTTAATCACTCTTTTTCCACCTTAAGCTCTTTTCTTAATCATCACTGGTTACTGACAAGAGCGTCGGAGGGTGCGTCGCCGGAATCAACCCCGGTGTAACGCACTTCCTTGCAGGTAGCGGTAGGAATCAGAAGGCTTGGATCCGCTGTTCAGGTTTTTCCGCAAACTCACAAATCTCATCTGTTTACCCCCACACCAGATTCAGTGGTAACAGATTGGCGTCGTTTGTGGGAAGACCATACGAATAGCCTCTGCCTCTTCCTCGTCGACTAGCTCTTCTCCAGCCATGCCTCGCAGAAAAGTAAGATCCAGGGGGTCCAACCGTGGACCCAACCCTGTTGATCAACAGCAGGAAGTCCCCGTCCATCCCGCTCCGCAGCAGGGGCAACTTCCTCCTCTGGCCGAGGACCATTTCCAACAGGACCAGCCTCCTCTTCTGAATCAGCAACCCCCTAACGGTCCCGCTGGTCCAAACCCGTAGAAGCAGAAGCAACCTCTCCATCAGGACCGCATCTCGATACACAATGCCTCTACAGACTCTTACGCCTCCCACAGTCCTCAGGCCCCTGACCTTCGAAATACCGTCCTCAACCGGCAGAAAGATGAGGATCTTCACCACCGTCTGGATAAAAAGCAGGGCCCGAGAGGGAGCCTCCCGCCAGTAACGTCCAAATGAGCGAAACCCTCACCACCGAGACTATAGAAGGTCCCCTACCCGAAGGGGGATGAAAGAGTCCCCCGAACACCATAGGAGAAGACCTCATTCCAATGCCGGTCGACGACATCCGAGGAACGATGAGGCACCCATCACCCGTGCCGAGTTCCAGCAGTTCCAAGCAACGGTGTTGCAAGCCCTCAACCTCCGACCCAACAATAACAATGCTCAGAGGGCTCCTACCCCTCCACGGGTCCAAAGTCCTCACCATCGGTCCATAACTCCTCCTCCGGCTCATAGCAACCAACAGCGCATGCCTAGCCCTCGCCGCTCCCAGAGCTACCGTCGTCGCTCCCCTTCCTATGAAGACGAGTCCAAAGGCTCGTTTGACTATCGTCGAAGGGACGATGCTCTCTACCGCCGTCTCCACGAGATGGAGAGGCGCATCGGCCGAATAGACAAGGATGAGGAGTTAAGAGGCAGGACCATCCGCCCGAGCAGACCTCCCTTCTCCCGGACCATCATGGAAGCTCCTATCCCAAGAGGTTTCGAACCCCCGAAGTTCCAAACTTACTCGGGGGAGTCGGACCCCGTGGACCACATCGAAAGCTTTAAGACCCTCATGCTAATCCACCAAGCTTCCGATGCTTTGCTGTGCAAAACCTTCCCCGCCACTCTTAAGGGTTCGGCTCGGGAATGGTACTCCCGCCTCGCCCCCTCTTCTATTTTCTCCTTCGAGTAGTTCGAGACCCTCTTCATCACCCACTTCACGAGTAGCAGACGCACGGAGAAGACCTGCCTCTCATTGCTCCACCTCTGTCAAGAAAGGGGAGAGAAGTTGAGGGACTATGTGAGGAGGTTCAGTGCAGAGGTCAGATCGATCGCCTCCCTCGACCAATCGGTTGCGACTGTCGCATTCCAATCCAACATCCTCAACTCCAGCCTTCGCTCCTCCCTTGCCAAGAAGCCCCCACATAATTTCGCCGACCTCCTTCTGAGGAGCGAGAAGTACATTCGGGCTGAAGAAGCCGAGAATCTCCCGGGCTTTAAGGAGACATCTTCCGGGAACAAACGGAAGAGCACAAGCGAAGAGGGCTCCCGAAAATCCCAGAAGGACGGCAATGGACGGCGTCGCCCGACTCCTCGGTTTGAGAAGTTCACCCCCCTCATTACCAATATATCAGAAGTTCTTATAGAGGTGGACAAGGAAGGGCTCCTCCGCGCTCCCCCGAGAATGAATACACCTGGCAAGAAGAGGAACAAGGATAAGTGGTGCCGCTTTCACAGGGACCACGGCCACGACACGGAAGATTGTCGGGCTCTGAAGGAGGAGATCGAAGAACTCATACAGCGGGGGCACCTGACCAAGTTCGTCCAGAAAGAGGGGGCCAAGCTTCCCCCTGAGGAGCCAACAAACGAACTGAAGGGCCCACCGAGCTTTAAGACTCAGAACCTCCCGGCTCTTCCCAAGAGGTCTTCACCTTATCATAGAATCAGGATCTCGATTTTTAATAAGGCCGATGCTTGTAATCCGGCCAATAGCATGTAATAAGGGCTCGCCATATTGAAGCAGCCACTTAGTTTATTTCAATAAAACTTTACGTTTTTTCATTGGAAATTGTTGCTCTTGCTTCATCTCTACCTCTCCGAGTCGTGACTCGCTAAATGGTGGGTTCGGAGTCCAGCTTCTTCTACATGGCTGCTCCCGCAACTTACTAACCCTTAACAACGAGTTCGGAGTCTAACACTTGGCTCGATTCCTCTTCAAATAACCTGCTCTTCAGCAGGTTAGAAGTGGTTCGCCATTCGGAATTGCTCCCACAACCGTTGAATACCTCTACCGATGGTTCGGAGTCCAACACTTGGCTCGATTCCTCTTCAAATAACCTGCTCTTCAGTGGGTTAGAAGTGGTTCGCCATTCGGAATTGCTCCCACAACCGTTGAATACCTCTACCGATGTTCAGAGTCCAACACTTGGCTCGACTCCTCTTCAAATAACCTGCTCTTCAGCGGGTTAGAAGTGGTTCGCCATTCGGAATTGCTCCCACAACCGTTGACTACCTCTACCGATGGTTCGGAGTCCAACACTTGGCTCGATTCTGCTTCAAATAACTTGCTCTTCAGCGAGTTAGAAGTGGTTTGCCATTCGGAATTGCTCCCATAACCGTAAGTGGTTTGCCATTCGGAATTGCTCCCACAACCGTTGATTCTCTCACATAAGCAGCGAGTTCGGAGCTAAAGCTCTCCCCTAGAGTTGCTCCTCACACTCGTCTCACAAATAGCTCTCTTCCAGAGCCGAGCTCTTCACTCCGCTCGCCTCCGAAGCGGACCTCTTCTCAACGAGTTCGGAGCTCACAACTCTCTCCTAGAGTTGCTCCTCAAACTCATCTCACAAATGGGCTCTCTTCCAGAGCCGAGCTCTTCACTCCACTCACCTCCGAAGCGGACCTCTTCTCAACGAGTTCGGAGCTCACAACTCTCTCCTAGAGTTGCTCCTCAAACTCATCTCCCAAATGGCTCTCTTCCAGAGCCGAGCTCTTCGCTCCGCTCATCTCCGAAGCGGACCTCTTCTCAACGAGTTCGGAGCTGCACAACTCTCTCCTAGAGTTGCTCCTCAAACTCATCTCACGAATGGCTCTCTTCCAGAGCCGAGCTCTTCACTCCGCTCACCTCCAAAGCGGACCTCTTCTCAACGAGTTTGGAGCACAACTCTCTCATAGAGTTCCTCCTCACACTCGTCTCCCAAATAGCTCTCTTCTAGAGCTGAGCTCTTCACTCCGCTCGCCTCCGAAGCGGACCTCTTCTCAACGGGTTTGGAGCTCACAACTCTCTCCTAGAGTTGCTCCTCAAACTCATCTCACAAATGGCTCTCTTCCAGAGCCGAGCTCTTCACTCTGCTCGTCTCCGAAGCGGACATCTTCTCAACGGGTTTGGAGCTCACAACTCTCTCCTAGAGTTGCTCCTCAAACTCATCTCACAAATGGCTCTCTTCCAGAGCCGAGCTCTTCGCTCCTCTCATCTCCCAGGCGGACCTCCTCTCAACGAGTTTGGAGCACAACTCTCTCATAGAGTTCCTCCTCACACTTGTCTCACAAATGGCTCTCTTCCAGAACCGAGCTCTTCCCTCCACTCGGATGCCGAGCAAGTGCCGATCCGAACCCAACATCAAAGAGCCCGGTCGGCTAACCGAGCAAGTGCCCATCGAGCCTCAAAACGGAGAAAAATCACTTTTCCCTCAACATTCGCGTAAGATCTCGATCAAATGGCTCAGATCGCTCCAGCAGCACTAAACGACAAGATAGTGTTTTCTTGGAAACTGTGCCCGCCTCGAGATTCGCGCTGCGATCAAACGGCTCAGATCGCTCCAGCAGCACTAAATGACAAGATAGTGTTTTCTTGGAAACTGTGCCTGCCTCGAGATCCGCGCTGAGATCTGACGGCTCAGATCGCTCCACGCCGCTCGGTATTCCGAGCCGAGCGACTAGCGATCTGACCCACTCGCGCCTCTTCTTCACCCCTAGGGTCTTCCTAGCACATCTTACAAGGGTCTTCCTAGCACAAGGGTCTTCCTAGCACATCTTCTCCGCCCCTAAGAGTGGAGCTCCTCTTCCAAAATCCCCAAGACCAAAGTACTTATCAACTTCATGAAGACAAGCATGTTGCGGGGCTATTTTGACCATGAAGGAGGGTGAATCTTCATCCCACTCCTGAAGAGAAGTTGTAGATCTTCGAACTAGCTTCGAAACGAGGGGTTCGCACGCCCCGATCGGACCTCCGTAGTACCGGGAAAGTGGATCTCAATACAGCTGCGCCGAATAAGCTCGGAAATCCGAGCCGAGCCACTCGCGCGAGGAAGAAATCCGAACCGAACCCGAGCAAGAATCCGAGCTCTTCCCATCCGAGCCCCAACATCAAAGAGCTCGGTCGGCTAACCGAGCAAGTGCCCATCCGAGCATCAAAATGGGGAAAAATCACTTTCCCCTCAACATTCGTGTAAGATCTCGATCGGACGGCCCAGATCTTGCCAGCGCCGCTAAACGACAAGATAACGTTTTCTTGGGAACGGGGCCCGTCTCGAGATTCGCACCACCATCCAACGGCCCAGATCGAGCAACGTAGCTCGGATCTACCATTTGAGCTACTGCCCCACCGAGCTGCAAAATGGCCAAAAATTGCCTCAAAATCCGCGCTCGGATTCGCCGAACAAGAAGCAAAAAAAAAAAAAAACACCAAGGGAAACGGGTCGGCAGTTCGGGTTCGGACCCGTTAAGGATCCATACCCGAACCCCCACTGCCACGTCACCCTCCTTCTCCAATACCCTTGGCGCCAAAACAGAAACCAAACAAAACGAAAAGAAAACCAAGCTTCTCTTCAAGCTCGAATCTCCACCTCCATGGCCGAGCACCCAACCTCGCCGACCTACACAGCCGAGCCTCGCCATGGCATAAGCTCCGTCAGCGAGCTGGACCTCCTTCTCCATCAAAACCAAGCTTGTCACCCTCGAGCTCCGATCTCTACCTCCGTACCTCTCCACCTCCATGGCCGAACTCCAACTTCACGAACCTCCCCATTGAGCCGAGCTCCCACTCCGGAGCTCCGAGCTCCTTCCTCGACGAACCCATCGTTGCCGTGGGCTCCGGGCCCTCCACGAGACGATCGAGCTCCGAGCTCCGAGCTCCACCATGGCCAACGACACCATCGCCAACCTCCCTCGCGAGCTCGAGCTTTCCTCGTGGCCATCTCTTCGCAGCCGAGCTCGATCCCCACTGAGCTCCGAACTCTCCTCTTCTCCACTGTGCGACCAAATGAACCAGAGGAAGAAGAACCGAACTCCTACGCACCGCCATCACCAAGTTCCGACGACCTCGACTCCATTGTCGAGCTCCCCCACAGTCCTTTGTCGAGCTTCCGACCTCGACTCCAAAAGCTCCAAGCTCCACTCGTCAACCACCTTCGACGAGCTCCCCTCGCGACTGAGCTCCGAACTCGAGCTCCATCTCCTCCGTCGAGCTTACCTCCTCGAGCTCTGCCATGGCCGACCACAATGCCGAGCTCCGAGCTCCACCATCTCCATCGAACACGTCGAGCCGAGCTCACCTCCACCCGCCATCAGCTCCCTCCTCGAGCTCCGCCATGGCCAATCAAGCTGCCGAGCTCTGAGCTTCAACATCTCCTTCGAGCTCCCTCCAGCGAGCTCTCGTCGCCGAGCTCCTCTGCCAACCTCCATCACCGAACTCAAGCTCCGTCGAGCTCCAACCTCGAGCGAGCTCCACCATGGCCGAGCTCCATGTTCTCCGTGCCTCCCCTTCGTCGAGCTCTTCCCCACCGAGCTCAAGAGCTCCACCTTCGTCTCTACTACACTGCCGAGCTTCAATGGCGCTCTCAGGGACGGAGACGGAGTCGGGGTCGGAGGCACGGTTGGGTTGGAGACGAGACGAGGGAATTAATAGAACGAAGAACGGAGAAGAAGAGAGAACAGAGCTGGCGGGAGAGAAGACGAAGAAGAAGAGAAAGAACGAGGTGGGAAAGAAAAAAAAAAAAAAATCACCCCCCGATCTGCAGCCGAACAAGTCCCCATCCGAGCTGAAAAACGGAGAAAAATGATACCGAGCAACTCCAACCGTTAGATCTTCGCGAAAATCGCGCAAAAATTGATGAACGGCTCAGATCGCGCCACGTCTCCACAAAACGACAAAATAACGATTTTTTGGGAAATGCGCCTCCTCGAGATTCGTGTCGGGATCCGACGGCGCAGATCGCGCCATGTGTCAGGTAATATTTAATTAATTTATTTATTTATTTAATTGTTTTTTTTATTTAAAAAATCCGAAAAAGTATTTAAAAAATCGAAAAAAATTAATTAAAAATTCTAAAAATAATTATTAATTCAGAAAAATTATTTTAAAATTCTGGAAAAATAATTATTAGATTAGAATAATTAATTAATATTTTCGATAATTAATTATTTAATTCGGAAAATGAATAAAAAATTCAAAAAAATGAGAAAAAATTCAGAAAAATCTGGAAAAATCACCAAAAATCCAGAAAATTCTGAGAATATTTTTGAGCATTTTACAAGCCCAGAATAACACCGTTACACCCCAAGCAAGATCCAAAACTCCCTTAAGAACACCGATAAAATCCCGTACGCCATTAGAACAGTAAAACTACTCCTCAAAGACTGAAAAACTCAGTCTCTAGGAGTGGGGGGCTCGTGATATGGCTAAAAATAGGATTAAATGGGGACCGTTCACATCGGAGACGAATCTTAAAGCTCAGGGGTAAAACGGTAATTTCACCTACTAACGGGTCCGAAGCGGGTACTGGGTCTCCTTCTCACAGATCCAATAATCCGCGAACGGATCCACCTCAACTGGGTACGGGTCCCGACCCGATACAAACCCAGTCCGACAGGATAGAATTAGGGTCTCTGATTGAACCAAATCAACGGGCCTGATTCGCAACTATCCTCTCACCGGGAATTAAGGGATTACATTCCTAATCTGATTACGAGGATTTTACGCCTTATCAGATCACAGGAATCACATTCCTAATCTGATCCCAACGGCGACTATAAATACCCCCCACATACCACTGTTACAGATTAATCACTCTTTTTCCACCTTAAGCTCTTTTCTTAATCATCACTGGTTACTGACAAGAGCGTCGGAGGGTGCGTCGCCGGAATCAACCCCGGTGTATCGCACTTCCTTGCAGGTAGCGGTAGGAATCAGAAGGCTTGGATCCGCTGTTCAGGTTTTTCCGCAAACTCACAAATCTCATCTGTTTACCCCCACACCAGATTCAGTGGTAACACTTCCCTTCCTGCATCAAGAGACACCCCAAACCTCTAAGAGATGCATCACTGAAGATATCATAATCCTTCTCAGTTTACGGCAAAGCTAAGATAGGTGCAGTTGTCAACCTCTCCTTAAGCTCAAGGAAACTCGCCTCACACTTAACAGTCCACGTGAATGTCACATTCTTCCGAGTTAACCTTGTTAAAGGGACTGAAATCTGTGCATAACCGTGAATGAATCTCCTGTAGTACCAAGCCAATCCCAAGAAACTCCTAACCTCCTTCACTGTCGTTGGCCTGGGCCAAAGCTTCACTGCTTCAACCTTCTGAGGATCAGTGGTCACTCCTTCCTTAGAAAGGATATGACCAAGGAAAGCTACATCAAACTTCCAAAACTCACACTTCGACAGCTTGGCATACAAGCTATGCTCCTGCTACTTCTTTAATACCTCTGCCAAGTGCTTAGAGTGCTTTTCCTCCGACTTCGAATTTACCAGAATATCATCTATGAAAACCACCACGAAGGAATCAATAAATGGCCACAAAATCCGATTCATCATATCTATGAATACTGCTAGCGCATTTGTCACTCCGAATGGCATTACCAAAAACTCACCGAGTCCATGACGAGTCCTTAAAGCTATTTTACTCACATCTTCCTCCTTAACTCGAACCTGATGATACCCTGGTCGCCGATCAATCTTCAAAAACACAGCTGCTCCCTAATGCCTATCGAATAGATCATCAATCCGTGGAAGCGGATACTTGTTCTGAATTGTCACCCTGTTCAACTCCCGATAGTCAATGCACATCCTCATTGACCCATCCTTCTTCTTCACCAACAACACTCGCGCTCCCCTTGGTGAAGAACTCGGCCTGATGAATCCTTTACCCAGTAATTCTTCAATCTGCTTCTTAACTTTATCTTGTTCTACAGGTGTCATCCTGTATAGAGCCTTAGAAATCGGAGCACTCCCCAGCTGAACATTAATACAGAACTCAACATCTCGCTGCGGCGGCAATCCCCGTAAACCTTCAAAGAATACCGTAGGAAAATTCCTGACACTTGGAATGCCTCTAACTTCATTTGGAATCATCAACTTAGATACCATTGTAGTCACTTTCGGGTCCTTCCTCTTCCCCTGAAAAGTCACTGCGGGACCTCCTGGTACTTTCACTAACACCTCTTTCTTCTTGTATTCAATTGTGGCATCATATATTGCCATCCAATCAATGCCCACGATTACATCCACACCCATGACTTGCAACTCAATGAGATCAATGCCAAATAATCTCCCACCAATCTCGATATCACAGCCATCGTAATATCGATTAGCAATCAATTCCTCCCCTGATGGTGTTGCCACTGACAAGACTCCTTGGAAACACCTTAGGTTCCACACCTAAAGCTTTAGCAAAATTGGACGATACAAATGTATGCAAAGAACTAGTATCAAATAAATCTTTTGCTTTTATTCCATTAACCAAAACAAATCATGTTACATGAAGAATGATACTTAAATCTCCAATTTATTCTCAAACAAAGTTTTACTTAATACATTGAATAAATAAATTTAAAATTCTTGCATATCCTGGATCACATCCTTTTAGTTACCCACATCCTCCTCAGTTAATGCGAACACTCGCCCTACCTCTGAAATTTGCCTCCGCCTGCACCTTCCTTCTTCAACTGCGGACAGTTTGGTCTGACATGCCCTTCACGACCACACTGATAACAAACCTGCGCCTTAAGCGGCTTGGTGCATGCTGACTGATAGTGGCCTGCTTCTCCACAATTGAAACAGGTCATGCCTTGAATAGCTGGTGCCTTCTGCTCTGGCCAACTGAACCTGCCCTGCTTCACTGGAAACATCTTCCAACTCTGACCAACTTCTGGCCTCTTGTTCCTGTTCTAGGTCTCCTGGTTCTTCTGGAACTGATCCATATCTTCTTCTATCATATCTGCTCTCCTGACCAGCTTATCAAACCTCTTTATGCCCAATGGTATCATCCGCGACCTCAAATTTGGCCTCAAGCCCTGCTCGATTTTCTTGGCCTTCTTTGCTTCATCAATAATCAGCTCTGGTGCATACCTTGATAGCTGAGCGAACTTAGTCTCATATTCGCGCACTGACATGCTGCCTTGTTGCAGATTCAAGAATTCCATTGCTTTTGTTCTCCTGAATATCCAGAGAAAAGAAACGATCTCTGAACTCTTCAGAAAAGCCTCCCAATTCACCTGTTGATCCCCAAAAGTTCTTTTTGCTGACTACCACCAGACGCCAGCATCCTTCTCTAACTGCATTGTAGCCAACTTCACATTATTGACTGCTGGAGTTTTCAAGACTTCGAAGACCATCTCCATCTGTCTAATCCAATCATCAGCCGTATTTGGATCAGACTGCCCCTCAAAAACAGGTGGCTTCATCCGCTTGAATGACTCGACCTGCTTAATCGGATCAGCATTAACAAATGCTGGTCTAGCCCCTTGAATCTGATTCTAGTTCTGTGCCATGTTAGCTGCCATAAATGTGTTCAAGGTTTGATATACCCTGGCAATCTCAGTCTCAAGATCAAGTCCAGCCTCATGGGAACCTTCAACCCCATCACCATTTTCACCATTCCTGATCCTGGGTCCTACCATTATACAAAATACTGCAAAATGAAGGAAAAGTTAGAGCATCACAACACAATTGATATTCACATCAATACCCCACGGAAAAACCTCATTCATACCCCAAATCAATACATCTTTTTTACTATGTGATACTCACACTCTAATGTCCACACCTAGGTACTCACTCTCTAATGTCCACACCTAGGTTTATTTTCATACTATGTTTATCATTACTATTGAAGCATGCTCTGATACCAATCTCTGTAGTGCCCCAAATTTCCAATAAAATATCTTAGAAATATGTGGCACAATTCCCAGCATCAACCTCAATGTAATAGTAAACAAAGGCAAAACACAGATAATTTTTTTCAAATTTTATTACATCAATTCTTTACAAAGCACAGCAAAAAATTAAATACCTAGAATTATAATTTCTTTCTTTTACAACACATTCTTTTATCATTTACATAAGCCACATTATCAATCTACCACATGCATCCAAATCCCATGCTATAGGTACCTATCTGTAAAACATGAGGCTAGAGATAATCCTAACCCCCAAAACTACAGTGATCAGCCATAATGATGTGAGTGACATCAAAAGAAATACAACATGAATAAAACATAAAGAATAAAATCCTAAACAACACATACAAGCAGTAGTAACAAATGAAAAATGTAATAATAATAAATAAACTAGACTAAGTGTCAAGTGTAGGAAAACAAAAAACATAATGTATAAAACCAAGTCAAGAAAACACAAATGCAGGATGATGACCCTCTAATGCATACTTGTTGGATTCTGTGCATTCCATACTACATAGGTCCGGTGCAAGCCCTTATTGTTCTCCACTTTATAGCGTTAGATCCCTCGTTAAGCAACTAATCCTAGTACGGTAATAAAAACAAGATCCAGAATACTTCGAGAATAGGCATCACCACCCTCGATGCACAAGCATCATGTAAGAATAGCTCTGACCCCAAGAAGAAATCACCTCCCTGACGTGTACCCTATGAATAGGTTTGCGAGACACTCAACATGTAGATACACTAGACACTCAATAGGCCCGCCGACCCTCGACACCCGAACGCACCTGTATGCTTCGTGAATAGGCCTACAAACCCTCAACACACGAACATACCAGATTTCCTCTCGAGACAGGACAACACACAGTTCTGGAACGAATCCGTTGGACTAGACCCCAAGAGCATATATGTACGTTTCCCAAGTTCTATCACATCTCCATTAGTGTCTGTTCTTAGATTAATTATTATTAAAACACAAATTCCCGCTCTCTATAGTTAATGTATCATGTCGGACTTAATTCCACAACAACAACCTCAAGACCCAACTAGTCAATATTCACAAAATCTCATCTACCGGTTCACAGGACTCCCACTCAACTCCTAGATATTCACAAAACGAATATCAACACCAAAACTTTCAATAAAACTATTTATTTCATCATCAACGTTTATATCAATAAAAACTTCTCAAATCAACAAAACCAAATACATTCTTTATTCTCACAAATTTCCAGAATTGAAAATAAATATTAAATCCATCAAAATAACTGAAAATCATATTTTGAAATCAGAGAAAGTCATAAAACATCAATTTCTTCAAAAACCATATATAGTTCACTTTATAAAGTCATAGAAATCCAATTTAAATTCTAGCATAAGTAAAAAATAACTCTCTGTAAAATACAGTAATCTGTAGTAAAATCATCATCTATAATAGTAGATCAATAATGCATAAGTTCGAAGAAATAATCATTTAAGAAAATGACGAAAAACTCACTAAAATAGCCAGCAAAATAACTGACGGTCAACCGCCAAAACAGTACAAAAATAGGGCAGTCAACTGTCAACTAAAAATTCCAAAACTTCCTAATTGACATTCAACTGTCATTTTAGTTCAAAAACGGGACGGTCGACTGTCGGCTGACATTCAGTCCAGTTTAAAATTCATGCACCTTTTTACTGATTCTTCAATTATAGTTTGTAAAATCACAAATTTGCAAAACAAAAATCCTGAGATGATCAAATACAACTTGTATAACATACTAGAGTTTATAAGATAAATCAAAACCACTTCAAATTCATAAAAGAACATTTTTTATCAAAACTCTTCAAAACATATAATATAAATGTATAAGCGTATATATGTGTGTTTAAGCATCAGTAAAACATCAAGAATTCATCAAATATAAGTAGTACATCATTCAAATCAATCTTAGTATCAAAACAAATCAGTTCTCCGTCGAAAACTTCACAAAAACATCAAAAATCAATTTTGCCCTGCACATCTACAAACCCGAAGTCAAACCCCTTTTCAAACATTGAAACTTGATCTCTTTTGATCCAAAAATCCTTTCACAACTTTTTTAAACACAAACCCCACTGATTACCTCAATGTACTCATGAATATGTGCACTTACAACATGGATTAATCAAGTTTTCTTCATAAAAAATAGTTTTTACTTGTTTTATGCAACAACCATCATAAAACTCAATATAAACAATCAAATAGCAAGAATATGAAAGAAAACAACCTACTCATGATTTCTATTAGGTTCTTAACAATCTCAAGTCATCTACATAGAGTTTCAATCATCAATAGCATAGTTTTCATGAAATGATTCAATTTTTATTTATCCATCCATCAAAATTTATTATATCATCATACAAACTCCTAAAATGCTTTCTAATGGGAAAATCATCACATACAACATACATACAACAGCAAGAAACCAAACATATGTCACTCACCTTTTTGAAGAATTAACTGAAGTAATAAAAAGAATAAGAAAAGTCATTCCTTTCGCAAGAAAACCAAGATCCTCGCTTCGAAACCCCAAGAAACCAATAATAAAGAAAACCTCTTGTGTAGCACAGCAAGGTGACGGCTGCACACTCCCTTTTAATAGGCTGGAAATTGGTTATTAGGGTTTTTGAAAAGATTATGAAAAATATCCCTTTTGAATATATCTTTACATATATAAATCCTTTTACTTGGAAATTAGATAAATAAATTATATTTAAATTTTAAAAAAAACAACGACTCCAGACCTAGCCGACACTGTTTGTAAACCCAGAAAACAAATTTTGTAATTTGGCCTCTAAGTGGCAATTTTGCAAAAAAAACCCTTCTTTAAGAAATTTGGGAATAAACCAAATCTATTAAAACAAAAAGTAAACTTTTTATCTCTGAGTTGACTAGAAATCATGATGAACCCAAAAATCTAAAAATCTAAAGTTTTCTCTCCAAGTGGTAATTTTGCACAAAAACCCATCTTTTGTAATATTGCAAATAGGTCAAATAAGTATCAGAAAAATACAGAAAATTCATAAATAATCCCTACTAATAAATAATAGGTTTCCCCAAAATAATTTTCTGACTTTGAACTTCCCAATAAAATTTTGCACGTGTTTTGCACATGTAAAAAGATAAATTTCAGAAAAAAATATTTATTAAATCGTCAAAATCATTTTAATTCATTTATTAATCTCAAAAATAATATTTAATAAATCTAGGGTGTTACAGTGCAATATCCTCTCTCAGGGATAGCTGTCTATTACATTCTGTTTGGGTGAGGTCTCTCGTTAACTCTAGTCTTTCCAGGCCATCAATTTCTTCTAGAATAAAATCTTTGGTTCTCTAGATAGTCGCGAATCACGTTCGATTTCATTTTCTCAGCTTAGCCCACAGCCTACCAATTTTTTCGCACCATGCTGTAGCTGCTTCATTCCCCCGATTGGAAGTGCCCAATTTTCCCTGACAAGATGGTGGAAACCTTGAATTTCCAGCCAAGCTTTCTCAAATTTGAATTTATTCGAGTTGCAGGTGTTTCTCTCCAGTATCAAGTAATATGGGTACATGATTAGAAGTGGGCCAAGGGAGAGATTTGGCACTAATCAGAGGGAACTTAGCTTCCCAATCCAAGTAGACTAATACTTTATCCAGTCTAGACAAAATAGGTGAGGCTTTCATATTTGACCAAGTAAACATATGATCGGGGATTGGGATGTCAACCAATTCAAGATCGACAATTACTTGGTTGAACCTCCCTCTCAGCATCGCTAGACCCTCTTCCTCTATGTTCAGCTGCGAATCTGCTGATGTTAAAATCACCCCGAACAAACCAAGGATGATGCCAACGCGTTTGGACCGCAATTCTAGCCAAAATAAAGGTCTAGCATTGTAACACCCCGAGTTTCTTACCGAAAGAAATTCGTAGCTCATCCAGGATCTTTACTTCAATTTCATACAAAAATATAGGGAAAATAAAAATCTTTTCATTACAACAATGTTCTTTCCAATACACAACGAAAAAAAAACACAAAAAAATACAACTCGTATCATCATAAATCTTCAATCTTGCAACATCTCTTGTTGCTAGCCTGTGCCTGCGCCACTTGCTGATCATAATCCTGTAATACTTGGGAACTGTGGGCACGTCAGTTGAATACAACTAACGCAAAGCTATAATACAGCGACTTCTAACTTTAACAATCACAAACTTGATACACAAAACGAAAGCAATAATGACAAAGATAAATAAATAAGGGATACTGAATCTAATCTAAGTGTATAAGTGTATGCCATGAAAAAGAAATCAAATTGCATAAAACAATGACATACAACAAGCATTCAAGAAAGCAACAAATGCACCCAATGCACACTAATGCACACTTGTTCGGATTCTATGTATCGCATACTACATAGGTCCGAGGGCAAGCCTTTAATGTTCTCCTTATAATAGGGTTTGATGTGTCTAATTTTTATACAAATATTTGTACTCATTTACCCATAAAAAATTGCCAGTATTTGTTTATCATGTTAATAATTCATCTTATTTCCATAGATTTCAGTTAATTAATTATTTTTGAAGGAATAAGATTTTTTATGCAAAAGGTGAAGATTTTTCGATAAAAATCAACAAACAAAACAAGGAGAGTGATTGATTAATTTTTATTGATTTTTTGAATTTTAAATTTAACAATTTGGCCATGTGAAAAACAAAATAGAAATATTATTATCAATTAAGGGTTAGAATAAAATTTTGTAATTAAAAAAATAATGAAAAATAATAAGAAGAAAGGAAAGAATGCACCGGTTTTTATTAAATTGATTATTAACTTAAGATTAATCTTAAGTTTCAAATTAACTATTTAATAATAATTAACTAAACTTAATGAAACATAACTCTATTTCTCTCTTTCCTATATAAACACAGAGTGAACAGTTAAAGGGTGGACTTCTGGGTTGGCGACGGGACCAGAGAAAAAAAAGGAGAGAAAGGATAGTGGATAGAGAAGGAGGAGGAAGGAGAGAAAGAACAGAAAACGAGGCTCTCTATGTGCTGGGGCATGGAAACCGACGTAGACAGGAAAGAGAAAAGGAGGCAAAAGAGAAAGCTTCGCGGTGCGAATTTCAAGACATCTATTTTCTGCAAAAACAAGTTTTTTTCTTCTCTTCTAACTTTTATTATGCAATCAAAGAACATGTTTGTTAGTTGCAAATTTATTATGAACTAATTTTATTTTTCTAGGGCTTTGATGTAGCATAGTTTTGAGAACACAATTTTAATTCCAAATTATTTTTTCTATTTTTCCATGGTTGAGTGTTTGATTTTTATTCTTAATGCTTACAATTGTTTGGCCAACTATTGTATGATTTATTGGATCATGGAGAGACCGAACTAGTAATTTGTGATTTCGAATTAATAAAATTAAACACCGTTAGAAAAGCGAACCGTTGTTAATGTGACCGTTAAGAAATCCATAGATCTTAATGAATTTTCAATTAGTAATTTGTGCATGAACTATGACAAATAATTAGTTGAGAAATTTTTTTATATTGCTTGAGAGAGTATATTGAATAATTTGGGAATTTTGGTCTACAACTTGGAAATAATAATTTTATTCACATGGAGTTATAAATTATGTGGGATTAATTAGGTGAAATCAAAAGCCCTAAAATTAATTTTCCTATTAACAAACAACAAAATTTCGGATTCCGCTCCTTTTAATTAATTTAGTTAGTTCTTTAGATTAATTTAATTTAGTTGCTTTCTTTATTGAATTTTGATTTTCCAAATAGTAGTTAATCTAGTAATTTCGGTACTCGATAAAATAATTAGTCCTTGTGGGTTCGACACTTTTTTCACCTATCTATACTACTTATTGCGATTTTGTACACTTGCAAATAATTCACATCAAGTTTTTGGCGCCGTTGGCGGGGATTAATTATTCTTTTATTTACATTGATAATTGCTAGATTGTTACTAATTTGGATTTTCTTATTATTTTTTATTTTTTTATTTTTTATTTTTTATTTTTTTAGTTTTTCTATTTTTTTTATAGCTATATTTCAGGAAATACAAGTGTATCACAATGCCAAAAGATGAGGAAAACAAGGCTTTGAGAGATTATGTTATGCCCTTACTTAATGGAGCAACATCAAACATAAAGAGGCTGGTTATACAAGCTAACAAATTTGAAATTAAACCGGCGATTATTCAAATGATTCAACAGACTATTGAATTTTGGAGACTATCGCACGAAGATCCTTATGTTCACATTGCAAACTTTCTAGAAATTTGTGACATTTTTAAGCATAATGGAGTATCAGATGATGCAATTAGATTAAGACTCTTTCATTTTTCCCTAAGAGATAAGGCGAAGGATTGGCTAAATTTTCTACCACCCAGTAGTATTACTACTTGGGAGGGACTTGCACAAAAATTTCTGGCTAAGTATTTTCCGCCATCAAAGATAGCGAAGCTAAGGAATGACATTACCACATTCACTCAATTTGAGACCGAGTCTTTGTATGATTCTTGGGAGAGGTACAAAGAGTTATTAAGAAAGTATCCTCATCATGAACTACCGAAACGGCTGCAAATTCAAATATTCTATAATGGATTGGGAGTTACAAATCGGTTTATGGTAGATGCAGCAGCAAGAGGTGCACTAATGAGGAAAACTCACGAAGCAGTCTATAAACTTTTAGAGGAAATGGCATCCAACAATTACCAATGGTCTTCAGAGAGAAATGCCAAGAAAAGTGGCTGGAGTTTTTTAACTTGATCCTATTACTACTTTAACTGCAAAAATTGATATTTTATCAAAACAAATAGGTAATATGAATGTTAATGCTATCCAAACTAATATGATTTGTGATCTTTATGCAGGAAATCACTCAAGTATTGATTGCCAAGTGGGAAACCCTTTTGCTCCATCAAATGCTGAACAAGCAAATTTTGTGTCAAACTTTCAAAGGCAAAACAATCCTTATGCAAACACATACAATCCAGGATGGAGAAATCACCCCAACTTTTCTTTGAACAATAATCAAGGAGGAGCTAGACCACAACAAAATTTTCAACAACAAGAAAAGAAGCTGACACTTGAGGAGATGTTCATGCATTACATGCAAAAGACAGATTTGGTGATCGGAAATGTTGCAACTTCAACTTCAGCTTCAATTGGTCAAATTTAAAACATTCTTACAGAAAGAACGACAGGAACATTACCTAGTAACACATTGGTCAATCCCAAGGAGCATGTAAAAGCAATAACATTTAGAAGTGGGACAACAATTGAGCAGCCACAAACCCAAAATGCCGAACAAAATGTGGTTGAAAAGCCAAGTGAGAACGAGCAAAGTGTGGAGGAACAAACGCAGTAGGTGTTGGGTTTTCGGGGCATAAATGCAGCGGATAAAAACAATAAAATCGAAACCCAATCGCAGGATCCATGCAAAACAAGATGTTTAATTCGTAGTTATGAACGTTTACCTTAAAACGAAGCTTTAACAGTTGAGAAAAGGATGACTAATGGAGGTCCAAGCTTCTTGAATCACCACGCATCCCGCTCACGCGATCTACGCTCTATCGGTATCCACACGAACACTTGGTTTTTGAAGGAGCGATGTACTAGCATCCGAAAACCAAATTCACTCTATCTCCATCTTCTTCTCTCAAACGGCTAGGGTTTTTCTCTTAGCCATGAACCCTAATTTGAGAGTTTTAAGATCTTTATATAGAGAGACAAATCTGTTTTTCTAAAGCCCAATCCTATTGGGCTTTTATTAAAATTAGAATTCTTAATTAAATAAATAATTAAGTCAAACTTAATTAATATTCTAATATAATTCTAATTCTAATCATTAGTAAATTTGAAATTATATTTAATTAATTAAGTCCCACTTAATTAATATCATAAATAAATTCAAATTACTATTTAATTTAAATTCATAATTTAAATCAAATCTCCTTCAAGCGTTCTTGTGTGTGACCCTTTAGGTTATTATTACGTTGGAAATAATTTTAATATCCAATAATAAAATTATAAACAATGAGCGGCATCTAGTAATACATCATTGCTACCCAAGTAATAATAATAATTGGTGATCCCATAAAACCTTTCGTGATTAATGTTTCCGTATAATATAATCCCTTTAACCAAATATTATAGATTAAATTGGAGGCATGTTCTCAGTCATCCTCTTCAACATTTAATCCGGGTTTCCTTGATCAATGAGTAGACTATTAAAACAAATCATTATTTGAGCATGGCCATGCTTTTCATAGTCTCACTCAATCAAGAGGCAAATAATATCTCTCCTAATTATAGGAGGGTTAAATCCTTTATCTATCATTCATATTTCTCATACGACTCATAATATACCCGATGTCCACTTTTATCATCACCCGGTCAAAGGTAACTTTTAATGTAGTCAAAGTATATTAATCCTCGTATAGAAATATAATGATCTCAAGTCAGAGGATCATTACACCATTATCACTGTGAGTCTTTCTTATGACTTTATTTAAACATGAAGAATCTCACTGTGGGTCTATCCAGTGCCATGTAGAATCTTACATGCACCTATGTTCTTGACTTTAGTATCACTATACCTATGACCAATGAGATGTGGTCATCAGTCAACAAACATACTAATCTTTATGCATTATTATTGTCCCATAATGACAATGCTTGATTAGGGATATTTAGGAATATAAACACTATTCATATAATCTCATTTTTAAGTCACATACTTAAAGATATAGAATACGTATTATATATTCCAAGGACATTTATTACTCTAACATTTTTATCGCAGTAAATTAAGACATAATAAATTAACATATAATAATCAATAGAACACAATCATTAATTAACAAAAGTATTTCCTAGAAGCACAATCACATTGTCTCTAGGGCACTTACACTAACAATCTCCCACTTGCACTAGAGCCAATCACTCATGTATCTAATACCCATGGAACTAGTGTGACCTTCGTGCTTCTGCTGCGACAAAGCCTTAGTCTTGTGGGTCCGCAACGTTATCTTAAGTATGCACTTTACATATGTATGTATTCTGACTTAAGCCGATTAATCTTTTAGATCTATCTCTATAGATCCTGATCCCTAAGACATATGTATCATCGCCAAAGTCTTTTATCGAGAAACTATTTCCCAACCAAATCTTCACAACCTGTAGATTAGGAATGTCATTCCCTATTAATAATATGTCATCTACATATAATACTAGGAATGACACATGGCTCCCACTAACCCTTCGTAAACACACGACACATTTTCATTTTGCATGAAACCAAACTCTTTGACTGTTTCATCAAAACGAATGTTCCATCTCCTCGAGGCCGGCTTTAATCCATAAATGGACCATCGCTTCTCACAGACCATTCTAGCAAACTTTGGATCGACTTGACATCCATTTGCCAGATTTCATAGTCATAGTAAGTTGCTGTCGCAAGCAAAATCCTGATGGATTTGACCATAGCCACCGGTGAGAAAGTTTCATCATAGTCACTACTATGAATCTGCTTCGAAACCTTTCGCCACTAGTCTTGCTTTGTAGGTCTGTACATTACAATCCACGTAAGTTTTCTTCAAGAAACCCACTTGCACCCTATGGGTTTTACCCCTTCGGGTGGTCCAACCAAAGTCCATACTTTGATTTTCATACATGGAATCCATCTCAGATTTCATGGTCTCCAGCCATCTCTCAAAATCTGGGCTATTCATAGCATCTTTGTAGGTGAGAGGCTCATCATCATCTATGATCTTCACATCGCCAATTTGAGTCAGAAGAAATCCACGTCAACTCTCTGGCTCATAGCGAATCCTACTAGATCTACGAATAACCTGTGTTTCTTGAGCAGTGTTGTTATCAACATCTTGAGTCACATTCTGCTCATGTTCCAACTCTGGTTCAACATTATTCTGTGGTTCTCGATCCTCATCGAGATCTATTGTCCTCCCACTATTTTTCTTAGAAAGTAAATCTCTCTTTAGAAATATAGTCATTCAAGCAACAAACACTTTGTTCTCAGAAGGTTTATAGAAATAATACCCTTTTTGTTTCCATTGGGTATCCCACAAAATCTGATTTTGGTCCTAGCTTGTCAGAGATCATACGTTTCACAAACGCTTCATATCCCCAAATTTTCATAAATGACACGCTGTGACGTTTCTCAGTTCATATCTCATATATGGTGTCTTTTGAACTGATTTAGAAGGAACTCGGTTTAGTGTTTCTGCAGCCGTCTCTAGGGGCATAACCCCAGAAACTAATTGGAAGATCCCCTAGACTCATCATCAATCGCACCATGTCCAACAAAATGCAATTTCTCCTCTCAGACACACCATGTCTTTGTGGTGTTCCAGGAGGAGTGAGTTGTGATACTATACCACACGCTTTTAAGAAATTTTAAGCTTAGGTATTCTCCTCTACGATCAGATCGTAGAGTTTATACTTTCGCCTATTTGTTTTTCTTCTTCAATCTCTTACTCTTTGAATTTTTCAAACGATTCGGATTTGTTCTTCAAAAGATACACATATCCGTATCTACTAAAATCATCAGTAAAGGTTAAAATTAGTAAAAGCCACCTCTTGCCAACATACGCATTGGACCACATACATCACTATGTATCAATTCCAATTGTTTGGTGGCCCTCTCACCTTATCCGGTAAAAGGAGTTTTAGTCATTTTGCCAATGAGACATAGTTCACATTCTTCGTATGATTCAAAATCAAACTTATCCAAGTATCCATCCTAATGTAACCTGGAAATGCGATTCTCATTTATATGGCCTAAATGACAGTGCCAGAGGTATGTTTGATTTGAGTCATTTATCTTTAGACGTTAATTATTTACATTATAGATAGGAGTATCAAAATCAAGAACATATAAACCATTAAACAAACGTGCAACCTCATAGGTAACATTATTTAATGAAAAGGAACAACAATTGTTCTGAATCAAAAAGGCAATCTTGTCCAAACAAGAAACCAAAATAATGTTTCTGCAAATTGCAGGCACGTAAAATAGTTCTCAAGTTCTGAAATAAGCCCCATGGGCATCGATAAATAATAAGTCCCTACAGCTAAAGCAGCAACCTTTGCTCCATTGCTAACATGTAGGTCGACTTCTCCTAACGCCAAAGTTCTACTCCTTCGCCGTTTATGCACATTTATACAAATGTGAGAACCACATCCAGTATCTAATACCCATGATGTAGAAGTAGACAAATTTGACTTCTATAATATAAATACCTGAATCAGAAATCTGAACAGCCTTCAGTTTCTTCAGATCCTCCAAATAAGTTTGACAGTTTCTCTTCCAATGACCCGGCTTCTTGCAATAGTGACAATCACCCTTTGCCTTTGCCTTTGCAACACCTCCAGTAGGCTTCAAAGCCTTAACAGCGGGTTCTGGATTAGCAGGCTTAGATCCAATCTTGTTCTTGCCTTTCCATTTACCCTTTCCTTTGGCATTCCTTTTGTTGACCATCATTATGGGAGCAGGGGACGCCTTCTGAATGTTGGTCTCAGCAGTTCAACATAGCCAACAATTCGGTAGGTGTCTTGTCTATCTCATTCATATTGTAATTCATTACAAATTTGAGCATAGTCGCTGTTCAAAGATTGCAAGATTAGATCTATCTGAGCTTCCGGACTGATGGCGGAACCCAGAGTAGCAAGGTACTCCATATATCCAATCATCTTTAGAACATGCGGTGCAACTGGATCACGATCACCCTATTTGCACGCATACAAGGCTTTACTTGTATCAAACCTCTCTTGACGAGCCTGTCCTTCAAACATACGTTTAAGGTGCTCTATTATTATATGAGCATCCATATGCTCATGCTGTTTCTGAAGCTCAAGACTCATAGTCGCAAGCATAAGACAAGTGACATCCGTGTCATCATCGATATGTTTCTGATAAACATTACGTTGATCAACCGATGCACCTACAGGGAGAGGTCCAGGGCGAGGAAATGACATAGAGCTTTCACTCTTACCTGAGGACTATCCTCAAATTCCTTTGCCAATCGAGGAAGTTTGTTCCTGTCAACTTGTCCTTCTCAAGGACAGATCATACAGAGAAGTTATTTGAGTTGTTTGCCATTAGAATATCTATAATGTAAAAAATGCATAAAAGAATTAGTCTACGGAATTATTAGTTTATGTTCAAATGATTATTCATATATATTCATAATATATATCTCCCACTATTTTGATCAAATTAATAGCCCTTACTATTAATTCGGAAAGCATTTATTATATATCTTTCTAGTGAGCCAAGATCCATATTTCATCATGTCTTGAGTCAGCGTTGGCCGAAACTCCCAAAACACAACTATTTAGGTAGACAACATTTGTCAATTATATCACGTATATAACTCTTGGATAGTTTGGTGAACAACCATTGTTCTAATTTATCTAATAAATTTTTTGCCAAACTCTATGCTTCTAAGTTCATAATCTTATTGTGACGACTTAGTTAAGTTAGGCCCAATGAATCAACATAACGAGTATCACATTTACTCTTTCGCACCTCACCACGATTAAAAGGAGCACTCAACTTTGGCAAACCCACCCCTTATGATCTAGGCCTTGATGAGTGTTATTCATTGGAAAGCATCTTGTTTAACTTAATATTTATTAAGGGATTTACTTATAAACGATCATGATCCCATCATAAAGAGATTCTCAATTTTTCCTTGAATCAAATATTTCAAATCAAAATTCGTTGAATGAATGATTTCCAGATCAGAGGTTAACGCACAGACGGCATTATTGGCACCCATTTTCTTACAGATTCGTAATCGGTTGTTGACAAAATCATTCAATCGTTGAATAATGAAAATTCATATTTAATTACCGTGTTTCATAAACACAAGAATCTCATGATCGTTTATTTAATGTTCATCTTAAATCGTTATAGATTTTATCTTGTTTAAGCATGAATGGGGTGTCGTATCTAATACATTCATCTTAATCTAATTAAGCATGCATCTCTTAAATCGTTATAGATTTTATCTTGTTTAAGCAGGCATGGCATGGGTGATGTATCTAATACATACATTAATACATTATTAATCTAATTGAAGCATGCATCATAATGTATTCTACACAGACATTCACACATCAATATATAAAGTGCAGTATGTAAACGTGCTTGGTTATGGCCTTTATTCTACATGATCCTTTCAAGCTAATGAAAGGATCGAGGTCAATCTATGGTGGAAAATATAAATACAATTACATGTCTTCATTCTCCTTGGTTGCTCCACTTCTTGGATCGTCCTTCAATCTTCAAGTACATTACATTGAATAATTGAAAACAACCTATACTAATGTACTTATGTACTTACATAATAAAACTCGAGTTACATTCGAGATTATACAATTACAAGAATGAAGAAAACGACATGCAAGTCGAATTTACAAAACCAAAACCATAAACCATTAATCTAAGGGTCTTAAGGCCATAACCAGCACCATGCTCAAGTAAACAATTAATAGACATCATCATATGTCACCATACATCAATACATAACAGTACATATCATATCCAATATGATCATATAAGATACATCTCAGAAAACAATTTTCAGAAAATTCGAAATTAAATCAAAAAACCATAAATCGCTGTTTACAGGCAGTAAGCGGCGTTAAACGGCTTACAGATGCGAACCTGACTTTGTCAGTCTTGCTTAGTGGCCTGATTTCAGTCAAAAACCATATATGGTTTGCGAAAATCGGATACAGTACGCAAATTTCACTAAATCTGCGCAATTTTTCAGAAACCGTATCGTATACAATCTACGCGATAAGAACAAATATATAATATTCAAATAATATCATATATTATCTTATCATGTTATACCATATCATATTTCATCATGATCCAATCATAAAAATCATATAAGGCATAATTCAGAAAATTGAAATTAAATCTGAAAACATAAAATTGCATATTTCAGGCCCTAAACGGCGTCAAACGCCTTACAGACGAGTCGATGATAGCATAAGCTATCAGTTTTGTTCAGACGCTCGTTTCCCTTTCTGAAAAGGTACTCATTTGCAAAAATCGGACACTAGAAATAGATTTCAGCAAATCTGCAGCAGCCGTTTCAGAATCCATATCGAATACGATTCTCGTAATTAGAACAAACATAAATCATATACATATCAGTATACATACAGATTATAAGATCATCATATAATCATCCCAATCATCATTAACTTACAGTTTATGCATATATATCAAAACTGTAACAAATAAACGAATTAAAACGTTTTCGCAAGTGGCTCTGATACCATTGTTGGGTTTTCGGGGCATAAATGCAGCGGATAAAAACAATAAAATCGAAACCCAATCGCAGGATCCATGCAAAACAAGATGTTTAATTCGTAGTTATGAACGTTTACCTTAAAACGAAGCTTTAACAGTTGAGAAAAGGATGACTAATGGAGGTCCAAGCTTCTTGAATCACCACGCATCCCGCTCACGCGATCTACGCTCTATCGGTATCCACACGAACACTTGGTTTTTGAAGGAGCGATGTACTAGCATCCGAAAACCAAATTCACTCTATCTCCATCTTCTTCTCTCAAACGGCTAGGGTTTTTCTCTTAGCCATGAACCCTAATTTGAGAGTTTTAAGATCTTTATATAGAGAGACAAATCTGTTTTTCTAAAGCCCAATCCTATTGGGCTTTTATTAAAATTAGAATTCTTAATTAAATAAATAATTAAGTCAAACTTAATTAATATTCTAATATAATTCTAATTCTAATCATTAGTAAATTTGAAATTATATTTAATTAATTAAGTCCCACTTAATTAATATCATAAATAAATTCAAATTACTATTTAATTTAAATTCATAATTTAAATCAAATCTCCTTCAAGCGTTCTTGTGTGTGACCCTTTAGGTTATTATTACGTTGGAAATAATTTTAATATCCAATAATAAAATTATAAACAATGAGCGGCATCTAGTAATACATCATTGCTACCCAAGTAATAATAATAATTGGTGATCCAATAAAACCTTTCGTGATTAATGTTTCCGTGTAATATAATCCCTTTAACCAAATATTATAGATTAAATTCGAGGCATGTTCTCAGTCATCCTCTTCAACATTTAATCCGGGTTTCCTTGATCAATGAGTAGACTATTAAAACAAATCATTATTTGAGCATGGCCATGCTTTTCATAGTCTCACTCAATCAAGAGGCCAATAATATCTCTCCTAATTATAGGAGGGTTAAATCCTTTATCTATCATTCATATTTCTCATACAACTCATAATATACCCGATGTCCACTTTTATCATCACCCGGTCAAAGGTAACTTTTAATGTAGTCAAAGTATATTAATCCTCGTATAGAAATATAATGATCTCAAGTCAGAGGATCATTACACCATTATCACTGTGAGTCTTTCTTATGACTTTATTTAAACATGAAGAATCTCACTGTGGGTCTATCCAGTGCCATGTAGAATCTTACATGCACCTATGTTCTTGACTTTAGTATCACTATACCTATGACCAATGAGATGTGGTCATCAGTCAACAAACATACTAATCTTTATGCATTATTATTGTCCCATAATGACAATGCTTGATTAGGGATATTTAGGAATATAAACACTATTCATATAATCTCATTTTTAAGTCACATACTTAAAGATATAGAATACGTATTATATATTCCAAGGACATTTATTACTCTAACATTTTTATCGCAGTAAATTAAGACATAATAAATTAACATATAATAATCAATAGAACACAATCATTAATTAACAAAAGTATTTCCTAGAAGCACAATCACATTGTCTCTAGGGCACTTACACTAACAGTAGGTGACCAATCACCATTCTAAGAAGGACAAAGGAGTCTCAAACCAAACAAGTTCAGGGGAGTTTAATTCTGACACTTATCCTAATTCACCTTATGATCCACCTATTCCTTTTCCACAAAGACTTAAAAAGAAAATTTTCAAAAATAAATTTTCTAAATTTTTAAATATTTTAAAGAAATTTCATATTAATATTCCTCTTATTAAAGCTTTGGAATAAATGCCTAAATATGCGAAATTTTTTAATGATATTTTATCAAACAAGCGAAAATTGGAGGAACATGAGACAGTGATGCTAACAGAAGGGAGTAGTGCAATTTTACAAAAGAAGTTGCCTTCTAAACATAAAGATCCAGTGAGTTTTACAATTCCTTGCATTATTGGAAATTCTTCTTTTGATAAAGCATTATGTGATTTAGGAGTAAGTATTAATCTTATGCATTATTCTTTTTTTAGGAAATTAGGTATTGGAGAAGCAAAACCCACCACAATCTCATTGCAATTGGCAGACAAATCTATCAAGTACCCAAGAGGAATAATTGAAGATGTTTTGGTAAAGGTAGACAAGTTCATATTTCCATCTGGTTTTGTAGTGCTTGACATGGAGGAAGATGAACAAATTCCGTTAATTTTGGGGAGACCATTTCTAGCTACGGGGAGAGTTTTGATTGATGTCTAGCAAGGAAAACTTATTTTGAGGGTAGAGGATGAGCAAGTAACGTTTGATGTTCTTAAATCCATCAAGTTTTCTACTGAAGAACAGTCGTGTTTTTAAGTAAGTGAAACTGATTTAATTTTGGGCGTGGAACATGGTGCTGAAGTTGAAAAGTTACCTGTAAAAGTATGTCTAACAAATTTAGCAACTCTTGAAACTGAGAAAGAAAAGATTTCGGAATATCTTATAAATTTGGATGTTGCACCATCTATTCATCCATTTTCTCAGTTGAAATTCAAAGAGGTGGGGATATCAAAGATGCCATCTTCAAGAAAGAAACGACTCAAACAAGAGCTGAAACCAAATTCACACCTGAAGAGAAGTATTAGAAAAAATGTTCTTATGTTGTTGGATCTTGGCATTACATAACCATCTCAGCTACAACGTCTGGCTGAAGACTTAAAACATAGCACTTCTTGGGAGGCAACCCATGCTTTCTTTTACTGCATAAGATTTTCTTTTTCTTTTAGTTTATTTTAATTTTAATTTTTAATTTTATTTTGTAGGATTGCATGGGTTTGGAAGTCGCTGGGCTGACCTGTTTTCTACACCTGAATTGATGGCTGTTTTTTAGCAGGATGGAGTCAGAATCTGGAAATGTGTTTCAAAAAGCAATTGTAGGAAATTGTCTTAGCTTTCCAGAACAAAAAGAATCAGGCCATTTGGACATCTACAACTCCAGATATCACTGAAACAATAAACATTGCGCCTGTAGAATTTTAACACAAATCAGAAGAGAAATTCTGAACTTTTTGCATTCTTTTGTTTTTCTTTTTTCTTTCCCATTGAGGACAATGTGATATTTAAGTTTGGGGAAAATGGTACAATTTTTTTTTTATTTTATATATATTTGAAAAGAAAAAAAATAAAAAGGGATTCAATTAGGCTTACCAGTACACTTTTGAATTCTTTATTGTGCTAAAGTATTGAAATAATTTTTTTTAGGATAGACAATATCTTATAAAGTAAGAGTATGCATACTTATTTACTTTAGGATTTTTGAATTTCAAAAACGCAAAGCTTATGGCTTCCTTACACAATTGTGACAGTCATGAGATTATACATAAAAGAAAAATGTGATGCTTTTTCTTGTGATTATCCCCTTTGATCTAGTCCTAAACAGAGTTTAAGTAAATCGAGTGATAATTCAAAAAAAAAGAAATTGAATGAATAAAGTTCCATCTACTACAATATTTAGAGTTGCTTAGTAACTAGGGGTATTCATCACCAATGTTTACTTTTACGTCAAACGACAACTTGAAATATGAGTATGCAAAAGCACTCTAAGTTCATGACTTTTTAAGTAACCAGGTGAATTCATCACAAATGTTTGCATTCGCATCAAAAGGCAAGTGACAACTTAGAGAAAAGCAAAGCAAAAAAAAAAAAAAAAAAAAACTCTAGGTTGCTACTCGGTTTGTAGTAGTGAGAAGGGGTAATCACAAAAGAAGTTGTTACAAAAAGATATAATTACATTAATTGCATGACAAATATAATTAGGTTTAGAATTATGAATGAATAATTGCACTGGAGAAAGTGAGTATGTTTGGTTTTACTTTATGTGCTATTGTTTATATTTTAAATTTAAATTTTGATGCTCGCATGATAAGATCTTTTGGTGTGATGAGTTGAGCCTATTATTGATTATTATTTCTTTATTCATGATTTTACTTTTTGCTCGAGGACAAGCAAAATCTTAAGTTTGGAGGTATTTGATGTGTCTAATTTTTATATAAATATTTGTACTCATTTACCGATAAAAAATTGCTTGTATTCGTCTATCATGTTAGTAATTCATCTTATTTTCATAGATTTCAGTTAATCAATTATTTTTGAAGGAATAAGATTTTTTTATGCAAAAGGTGAAGATTTTCGGTAAAAAACAACAAACAAAACAAGGAGAGTGATTGATTAATTTTTATTGATTTGTTGAATTTTAAATTTAATAATTTGGCCATGTGAAAACAAAATAGAAATATTATTATCAATTAAGGGTTAGAATAAATTTTTTTAATTAAAAAATAATAAAAATAATAATAAGAAAGGAAAGAATGCACCGGTTTTTATTAAATTGATTATTAACTTAAGATTAATCTTAAGTTTCTAATTAACTATTTAATAATAATTAACTAAACTTAATGAAACATAACTCTATTTCTCTCTTTCCTATATAAACACAGCGTGAACAGGTAAAGGGTGGACTTCTGGGTTGGCGGCGGGACCAGAGAAAAAAAAAGAAGAGAAAGGACAGTAGACAGAGAAGGAGGAGAGAAGAGAGAGAGAGAACGGAAAATGAGGCTCTCTGTGTGCTGGGGCTAACAGAGACATGAAAGAGAAAAGGAGGAGAGAGAAAGCTTCGCGGTGTGAATTTCAAGACATCGATTTTCTGCAAAAAACGAATTTATCTTATTCTCATCTAATTCTTATTATGCAATCAAAGTTGCAAATTTATTATGAACTAATTTTATTTTTCTAAGGCTTTGATGTAGCTTAGTTTTGAGAACACAATTTTAATTCCATATTATTTTTTTCTATTTTTCTATGGTTGTGTATTTGATTTTTATTCTTAATGCATACAATTGTTTGGACAACTATTGTATGATTTATTAGATCATGGAGAGACCGAACCGGTAATTTGTGATTTCAAATTAATAAAATTAAACACGGTTACAAGAGAGAACCACTGTTAATGTGACCGTTAAGAAATCCATAGATCTTAATGAATTTTTAATTAGTAATTTGTGCATGAACTATGATAAATAATTAATTGTGAATATTTTTGAAATTGCTTGAGAGAGAATATTGAATAATTTGGGAATTTTGGTCTACAACTTAGAAAAATATTTTTTTTATTCACATGGAGTTATAAATTGTGTGGGATTAATTAGGTGAAATCAAAAGCCCTAAAATTAATTTTTCTATTAACAAACAACAAAATTTCGGATCCGCTCCTTTTAATTAATTTAGTTAGTTCTTTAGATTAATTTAACTTAGTTGTTTTCTTTATTGAATTTTGATTTTCCAAACAGTAGTTAATCTAGTAATTTCGGTACTCGATAGAATAATTAGTCCTTATGGGTTCGACACTCTTTTCACTTATCTATACTACTTATAGCGATTTTTTACACTTACAAATAATTCACATGAAGCTTTTGTACATCCACTCCTGCCCCTACCCGAAGTTATTGTGAACATAAGGCGAATCGTAAGGCCACCCCTACTCCACCAAGAGACACAGAGTTTAACTCTTGCTCCCATTCATATTGATAACTCAAAACAAGAACGAAAGCTTAATGGTCCATCCCCTAAATTCTGGCAGGACTTGCGACTTACGTCTGCTTCCACTCTCATCACTAAATTCCAGAAATTAACAGTCGATACAATGCTGCACATGTGCCCTTAACAGGTGAATACAACACCCAACTAGTTCATATCCTAACAAGCAATTATGATGCGGCCTAGAGCTAGCGTACCCTACCGGTCTTACTTTACAAATAAATATGGCCAATTAATCCATCCTCTCTTCCCCAAAGGGCATAACTTATCATACTACCGGCGATTTCGATTCGCCTAACTTCTAGAACCACGCACTCGTAGATCACAACATTGATCTACACAAAACTACATTACAACATGTAACTAGCTTGCACTTGTGAGCTAGAGAATCAACTTTGGTCACATACAATTTATCATCTAATGAGGCTCAAGCTCTTCACATCATGCATAATAAGGAATCATAAAATATGCATTTCTAAGTCAATTTAGAAGCCTTTCATGGTAACATCAAAATAGTAAGCTGATAATTTAACATGCAGTTTACGTTTACTGTAAAAATCACTATAATTCGTATACTACTTAGATATTCATGTTCTTAGGTTTTGCAGAAAGCTTTAAGAGTTTGCTACGAGTTCTTAGTTAATAGCTTCCTCAATTTATTTCATTTCAGATGTCAAAATGATCAAAATGTGATATGCATGTAAAATTCCAGAACATAGCAAAACTGTCAACAAGTTGCAAGATAAAACTTATTTTAATTACCAAATAATGTATAAATTTCACAAAGTTTGTGGAATAAGAACTAGACACATAATAAAAGCACAAATGTAAATTTCAACTAAATCTATCATGTATTCAGAGAGTTATGACTTCTTAAAGTAGGTTCATGAAGAAGACATATTTACAGCTATGCTCTGTTTCTCTTCTTAACCCGTCAGTAGTTACAGATTTTATTAACATAGCAATTGTTGTTCAAAAATTATAAAATTTGACATGCATGATCTATACATAGATTAGTAACACATAAAAAAATTTGAGCAAGAGATTCCATGTAATGAGAGAGATATTAGCTTTAGAAAAACAGAACAGAACATGACATAAACAGTTTTCTTTTACAGCCAGATAAGAAGTTCGTATTTTATTAAAATAGAAAACAAACTCCAAATATTATGAAATTTGGTGGAAAGGTGTTAGACATGCATAAGATACTGCCATATAATTTCAATTCTAAATTCTTTGTATTTCCAGAGTTATAGCTTCCAAACCTATGTACAAATTTTAGAACAAAAACGTTTCTCATATCATACTTAACACAATCAATTCACAATAATTAACATATAAACTAAACTACATAGATTATCAAGCATGCACTTATCCTATCATTAGAAAGTTGGAGAAACACCCACCTCTTAGAAGAATTTTCTGTAACACCTATGTATTTTATAATTTCAAAATAGGTATTGTATTTCTTTTATTGCTATTAAATATTATTGTTATTATTATTATTAAGTATAAATATACAATTTTATCTCATATATATTTCTTAATTTATTTATTAATTTGGTGGAGCGAATTTTATTGAAATTTATTGCAAAAATTGAACTATGAGGGCCTTATAATAAATATTTGGTCAAATAGGGGTTTATAGTTAAATTTTCACCTTATATCTTCTTCTTCCCCTTCATTCGTTCAGATCACAACCCAGATTTTGACCAAAACCCATTTTCTACCCCATTTCCCGTCCATTTCCAAGCCTAAATCCCGGGGTTTTTCTTTATAAAGTTTCGATGAAAATTATGGGCATGCTAATTGAAGGGTTATCTTCCTCATGGTGGCTTCAATTTGGAGAAAAAGTAATGGAAAGGTATACCCTATTTTATTTTATTTCTATAGAATTAAGTGATTTTAATTTCTATTGAATAGAAATATTGTAGTAAGGAGATTAGGAGGTGTTGGGTATTATAGAGGCAAGAAATTAGCAAATTATTGGAGATTTTGCAAGTTGCTTATAAATTAGGGTTTTGCGTTTATAAAAGGGAAGTAAATATATGAGAATTATCTCCTTAATAATAGTAGAAATTATAGTTGAACCGTTAGAATACTATGAGGTGATTTTTAGTAATTTTATGGAGATAAAATCCCGTAGGAATTTGAATATTACGTGCATCGCACGTGTGCATGCCGGGCATTCAAGAAAATGCCTGAGTGACATTAGGATTAGTATTATTATTACCTGTGACTGGTTTGGATGTCTTAATCCCTATTTGGCTTTGAAATTTGATAATAGGAGATGTTAGCGATTTCGAATGCGTGATGGAGAAGTGGTGCTTCGAGTCTTCGCGGGATATCAAGTGAGTATATTTAATTTTATTTTAAATATATGATGTGCTAAAATATATTGAGTATAGATGCGTAAAATGTATCGTAGAAATTTATAAGTATTATACGGAGTAAGTTATGGGGTGTAAGAAATTAATGGCATGTATATATATGATATGGGGTTGTCATATTGGCAAGTATGTAAACATGTATGATATGGCATTGTAATATTGAGAATTAGAAAGTTATGATAATACTGATATATATTGTGAATATGGAAAATGAACTAAGGTACTTATATATATATATATATATATATATATATATATATATATATATATATATATATATATATATATATATATATATATATATATATATATATATATATATATATATATATATTGACAAAACTATATTTATGAAGTTGTGTATTTATATGACTGATATTAAAATCATGTGTATTTATGGAGTTGTGTATTCATATGAATGATATTAATGGCGTGTATGCTTATGAAATTATAAAAGAGAAATTTTATTTTCATAAGAAATTATAAAGGAGATATATTTAGATATAAAGGAAATATATATACGGGGATATAAAGAAGAAAAAATGGTGAATTTGTTTGATTTTGAATATTTGGTGCTTTGAGTAATATATTGGATATATATGATAATATGAAGCAATTGGAGTTTGATATATGTATAATATACGGATGATAAATAGAAATTATATATATATATATATATATATATATATATATATATAAGGTTTGCCCGTGGATACGTGCCTACGGCACGTTTTCATGAACGATGCAGCATATCCAATTTTGGTTCCCAACCTTCATGTTACTTTTCATATGCTAGCACATATATATAAAGGAATGTAAAAGTAGAAAAATAACCTCGTTGACGTAATGAATGAACTTGTCCATCTGCCTGAACCATGAAGTTGCATATTGGTACTTAAAATCAGTCCCCATGGTGAACATTATATGATTAGCTGTAGTAATGTTCGCCTAAAATTAAGAATATAAGAAAGAGGGAGGCAAAAATCACTGAACAAATAAGTAGTATAAGGAGCATGCCATAAGATCAGATTGCCAGTTATCTGATAGATTTTTTGATAATAAGTTATGTGATAAGTAACCAAATGTATTAGTCATTTCAGTTAAAACTGATGCATACATGGAGAGGAGGTCTCCAAATATTTCCTAGACTAAACTAATGAATACATGAAGTGTAAGACAATGAAATATAGGTAATTGCATGTTATATTCAAAGATACACAATAAGTTAAAGCCAAAATGCACCTTCCACTTCAGTCAGGGTCATATGCAAATAATTAACTATAATGTTCTTCAATGCATACGACTCCCAGTCATTTCACGTAATCGTCCATTTTCCATTAGAAAGACATTGACTTTTTGCAAGTTGCTAAAGAAAATTTTAGTGATTAGCTAACAGCCTGATCATAATTCAAAAAAAATTACCTTAGAGGAATTAGAGGAGGTCTCCAAATATAGATACTCACTGAGATCACATTACAGCCTAACGAATACAAAAGGAGCAAGTAAAACTCCTTAGGTCTCTGAAGGAACAATATCTTAAAGATAAGTATATCAGGTTCGATAATTGTGTGGCATAGATCCATCAAACTATCAACTACATACACTTCAATAGTTAATCTCTCTTTATTTCAGTTCAGTCAAGTCAAGCCTTAGTAGGCAATATCACAGCTTAATGATACTGTAGAATGTGAACCGCATATACAGAGAGAGTGCAGTAGGCCAAGGCATCACATCATCAACTCCAAATAGATATATCAATTTCTTGTACTGTGATCACGAATTTTCGATGAATTGCTTTTTGGATACCATATCACACTAATTAGTTAATTTTTTACCACAATAAATTTTAAATTCTCGATGTAATTTCTCCATCAGTTGATATTCAAACAACATATAGCATTATTCATAGGTATGAGTAAAATACCCAAACACTACGGAATGGAACATGGAACTCCTTACAACCCATCCTGCCCTCTTATCACCTAAGACACGGGAATTGACACTTCTCTCAAGTAGGTACTGAAGGAGTAAAAATCTTAGTGATTAAATCATCAGTTAACTTCCTTCCCAAATGTGGTTCAGACTCATGCATTCTCGGTACTGTTGTCGAAACGGTAAGCTACTCGAAGAAAAGTATTGTCAACTCTCATCTAAATTAAGTTTGACCTTATCATTTCTTTGTTGTTTCTGAAACACATCATATATGACATAAAACATGTAGCTGTACGAATAGCACACGATCCTTTATCAATATTGCAATCGTTGACAGAACTAATGTGGCACTTCATTATTCATATGCAATAATAGTTCGCTTAATAACTAGTAATGCTACTGCACTATTATCAATCGGATCGATATTACTTTCCAACTCATATCGAACAAATCAATACAAATTTCTACATTCCTCAATTCCTAAAAGCCACAAAACCATACTTCATGTAATTAACCTTAAATTCTTCGTACTTTTCTTTACACAATTTAAACATAATCCCTGACTTACTTGTGTTGTAAATTGCAATCAATTCCTTTATATTATCTTCTTGAATTAATTCCAATTTCAAACCCCTACAAAAAAATAATTAATAATTACTATAAATTGGCAACTAAAAACGAATTGGAGAACCCGATTACATAATTGGATGGAAAGTACCTGAAACCCTAATCAATTAGATTGCCACCATCGTCGTCAATCTCTGGTTTATCGATTAGAATTGAAACTGAAACCCTATTAATTATAGCCGATTTGGGTGGCAATTTTGAGATAGAGAGGTGGAGGCAGAGAGAGAGAGAGAGAGAGAGAGAGAGAGAGCGGTGAAAGAGAGAGAGAGGGGGGGGGGTAATTTCGGAAGAGAGGGGGGATTTGAATTTTGAGGTTCGAAATTTTGGGCGGGAAAATATGTTTTGTGAGAATCAATCTGGGCCATTGATTTTGGCGAGATTGAAGGAGAGCCACTTGATGGCTTTCTTTGTAATTTATTATATATATATATATATATATATATATGGGATTATGATGTGCTACTTATGTGGTGTATATTTATGATATATGGGTGATAATTAGAGGTGATATGATAAATGATGAAATTTATGAATTTGTATATGTATGATATAAAGATGTTTGAGGTGAAATTAATGTGTGATAACATGATGTAATAAACTAACTAATTCGGTAAACTCATAATATGTGAGGATGTGACAAAATAAATAATATTGTGCATTCATTATATGTAATAATACTATATTTTCCTGTGGGCACGTGCCTACGGCACGTTTTCGGAACGATACATCTTATGAAAGTCTTGTAAACAGTAAAACAACAATTATGTAGCACAAGTTTGAATACTAAAACAATAATTAGTTGTAAATAAAAGTCCATGTTTCCATTGGTATATGTTGAAAATTAATTATAAATGGGGGTGTAAAATCAAACTACTTAGAACTTTGAGTATGGAAAATGATGAAATTTAACTGTTGATGATATATTTGCTATTTTCAATGTAACATGAGTAATAAAAAAATGCATAAAAAATCTGAAAATTTACAAACCTGAAATCTGAAAATATAAATTTCTGAATAAATAGAGAGAAAATGAGAGAGAGAGAGAGAGAGAGAGAGAGAGAGAAATAAATATATGAAGGAGTTGTTTTTTTTTTGGCAGGGGGGGTGGGTTTGAATTGGAGTTTTGGGGGGACTTTTGGGCGGAAAAATATGTTTTGTGAGGTTAGATCTGGACCATTGATTTCAACCCTATTGAATGAGAGCCACTTGATAGCTTTCTTTGTATTTTATTATATAGATGATGTGATAGTTTTATAGGTTAAATAACATGGTGTACGCAAAAATGTGATACAATAAGAAGATAATTAATATGGTGAACACTGAACATGTGTTAATATGTTAAGATAAAAGATGAGATGATAAGTGGTAATAAAATGAGATAATAATTCTCATGGCAAATGTTAAAGATGTGACAATTTATTGAAATAAAAGATGAAATGTTATATGATGATAAAATGAGATGAAAAGATGAAATGAAAAATCATAATAAAAAATAAATTTTGTTGACCAGTACCTACAGAAATCCTGGGGGTTTGGGCTAGACCTATTAATACCCAAGGACCGACTTGGGGTGCGTGGTTATTACCCAAACTATGCTTGGGGTGCGTGTTTTTATCGCCCAAGCTATGGTCTTGAGGCTCAGTTATTACCCAGCTTGTCTGGGGTGCGTGATTATTACCCAGGCTATCGGCCTTGGGATGCAGTGTTTCCCTCGCTGGCTTCGGTTGGGATGAAGTACCTAAGTTCTACTTGGTGTGCGTGTTTCCTTCGCTGGCTTCGGCTGGGAGGAAGTACTGAAGTTCTACTTAGGGTGCGTGTTTCCCTCGCTGGCATAGGCTGGGAGAAAGACGTAGCCTCGACGCGTAAGACTCCCCCCCTGCGGGAAGGGGGGCAGTGGTTCGCGTGTTTATTGGGCTGTCGGCTTTCAGTATATTGGGATACTGTGGCTCACTGGTCGACAAATTAATAAAATGAATAAATGTGAAATGAATATGAGAAAATAAAGAAAGTATATGATGTGAAATGTGAATGCGAAAATAAAGAAAGCATATGGTGGAAAATAGGAATGGGAATGAAAAGAAAGTAATTGATGTGAAGCGAAAATGAGAAAGTAAAGCAAGTGTGAAGCGGATTGAATATAAAAAGTAAAAGAAAATGTATATATGAATGAAGATGAACATTAAAAAAATGAGTTATGAGAATGTAAATGAAGATGTATGGTAAATGCAGTATGTGGTTAAATGAGTATGTAAAGTAAAGGAATTGCGTTGTGTAATTATAAATATAAAACAAAGACATTGTGCTATGAGAAGATTTATAGAAAGCGAAGAAATTATGTTAAGTGTTTAAATATGAAAAGTGACGATGTGGTGTTATATTAATGAGTATGAAAAAGTGAAGAAATTATGTATGTGAATTCATATGAAGAAATTGAAGAAATTGCTGTATGGAAATAAATCTGAGAAGTAAAGAAAATGTATATGTATTATACGAATAAAAAAATAAAGAAATGTGTAATATGAGTGTGAAACACGAAGTAAAGTGTATTATGTGATGAATATGAGAATGGTTATAAAACTAAAAATATGTTATGATATGAGTTTGCTGCACCTTGGAATTGTATCGAGGAACTACTCGCCCGTTATTTCCATAGAAATGGTGGGAACTACCTGCCTTGGCACAACCCCCAGGGTGAATTGGTGGGTTGTTGACAGAATAGATGTAGTCGGAAATAGTAAATGAAAAGTAAAGTAAAATTGTAAGATGAAAATAAAAATAAAGTAAAGTAATAATCGAGCTATCGGCTTGGGATGTGATGTGATATTACCTAAGTTCTACTTAGGGTGCGGTGATTATTACCTAGATTGTTTGGGGTGTGGTGATTATTACCCAGGCAATCGGCTTTGGGGTGCGGTGTTATATTACTTAAACTATGTTTCGGGTGTGAAGTATTATCTGATAAGAATGAAAGTGAAGTAAATTGAAATATGAGATGTAAATGAGAATGGAAGTCAGATATATTATCGATAAGAATGAGAAGCAACTAAAATTGTATGATGTGATGAAAATGAATTATAAAGCAAAGCAAATGATAAGCTGAGAATGAGCATTAAAATAATTTGTATGATGAAATCTGAGTGAAAAGAAGATAAATTGTAATATATAAATGAGAATGAAAGTTAACATATTACGAGATATTATGATATGTGTTATAAGATATGAATGAATGTGATATTATGAGATTGAATGCATGTGAACAAGATGCGATGGAAATAAATGAATGTGATTATATATGATTGAATAAATGTGAAGTTATGTGATGAGTATATATATGAAGATGTTATAAGATTGAATGAGTGTGATGTTATGCAATGAAAATGAATGTTAAATAAAGTATGTGGTTAAATAAGTATGAAAAACGAGATAATAGCATTATATAATTAGAAATAAAAATAAAGAAATGGTGATGTGAAGATATTCATGAAAATAAGAACATTGTGTATGTGATTAAATATGAAAAGTAAAAAAATTATATATGTGAATTAATACAGTGTTATGTCTTTGAATATAAAGTGAAGAAATTATCTACATGAATTGATATGATCTGACATATATGAGATTAACCTTGAAGGAATTATGTGTGTAAAATTAAGGTGAATAACTCGAACAAATTGTGGTATGGAAAAGAATATGAGGAGTAAAGAAAGTCGTATGTATGATATAATATTATATGAACGTAAAGTAAAGTTATATGTGATATTAGTATGATGCATAAAGTGATGTGTGTTAAGTGAAGAATATGGGAATGATTTTAAAACTAAAGATAAGTGTGATATGAGTTGATATAAGTTGATATGCCTTGAAATTGTGCCGAGGAACTACCCGCCCGCTATTTTCATGGAATGGTGGGAACTACCTGCCGAGGCATAACTTCAAGGTAGTGAGAGTGGTTATGGATATATAGATGGGTGCAAATTTAGAAGAGTACTTTGGTATAAAGTTGCATTTATGATGTTTTTATGTTCAAATTTCAGGTGGAATTTTATTATCTTGGTATTCGTAAGTTCATTCTATTTTCTTTATTTAGTTTAACTTATTTGCTTAAATAATAAATTATACTCACACCAGACAATGGTTAACCCCTATTGTTTTCTGGGGGTTAGGGGAGTCCCTCCTTGAGGGTGGACGAGCCTAACTCTCCTGCAGGTTTTGATAGCACCAAGGTGAGATAGATGTTGTAGTTTGGTAGTTATACTTTTGCTCGTAGTAAAATGGAATATATGTATGTATGTATTATATGTAGAAATGAGAGTTGAATGATGTATTATATTGTATTATGGAAGATGGTGTGTATAACTGTAAGAGGTAATATATCTATGGTGCTGTGGTGAAGTATGAAAGCCCGTACCCACCTCGTTGTGGAGTACTGGTTTTTGTGGTTGTATTTTTGAAAAAGGTTTTTCTAATGTTTTTCTAAAAGTCATATATGTTTTCAAAAGAATTTTTGGTTTTTAATTCATATCTTGCTTGTTATGGAGTATTATGCCCCCAGAGCCGTTTATATTATTGCCTGTGTAATGTTGAATGATGTGATCTAGGGTGGATTGAATTATATTACAGGTACATTGATTTGTGTGATTGTTTGCAGATTTCCGTAAGAAAACTCTGTAAAAGGGCTAATATTTTAGGGGAAACTCTACCAAAATTTTTAATAAAAATCTATGAATATTTTTCTAAGTAAGAAATGGTGTAGATAAGTAATAGATTAAGTTAGTGAACATTTGAATAAGGAACAGTTAAAGAAAAATTAGGGTGTTACATTTTCCAATAGAAGCTCCTATAAAATAACCACCAGGCATTCTTCTCAAAATCAGAGCTCCAAGGTGAAGAAAGAAAATTCAACAACAATGTTTTTGGAAATCAAAGCTCCAATAATCACAACATGCAAAATGAAATGATTTTTTCTCTCTTTCTCTTAGGCATTGGCCGAAAGGGGGTATTATTTTTATTAGGAGAAAGTTAATGGGGTTTTTGATTAAACCACCCACTAACCTAATAACTACCCACTAATCATAAACTCATTCAAATTTTGTCTCCTTCCCTCCATGTAGATTGCCCGGCCACTTGTGTGCAATGCACTGGTTTTCGAAAAGCTTGTGTGTGCACATAAAATGTAGACAAAAAAAAATTGGGAATTTTAATTAATAAAAATTTGCATATGTTACTCAAATTTAATATGGATTCAAGTTAGTTAGTTTCATTAAAAATAAACTACATTTATACATTGTAAAATAGGAGAGAAAAATATTTACATAACTCAAAAATATATTTCAATTGACACGTGCAAGGTAAACACGTGCATTGCACGTAAAACAAAATATTAAAATATTTGAGCTGAAGTTTAAATAGAAGATCAAAAAAAAAATTCAAATACAAAATTGAATCCGAGAGAATGAAAGATATATATAAGAATCTAAATACAAAGTACGTAGAAAAATTTATAATGTTACGGATATTACACGTAACGGTACAAAATATATGTGCGTAACACACGAGGGGCAAAATTGTCATAACTCAATTTTGCAGGGTATTACAAGTAGTCGCAAGATTCGGTCCATAGATCACCGAGAACACCTGTGTCCAGTTATTGATGCGATTTTGGAGGACAACCGACATTAAAAAATCCCCGCGAAATTCATCCACACAGGATAAACTATCAGAGTTAAAACCAATAACTATTCCACCTGAGGCCCCGGACGTCGGGAGGATCTTCCATTCCGATATCCTATTCCACCCCCTACCTCTCTGTTAAGTCTTGATATATGAGAGATTGTGGTTTCTTGTAGACCTACAATGTCCTACAATGTCCGTTTTAGAAGAGATAATGATATCTCTGACAATCTCCCGTTTACCCCGTCTCTCTAAACCTCTAACATTTCATATCAGGGTCTTCATTAACAATCGTGTAAGGGTTATGAGTGGGGTAAGGAATAGGAATTGACGCTAGATTGATACGTTCATTCTCCCACCCTCGAATTTCATTTAAGAGGCAAGCATTATGATCAGTTGCGCCTACCTTGAGTCCACAGGTTTCAACAAGCTTAATGACTTCAGAATCAGACATAAAATTAAAAATAGAAGCTAAAAAGACCACAAGTACCTCCATTATTAGTCTTAGTCGCCTTTGCGGCCGCTGCAATTTTCAGATAGTCCCCCAACGATGACTTCACGTGAGCCCTTTTAGCCATATTGTTGACCTTGAAACCATGTTTAATCCTCCATTGATCACTTGCATCTTGAGAAGTAGCTACCGATGAAGGCCAGGTAGATGGGACAAAATTCTGGGGTAATTCCAATATCTGGACCAAGTTGTGTATCTGCTGCGAAATGAATTTCATAGTCCTCATCCTCATAGAAGTCGTCATCATCCAACTCAAGGTAGGGATGGCATTCGGGCCTCTCGGGCCGGGCCGGGCTGGGTTTGACCGGGTTTTGACCGGTCCCGGGCCAACCCGGGCCGGGCTCCTCCACTATGCGGGTCGGGCCGGGCTCAAGGTAGGAAACCTTGGCCCGGACCTGGCCCCCGGCCCATAGTGTGGGGACCGGGCCGGGCCGGGCCGGTTCGCGGGCCGGGCCCATATTTAGGGATTTTTTTTTTGTAAAATATTATTAAAGTGCAAGTATATGGATTTGTAATTTCATAACAATTTCAAAGAATAAAGTTTCATAAATAATTGAAGTACATGAATAAATTAAGTACATGATTTAATAAATTTGAACTTCTTGAATAAAATTAAGTACATGAATAAAGTTCATACAAATTTGTCCATTGGGGTTAGGTCGAATGGAAAATGGGTGCAGAGGTCGATGAGTGGAGGAAGAAGGAGACGGAATAGAAAAAAGTGGGCGGCTGGAAAAGTTAGGGTTAAACAGTATATTAGGGTATTGGGGTTAGGGTTAAGTGTGTTTAGTGTTGTATAGGAGGGTTTTGGGTTAATGGGTATTTGGGTTGCGGGTTTGAGTGGGATCCAACAAGAGATTGACCCAAAATGCATCAATAACTAGGGAAAAAGAAATAGATGAGGTGAACAATCAACTCTTCATGAAGAACGACAAATTAGAGCATATACGAACAATGAAATTTGAAATAATTATTGGCACAAAATTGAGTCGAAACAAATGAAATGATTTTTATTAGAACTGGGAATAAAAATACAGGATCTCAAATTGATAAAAGAATACAATGGAATAAAATACAGCAGAAAAATACAGATATCAGAAATAGGAGTTACAAATCCTACCTACCTAACAAGCAGAATTTCGTCCTCGAAATTCAGACAAGTGGTACATAGGATAACCCCCAAAGGGAAAAGAAAGAACAACAACAACCAAAAGCTACTGAAACAGATGGGGAAACTTCTGCTGAATCTCCTCCTCCAGTTCTCAAGTCGACTCACCCGGTGAGTGAGGATTCTAAGAAACTCGAACCAGCTTGATGACTTTGTTCTTGAACACCTTCTCACGTCTGTCCAAGATAGTGACCGGCAGAATCTCACAAGACAGATCGCTGCACTGACAATTCTGAGTAGTCGATCACATGGCTCTCATCCCTGATGTATCTCCTGAGCTGGGAGACATGAAAGACGTAATGCACCCCAGAAAGAGCCAGCGGCAATGCAAGTCTATAGGCCACCTTGCTTACTCGCTCCACAATATCAAAAGGCCCAATGAAACTAGGGGCTTAGCTTGCCTCCACCTCCAAATCGGATAATGCCTATTCACGGCGATACCTTAAGGAACACATGGTCTCCCACCACAAACTCCAAGGGTCTTCTGTGAACATCCGCCCATTTCCTCTGCCTGTTTTGCGCTGCCAGAAGGTGCTTCCTGATCTGAGCCATTGCATCGACAGTCTTGGTGATCAATTCTGGCCCTAACAATTTTCTCTCACCAATGTTGTAACACCCCGAATTCCAAAATACAACTGAATTCGAGATTGCACAGGATCTTTACACTTCTTTCGTACAATTTTACAAGGAAATTAAAATTTTTAACTTTAAATCAGAGTTACAAGAAATCTTTACACTTTACAGCGGAAGCAAAATTATAACATTTACATAAATGAAAGTACAACAACATTTGAATAATCTCTAAGCATCAGTTCTTCTTTAATCTTTATCATGCCATTTATCCTGCATACAAAACTGTGGGTACGTCATTTTATTCAACCGACGAATATTATACACGGCCATCCTCTTTATGCCGGAAACAGTATAATTGATTTTCCATATTTAACAAACACAAACTTGTTCACATATCAAACTAAGGGGAATATCCTATTGATATCGTGTTGTGATTGTGCACTTAGTCCTTAATGCAGTTATTTATATTACATGACACTAATGCGCACTTGTTTGGATTCTATGTATCCCATACTACATAGGTCTGAGGGCAAGCCTTTTAATCGTTCTTCATTTTGTAGGGTTCAATCTCTCATCATGACTTAATCTACTACTGTAACTATGGTAAGTATCCTAGATGATCTATGAGTATGAGCTCATGTATAGAAAAACTGAAGGGGAATCCCACGTCATGTCACAACGCATCGTGAAGACAACCTATGGACAATTCAGCCTCCTTCATGGCACACGATCCTCTCGCAGTCACCAAACACCTTATAAGTGTCGCCAAGATCCCGATAATTCCAGGGTAGTGCCCACGTCATGTCACGACACATCGTGAAGACAAACTGTGAATCACACCCACATCGTAGACTCGAGGCCATCATACTTGTGTTTTTCTCTCACTTTCATCACCTCTTCACTATGTACTAATTCTTAATTTAATGAAATCATGAATAAAATCAATCTCTTAGAGTCAGCCCTCTCAATAATACCGGTCTTATTTCTTTCATTTCACAATGACCCAACTTGGTCTTTTCACTTTCAATTGTCATATCTCATTACATTCCATTGCCGGTGTGAGTTTTGGCTACCCTCTAATTTTCAATTTCAATTCACAAATTCGCATGTTTGAGTTGTCATACTCAAGAACATTTCTCTTTTCCAGTTACATGATTTTCAACCTTTTCATGAGTCAATTATCATACATGGAGTTCAATTATAACTCATACATTCCATAAACAACATTTATTTCCACATTAAGATCATATCACGAAAGCATCTAGTCAAATGAATATTCATAATATCACTATTGTCATGCTACTCTTTTAACAAAATAATCCATACAAGAATTCACAGTTATGTTCTCTTTCTAATCATTTTTCCTTTTCAATACTTATCTTAATCACCCCGTGAAAACACGCATTTTTATGATATTATACGAGTAAGAAACCATGGTTTCGAATACAATTTTCCTTCCAAAATACACTTTATTTCATTCCAATAACTCCCAATTAATTTTTATAAGTTGTATATGATTTTAGAATAATAACCGTATTTTTTCGGAATTTTTATACATCAAGATAACCCATAAAAAATCATTTTTGAAAAAAAAAACACATTCTGGCCAAAGCCAGAATCGAACCCGCATCCTTTAAGAAGTCAGCCGCATCCGCTAGCCACTGGGCCATTTGCACTCAGCGATATAAAGAGGAGACAGAGAGTTTTATACTCTCTGTTCGAAATCTGGGTTAATTTTAAAAAAATGCACACAAAGAATGGTGGACACAGGTATCGAACCAGTGACCTCAAGACAACACGCCCGTGCTACTGTAGCACTAAAGGGATCACCGACCACTTGAGCTATAGGCTCAGGTTGTCATAACTATAACTGGAATTATATTTAATTCGACTCTCTGTTTCATTAGAACATTTCGATTTTCAAAACTCTTATCTTTGTTTTGCTTGCACTAAAAACCATGTAAATCTCCAGAATGTATATTTTAACGTAAATTAACACTCCAGTATTTTTAAAATAATTTTTCAGTAATTTAATACACATTTCTCATACAATAATTTAGATTGCATACTACTCTCTCCATAGTTCAAATTTGACATTTCTCAAATACAAATTGGTATAAAAAAATTCACATTATAAATATAATTCCCTGTTTTTTCCTCTTTCATAAACCCAAATGCATAGGATAATTTTATTCATTAGTAACAATATCACGATATTCCATTTAGCACATAAAACAATAATTTCCTCTACAAGCATTTTGTACTCAATTTTGACATTATCAACAATCCCAATTCAATATTTCCATAACTACAAGCAATTTGCACACACCATTAAGATTCATGACAAGTTAACATACAATCTATCAAGCATTAATCTAATCGACTAGCAAGTCCTTTTTCCAATTAAGTGTACTCTTATTAGTTTCTTTCATGCATCATTACTTCAATCACTCCTAGCATGGCATCTAAATTAGAAATATAGAAAACCACCCACCTTATTTTGGAGAGAAAATCACACAACTCCTAAACGAAAGAGTCCTTCTCCTCATAGATTGAGCTTGCCCACACGAGTACTCCTCCTCCTTGCTTGATGTGCACACCGAAAGCTCCCTAGTGCAAACCCGAGCCCTCCTAATGGTGATGTAGCCGGCCTCCTTGAATGCAAGCGCACACACTCAAACTCTCAATCTTTTATTCTCACTTCTTGCTAATAATCTACTACTAATAATCGTATTCTTTCACTATAGGTTTGGAGAATGAAGAGTGCAAGAATAACTAGGCTAGGGGGGGTGGGTATTTATACAAAATTTTGGGACAAATAGAAGGCTAGGATTGATCTAGGAGTTAAGAAATAAAGGCTAGGATTCAAGGGGAAGTTGTAGTAACCAACCATGACTACAAAAACTACCTCCCACAACTCCACTTCTCTTCTTTTCCCTCCTAGTCCCATCTGTCCTTACATGGTGAACAAAATACGTGCACGAGCAATGCACGTGTCTCCAATAGTCCCCTATTTTAAAAGTTGTACATTTTATTTATTATAAAAATAATCTATAAAAATTGTCTACATTACAAGTTGTGATAAAAAAGAGAATAAACTCATGGGCTTTTATTTAATGGGCTAAAATAGCTTACATTTAAAATAAATTAAGTTGGGCTTAAAATAAAAGAATACTTATGTTTGTTTAAAATAGGCTTTAATAGAAATAATGGAAAAGATATATATATACATATGTATACTCATTTTTTTATGAAAGGAAAATAATTATAAAAATTTATACCGCAAGATTGCACGTGCACAATACGTACAAAAATAATAATACAAAAATAATAATTCTCATAAATGAAAATTCAGGGTATTACAACACTCCCTCCTTAGAATAGTTCCGTCCCCGGAACTACAGTCAAGAGTGAGAAACAAAACACTCACAACAAGCAAAAAGAAAGAGACAAAATACAAATCAATCAAAAAGCTCAGGATAATCCCTCAACATCCTCTCCTCAGACTCCCAAGTAGCCTCTTCAACCAAATGGTTTCTCCAGACTACCTTGACAATCGGTATCGTCTTATTCCTCAAGACTTTCTCTCGACGATCAACAATCTCGACAGGAGACTCGATGTAATTGAGATCGAATTGCAAACCTTCTGGCACTTCAGGCAAGTGATGACTCGGATCTGGAATATAACCTCTTAGCATAAACACATGAATGACATTGTGCACCTGAGATAACTCTTCCGGTAATTCAAACTGGTAAGCAGTTTTCCCGATCCTTTTCAATATCTTATACGGGCCTATAAACATCGGGGCTAACTTCCCGCCTTTGCCAAATCGAATCACACCTTTACTGGGCGATACTTTCAGAAAGACGAAGTCACCTTCCTCAAACTCAAGGTCCCTTCTCCGGTTGTCTGCATAGCTCTTCTGCCTGCTCTGAGTCTCTACTAACCTCTTCCTAATCAGATCAATCTTTTCAGAGGTTTGCTGTACAAGCTCAGGCCCAAACAACTAATGCTCCACAACTTCAAACCAACAAACATGCGTTCTGCACTTCCTGCCATACAAAGCTTCGTACGGCGCCATCCCAATACTGGCCTGAAAACTGTTGTTGTAGGCAAACTCTACCAATGCTAGATGCCTTTTCCAAATGCCTCCAAAGTCAAGTATACAACACCGAAGCATATCCTCAAGAATACGGTTGACTCTCTCGGTCTGCCCATCGGTTTGCGGATGAAAAGCAGTGCTGAAATCTGTCTTGGTACCCAAAGTTGTCTGAAGACTCCTCCAGAAATGCAAAGTAAACCGCGCATCTTGTTCAGACACAATAGTTGACAGAACACCATGGAGCCTGACGATCTCCCCAACATACAATTCAGCTAACTTGTCCATCGAAGCAGTGAGTTTCACCGCCAAGAAGTGAGTGGACTTGGTTAATCGATCGACTATAACCCAAATCGCGTCATTGCCTTTAGGACTCTTGGGAAATCCCGTAATGAAATCCATACTGATGTTATCCCACTTTCATTCTGGAATAGGTAACGGCTGTAATAGACCTCTGGGTCTCTGGTTCTCGGCTTTGACTTGCTGACAAATCTCACACTTCGCCACAAATTCAGCCACATCCCGCTTCAAACCTGACCACCAAAAATGTTGTTTGATGTCTTTATACATCTTAGTACTCCCAGGATGTACCGACAAAAGGGTAGTATGCGCCTCCTGAAGAATACTCTCTTTCAGGTCCGACTAATCCGGAACACACAGTCTATCTCTGAACCACAGCACTCCATCCCTGATTTGAAATCCGGGCAACCTGCCAGCACCAATCTGCTCCTTCATATCCAAGATATCAGCATCAACCTCCTGACTTGCAATAATCCTTCCATTCAGTGTAGGTTGAAGCCTCAACTGAGCTAAGGATGCTCCCAATCCTTTCAAGACAACTTCAATACAGGCTCGATCCAATTCTTCTACCAGCTGCCTATGAGTTGTAATCAAGCTGGATAAACTACTCTTGCGACTAAGTGCATCAGCAACAACATTAGCTTTCCCAGGATGATACTTGATCTCAGGTCGCATATCCTCAAGCACTTCCAACCATCTCCGCCAACCATCTCCGCTATCTCAAATTCAGATCCTTCTGCAGGTATATGTACTTTAAACTCTTGTGGTCCGTGTACATGTTCGATTTCTCACCGTACACGTAGTGTCTCCATTGCTTCAAGGAGAAGATAATCGCAGCCAACTCCATATCATGAGTCAGGTAATTCTTCTCATGTGGTCGCAGTTACCTAGACCCATAAGCAATCACTCTTGCTTCTTGCATTAAGACACAACCAAGCCCACGATGTGAAGCATCGCCGTAAACATCATACTCAACACCTGCTCTAGGCAAAGCCAAAATAGGTGTAGTAGTCAGCTTCTCTTTCAACTCCTGAAAGCTTGCCTCACATTGCTCAGTCCACTCGAAGTCCATATTCTTCTTGGTCAAACTAGTGAACGGCACGGCTAACTGAGCATAACCTTGAATGAATCTCCTGTAGTATCCAGTCAACCCAAGAAAACTCCTGACTTCCTTCACCGTAGTAGGCCTTGCCCAATCTCTCACTATCTCTATCTTCTGAGGATTAGTTGCCACTCCCTCCTTAGAAAGGATGTGACCTAGGAATGCAACTTCAGTTTTCCAGAAATCACACTTGGACAGCTTGTCATACAACTCCTACTCTTCCAACTTCCTCAAAACTGCTGCCAGATGCTCAGTGTGCTCCTCTTTTGACTTGGAGTACACGAGAATATCGCCGATAAACACCATGACGAAAGAATCAATGAACGACATCAGAAATCTGTTCATCATGTACATGAAGATTGCGGGTGCATTCGTCACTCCAAATGGCATAACTAAGAATTCGTAATGCCCATGTTGAGTTCTAAATGCAGTTTTGTGAACATCTTCAGCTTTCACTCGAACTTGATGATATCCTGATCGAAAATCTATTTTGGAGAAAATAGCAGCTCCTTGTAGACGATCGAACAAGTCATCAATTCGGAGAATAGGATACTTATTCTGAACAGTGACCTTATTCAGCTCTCGGTAATCGATACACATCCTTATCGATCCATCCTTCTTCTTTACCAAAAGCACTGGTGCTCCCCAAGGTGACGCACTAGGTTGAATAAAGCCTTTCTCCAATAGTTCCTCAATCTGCCGTTTCACCTCATCCTGCTCCACAGGAGCCATCCTATATGGTGCCTTAGAAATGGGTGCACTTCCTGGTTGAATAGTGATGCTGAACTCTACATCACGTTGTGGGGGTAACCCGGGCAAATCATCCAAGATCACAGTCGGATAGTCCCGAACCACAGGAATCCTCTGCACTTCCACAGGAATCTCTTCCTTGCAGATAGCTGCCACCAGCCTAGAACACTTCTTCATCCCTTGGAAAGTGACTTTAGGTCCATCTGGAGCCTTCACTGTTACTTCCTCGGTCTTGCACTCGATGCTTGCATTGTACACCGACATCCAATTAATGTCAATGATAACATCGACTCCCAAGATAGTCAGCTCGATTAGATCAATCCCGAAGATTCTCTCCCTAATCACAATCTCGCAATCTGCATAGTACCGATCAGTGGTTAAAGTCTCCTCTGATGGAGTAGCTACTTCTAAGATCTTGCCTGGAAAAATCTTCGATTCAACTCCCAACACTTTAGCAAATTTAGGAGACATAAAAGTATGAGAGGATCCAGTATCGAACAAAACAACAGCTTTCATTCCATTCAAATAAAGTTCTCCTGTTACATAATACACACTCATTACATAATAGTTCACTAAATAATGGAAAAAAGAAACAACAAAAACCTCTAAACATCCGCCCTCGTACCAGTGATGACATGATCTACCTCATCGGCATCAGCTTCAGTCAAGGCAAATACTCGTCCTTGCTGGTACGACTTCTTCCCAGTCTGCTGCATTGGTACATTGCGATTAACATTCCCCGGTTTGGGGCATTGAGATTGGTAATGTTCCGTCTCACCGCAGTTGTAGCAATTTTCCGCAGGAGGTCTCACAAAATTATTTTCGGGTCCTCCAACCACACTGATAGCATTCGCCCCTGTCGGTTTGAACCTTTGTACCGATGGTTCTCCCTTGAAATTTCTGGAATTTGTGGGCCTGTTCCCAGACTGCCAGTTGTTCCTCCGATTCTGAACAACATGAAACTGCTCCATGTCTGCTTCCGTGGCTGCCGCGCGTTTGACCAGCTTGTCAAACTTCCTGATACCGAGGGGTATCATCCTGGATCTCAGGCTTGGCCTCAACCCATGCTCAAACTTACGAGCCTTCTTCGCCTCATCCATCACCAATTCGGGAGCATACCTTGAGAGCTGAGTAAATTTGGTCTCATACTCCCTAACTGACATGTCACCTTGTTGCAGCGACAGAAACTCCATGGCCTTCTTCTCTTGGACGTCTGAAGGAAAGTAATGACTACGGAATTCCTCCAAAAATTCCTTCCAGCCAAGAACCAAGCCTCCCATCGTCCGCTTCATCGACTTCCACCGCACAGACGCATCCTTCTCGAATTGCAGAGTCGCCAACTTCACCTTGCTGCCCTCCGGGGTCTCCAAGACTTTGAAGATAGTCTCTACCTACCGGATCCAGTTGTCAGCCGTATCAGGGTCTGACTTCCCTTCAAACACCGGTGGTTTCATTCGTTTAAATGATTCCACGAGTTTGATTGCTTCGGGTACTGGATTCGCAGGCACCCTTTCCTGATTCTGATTCATGGCAATAGCATTGAGTGTCTGATAGACCCTTGCTAGCTCCGTTTCCAAGTCCAGACCTTCACCAGATCTTGCTCTTCTTCCAGCCATATTCTGATACAAAAGATCCATTAAATTCGAAGTATAGAACATGAACTTTTAAGTCAACATTTCCATTTCATTGAATTTTAAACTTTATACATTCGAATTTAAAATATTTTTGACATCAAAATGAAAGCAGTAAGTGATACAACAGTCTAACTCCTACGGTTCCTCTTGGCTTCACGAAGCTCTCTCCGTAGTTCTTCAACTTCCTCCTTCAGTACATCGGTCATGTTTTTCCTCTTCTCGAGTTCCCATACACGATGACTGAGAACTGCAAAATCATCCTGGTGCTTTGCCAATTGAGCCTCCAATAGTCTGACTCTCTCCCGCAGAGTTTCTACCTGCCTCTGAAGAGACATCACAAGACTACTCGGAACTGGTTCTTCTTCGTCAGAAGAATCATCAGATGAATCCAGAGGTGGAGTGATCTCTCGGGATTTAGGCCATTCCTCTCCGTCAGAGTCTGCATGCCCTGGGTAGTACTCTTCCTCGGAATCTGCTTGTCCAGGATAGTACTCTTCCTCTATGATATGCCAATTGTCGTCTCCAGCAGGGTCGAAGTGATCAGCCATCTTAGAAAAGGGGAAGGAGGAGAATGTCAATCGTAGAGCAACACAAATGTAAGTGACTTACATTTAAATCTCTAGACTCAACACGCTAAATGTCCACTTCTAGGGTGTCGTTCCTTATAAACTTGTACTATTTGTGAAGCGTGGCTCTGATACCACTCTGTAACACCCCAAATTCCAAAATACAACTGAATTCGAGATTCCACAGGATCTTTACACTTCTTTCATACAATTTTACAAGGAAATTAAAACTTTTCACTTTACATCAGAGTTACAAGAAATCTTTATACTTTACAGCAGAAGCAAAATTATAACATTTACATAAATGAAAGTACAACAACATTTGAATAATCTCTAAGTATCAGTTCTTCTTTAATCTTTATCATGCCATTTATCCTGCACACAAAACTGTGGGTACGTCAGTTTATTCAACCGATGAATATTATACACGGCCATCATCTCTATGCCGGAAACAGTATAATTGATTTTCCATATTTAACAAACACAAACTTGTTCACATATCAAACTCAGGGGAATATCCTATTGATGTCGTGTTCTGATTGTGCACTTAGTCCTTAGTGCAATTATTTATATTACATTACACTAATGTGCACTTGTTAGGATTCTATGCATCCCATACTACATAGGTTCGAGGGAAAGCCTCTTAATTGTTCTTCATTTTGTAGGGTTCAATCCCTCGTCATGACTTAATCTACTACTGTAACTACGGTAAGTATCCTAGATGATCTATGAGTACGAGCTTATGTACAGAAAAACTGGAGAGGAATCCCACGTCATGTCACGACGCATCGTGAAGACAATCTATGGAAAATTCAGCCTCCTTCATGGCACACGATCCTCTCGCAGTCACCAAACACTCCACAAGCATCGCCATGATCCCGATAATTCCGGGGTAGTGCCCACGTCATGTCACGATGCATCGTGAAGACAAACTATGAATCACACCCACATCGTAGACTCGAGGCCCTCATACTTGTGTTTTTCTCTCACTTTCATCACCTCTTCACCATGTACTAATTCTTAATTTAATGAAATCATGAACAAAATCAATCTCTTAGAGTCAGCCTTCTCACCAATACCAGTCTTATTTCTTTCATTTCACAATGACCCAACTTGGTCTTTTCACTTTCAATTGTCATATCTCATTACTTTCAATTGCCGGTGTGAGTTTTGGCTACCCTCTAATTTTCAATTTCAATTCACAAATTCACATGTTTGAGTTGTCATACTCAAGAACATTTCTCTTTTCCAATTACATGATTTCCAACCTTTTCATGAGTCAATTATCATACATGGAGTTCAATTATAACTCATACATTCCATAAACAACATTTATTTTCACATTAAAATCATATCACGAAAGCATCTAGTCAAATGAATATTCATAATATCACTATTGTTATGCTACTCTTTTAACAAAATAATCCATACAAGAATTGACAGTTATGTTCTCTTTCCAATCATTTTTCCTTTTCAATGCTTATTATAATCACCCCGTGAAAACACGCATTTTTATGAAATTATACGAGTAAGAAACCATAGTTTCGAATACATTTTTCCTTCCAAAATACACTTTATTTCATTACAATAACTCTCAATTAATTTTCATAAGTTGTACATGATTTTAGAATAATAACCGTATTTTTTTCGGAATTTTTATACATCAAGAAAACCCATAAAAAATCATTTTTGAAAAAAACACATTCTGGCCATAGCCAGAATCGAACCCGCAACCTTTAAGACATCAGCTGCACGCGCTAGCCACTGGGCCATTTGCGCTCAGCGATATAAAAAGGAGACAGAGAATTTTATACTCTCTGTTAGAAATCTGGGTTAATTTTAAAAAAACGCACACAAAGAATGGTGGACATAGGTATCGAACCAGCGACCTCAAGACAACACGCCCAGCGCTACTGTAGCGCTAAAGGGCTCACCGACCACTAGAGCTATAGGCGCAGGTTGTCATAACTATAACTGGAATTTTATTTAATTCGACTCTCTATTTCATTAGAACATTTCGATATTCAAAAGCTCTTATCTTTGTTTTGCTTGCACTAAAAACCATGTAAATCTCCAGAATGTATATTTTAACGTAAATTAACACCACGGTACTTTTAAAATATTTTTTCTGTAATTTAATACAGATTTTTCATACAATAATTTAGATTGCATACTCTCTCCATAGTTCAAATTTGACATTTCTCAAATACAAATTGGTATAAAAAAATTCACATTATAAATATAATTCCCTGTTTTTCCCTCTTTCATGAACCCAAATGCATAGGATAATTTTATTCATTAGTAACAATATCACGATAGTCCATTTAGCACATACAACAATAATTTCATCTACTAGAATTTAATTTGTACTGAATTTTGACATTATCAACAATCCCAATTCAATATTTCCATAACTACAAGCAATTTGCACACAACATTAAGATTCATGACAAGTTAACATACAATCTATCAAGCATTAATCTAATCAACTAGCAAGTCCTTTTTCCAATTAAGTGTACTCTTATTAGTTTCTTTCATGCATCATTACTTCAATCACTCCTAGCATGGCATCTAAATTAGAAATATAAAAAACCACCCACCTTATTTTGGAGAGAAAATCACATAACAACTCCTAAACGAAAGAGTCCTTCTCCTCCTAGATTGAGCTTGCCCACACGTGTACTCCTCCTTGTTTGATGTGAACACCGAAAGCTCCCTAGTGCAAACCCGAGCCCTCCTAATGGTGATGTAGCCGGCCTCCTTGAATGCAAGCACACACACTTAAACTCTCAATCTTTTATTCTCACTTCTTACTAATAATCTACTACTAATAATTATATTCTTTCACTATAGGGTTGGAGAATGAAGAGTGCAAGAATAACTAGGCTGGGGGGGGGGGTATTTATACAAAATTTTGTGACAATTAGAAGGCTAGGATTGATCTAGGAGTTAAGAAATAAAGGCTAGGATTCAAGGGAAAGTTGACCAACCATGACTACAAAAATTACCTCCCACAACTCCACTTCTCTTCTTTTCCCTCCTAGTCCCATCCGGCCTCACATGGTGCACAAAATACGTGCACGTGCAATGCACGTGTCTCCAATAGTCCCCTATTTTAAAAGTTGTACATTTTATGTATTATAAAAATAATCTATAAAAATTGTCTACATTACAAGTTGTGATAAAAAAAGAGAATAAACTCATGGGTTTTTATTTAATGGGCCAAAATAGCTTACATTTAAAATAAATTAAGTTGGGCTTAAAATAAAAGAATACTTATGTTTGTAATAGGCTTTAATAGAAATAATGGAAAAGAAATATATATACATATCTATACTCATTTGTTTATGAAAGGAAAATAATTATAAAAATTTATACTGCAAGATTGCACGTGCACAATACGTACAAAAATAATAATTCTCATAAATGAAAATTCAGGATATTATAAATGTCATTCCAGCACACTGGTGACCTACACTTCTGACCATACAATGCCTCGTACGGTGCAGCTTTAAGACTGGCTTGATAGCTGTTGTTGTATGAGAACTCAACCAAGTGCAGGTGATCCTCCCAAGACCCTCCAAACTGAAGTACACAGGACCTCAACATGTCCTCTAATGTCTGATTGGTCTGAGCTTGGAAAGTTGTACTGTACTTCAACTTGCTCCCAAGATTGCTCTGAAGGCTCTCCCAAAACTGAGATCTAAACCTGGTATCCCTGTCGGATACAATGCTGATCGAAACCCCATGGAGCCTGACAATCTCCTGCATGTACCTCTCTGTGAGACTCTCAGTAGACTGACCAACTCTGAAGGGGATGAAGTGAGCACTCTTCGTCAGCCTGTCGACAATCACCCAAATGGCATTGTGACCCTTAGGACTTCTTGGCAAGGCGGTCACAAAATCCATGGTGATATGCTCCCACTTCCACTCCGGAATGGAAAGAGGCTGAAGAAGTCCGGTGGTCCTCTGATGTTCTGCCTTCACCTATTGGCAGATCAAGCACTGAGACACGAATCTGGCTACTGCCCTCTTCATACCATGCCACCAAAAGTGGAGCTTCAAATCCCGATACATCTTGGTACCACCGGGATGAATAGAGTATGTTGACTGGTGGGCTTCCTTGAGCAATTTCTTCCTGACTTCACCCTTTGGGACACAAAACCTAGCCCCAAAACGAAGTGATCCATCTAAGTGAATGACCATATCGATCCTCGAACCTGCCTCAACCTCTGCCCTAAACTTCTGTAACTGCTCATCACCTGCCTGTGCTTTCTTGATCTGCTCTACAAGATATGACTGCAACTGAAGCATCATACAACTCCGATCGGTGCCCAGCATAATCACATTCAAGTCCAACCTTCTCATCTGCTTAATAAGCTTCTTCTGCTGAGTCAAGAACATGACGACTGGTCTCCTGCTCAATGCATCTGGAACCAAGTTCACCTTACCGGGGTGATACTGCAAACTGATGTCATAGTCGGCCATCAACTCCAACCAGTACCTCTGTCTCAAGTTCAGATCTTTCTGAGTGAAGACATACTTGAGACTTTTGTGGTCAGTAAAGATTTTCACTCGGTCTCCAAGTAAGTAGTGTCTCCACAACTTCAAGGCAAAGATCACCGCTGCCAACTCCAAATCATAAGTAGGGTAGTTCTTCTCGTGCGGTCTCAACTGCCTGGACGCATAAGCAACCATCCGACCCTTTTGCATCAACACTGCACCTAAACCTCTGCATGAAGCGTCGCAGTGAATCCCGAAACCACCCAAACCATCAAATATAGTCAATACTAGTGTTGACGTCAACCTGCTCTTCAACTCTGCAAAAGCTTCACTGCAGGCCTCATCCCAAGCAAACTTCTGATCCTTCCCTGTCAGTCTAGTCAACAACCTAGCAATCTTCGAGAAGTCTTGGACAAACTTCCGATAATACCCTGCTAGCCCGAGAAAACTCCTCACCTCAGAAACTGATTTAGGCACTGGCCAATCCCTAACTGCAGCAATCTTCGACAGATCTACAGAGATTCCCTCACCCGAGATAATATGTCCCAAGAATGTGACTCGTTCAAGCCAGAACTCGCACTTGCTGAGTTTTCCAAAGAGCCGATTCTCCCTCAGAGTCTGCAAGACTAACCTCAGATGTTCAGCATGCTCTTCCTGGTTCTGCGAATACACCAAGATGTCATCTATAAAGACCACCACAAATCTATCTAGGAACTGTGAGAAAACTTTGTTCATCAGGCTCATAAACACTGCTGGGGCATTCGTGACTCCGAAGGGAATCACCAAGAACTCGTAATGCTCGTACCTGGTCCTGAATGCAGTCTTCTGCACATCTACTACCTTTACCTTCACCTGATGGTACTCTGAGCGAAGGTCCAACTTTGAAAAGACTACGGCACTGCCCAACTGATCAAATAGGTCATTGATCTTGGATAGTGGATACCGATTTTTCACAGTGACACTGTTCAGCTCTCGGTAATCCATACATAACCTGCGGCTTCTGTCCTTCTTATAGATGAACAGAACAGGAGCTCCCCACGGTGAAACACTGGGCCTGATGAAATCCAAATCCAACAAACCCTGAATCTGCACCTTCAGCTCTACTAGTTCAATCGGTGCCATCCTGTATGGACTCTTCGATATCGGCACTGTACCCGACTGTACCTCAATGCCGAACTCCACCTTTCGATTTGGAGGTAACCCGGGCAATTCCTCTGGAAACACATCCAAGAATTTCCCACACTACAAGAGTCGCAGCCTCACAGCCTGTGTGCAACTCCATTGCACAACCTTCCTCATCTGCCACCTTCTTATCACGCCCAAGGGGTGTCTCCCCAGCATGGAACTCAAACTCTGCATGCTCAGAAATCCTGAACACAACCTTCTTCGGTCGGCAATCAATAACAGCATGAGACTCCCCCAACCAATCCATGCCGAGAATCACATCAAACCCTGAATTCCCGATTACTATCAAATCTGCCTTGAAATCTGTGCCCCTAATAACCATAGGGCTCTGCTTGCACTCCCTAGAGCAAACGACAACAACGCCACCTGTGGTGATGTTCCAAGATGCTGGCATAGCACTGCAGTCCAACTGATGCTGATCCACAAAGCAGGAGGAGACGAAAGAATGGGTCGCCCCGGAATCAAATAGGACATGGACAGGAAAAGAATGAACTAGAATGATATCTATGAAAGAATCAAAAACATGGGAAGAGATGAATTGTGTAGGATAATAAGGATTAAGAAATACTGATGTGAAAAGAAACTACTCATGAATGATGCAAAGATAAACAAATAAATCAGGGAACAGATAATAAAACAACAAAACACAGATATATCTGCAACGACCTCCTCTTTGGTCTCGACTTCCTCTGCAGTCAGGTTGAAGGCCTGACCTCTCCTCGGGGCATCGATCCTCTGACTGAAGATCTGATACTGAGGAGGAAGTAGCAGCCTGACCTGACCCTGAACTAGCACACTAGCGGGCGGCATAAATCTCCTCTGCAGACAATCTCGAACGGTGTGATCACCAGCACCACATTCAAAGCATCAACGGTTGGCCCGCTTGCAATCCCTGTGCACATGCCCTGGAATCTGACAGAAGTCACAGTAACCTCCCTTCTGTGGAGCAGCAGTAGGGTAGGGAGCAGCCCCGGCAGGATGGGCTGGAACTGGCCTCCTGATTGGCCCTCTAGTGGGCCTAACATCGACAGGGTGCGGAGCAGACCACTGAATGGCACACTTCGGCCTACTGGTCTGTTCCTGGCTTCTAGCAGCCTAGAGGATGTCAGCATAGGATCGAAGTCTCAAGGCAGGTAAGCAATCCTGGATATCAATGTCCAAGCCCAATAGAAAACGATGGCCCTTATCATCATCATTCGCCACCATGGATGTGGCAAAGCGACTCAGTCGGGTGAACTCCGCAGCATACTCATCTACGGTCCGACTCTCCTGATTCAAGATAGTGTTCTAGTTAAACATTGATATATCATGAATTTAACAATGAAAAATTGCATAATAAACACTATCTGATGAACCTGAGTAAGTGCGACAAATTGCCACTCCATTTCATTCCTAGTGATATCGAGAAAGAACTTCGTGAGAAAGCTCTCCCTGAAGATGGCCCAGGCGATAGGGGTGCCCTAGACGTTCCATCTCAGCTCGCCACCTAATGTGGGCGAGGTCAACAAGCTGGATGCTCACGACATCCACGCGATCCACATCAGCTATATGCGCTGTAATTAAAAGTTGCTCAGTCCTAATGAGCCATTGCTCGGCTTCCAGTGGACCTTCTGTACCTGAGAATTTGTCTGGGTGTAGCCCCATGAAGTCCGCTACATTGCCAGTCTCGATGGCAGTACCCCAGGCGTAGGTACAAGGGGCTCTCTGTTTGTAGCTCCTAAAGCTGCCCTCATCAGTTCACCATGTTCTCGTTGCATTTGCATCATTTGCTGCATCAGCCGTTCGTTCTGTTCACACTGCATCTGCAACATTTGCACAATAGCGGGCTCCTCTGACTAATCACCCCCAGATTGGGAGGACGAAACATTCTTACGAGCCATAGCCTGCACTAACCCAAAATAATCAGTATCCAGATCAAGTTGATAATCAATTTTTTTCATGCAATTACATGGCCTGTTAAATGTTGAGTTAATCCTGACTAAGTCAAGCCTGTCTAATTTATTAGTCAAACTAACACATTAGCCAAACCTGGCTCTGATACCACTAAAAACCTTGTCATGCCCCGCTTCCTAAAAACATGGAATACGAGCGCGTGACAAAGCCCAGCGAATGATTTTCATCATTCATAAGCTGTAGGATCGACTCAACATCATAACAAGAATATAACAAAATATATATACAACCACGCATGCATGAATAATTTATTAAACAACAAAAGCAATTGAAACAAAATAATAGTGTCCCAAATAATTCTCAAATCTGGATCAAATGTTAAAACTTGGGAACATAAGCTCGTTACAAGGTTCAAGTGACAAAAGAAATAAATAATTCAAGAAAACAATTTATTTAAGCAAGTCTTTGCTCTAAGCGAAGCCTAGAATGTCTACTCACCAATTCCAGCAAGCAATTCGTCTCCAAAGACTGTTTGTAAAAATATAAAAAGGAGAAAATGGAGAAAACAAGATAAACGCCCTTAGTGCAAGTTAGGGCCGCAAAAAGTAAAAACAAGTACAAAAAATATGGAACAAGATTTGGAATCAAGAATGTAATAGAGGGGCAACAAGTAGTGGGGATTCAAGAAATTAGCTAGCAAGGAAGACAACTCGACTGACAAGGTTGGGTAACTAGTACTAGTAGTAAAACAAGTGGCTAGCGAACATGTAATGGTATCAAGTATCAAGTAATAAGTGTCACATGCAAGTGTCCAGTTACAAGTAACAAGTCTAATATGTCAAGTTGTCAAGTGCAAGTATCGAGTAGCAAGTGGCAAGTATTATGCTCAAGTATCAAGTCTCATGTATCAAGTCATCAACTAACAAGTCACAAGTAGGATATCAAGTGTGTACAAGTGTCAAGTTATTCTTAAGTCTAATGTTTAATTCTATCTAGGTAGCACTTTATGTGCCATCATTTTATCACATGGTTGTTATAGTCAATGCAATTTTGTTTAGACTTAATGGTGGATTTTAAAGGACGGTGTACTCAGGCATCAAGTATCAAGCAAGTATGGTTCATGAATCGAAAAATAAAATAACAAGTTCACGAAACAAGTTCGTGAATCCACTAACAAGTTCAAGAACCACACAGTGGGTTCATGAATCAAACAAGTTCATGAGCCAAGTAATGACTCCATGAATCGATCAAGATGCAACAAGTTCATGAACCAAGTATTGGGAAATACGGGCCCCCTTCCGAGTACACTTACCTATATTGTTCACTGCTGTGGTCTTTCCTTTAAACCCCGGCTTGTTATTTATTATTATCATCAAGTAAGCATGAAAGTATGCGAAACATGTCAAATAAACATAACCAAGTACATGGAACAAGTCTAGGCTAGGTAGGGTACAAGTTTGAGGGTCAAAACAAATCAAAATATCAAGAACAACGAAAATCTCAAATCTAGACAGCATGACGTTACTGTACCAAAACTGCGATTTCCGTTGGTACAAGATAAAAAATGTGGATCCGTCAGAAGGTCTAGAAACTAGACTCCTGCCCAGTTCCAATGCATATAATTAAGGTACATAAAAGTTGTGGTAACATGTGTCAAAACAGCAAACTAGATGCTTTTGTGTTTAGCCGGAATTTGTGAATCTGAGTTTATACATATGATACAAGATTGAAACATTATAAATTAACTCTGAGAAAATTAAGGGATGTTTTCTAGGGAGTCCAGCAACAGCATGTAATATTTCAAGTCAATTACTTACTGGTAGCATAGTTAAAATATTTGCAAACTAAAGAGGTGCAGCTGTTTTTTTGAATCTGCGACTACCGACACCGCAACAGTAAAACTGTGATATCTCCTAGGCCATAACTCGGAATTCAAAAATTCTAGATGTTATTGACGCAAGTGTAAATTTCTTCTATATACAAGTTGCATGATAAATGATTATTATGAGTATAGATTAGCATGTGATACAAAATGGATATAGTGGTCATCAAATCAGCAAGTAACATCTATTTCTCAACTTAAAGGAATGCAAGATCATCACATACATGATACAACACACATCTACAAGTCTAGGGTTTCTTAGTTTCATGTGTTCAAGTGACTAGGAGATAAAATGAGTCCAAGTAGTTTGTATAATATATCAATGAAGGGTTGTGACTCTTGAGATCATGGGATCGATGATGAATAATTCAAGATCAACAAATGATGAGACAAACAGAAGTCACAACTACGACCTATTTGCAGTATTTTCAATTAAACACCTGTACTAGAAGAAAAATTTGTACAAGAAGAATACTTGCCTTAGGAGAGTTGTCGACGAATCCGACGGAGAGCACGATCGGCATGGATCTTGATGGGATGATCAAGATCAAGGTGATCAACGGCTAAGAAGTGATCCAATGGTACAGATCAAATCAGATCAAGATCGGATCGGAGCTCGGATATGCTCTGGACGCCAAACAGCAAATACCACAGACCAGATCAAGAGAGGCTCGGATCTTGATGAATCCAACGACTGGAATTCAAGCACCCTTCTTCTTCCCTCCTTCGTGTTTCTTCTTGATCGGCAGACAGGGAGAGAGAGAGAGGGACCTCGGCGGCGGTTGCGTGACTGCGGTCGGCGACTGGATGGATGGCAGGCGGGACGGTGACTGGTGGAAGGCGACGGAGGCGGAGCTCTGTTTTTGGGTTCAAAAATAGGGAAGGGGACAGCGGGGGGGGGTGTGGAAAGCTTCGGGGGTTTTGGGTTGGCAAGGCGACGAGGACAATGGCGGTGAGAGCGGAGGTCGAGGGTGAGTAGGAGATGGGTTTCGGATGGACGATGAAGGTGGCGACAGGGATGGTGGTGGCGAGGTAGAAGAAGGCGATGGGTTCGGGAGTTGGGGTAAAGGCCTCTGCTATCCACTTCCTTCTTTTTCGGGTGTTGCCTCTGCTTTGGTCCTTTTCCCTTTAACCCTCTATTTTGTTACCCTTCCCTAAGTTTATTTTTGCCTTGTCCTATGAACCGCCTAAGAAAATTTCGATGACGAAATTTTGTTGTAAGGTGTGTAGGATTTGTAATCCCTGTTTCCCCAAAAATGTATTTTGTGTATTTTGTGTATTTAAAAATTTTGGCAATTTTTTTTTGTTTTTCGATTTCAAATTCTTTTATCAAATTGTATTATTGGATCTCCTATTTAAATATATTTTCGATCATTAATTATATTTGTAATTATTTTGTATGATTTTATATCTTAATACAAATCTTATTATTGTTATGATTATTTTTATTATTTTTGTTATTATCATTTTATTATTAATATGTGTGGATTTTTGTAATTATTAATATTTAACTCGACTAAAACAAAATGTATCTTGCAAATTATATATAGCCATTTATTTTGAAAGCCACTTATTATTATTATTATTATTATTTTATTATTTTGAGTGTTTACAAATTTAGTATGTTATTATTTATTTTTCTTATTGGTTTTTTTAGTTAAAAACCATTTAACTTAAACCCGTTAAGCCTATATATCCAATAACCCACACCCATAAACCCATTACCCTATACAACCTAAACCCAATACCCGTTCGCATTTACCCATACCTGAAACCCATCCATTCACCTACACCTTGTTCCCCTAATATCCGGACCCAATAAATAAAAGCCCAGACTCGTTACCCCTAACCCTAAACACCTTAACTGTGTATATAAATACCCCATGCATGCCCCGTCTGTTCATCTCCTCCTTCATCTACCCATAGCCAGCCGCGCGTCAACAGCGCCTCGACGACGCCACCAGGCCCCGCAGCAACAACCACCCAACCAGTCGTCTCAGCCCCATCAGCCAGCAACCTCCCTGCAGTGCCAAAACTCCAGTAGCCCTGTGCTCCCCTTGCTAGCCGCCGTTGCTGGGTTGCTGTTGTCGCGACCGCCGTCGTCCGGCCACCGCCTTGCCGCCATGGCCATCGTCCAGTGTCGTAGAGCAACTTTCCCTCATTGCTCTATTTTGATGGGTTGTGATCATGGCTTTGATTGTGGGCCGTTGATTCTCTTGATTGATCATCATCATCTTGGAGTTCTTGATTTCTTTGATGTGGACCGTCCGTTTGATCACGATCATGATCTCTTGATCTTGATTGATTTATGGCCGTTCATTGGATCTTTATCATCATGTTTGATTGGATGTGGGCCGTCGATCTCCTCTTGATCATCTGATTAGATCCTAGCCGTCCGATCTCTTCTTGATCGTCAATCATGATGATCATCAACTTCCTTTGATCGCAGCCGTTCGGTCGATCGATCTTGATCTTCATCATTATCTGCACCATCAGGGAAATCTGATCGTCCGATCTGATCCGATCATCTTGATCTTGATCTTCGATCTCAACTGTCCAATTGTGCTCGTGATCTCGATTGTCTTCATCTTGTTTGTTGTTCGTGTGATCGTGATTGGTTTGTGATCCGTTCGTTGTGTGCGTGCCTGGGATCCGTTCCCGTTATTCTTGTTCCTTACTTCGTTTTCATAGTCGTCTCTCAGGCAAGTAACTTGTACTCAAATTTCTTTGTATGATACAAGTCAAAAATACTGCTTATAGTGTAGTTGGGTTCTAGAGGCAAATCGTGTGTGTTATATTTGATGGGTTTTGTATCTATTGTGCTATTGACCTTAGTTGACTCACGACACAAAAATTGACATGAAACAACTTAGGTTTTGCCCATTCTTGATTTGATCATGTATGTGGGATTTTTGTGAGAATTTGGGTATTTGTTGAGATCCATGTGATAGACTTGCTTTGAATATGTTAATTACCCTATTTCATGATGTTTGGACACTTGGTAGACTCGATTTCATGTTTGGTTGTGTTTGGATGATGTTTCGTTGGATCTATGTTGACTTTTGTTTTTGAGGAAATTCTGTGTTTTGCCGATAATCTGTCTTGATCAGTAATTTAGACCATATTAAGGTCAGAATCTTAATTTCAGTATTAAACATGAGTTTTAGAGGAATTCGTCTTCTTTCTAACCCTCTGACCTTGCTCGATTTCGTTTTCGTATGTGTGAGATATGACTGTTTTACTACAGAGGTGTAGATCAATTCCAGATTTTGTTTCTTGATGATTTTGACGACTAAATTATTTTGATACTTGTGCTACACATATTATTTTGATATTAAACTTGTGCTACACATACTATCATCTATCTAGGGATTACCCAAAATTTTGGTGAATTTTATTGATGAGTTTTATACGCCGTTTCATGCTTGTTTATGAAATCTATACATACTGTATTTTGCTCGCTGTTCTATAAAGAATCGTATTTTTATCCTATTTGTGAAATATGAAAGTTAGGTTATTTTGTCAAATATCACTTCCCTTTGGCGGATTGGGATTTCGTTTCACGATTTGCGAGATATTTCAGTTTTCGTACAGCTGTGTTGGGAATTTCAGATTTGCCAAACTATCGTTTCTTGAGGTTGTCTGATTTTTGTTGATAGAACTGATTTTACTAGAATATTATGAAACTTTATATTCTGATACTAGACATATAGGGGATTACCTCAGATTTCTCCTGGATTTATTTGAGAAGTTTTGATGGTGTTTTCTTGACTGTGAATTCGATTTACTGATTTCTGACTGAACGTATTTTCTGGATTCAAATCCGATCAGTTTTGAGTTATGATTTTGTGAAATACTATATGTGTCACGCCCCGCTTCCCAAAAATACGGAATACGAATACGTAACAAAAGCCCAGCAAATGATTATAATCATCTTTAAGCTGTTTCGAGAAATCCTTGCAACACATCACAGGCAATATAGACATATATATCAGAGTTAACAGAGTCGGAAGCAGAAATGGAACCAACATGCAACATTGAATCAAACTCACCAATATAAATTACTTGAAATTAAATACCATGTTCTCAAATAAACAGAGTCTGGAAAACAATTAATTCTCTTGGGTCACATCGCCCATGTACAAAATAATAATCAAGTCTCAAGCACGAAAGTAATGCAAGTCTCACAATTATATATAATGTTCTAGCATGAAACAGAAATGATAATAATTATCCAAAAACAACTACTACTGCAAATCTCCAGCATCATCGCGAACCTGTCCGCCATAATCTGCAATTCATAGAATGCAGGATAGGGGAAAGAGAAAACACAAGTACCCGTCAATGGCAAGTCCGGGTCACAAAATAGAGTAGGATACAAGCACATGGATTGGGATAACTAACTAGCACATGGTATAGGTATAAAGTCAACCTAATCAAACTAGCATGGTAAAAGTGTCAAGTGTCACGACAGAAATCAAGCATCCTATAAACATGCGTCTAGTGTCAAGTGTCATGTGGTCATGTATCATGTATCATATTCAGGTAATTCATGTCTCATGTATCATGTCTCATATATCATGTAGTCAAGTGGGTGTCATGTCATGTATCATGTTCTTGTATTAAGTTCAAGTCTTGTGTGATTACTATCTAGGTAGCACGACATGCAACCCATCCTACATGGTTGCTACAGCACAATAGTTTCGCTTTAGATTTCGTAGGGGACCATGCAGGGCAGTATACTCAGGTACAAGCAAGTAATTGAGCTCCAAACTCCATGTATCATGTAAACATGCTCCAACTCCAAACACTCCAAATATCATGTAAACAAGCTCCAACTCCAAACACACCACATGTCATGTAAACAAGTTCCAACCAAACCAGGTTCTTCCGAGTACACATTTCTGCACTATCCACTACTAGATATGTCTCATATACCCCGGCTTGATTACTTTTAGTTATTAGTATCCAACATGCATGTATACGTGTAAACTAGTGTCAAATAAGCATGGTAGGATCAGGTATAAGTTCAGGTTATCAAATCAGCGTGCATGGTTAATAAAGATCCACATATACGAGCAAAATATACAAGTTTCATAATCAGGACAGCAAGACTAGTCAGCACTAAATCAGTGATTTACAGAGCTACAGGCATGAAAATCTTGATCCGTCGAAGGATCTGGAAAATAGACTTTCACACGCTTCTAACGAATATAATAAAGATATACACTAGTTCACAACATCACGACTTAAAAGTCATTTCAACACAGATTTCCTGTACAGTCAGAAAATGGGGGAATGACTTCCAACACATAAAAACAGCAAGCAAAGTCATCAAATAAACCCACAAAATTTCTGGGGTAATCCCCTATATATATAGATTCAAAATAATCATTTTCATAATTTTCCAGAAAGTATAGATATGATATCAAAAATGGAATACAACACAAGTCCTGGTTTTGATGGATCTGAAATCTCTCAACACTGCTGTGCAAGATCGAACTTATCTTGCAAACACCGCATCGAAATCCACTTCCGTCAAAACGAGGTGAAAGTAGATACAATTACCCAACTTTCATATCTCACATGAAATATTCATACAGTAATTAGAACTAGGGTGAAAACAGCATTCAACATATGGCAACGCGCAGTTTACAGCAAAAGTGATACATAGAAAAGGATACGAATCATCACCCAAAACTCATCTTTAAAATACAAAATAAATCTTTGAACTACCTAACTTCATGGTGAAACACTGGACAAAAGATTGTGGCATGATATCATGTATAACTTGGGTCTTGAAAATAAATAGATGATAAACTCTACCCCGAACTGAAACTGGAAACTACCAATATACAGTCACTAAAATAATCATAGTTAATTCATACGAACTCCAAACGGGGCGAAACCAGTGGGGTTAGATAATAGGTTCAGTCCTCTACAATTTACTCTGAAATAGCCATGTTGAGATTCGGACTCTAACCTAGGAAAAAACAGCAATCAATCCAGTACAACCCAAATTTCCAGATTTCTCAACCAAACTTCAAAACGTCATAACTTCCTCAAAAATCATCCAAACTCTTCCAAATTCGAAAAGCAGCCTACCTATTTTCTAAATATTATATCTAAGGGTTTCTATCACGTCAAAATCTAATATTTCTCATATGGGTGTTCAAACATACATCGGGTATACAATATGTCGCATACGCGATCAAAATCGCGTTTGGGTGAATCCTAAGGCATAAACCTATCAAACTCCATGTCCTAAGTCATCTATGGCCTGTTTTGAACAATAGAGACGAAACCCACAAATAAAAACATGATCTTTGGCCGTCTCTAGTCTCAACTACCCTATTAGGTGGACTTTCTACTTGTATCATACTAATGAAGTTAAGTACAAGTTACTTGCCTTGTTGTGATGACGATAGCGACGAATCCAATCCTAGCAAAGAAAAACCACGAGCAAGACGCCCTCTAACGTGATTTCGAACGAAACCCACGAACAAAACGCGCCAACGATGGATCTCTTTAACTCACGAACCAAAGTGGGAGATTCCCACAACTCAAAACAGCGAGGGGAGATGATTAGGTGCTGTTTTGGGATGGTTGGGTGCAGCCTTGGTGCTTGCCGGCCACAAGAAGGAGGAGAGACGAAGTATTAATGGTGCGAAGTAGTATAGAATAATGGATGGAAGGGTTTTTGGTGATCGGCCAAGGCAAGAGAGGAGAGGGGAGGTATCGGCCTGGGGTTTTTGAAGGCAGGCCGGGGGGTACTAGGGTAAGGGAGGCCGGTTTTAGATAGGAGAGGGAGAGAGAAATAATATTAGGGTTAGGAATTATTTAGTGTTTAGGGGTATATATAGGAGATCAAATGTGGGTTAATGGGTAGTGGATATCAGTAGGATTAAATGGGTGTACAATTGGGTAATGGATATTGGGTAGATTTCAAATGGGGATACAAGATGCAATGAACCCTATGGCTCCTAAAAATCTCCTTAAGGGCCAAAAATCTCAAATTGACCAAAACTGCTCTAAAAGTCCACCATGACCGAAAAATAATATTTAAACATGAACGGGACTAAGAAAATGAGAAAAATATCTTAAAATGGCGAAAAACAGACGATCGGCGTACAAACAGCACACGGAGATCAAAATGCCAGAAAAATAATATAAAATAAAAATAATTAAATATATTGTTCCGAAAAATACAACGGAATATAATAATCCACAAAAGAAAAAAATATTCTCAAAAATACCAAAAGTGAAAAAACAGAGGTTACAATATGGCTTATTTATAATCACTGGATTCGTATGGAAGTCTATTTTCCAGATTCTTTGACAGATTTAGATTTGGATTTCTGTAGTAACAGGAATCACTGTTTTAGTACTGTACTGTCTTGCTGTTCTGAATATGAATATACACTGTTTTGCTCGTTTATGTGTCTGTATATCCTCTATGCATGTTTATTATTTTCCTGAACCTAATACTGATTATACCATGTTAGTTTGACACTATTTCGTACACATTTATTCCTGTTTGATGACCAAAATAAAAGTAACCAAGCCGGAGTTTCTTAAGGGAAGATCTAGTAGTGGAAAATATGGAAACGTGTACTTGGAAGGGAACAAGTGTTCCATACTGCTGCTGTTACTGTTACTACTATTGTTACTGTTACTGTTACTATTATCTGACCCTGTCTACATTACTTCCTATTGGAAGGTGTAGAAGAGAAGAGAACCACTAGGTTCTTACTGTTACTGATACTGTTACTGTTACTGATACCTGAGTACACTGCCCCATTATGGTCCACTACAAAATCTAAAAACGAAAATGTTTGTTGTAGCAACCATGTATTATGTTTTTGGGGCGCATGAAGTGCTACCTAGCTAGTAATACATACAAGACTGTAAGAACATAAGACTGATACTACTGGACTGGTACTGTTATACTGTTACACTGATTATTGAGATTACTGTTACTGGACACTGTTAGTTTCCATATGACACTGCAGTTGACACAAACATCTGTACTGATAGTATACCATGCTAGTTGACCTTGTTTTACTAATTCATGCTAGTTATCACTGCTGATGCATCATGCTATTTGTTAGTTTTCCCATGTGCTTGTATCCTACATTATAAGTGGCCCGTAACTTGCAATTGACGAGTACTTGTTTTCTTCTCCTTTCTCCTGCAATTCATTAATTGCAGATTTTGGAGAACAGGTTCCAAACGGTATTGGTGACATGAAGTATTAGTGCTGGATTTTATTATTATTATTTCTTGTAGCTTGCTTTGAATAATATTGTATTCTTGTACTTGGATTTATTCTTGTATTTGGGTAATGTGACCCAGGATTTTTGACTTGTTCAGATCTGATTTATTTGAGATTATATTATATTTTGGATTTCAAGTAAATTTCTATTGATCTATTTTATTCAATTGTGCAGGATTGGTTGATTCTTTTGCTTCCGGCTCTGATTATTTTCTGAGATATTGTAAAGATTTCTGAACAGCTTATGGATGATGAAAATCATTCGCTGGGCCAATGTTACGTGCTCGTATTTCGTATTTTTGGGAAACGGGGCATGACAGGCGATGGCGATGGTGGATGGGTGATGGAGACGAGGGTGATGTGGCGATGAGGTCGAAGGGAAAATGGGTGCAGAGGTCGATGAGTGGAGGAAGAAGGAGACGGAATAGAAAAAAGTAGGCGGCTAGAAAAATTAGGGTTAAACAGTATATTAGGGTATTGGGGTTAGGGTTAAGTGTGTTTAGGGTAATATAGGAGGGTTTTGGGTTAATGAGTATTTGGGTAGCGGGGTTGAGTGGGATCCAACAAGAGATTGACCCAAAATGCATCAATAACAAGGGAAAAAGAAATAGATGAGGTGAACAATCAACTCTTCATGAAGAACGACAAATTAGAGCATAAACGAATAATGAAATTGAAATAGTTATTGGCAAAAAATTGAGTCGAAACAAATGAAATGATTTTTATTAGAACTGGGAATAAAAATACAGGATCTCAAATTGATAAAAGAATACAATGGAATAAAATACAGCAGAAAAATATAGATACGAGAAATAGGAGTTACAATTTGGAAAAGTGATAAACTAGAGAGTTGTAGTAGAGATACTCACCTTTCCAACATGTCCTATTTGGTTAGATTCCGATATGTGGAGTAGGAGTTATGGCTTTTACAAATCACAGCAGCCAGCTTTTGGGCTGAAAGCTCGCTGTTTACACCATTTGATGTTTTTGTACCTCTTAATTACTGAATTTGGAAAAGTGATAAACTAGAGAGTTGTAGTAGAGATTCTCACCTTTCCAAAATGTCCTATTTGGTTAGATTCCGACAAGTATAGCAAAAGTTACGAGCTTTAGAAGTTTCAGCTTTTGGCTGTGCTTTTGTTATCTTTGTGTTATGTTCTAAAAGATGGGAATTGAATTTCATAAGGAATCTGTAAAAGTAATCAACTAGAGAGTTGTATTATATGTTCCCACATTTTCAGAAAGTATAATTTCGTTAGAGACCGATAAGTAGAGCAAAAGTTAAAAGCTTTCAAAGTTTCAGCTTTTCTGTTAAGAAATCTGCAGTTGGTTAACTTTTGTGTGTGTTCAAAGGACGGGGAATTGAATTCCATAAGGAATCTGAGAAAGTTATTAACTAGAAAGTTGTTGTAGATGTTCTCCCCTTTCCAAATTATATAATTTTGTTAGATTCCGACAAGTATAGCAAAAGTAGTGAGCTTTACAAGTTTTCAGCTTTATGTTGTCTTTTGTGGTTCTTGAATTGTGTTCAAGGAGGGGGAATTGAATTCCATAAGGAATCTGAGAAAGTTGTCAACTAGAAAGTTTTAGTAGATGTTCTCCCCTTTCCAAATTGTATAATTTCGTTAAATTCCGACAAGTATAGCAAAATTTATTAGCTTGGGAAGTTTCAGCTTTTGGTTGTACTATTATTGTTTGAAATGGTGTTTAACAGACCAAATTTTGAGTTCCTTACCGTATCTGAAAAAGTGTTCAACTGGAGAGTTGTATTAGATGTTCTCACCTTTTTAAAAAGTCTAATTTTGTCTAATTCTAATAAGCACAGCACTGTTTGCTTCTAGGTTGTCAGAAGGCTTTTTATGTTGCTTTTGTGTACTCATTAGTAGTATGCTTATATTAGGCTATTAGAAGATTCTTATATTGCTTCTAATTATAAAAGATCAAGTTTTACTAGTGAGCATGTTACTTGGCTTCTAGGTTGTTAGTAAACTTTATGTTGCTTCTATGTGATTCACCTGTCTCGTATGTAGCTTATTTGGCTCGTAGATATGTGGTTGTCTCGTACGCAGCTCACCTGGCTCGTACGTAGTTGTTGGTTTCATATGCAGCTCGTTTAGCTCGTATGTGTTTTGTTTACTCATATATAGCTTATTAGCTAGTACGCAGTTTGTTGTGCTCGTTTAGGGTGATATCATTCCCCTTGCGGCCATCAACCATCAAGACGTGTATTTATTTTACTCCTATGGGACTGTGGACGTGTCACTCCTCGTGTACCGTCAGATCTTAATCGGTGTAGGTTGATTGCGGATCAGAGCGTAGACGGAATCCAAGTTCAGGACAGTAGCATGTGAATACATTCGTATTGCCGGGGACTTGGATCGATAGGCTATGAACAGGATCCTTAGGGATTCTGGTAAGTCTAGGTTGAACACCTAGTAAATTATCTTGCGAAGTCTAACATAAGACCTAGCATGTTGTGTTAGTACTGTTGTCATTTCTCGGATTGTTTAGGGTTAGTGACATCATTAAGGTAGTAACTTATGGCTATTACTACTTAACCCTTATTTATTATCATTTTTGCCGAAGGAAAAGAGTTGGTATTAAGGGTGATACCTTATGATCCGACATGTTCTATAGGCCAGCACTAGGTAGTGTTATTGGTTGTACCTTTCCTGTCAAAGGGATACGGTTTGTGCCCTCTCACGAGTTGGGAGCACGGGATCTGTATCTCGTCTGTTAATTTCTTAAGTGCCATGATAAGGGCGGGAGACATTCCTATCGGAGCTAGGGGATGGACCCCCGGAACTCCTTCATGCTTTATATCAAGAAGGCGAACAAGCCATAGACTACGGTCTATCTGCTAAGGGGGCCACAGGGTATGCTTCGAGCTAACCTGTGTTGTCGGATACCTTACATTCATCAGATTTTTGAGTGAGGTCCGGTACGCCAGGTAGTAGTGGCAAACATAGACACTATGAGCTGACTGCGTTGGTGGAACTTGACCACATCTGCAACCTCATCAGTCACGTTGTATCTTCAGAAATAGGTTGAGTACAAGAGTAGAATTCATGGCACAGGGTTCAAATCCCTATATATGAAGAAACGGCTTATTATGGGCGTATGTGGTTTGGGATGCATACTGTTCCGGAGACTTGCTTGCATTAGAATAAGTGCAGCATTGCATTAGTTAATCTTGCAATAGAGTCTAAGTCATAGTATACACTGACACATCAATTATATACATACATGTTTCTCTTTTCATCAATCTTTTTGTTTGATGTTGAGAATCATTGCTAGTCATCAGCCTTAAAGTGTCAGTATATGTACGGATGTTCCCATTTCAATAGGTACCGGATTGCAAAATTACATGTACTGGATTGCAGAGCGACAGGTACATGATTCATGAGGACTCAAGGCAAAAGAAGCAAAGTGTTGATTTATTTTAATTGTAATATATGTTGTAATTTATTAATTGTTGAGAAGCATCCAAGTAAAAGTACCGAGTGTGATGTATTATTCATTGTACTATGATGAAGATTTTATTGAAAGTTTGTAACACTTGGACTTGTATGGCACTATTGTAACACTGGTGTAATGTATTGCAGTTTTATAACATTCAAACTTGTAATACAATTGTGTTGAATAAAAAATTTTAAATTTTCCTGTTTTTTCTGTGTGTTGTGGCGAATTGAAGGAAAAAATTCTGGCTTATGTCATGGTTTTCCAGTGTATGGAAATCAGGGCGTTACAATCAAGACGAGGGCCATGTTCGCAGAGAAATCCGCATTAGCCTCGGAGTCGGAGCACCATTTCCGGATGCTAAGATGAGAGCCATATTTGCGAGAAAATCTGCAATGACCTCATAGTCAGAGAGATGTTTGTCGAGAAATCTTTGATGGCCTTAGGGTCAGACAGCCATTTTGAGGCATCAAGACGAGAGTCATGTTTGAGGAGAAATCTGCGACGGCCATGGAGTCAGATAGCCATTTCAGGGCGTCAAGATAAGAACCATGTTTGCAGAGAAATCCACGATGGCCTCTGAGTTGGAGTGCCATTTTGAGTCGCTAAGATGGGAAACATGTTAGCGGAGAAATCCGTGATGGACTCAGAGTCGGAGCACCATTTTGCGACGCTAAGAGGAGAGCCATGTTTACGAAGAAATTGACAATGGTGGTGGATTCAAAGCGCTATCTCGAGGTCTAAGATGAGAGTCACGTTTGTAGAGAAATCTGCAATGGTCTCGGAGTTGAAGCGCCATTTCTAGACGCTAAGATGAGAGCCATTTTTGTAGAGAAATCGGCGATGGCCTCGGAGTTGGAACACCATTTTGAGATGCTAAGATTAAATCCATGTTTGCGGAGAAATTCACAATTGCCTCGGAGTCATAGTGACATTTCAAGATGCTAAGATGGGAGCCACGTTTGTGAGAAATCTGCGATGTCCTCGGAGTCGGTGTGCCATTTTGAGGCATCAAGATGCGAACCATGTTTGCGAAGAAATTTCTGATGACCTAGGAGTCGGAGCGCCATTTCGAGCCACAAAGACGAGATCCATGCTTCAGGAGAAATCCATGATGGTCTCGGAATCAGAGCGCCATTTTGAGGTGCCGGTCCCGAGGATATATACTTGTTTAGAATTCTGTGTAAATGGGTTGAGTAACGAGGAATAGTTGCACATGTGACTTCATGTGACCTTTCAGTAGTCGTTTCATAATTCTGCAATTATCAAGGAGGCAGCACATGATCGGGATCATTTGAGAAGTTGTGTTCCCTTCTATAAGTTCACTTCCCCTTCACATTTTACAGGGTTTCTCTCTCTCTCTGCACACCCCAGAGTTTCTCTTTCTAGAACGGACTTCACTTCCAACATGTCTGTCGTTCAATCTCGTGGCCTGGCTTCGTCTTCTAGCCAGTGTGATTCGCCTTCGGGGTCTTCTGTTCAGTCAACCTCGTGGGAGGATGAAGTCCCTCGGCTTAGGCTGGCATGTGTTCCTTCTCCAGAAGAGGATGTTGAGATCGAGTCAAGTTTGAGTCCCGAAGGGGAAGAGCTCGATCGTATTGAGGGGATAGCCAAGACCGGAGATGCTTGGGGGAGTCCCGAGAGGGTGGAACACGAACCCTCCACCATGTTAGATACCGAAAAGGATAGAGTCACAGGGGGCGACAAAGGATGATGATGAGGTTGAGGAGGAGGAAATTGAGGGGAATCACCAGGAGGTGAGGAGGACTATAATGAGGAGGAAGGCATACCAAATCGACATCTATGAGAATGTGGGAAAGAGAAGGCGGGCTTTAGCCCGATCAGGTGCCTTAGGCAGTATCGTCGGAAGGCGGAGGATAGCTTCACTATCATAAAGAAGCCCTGTTTTTAGTAAGGATATGCTGAAGAGAGGAAAGGGAAGAATCCCAGTCAGAGTTAAGCTAAAAGCATGAGAAGTAGCAGAGGAGGTCGAACAAGAGGGGATTCCACATGCTTATGAAGTAAGGACCCCGTCACTTGGCAAAATTCTAATTGTCCCTCCTTCTCACGAGCCTCGAGCGGTGAAGAAAAAGAAATCTAATCTTTCCCCAAACAAGGCGTAGTGCCAATGGCATATGAGCACGAAGGAAGCTTAGTCCGGCCTTCCATGAGCACAAACCCATCTGGATGTATCCGGATGATCTGTAGGGCAAAGTTCGCTTCGTTGTTCTACCATCATCACCTAGCAAGCCGAAGATCGACGCTAACGAGACGAAGAATATCATGGTGAGTAACGACCTCGACCTCCTCCTATCGGTATACCAGATTCACTAATAGTTCGAGCTATTTCTTCCAAATGCAGGTGTTCGGCCAATAGACAACCTCCCGGGGTGGTTTTATATGTTTAAACCGATGCGTTTGCTTCAAGCCTATGCCACCCCCTGCACCTGTTTATCTAGGAGCTTTTGAATTGGGTGGGAATGAGCCGTACACAATATGAGCCGAACTTTTGGAAGCATCTGACTAGATTCATCATGCTTTGCACAGAGAAGAATTTTATGTTGAAGATCAAATACTTTCATACGTGCCTGGTGTTGAGTGCCTTCCTAAGGTATCAACATCGGTGCTAAATCTTTCCTCGCCAAAAGTATCGGGTGGTGTATAATCACCCCTGACTCCATCAAGGAGTGGAAGTCCAAGTACTTTATTGTATATAGTCCAGAGCCTTGGGGATATACCCACTAGATGGTCATATAGGTACCCGCCGAAGACGAACTCAAAGCCTAAGGACTTGAATTCGGAGGAGTACACCGAGTTTTCAAGGTTGTTCAAAGGTGGAAACTATATAGAATGGACAAGAGTGACAAAAGGAATGCTGTCCAAGTGTGGCCTAAGCCCCTTCATTCCCCGTAAGTACTTTCTTCCCGTCCTCAATTATTTTTTCTTATTTGATGTTAACACATTTTTTCTCTTGCAGCCGTGGTTGACGATGTTTCTACCTTGATCCCGGAGTCATCATGGATGAGGGTCGAGGACCCCAAACGTAAGAGGGTCGCCGAAGCACCTCCGGAAGGGTGGCCGGGCAGAGCGAAGAGATTGAAGGCCTTGAAAATCCATGACTTGGAGGATTCTCCGAGAGACCAACCGAGCGAGAGGTCGCTGAGGGTCCATGGACCAGGAGATTCAACGACTCGAAGCAAAGTGGTAGGATGAGAAGCTCCGGGCCGATGTCGCTTGAAAAGAGAGTGAAGGAGTTGGAGGGCGATGTCACGATCGGGTCCGTGGACCAGGAGATTCTGATGGGCGAGAAAGAGGCTTGTGAGGTGGGGCTTGCGAAGCTGAAGGCGAAGCACGTAGGTTTTGTAGACCAGATAATGCGCGGGAGGACTGGGGCTATAAACAGGCCCTCGAACACGTTAGTCAGAGGTATCCCGGTCTGGATCTCAATGGCCTATTTTCTGAGTTAGGGCTTGGTAGCACTCCTTCGACCCCTATGGAGTTACCTTCAAATGATAGGGAAGTGGGACCGTCTTTAGGGACTTCCAAAGCTACCGATGAGCGCGAGGCAGTCAGGGACAAGGATGTTCACTTGTCTTATCGGGAAATGTCTCCTTCACCTTAGAAAGTTTCTTTTCCCATTGTTTTCAGAACTGATGCTGATCATGGACTGGACACCACCCCTTGTAACTTCCTCGTCTAATGAGAACTCTTCCGATTTTTTGACAATCTTGTGTTTTGCACATTCGTCGGAGTCTTAAGTGGCTATTTTGTTGATTCAGATCATAAGGTACGACCCTTGGGAAAGAAGATATGAGGAAGAAGTTCGAGCCCTCCGAGGTAGGTTGTATGAGGCTGAGGACACGATTGTCCATCTTCAGAAGGAAGTAACCAACAGAGAGGGGGCATTCTGGTACCATATCCAAAGGTCCCATGAGGTGGTGGAAGAGTTGGCTCGGTTGAAAGCTTCTATCCCTGATCTCCATTTGGCTCTCGCCCGAGCTGAGGGGAACGTGTTCCCTGGCCTCATAGGAGGGAAGTATTCGGACTTTGTCTTCAGATGGATGCTCATAGAGAAGGACTTGGAGATATATCTGTTGAGGAATAAGCGGGGGGAGTGTAACCCCTGTTCCCTGTATTTGTATTTTCCTGTTGTAATTCATTTCATTGTACTCTATTTATCAATTCAAAAACCTGCATTTTGTTTCCAGTTCTAATAAAATTCATTTATTTTTTTTCGGCTCAATTTTTTACCTAATCTACTTCTATTGCTTTGATCTTTTCAGCTCTAAATTTGCTATTCTTCTTGGGAATTTAACCGATTCATCGCTTCTAACTCATATAGACTAATTATAGTGTTTTTTGACTCAATCTACTGTTGGATCCCACTTAAACCCGCTATCCAATAACCCTAAACCCGCAACCCTATACTATATAAATACCCTAACCTAAGTTAACTCTAACCCTAATTACCTTTACTGTTGAAACCCAATTAACCAGCTGCCAAATCCTATTCCCTACTGTTCATCCATCATTTTCCCCTACCTCCTGCCTCTTCATCTCCCTGTCGCCTCGACCTCCACCTGTCTCCGTCACCCCTCATCATATTCCCTTCGCCCTCATCTCAATCACCGCACCCCCTCATCGCAGCCCATATCTTCCTCATCCTCGCCACCTAAACCATCTACCTTGCCACCTCGTCATCCTCTAAACCTATTACCCTCACCTCGTCCTCTCCTCGTCATCATCCCCTACCACTACTCACCCCTTCGTCGCCTTGCCAGCCCCGAATCCCCAAAGCTTCCCCTGCCATCGGTCCTCTGTTTCCCCTCCAAAGCAGAGCACTCGCCACTCCTCATCGTCGTCGTTGCCTCCGTCGACTGCTCCCCAGTCGAGCCTCGACGTCGCTGCCATCTCGCCTCCGCAGTGTCGCCCATAGTCGTCGCCACCAGTCGCCAATCGAAGCTTTCCGCCCATCACCGCTGTTGATCAAGGGGAGGGGATAGTTGATTGTTTGAATCTCAGCCATCCGATCTCATCAAGATCATGACCATCCTCATATCTGATCCGATCTCCAACATCTTGATCAGATCACCCATTCGATTGTCTTGATCTTGATCGCCATCAAGATCCACGCTGATCCGATCCATCCGATCTCAATCGTCGATCATCGTCCTCATCCAATCAAGGCAAGTATCTTCTTGTACAATTTGTTGTTCTAGTACAAGCTTTTATTTGAAAATACTGCAAGTAGATCGTAGTTGTGACTCCCCTTTGGCTTATCGTTTGACGATCTTGTTTTATTCTTTATCAACTCCATGATCATAAGAGTCACAACCTTTTGTTGATATATTCGTTTTACAACTTGTTGGATCTATTTCATCTCCTAATTATTTGAACACATGAAACTGAGAACCACCTTGACTTGTAGATGTATGTTGTATGATGGATGTGTTGATCTTACTTCCTTTGAGCTGAGAAATAAATGTGACTTACTGATTTGATATTCATTACATCCATATTTGCATCACATTCTAATCTAGACTCATACTAATCATTTATCATGCCACTTTTATGTAAAAGAAATTCACATATGCTGCTATTCCTGTCTTTGCTAGTTGTTTGACCCCGATAACATCAGAATCCGGACTTGAGTTCTAAACATGAAATTTAGCCTCAGATATCTAGTTTACTACCCTTTTGACGGAATTGAATTCTGAGTTATGGTTTGTGAGTTATTGCAGTTTTACTGCTGCTGTGTCTGAAATTGCAGATTCATAAATTTTGTTGCGACACTTTGTTTTACAATTAATTTAACTATGCTACCTATAAGATAATGACTTGAAATTTTGCATGCTGATACTAGAAACACTAGAGGACATTCCATAATTTTATCGGAATTAATTAATGAAGTTTCAGACATGTTTCATATTTTAAAACACAGTTTTACAAATTCAATTTGCAGTAATTCAACAGTGCATCCTTTAGCATTTCACAAGCTCATTTTTATTTTGCAACTCTTACTCATTTCTTTCTTGACGTTTTTATCCTTCTTACTTTCATGCGCTTTTACGTTACTCATATATTTTGCTATTACTTTTACATATTACATTAAGTTTTGAATTACTACGTGTTAAGTTATTATTGCTACTCCTATTTTTTTTCATTATTGTTTTTACTATATTATATATTAAGATTTTTGCATATTTACTTTCATTTTATATATACTTGGATTTTTCGATGCGATATTTTTCATTATTTTGTATTGTCTTATTTATTTCGGAGCATTTAAAATTGATTGTGATATTTTACTAATATAAATATGATAATATTTTACTCATATAAATAAACTCGTGTGTGAAGACGACGAAATTTGAGATCTGAAACCCAGAACTTCTCTCCCTCCTTCTCCGACCAGATCCAGTCGCTCCCCACCATCTTCCCCCCGTCCCCCTTCATTTAAAGTTGAGACTCCCTCTCAGCTTTTAGCCCTTTGTCTTTTCCCCTTGCCTGGTTCTCTCCAGACAGGATCTCTTTTTCCGGTGTATTAGCACTCCTTAACTCCAGTGCTTCCCCCTCTCTGCTTGGTGCTTAGCCCCTATCCCTTTCCCAGGCCGGTTGAGAGTAAGCTCTTTACCCTCCGGTGGAGCCCCTCGTTGGGTAGCGCTCCAGCTCCTTCCCTGTGGTTGTGGTGTGGTTTTCCTCCCCCCTTCTGCACTGTGCAGGGACCTTGGCATGGCGGTGGAGCTCTTTTCGCCCGCCTTTGCACCTTGTTTGGTTTAGTGGCAGCCCTCCTTCCCTCCTTATCACCAATCACTGTAAGTCGCTTATTTTTAGCATCTTTTTATTTTGCCTGGCCCTATGGTCGGGGCACGGCGTTTTGTTTATTTGGTTCTGCGTGCTGGTTATATTTGGTGCTTGCGCTATTTGTGCACCAAGGTTGAGTGCCAGCATTTCGTTTTGTCATCAGTTTCGAAACCTTTTTCATCCGCTTGCTCCGCTTGAGCGTGGTTTTCCCCTTGTTCCTTTTTCTGTCTTCCTCCCTGCTCCGCTGAGCTTGCGGCAGTAGTGGATCTTGTGATCCGTTTTTGTGTAGTCGGTTGAAGGAGCGTTTACGGTGCTCCTTTCTTCCGTTCTCCGTTACTGATTACTGTGAGGCTTTTTGCCCTTCTATCGTGCTCATTTCTCCGCTTAGCGACTTTTCTTGGGCTTCGACTTTGGGCCAACCATGAGCTCTTCATGGATTGAAGTGGTAAAAAAAATAAATACAAAAAATTTCCTTCGGCCTCTCATCTTACTGCTACTTGTGTTAGGCCTTCTCAGCTTGCTCCTCTCCACCTACCCTCTCGTTCTCTTATATCTGGCAGTAGGAAGCTTCGTGGGTAGCTTCCTCCATCTTTATCCCGCCCTTTCCTCTCCTCCCACTCTTCAGACTCCAAGCACTCTGATCGCTAGTCGCATCCCCTCCTTCCTCGGTGTTTTCGCTATCTTCAAGTGGGGCAAATCAGAGCGTTTTGTTCAGCCAATATGAGATGCTTGTTCTGCTTGAAGCCTGGCTACACCAGAAACTGGTGTTTCGCATTACAACAAATCTTGGGCATTTCTATGGGCGTGCCAATCTCCGATCAAGTTATCTCAGCTCTCGACTTCCCCTCTCTTCAATCCAAGTTAGCGGACCTTCAAGCTCCCAAGGCGAAGCGTCCTAAGGTCGCTGTCTCGACCCCTCCTTCTTCGCTTCGTCTCACGGCGGGTGTTCCCCCTGTTCCTCTCAAAGACCCTTCTACCCCTTCGAAGAATCCCAAGTCCAAAATCAATTTGGTGTTCATTCCGGACTTGGAATTTTCCAACAAATTGAAATTCTTCGAGGAATATGGAGCGGTCTCTTTCAATGGAGGTGCGGTTTCTGACTATACTTTAAATGCTTTTCTTTGCAATTTTTGCAATGTGCAAGAATGGGTGTGGGTGGTCGATGTTTGCTCCATTGGTGAGGTCATCATCAATTGTCCATCCCTGAAAATCCTAGAGGACCTTATTGCTAACAAATCCCTCTCGATCGGTACGATCCAAGTCTCCGTGCGTAAATGGATCTATCGCGGTGTTCCCCCTCCCTTAATCCCCTCTCCGGTTAAAGTCACATTGCTGGGCCTCCCCCCTTTCAGCGTCTCCCATCGCGTCGTTGCTAAGTTCACCAAATGTGTGGGGGAGCTTAAGCTCATCACCTCTTCGTCAAAGCTTGCATCTGGTTGCCTCCAAATTGATGCCGACTTCTACTGCCCTTCTGTTAAAGACATGATCAAAACTTTCATTTTAAGAGACCAATTATCTTCTTTTCTTGTTTCGGTCTCTTATCAAGACCTGGTGCCGCACAAGTCCACCATCTCCGCTAAGGCCGTGTCTGTGGCCACCCCCATCACCAAAGCTGCAGTGGTTCCGAGCTCCTTCTCTGTTGGCACTTCTTCTCAGCCTGCCACTCTCCCTTTGAAATGAAGGATCTCTTTTAGAGATCCAAAAAAAAACCTAAGCCTTTCCAGCGCAGTTCAACACTTACCCCCTCCAAAACCAAAATCTCTCCCTCTAAATCTCCCAATTTGGTTTGGATCAACCCGAGATTGGCTTCGGGGAGAGCCATGCCTTCCCAATAGGGGTTCTTGTCTATTGAGGTTTCACAGCCCGCAGGGCAGCATTCCTTGGGGGCTCCTTCCTCCTCCGTCCCCCCAGTGTTCCCTCCCTCTTCGACTACCCAGCATTAGCCTATTGAAGCGGCCGACAAGTGGCCGGCGTGGGAGGCTAAACCACAGTATTCCTCCGACTAGGAGAAGTTCATGAGTTTAGTTCATAGCTCCCACCCTTCGGGTCCTTCGTCCTTCCACAAGTCGGCGAAATCTGTGGCGGCGTTTGGCGGTAAAGCCGATGCTTGGGTGGCAGAGGATGATCTCCTGCAAGATGAATTGGTGGATTTGGAGCACTTGCACTATGTTAACCAGGTAACTATTTCAGCTAACCCTTCTTTTTCACGTTTTAAAGTTTGTCTTGGGTCGAAGTTTTTCAACTCTATTTCTTTAAAAGTTGGTCAAAGGTCGTTCACTTTGCCATTTTTCACCCTAGTTGCCGACCTTTTAGCATTTTCCGCTTCCTCGTTCTTCTCAGTTTGAATTGCTTTCTTTCACCTTTTTCCATAAAGGTTGTTATTATCTGTCTATCGCCTCTGTGTTTAGTGACCGAAAGCCATGGGTTGGGGATCCATCCTCGGCCAGTAGTGTGGCTGACCACTCTACCCTCGAGCACAGCTCCAGTGCGATTACTGTCCTGGCAGCAGTCGCTGTGTTCTATCGCCGCCAGGAGGCAAGAAAGCATCTTCTAAAAAGGATCTTAAACCTCTACCTTTCTCTATCATTCGTTCTAGTGCTCGTATTAGAGCTAGCAGAGAATCCTGTCTTGGGGAAGATGAGCTATCCCCTCTTACGAGCCACTTCCATAAGACGGATCTTGCGTCTCCTTCATCTTTGTATTCTAAGAAGAAATACTTAGGGTCCTTATACCAAATCCAATTTGACTCAATCTTTGACATAGAGATGCTTAACTTGACTAGGAGGATGGGTTTTCTAGTTGATTCCGATAACTTCGTTGACTTTGAGGCCATTCGTGCGAGTGAAATTTCTAGAGCTTGTGAGGCTAATGTTTTTAATGATTAGTATCTCTTGGAATATTCGAGGTCTTGGGCATGTGTTCAAACAGCTTGCGTTGTTTCAACTTATCTCCTCCTCTCATTGTGACCTTATCTCGATTCAAGAATCGAAAATTGTATCCCCTTCGCCTTCTCTAGTCCACTCGATTGGCGGATCCATTATCTCTCACTGGATCGCCCTAGATGCAGTTGGTACTAGGGGAGGCATCCTGCTAGGTTTCAAGGAAGCCGTCTTCTCCCACATTTCCACTGTACGTTTAACATTTTTCCTTATTGTTCATCTTCACTGGTTTGAATTCAACTGTGTTCTGACTGTGGTGTCGGTTTACGGTCCGTCGATCGCGGATCGTCGGGATGCCTTCTGGAACGAATTTAATTCCTTCCAACACTCCATCAACGATTTCTGGATCTTTTGTGGGGACTTCAACATCACCAGATCAGCTTCCGATAAATCTGCCTTACCACATTACTCCCCTGATTCTACCCATTTCAACGACTGCATTCGTTCCCTCCAATTGTCTGAACTGCCTCTGAATGGCAGAGCCTTCACCTGGTCGAATATGCGGTCTCCACCGACCCTGGCTAAGCTAGATCGTTTTCTGGTGTCCTCGGACTGGATCAATTTTTTCCATAACTCTTTTGTTAAGGCTCTCCCTAACCCTTCCTCTGATCACGTCCCTATCTCCCTGTCCTCGATCGCATGGAAGAAACCTCTTCTATCTCCGACTCCCTCCGTTCCGAGCGTGCTTCTTGTAAAAGAAGCTATGCTGAATTACTTCTCAATGACCACATCAAATGGGCTCAGCGGGCAAAGTCCCGATGGCTTAAAGCAGGCGATGCAAACACCGCTTTCTTCCATAATTTTTCCTCTCATCGACAACGTTCCTACACAATTTCCTCTATTCTCGTCAATGATGCTGAGGTATCGTCCACTCCTGACATTCATGCCTCTTTCTTTCATTTCTTTAAAGTGCTGTTAGGCTCCTATAAACATCGATCATCCACCTTGACTGGGCTCAGCTATATGGTCAACAGGTGGTGGATCTATCCTCTCTGGAAAATCCTTTCTCTCTAGAAGAAATTAAGCGTGCAGTGTTCGCTTTGAAAAGCGACTCTGCGCCCGGCCCGGATGGCTTTCTAGCTTTCTTTTTCCAAAAATTTTGGGATTATCTCAAAGATGAACTCATGCAAATGTTCTCCGATCTTCATAGGGGGGATTTCTCTTTCGATAGGATCAACTATGCTCACATCGTCCTTATCCCAAAATTCGTCGGTGCTAATCTGGTTGCTAACTTCAGGCCAATTAACCTCCTAAACACCACTTTCAAAATTATTATGAAAGTTCTCGCCTCTCGTCTGTGTTCCATTATTGCTCCTTTAATTGATCCAATGCAATCTGGTTTCATTAAGGATCGTTTTATCCTTGATAGTGTGGCTTCCGTCCAGGAGATCATCTCGGATTGCCACAGGTCGAATTCGGAAGGCATCCTCTTAAAATTGGACTTTCAAAAAGCTTTCGATAATGTTAGCTGAAATTTCCCGTTTGAAATTCTTTTGCATCATGGTTTTGGTCCAAAATGGATCGCTTGGATCAAATCCAGTCTTTTCGCTGGCACTTCGTCCATTCTTATCAATGGGACGGAAGGCCACAAGTTCAAGTGTAAGTGTGGCCTTCGTCAAGGCGACCCTATCTCCTCCCTCCTTTTTGCTTTGGTGGCGGACGTGTTTAGTAAACTTTTGCGTAACGCATGGGACGCCGGAGTCATCGAAGGGCTAGGTAGTTCTCGTAGCTTTGGTGGTGTTTTGAACCTCCAATACGCGGATGACACGATTATTTTTGCGAAACCCAACGAGAGCACTCTTCGGAACCTTAAGTTATTACTCTATGTTTTCGAATAGGCGTCGGGTATGGCCATCAACTTTATAAAGTCCTTGGTCCTCTGGTTAGGAGGTTCCCATAACCGGCAAACCAATATTGCCCTTTTCTTTAATTGTTCTTCCGCTTCCTTCCCTATCAATTATCTCGGGATTCCCTTAAGATGGGGTAGTCTTCATAAAGAAGATTGGTTGCCTATGATTGATAAAGTTGAATCTCGTCTCAATCAGTGGTTAGGTAAAAACCTATCTCGAGGAGGCAGACTCATTCTTGTCAACTCCGTTCTCTCCTCCACCCCTTCTTATATGATGTCGTTCTATTACCTGTCGACGTGGGTCATTAAGAGAATCGACCATATCAAAAGGAATTTCTTTTGGTCTGGTACAAATTTGTATAGAGCCGGAATTCATCTCTGTAACTGGAAACTGATTTGCACGTCCAAGGCAGTCGAAGGTTTGGGGGTCCTGAATCTGAGGCACCAAAATATGGCCCTCTGTGGGAAAAAGTTATGGAGGTTTCTCAAAGGACCCCCTTCCTTAGGTGTGTTTGGTTTCAGCCAATTGTTTTCAAAGGTCCAACTTGACAGACTTCATCCCTCGCCTCCCGCATAAATCCTCCTATTTCTGGAAAGGGGTTTGGAAAGTAGCCAACCCTTTCCATTGCGGCATCAGTGCGCTAACGGTTTCAAGACGAGATTCTGGCTAGATCTTTGGTTTGAGAACATCAAACTAGCCCATGTTTTTTCGAACCTTTTCCAAATGGTGTCCAACCCCTGCGCCAAGGTAGCTGATTACCTGATCATAATCAATAACAAAAAAATTTGGTCCATTCAGTTCATTTCTGTTCTCCCTCCGCTAGCTTTTATCACAACTTCAAGAGTTGTTCGACAGTATTAACTGTTACCAATGGCATTCTAGGGATGATTTCAGTTGGAGATGGACAGCGGCTGGTAATTTCTCAGTCAAATCATTCTATAATTTTCTGAATTTCGGAAGGACTATCTCCCCGAGTGCCAAGTTTATTTGGAGCAACTGTGCTCCCCTCAAGTCCAAAATCCTCACTTGGCTGGCTCTGAATAACAAACTTCTTACTGTAGATGTTCTTAACAAGAGGAATTTGGCCGTGGGTCAGCTGTGCGTGTAACTCCTGTTTTTCCAAAAATTTATTTTTGTGTATTTTCTGTATTTTAAAAAAAATTGCCAATTTATTTTTTCGGTTTTCAAATTCTTTTGTCAAGATGTATTCTCGACTCTTCTATTAAAAATCTAATTTTTTGATCAATAATTTTATTATAACTATTTTCTATGAATTTTACATTTTAATACAAATCTTATTTTTGTTATTATTACTCTGATTTCTGTATTAGTAGTACTATTATTATTTTATCAGTTTCTATTATTATTATTGTTATTAGTATTATTGTAATTATTTTTATTTTTTGACTGGTTATTTAAAAATCCATTTTTTTTAATCTACTAACTGTATTGTAGTGTTTTAAATAAATTATGTTTTTGTATTGCAAATTATATTTATATATTTTTATTTGTTATTTTATTGTTCCAAACTCCAAATCCATATGTTATTTAATAACCTATTTTCCTATTGGATTTTATCCAATCCCATTAACTTACACCCAAACTCATTATACTCCTATCCTAACCCACCCAATACAAATCCCTCCAGATCCTATGTATCATGGCTACTTTTACCTACCAAAAATGCTACTCCTAATCTCTTACCTTGTTTTAAACCTACCGATTACCACACTCCATATTTAAACATCATATACCATTCCTACCACGAATCTATATAATAAAACACAAAGAAAGCTATCAAGTGGCTCACATTCAATCTCTCCCAAAATTAAAGGCCCAGATCCAACCTCACAAAACATATTTTCCCTCCCAAAATTTCAAACCCCAAAATTAAAATTTTCCCCCAAAACTAAAAAACTCATTACTTTATTACAATCTCTCTCTTCTCTCTTCACTTTTTCATATTTCTCTCTTTCTCTCTCTCTCTCTCCAATTTTTTTTTTATTTACTTAGAAATTTAGATTTTAAGATTTTAGGTTTGTAAAATTTTCAGAATTTTTATGCTTTTTTTATTACACATGTTATACTGAACATAGCAAATATCTCTTCAACAGTTAAATTTCATCATTTTCTACCATTAAAGTTCTAAGAAGTTAAAATTATTTTTCAACATATACTAATAGAAACATGGATGTTTATTTACAACTAATTATTGTCATTCTATTCAAACTTGAACTACATAATTATTGTTTTACTGTTTACAGGGCTTTTCGTGTGTTGTATCGTTCCAAAGACGTGCCGTAGGCACGTGCCCACGGGCAAATCTAGTTTCCTAATAAATCCCTTCCCTGTGCTTTTGGCACCTATGCAAACCGAACCTATTCTATCCAAGAGCCACATCCGACCCAATTCCTTCTCCTGGAGCCGTCGGCTGATGTGCACCCTTCCTTCTTCTAAACCCTATTTCATATACAATCTATATATATATATATATATCCTTATGTTTTCATCCGAAACTGCATATTCTTTTTTTACCCAAACCATTGCACCCTATTTTCGTGCTTCATCTCTCCCGATTTTCTTCGTCCGTCGTCTCGCGCTCTCTTGCTCTTGGATTTTTATTGTGCGTACTCGAGTGCGCGTGTAGATCGTTCGTGAGTTTGTGAATTTTCGTTCGTGGGAATTGCTCCTACTTTTGAGTTCGTCGTTCTTTATTCCGATTTAAGGTAAGTAACTTGTACTCCAATTTATTTGTTTGATACAAGTCCCAAAGTTCACCTATAGGTCTAAAGACAACTCTTGATTGTGTTTTTCTTGATGGATTTTGTCTCTATTGTGATAATTTGGCCATAGATGACTCACGACAAAATTTGGATATGAGAACCTAGAATTCGCCCAATTCTTGATTTTTGAACATGTATGTGAGACTTGTGTGCAAGTTTATGTTTTGATTGAGACCCATATGATATATTTCGTGTGGACATGTTAGTAACCCTAAATCATGATGTTTAGACACTTGGTAGACTTAATTTCAAGTTTGGATGTGTTTGGATCAATTTTCTTGAATCTATGATGGTTTTGTTTTAAGGGAAAATCTGTATTTTTGGCACTGTTCTGTTTTGTTTTCTGTTTTCGACTGGGTTGCATTCAGTATCTTGATTTCGGTATAAAATATGAGTTTTAGATAATTTTTTCTATTTTCAAACCCCTCTTACCTTGCTTGATTTTAATTTCGTATGACTGAGTTATGGCTGTTTTAGTACAGAGGTGTCGATCTTTTCCAGATTCTGTTTTTGGGTAATTTTGATAACAAACTATTTTCAAGAACCATATTATACATATTATTTTGATCTGAAACTTTGGTCAGTGTTTCTTTATTAAGTTAGGAATTACCCAGAATTTTGGTGAAATTTATTGATGAGTTTTATGTGATGTTTCATGCTCGTTCCTAAAATCTATACGTGCTGTATTTTGCTCGATGTTCTATAAAGAACCTTATTTTCACTATAATTCCTTATACTGTATGAAAAATGTTTGTAAAATGTGAAAGTTAGTAAAATCTATCTATTTTCATATCCCTTTGGCGGATTTGGATTTCGTTTCACTGGTTGCGAGATATCTTAGTTTTCGTACAGCAGTGTTGGAATTTCCAGATTTGCTAAACTATGTTTTCTTGATGCTTTCGTATTTTTGATGACTAATATATTCTTCCTAGAAAATCCTGAAACTTTATATTTTGATTCTAAACATATAGGGGAATACTCCAGATTTTTCCTAGATTTAATTGAGCGGTTTTGATGCTGTTTTCCTGACTGAGAATTCGTTTTACTTATTTCTATCTAAAGATGTTTTTCTGGATTCAAACCTGTTTTGAGTTATGATGTTGTGAAGTACTATGTGACTTATTTGTATTCGCTGGATTCGTGTAGAAGTCTATTTTCCAGATCCTTTGACAGATCTAGATTTGTATTTCTGTAGCAATAAGAATCACTGTTTTAGTACTGTACTGTCATGCTATCCTGAATATGAACATACACTGTTTTGCTCGTTTGTGTGACTGAATATCATCTATGATTGTTTATTTGTTTTCTTGAACCTAATACTGATTATACCATATTAATTGGACACTATTTCGTACACATTCATGCCTGTTTGATAACCATAATAAAAATGACCAAGCCGGGGTTTCTTAAGGGAAGATCTAGTAGTGGAAAATATAGAAATGTGTACTTGGAAGGGAACTAATGTTCCATACTGTTACTGTTACTGACCCTTTCTACATTACTTCCCATAGGAAGGTGTAGAGTAGAAGAGAACCACTAGGTTCTGACTGCTACTGTTACTGTTACTGTTATCTGACCCTGTCTACATTACTTCCCATAAGAAGGTATAGAGGAGAAGAGAACCACTAGGTTCTGACTGTTACTGTTACTGCTACTGCTACTGTTACTTATACCTGAGTACACTGTCCCATCATGGTCCACTATGAAATCTAAAAGCGAAACTGTTTGTTGTAGCAACCATGTAGTAAAAATCGGGATGCATGAAGTGCTACCTAGCTAGTAATATACACAAGACTGTAAGAATATAAAACTGATACTGTTAGACTGATATTGATGTACTGTTATCCTGATTCACTGATATACTGAGCTTACTATTACTAGACACTGTTAGTTGCCATATGACACTGCATTTGACATAAAACATTTGAACTGTTAATATACCATGCTAGTTAACTGCCATGCTATTAGTTAGTTTTGCCATGTGCTTGTATCCTACATTATTTGTGACCCGCGACTTGCAATTGACGAGTACTTATTTTCTTCTTTTCTCCTTCTCCTGCAAAATTATTGATTACAGATCAGGATGGTCGGCTGCCAGATGGTATTGGCGAGATGATGTATTAGTGCTGGAGTTCTGCTTTATTATTATTATTAATTGTTGCCTGAACATTGAATAAAAGTGTACTTGATTTCTTGAATATTTATTTTGTATTTGGGCGATGTGACCCAGGATATTTGATTTGGTCCAGACTCTGATTTATTTGAGAATATTGTATTTTGTTTCAAGTAAATTTCTGTTGGTATATTGTTTCAATTATGCATGTTGGTTGATACTTTTGCTTCCGACTCTGATTATTTGTGTGAGATATTGTAAAGATTTTTGAACAACTTATGGATGATGAAAATCATTCACTGAACTTTTGTTACATATCCGTATTCGGTATTCTTTTTGGGAAGCGGGGCGTGACAGTGCGTGTTTTGTTCTGCTCACATCGAAGATGCTGAGCACCTTTTCCTGAAGTGTGCTTTCATCAGGCCGCTCTAGTTGATTGCAGTCAGAGCCTGGCAACCCCAGGTTTTTCCTGTCGTTTTCTCTTCGTGTGGTTTGTTTCTATCCCCTAGGAAAGAGTTTCATAGGTCCTGGATCCTTTCAATTATGGCTATTATTTGGGTTATCTAGGCTGTACGCAACAAGCGTATATTCGAGCAGGCAGCTATTTCGATCGACCATTTGATTGATGAATTCTTATTTTTCTCCAAATTTTGGCCCTCCACTTTGGACCCGGATAAAGTGGCGGCACTACAACTTTATCGTCTCGATATGGCCTTCCATTGGTGGCTATCTAATAACCCTGTTTTCTAACCAGTTTTGTGCCTCACTTTTTCTCCTTTTTTAGCTGATAATCGTGGGTGTTATTTCTGGGTTATTTCATCCACTTTTCGTTTGTGTTTAGCGCTATGTTTTCTTCTTTTCTGGTCATTTCAGAATGTTTAGCTCTATTACGTGCTTTGTTTGCGTTGATTTTCTCTATTGGCTCTCTGATTTGCTCTTCATTTTGCGTCTGTTTGCAGAGTTAAGTGGTGGACTGTCTTTCTATTTTCGCTGTCGGAGTTCTGGTGTTCTTTTGGAGCCTTTTGTTGTGGCTGTCGGTGTGCCGATCACCCTATGTTTTGAAGATGCATCTGGCTTTTGGGCCTTTTAGGGGTGTCTCTAACGCTTTCCTTAGTGTTGTATAGTTCTTATGTACTGTACTGTTGTTTGGTCTTTCTTTTGCTGTGGGTGTTATTTTGTTTCGCTCCTCCTGGCCGAAGTTTTTGTTTTGTGCTACCGGCCCAATTGTTGTATGTTCTGAACACTTTGTCTGCTGCGTTCTCGTTGCTATTTTGGGACCTTGGCCCTTCTCGTTGATGGTGTTTTTCTTCTGTTTCGACTAAGCTTGATGGCTTGTGAGAATGTTTTTGGTTTGTGTTTTTGGCCTGGCTCCTTGGTGCGGAGTAGCTCAGTGAGTGGTGAGTATTTGTTGCCTTTGGTAGTGTACTGTTGTTGTGTTTGTTTTGATCTTAGTTAGTCTGTGTTGCCCATCTTTATTAGTCCGGGATATTAGTCCACGGCGGCTTTGGTTGAGGATTTTTTCTCTCCTCGTTTCCTCCTGGGTGTATTTGTTCCTCCGCCGTGTTTTTGGGGCAATTTTTTGGGTAGAGGGGACGTTTTTACTTTTTGGCTTCCCCGTCTATCGTTCCGGCACATTCCATTGGAGGCTTTCTTTCGGCCCCATCCAGTTTTTGTGGCTCTTTCTTCTCGGGTGCTGTCTTTAGGTGCTGCCTCCTCTGCTCTCGAGATGTTCGGTGGGGTGATTGTTTGGGCCATCTGCCCCGGGCGAGCCCGGTGAGTAGGCTAGGACCCCGTGCGGGAGGCCTTTTCCCTGCTCAGAAGCTCTCTCTTGTCCCTTCAGGTAGGTACTGTGCGGGGATCACCGGTTATGCTTTAGGCTTGGACTGTTTCGTTCGAGTCGTCGCAATTTGGCCTTCTTGTCGCAACGGTTTCGTCCTCTGACTCTGGTTTGTTCACGGTAGTGTGAGTGTTTTGAGGATGTATTTTGTTTTCTGTTGCGTTATTTCGTTAGCTCGTGCCTTGCCCTGCTATTTTACTACTTGTAAGACATTTTTGTATGTTACTATTGGTTTCATCTATATATTTGTTTTGGCTGGAGTCTAAGACTCTATCGGCTTACTAAAAACAAAAATATGATATATCTCTGCACATTTAATTTTTTATTATTAATTATGTTTTTACACCTTATATTCAATACCTTTATTATTATTTATTGTTTACTGCTTTTGTTATATTTACTTTTCACCATCTATAGCTGCTTATTAATTTTGTTGCTTTATACTTCTCGAATGTACTATATGCACTCACTACTTATATTTTTTCTTATTTCAATTTTTATTATCATTACATTCTTGATTTCAAAATGTACTTCCTACTAATTACTATATATGTACCATATATTTCAACATACTTGCTGTACATATCATTTTACACTTGCTTAATCCCTATATTACTGTATATTTTATAATATATTTATTGTGTAAATTTACTACACTGCATATTTATTTTTCTCATTCGCATTCACATTTATGCTTATGGATGTATTTCATTCTGTTTTTCTCCTTACTTTTATAAACCATTTTCACTACTACTAATTTGTGTTGTTGTGTTTGATATTATAATCAATACATCTATTTTAATATTCCATCGTGTGACTTCCAACTCCATTCCTTACTTTTGCTACTATTTTTATATCATGAATTTCAAAACATAACATCATACTTAAAATAAATGTCCAATATCCATGTGCATAAGGAAGATTACATCTTCCATTTTACCATTTTGGTGCAACTTGATGTCGAGATGGCAAATATGCAACTAGACGTCTATGGAGGCATTTTGCAACTGGATGTCAGGGAGGCAAAATGTGCAACCGAATATCCAGGCGGCAACCTGCAGCCTAATGTCATGAAGGCAAATCTGCAACTTGATGTTGAGGCAAGCCTGCAGCTAAACATCAATGAGGCGAATGCATAACAAAAGAGATTTTCTACTTATTTGCTAATCGATATTTCAAGACTTTTACTTATGTAATGATACTACTAATATAGAAGTTTTCTTTATACAATTAGACTATATGTTTCCATGTAATTTGAACGAATATAGTTGATTTTACTCTATTTTTTGTTTACGAAATTTTTACGTTTGTGTCAAGATGGAGTACATCAACTATGGTCTAAGCTTTCGTTCTTTGGTAATTATTATTTATTGCTACCATTTCTCAATTCTGTAGCATTTTAGATTTCTCACTTTCTTTTGTTTTCACGTCCTAATTAATGATTTGACGCTTACTTTTTTAATATTCAATGAACTTTTTTTGTCTTCTTGCATATATATTTTGGTCTATTTTGCTCATTACCCTTTAATGTGCTTTTAAAGTATTGATTATAATGTTAACATTCACTAGTATACTCATTATTCCTTGTCTTGTACATTCATTGTTATTAATATTTTCTTTACTTAGCTAAATTTGTTCGTACTTCTATGTATCTTGACTGGTTATTTTTCCCAAAACTATTTTTTTTTATGTAACCTTTAAGTTTGTGTTCCTTCGTTATTTGTATGGTTATCAACCTTTTTATATTTGGATTTTATCTCTTCATTTTTGACTTCTTATTCTATAAGAATAGTCTTACTATTTTCTCACGTTTTGTGATTAATTAGGTATTCAATTGGATTTCTTATACTTTTGTCATGTCAGTTTCCACCTTTTTTTTTACTCTTCAAGCTATAATTATATGTTACATTTGTTTTACTTAAATCTAACTATAATATAATGATAAGAGTAAAATTTTGAAATTGTCATGTAAATTTTGTATTTTGTTTTCTTTTACTTAGAGTAGTTCTGAGGACAGAACTATTCTGAGGGGGGAGTGATGTAACACCCCGCAAAATAAAATAATTTATTTTGCATTATTAAATAATATTAAATTGGTAAAGTTGACTATTTTGACTATTTTCTTGAAATTGTAATTTTTGCACGTGCAACACACGTGCAAAGTTAGAAAAATTTGAATTCTTAAAATTTTATGGTTAATGATTAATTTTCCTAATTTATTTATGATATTTTAATTTTCAGATTTATTTGAATTAATTGGGCTATTTTATAAATTTGTTGATTTTACACGTGCAAATATTTTTTGGGGTGCAAATATCCATATTTAAATTTCTTAATAAATTCTCCTATTTATAATTAAGTATATAATAAATTTTGGGATTTTTCTGAATAAAGAAACTATTTTTATAAATACTTCGAGATAGAGGGGCTTTTATGTAAAAAGCCGATTGGATCTCAAACAAATAATAAAAATTCATTTTTTTTTGTTTATGGGCTGTCCATGGTCATCATTGAAGATAAAATTTATTTAAAACTTTTTTAGAGTTGATTTGGTAAAGATTTAATCAAATATGGTATTTTTGCAAATATGAAATTTAAGTTGGACCTTGTGCAAATAATTTTCTTGGAAAATAAAAGCCAAAAATTTTATTTGAAAAATCTAATATTTATTATTAGATAATATTTCTGAATTTTCTGGATTTTTACGAATATTTTATGACATATTTTGTAAATATTACAAAAAGATGGGCTTTTGTACAAAATTGCTTCTTGGAGTTAAAAACTCCATATTTTCGGATTTCTAGGCTCAGCATGATGGCTAGCCAACTCAGAGGTGAAGATTTTAATTTTAGTTCTAATAGATTTGGTTTATTCTACTAATTTATTTAAAAATGGTCTTTTTGCAAAATTACCACTTGGATGCAAAAATTACAAAATTTATTTTTCTGAATTTGAAGCAGATGCCGACCAGATCTTGGGAGAATATTTTGATTTTTATCTCAATTAAATTGCTTAACCTAATTACTTAGTTCAAAAGATCTATATATGTAAAGATATATTCTAAAGGAATATTTTGCAAAATCTTCTCAAAACCCTAAAAACTCTAGATTTCGGCCTATTAAAGAGCCAATACAGCCGTCCTCCTCTGCCCAAAACAAAACATATTTTTATTATTAATTTATTGGAGTTTCGAAGCAATGATTTTGGATTTTTGCGCAAGAAAGGGCTTTTTCTTATTCTTTATTAATTTGGTTGATTTCTTCATTGAGGTGAGAGACATATGTTTGATTTCTTGTTGTTCTATGCATATTATTTATGATGATTTTTCTACTAGTTTGCATGATAGATGATAGTATGATGATATAATGAAATTATTGATGGATGGATGGATGATTAAAGATAGAAGTTTTCATGAAAACAATGCAATTGATGAATACAATTCTATATAGAAGACTTTATTAAGAACTTTGTAGGAATCTTGGGTATGTTGTTTTATTTCATATTATTACTGATTTGATTGGGTATATTGAGTTTGTATGATGTATAAGGAATATAGATGAATAAAGATGAGTACTATTCTGTTGAGTTTATATATATGATTTGTTTGAGAGTTTTGACGAGTAAAACTTAATGAATGCTTGCAGGGGCGAAGCCAGAACAAAATTTTCAGGGGGGCCAAGAAAAAATTCTATAACTATATATAAATATATAGGTATTTTTCATAATTTTTAGGGGGGTCAAATAATAAAATTTAATAGATTTAGAGGGTTTTTAAAAAAATTTCAAAAAAATTAAGGGGTTTTTCAAAATTTTGGGGGGGCCGGGCCACCTCGGGCCCCCACATAGCTCCGCCCCTGAATGCTTGTAAACATGGGCAAACTAATATAACTAGTTGTAGTTGTGTTTAATCAAGTTGCAAGAAGAGTTTTTGAGATAAAAAATCAAGTCTTTAAGTGTTGAAAAGAATTTTGATTTCGGGTCTGTTTGTACACAGCCGAAATTGGTTTTTTAAAGTTTTGTGAGGTTTTGATTGAATCTTGATTCATATTGCTACTGAGATTTGAATTGAACATCATACTACTCAAATACAATGAATTTTGATGGTTTACTGATACATATATATACACATATATCACTATATTCCTGATTTGAAGAAATTTGATGAAAATTTGCTATTTTATGAATTCGATGAGAATTTGATTTGATATATAAACTCCAGTATATTAAGTAAGTTGTATTTGATTATCTTAGGATTTTTATTTCACAAATTAATGCTTTTAAATATTTAAATCTAAGTTTCAACGAAAAAGTGCACAAATTTCAAAGCAAGCCGAGTATCAGCTGTCGGTCGACTGCCCCATTTTGAACTATGGGTGACGGTCGACTGACATTCCTTTAGCTTTGGAAATTTCACAAGACAGTCGACCATTGTCTTTTTGATCTAACATGTCGGTCGACCGTCAGCTGTGATGTTGATTGTTTTGTTGAGTTCTTCGTCGTTTTTCTTGAACGATTATTTTTTCAGACTTACGGATTATTGATCTACTGTTTTAAATGAAGTTTTTACTATAGATTACTGTATTTTACAGAGAGTTATATTTTGATTAATAATAAAATTTAATTGGCATTTCTATAACTTTGAAAGAGAAATTATGTATGGATTTCGAAGAAATTGATGTTTTATGATTTTCTTTGACTTCAATATGCGAAACTTAGTTGTTTAAGGGATTTAATCTCAAATTTTGTTTCAGGAAATTTGTGATGTATTTGGGTAAATTTGGATTTGTTTGCTTTAAAGAAGTTTTCTTGATATAAAAGAATTAATGATGGAATTAAGAATTTTAATGAAAGGTTTTGTGTTGGTATTTTCGATTTGTGAGTCTCTAGGGGTTGAGTGGGATTCCTGTAAACCGGGAGAGGAGATTTTGTGGATTTTAGCCAGTTAGGGCCTTTGGGTTGTTTTGCTGGAATAAAGTCCAGCAGGATACACTAACTCTAGAGAGAGAAAATTTGTGCTTTAATTGATAATAATCAACCTAAGGACAGACACTAGTAGAGATGTGATAGAAATTAGGAAACGTATGTATATGCTCTATTTTTAGTCCAACGGATGCGTTCCAGGACTGTATTGTTGTGTCCCGAGAGGACAGTTGGTATGTTCGCGTGTCGAGGGTCGGCAGGCCTATTCACGAAACATACGGTGCATTCGCGTGTCAAGGGTCAGCAGGTCTATTCACGGGATGTACTGTGTATCTGCATGTCGAGGGTCGGCAGGCCTATTCTTGGGGTGCACATCAGGGACATGATTCTCCGGTTTTCAGGCTATGCTTACATGATGCTTGCGCGTCGAGAGTTGTTAGGCCTATTCACAGAGTATTCTAGATCTTGTTTCTATCACCGTAGTAAGACTAGTTGCATAATGAGGGATTAAACCCTATAAAGTGGAGAACAATAAGGGATTGCACTGGACCTATGTAGTATGGAATGCATAGAATCTGACAAGTATGCATTAGAGAGTCATCATACTGCATTTGTGTTTTCTTGACTTAGTTTTATGCATGTTTATTTTCTATTTTCCTACACTAGACACTTAGCTTAGTTCACTTGATATTTTCATGCTCTATTTATTTTCATTTCATATTTCATTGTTACTACGGTTGGAATGTGTTGATCATGGATTTTTTCTTTATGTTACATTTATATTGTATTTCTTTTGATGTCACTCACACCGTTATGGCTGACCCCGGTAGTTTCGGGGGTTAGGGTTATCTCTAACCTCATGATTTACAAGTAGGTACCTATAGCTTTGGATTTGGATGCATGTGGTAGAATGATGATATGGCTTATAAAGGAATGTATTGTAAAAGAATGAAATTGTAATTCAAGGTGTTAATTTCCGCTGTGCTTTATAAAGAATTGATGTAATAGAAAGTTTTATGTTTCTCTGTATTTGGTTTATGTGTTTATGATTACAATTGAAGTTGATTCTGAAATTTATGCCAAGTATTTCCAATTTTATTTTTTGGAAATTTGGGCACTACATGCACTACAGGTGGTCGACCACCTCGCCACTCTCCGCGATAGGAAGGCTCTGGCGAAAGAGTCAGAGGACATGGGTTACACTCATTGGGTCCAGGCTTCCATTCTGGTGAGGGACCTATTCGTTGTCAACTTCTTGACCCACATTTTTTTACTTTGCTAAATGTGTTCTCATTTTCTTTTAGGCCGCCATCAGTGGGGGCGAATTGAGGCAGAGCCTTGATGTGCTTCTCATGTGCGCTTAGGTGGCCGAGGTAGGTGAGAAGGAGTTATTGGGATGGACGCTGACCTCTGGTAGACAATAAAGGGGTTGAAGGAGGATCAGGCAAGCGAGAAGAAGGCTCAAGGGGAGCTATTAGTGGAGAAAGAGAAGTTAGTTGAGGAGAAATTGACGTGGTGGGCGAAGGCGTGCGATGAGACCGTGCTGTGTGTGATTCAGGCCCAGGACGAAGGGTATGATCGTGCCCTTGATCATGTCAGAGCTAGGTACCTGGGTCTTAACCTCGGGGGCTCGTCTTTCAATGCGAAAATAGAGGAGCTCGCCCAAACATCCATGGGGGAGGCCCTGGCTAATGACAAGCCGATCGACATTGCTCATAGGGTCGGAAAGGCTCCTATCACTCCTACCTTAGAGAAGGTGTCCTCCTACAAGTTGCAGACTTAGGTTGTTTCTGTTTTTTGCTTTCTTGCGGATCGGTCACCGCACTTGTACTTGGTTTTTGTTAATGAATAAAACATGTTTGAACTCCTTTGCTTTCTTCCTACTGACTTAGGATCGTCTACCTCGTCCTGAGCTTCCGAACTGAGGGGCCAAATACCACGGACCTCCCTTTTGGCGATGTTGGTCTGAGGTATCAGTTTTGCTCTTGCTTTTGAACAATCATGCGAGTCATTACATGGTCGTACTTATGTCACTCTTCATGGGAATCGATGTAACTGTAGATCTTGGAAGTTGGCACGTTAACTTTAATAAATGAGAAAGTTTGAAACAATCGAGGAGTATTCCTAAAATAATGCCTATAAATTTTCCCTATTCTCAAGTAATTGGATCACAAATTCCATTGTTTTGCTCTTCTGATGACTGAGGTCCGGGGGGGGGAGGTATCCTGCTGTGCGTCTTGAATGACAATTCAAGGGAAGATGCCGATCAGGGCAGGTCGTTCAGAGCATGGTCGGAGCGTGCTCGCCCTGCTGTCCGAGCTTTTGACCCAGAGGGGATCGACATCCGGTCGCACTACTCCGGTTGCTTATCCCAGATTCCAAGATCTGATGTTTTACCCCATGAGTCCCGAGAGAAGTTTTCTTACTTGATTATGTCCTTTTACTCGAAGACATTCGGCCCGGCTGGTGCTTCTCGTGCTGACAGCATTGATCCGAAGGGACTCGGAGAGGATCGGAGTATCCGAGATGAACATCTTCAATCTTGTCCCGGGTTTGAAAATCTGATGCTTCTCCTCTAGTTCCGAGAGCCGAGGCTGAATAGTTTACGTTTTGTGGGGAACGTCGATCTGCGGGCTGATAATCTTCGTGCTTTGTCGCCGAAGATTGCCTATGACACGTGAGTTGTCCGGGATGACTGGCATTCCGAGATACGAGGCGACTATAAAAGTGTTTTAGGCTTATTTATCTTTGTTTTGTATTTGATTTTCCAACTGAGGAATGGTCACCGATGCTCTTGTAATTATCTTTCATTCAATAAAAAGTATCTTTCCTTGAGAATTTGTTTACTAAACGAATAGACTTCTCATGAGGCGAGTTGATTCGACCTATCACGAGCAAAATGCATCCTGAGAGCCTACGGCAGGATCGGAGTTGGAGGGCCTTTTCGAGCGGCGGGGCCCGAGGGGACGGGGCTCGAGGTGTTGTCCTTCATGGGAATCTCCGCAATTGATTTGGAGTCAGAATGACACTTCGAGGTGCAAAGACGAGAGTCATATATGCGGCGAAAGAGCATGATGGCCTCGGAGTAGGAGTGCCATTTCGAGGCACGGATACGAGATCCATGTTTGTGGAGAAATCCGTGATGGTCTCTGAGTCAAAGTGTCATTTTGACGTGCAAAGGCGAGAGCCATGTTTGCGGAGAAGTCCACGATGGTCTCGGAGTCGGTGCTTCATTTCGAGGCGCGAAGGCAAAAGCCATGTTTGAGGAGAAATCCACAATCGTCTCGGGGTCGGAGCGCCATTTCGAGGCGTGAAGATGAGAGCCTTATGGAGAAATTCACGATGGCCTCAGAGTCGGAAAGCCATTTTGAGGCGCGAAGAGAGCCATGTTTGCAGAGAAATCCATGATGGCCTCGGAGTCAGAGCGCCATTTTGAGGTGCGGAGGAGAGAGCCATATTTGCGTAGAAATCAACGATGGTCTCGGAGTCGGATTGTCATTTCAAGGCACGAAGACGAGAGCCATGTTTTGGGAGAAATCCACAATAGCCTTGGAGTTGAGCGCCATTTTGAGGTGCGAAGGGAAGAGATATTGTAACACCCAAGAAATTTAAATGTATTACTTTGAATTATTAAATAGTTTTAATTCAATTTATTGGACTATTTTGACTACTTTTTGAAATTATTGTTTTCCACGTGCAAAACACGTGCAAATATTGTGGAATGCAAATTCAAAAAATTTCATTCAAAATTATTTATTCTCATTAAATTACAATATTTGTTATTTGTGAATTTATTTTGAATGAGGAGAACTACTTTCAAATTGTTTTGACATAATGAATTTTTTTATAAAGAAGTCGTTTTTGGTCCATGAAAAGAGCCCAAATTTAAATTTTAAATTTTAAATTTTCATATTTGTGGCCGGCCAAATTGAGAGTGATTTAGGGAGAATCAAATCCTAATTGATTGGGTCATATAAGGGTTATAACAAGATTTGATTCCCTAAATAATTAATATTGCAATTGGGGATTTTCTAGAGGATTTTATTTGTAAAATTTCGATGAAACCTTATTCCAAATCTCAGGTTACTTAAGGAGAGCAGCAAGTTTCAACCTCCTTTTCTATTAGTTTTATTTTTGGTGAATTTTTGGAGGAAGGAAAAGAAACTTTTGTTTAAGGAAGAGAAGTGCTTTCTGGGTGTTCTATTCGGATTCTTCAAGAGATGGGCATCTCTCTAACTCTCTTGTGAGTTATATTTTATCTTGATTGATGTAGTATCATGCTAGGGATTGATTTTTTGAATCTATGTTGTATGTTAGCATGAATAGATATTTTCCATGAGATAAATTATTGAGGTGATTAATATCCGATGTTTGACTGATATGAAGAAGTGAAAAGTCAATTTTTATATGTGTTGGACATAGATAATTGAATTTGAATATTATCCCATGTTAGGGTATGAAAAGAATGAATTTTTATCCCCAAGAATTGATTGTATGATCATGTATATTGTCGTAGTTGATTATAACTTGATATGGATCTATAAATTCATGTTTGTTGATCTAATGACGAAATCTTGAGATTTAATATACTGTTTTCGTAGAATAAAAATTTATATTTTGAATCCTAGTTGTTATACATGGATTGAAGTGTATTGGAGGCTGAAAGAATCGAGTTTGAAACATGATAGGGTTTCGGTTTTGGGGTTCAATAGTGGGGAAGGGTTTCGGTTTGCAAGAAGTAAGGGGCTCGGGTGTGTGTGTATGATGAGGAGTTTTGTGTGCTAGGGTTTGAGAACCCTAGTTCATATATGGATATGTATATATATGTATAAATTTAGTAATTTTGTGAAGGTTAATTGATTTTTAAGATCAAGTTTTGCATGTGTAAGTTTCAGATTATGTAAAGAATCTAGTTTGAGAATTTGATGAATTAGAGTTCAAACTTTCGTATAATTGGATTAGAAATTTTGTGACGTGATCTATGTTTATAGATGGAAGGTAAACTTATATTCTTAGAATATATGTTTCAGTTTTGAGTGGTTTGTTTTCAAGATTGAGAACATATAAATTTCAGATTTTGAGAAAACTAATTTTCATATTTTAAATGTTTGAGATGCAAATTCAAGTGTTCGAAATTCTATAATTTGGATGACTAAAACTCTCAGTTTTGAGGAGCTAAATGTTTGGTTTTGAACGATGAAATTTTAGATTTTTAAATGGGTTATTTTCAGTTTTTTAGAGGTAAAGATTCAGATTTAGGAACTATAAAATTTTCAAATTTTAAGGGATAAATCTCAATGTTTATGAAGGATTATTTTTCAGTTTTGATTGATAAAATAAAAATAAATCCTAGGAAATGGATTGTGTATTCAAGTATGGAATGAAGTAATTTTAATTTTTAAACGAAGAGTATATTATTATGATTAAGCCAAAAGAAGGTTCTTTGTTGAAAGTAAGGGCATTGTGAGAACACTAGATGGATGCTTGAGACATTGGGTTGTGAGCACTAGAGGCTGAGTGAACCCTAAGGTACCGGTAGTGGTTATTTTGATTGTAGGAAATTAGCCAGATGGGCTAGTGTTCCTAGTTTTGGTTAGTGAAGTCAGGTGGGGGTGAGCAAGTCCTAGGTGGCTGTGGTTACCTATGTCTGATCCTAAGTACATGCACTAGATTGAGAGTTATTATGGAACTTGGGCAACGTAAGTATCAGCTCTATTTTCAGTTAGGCGGATTTATTCCGGGATTGTGTGATTTTTTTTTCTCTCTAGTATGTTCACTCTGGCGGGATGAGTTCCGAGACTGGGGTCTATTTTCGGAATGTCTTGAAGTGAGATGGATTTGGTATGTTCGTGTGGTACACTTGTACAGTATGGCAGGATGAGTTCCAGGACTGGGGTCTATTTACAGATTGTCTAGAAGTGAGATAGATTTGGTATGTTCGCGTGGTACACTTGTACAGTCTAAAGGGATGAGTCCGGGATTGGGGTTTATTTGCAGAATGCACGGTATGTTTGTGCGGTACACTTGGTGGCAGGATGAGCTCCACGACTGGGGTCTATTGCGGAATGTACGGCAGGGAGGTGATTCTCCAGAGTTAGAGTGATGCTTGCGTGTTTATACTTTTACAATCTGGCAGGTTGTATTCCGGGGCTGGGGTCTATTCACAGCTGACGAGATGCTTGCGTGTTTATACTTGTACAATCTGGCGAGATGTATTCTGGGGCTGGGGTCTATTCACAGAGTATCTAATCTTGCTTTTGTCACCCATGTAGGATTGCATGGCGGATTGAACCCTAAATGAGGTGAATGCTAAGGGCTTTCCCTCGGACCTATGTAGTATGGGATGCATAGAATCCGAACAAGTATGCATTAGTGTGCATCGTGTGCATTGTGTTTTTCTTGAACTTTGTTTTATACATTTTTCTTGTTTTCTTAACACACTTATTCTTTTAGTTCAGTTTCAGTTGTTGATTTATGAATCTTTTCCATTATTATTTTATTTTATGTTGTGCGACAAGTTCGTGGTTGTGAGACTTTGGACGGTCACTATTACTATATTATTGCATCGGTTGCATTCAACTTACGTGCACAGTTTTGTCAGCTTTGTAGGATTTGCAAGTGAGTGGCTTGAACAAGGGTTACAGCTTGGATCTTGAGATGACTGGAGTTTAAATGTTGAAATGGGTTGTATTAAATGTATTTAAATTTTCGCCGTGCATTGTAATATGGACTGTTGTAAAGAAAGTTTTAAATTTCCGTGTAATTGTATGGTGTTTGGTTTACATTAAAAGTAAAGATTCAAGATTTGTGTCTCTTATTTCTATTATGAAATTTTGGGGTGCTACAGAAGTGGTATCAGAGCATGCTTCGATAAGTAACACTAAACATGGTATGAGGAATGAACCTAGGTGGACATTGGAGTGTGAGTACCTAGGTGGACATTAGAGTGTGTGTATCACTCTTAGAGTCATGAATGTTTAGTTGATTAAACTTGCATTTATGTTTCTCTATACTTGAACTGATGTTCTTTTTTTTTTCATTTTCTGTGGGATGGCGGATAATCACAATCCTATGGAAATGTGGAAGAAGATATTTTTCTCGAGGACCCTTTAGAGGACTCCATGGACCCAGAGGATCCTGAAGAGGAGCCAGATGAAGTGGAGCCACAGGAGTCACGGGAGATCACTCCCACTCCTAGGGAATCTTCAGGTGAATCTTCAAACGAATCGCCTAAACTAACCACGAAAGATCGAGTTATCGCATCACTTCAACGTGAGTTGCATGTTTATCAGTGGCGAGCTTCCAACATGAATGAGCATCATGGGGAGAACAAATGACGTATCACATATATGCAAGAGAGGAAAAAGGATCTTGAAGAAATTCAATGTGCGGCAGAGGAACTTTTCACCAAACTGGACAAATATATCAAGTGGGGAGAGAACGTTTACAGTTGATGTTGCGATAGACTGGAGATGAAACTCGATGCATTGCAAGATGAAATCCGAGAAACCAAGAGAAGCTGCAAAAACTTATCACTGTTATGATTCTTATTATTTGAGTTTCTAGATTTAAATAAAGTTGTTTTGTTATTTATTTCACAGATGTATGAACAACTTTGGTAAATAAATTTATTTATTGATATTTTGGTATATGAAAATTTGGAAATTAAATAAAATTCTATGTTCTGAGCACTGATGTAAATTCTTATGAGATTGTTCTCCTAATTGAAATGGTGTGTTTTGTAGACTCAGAGCAATGGCAGGTCCACAAACTAGAAGCAATGGTGATGAAACTGAAAGTTCCAATGGTGGCAGACTCGATTTGGAAACCAAGATTGACCAAGTGTATCATACTCTGAATGCTTTCATGATAGCTGGAGTAGGTCAGCACTAGGGAGCAGTGCCGGTAATTCCGAATGCGGATCCCATCAAGCAGGTGGAATCCTTTAAGAGGATGAAGCCATCGGTGTTTGAGGGGCAAGCCGATCCCAATGCGGCTGACATCTGAATTAGGCAGATGGAGACTGTCTTCAAGGTTCTGGAAACCCCTATGGCTAGCAAAGTAAAGTTGGCCACTTTGTAGCCGATGAAAGATGCAGGTCTGTGGTAGCAGCCTGTGAAGAGGACCTTCGGTGCAGATCTGGTGACTTAGGAGGTTTTCTTAGTTGAGTTCAGGGAGCACCACTTTCCCTTGGACATACCGGAGAATAAAGCGATGGAGTTCATGAACTTGCATCAGGGCAGCATGTCGGTGTGGGAATATGAGACTAAATTCACGCAGTTATCCAGGTATGCTTCTGAGCTTGTGGTGGATGGGGCGAGGGAGTCGTGAAAGTTTGATCAGGGCTTGAGGTCGAACTTGAGGTCCCGGATGATACCATTAGAGATTAGAAGGTTCGATAAGCTTGTTTGGAGAGCGGCCATGACAGAGGTTGACATGGAGCAGTTACAGCAGAAGCAGGAGTCCTGGAACAGGAACAAGAAGTCTGCAGCAAGTGGTCAAAGTGGGAGGAAGTTCCCAGAGAAGAAGGGCAGATTCAGCGAGCTCAACAAAGGAGGCGTGTCGGCTCAAAGGGTGACTTATTACGGCTGTGGTGGGTCAAGCCATATCAGGTCAGTGTGTCCTAAAGCAGTGAGGACTCAAACATGATTCCAATTCGGCAAGGACGGCCACATTCGGCCGAACTCTCCATAGCTAAAGCAGAATAGCACTGATGGGAACAAGTCGCAGAAGCAGGGGTGAGTGTTTGCATTAACAGAGGATGATGCTGAGGACGTTGAAAATGTAATCACGGGTATGCAAGAATTTTAATTATTGGTTGAGGTGTATTTAATGAAACTTTTGTGTAGAATGATGTACAATATACTATGTTAAATTCTTGGTGTACCAAGACGTGTTTTAATCAATGGAATAAAAGCAAAGGTTTTGTTTGATACTGGGTCTTCGCATACATTTGTGTCACCCAATTTTGCAAAAGTGGTACGTGTTGAACCTAAGGTGTTTCCAGGCAGGGCTCTGTTGGTGGCAATGCCGTCAGGAGAGGAGTTCATTATCAATTGATATTACAATGGTTGCGATATCGTGATTGGAGGAGGGCTTTTGGGAATCGATCTCATCGAGTTGGGAGTTTTGGGAGTCGACAGGATTGTGGGCATAGATTGGATGGCGATCTACGATGCCACTATCGAGTGTAAGAGTAAAGAAGTGGTGGTGAAGGCACCGGGAGGACAAGAATGTGGTAGTAGCCATGTCTAAGGTGAAGATTCTAGACGTAGTTAGGGCGATTCCGGTAGTCCGAGATTTACCAATAATATTCTTGAATGAGCTAACGTGGTTACTGTCGTAGCGTGATGTTGAGTTTTGCATCAAGGTTCAAACAGGCAGTGCTCCGATATCTAAGGCTCCCTGCAGGATGGCACCAGTAGAGCAAGATGAGGTGAAGAAGCAGGTTGAGGAATTGTTGCATAAAAGATTTATTATACCGAGTGCTTCGCCATGGGGTGCCCCTGTATTGCTAGTGAAGAAGAAGGATGGGTCAATGAGAATGTGTATAGACTATCGAGAGCTGAATAAGGTGACGATTCAGAACAAGTATCCACTTCCACGGATTGATGATATATTTGATCGGGTACAGGGTGCAACTGTGTTTTCAAAGATTGATCTACGGTTTAGTTATCATCAGGTTCGAGTTAAGTAAGAGGATGTACACAAGACAACCTTTCGGACTCGGCATGGGCATTATGAGTTCTTGGTAATGTTGTTCGGGGTGACAAATGCGCCAGCAATATTCATAAATATGATGAACAGAGTTATGCGGCCGTTCATAGACTCTTTCGTCATGGTGTTCATCGATAACATCCTGTAATAACTGAAGTCAGAGGAAAAGCATGCTGGTCATTTAGCAGAAGTTTTGAAGAAGTTGCGGGAGCAGAATCTGTATGCCAAGTTATAGATGTGTGATTTTTGAAAGTCGGAGGTGGCATTTTTGGGTCACATTCTTTCTAAGGAAGGAGTGTCTGCTGATCCTCAGAAGATCATAGTAGTGAAGAGTTGGCCTAGACCGACTACTTTAAAGGAGATCCGGAGTTTGGGGTTGATACGATACTATCGGCATTTCATTAAAGGTTACGCATAGATAGCTGTTCCGTTCACGGGATTGACCAAGAAAATTGTGAATTTCACATGGACGGAGTAGTGTGAAGCTAGTTTCCAAGAGCTTAAGGAGATATTGACATCAACACCTATTCTGGTGTTACCACGAGTGGGTGTACATTACGATATCTATGGTGATGTACCTCATAGAGATCTGGAATGTGTTCTGATGCAAGAAGGGAAGGTCATTGCCTTTGGATCCCGGTAGTTGCTTCCACATGAGAAGAACTATCCGATGCATGATTTGGAGCTTGCAGTAATTATCTTTACCTTGAAGCAGTGGAGGCACTATGTTTACAGAGAAAATGTTAATATGTACACTGACCATAAGAGTTTGAAGTACATCTACCAACAACGAGATTTGAATTTACATCAGAGGCGTTGGTTGGAAGTGTTACAAGACATTCGTCCTGAGATCAAGTATCACCCAGGAAAAGCGAATGTGGTGGCCGATGCACTTAGTCAGAAGTGCAATCTGTCTCATTTAATTACGACACAGAAGGAGTTAGCCGATGAGTTGGATCTGGCAGGTATTGAAGTTGTTATGCAAGGATTGGGGGCATCTTTGGCGCAGTTAAGTTGCCATCCTACTTTGAGGGAACAGTTCATCGAGGGCCAGAACACTGATGCAGATATTATAACATGTTAGAGCAAGTTTCCATCAGCAAAATGTCAGAATTTTGTGTTCAAGATGGAGTGCTTTGGATGGGAGAGAGATTGTGTGTGCCGAAAGGGAAGATTTAAAGGAGAACATTTTGAAGGAAGCACATATGACCTTATTGTCAGTACATCCCGGAAACACGAAGATATATAAGGACATCAAGCAGTATTTTTTGGTGGTTAGGCATGAAGAGGGATGTTGCAGATTTTGTGGCAAGGTATTTGACTTGTCCGCAAGTCAAAGCAAAGAATCAGAAACCTAGAGGACTACTATAGCCTTTGCCCATTCCAGAATGGAAGTGGGAGAATATTAGCATGGACTTTATCACATGACTACCGAGGTGTCAGAAGGGTAATGACTCGATCTAGGTCATTGTGGACAAGTTGATCAAGTCGGCACATTTCTTGTCAATGAAGATTACATGGTCACTGGAGAAGTTGTTCGATGTGTATATTGAAGAGGTCGTGAGACTGCATGGAGTTTCTGTAACAATTGTCTCCGACAGAGATGCAAGGTTCACATCAAGATTTTGTAAGAGTTTGCAAACCACTTTGGGGACCAGAACTGACTTTAGTACAACATTTCATCCCTAAACTGATAGACAAATTGAAAAGGTGAATCAAGTACTGGAGAATATGAGGATATGTTGTGGTCATGTGTTATGGACTTTAGCGGAAGCTAGGAGAAGTATTTGGCACTGGTGGAGTTTGCATACAACAACAGCTATCAGGTAAGTTTTGGCATGGCGCCATATGAAGCTTTGTATGGGAGGAAATATAGGACACCTCTCTGCTAGTATGTGGTTGGGGAAAGGCAGATGTTTGGGCCGGAGATCTTGCAGCAAACTTCGGAGGGATCGAGCTGATTCGGAAGAGATTAGTCGAAGCTCAGAGCAGGCAAAAGAGTTATACAAATATTCGACGCAGAGATTTGGAATTCGAGGTTGGGGATACAGTTTTCCTGAAGGTATCACCAACGAAGGGAGTCATCAGGTTCGGAAAAGAAGGAAAGTTCGCACCAAGGTACATTGGACCCTACAAGATTGTGAAGCGAATTGATAAAGCAGCTTACAGGTTGAAATACCAAAAGAGTTGGCATAGGTACACAATGTATTCCATGTGTCTATGCTGAGGAGGTACATACCAGATCAGAATCATCAGTTACCTGAAGTACCCGAAGGACTACAGGTGAACATGAGCTATAAAGAGCAACGTGTGGAAATCTTGAATCTTCGGGAGAAAGTACTACGGAATAAGGTCATACCGATGGTCAAGGTGCTATGGAGGAACCAGCTATTCCAGGAAGCTACTTGGGAGTCTGCAGACCGGATGACGAATGACTTTTTGGAACTGTTTGTGTAGGTTACGTGATGCTTTTGTTTGTTTTTCGCTGTTAGCAGTAGTTCTGAGGACAAAACTCTTCTCAGGAGAGAGTAATGTAACACACCAAAAATTTTAATGTATTATTTTAAATTATTAAATAATTTTAATTTAATTTATTGGACTATTTTGACTATGTTTTGAATCATCATTTTGCACGTGCAAAATACTTGTAAATATTGTGGGATTCAAATTCAAAAAGTTTCATGTCAAAAATTATTTTTTCTCATTAAATTACAATATTTGTAATTTTTTAATTTATTTTAAATGAGGGGAACTACTTTGAAATTGTTTGACAAAATGAATCTTTTTTTTAAAGAAATCGTTTTGGGCCATGAAAAGAGCCCAAAATTAAATGTTAAATTTAAAATTTTTAGATTTAAGGCCGACCAAATTTAGAGGAATTTGGGGAGAATCAAATCCTAATTGATTGGGTCATATATGGATAATAACAGGATTTGATTTCCTAAATAAAAAAATTAGCAATTGGGGATTCTCTGGAGGATTTTATTTGTAAAATTTCCATGAAACCCTAATCCAAATCCCGACTTACTTAAGAAGAGCTGCAAGTTTCGACCTCATTTTCTTTTAGTTTTATTTTTGGTGAATTTTTGGAGCAAGGAGAAAAAGCTTTTGTTTAAGGAGGAGAAATGCTTTCTAGGTGTTCTATTCCGATTCTTCAAGAGGTGGGCATCTCACTAACTCTCTTGTGTATTAATTTTAATCTTGAATGATGTAGTATCATGCTAGGGATTGATTTTGTCAATCTATGTTGTATGTTAGCATGAATATGATATTTGCCATGAGATAAATTATTGAGGTGATTAATATGTGATGTTTGATTGATATCATGAAGTGAATAGTCAATTTTTATATTTGTTGGACATAGGTAATTTGGTTTGAATATTATACCATGTTAGGATATGAAAAGATTGAAATTTTATCCCCAAGAATTGATCGTATGATCATGTATATTGTCGTAGTCGATTATAACTTGATATGGATCTATAAATTCATGTTTGTTGATCTAAAGATGAAATCTTGAGATTTAATTTACTATTTTTGTTGAATAAAATTTTTATATTTTTGAATCGTAGTTGTTATACATGGATTAAAGTGTATTGGATGCTTAAAGAATCGAGTTTGAAACATGCTAGCATTTCAGTTTGGGGGTTCAACAATAGGGAAGGGTTTAGGCTGCACTGTGCAACCCTCCGGTTTGCACAGTGCTGCCTTTCGGTTTGCAAGAAGTAAGGGGCCCAGGTATGTGTGCATGGTGAGGAATTTTGTGTGCTGTGGTTTGAGAACCCTATTGCATATATATGGATATGTATATATATATGTATAAATTTAGTAATTTTATGAAGGTTAATTTATTTTTAAGATCAAGTTTTGGATGTGCAAATTTCAGATTTTGTAAAGAATCTAGTTTCAAAATTTTGATGAATTAGAGTTCAAACTTTCGTATAATTGGATTACAAATTTTGTGACGTGATCTATGTTTATAGATGGAAGGTAAACTTAAATTTTTAGAATATATGTTTCAGATTTGAGTGTTTTGTTTTCAGGATTTAGAACATATACATTTCAGATTTTGAGAAAACAAGTTTTCAAATTTTAAAACTTTTGAGATACAAATTCGAGTGTTGCATATTCTATAATTTTGATGACTAAAACTCTAAGTTTTGAGCTAAATGTTAGGTTTTGACCGATAAAATTCCAGATTTTTAAAGAGATTATTTTTAGTTTTTAAGAGGTAAAGATTCAATTTTTCTAACTATAAAATTTCAAATTTGGAGAGATAAATCCCAGAGTTTATGGAGGATTATTTTTCAGTTTTGATTGATAAAAGAAAAAGAAATCCCAGGAAATGGATTGTGTATTCAAGTATGGAATGAAATAAAGAGTATATTTTTATGATTGTGCTAAAAGAAGGTTCTTGGTCAGGGCATTGTGAGAACCCTAGATGGATGCTTGAGGCATTGAGTTGTGAGCACTAGAGGCTAAGCGAAACCTAAGGTACCGGCAGTGGTTATTTTGATTATAGGAAATTAGCCAGAGGGGCTAGTGTTCCTAGTTTTGGTGAGTGAAGTCTGGTGGGGGTAAGCTAGTTCTAGGTGGTTATGGTTACCCATGTTTGAACCTAAGGACATGCACTAGATTGAGAGTTGTAACGGAACTTGGGCAACGTAAGTATGGGCTCTGTTTTCAGTTGGGCGGATGAATTCTGGGACTGTGAGACTTTTATGTCTCTCTAGTATGTTCGCGCAGTACACTTATACAGTTTGACGAGATAATTTTTGTGTCTCTCTTATTTCTATAATGGAACTTCGAGGGGCTACAGACATGTTTGTTGATAAATCTGTGATGGTTTCAAAGTCGAAGCACCATTTCGAGGCGGGAAGAAGAGAGCCTTGTTTACAGAAAAGTCCACGATGGAGTCGGAGTCGGAGTGCCATTTAGAGGTGCAAAGATAAGAGTTATGTTTGCAGAGAAATCAACAATGTCCTCGAAGTCAAAGTTCCATTCCAAGAGGAAAGGCATGAGGGATTAACCTTGAAAACTTTAATGAATTTGAAAAAAAATTATTTTATTCGTTGGTCACCGAAAGGCGAGCACTTATAACATTTTTCGGCTTCTAAGGCCTCATTACAAGTACAGACCATTAAGGTCCTTCATGGAACTTCAGCAAGTGTTCTGCATTCCAACTCTCTTGATTACCCTGCCCCCTTGGTCTTCAAGTCAGTATGTGCCTTAGCGTACCACTTTGGAAACCCTATATGGGCCTTCTAGATTGGGAGGCAGCTTTCCTCTTTTGCTAGGTTCGAAGATGTCTAGCCTGCGTAGCACTAGCTCACCTTATTTGATGTTGGTCGGTCATAACTTTTGTTGTAGAACCGTTTTACATATTGTTGGTGGACATTCCTTCTAATAACTGACCTTTCGCGTGTCAAGGAGGACTTGGTTGGCCCTGAGGCCGTCCGAGTTCAACTCCTTATTAAAGCTCATAATTCGTGGAGAGGGCAGTTTGACTTCTAGAGCAATTTCAGCTTCAGTTTTGAAGGTCAGGTTGAAGGGTGACTTGCCCATTGGAAACCTCTTGCTCGTTAAGTAGGGCCACAGCACACTGGGTAGCTAATCAACCCAGAGCCCCTTGGGGGACTTTTCCAATTGCTTCTTGACACCATCGAGGATCTGACTGTTGGCGTTCTCGACTTGCCCGTTATACTGGGGGTGTGAGATTGAGGAGAACCTCTGCTGGATTGCCTGGTCTTCACAGAACTTGCATATGTTTTTGCCAGCGACCTGGGTGCCATTTTCGGTGACGAGGATTTGAGGGATCCCAAATCGGCAGACGATGTGTTTCCAAAAGAGTTATTGGGCCTGATTCTCGGTGATAGTAGCCAAGGGTTCTGCTTCGACTCACTTCGTAAAGTGGTCGATGGCCACAACTAGGAAATGCCTATGACCTGTCGCTTTGGGAAACAGACTGACTAGATCAATCCCCCACATGGCCAAGGGGGCTGGACTTGTCAACGTGTTAAGCTCGACTTGGGGAACGTGCATGACTGAGGAGAATCTTTGGCATGGACTGCATTTCTTGAAGAGATCCTGGGCATCTTGTAAGAGGGTTGGCTAGTAGTAACCGTGGTTAAGTACTTTTCTTGCAAGTGTTCTGTTGCCTAGGTGGCAACTTCCAATCCCCTCATGCATTTCTTCGAGGGCGTAATTGGCTTCCTCTGGGGTTAGGCATTGGAGGTAGGGTCTCTTGTCAACTTTTGTGAATGATCACTTGAAGAGCACATCATTGACATGGACGACCCTCTCGACCCTGACCTGGACCTTTCTTGCTTCGGACGAATCCTGTGGTAGTTCGACATTTCTCAAGAAGTTCATGATTGGATCAATCCTTGTGGATGCTCGGTCGAACGAGGACTTCTACAAAGACCGTGTGGTCAAGAACCTCAAAGGAGGAGGACACCAACTAGGATAACGCATCAGCCCAGCTATTTTCTTTGCGCGGAATTCTGACAACCAAGGCTTCTTCGAAATCTGCCTAAAGGAGCCGGATGTGTGCCAAGTACTGGACCATACGGGTGACAGGAGCCTTGTAGTCCTCCAAGACTTGATTGACCACAAGTTGGGAGTCGCTGAAGGCTTTGATCCTTTAAGCCGTAACTTTACGGGCCAGGAGGAGTCCGGTGAATAGTGCCCCATACTTTGCTTCCTTGTTGGACGTTGGAAAGTTGTGGCAGAGGGAGTATTGGGCGACGAAGTTGTCCAGGCTGTTCAGTATGACGCCAGCTTGACTCCCTTCTTCGCACGACGAACCATCTACATAAAGTTCCCATATCATCTTGTCCTCTTGAACATTAGATGCCTCAGTGATGGTGCACTTGTTTTTGAACTCAGTGAGGGTTTTCCCTTTGATGGCGGTCCTGGGCTTATAGTGGATGTCATGTTGACTAAGCTCAATGGTGATCAGGTGGTCGGAGTTCTCCGGCTTGTCCAGGACTTGCATAAGAGGTTGGTCTGAGAGGACCTGAATATACGGCCCTGAAAATAGGGGAGAAGTTTCCTCGCGGCCATGACAAGGGCATAGGCCACCTTCTCCATCTTAGCATAACGCAGTTCGACATCACAGAGGACTTTGCTAATATAATAGATGGGTCTCTACCCTCCATCATCTTCTCTAATGAGGATGGCACAGAGGGCATGCTCAGATGCTGCCATGTAGAGATAAAGGACCTCGCCCAGCTCGGGTTTACTAAGGAGAGGTGGGTTGGCGAGGTATTACTTCAGCTGTTCAAAGGCCTGCTGCTGAGGCTCTTCCCACTCAAAGTTCTTCACACCCCGGAGGGCCTTGAAGGAGGTTTGGGAGTTTTCTTTGGACCTTTAGAAGAAACGCCCGATGGATGCGAGCCGACCGATGAGTCTTTGAACCTCCTTTACATTCTTCAGAGGGGCCAAGTTCAGTATGGCCCAAATTTTTTCAGGGTTCACTTCTATTCCTCGTTGGCTTACCATGAAGCCGAGGAACATCCCTAAAGTTATGCCGAAGGCGCACTTGGATGGATTGAGCCTCCAGTTATGCGCTATGAGAACTCTGAAGGCCTCCTTAAGGTCTTTGACGTGGTCCTCTCCCCTGAGGGTTTTGATAAGCATGTCGTCCACGTATTCCTCCATCATCCATCCAATTTTCTCCTTAAAGACCCAATTAACGATGATCTGATATGTGGCACCGACATTCTTCAGGCCAAAAGTCATGACACAATAGTAGTAGAGCCCCTAGTTTGTGACAAAGGCCTTCTTCGGGATGTCCGAAGGGAACATCCAAATCTGATTGTACCCCAAAAAGACATCCATGAACGTGCCCAGACGTCGTATCGATAAGAACGTCAATGCTCGGGAGGAGAAAGGGGTCCTTTGGGCACGCCTTGTTATGGTCTGTGAAATCAATACAGATCATCCATTTGCCACTAGATTTCTTCACCATTACGGCATTGGCCAACCACTTCGAGTAGCTGACCCCTTGAATAAAGCAGAAGGAGAGGAGTTTCTCCACCTCTTCGTTCACCACTTGTTGCCTTTCCAGGGCAAATTTTTGGCTAAGAGTCTTGATGGACGCTAAACTTATGCATAGCGAGGTCCTCCGAGATCCCGGGCATATACAAAGGGGTCCAAGCGAACATGTCTCAGTTCCATCGGACACAGTTGATGACGTCCTCTTTGAGGCCATGGGGGAGGGATTTGCTCACTTGAAACCATTTAGCTAGGTCTGCTTCAGAGATGGAGACCTCCTCCAACTCGTCCTCTGGCTCGGAGCCGATGGAACTCTGATCGGAAGGGAGTTCGACTGCATCGAGATGGAAGATTGAGCCCCCCACTGTGGCAGTATAGCAAGCCTAAGCGGCCTCTTAGTTTACCTTGATAACTCTGACCCTAGACTTAGTAGGAAATTTCTTCCTCATGAGGTAGGTCGAGGGCACTGCCTGGAGAGAAGCGAGGCCGGGACGTCTGAGGATGGCATTATAAACAGCTTTGACATTGACTATCTCGATATCCATTGCCTCGGTTCGGGAGGTTGGAGATTTTTCGGTAGTGACGTCCAGGGTGATGATCCCCTCATCTAAACCGAGGCACTTGAGAAACTGTAAAAGGTGCCTGTAGGCTTTAACCTCTTTCGAGATTGTTATAACCCCTCGAAGGCAGCAAGAAACATGATATTAACTGAACTAACATTGTCCAAAAGAATACAACGGACCTCATGGTTTTCTAGGCTGAGGCTAATGACCAAGGCATCAAATGGGGAAACCTGACGCCTTCGAGGTCTACATTCGAGCTGAGACTGACAGCCCGTGACCTCGAGGGGGAGGACAGTTGTAGATCGAATTGACTTCCTAGATGAAGGCCTTGCGGGAGGATTTTGAGTCTCCCCCCATGGGTCCTCCATTAAAGCAGTGGAGGATGACCATCCTTTCGGAATCCTAGGGTTTGGACTCCATTTCCGGCCACTTGTTTGCACCTTGAGGAGGAGAGGCTCTTGGACCGTCCCGAGTGAACTTGGACAAGTACCCTCACTGGATGAGGGCCTCAATTTCATCTTTTAGATCCAAACAGTTATCGGTCTCGTGGCCGTGATCTTGATAGAAACGACTGTAAAACCTCATGTCCCTCTGCTTGTTGTTATTGGACCGAAGGGGGTGTCAGATCAACCCATCTTCCTCCACCTTCATAAGGATGGTGGAGACACTCACGTTAAGCAGAGATAACTTCTCAAAGAGAGGAACCGGAGGGGGACGCCTATGCCCAGAGGCATCCTTCTGGGCCTTCTTCAGGGCCTCGAAATTTTCCATCTTACTCTTCCCCTTGGCCGGGGACTCTTTCTGGCCTCCTAGGTGAAAGGACTCTTCAGCCCGAATATACTTCTCGCTCCAGAGAAGGAGGTCGGGAAAAGCAGTGGGTGGGTTCTTAGCCAAGGATGTCCTCAACAAAGTCCGGAAGGTAGCCGCTGCGACCCCAGCATTGAGGGAGGAAATAGATCGGCCTCGGTTGTAAATCTCTGAACAATGTCCCGAAAGGACTCCCTATCAATCTGCTTGAGGTCTAGAAGGGAATCACTCTTCTTCTCTGCCTTGCAGCTGGTCACGAAGTGAGCGAGAAAAATCTCCTCAAGCTGGTCGAAGAAAAAGATTGAGTTGGGTGTGAGCTTGGAGTACCATTCTCGCACGGATCCGTGCAGTGTGGCTGGGAAGGAGAGATAGAGAAGGGAATCTAAGCCATTGTGAATCATCATGAGGGTTTCAGACCCCTCAATGTGATCAACAGGATCCGACTCTCCGTTGTATGTCTCAAATGCAAGAGGCCTAAAGCTCTTAGAAACTAGGGCCTCCAGGATGTAGGCGAGAAGGGTAGCCAGACTGGCTGGTACCCTCGGTTAGACTGCCTTTCGTCTTCGCCAATCCTGTCGAAGCGAGCGTCTATCTCCTGCTTGTAATGCCCCGAATTCCAAACATACGTAATTTGTAGCACAAATAGGAACTTTACCAATTTAGTACAAAATTACAAGGAATTAAAACTTTTTCGTTACAATGTTATTCTTTACTATACACAGTGGAAATTTACATATAAAATACAACGTATATCATCAAAATCTTCGAGCTTGCAACATCCATCGACATTAACCTCATGCCTACGCTGCTCGCTAATCTGAGTCCTGCAACTTGAGAACTGCTGGCATGTCAGTTGAATGCAACTGACGCAATGCTATAATATAGCAATTGCTCTATTTAACAATCACAAACTTGAATTCAAAACAAAATGAAAAGTGACTATCCTAAGCATGTCAGTGTATGATATGACCCTAATGACTAATGCAAATACATATGCATGCAATGCATACTCTAATGTGCACTTGTTCGGATTCTATGCATCACATACTACACAGGTCCGAGGGAAATCCCTTAACATACTCCTCATTACAGGGTTCAATCACTTGCTATGCAATCCTAGAACCATGACGAAGGTCAAGATTAAGACATACTGTGAATATTGGCCCTAACCCCGATAACTCTGAAAATCAAACTCCTTCCCTAGATAATCCTAGAGACTATTTCACTCACATCCGGGAATATTTGGAGAGTACTTCCCACTGTGAGTGATCCTGAAAGCCTCATCACATGGACGTCCTATGAGCGTCGCTCCCATCCCTTAATTCATGAGATCAATCCCTAACCATAGATAATTCTGGAAGCTATTTCACTCCCATCTCAGAATACTGAGAAATATCTCACCCCACAGATAATTCTGAAGCCCTCATACTCACATTTGCTCTTGACTCACTACATCTCCCATCTATTACATATCCTTAAATTCACACATGAATAAGAAGATATATCTAGAGCCTGCTTACCCTACCGGACTTAAACAAACTCACCGAGAATGTTGGCCGGCATTGGCCACTTCTCAAAATTTTCATTTATCATAACCTGTTGGTCACCATGGGTCTCGGTCAGGCTCTAAGATCCACACCTCTCAAACTAAGACATCTTCCAGGTCATTCTTAACCTCATTTATAAAAAAATCTCATTCATTCATTTATAAGTCTTTTTATTCTCTTATTCATTTCTTTCAATTTATTAAACTCAAACAATTAGATCACTTCTTACCTGTTATAATGAAATTTGCAATAAGATTTCAAATTGATAAAACTTTACCAAATAGTACAAGTCTAATTTTTCCCAAACCCATACTTTGGTTAACTCTTAATTCATTCTCCACACTAATTTACATAAACTCTAATATTTAACTCGCGTTAAAACAATAAAATTTTGAATAAATTCAAATCAACCAAAAATGTATCTTTTAAGTAAACCCATCTTGCAATATGATTTAATCCCAAATAATCTTTAAATTTAGATATACAAAATCTCAAAAATAATTTTATAAATATTTTGTTAGTTTTAAGTTTCCAATTATATATTCCATAAAGTAAAGCTAGCAAAAGAAATAAAAACCAAATCAGTGAATAATAAAATTGTGCCCACCAAGAATCGAACCAGTACGCCACCACACTTTAATCCACACCCGCTAACCAAATTCCCAACTCACTGTTTGTGCAGAACTTAGCACAAAATTTTATATATGTTTCTATCCATTGATTTTTATCATTTTATAAAAGTTTCATAAATGAAAAAAAGCCCCCAAGGAGCCGCGACCTGGACACTGTACACAGCGCGCAACCCCTGTAATGCCTTGTAACTTTTAATACAATATTTTTAATTAATAAATAATTTTTAAATCAATTTATTTAATTATTTTGAATTTTCGTAAAATTGACATTTTCACACGTGCAAAACACGTGCAAATATTTTCGAAGTGTGAATTTAGAATTTTAAGTTGATGAACAAATTATATTATTTTTTATTGGGTATATTTGAATTTTTGGAATTTTTTTGAATAAAGAAAACTACTTTTGTAAATTTTTGAAAGAAATGGTTTTTTTTTGTAAAAAGTCGTTTAGGGGTGAAAATTGAACTTAAAAATCTGTTTGTCCACACTTACGGCCAGCTATTCAGTGGAAGGCTCTAAGGAATTATATTATTTCCATATTTGGCTGATTTTTATTGATTTAATTGAATAAATACATAATTACGCAATTTTGAGACTGTTGGGAACTTTTTTGAAAATATTCTTCCTGGAGAATAAAAGTCAGAAAATTTATTTGAAAAATCTAATATTTATTACTAGATAATGATTACAAATTTTCTGGATTTTCACGAATATTTTACGGATTATTTGCAAATATTACAAAGAGAATGACTTTTGTGCAAAATTGTCACTTGGAGTAAAAACTCCAAATTTCGGTTTTTCTTGGCTATGCATATTGGCCAGCCAAATCAGCGGAGTTAGGGGATTTAATTTTATTCTATTTTAAATTGATTTGATTAACTAATAATTTGAAATATCCATATATGTAAATAAATATTTTCTTGAGGAGTATTTTGTAAACTCTTGTAAAACCCTAAAGAAATCACATTTTAGCCTATATCTACAGCAGAAACAGCCGCCCTACTGTTGTGAACCCAAAAACTTTATTTTTTCATTATTTTCGTGGAGTTGGATCTTGGATTTTCGCAAGAAGGAAGAGAAGGCTTTTTCTTTATTACTGCTATTGTTTTTCAAGTTGATCTTCAAATTGAGGTGAGTAGTTATTCAAATTTCCTTGTCGTGTTTCCATCGTAGAATATATTGATGTGCTAGGTTTTGGATGTGGATCTATTGAATGAATAGCATGCATTGTTGATTCCTATTATGAGATGAAGCTTTGGTGAAATATTTCGTTGTGTTTTTGGTGAATTTATAGTGGGTGATACTTCTCGTCTCTTGATGCGTTTTACTTATATTATTATAAAGAATCTAGTAGAGATCATGCTAGGGCTTGTTGTGAATTTGTAGATCTATGTTTTAATAGTTTAATCATGATGGTTGCTATGCATGATGAATGAACTTCTAGATGTTTACATGAACTAAAGATGCAATTTTATGAGAGATGATCAAGTTTTATTAATCCTGAATGTTAAATATTGATGATGTATGAGGAAAAAAAATCTAATTTGGGATCTATAGGTTTAATTGTAGATGATAAAGATATGTAGAGATAAGTAGAACTTATTTTAATAGTTGTATGATCAATCTATATGTATGATTAAAGAACATGTTGAATAATTAAAAGATGAAGTTTTGATAAACTATTCGATGTTTTAATGCAAACAAAATTCTGAAGCCCCAATTTTTTAGGCATGAATGTGTGAATATGGAAAGGTATATACAGAAAATGCATATATACATAAAGGGGTTGTTGTTCTCGGGTGCACAATAATCCCAGGGTTACTGTTCACCGAACAGTATGTAACACCCCGAATTCCAAATAAGTCTAAATTCAAAGTTCCACAGGATCTTTACACTTTACTTCGTACAATTTTACAAGGAAAAAAAACTTTTATTACAACAGAGTCTTTTACATCAATACACAGCGGAATAAATAAAATATAACAATGATAAATGTACAATTGTAATAACTTTAGCATTCAAATAATCATCAGCAACAAATTCATCTTTATATCTCCTTGTAAATTCCAAGTCCTGCATATAAAACTGTAGGCACGTCAGTTGCTTACAACCAATGAAATATTATACACGGCCATCCTCGCTATGTCGAACAGTATAACAATTCTTAAATACTTTATCTAACCACAAACTTGATCACAAACAAAGCTAAAGAGAGACTATCCTATTGATGTCGTGGGTGCTGTGCACTTAATCCTTAATGCAGTTATTTATATTACATGACACTAATGCGCACTTGTTCGGATTCTATGCATCCCATACTACATAGGTCCGAGGGCAAGCCCTTAATCGTTCTTCATCTTGTAGGGTTCAATCCCTCGCCATGAGTTAAACTACTACGGTAACTACGGTAAGTATCCTAGGTCTTCTGTGAGTTATGATCCCATGTCCAGACATTCTGGAGAGAACCCCACTCACTGACACATGACGCATCATGCAGGCATCCTGTGGTCAATTCACCTCTGCCATGGACAATGGCACCACCCGCAGTCACCAAAACACCCCACAAGTGTCGCCACCGGGACGGTATCCTGGAGTAGTATCCACGCCATAATCATGACGCATCATGAGGACATCCTCTGAACACTCTCACACCGTCAATCCAATGGCCCTCATACTTATGTTTTTCTGTTACTTTCATCACATCTCCACTATAGTGTAGTCCTTACAGATTTAGTTTGTTTTAAAAGAAAATCATCACAACCTAGTGCTAGCTTACCCTACCAGACTTAAAGTAACCAAAAAGAGATAGTCAGCCTACCTGGCTACTTCTCAAGAGATGCTCAACCCACACTGGTTAGCTCTCAAATTCATAAATAAAAATTGCCAGTCACTAGGGTCTCGCCTAGCCTCTAGATTCCAACAACTATCTCTTTCTAGAGATTAACAATAATTCATATTCAATCTCATAATAATATTTCCATTTCTTTATTTACAAATCTCCTTCTCAAATAAAACATTTCTTTTGATCTCATAACATGAAAACAATTCAATTCAACTCTTTTATAAATTTAATTCCTCATACCATTGTATGCAATACCAAATAATCTCAATCACATATTAATAATCATAAAAAACCATTAAGAAGAAAATCTAATTGCAACCGAAATATCCATCTCTGTTTAATTAAACAAGAGTCACAATCTTCATTAAGAAAATCACTTCTAATTCTTTAAATCGATAAACTCGTGTTCTTTAATGTAAAATCCTCTTTTAATCTAATAAAATATATCTAAATATTGTAGAATTAATTTTTATAAAGTCTAAACAATTTTAGAAAATTTTATAGGATTTTTCCGAATTTTATTTCACTTAAAAACTCAATAAAACACAAAAAATAAAAAAGAAACAAAGTGGCAAGGTCGGGATTCGAACTCAGGACCTCTGAGCCCAACCCGCCATGAACAGTAACCACACTAAGGTGCAACCGTAGACCAGTTAGGCCAAGGTGTCCAACTGTCTAATACAGAACTTAAATTACCCTTAAGTTTTAGGTTTCGGATTTGATTAAAAATCATATTTCAGAAAAATAAAGTCTCTGAAGAGACTCGAACCCAAGATCACTAGCTCCGCCGAGCTACAGTAATGCTTTTAAAATGCACCCGAAGACCAGTAAGTCCAGAGTAATTAACTGATATGAAAATAGTTACATACTTTTTGTTTATACTGTACTGTTATTTATTTTCTTTTAATAAACTCGATTCTTCGATCGATTTGTGCTTCTACAAAAATATAGATAACTTTCCAGAATATGTTTCTTTGAAAAACGGTTTCGTACATGTTTTAAAATTCATAAGTTTCTTATTTTTTGCAATATAATAAAATATTTCTTCGAAAAAATGCATAAAAACACTTATAATCAATTTTCCAAAATAAAAGGTTGTCTTTCATTAAAAATTCCTTTATAAAATTTATATACTCATAAAATAAATATTAGTGAGATTGAATCCGCACTTCTTTACCACATTAGCATCAAAAATTATTTTTCATACATATTGCATTATTTGGGACTACTATTATTCTAACATGCATTAAATCTCATTCCAACAATTTTCTAAATAATACATAATTTCTCACTTTTTAATTTAACAAGAATTATAATCATTTATACGAATCACACCATCTATTCAACATATCATGACACAAAATAATTAAGATTAAGTAATCTACAACTAACATGCCAATCAAAATTTAATAATTAAATTCTACATCACTAGCATAAAATTTACTCCTAAATTAGAAAGGATTTTAGAATCACCCACCCAAAATTGAAGATTTTTCATGCACTCAAATGAACCCATAGAATTAGAAGCTCCTAGTGAAAACTCCAATTTGTATCCTCGAATTCCGCGCACAAGGAAAGAGCCTCCGACACCATTTTCGGCTAGAGCAAGGACAACAACTCCACTTTCGGCATGCAACAGTAAGGGGGCACTCCAACTCACCTCACTTCACATATGCATATATATTTATATGATTATATATATACATGTATAATAAAGATTGTATAGGGTAGATTTGTATGAGAGTAGGTGGAGTAGGCAACAGTGGGCATGTGCTGGTTTGGTGGCTTGCTTTCGGACTAGACATAGGAGGAAAGAAAGCATGGGAAAAGCATTCATGAATGTATCTATATATTTACATATATATATATATATATATATATATATATACACACACACACACACACACACACATAATGTGATGAGATTGATGTGGAGAAGACAACAGACTTGCTGGTTGGAGTTTTCAGAAAATGAACAAAGAGGAAAGAAAGAGAAATGAACAAAAAGAAATGTGAAGGGGTACTAGTAGGAGTTAATAAAGTGGCTATAGTAACTACTTGTCCACTAAACCACTAACTCCACTCTTCTAATTCAAAATTTGGACTTCCCTCCATCCCCAGAAGAAAAAGCCGGTTGGTTTCCCCATGGTTGAGTGTGCACATTGCAGGTGTGCACGTGCACGTGCTTGCACTAGCACACACTTCACTCATACACATGTACATATATATATTTTTTATTCAAAAACATATTTATATAATACATTGTAAATATTTAAGTAAAATTATTTTAATAAAAGTTACAGATTTTCATGCACAAATAAAATAAACATACACACTTCAGAATCACACTTTGAAAAGAACACGCTTAAATACGTGCACCGAAAAAAACACGTACTTAGCACGTAAAAATACCAAAATAAAAAATTCAAATTTATCAACGGAAATTTATTAAAATATAATCGAAAAAAATATTTAAAAAAATATTTTTGTTGATTTTATATATTCCACGACGTAATCACTATGTACATAGAAAACACGTACATTACACGTACAAAATTATTATAATCAAAATAGGGGAAATGAATTTTTGTTTTATAAAAATGGATTTGAATACATAAAATAAATAATTGAAACACAGAAACATCACACGTAGCGGTGGAAAAATACGTAGTCGATACGTGCATCGATAATACGTAAAAAGCACGTAAAAACACAAAGATCGTAATTTATATTTGAGTTGACTCAAATAGGATAAAATCAATACGGAAAATGCATAAATAGTCGGAATCCAAAATACATAGCAAAAATACGTTACAAATATTACTAGTAACGGTACAAAATACACGTGCATAACATACAAGGGTAAAATTGTCATTTTCAATTTTGCGGGGTGTTACACTATTGTAACACCCCTACCCCGAGCTCAAAAAATTTATACAATTTAGAAGGCAAATTAATTATAGTATAGTACAACTGCCCACCATAGGCTGCCTCTCAAAAGGTGGTTAACCGAATTGGTGACTCTTGATCATAGGCAATATTATTTATTAATATTATATTCTTTGTAATCTATCGATATGGGACAATTCTCAACTCTTCCCCGCTCTCTCTCTCCTGAGAGAAACAGCAGCACCCACGTGGGCCCAGCCTTGGGCACCACATCATAAGAGAAGACCAAGACAACAGCCTCTGTCTTTTCCCCTTCACCAACCGGGTGGGCCCCCTTCCTCCTCCACCTCAGCCATGGCTACGAAGTCAAACAGCACCTTGCTATTTTTCTTCAACGTGGGCCCCCCTTCAATAATATTTCCATATAACCCCTTCTATAGGAATCCCTATCGGCAATAGTCACATCTCCATATATATATATATATATCTATATATATTATACTCTTTGAAAATTACGGGGTGTTACACAGTAACCAGGTAGGTTGCTCTTTTTTTTGTTTTGGTTGGATTTTTGGTGTTTTCGGGTGTTTTTTTGGTGTGATTTTGTGTGCTAAGGTGGGGAAAGCCTATTATACATATAGAAGTGTTTATAAAAGTGTTTAAAAGTAATAATTATCAGAGATTTGAACGAGTTTGGATGAGATTTCGAAGTTGTTTTTGCATTGGATTGCTGTCAGTTCCAGATTGGAACGAGAATTGACATAGTTGCTAATGATATTACCTAAAATTAATTAAATAAAAATTGTAGCTCACTGTGTCTAGTTTCCAGAACATCTGACGGATCCTCAATCTAACTCATAGATTGTAAAATATGCAATTTCTACCACTGTACTGTTGTAGTTTCAGAATTTTAATATAACGGTCAGTTTTCAGAATTTATTGAATATGAACCCTTTAAATTAATTTATTTGAGTACAGATTTTTATGGTAAATTCCTCCTTATGTGCTAAACTTAAATTGATTTTTCCAAAATTTAATTTTGACTTTAAAATGTATTGTTTTGAGGAACGAAATCATGTAACTATCAGATTTTGGATGAAAGATAGTTTTCAGAATTTATTGAATATCAATCCTTTAAATTAATTTATTTAAGTCTAGAATTTTATGGTGAATTTCTTGATATGTTCTGGATTTAAGTTAATTTTTCCAGAATTTAATATTGATTTTAGAGTGTACTGTTTTGAATGAAAAAATCGTTTAATTTTCAGATTTTGTAAAAAATCTATATTTTCATGGATGAAATGTGCTTCTATACATATAATTGAGTTCTCATAGAAATATTGGTTGATTGAGATGAATGTGACTAATGAAGAGTAGTTTGTATAATTAAATCAAGTTGAGTATTAATTTGAGGATTGGGATTATGATGTGAACCCTAGAAAGATTGTTGATGATATGTGGAGTTATAAGACTCTAGAGGTTGAGTGGGACCCTAACATACCGGTAGTTGAGATTTTGTGGATATTTGGCCTGTATGGCTTTTGTTGTTAATTTAGTTTATTCCGGTAAGGTACACCAACTCTAGGGAGGCTGTTATTTAATTAATAAAAATAAACATAAGGACCGGAACTAGTGGAGATGTGATAGATCTTGGGAAACGTAAGTAGGAGGGACCTGTATAGTGGATGGATGAGGTTCGGGACTATAGCCGTGGTTGGACGGTTTGATTTCAAAGGCTATGATTATCATTGCCATCTCCCGAGTTCGCACGTTGAGGATCTTTTACAGTTGGGCGGTTTTATTCTGAAGGCTGCGATCTATTCGTGGAATTTTGGCATGAAATGTTTAGGGCGACGCTTACATGGTGCTTGCGCATGGAGGGTGCTAGTATATCTGGTAGATACCGAGACGTAGGCCTATTTGCGGAGTATTCTGGATCTTGTTTCTATCACCGTAGTAGGATTAGTTGCATAACGAGGGATTAAACCCTATAAAGTGGAGAATATTAAGGGTGTGCATCGGACCTTTGTAGAATGGGATGCATAGAATCCGACAAGTATGCATTAGAAGTCAGCATATGCATTTGTGTTTTCTTGACTTGGTTTCATGTATGCTTGCATTTTGTTTTCATTCCATACACTCGACACTTAGCCTAGTTCCACTTGTTGACTTATGATTTTTATTCTTTATATTTTTATTTAAGTTTGTACTCTTTTGAATATTACTCACACCGTTATAGCTGACCCTTGTAGTTTTGGGGGTTAGGAATATCTTTAGCCCCATGTTTTACAGGTAGATATCATTAGCAGGAATTAGGAGCATGTAGTAGAACATTTAAATGTTTATGCATATTTTGTAAAAGGAATGATTGTAAAAAGAAAGTTGTATTTATAGTGATTTTAAATACCGTTGTGTTGTAAAAAGAATTGTAATTTAAAGTGTTTAAATTTCGTTGTGCTGTTGTAAAGAGAGTTAATGAAATGAAAATTTTTTAATTTTCCCTGTGTTTGTACGATGTTTATAATTGCAATTGAAGTTGATGTTGGGAATTGTGCAACTTATTTTTAATTTTATTTATTGAAAATTCGGGGTATTATAGAGTCGGTATCAGAGCAAACTTCAATTAGTAATACTAAACATGGTATAAAGAAACAAAATTAGGGAGGACATTAGAAGTGTGAGTACCTAGGGAGGACATTCGAAGTGTGAGTATCTAGGGTGGACATTAGAAGTGTGAGTACCTAAGATGGACATTAGAAGTGTGAGTACCTAGGTGGACATTAGATATGTGAGTATGTTGTTTTGATCATGAATGCTTGTAATGAAATTTAAATTATTTGTATGTCTAGATTCAACTATAAATTTCTTTATCGTGGGTTGATTTTTTTCGCATAAATAGAAGATGAATGATTTATTTTCTCTTGCTGTTATAGCTACCTTTTAACTATTTTTATTATTATTGACGTTAAGTTGGGATAATTTTATTAGTTATTGACTTATCTATTTTTGTACAAATCTAATTATAATTATAAAGTATGTTTTGCAAGTTCTAGCCTATTTGTTCTATAAGTTTTGTATTTTATAGAAACAAATTTTATTATTTAAGTTTGGAATGTGGCAAATCTAGATTATTTTTTCAATCGGTGTTTGCAGTTATAGTTTTGAATGACATAGTGTTTGATTTTTGCTTGTCACTTTTGAGTGACGGATACTATTATAGTTGCAATATAATTAACAACATTTACTTGTATTTTGTTTTCTTTCGATTATTGCTTTAAATATATTATATTTTTGTACGTAGACTACATTTTCCCTTCTCTTTTATCTTTATCTTCCTTAAAATTCTGTCTTTCATATTTTTATGTACTTTTATGGTTACTCATTTATTTTTCTATTACTGTTACGCATTATATTAGTTTAATTCCTACTTATTGAATTATTAATTTCTTTTATTATTATTCCTATTGTATTTTAATTCACATTCATTTATATATACTTTGATTTTTCGATGCTATATATTCCATTGTTTTGTATTGTCTTATTTTTCGATGTATTTAAACTTGATTTTAATCCTTGTACTCATATAGATATGATATACCTCTGCACATTGAAAATTTTATTTTATTATCAATTTTGTTTTTACACCTTATATTCAATACCTTTATTATTACTTAATGTTTACTACCTTTGTTATATTTACTTTCACCGTTTATAACTACTTATTTTATTACCTTATTTTATTATTTTTATACTTTTACTATAATATACTATAGTCGCTTGTTACCTTAATATTATGATTTTTACCCTCCTTGTTATTTTCTTACTACATACACTTTCTACTGTTTACTGTATATTTTATGGCATATGATTATTTATGCTACATAGTTATTTCTCATTCGCAATTACATTTAAGCTTATGCATGTATTTCATTGCATCTTTCTCCTTACTTTTATAAATCATTTTTTTTCACTACTACTAATTCCTAATATTTATGTTTGATATTTATAATCTGTACATCTATTTTAATATTCCATCGTGTGACTTTCTACTCAATTACCTACTTTTGCTTCTATTTTTATATCACGAATTTCAAAACGTAACATCATACTTAAATTAAACATCCAATATTCCACTACATATGGAAGATACATCATTCCATTTATCGTTTTGTTGCAACCGGATGTCGAGAAGGCAAATATGCAACTAGACGTTAATGGAGGCAAACTTTCAACTTGATGTCGGGAGGCAAAAACTACAACCGAATAACCAGACGGCAACCTGGAACGTGATGTCGTGGAGGCAATTTGCCACTTGATGTCAAAGAGGCAAGTCTACAGCTAGACATCAATGAGACGAACCCACAACAAAGAAATTTCTACTCTAATAACCCCACTTTTAGTTATATATATATTACTTATCACTATCCTATTTTTTTGTACTCGTTCATACCATTTTATAAGATTTTAAAACTTAGCCTATGCTACTTCCACTTTGTTATTCATAATACAGTTACACTTATATACACATTTAAAGACCTTATTATTTATACTTGTTTTTCTATCTGTCTTTTTTTTTTGATTGGTTAAAGGTAGGGTAAGTCCCTACCTCACTAGAGATATATTAATATAGAAATAAATACAGGTAAATAATACCTAAGGCCAAGATAGTTCAGCTAAACAGATGCCGAACACTTGGTCCCAAAAAAGCTTACGGAAATAGTTATAGCAACTTTAGAAACATAGAGTTTTTCAACAAATTATCCAAAATATCAAAACATCAAAAAAGCAGCTTGAAGGCTGGTGCTATCTTAGGCTGAGCAGCTATCTCCCGCACTGTCAGCTTAATCGATCCGAATGAGTGCTTGCTTGAGGAGGACGTCTTGCACTCCAGCAAGCTCCATCTCTTGAATGAGTGATGCCTTCTTCTTGCTGTTATCGAGCCCATCTAGCCAAGATTGAAACCAAAAAATTGCATTAGAAATAATTTCTTTTGGTTGCATAGTCTTAGAAGAGAAAGTGCGATCATTTCTAGCAACACATAAACTCCAACAAATTGAGATTGTCAGTAGGTGCCAAATGTGTCTGTGTACTCGGTTTCCAAAGCACCAAGAAGTAAAGCATTCATGCAAGTCAGAAGGCAAGGTGTGTATGTGGAAAAGTGTAGTGAAATATGTGTAATGCCCTGATTTTTCAAATTAATGAAAAATTATTTATTTGGCACGTAGTGTGCACGTGTAATATTTTGGTTAATATTTTCATCAAGATGTTTCAATTTGTGCTTTTTGTTTTGTACCAAAGCCTTATTTTAATTAGATAAAAAGCCCTTTTTCTTAAAGCCCAAAATGTACTTCATTTATTTTATTTTTAAATAACTATGGTTTTGGGCCATTAATTAAAGCCCATGGTTTAATTCTGTTTTTACAACTTGTAATGTGGAACTTGTTTTAAAGACTTTTTATTTTGTACAAGTTTCTTTTATGGTGACTAGTGCATGCACGTGCATTTCACATACACGTGCATGAGCACACTTTCTTGGCCGGATTGGGAAGAGAAGTGGATCAAGTCATGGGTAGTTATCTAGAGTGTGGGTAGTTATTACAACTCCCTAGTTCATCCTAGCCCTTGACCCTATAACTATCTACTAAATCTTAGCCCTCCATCTCACCCAAAATGGTGTATAAATACCCCTCTCTCTTAAACATCTTCTACACTAAGATCCCTTGAAAGAAGATATATATATATTAAAGAATTGGTGAGTGAGAGTTCTCTTGGAGGCCGATCATCTCTGCAGAGGAGCTTCGGTGTGGAGCAAGGAGCAAGGAGCAAGGAGTCGTGCATTGCATTAAGAAGTCTTACTGGATTCGTTTATTTCGTCAATAAGGTGGGTGTTTCTCAGGACTTCTAATGTAGTAATTATATTATGGCAATAATGATTGTTACCATGCTTGTGAAAAGTAAGTTTAAACATATTAGATTGCCCTGTGTATGTTTATGATGAAAGTTGTGAAGGACTAATAATGAAGTAATGACACTGTAATAAGACTGAAATAGGCCTGTACAGTCGACTGTCACGTGGACAGGTCGACTGGTACGAGGCGAATGTTTATTCATGATTTATTGGAAAATTAATAATGTACGTGTGTACAAACTGAAGTGATAGAATGATTGCTAAACTTATTTCCCCATACTATACATGACTGAGGAGACATGAACAGATGAAAAAGAACTAGTGATAATTAGCAAAACTAGGAATAACCCGTACAGTCGACTGTCGATGTAAACAGCCGACCGGTATTGAATTAAATTAAGAATAGTCCAGAAATTCCATGAAACGAAGTATTTTTATTGTGATGTTCTAGTGTGCTAAATTGAGATTTAGTATTCATTTCTGCAAGTAAATGATGAGTAAATGAAAATGCATGCTAAACATTTCCCTTGAGGAAAGGAAACATTAGTTATGTGAAACTGTATGTGGTGATGTTAGCGAACAGCCAAGAAATTACATGTTTATGTAGTATGAATATATTGTATTGATGCATGTGAGTTGAAGATTCTTTAAATTGAAATTTAACCTGTTCAGCCGACCTAATGCAAGTAGCAAGTCGACTGGGCTTAAAACCCCAGGACAGACGACTGATTGAATGACAGTCGACTGTCACGTGAATGATATTTTGAACATGGAAAATTGCGGAGCAGCCGACTGGCCATGTGCAGCAGTCGACTCTCCTGAGCAGTTATGAAGAACTTGATTTGACTGAACAAGTCGACTGGGCTTTCTCCAAGTCGACTGTCCAGAATATTCTGATATGTCAGAGATTTCATGTGGTTTCTGTTAAAAGTTGTGAATCTTATGATTGATGTTGGTAAACTCTATTTGTTGGTTGCCTCCATGAAATGAATCATCGATTTGAATTGAGAATTAAATGAATATGAAAGCTAAGATCATGATAAAGGAAGTCTGAGAGACTATTAAATGAATTCATGAGTTGAAAATGCTCAAATTGGAAGTTGTGAATTGGAAATTGAAACAAAAGAGCAGCTAAGTCTCCCCCGGCATTTGGAAAGAAATGAAATGAAATGAGAATTGAAAGACCAAGGTTGGTCATGTTTGAATGAAATGAATAAGTCCGGTTTAGTGGAGAGGCTAACTCTAGAGCTTTGATTTTTATTCATGATTCTAATAATTAGTACATAGTGGAGATGTGATGAAAGTGAGGGAAAAATACGAGTATGAGAACTAGGGTTTACGGTGCGGGTGGGTGAGCCACAGAATGCATGCTTGATGAGTCAAGACATGGCGTGGGCACAACTCAGAATGATCGGACTCTAGCCACGCTTGTGGGATGTTTGGTGACTGCAAGAGGATCGTGTGCCATGAAGTGAGGCTGAATTGCCACAGAATGCATGCTTGATGAGTCAAGACATGGCGTGGGATTCCCCTCCAGAATTTTCTGTACACGAGCTTGTACTCATAAATCATCTAGGATACTCACCGTAATTACAGTAGTAGATTAAGTCATGGCGAGGGATTGAACCCTACAAAGATGAAGAACGATTAAGAGGCTTGCCCTCGGACCTATGTAGTATGGAATGCATAGAATCCGAACAAGTGCGCATTAGTGTCATGTAAATTAAATAATTGCATTAAGGATTAAGTGCACAATCACATCACGACCTCATTAAGATTTTTCCCCTTTACTCTATTTTGATATGTGAACAAGTTTGTGATCTGTTAAGAAATGAGAATCGTTATACTGTTTCTGGCATAGAGATGATGGCCATGTATAATTATCGTCGGTTGAATAAACTGACGTACCCACAGTTTTGTATGCAGGATAAATGGCATGAAAAAGATTAAAGAGGAACAAATGCTTAAAGATTTCTCAATGTTGTTGTACATTTGTTTCATTGTTGTAAATTTTACTTCCGCTGTGCAATGTAAAGTGTAATATTGATGTAAACTCTGATGTAAAGTGAAAAGTTTAAATTTTCTTGTAAAATTGTACTAAAGGAAATGAAAAGATCGTGTAGAACATCTCGAATTCAGTGTATTTGGGATTCGGGGCGTTACAGAGTGGTATCAGAGCCACGTTTTCTACGCTTTCCACACTTGTACAAATCTATAAGGAACGACACCCTAGAAGTGGACATTAGAGTGTGTGTCTGAGTTTAGAGATTTAAATGTAAGTGACTTACATTTGTGTTGCTCTAAGACTTGTGCGTCTTCCTCTCTATTTCTAAGATGGCTGATCACTTCGACCCTGCTGTAGACGACGACTGGCATATCATTGAGGAAGAGTACCATCCTGGACAGGCTGATCCCGAGGAAGAGTACCATCCTGGGCAAGCAGATTCTGATGAGGAGGAGTGGCCTGAATCTCGAGAGATTACCCCATCTCCAGACTCGCCTGACGATTCTTCTTCTGATGAAGAAGATGGACCAGTTTTGAGTAGTCTTGTGGCTTCTCTTCAGAGGCAGGTAGAAACACTGCGAGAGAGAGTCGGATTATTGGAGGCTCAGCTGGCAAAGCGAAAGGACGACTTTTTAGTTCTCAGTCACCGGGTATTGGAACTTGAGAAGAGGAAAAACCTGACAGATGTGCTGAAGGACGAAGTTGATGAACTACGGGGAGAACTTCGAGAAGCGAAGAGGAACCGTAGGAGTTAGATTGTTGTAGCTTCTATTTCTTTCATTCTGATGTTAATGAATGTTTTTTTTCAATTCGGATGTATAAAGATTGGAATTCAATGAAATGCAAGTTGATTTAAATTCTTGTCTTATACTTCGAATTTAATGGATCTTTTGCATCAGAATATGTCGAGAAGAGGAGCTAGAAATGGGGAAGGTTTGGATCTGGAAATGGAACTTGCGAGGGTCTATCAGACGCTCAATGTCGTGGCTCAGAACCAAGGAAGGGGGCCTGCGAATCCAGTGCTCGAGGCGATTAAACTGGTGGAATCGTTCAAGCGAATGAAACCACCTGTATTCGAGGGAAAGTCAGACCCAGATGCGGCTGACAACTGGATTTGTCAAGTGGAGACAATCTTTGAGGTGTTGGAGACCCCGGAAGGCAGTAAGGTCAAGTTGGCGACTTTGCAATTTGAGAAGGACGTGGCTGTGTGGTGGCAGTCGATGAAGAGGACCATGGGAGGCATAGTGCTTGGCTGGGAGGAATTTCTGGAAGAATTCCGCAGTTACTATTTTCCCTCCGATGTTCAAGAGAAGAAGGCTATGGAGTTTCTGTCACTACAGCAAGGTAGCATGTCAGTGAGAGAGTATGAGACTAAGTTTACTCAGCTCTCTAGGTATGCTCCAGAACTGGTGATGGATGAGGCTAAGAAGGCTCGTAAGTTCGAGCATGGATTGAGACCGAGCTTGAGGTCCCGGATGATACCTCTTGGTATCAGAAGATTTGACAAGTTGGTAAAGAGGGCAGCAGCGACGGAAGCAGACATAGAGCAGTTCCATATTGTTCAGAACCGGAGGAACAACTGGCAGTCTGGAAAGAGGCCTGCACATTCTGGGAGTTTCAAGGGGCAACCATCTGCACAAAGGTTCAAACCGACAGGGGCGAATGCTGTTAGTGTAGCTGGAGGATCTGGAAACAATGTGGTGAGACCTTCTGCGGTGACTTGCTACAACTGTGGTGAAACGGGACATTACCAATCTCAATGCTCCAAACCACGGAATGGTAATCGCAATGCACCAGCGCAGCAGACTGGGAAAAGGCCGTACCAACCAGGGCGAGTATTTGCCTTGACGGAAGCAGATGCTGATGAGGTTGATCATGTCATCACTGGTACGAAGGCTGATGGTTAGAAGTTTTTGTCATTTCTTTTTCCCGCTGTTTAGTGAAACTGTTACGTAATGAGTGTGTATTATGTAACAGGCGAACTTTATGTGAATGGAATGAAAGCTGTTGTGTTGTTCGATACTGGATCCTCTCATACTTTTGTGTCTCCTAAATTTGCTAAAGTGTTGGGAGTTGAACCGAAGATTTTTCCAGGTAAGATCCTAGCAGTAGCTACTCCATCAGGGGAAACTTTAACCACTGATCGGTATTACGCTGATTGCGAGATTGTGATTGGAGATCGAATCTTTGGCATTGATCTGATCGAGCTGACTATCTTGGGAGTCAATGTTATCATTGGCATCGATTGGATGTCGGTGTACAGTGCAAGCATCGAGTGTAAGACCAAGACGGTAACAGTGAAGGCTCCAGGTGGACCTGAAGTCACTTTCCAAGGGAAGCAAAAATGTTCTAAGCTGGTGGCAGCTATCCACAAGGAAGAGACTCCTGTGGAAGTGCAAGGGATTCCTGTGGTTCGGGACTATCTGACTATGTTCTTGGATGATTTTCCTGAGTTACCCCCGCATCGTGATATAGAGTTCAGCATCACTGTTCAACCGGGAAGTGCACCCATTTCTAAAGCACCGTATAGGATGGCTCCAGTAGAACAGGATGAGGTGAAACGGCAGAATGAGGAACTGTTGGAGAAAGGCTTTATTCAACCTAGTGCATCACCTTGGGGAGCACCAGTGCTTTTGGTAAAGAAGAAGGATGGATCGATGAGAATGTGTATCGATTACCGAGAGCTGAATAAGGTCACTGTTCAGAATAAGTATCCTATTCCTCGAATTGATGACTTGTTCGATCGTCTACAAGGAGCAGCTGTATTCTCCAAAATAGATCTTCGATCAGCATATCACCAGGTTCGAGTGAAAGCTGAAGATGTGCACAAGACTGCATTTAGAACTCGGCATGGGCATTACGAATTCTTAGTTATGCCATTCGGAGTGACGAATGCACCCGCAATCTTCATGGATTTGATGAACAGAGTTCTGAGGCCATTCATTGATTCTTTCGTCGTGGTATTCATCGACAATATTCTCGTGTACTCCAAGTCAGAGGAGGAGCACACCGAGCATCTGGCAGCAGTTTTGAAGAAGCTGGAAGAGCAAAAGTTGTATGCCAAGTTATCCAAGTGTGATTTCTGGAAATCTGAAGTGGCATTCCTAGGTCACATCCTTTCTAAGGAGGGAGTGGCAACTGACCCTCAGAAGATAGAGGCAGTGAGAGATTGGGCTAGGCCTACTACAGTGAAGAAAGTCAGAAGTTTTCTTGGAATGACTGGATACTACAGGAGATTCATTCAAGGTTATGCTCAGATAGCTGTACCGCTTACTAGTCTGACCAAGAAGAATGTGAACTTCAAGTGGACTGAGTAATGTGAGGCGAGCTTTCAGGAGTTGAAAGAGAAGCTGACTACTGCACCTATTTTGGCTTTGCCTAGAGCAGGTGTTGAGTATGATGTGTATCGCGATGCTTCACATCGTGGGCTTGGTTGTGTCTTAATGCAAGAAGGAAGAGTAATTGCTTATGGGTCTAGGAAACTACGGCCACATGAGAAGAATTACCCTGACTCATGATCTGGAGTTGGCTGCGATTATCTTTGCCCTGAAGCAATGGAGACACTACGTATACGGTGAGAAGTTGAACATGTACATGGACCACAAGAGCTTGAAGTATATATATCAGCAAAGGGATCTGAATCTGAGGCAGCGGAGATGGTTGGAAGTGCTCGAGGATATGCGACCTGAGATCAAATATCATCCTGGGAAGGCTAATGTTGTGGCTGATGCACTTAGTCACAAGAGCAGTTTAGCCAGTTTGATTACAACTCAGAAGCATCTGATTGAGGAATTAGATCGAGTAGGTATTGAGGTTGTCTTACAAGGATTGGGAGCATCTTTGGCTCAGTTGAGGCTTCAGCCTACACTGAATGGAAGGATTATTGCAAGTCAGGAGGTTGATGCTGATATTCTGGAGATGAAGGAGCAGGTTGGTGCTGGCAGGTTGCCCAGATTTCAAATCAGGGACGGAGTGCTGTGGTTCGGAGATAGGCTATGTGTTCCAAATCAGGTGGACCTGAAAGAGAGTATTCTTCAGGAGGCACATGCTACTCTTTTTTCAGTACATCCTGGGAGTACTAAGATGTATAAAGACATCAAACAACATTTCTGGTGGTCAGGTTTGAAGCGGAATGTGGCTGAATTTGTGGCGAAGTGTGAGGTTTGTCAGCAAGTCAAAGCCGAAAATCAGAGACCCGGAGGTCTATTACAGCCGTTACCTATTCCGGAATGGAAGTGGGATAACATCAGTATGGATTTCATCACGGGATTGCCTAAGAGTCCTAAAGGCAATGATGCAATTTGGGTTATAGTCGATCGACTGACCAAGTCCGCTCACTTTTTGGCGATGAAACTCACTGCTTCGATGGACAAGTTGGCTGAGTTGTATGTTGGCGAGATCGTCCGGCTTCATGGTGTTCCGTCAACTATTGTGTCTGATCGAGATGCGTGGTTTACTTCGCATTTCTGGAGGAGTCTTCAGACAGCTTTGGGAACCAAGACAGATTTTAGCACTGCTTTTCATCCGCAAACCGATGGGCAGACCGAGAGAGTCAACCGTATTCTTGAGGATATGCTTCGGTGTTGTATACTAGACTTTGGAGGCAGTTGGGAAAGGCCTTTACCTTTGGTAGAGTTTGCCTACAACAACAATTTTCAGGCTAGCATCGGGATGGCGCCGTACGAAGCTCTGTATGGCAGGAAGTGCAGAACGCCTGTTTGTTGGTTTGAAGTTGGGGAGCGTCAGTTGTTTGGTCCTGAGCTTGTACAGCAAACCTCTGAGAAGATTGTTCTGATCAGGAAAAGGTTGGTGGAAGCTCAGAGCAGGCAGAAAAGCTATGCAGACAACCGGAGAAGGGACCTTGAGTTTGAGGTTGGTGACTTCATCTTTCTAAAAGTATCCCCCAGTAAAGGTGTGGTTCGTTTTGGCAAAGGCGGGAAGTTAGCCCCGAGGTTTATAGGCCCGTATAAGATATTGAAAAGGATCGGGAAAACTGCTTATCGGCTTGAATTACCGAAAGAGTTATCTCAGGTGCACAATGTCATTCACGTGTCTATGCTGAGAGGTTATATTCCAGACCCGAGTCATCATTTGCCTGAAGTGCCGGAAGGTTTGCAGTTGGATCTGAACTACATCGAGTCTCCTGTCGAGATTGTTGATCGTCGAGAAAAAGTCTTGAGGAATAAGACGATACCGATGGTCAAGGTAGTCTGGAGAAACCATTTGGTTGAAGAGGCTACTTGGGAATCTGAGGAGAGGATGTTGAAGGACTATCCTGAGCTTTTTGTTTGATTGTATCTGTGTATCTTTTGTTCTTGTTGTTGTGTTGTTTTTTTTTTTAGTTTCTCACTCTTGACTGTAGTTCCGGGGACGGAACTATTCTAAGGAGGGAGTGTTGTAATGCCCTGATTTTTCAAATTAATGAAAAATTATTTATTTGGCACGTAGTGTGCACGTGTAATAGTTTGGTTAATATTTTCATCAAGATGAGTAAAGATATTTCAATTTGTGCTTTTTGTTTTGTACCAAAGCCTTATTTTATTAGATAAAAAGCCCTTTTTCTTAAAGCCCAAAATGTACTTCATTTATTTTATTTTTAAATAACTATGGTTTTGGGCCATTAATTAAAGCTCATGGTTTAATTCTGTTTTTACAACTTGTAATGTGGAACTTGTTTTAAAGACATTTTATTTTGTACAAGTTTCTTTTATGGTGACTAGTGCATGCACGTGCATTTCACATACACGTGCATGAGCACACTTTCTTGGCCGGATTGGGAAGAGAAGTGGATCAAGTCATGGGTAGTTATCTAGAGTGTGGGTAGTTATTACAACTCCCTAGTTCATCCTAGCCCTTGACCCTATAACTATCTACTAAATCTTAGCCTTCCATCTCACCCAAAATGGTGTATAAATACCCCTCTCTTAAACATCTTCTACACTAAGATCCCTTGAAAGAAGATATATATATATTATAGAATTGGTGAGTGAGAGTTCTCTTGGAGGCCGATCATCTTTGCAGAGGAGCTTCGGTGGAGCAAGGAGTCGTGCATTGCATTAAGAAGCCTTACTGGATTCGTTTATTTCGTCAATAAGGTGGGTGTTTCTCAGGACTTCTAATGTAGTAATTATGTTATGGCAATAATGATTGTTACCATGCTTGTGAAAAGTAAGTTTAAACATATTAGATTGCCCTGTGTATGTTTATGATGAAAGTTGTGAAGGACTAATAATGAAGTAATGACACTATAATAAGACTGAAATAGGCCTGTACAGTCGACTGTCACATGGACAGGTCGACTGGTACGAGGCGAATGTTTATTCATGATTTATTGGAAAATTAATAATGTACGTGTGTACAAACTGAAGTGATAGAATGATTGCTAAACTTATTTCCCCATACTATACATGACTGAGGAGACATGAACAGATGAAAAAGAACTAGTGATAATTAGCAAAACTGGGAATAACCCGTACAGTCGACTGTTGATGTAAACAGCCGACCGGTATTGAATTAAATTAAGAATAGTACAGAAATTCCATGAAACGAAGTATTTTTATTGTGATGTTCTAGTGTGCTAAATTGAGATTTAGTATTCATTTCTGCAAGTAAATGATGAGTAAATGAAAATGCATGCTAAACATTTTCCTTGAGGAAAGAAAACATTAGTTATGTGAAACTGTATGTGGTGATGTTAGCGAACAGCCAAGAAATTACATGTTTATGTAGTATGAATATATTGTATTGATGCATGTGAGTTGAAGATTCTTTAAATTGAAATTTAATCTGTTCAGCCGACCTAATGCAAGTATCAAGTCGACTGGGCTGAGTATGAAAATTGTAATTAAAACCCCAGGACAGACGACTGATTGAATAACAGTCGACTGTCACGTGAATGATATTTTGAACATGGAAAATTGCGGAGCAGCCGGCTGGCCATGTGCAGCAGTCGACTCTCCTGAGCAGTTATGAAGAACATGATTTGACTGAACAAGTCGACTGGGCTTTCTCCAAGTCGACTGTCCAGAATATTCTGATATGTCAGAGATTTCATGTGGTTTCTGTTAAAAGTTGTGAATCTTATGGTTGAAGTTGGTAAACTCTATTTGTTGGTTGCCTCTATGAAATGAATCATCAATTTGAATTGAGAATTAAATGAATATGAAAGCTAAGATCATGATAAAGGAAGTTTGAGAGACTATTAAATGAATTCATGAGTTGAAAATGCTCAAATTGGAAGTTGTGAATTGGAAATTGAAACAAAAGAGGAGCTAAGTCTCCCCCGGCATTTGGAATGAAATGAAATGAAATGAGAATTGAAAGACCAAGGTTGGTCATGTTTGAATGAAATGAATAAGTCCGGTTTAGTGGAGAGGCTAACTCTAGAGCTTTGATTTTTATTCATGATTCTAATAATTAGTACATAGTGGAGATGTGATGAAAGTGAGGGAAAAATACGAGTATGAGAACTAGGGTTTACGGTGCGGGTGGGTGAGCCACAGAATGCATGCTTGATGAGTCAAGACATGGCGTGGGCACAACTCAGAATGATCGGACTCTAGCCACGCTTGTGGGATGTTTGGTGACTGCAAGAGAATCGTGTGCCATGAAGTGAGGCTGAATTGCCACAGAATGCATGCTTGATGAGTCAAGACATGGCGTGGGATTCCCCTCCAGAATTTTCTGTACACGAGCTTGTACTCATAAATCATCTAGGATACTCACCGTAATTACAGTAGTAGATTAAGTCATGGCGAGGGATTGAACCCTACAAAGATGAAGAACGATTAAGAGGCTTGCCCTCGGACCTGTGTAGTATGGAATGCATAGAATCCGAATATGTGCGCATTAGTGTCATGTAAATTAAATAATTGCATTAAGGATTAAGTGCACAATCACATCACGACATCATTAAGATTTTTTCCCTTTACTCTATTTTGATATGTGAACAAGTTTGTGGTCTGTTAAGAAATGAGAATCGTTATACTGTTTCTGGCATAGAGAGGATGGCCATGTATAATTATCGTCGGTTGAATAAACTGACGTACCCACAGTTTTGTATGCAGGATAAATGGCATGAAAAAGATTAAAGAGGAACAAATGCTTAAAGATTTCTCAATGTTGTTGTACATTTGTTTCATTGTTGTAAATTTTACTTCCGCTGTGCAATGTAAAGTGTAATATTGATGTAAACTCTGATGTAAAGTGAAAAGTTTAAATTTCCTTGTAAAATTGTACTAAAGGAAACGGAAAGATCCTGTAGAACATCTCGAATTCAGTGTATTTGGGATTCGGGGCGTTACAATATGTCCAAGTACTAGTAGCAATAGGGCAGTCGAAAAAGCTATGATAGGTCGTCTCGACAGGACATGCACAAGCTGTGCATGTCGTGTCTCCAGGCCAGCCTTTGGAGTGGAGGAATTATTTGGAGTTGAGTTTATCCCAACTCATTTACCAGATGAAAAGTTTGCATTTAAGCGGTGCTGAAGAAGTCCATATTGCAGCAAAATATGGGGAACGGAGGCCAGAGGTGATAAAGAAGTTGTAAGCTGACTTGACAGTAAAATAGGCAGATGCCGTGAGTCTCCATGAAGGTTGATCTCCTGAGTGTGAAGGCTGGAATTCTGCAATCAGATCAAGTAGTTTCTTCTTCTCATCTCGAATGGAATAGTTGGAGACACATTTAAGTCTCGGTTGCCAGAGCCACTTACCATGAATCCAGGTGCATTGGGAGAGGACATCAGCTTCCAAATTCCATGCTGCAGCAGCTAGTGATGGACACAAGGAAGTTATATTGTTGCCATTTATCCATTTTGACGTCCAAAATTTGATAAGGTTCCCCTTACCTAACTTCCAATTGACATTTATCAAGAATTATTCTCTGAGATGGAAGATCCCTTTCCAGAAGCTTGAAGCAGTTGACGGGCATGTCAAGGTGTTGGAGTTGCTTCTAAAATAAAGGATCCTTAATGTTTGGCTAGGTAGTGAGTCAGAGGATATCAACTTCCACCACCATTTCATGAGAAGAGCTTCATTGAAGACTTTCAAATCTATAACCCCCTAGTCCACCTTATTTCTTAGGTTGGCGATCTTTGGCCACCGCATGCATGCCACTCCTCTTACATCAGTGTCGGAGCCACACCAAAAAAACCTACTGTGAATCTGATTAATTCTTTTGATTACCCAAAGGAGTGATCAGAAGAAAGAAGCGAAGTAGACCGGTAAAGCACTGAGAACATCATTTATAAGCACTAAACTCCCACCTCTAGATATAATTCTCCCCTTCCACACAGAGAGTCTTCTTTCAATCTTGAGGATCAGCGGCTGCCAATTTCTTTTGCTGAGCTTCCCGCTAGATAGCGGCATGCCAAGATACCGGATAGGTAAGCATTCTTCCTTGCAACCTAGGATGGTTGAAAAATCCTGGAGCTTCGTCTTCGATTTGCCAAAGTAAACAATTGAGGATTTATTGAAATTAATGGCCAACCCTGAGACGTTTACAAATAGTTGTAGTGCTACTTTGAGGTTGATAATATCATGCTCGTCTCCTTTACAAAATAGCAGCGTGTCATCTCCAAATTGTAGAACTGACAGATTAGCAATTGATCCCCGGACAGGAAGAGGAGAGAAAGCGCCATTTCTGTGACCACTATAGAGCATCTGTACTAACACATCTACGACTAAGATGAACAGCATTGGCGAAAGATGACCCCCCTGCTTGAGTCCTCACTTGGAGTTAATTTGTCTTCCCCCCTCTCGATTAATGAGAATTAATGATTTAGCCGTCTTCATGATCATATGGATCCACCTGCACCAAGCTGGCCCAAACCCTCTGGCGATTAGAAGCTGGTCTAAAAAATCCCAACTGACTGTGTCAAATGCTTTTGCGAAGTCAATCTTGAACAAAAGAGCATCAGAGTTACGTCTACTGCATAAGTTGATAGCTTCATGAGCTACAAGGAAACAATCTACTGTCGATTTACCTTTGAGGAAGGCACTTTGAGAAGAGGACACAAGGGAGTGTAGGATAGGGGCAAGTCTGTTGGCAAGGATTTTGGTGAAAATTTTGAAGGAGCAATTGAGCAAGCTGATAGATCTATAATCAGAAACTGAATTTGCACCCTCGCACTTAGGAATTAACATAATGTTGGAGTAGTTTAGCCTGTCTAGATCAGCATCTCCTCTCTGTACCGACTGAAGCATGGCAAGTAGATCATCCTTGATAGTATCCCGAAAAGTATGATAAAAGCTCATCGAGAAACCATCAGGGCCTGGTGCTTTGTCACTGCTCATTCCAAAGACAGCCAATTTAACATCTTCCATAGTGAACGGGTCATCCAAATGCTCCAAACATAAGTTAGTTTGTGGATAAAGGGAGTGCCAATCAATCCGAAAATCTGACTGAGGAGTTGTACCATAAATTGCTTGAAAATGTTTCTCGAAAGCTTTTCTAATAAGTGTTGGAGAGGTTTCAAGTGCTTTATCAATGATTAGACTATGGATAAAGTTTCGTCTCCTTCTCCCATTAGCAATGCAGTGGAAGAATTTAGAGTTTGCATCTCCTTCCTTGATCCATTGCACTCTCAATCTTTGCCTCCAATATACTGCCTCAGTCCGGATAGGATTTTGGAGCTCAGCTTGGGTTTCCTTTAGGGCGTCAACCACAGTAGGGGATTGCTCTGCCTCAATCTCCAACTTCAGCAATTTCTCTTGCAGCTACTTCTTATGAGTTGGGATGTGGCCAAATGTATCATTTCTCTAGCATCGAATCCTTCTTTTGAAGAGGTTAAGCTTTGTTGCAAAAATATCAACCGGATTCCCAGTGCACAAGAAAGTTCTCCACCAATCTTCAACCACCAGGGACAAACGAGGAGTGTTGAAGCCAGGCTTTTTCAAATCTGAAATAATGGACCTGATGAGTGATGACTTGATTGTCGAGGACGATGGGGCAGTGATCAGATGAAAATCATGGAAGGGGGTATTGGATGCAGTTAGGGAAGGAGGATTCCCAAGCTGCGGAGATCAAGAATCTGTCGAGTCTGGCCATTGAGGGGGAGCTTCTAAGATTGGACCAGGTATATTTCCTACCTGAGAATGGGAGATCAATGAGGGCCAAGTCATGGATGAATTCACGAAAGCATCTCATATCCCTTGTTGAGCCTTTTCCACTAGACCGCTCAGTATCAGAAGTAGTCACATTGAAATCTCCACACAAAACCCAAGCATTTTTGAGATTGCATCTGCGCTGCTGAATTTCATAAAAAATAGTGCTTTTGATCCTCCAAATCAAAAGGTGCATAGACAGTTGTGATTGACCATTCTTCGGATGAAGATCGATTCTTGAAAGAAGCAGAAACAAAGAATATATCAACAACCGAGTGTACAATCAAGGAGTTGGCCATTCCATCCTAGTAGAATACCACCGCAGCTACCAATGGAGTCAAGTTGTATCCATTTTGTTATAAGACATCCTCCAATTGATGAGAGCTTTCGGGGACCTAGCTTCCTGAGCTTGGTCTCTTGCAAGCAGATTATAGATGGGGAGGAGCTACGGATTCCTTCTTTTATTAGCGAGCATTTATCAGGGCTAACCATCCCTATAACATTTCAGCTAGCTATCTTCATTGAAAAGAATTGCATCAAAATGCACAACACCAATTACAAAATCAAAGAACACAACAAGGCAGCTAGTCAGAGGAGTGTAGCTGATCAGCATGATCATCTACAACCTTCTGAGGGCCCTTGAAGACATGCATTGAGTGTGGCCCTTTAGCCTCCACTCCAATAGATTCAGCTACTTCTAGAATATCCTCACTTAAAAGAAATTCAAAAGGATTTAGATGTGCATTAATAATTGAAGCATTTGAAGAGGAGGTACCTAAAGTTTTCTTCTTGATAGTAGTGGACAAATGCTTCATGAAGGGCCCGGTACTCTTGAGCTTTCCTGCGGATCTGGAGCATTTTATCCTCTTTGAGGGACCCTCCTGAAAGCCAGGCGGAACTGAGGAGAAGGAGCTGGCGGCTTTGGGAACAGTCATCCGCAACAGGGAGCAGGTCTGGAAGCTATTTGCGCAGCCTTTGCTAGTGCAAACCCTAAAGATCACCTTATCGCCTTCATTCAGCTTGTTCATATGCTCCCTAGTAGAATCATGGAGGGCCCCCTCCACAGCTGGCTGTATCCTGGAGAAAAGGGAAAGTGGAAGGCTAACAAGCTTACCTTTCCACATCATTTCCCTCACCTCTTCAAGCGAGTTTTCATTTGATGAGTCATCAGGATTTTGTTGAGCTGTCACGCGACCCTGTGGGGCTGCATTGTTGTTGCTATTCGAAGATTCGGAGATCTGAACAAATGGCGGCTCCAGCATGGCAGGATTTGATTCAGAATGGACAATATATAAATACATATTCAGAAGGGACTCGTTTTCCCCACTGTTTAGTGTGGTACCTACTGTTTATCTCTGGATGCATGAGGGCATGATCCATGACACCGTTACTATTTGTTATTACTGTTATTGTTACTATTTGTCGGAATATATTGCCCTATAGAAGTTCCACTACAAAATCTTAAAGTGAAACTGTTTGATGTAGCAACCATGTGGTAAAATCTAGGACGCATGAAGTGCTACCTAGCTAGTAATGAACATTAGATATAAGAATAACTATTTACACTGTCACATCCTGTTACTATTACTATGGATCTTACTGCTACTGTTGATTATTGTTACTATTGACACACTGTTACTGTTGATTTCTGCTACCATTAACACACTGTTACTGTTGATCCTTACTATTACTGTTACACTTTACTATTTTTTCGCTGCTTACTTCCATCTTTAGATTGATGTATTTATTGTTTTCCCCATGTTAGTATTACCTGTTTAGTTTAGTTTTTCCCCCATTTTTCCACTTGTATTGCTTGCGGCCCGAACTTGCATCTAACGGGCGATATGTTTTCCTATTTTCCCTGTTTTCCTTGTAATTGCCATATGAGCAGGTTTTGCTGATCAATTGCCTACTGTAGTTGGTGAGCAAAAGTTTTGAGCTCCGCAATTGGAATAATTTGCTAAAAATAATTTGATGAACTATTTATTTCATAGACTGTATTGAGACTTATATTTGGGCTTATTGTCGCAGGATTATTGTTTTGTTCGGATCTAGTATTTGTTGGAACATTTATATTTGATGCAATGAATATTGTTGATTTATGATTGTTTTTGAATGCCTGGTTGGAGTATACTACTGTTATGATGAGTCAAGCAGGTCCGTACAGCTTATGGACGGTGAAAACTATCCGCTGGGCTTAGTCGCGTACCGTATTCTGTATTCTTTTGGGAAGCGAGGCATGAGAAGAAATGTGATTAATGAAGAGTAGTTTGTATAATTAAACCAAGTTAAGTTTTGATTTGAGGATTGGGGTTATGATGTGAACCCTAGAAAGATTGTTGATGATATATGGAGTTATAAGACTCTAGAGGTTGAGTGGGACTCTAACATACCGGCAGTTGAGATTTTGTGGATATTTGGCCAGTGGGGCTTTTGTTGTTGATTTGGTTATGTACGGCAGGGTACACCAACTCTAGGGAGACTGTGATTTAATTAATAAAAATAAACATAAGGACATGCACTAGTGGAGGTGTGATAGATCTTGGGAAACGTAAGTAGGGGGGCCTATATAGTGAACGGACGAGGTTCAAGACAATAGTCGTGGTTGGGTGGTTTGATTCTGAAGGTTACGATTATCATTGCCATCTCCTGAGTTCGCACGTTGAGGATCTTTTACAGTTTGGCAGTTATATTCCGAAGGCTGGGATCTATTCATGGAATTTCAGCATGGAATGTTCTGGGCGACGCTTACATGATGCTTGCGCGTTGAGGGTGCTAGTCTATTTAGTAGGTACCGAGACGTAGGTCTATTTGCGGAGTATTCTGGATCTTGTTTCTATCAGCGTAGTAGGATTAGTTGCATAATGAGGGATTAAACCCTATAAAGTGGAGAACGTTAAGGGCCTGCACTGGACCTATGTAGACTGGGTTGCATAGAATCCGACAAGTATGCATTAGAAGTAAGCAAATGCATTTGTGTTTTGTTGACTTGGTTTCATGTATGCTTGAATTTTGTTCTCATTCCTTACACTCGGCACTTATCCTAGTTCCACTTGTTGATTTATGATTTTTATTCTTTATGTTTTAATTTAAGTTTGTACTCTTTTGAACATTACTCACACCGTTATAGATGACCCCTATAGTTTTGGGGGTTAGGGATATCTCTAGCCCCATGTTTTACAGGTAGGTACCATTAGCATGGAATTGGGAGCATGTTGTATAACATTTAAATGTTTATGCACATTTTGTAAATGTAATGATTTTAAAAAGAAAGTTGTATTTATAGTGCTTTTAAATACCATTGTGTTGTAAAAAGAATTGTAATATAAAGTGTTTAAATTCCGTTGTGCTGTTGTAAAGAGAGTTAATGAATTGACAAGTTTCAATTTTCCTTGTGTTTGTACTATGTTTATAATTGCAATTGAAGTTGATGCTGGGAATTGTGCCACTTATTTCTAATTTTATTTATTGGAAACTCTGGGCGCTACAACCCTGAACTGACTAGCCTGGCTCTCTAGCTTTACTCACTGTCTACATTCGGAACGCAAAAACTTTTAAACGTTAACTCTGTGTATTTATACTCTAACATCAACGAGTACAACCAAAATTTGATCTTGCAATTTCTCCCGCTTTCTAAAAGTATACATACGATTTCGAGTAATTTCCAGAGAATAATTTTATTCGAACTTGTATAATTTGGCATGAACTTATACATAAATCTATCTATATTCCTTTAGCATCAGTCTAGTATACAAATTACATGCATTAATTGTCACAATCGAGACTTAGAATTTCAAACTAGTAAGTTAATTTATATGAACAAATAATGTAGTGCCCCAAATTTCCAATATGATATCTTAGAAATACGTGGCATAATTCCCAGCATCAACTTCAATTGCAATAGTAAACATAGCCGAAAATACAGATAACTTTTATTTAACTTTTATTACAGTAATTGTTTACAAAACACCTTAAATTACAATCTTTTCTTTTACAACACTTTCTTTTACAAATTTACACAAGCCATAACATCAATTTAGCATAAGCATCCAAATTCCAAACTATAAGCACCTACCTGTAAAACATGAGGCTAGAGATAACCCTAACACCTAAAACTACTAGGGTCAGCCATAACGGTGTGAGTGACATAAGAGAAAACAACTTAAATAAAACATAGAGCATAGAGTCATCAACAACACGTCTTAACAACAAGAATAAATGAAATGAGAAATAACAATAAGTAAAGCATGAAAACATCAAGGAATATAAGATTGTAAATAGTAATACATAAAAACATCAAGTGAATCTAGACAAAGTGTCATGTGTAGGAAAAACAGGAAAACAAAAACATAAAACCAAGTCAAGAAAACATCAATGCTATATGCTGACTCTCTAATGCATACTTGTCGGATTTTATGCATTCCATAGTACATAGGTCCGGTGCAAGCCCTTATTGATCTCCACTTTATAGGGTTAAATCCCTCGTTATGCAACTAACCTTACTACGATGATGAAAAACAAGATCCAGAATACTCCGCGAATAGGCACCACATCTCTCAACGCGCAAGCATCATGTAAGAATAGCTCAAAAACTGGAGAATCACCTCTCAATCGTGTACCTCTCAAATAGGCTTGTAAGGCCCTCGACGTGCAGATACACCAGGTACATTCCGTGAAAAGGCCTACCGACCCTCGACAAGCAAATGCACCCTGCATGCTCCGTGAAAGTTCTACCCAAACTTGGCTGGTGGGAATTTTAAAGGGAGGAGTGATAGGGAGTTTTTAAAACCACCCACAAACTCCTTAAACACATTCAAATGTTTCTTTCCCTCCCATTTACTTGGCCGACCAATTTGGGGAAAAAATATATACGGGTTCGCTATGGGTTTCAATGTGCATGAATTGCACACTGAAATATTATTAATTGTTACTCAATTTAATCACATATACTACCCAAGTTAATATGAATTTAATAAAACTAGTTTAAATTAATCATAATAAAAAGTTTTATGCAAATTTCATTAATTCTATATATATATACAACAATATAATGAATACATGCATTTAAAAAAAAAGACACGTGTAAAGCACATGTGGACAAAATATTAAAATTAAAAAAAATTGCGGTAACAAAATATATTTGATTTGACTCAAAATATGAGAAAATGAATTCAATTAACAAAAAAAATTCGAACAAGTAAAAAAAAAAAATTTGAAACACGTAGAAAATACATTGAAAATTTTATAATGTTACAGATATTACACGTAATGGTACAAAATATATGTGCGTAACACATGTGGTGCAAAATAATAATAACTCAATTTGCGGGGTGTTACACTCGTCCCACCTTAGAAAAGTTCTGTCCTCAGAACTTACTAGAGTAAAATTGTATTTTGAACACACCTTATAAGGAAATTGAAAAATAAACATGTTATAAAAATAAACATGGTATAAAAATAAACATGGTAAAAACTTATAAAGTATACAAAGAAAAAAAAATAGAAAGCTTAGCTTAATAGAGTATAGTAAAAATGTAAAATAATTTAGGCAACTAAGAACAAAAGACTAGAAAGAATAGAAGAATTAAAATAGTATAGATAAATTGTAATGAAGTAGGGAAAAGTTGAAAACAAATAGACTAAGAGCGAAAATAAATATTAAGTAACTTAAAAAGTAACTATGATAAGAAGAGTAGTGTTATGATAAAGAAATAATAGTATAAAACAAAAAATATTGAAATGTAAAAATTACTGATAAATAATTGAGAAAATTATAATAATTCAAAAGTGGTTAGTAGTAGCTATTGAAAATTTGGGAAAAAAATTTACAGAAACAGAATTTAACTAAAAGAAAACATGAGGAATAGAATGATTTGAATTGTAAACTAAAATAGGATTATATTTTAAGAGATAAAATTAATGTAGCAATTTAAGAGAAGATTGTTGATAAAAATATGAAAAATATATGAGTGTGAAATTTAGTTAAAAGTATAAAAAATATAAGATAAGTACAAAATAATGATGTATACAAAAATAATATTATAAAAATTTCATTTGTAAAGTTATTTAATAAATATATATTGGATTTAAAATTAAATATATAGAATAGTGATTAGTATATATCAAATTATCTATAAATTGTTAAATATAGCAAGAAAATCAACATATAATATTTGTATACGTAAATAAGCTTAGAAACTGTATGATGAAATAAACAATACTATAATATGAAAATTATAAGAAGTTGTAGTAGTAACAAGGTATACTAATACTAAAAGCAATAATATACCATTGAAAAAAAATACTAATTATATAGAAAAAGTTATAAATAGTAAATAAAAGTATAAATAATAAAAGTTATATTATATGAGTAGCAAACAAATATAAGATAAGTTAGTAGTAAAATATAAATTAAAAATGAAATAGTATAAAAATACAAAAATATTAACATATGTGAAGATAAATTATATATGAACAATAATAATATTAAGATAACAAAATAGTTAATAGAAAACTGTAATAATATAAGTTGAAAAAAATAAAATAAAATAATAGTACGCATATAACATAGATATAGAAGCAAGTATAAATAATAATGTAATTAAGTTAATAAGAATAACTGTAATATATATAATAAAGTTGAAGTAGTATAGGATAAGTTGTAAAACATTATAGAATAGTATAAACTAGTACAAAAGATTAGAATGATGTTATAAAAATAGAAATGAAAGTGTGGGATAGTAAAAGTACGAAATGAAGTAGAAAGTTACAACGTTGAAATATTAAAATAAAAGTATAGATTAAAAGTATCGAATATAAATAGTTAAAATTAGTAGAAATGAAAATAATCTATAAAAGTATGAAAAAAATTATTAAAAAAATGTTATATATGCTCAAATGCAATTGCGAATGAGAAAATGATTATATAGTTTAGTAAGTTAACATAATAAACATAAACAATTATACATTATGAAATATACAGTAATGTAGCAATTAGATAGGTGTAAAATAATATGAATAGTAAGTATGCTGAAATATATCATATATATAAAGTAAATAGTAGAAAGCATATGTAGTAAGAAAATAAAAAAGAATGTAAGAATAAAAATTGAAATAAAGGAGAAATATAAGTAGTAAGTGAATATAGTACATTAGAGAAGTATGAAGCAACAAAATTAATAAGTAGCTATTAATGGTGAAAAGTAAATATAACCAAAAGTAGTAAACAATAACATTGAGTATAAGCTGTAAAAACAAAAAAGTGAAAAAAGTAAATTTATAATGTGTAGAAGTATATTATACTTATATAAGTAAAAATATTACCATTATGTTAAAATATATAGATATAAATTAGACAATATAAAATAATGGGAAAATATAGCATCGTAAAATCAAAGCATATATAAAATGAATGTAAATATGCAAAAATAAAAATTTAAAATATAATAGAAATAATAATAAAAGATAATAATGGTCGCAATAATAATTATTTGTAATTTAAAGGTAATAAAAAACGTAAAGCAAAATAAATGAGTAATCATAAAAACACATTAAAATATGAAGGACAAAAATCTAAGAAAGAGAAACAAGTAAGTCAAAATTTTAAAAAGTTAAGACTAAAGAAGGTATATAAAATAGTAATATCAATGTAACTTAATAGTAAAAGGAAAAGAATTTTTGGAAGAAAAATATTAAGCGTTAAAGATGAAAGTAGTATAAAGAAAATACACGAAGAAAAATGAAAGAGAAAAGTTAGTTTACATACAAGGTACCATAAATGCTATGTTTAAACCAACCATAGCACTAGTGATACAAATAAAAAATATGCACGCATACAATATCACATCAATGTATAAGAAGAGAGCATCATGAATGCAAGTTCAATAACAACATCATTCATAACACAAAACTGATACTCACACATCTAATGTCCAACCTAATTTTGTTTCCCTTATAATTTTTTTACTACTTATTGAAATTCACTTTGATATCACTCTATAACGTCCCGAATTCCAAACATAGGTAATTAGTAGCAAAAACAGGGTCTTTACTACAAATTTGTATAAAATTATAAGGAAATTAAAACTTTTTTCGTTATAATGTTATTCTTTACAATTCACAACAGAAATTTACATATAAAATACAACTTATATTATCAAATCTTCAATCTTGCAACATCCATCGACATTAACCGGAGCCCACTATAGTGCCCCGAATTTTCAATATAATATCTCAGAAATACGTGGCATAATTTTCAGCATTTACCTCAATGTAATAGTAAATATAGCCAAACACGGAAAAAATTTCAACTTTTTTTACGTCATCTTTACAATGCAAAGCAGAAAATTAAACACCTTGAATTACAATTCTTTCTTTTACAACACAATCTTTTACAATTTGCATAAGCCACACAATCATTCTACCACATGCATCAAAATTCCAAGCTATAGGTACCTACTTGTAAAACATGAGGCTAGAGATAACCCTAACCCCCAAAACTACATGTAATACCCCACAAAATTGGAAATGACAATTTTATCCCTGTGTGTTAAACACGTGTATTTTGTAACGTGTTTTCACCACATACTTGGATTTCCATCTGTTTCTGCATTCACAGTATTGATTTTATCCTATTTGAGTCAACTAAAATATAATATTTCAATCTCTGTATTTTTATATGTTTTCGATGCACGTATCAATTGCGTATTTTTCCATCACTAAGTGTGATATTTCTATGTGTATTGGCTATTTATTTTACGTGTTCGAACTCGTTTTATAAAATGGATATTCATTTCCCCCTATTTTGGTTAAAATGCATTTTTTTGATTTTTTTCACGTATGATGCACGTGCAAATTTTTATTTTTCATTTTTGTTACTCTCATTATCTATTTTTAGCATGCATTAGTTTTAATTAGCCTTATTTTAATCCATGAACCTAAAGAATAAAATCTAGCCCATTAGGAGAGGAGCCAACTAGATAATTAAATTAATTAATTAAAAATGAGCCCATGTAGCAAGCCCACTAATAAAATTACATTTTTAGTTAAACATGCACTATTACATGACAAGTTACAAACTATAGTATACATTTAGAGTTATAGAAATGTGTTCATATTTGTTTGTGCATGTGTGCATGCACACACAAATGTATTTGGACCATTTTTTGGGCAAGATGAGAGAGTTAAGGCTTGTAGGAGTGGGGAGATGAGAGGTTGGGAGTTTTGGGAGTTAGGAAAATTGGAGAGGTTGAAGGATGAGTTGAGAAAATGAAGAGATGGAGATTAAATTTGAATAATTTATTAGGTTATGAAATTATGCAAATTAAACCCTAGCCTAGACCTATAAATAGCACCCCATTTCTTCTCATTCTTCACACCAAAAACAATCAAGAAATAAGAGAGAAAGAAAAGAAAGAGAGAAGAGAGCTTGTGCTTGGAGGCCATTACTAGGAGAAGAAGATCTAGGAGGACATTTTGGAGCTAGAGGTGGTACTCTTTTCTTCATTGTTCAAGCTTCGCTAAGGTGGGTGTTCTCTTACTTTATAAATATTGAGAATGTGCATGTTAATAGAAATGAATGAGTAGTATAGAATTTTATTTGGTAAAGTAGAACAAATCTATGCATTGAATGTAATGAAATATTGCTTTATTGAGTAAACAAATCCAACTTATGTTAGTAATGAGAAAAGAAATGTTGATTTGTTTTGTCATAGATTAGTATGCATGAATGTAGATATAATTTATTGTATGAAAAATGTTGGGAATACATTCTTTTGCAAAAAAAAATAAAAAAATAAAAAATAAAAAAATAAAAAATAAAAAATAAAAAATTGCAAAGTTAATTGAATGCCATAAACTTTTTTTGATTGTTTATGAAAGATACAATATGCATCCTTTGATTAAATTGCATAGATACAACCCTATGTTTCTCAATGAAAATAAATTTTGAAAATAAGATTAATTGTCTAAAATGTAGTTTAGAAATCTATGGATTACTGTTAGAGAACTACTCAATTTATAAGAACCAAATTCAGTCTAACAAAGAATTAGAAAATTGAGAAATCGAGTTCTTTTTATAAATAAAATGGAATAACAGAAAGTGGGAATAAAATTAAATGAATAGACTCCTTACCGATAAGCACACTTAGTCTAGTGGTCTGGCGTTGGATGGGTGTGTCGGTAGGTCGCGGATTCGAAACTGGTGGCCTATAATACTTTTGTATTTTTTTGCTTTTAATTAATTCATAACCCGAGAGTTGGTATTTGGGTATTTCGGTGGGACTTCATGTCGCCAAGTCCACTTGGACTTTCCGGCTAGCGGGTGTGGGTTTTGGAGTGTTACTGTAGCGGCTTGTGAGGTCCAGGGTTTGAAAGACCTTGACTGCATTTCTTTTTTTTTTTTTGGATTTTTTGACTTTTCAATGGTTTTTAATGAGAAATAAATTTGGAGAAAATTACTAGAATTCTTATAAAAATGAAATAGAGTTATTAAAATAGTTGTAGAATTTTTCTAGTCTATTTGAGATATAAAAATGGATATTCGAGATAGAAAAATGTAATGTGACTTTAAAAATTTATTATTTTGAGAATAGAAACTTTCCTTGTGAAAAAGAATAAAATATTAGTTGTGAAGTGATTTCTGTTGAAGAGTTTATACTCTTATTTTTGTTGAAGAATAATTTGTAGCGAATTGAGACATTGTAAGAGCTTGAATTGGTTAATAATATTTCATTGTGTTCTTGAAGAAAAGTTATTTCGCCTCCAAGATTATGAATGAATAGTGTTAAAATGAGATATTGTAATAAGATAAATGAGACATTGATTTGTGCTAAAATGAGACTTTAAAAAGAAAATTTGAGATAGAAAGCAAGTAATGATTGAAGATTTTTTATTATTAAAAAAAGGTATGAATTTAAAGAGTAAAAGAAATATACATTATGTAAATTGATTTTTTTCTTGAAAAGATTGTGCTTATTTGGTTTAAGAAATGATTGAGATGATTTATTATTTCATGAGCTTAAAATTACAAATGAGATTGCAAGTCGTGAATTCATGTTTGTGAAAAAGAATTATTGTTTTTAATTATGAATGAATTATGAATCATGAATGAAGTTAAGATGAGACATTAATCATTTGCGAATAAGTTGAAGATGAAAATACGTAGGTTTAAGACATGATTATTAAAGGGTATGTGTACCCATGTTTCTTGTACGTGAAAGATTTATGATTTAGAATTAGTAAGACCTCAGTTACCGGTAATTTTGAAAGAAATATTTTGAGACTTGATTTGGAGACAATGCCGTCGGGCGATCTCGTACTTTTGTGAACAAATCCGGTAGGAGGCAAAACTGATTCTAGGATTAATAATACATTCATGTCTTGAACTAAAATAATTAGGCACCTAGGTGAAGATGTAGTAAACCTGGTCCAAAGGTAAGTGAGTTGCCTTTATATAGTCGGGCTATGGATTGACTGCGTCGGCAGCGATTCATCGGGCGGTGGGTTGACTGCTTCGGCAGCGATTCACCGTGGCTATAGACTCAATCGTCGGGCTGTTGTTGCTCCGCTGGAGATGAATTTTATTTTGAAATCTGGGATTATAATGATTGATCGGGCGATGTACTCCAGGATCATGAATAGTCGGGCGGATAGTTTTTGAAATCAGGGACTATGCGTAGTCGGGCAGATAGTTTGTCGTACTCCAGTGTATATATGTATACCGAAGCTAGAGGGGCACTTGCGGGAGATTCGCACGATGAGGAGTCTGTATAACAGTCGGGCGGTGTACTCTGGGGCTGGGATCCGTACTCGTGGAATGTCCAAACCTTGCTTTATTACTAGGTAGTTATCATGGTGAGGGATCGAACCCTTTATTGTGAAGTACGTAGGTGCTTGCCCTCGGACCTATGTAGTATGGGATGCATAGAATCCGAACAAGTGTGCATTAGTGTTATCCTAGTATAAAATTGTGTGCATTAGGCATTAAGGCATGTCATACACTTATATGTTTAGAGTAATCACATTTCTACACTTTATTTCATTCAAGTTTGTGTTTAGTTAAAGTATGGAGATCGTTATACTGTTTCCGGCATAGAAAGAATAGCCGTGTATAACAATTCGTCAGTTGTAAGTGACTGACGTGCTCACAGTCTTACATGCAGGTAATGGATGTTCATGAAGCTATTAAGTGGATATGCTGATGCTGTTTTATTTTAAAGATGTTGTAAATGTTTCATTGTAAATTTTATTCTTCCGCTATGTAAAACCAAAGTTGTATTTTAAACTCTGATGTATTGTTGTTGAACAAGTTTTAAATTCCTTGTAAAATTGTACGAAGTGAAGTAAAGATCCTGTGGAATCTCGAATTCGTCCTTACTTGGAATTCGGGGCATTACACTACAGGGATCATCCATAACGGTGTGAGTGACATCAAAAGAAATACAGCATAAATAAAACATAAAGGATATAGTCCTAATCAACACATACCAATGGTAATAACACATGGAATATGAAATAACAAGAAATAAAGCATGAAAACATCAAGTGAAACTAAAATAAGTGTCAAGTGTAGGAAAACAAAACACGAACATACATAAAACCAAGTCAAGAAAACACAATGCAATATGATGACTCTCTAATGCAGACTTGTCGGATTCTATGCATTCCATACTACATAGATCCGGTGCAAGCCCTTATCGTTCTTCACTTTATAGGGTTAAATCCCTCGTTATGCAACTAACTTACTACGGTGATAAAAACAAGATCTAGAATACTCCGCGAATAGGCCTGACAACCCTCGACTCGCAAGCATCATGTAAGAATATCTCAAAAACCTAAGAACCACCTCCCTGCCGTGTACCCTACAAATAGGCTTGTCGACCCTCGACGTGCAGATACACAAGTACATCCCGTGAATAGGCTCATCGACCTCGACACGTGAATGCACCTGTACGTTCTGCGAATAGGCCTGCATACCCTCGGCACGCGAACATACCAATTGTCCTCTTGAGACAGAACACACAAGTCCTGGAACGCATCCGTTGGACTGGACCCCTAGAGCATATACTTACGTTTCCCAAGTTCCATCACATCTCCACTAGTGCATGTCCTTAGGTTGATTATTATTAAAACACAAATTCTTCCTCTCTAGAGTTAGTGTATCCTGCCGGACTTAATTCCACAAAACAGCCCCAAGACCCTAACTGGTCAAAATCCACAAAATATCATTTGCCGATTCACAGGAATCCCACTCAACTCCTAGAAAATCACAAATCGAATATCAACACCGAATCTTTCAATAAAACTCTCAATTTCATCATCAAAACGTTTATATCAATGAAAACTTCTTTAATCAACAAAATCCAAATTTAGTCAATGTTCTTATAAATTTTCAGAACTGAAATAAGATATTAAATCCATTAAATAACTGAGAATCATATTTTTAAAGTCGTAGAAAATCACATAACATCAATTTCTTCGAAAACCATATATATTTCACTTTATAAAGTCATAAAAATACAATTTAAATTCTATTATAATCAAAATACAACTTTCTGTAAAATACTGTAATCTGTAGTAAAAATATCATCTAAAACAGTAGATCAATAATCCATAAGTTCGAAGAAATAACCGTTCAAGAAAACGACAGAAAACTCAACAAAACAGCACCTACAACAGCTGTCGGTCGACAGTCAAAATAGTTCCAAAATGCGACGGTTGACCAGCATGCAAAATTCCAAAATCCACTAATTGACAGTCGAACGTCAATTCATGTGTAAAATCTGAACGGTCGACCGACATATTAAAAAATTAACAGCTTTAATATTTGTGCACATTTCAACTGATACTTCGTTTAATCTTTGAAAAATCATAAATTTGTAAAATAAAATTCTTGAGATGATCAAATACCACTTGTCTAACATACTGAAGTTCATAATACCAATCAAAATCTCAATAACATCATAAAAGAGTAGTTTTTTTTATCAAATTCTTCAAGACAGTGAAGGTGAATATATGCATAAGTGTATAGGTGTGTTTTAGCATCAGTAAAACATCAAGAAAACATCATATATAAGTAGTATATTGTTCAAGTCAATCTCAGTATTAAAACACTCAAGATCCAATCGAAAACATCACAAAAATACAAAGTCCAATTTCGGCCTGTGTATGTTCAGACCCGAAATCAAGAAATACTCCAACTCTCAAAACTTGATCTTTTTGATACTTAAAACTCTTTGCAACTTGTTATACACATACCCCAACTGATTACATTAGTTTACCCCTCGATCATATGCAGTTACAACATGTATTATTCAAGTTCTCTTCATCAAAATACCCAAAACAAATCATGCATATATGTACACAGTAAAGTTTCACTTTTTATTCACTTTTATGCGATAATCGTCATACTATTCATTATATGTATTCAAATCAGCAAGAATATAATACGAACAAAATACCCATGATTTCTATTAGGTTCTTAACAATCTCAAGTCATCTACATAGGATTTTAGTCATCAATTGCATAGTTTCCATGAAAGATTCTATTTTTTATTCATCCATCCATCAATAAATCATCACATACAACATGCTTAGAACAGTAAGAAAACAAACATATGTCACTCACCTTATTGAGAAATCAACCGCAATAATAAAGAGAATAAGAAAAGTCCTTCCTTTCGCAAGAAATCTAAGATCCTCGCTTCGAAACTCCTAGAAATCAAAAATAAAGAAAACCCTTTGTGTAGTACAGCAAAGAGACGGCTGCACCTCTCTTATATTAGGCCGAAAATCTAGTTATTGGGGTTTTGAGCAAGTTTTGCAAAAAGCCCCTTTTGAATATATCTTTATATATATAAATCTTTATACTAGGAAATTAGATTAACTAATTCAATTGAGATTTAAAATAAAAAATAACTACTCTAATCTAGCCGACACTGTTTTCAAACCCAGAAAATAAATTTTGTAATTTTTGCCTCTAAGTGGCAATTTTGCAAAAAAGACCATTCTTCAAAATTTGCAAAATAAACCAAATCTATTTAAAAAAAAGTAAACTTTTTACTTATGAGTTGGCTAGCCATCATGTTCATCCCAGAAAACCGAAATTCTAGAGTTTTTACTCCAAGTGGTAATTTTGCAGAAAGCCTATCTCTTTGTAATATTTGCAAATAAGCCAAATAAATATTAGAATAATCCAGAAAATTCATAAATAATACCTACTAATAAATATTAGGTTTTACCCAAATAATTTCTGACTTTGAACTTACCAAGAAAATATTTGCACGTGTTTTGCACGTGTAAAAGATAAATTTCAGAAAAACGTTTATTAAGTCACAAAAAATCATTTTAATTCATTTATTAATCTGAAAACATTATTTAAAAATCTAGGGTGTTACATCACTCCCTCCTTAAAATAGTTCTGTCCTCAGAACTACTACTAATAGGGACCAAACGGTACAAGCAAAAGAAATACAATCACATAAATGGAAATATAGTTTAAATAATTCAATTGCACAAGAGAATACAATTTAATCAAAAGAGTACAATCATACAAAAAGCTCAGGAAAATCCTTCTGCATGCGATCCTCCGGCTCCCAAGTAGCTTCCTCAAACTGCTAGTTCCTCCACAATACTTTGACCATAGGTATCACCTTATTCCTCAACACCTTCTTCTTATGATCAACAATCTCTACAGGCCGCTCCTTGTAACTCAAGTTTAGCTGTAGACCTTCAGGAACTTCCACCAACTGATGACTCTGATCCGACACATACTTCCTCTACATCGACACATGGAACACATCATGCACCTGTGCCAATTCCTCTGGTAGCTCCAGCTTATATGCTATTTTACCAATCCGTCCCAAAATCATGTATGGCCCAATGTACCTTGGTGCCAAATTGCCTCCCTTTCCAAACCTGATAACTCCTTTAGTCAGAGACACCTTGAGAAAGACTGCATCCCCAACCTCAAACTGTAAGTCCCTTCGTCGAGTGTCTGCATAACTCTTCTGCCGACTCTGAGCCTCGACCAACCTCTTACGAATCAGCTCGATCTTCTCTAATGTCTGCTGCACAATCTCAGGCTCAAACATCTGCCTCTCACCAACTTCATACCAACAAACAGGTTTCCTGCACTTTCTCTCGTACAAAGCGTCATACGGAGCCATCTCGGTACTCGCATTGTAACTGTTGTTATAAGCAAACTCAACCAATGCCAAGTATCTCTCCCAATTGCCACCAAAATTCATAACACAAGCCCTCAGCATATTCCTCCGATACCCGATTCACCTTTTCAGTCTGACCATCGGTCTGCGAATGAAAAGCGGTACTGAAATTGGTTCTGGTATCCAAGGCTACTTGCAAACCCTTCCAAAACCTTGATGTGAATCTCGCATCCCTGTTGTAAACAATCGACACAGGAACTCTGTCACGCTCTGCTTCCCAAAAATACGGAATACGAGCATAGGACATTGGCCAAGCGAATGACTAACATTACCCATAAGTTGTTTATCCGATAAACTCAACAATATAATCAATACAGAACAATTGCGCAGGCAATAATAATAATCTCATGAACAATAATACTTGGAATGAAGCAATACGAAATATCCAAATACAATAAACCAACATCTAGAAACAATAATAAAATTCGGGACATAAGCTCAATACAATAATAATCTAATCAGAAATCTATATAATAAAACACTAAGAAAGCTATCAAGTGGCTCTCCTTCAATCCCCGAAAAATCAAAGGTCCAGATCAAACCTCACAAAACACATTTCCCCCCCGAAACTAAAATTCAAATCCCCCCAACAAAACAACTTATTTATTTATTTAATTATTTCTCTCTCTCTCTCTCTCTCTCTCTCTCTCTCTCTCTCTCTCTCCCTATTCAAAAAAATTAAGAAAATAAAAATTTTAAAATATTGAAAACTAAAAAAATTAAAAAACTAAAAAACTAAAAAAATTTAAAATTTAAAAACTTTAAAAATAATTCAAAAATATCAAAAAATTATAAAAAATAAAATTTTTTAAAATATTAAAAAATAAAAAAATAAATTTTAAAAACTTTATAAAATTTAAAAACTTTATAAAATTTTTTAAAAAATTAAATTTTTTATAATAATTTTTTTAAAAAAAAATTGAAATTTTGAAAATTTAAAAATCTCAAAGCAAATCCAAATCCAAATCCAATCCAATGTCGAACCCCAATCAAGAGGTCGTCGACGATATCTGATCCGCTACTGATTTCGTATCGGTGATTCCCCTCCACCAAATCGAGCGCGAATATCAAGCAACTCCGTATCGGCGACTCCCCTCCACCGAATCGATAGCCTCTATATGCAATGCGACGACTCTAATTTCATCTTATTAACCGAATTCTCATTCTAATTTTTAATTTTGTGTGTGTAGGGGATTACTCAGTTTTTTGCTGACTCGAATTTTGTGTGTGCATGAGATCTAAGTTCAGAGAGGTATGATTGTTTTATTTTTGATTTAAAAAATTTTAATTTAGTGATTTATTTGATGATTTTTTATTGGTTTTGATTTAAGGTGTACGCAAGTGAGAGATAGATTATTTGGTGGCCACAATTTGGGCTTCCAAACCATTGCAGGACAGGTAAGCTGACCAGCAAACCTAAAATAACTTGGCAAATATGCAACATTAATTTCTTCACTAAAAGAGAAAATACTATCGTGAAGTGTTCCCTTCACTTGTTATTAGAAACCATGGATAATATAACATATAAGAGCATCCACAGTCGTTTGCTATTTATGCATAATATGCATATTTTAGCTAAAAAAAACATTGCAGTCATTTGCTATTTATGCATATTTAGACGATTTTACGACAGTAAATTGCTATATATGAGAGCGGATATAGGATTTATGCATATTATACAGGACGAATCTTCAAGATCCGTCCAACGCCGAAAATTTTTTTTTATTTGGTCGGACGGAACTCGAAAGTCCGTCTCTTAATATTAAATAATATTTCGTATAAAAAATGGCCCAAAAAAATTGCCCCCCTTGGACGGATCAAGATCCGTCTGTCTTTTCTGGGTCTTTGGGACGGAACTTGACTTGGGTTTTTTTATCAAAAAAAATTAATAATTAATTGAATGACCCAAAGTGACTGAATTAACGGAATTAATTGACTGAATTAACCCAAAGTGACTGAATTAACCGACTGAAGTGACTGAATTAACGGACTGACTTACCCAAAGTGACAAATTGAATAACCCAAAGTGACTAAATTAATGGACTGAATTAATTGAATGACCCAAAGTAATGAAGGAACTGAAAAAAAGCAAAACAAATTAACCAAAGTGACGAACAGATCTTCGGATCTTGAAGATCCGTCCGACGCTTCTGCCAATCAAGGACGGAACTCCACAATCCATCTGTCCCAATTTTATTTTATTTTATTTTTTTCTTTCTCCGACGGATCTTGACGAAAAAAATATTAAAAAATTCATTTTATCAGTTTTAAATATGGCCGATAATATATTTCGCCCTCGGACGGATCTCCAAAGTCCGTCTTATATTTTTTTAATTTTAAATTACTATAATATAGCATTCGACGACTGCATCAAATGCTAAAATGCTATTTGTAAAATATGCATTTTCCCATTTTTTACCAATCAAGACTGTGGATGCTCTAATAACTTTTAGTGTGTATTTGGATATATAGGATTGGGATGACTGGAGTTTACCAGTGAAGGGTGCAAGCTCTCCACTCAAGAAAGACAGCTAAAGTATATTTGTTATTTATCCATTTCGATTTTTTTTTATAAAGGTGCAATGGAAAGACAAAGTGAAGATAAAAGAAATGATTAGCTTGGATTAGAGTTTTGAGAACTTCATGTATTTCATTTTGGTTGAAATAATAATAAGAGGTATTTTAATTGCAAACTGAGTGTCAGACAAACAAATATTTAGATTTTTGGTATTCTAGATACCTCACACCTGCACTTGCGTTACTATTATATTTAGACATGCTCATAGTGGTTATGGGATTACAATAAGCTCTATAAAACCTATATGATAATGTCCTTACATAACGATTACAAGTATCTAAAAGTGATGCTGAAGTTAAAAAAACTTTATGCAGTGTTTCTAACAAACTATATGCATTCCAGATAAGTTCAAGCTAATGATCAAGAAGGCGATGGTTGAGCTTAAAGGTAGATATACAGCTTCTCATATAATATGTTTGCTATTTCAATTAATTTTTTGGACCTCCAAAACTATTGTATATAATCAAACCAGGTGCACCGTTCCGAAGACGTGCCGTAGGCACGTGTCAACGGGCAAACCTAGTAGATAATAAGTCTCAGTACATTAAGTTCAATAAAATAATAAGCAACTAAAAAGCATTAAGTCCTCAGAATCTTTGTTCTTCATTCCCAACAGGCAATTCTCCTTCATTACCTGTATACACTTCATCTAAAAAGAGGAGAAAAATTGTCCTTAGAGCAAGTCATGGACAGTAAGTAGAGAAAGTAAGAAACAATGGAATAGCGATATAACAATGAATTCAATGGATCAATAGGAATCAATAACATGGGACAATAACAATAATCAATATCATAATAATCGATGCAATGGCTATAAACGATGATTCAATATTCAATAATGATATTCAATGATCAATATCACTAATAGTTAGCCAATATTCGATATCAATAGGAACAATGATGAACAAAATACAGGTCGATGTCGTGTCAATTCTCTAACTAATGCCTGTACTTTTGCATCTCATACTATAGGTTCGATGTATATAATCAATGTCGTTTAGACTTAAGTGGAAGATCTATAGATCATGTATACGGCATGATAACATTATTTGCAGCATTGGTGCACACTGGTTAGCTCAATAACAATAAAATAATAAATGATCAATTGGGATACTGTGTCAGTAATCCAACAATAAACCGATAACAATAATATTTTCCACCACACAATATTTTGGGACACATGGCCCACACTTCAGTGTACAGTCACTATATCATCAACTACTACAGTCAATCCCTTAAACCTCGCTTATTAATTATTTTATTAATGCAACAATACAATATGCAAATATGAGACATAAGATGAACGATAATAACAATAGGGAAACAATAGGAGGGTAAATAATGAGAATAACTCCATAAGATCATACAATACATCATATAGACTTCGATTCATGCAATACTATGATATAGGAATAAATATATTAAGAAAACTGAAAAGTGAAGTTCTGGACAGCAAGAGTAGTACGTACAAAAATATAATTTCCCACTACTACAGAAATCAAAAACTGGTACCATTAGAAATTCTAGAAACTAGACTTCCAAACGAATCCAACGCATATTTAAAGTTCAAAATCTGACAGTAGTAGCTAGGTCAAACACATTGTTCTTTACAGATTTCATGTTCAGGTAGAAATTCGACATCATGTTGTTATATTTTTAGAATCTGCAAAAACTTGTTATAAAATTCATTAAAAATATTTATTAAACTCCTAAACATGTTAAGTAACAATCTGGAAATTTTCAGAGCAAAATTTTATCATTTGATCAGCCTTTTAACCGTTTAAACATGAAACATATAAGAATCTGATAATCTAGAAATAAAAACACAGCTGTAGTAAAACGGGCATAACTTTTGGTACACAACTCAGAATTCAGAAATTCAAAATGTTCTGGAAACTAGAAATATAAGGCTACAACTCTAATTCAGAAAGTAATTTATTTTGAGATTATTTACTGGGTCGAAAACAGCGGACAACACACAGCCAACAAGCAATATACATGTTTCCAGTATTTACTATGAAATAAATTAATTAAACATGATGGGTATCAATTCTACTAGTTGATAAATTTCATAATCAGCATTATGGGTGCAATAACATGATAGATAAAAGTACAATCACATATATACACTAATTTAACATCATTCAAGTAACAACGATCAATCAGACATACAACCTAGCAATTCTTTCTACAATAATTAATTTTGTTATGATTATATGCATAACCCTATTAATAATACTATATGAATACATGAAAGATTCAATCTCTAGAGTCAAAAGTAGCACGATGTCAAGAATATTGGGGTTAGCTCGTGTAAACTCTCAATATACCCAACGAAAGAGATGAACAATGTATAATACGATAAACGATGGGATCACTTGCAAGAGTTTCAACAAAACTTAAATTTGATACAATTAACAATTCGAGAGGAAGTGACTTGTCTTATAAACGATGAAATTGAATACCATGAAAAATGGGATTAGGATCCCGGAGCAGCGAACCACGAACTACCACAAATAACACGTGCGATATACGTGCAATACAGAGCAATAGAAACAACGGCAACAAGAGACCAGCATAGCAAAGGGGTGTTCAGTGGTTACTGCTGGCGGCGGCTGACGGCGTTGGGGGCGGTCGACGGCAGCGTTAGGGACAGCGTCGATGGAAACTGGAGAGGGGTTTCGTCTGCTGTTGGTTTGGGAAGGAAACAGGGAAACAGGGGGGGGGGGTTCGGTGGTGGCGGCGAAAGGCTTGGGGCAACGCCGGGAGACTAGGGGGTGGTCACCGGAGGTGGTCGGGGGTCTGATCGGAGAAGGAGCACAGGGGATTGGGTTGGAGTTGGGCGGGAATCAAACGATGGGGAGAGAGAAACAGGGAGGAGAGAGAAAGAGGATAGATGAGAGAGATTATGCGGCTACAATTTTCCAATTTTGTGTTTTTAGGGTTTGTATTAGGGTTGTATTTATAGAATACAAGTAAATTGTTGGGTTATTGGGTTCGGATCCAATAATAGTGGGTTTGGGTTGAGAACAAACTGCAATTGGGTTTTAGGGTTCAATAAGAGATGGGTTTCAAGACAATAGGGTTCAAATAAAATAATCACATTCCAATACAATTAAATTCACAAGATAAATGGCCTAACAAAAAGAGAAAATAGTTCATTAACAAAAATTGAAATCCAATTAGATAGATGAATAACACAAACGCAAAAAAATATAAATTGGGCTTGAAAATAGACTAACATTCGCCAGGAAAATCAGAACAAATAAAATAATAAATAATTCAATAGATGGATTTTAAATAGATTAATTAAGAAATAGCAATTAATTATTATAATTATCAAATAATAATATCATACAACAAAATAATATTCGGGTTTAACAATTTCATTAAAATAATCCAAAAATAATAATACATTAGATTTTAGGCTCAAATATAAATAGTCGATCAATAAGATATACGAAGTAAGATCACACACCATTATTCAAAATAAATAAAGTTTTTGTTTAGAAAATACCTTAAATAAAATATCCAAATAGAATTTAGCACAAAATAAATTTATAAAAATCAAATTATAAAAAATACGTGGAAAATACTTATTAGCCGAAATGGGGGTTACCATCCTATCCACCTTACAATAAATTTTCGTCCTCGAAATTTGTTCAGGCGGTATATAGGACGGGCAAAAGCATACTTGTGAAATAATAAACTGGGAATTAAAGGGAGAGCAACAAAATGGTGGCAACACTAGAATAGAAAAGAACATGGATATGAATGGAGTGATCAAGAATGATGTTGGATAAAGATTTAATGAATGATGACAATACAAATGTAAGAGTAAGGGAGTAAGCAAAGCAAAGAAAGAGAAACAACAAGAGAATTCTGGGACCTGTGGGTTATGGGCCCACCATGCTTCCACTGCGCCACTCTGATGGTGATGTTCCAAGTGTCGGACATGTCGTTGTAGATCAAGCGATGTCGATCGACGGACCAAGCAGGAAAAAGAACGGATGACACCGGAATCAAAAGAATATGGGTACGAAAAGAATAAAATTATACCCAATAAGAAATCAATGAATGGAAGGGACAAAAGACAACAAGAAATGAAGGAACTGAATGTGAAGGGGTCAAGAGGAATCAAATAAGACTAGTTTCCAGATCATAAGTTGGTTATCAATTGTTCATGTGATTCCTGTATTGGACATACAGTTGAGTCAAACCAGTTAAACCCAAATCTGATCAATATATCAATCAAAGTCAAACTTCCTTTCATTAGTTACGTTTGACTGATAGATTATTCAAACCAGGGTTCTGATACCACTAAAAACTTTGTCACACCCCGCTTCCCAAAACTACAGAATAAGAGCACATGACATTGGCCCAGCGAATGACTAACATCATCCGTAGGCTGTTTATCTGATCAACTAAACAATATAATCAATACAGAACAATTGCACAGGCAATAATAATAATCTCATGAATAATAATACTTGGAATGAAGCAATACGAAATATCCAAATACAATAAACCAACGTCTGGAAACAATAATAAAATTTGGGACATAAGCCAAAAACAATAATAATCCAATCACAAATAGATAATAAGTCTCAATACATTAAGTTCAATAAAATAATAAGCAACTAGAAAGCATCGAGTCCTCAGAATCTTTGTTCTCCATTCCCAGCAGGCAATTCTCCTTCATTACTTGTGCACACTTCATCTAAAAAGGGGAGAAAAATTATCCTTAGAGCAAGTCACGGACAGCAAGTAGAAAAAGCAAGGAACAATAGAATAACAATATAACAATGAATTCAATGGATCAATAGGAACCAATAACATGGGACAATAATAATCATCAATATCATGATAATCAATGCAATGGCTATAAATGATGATTCAATATTCAATAACGATGTTCAATGCTCAATATCAATAACAGTTAGCCAATATTTGATATCAATAAGAACAATAATAAACAATATGCAGTTTCGATGTCGTGTCAATTCTTAAGTCTATTAATCATTTTAATCCTAACTAATGCATGTACTACTGCATCCCATACTACAGGTTCGATGCATACAATCAATGTCGTTTAGACTTAAGTGAAAGATTCTATAGATCATGTATACGGCATGATAACATTATTTGCAGTATTGGTGCACACTGGTTGGCTCAATAATAATAAAACTATACACGATCAATTGGGATATTGTGTCAGTAATCCAACACTAAATCGCTAACAATAACATTTGCCAACACAGAATATTTTGGGAAACATGGCCCACACTTCAGTGTACAGTCACTATATCATCAACTACTCTAGTCAATCCCTTAAACTCCGGCTTATTAATTATTTTATTAATGCAATAATACAATATGCAAATATGAGACATAAGATGAACGATAATAACAATAGGAAAACAATAGGATGGTAAACAATAAAAATAACTCATTAGGATCATGCAATACATCATACACACTTTGATTTATGCAATACTACGATATAGGAATAATTAAATTAAGAAAACTGAAAAGTGAAGTTCTGGACAGCAAGAGTAGTCTGTACAAAAATGTAATTTTCCGCTACTACAGAAATCGAAAACTGAATCCGTTAGAAATTCTATAAACTAGACTTCCAAAAGATTCCAACGCATATTTGAAGTTCAAAATCCGACAACAGTAGCTAGGTCAAACACATTGTTCTTTACAGATTTGATGTTTAGGCAGAAATTCGACATCAAGTTGTTATATTTTTAGAATCAGCAAAAAGTCGTTACAAAGTTCATTAAAAATATTTATTAAACTCCTAAACATGTTAAGTAACAATCTGGAAATTTGCAGAGCAAAATTTTATCATTTGATCAGCCTTTTAACCGGTTAAACATTAAACATATAAGAATATGGTAATCTAGAAATAAAAACACAGCTGTAGTAAAACAGGCATAACTTTTGCTACACAACTTGGAATTTAGAAATTCAAGATGTTCTGAAAACTAGAAAGATAAGGCTACAACTCTTATTCAGAAAGTAATTTATTTTGAGATTATTTACTGGGTCGAAAATAGCGGACAACACACAGTCAACAAGCAATATACAGGTTTCCGGTATTTTCCATGAAATAAATTAATTAAACAAGATGGGTATCAATTCTACGAGTCGATAAACTTCATAATCAACATGATGGGTGCAATAACATTATAGATAAAAATACAATCACATATATACTCTAATTTAACATCAATCAAGCAACAACGATCAATCAAACATACAATCTAGCAATTCTTTCTACAATAATTAATTGTGTTATGATTATATACATAACCCCATTAACGATACTATATGAATACATGAAAGATTCAATCTTTGGAGTCAAAATTGGCACGATATCAAGAATATTGGGGTTAGCTCGTGTAAACCCTCAATATACCCAACGAAAGAGATGAACAATGTATAATTTGATACAAATAACAATAAACGAATGGATCTACTTGCAAGAGTTTCTACAAAACTTAAATTTGATACAATTAACAATTCAAGAGGAAGTGACATACCTTTTAAACGACAAAATTGAATACCAAGAATAACGGGATTTGGATCCCGGAGCAACGAATGCACGAACTAACACAAATAACACCTGCGATATACGTGCAATAAAGAGCAATAGCAACAACAGCAACAAGAGACCAGCACAGCAAAGGGGGCTTCAGTGGTTGCTGCTGGCGGCGACTGACGGCGTCGGGGGCAGTCGACGACAGCGTTGAGGGCGGCGTTGATGGAAACAGTGAGAGGGGTTTTGGCTGTTGTTGTTTGGGCGGGAAATAGGGAAACATGGGGGTTCGATGGGTGTTTGGTGGTGGCGTCGAGAGGCTGGGGGCGGCGCTGGGAGACTGGGGGGTCGACGACTAAGGGGTGGTCACCGGAGGTGGTCGGGGGTCTGATCGAAGAAGGAAGACAGGGGATTGGGTTGGAGTTGGGTGGGAATCAAACGACGGGGAGAGAGACACAGGGAGGAGAGAGAAAGATGAGAGAGGAGATAGATTATGCGGCTACAATTTTGCAAGTGCTTTTACGGTTTGCATAAGGGTTGTATTTATAGAATACAAGTAGATTGTTGGGTTATTGGGTTAGGATCCAATAATAGTGGGTTTGGGTTGAAAACAAACTGCAATTTGGTTTTAGGGTTCAATAAGAGATGGGTTTGAAGAAAATAAGGTTGAAATAAAATAATCGCAATCCAATACAATAAAATTCACAAGATAGGTAGCCCAACAAAAATAGAAAATAGTTCATGAACGAAAATTTAAATCCAATTAGATAGATGAATAACACAAATGCAAAAGAATATCAATTGGGCTTAAAAATATACTGACATTCGCCAGGAAAATCAGAAAAAATAAAATAATAAAGTAATTAAGTAGATGGATTTTAAATAGATTAATCAAGAAATAAAAATTAATTATTATAATTGTAAAATAATAATATCATACAACAAAATAATATTCGGGTTTAACAATTTCATTAAAATAATCCAATAATAATAATATATTAGATTTTAGCCTCAAATATAAATAGTCGATCAATAAGATATATGAAGTGAGATCAAAACACACCATTATTCGAAATAAATAAAGTTTTCGTTTAGAAAATACCTTAAATAAAAGATCTGAACAGAATTTAGCTCAAAATAAATTTATAAAAATTAAATTATAGAAAATACTCAGAAAATACTTATTAGTGTAAATGGGGGTTAGAAACACCATAAATTCTCACAATCTCATCAATATACAGCTATGCCAGTTTCTCCAACGACAAAGTAATCTTCATGGACAAAAAGTGAGCTTAGTCAAACGGTCCACAATAACCCAAATCGAGTCATTGCCCTTCGGACTCCTCGTCAACCCTGTGATGAAATCCATGTTGATATTCTCCCACTTCCATTTCGGAATGGGCAATGGCTGTAACAAACCTTCAGGCCTCTGATTCTCTGCTTTGAATTGCTGGCAAGTCATACACCTTGCCACAAAGTCTGCCACATTCCTCTTCATACCAAACCACCAAAAGTGTTGTTTTATGTCCTTGTACATCTTCGTGCCTCCAGGATATACTGAAAACAAGGTACTATGTGCCTCCTGCAAGATTCTCTCTCTCAAATCTGCATTCTCTGGAACACACAACCTCTCACCCATCCATAAAACTCCATCTTGGACACGAAACTCTGATAACTCACCTTCGGAAACTTGCTGCAACATCCTCTGAATCTCTGCATCTGATTTCTGGCTTTCCATAATTTGCTCTCTCAAAGAAGGCTGCAGCCTTAACTGAGCCAAAGATGCTCCCAAACTATGCAGTACCACCTCGATACCTGCCTGATCAAACTCTACTGCCAACTCTCTCTGAGTAGTGATCAAACTCGACAAACTGCTCTTCCGACTAAGCCCATTGACCACCACATTCGCCTTGTCTGGATGATACTTGATCTTAGGACGAATTTCTTCCAACACTTCCAACCACCTTCTCTGCCGAAGCTTTAGATCCTTCTACTGATAAATGTACTTCAGGCTCTTGTGGTCGGTATACATGTTGACCTTCTCTCCATATTCATAAAATGTCCACTACTTCAAGGTAAAGATAATAGCTGCCAATTCCAAATCATGAGTCGGATAGTTCTTCTCATGTGGACGCAACTGCCTCGAACCATATGCAATAACCTTTCTTTCTTGCATCAAGACACACCCCAAACCTCTGAGAGACACATCAATGAAGATATCATAGTCCTTCCCAGCTTGTGGCAAAGCTAAGATAGGTACAGTCGTCAACCTCTCCTTTAGATCAAGGTAACTCGTCTTACACTTATCAGTCTTAGTGAATGCCATATTCTTTCGAGTTAACCCTGTCAGAGGAACTATAATCTGCGCATAGCCCTGAATGAATCTCCTGTAGTACCAAGCCAAACCCAAGAAATTTCTGACTTCCTTCACTATCGTTGGCCTGGGCCAATCCTTCACTGCTTCAACCTTCTGAGGATCAGTGGACACTCCCTTCTTAGAAAGGATATGACTAAGGAAAGCTACCTCAAACTTCCAAAACTCACACTTCGACAGCTTGGCATACAAGTTATGTTCATGCAACTTCTTCAATACCTCTGCCAAGTGCTTAGAGTGCTCTTCCTCTGACTTCGAATGTACCAAAATATCATCAATGAAAACCACCACTAAGGAATCAATAAACGGCCGCAAAATCCAATTCATCATATCCATTAACAGACTTTCAATAAAACTCTCAAATCAGATGCAGAGATTCAGAGGATGTTGTAGCAAATTTCTGATGACAAGTTATCAGAGTTCCTTGTCCAAGATGGAGTTCTATGGATAGGTGAGAGGTTGTGTGTTCCAGAGAATGTAGATTTGAGAACGATAATCTTGAAGGAGGTACACAATACCGTGTTGTCAGTACATCCTGGAGTAGGCCACTAATGCATACTTGTTCGGATTCTATAAATCTCATACTACATAGGTCTTAAGGCAAGCCCTTAATGTACTCCTCATTATAGGGTTCAATCTCTCATTATGCAAACCTAAAACCATGACGAAGATCAAGATTAAGACGTATAGTGAATGCCCCCCCTCCCCCGCGATAATTCTGAAAGTCAAAGTCCTTTCTCAGATAATCCTGAAGACTATTTCACTCCTATCCAGGAATATTTGGAGAGCGTCACTCCCATCTCGATAATTCTTGAGATCAATCCTTAACCGTAGATAATTCTGGAGGCTATTTCACTCCCATCTCGGAATACTAAGAAATATCTCACTCCACAGATAATTCTGAAGTCCTCATACTCACATTTGCGCTTGACTCGCCACATCTCCCATCTACTGCCTATCCTTAAATTGACACATGGGTAAGAAGATATATCTAGAGGTAGCTTATCCTACCGGACTTAAACTAACTCACAGAGAACGTTGGCCCAAACTGGCCATTTCTCAAAATTTTCATTTATCATAACCTGTCGGTCGCCACGAGTCTCGCTCATCCTCTAGAATCCACACCTCTCAAACTCAGAGATCTTTCAGGTCATTCTTATCATCTTTTATGAAAATTCTCATTCATTAATTTATAAGTCATTTTATTCTCTTATTCATTTCTTTCAATTTATCAATCTCAAACAACTAAATCACTTCTTACCCGTTAGAATGAAATTTGCAATAAGATTTCAAATAGATAAACTTTACCAAATAACACAGGGTCTAATTTTTCCCAAACCCATACTTTGGTTAACTCTTAATTCATCCTCCACACTAATTTACATAAACTCCAATCTAAAATTCGCGTTAAAACAATAAAATTTTGAATAAATTCAAATCAACCAATAATAAATCTTTTAAGCAAACCTAAGTTGCAATATGATTTAATCCCAAATAATCTTTAAATTTAGATACAAAATCAAAATTTTATAAATATTTTATTAGTTTTAAGTTTCCAATTATTGCATAAAATAAAGCTAGCAAAAAGAAATAAAAAGCAAATCAGTGAATATAACAATTGTGCAAACCAAGAACCAAACCAGCCTGCCACCATGCTCTGATCCACACCCGCTAACCAAATTCCCAACTCACTGTTTGTGTAGAACTCCTCACAAAATTTCTATATGTTTCTGTCCACAAATTTTAACATTTTATGAAAGTTTCAGAAAAGAAAAAGAGCCCCCAAGGACTCGAACCCATGACCTGGGCACTGTGTACCCGAATAGACTAACCAGACTCTCTAGCCTTACTCACTATCTACATTAGGAACGCAAAAACTTTTAAATGTGAACTCTGTGTCTTTATATTATAACATCAACGAGCACAACCAAAATTTGATCTTGCAATTTCACTCACTTTCTATCTTTTTATTTTCGATCTTCCTTCTTTTGAGCCAAAGAATATTTTCTACTCATAATGGAAGGAACTTGCTAATAAAAACGGGGGCACCATCTGGTCGCTGTCTTAGGTCCCTGCTATGATCGGGTCTCTCGAATTGAACCCTTTCTTCCATATTGGATAAAGGAAGATTGAGAGAAAGAAAGTCAGCCGCTATCTACTGGTGTTGGTCCAATGATGCTCATTAATTACTCTGCGGCGAACGGAGACCGAGAAATATAGTATACATACGATTTCTAGTAATTTCCAGAGAATAATTTTATTCAAACTAGTATAATTTGGCATGAACTTATGCATAAGTCTATCTATATTCATTTAGCATCACCCTAGCATACAAATTACATGCATAAATTGTCACAATCAAGACATAGAATTTCATACTAGTGAGTTAATCTATATTTAAAATAATTAATTCAATAATTAGAATTTTTAGAGGGAAACTACATACAAATTTCAAAAGTATGAAAATTTAAATTAAATTTTATCAATCATTAAACATGATCAACACTACATCAATTTCAACAAAAACCTTGAGAAACTTCTACATACATAGATCCATTTCATGTCTAATTTTAACCTTCTTGGTACATATCTACAAATAGCATGAACAATTCTATAAAGTTCTAGAAATTTTCGAAACACCCACCGATTTGATGTGTTCCTTTAATTGAAACTCTTAGCAACAAATCTCCAAACTGCATCCCCTCCAAAACAAGAGCTCCAAGTCAAGAGTATTTGGTTTGCAAAAATGGAAATGAAAGTTCTTCCCAAACTTGGCCGGTGAGAATTTTAAAGAGAGGAGAGTGATGGGAAGTTTTTAAAACCACCCAAAAACTCATAGTAACTACCCACAAACTCCTTAAACAGATTCAAATGCTTCTTTCCCTCTCATTTACTTGGACGGCCAATTTGGGGAGAAAATATAAGGGTTCGCGATGGGTTTCAATGTGGATGAATTGGACACTAAAATATTATTAATTGTTACTAGGCTAAATTTGAAAAAACTCCCTTTAACTATCCCTTTTATGCAGAATACCACACTGAACTTTTTTTTGCGCAGAAAATCACACTTAAGTATGGTTGCAAAAAACCCCTCTGAAGTATATTTTCAAAAAAACACATCTAACTTTTCTTCTTCTATTAGATAACATCATTCATCTTTGCGAGTTAGTTCAAAAAACATCATGCATCTTTCTCATTATTTTCAAAAAACCTCACTCAACTTTAGCAGAAAGCTCATGCCGTTAGAATGGGTTTTTTTGTAACTATACATGAGTGTGGTTTTCTGCGAAAAAAATTCAGTGAGGTTTTCTGCATAAAGGGAATAGTTCAAGGGTTTTCTTTTCTTTCAAATTTAGCCTTGTTACTAAATTTAATCACATATACTACCTAAGTTAGTATGGATTTAATAAAACTATTTTAAAATAATCATAATAAAAAAAATTATGCACATTTCATTAATTCTCTATATATACAACAATATAATAAACACGTGCATTTAAAAAAGAAAGACACGTGTGGACAAAATATTAAAAAAATATTTGCGGTATCAAAATATATTTGAGTTGGCTCAAAATAGGAGAAAATGAATTCAATTTGCAAAAAACAAATTCAAACAAGTAAAAATAAATAAATAATTGAAACATGTAGAAAATATGTAGAAAATTTTATAATGTTACGGATATTACACGGATATTACACGGATATTACATGTAACAGTACAAAAAACATGTGTGTAACACATGTGGTATAAAATTATAATAACTCAATTTTCTGGGGTGTTACCCTGCTTGCATTTGAGGACGTCGTCCTCATGTCCCTCAGATCGGTATACTCGTAGGATAGATGTCATTCTTCCAAGGGTGTGGGGGTTATCGGTGTGATGGTCATTTCGAGCCCTGCCTCAGAAGGCATGGAAGACCTCATTACGAAACTCTTGGAACTCGACCCTTATCACATGGCCCTCTTCTCCGTGGATGGAGGCTGGCAGTCTTCGAGGAATGATTGCAATCTTTCTCCCGACCCTTGGAAGAATGACATCTTCGGCTCGGAAGGGTGGTTCGATGGTCCCTAAATCGTGGAGCGGTTGAGCCGATGGTGAAGGTCTTCCTCATTTTGTCGATTGCTGAGGACATTTCGGAGGTCCAAAACGGTGGGACGGTCGGTACATCGTGCGACCGAAAGGGAGGCGCTCGGGGTAGGTCTCTGTTGTCGCTCGTCCTATTGCGATTGCACCCCTAGGTGGTCAGATGGCTACGGGACAGTCGAGGAGGAGGAGGCGGAAGGGGGTCAGCCTGACGTCCTGCAGCAGCTGTCTTCTTGGCCTTATAGGCCATGGGAGAAGACGACAACTGTGTGGGATAGGAGTCAGAGGCTAGATCAGCCTGTTTTCCACAGACGGTGCCAATCTGATACTACTATTTATGGGTGTGGGACCAACATATAATAAGTTCTTTTGTTGGAGAGGGAAAGAAGATCTCAACCGTCGATCTGGTCCTGATGAGAGGCTAATATATGGTTGGATGTTGTGGATCTCGTGGTGGTTGATCGTTGAACACCTGCGAAAAGCCTGAAACACTGAGAGTATTCCCAGCGACAAGCCCTCTGACGATCAAGTCATAAACCAAAGTTTAAAGTGGGACTATGTGGTAAAATTGTGATTACCTGGTAACATTGGATGTTTGCATGTGTATATATAGGCTAGTGGGAATCTGTTAAGGAAAGATTTCCAGCTGCCTGATTAGATTCTGCATATTAGGGATTTGATGGGGCAGTTAATCCCTTGATTTTAGGGCATTTGATTACTGGCCATAAATGACTGGTCAATTACCCCTTGGTGGGCTGAGCAGAAATGGCGGGCCTGTGGAAGGTCCACGAATTGTCCTCGGGCTTGAGGCTATTCATGAAAATGTTTTCTTGTCTCTGTCTGCCACGTAATCTTCACTGGGATTGAACGATGGGGATCAGCCATAATTTTTACCCGTATCAGAAGGGTTTTGCTAACTTATACCACAAATTAACTTATGAACTAGAATATTTAACTCGTGCAAGCCTAAAATTTGGTTTTTGAATGCATGTTCCAAACTCATTTTTTTCTTCAATATTTTACTTTTAAATAAACATGTGCAAATAATATTTATTTAAACCTCAAGTTTATTTTATCATCCATTTCACTAAGAATTGAAAATAAATAACATAAGGAATACAAATATACAAAAATTTACATAGGTTAAACCAAAATACGAATGTACATTGTAAAAAACTGAAAAAATATGGTGTAAAGATATTTTTTTCTTTCAAATATAAGATGACAAATTCGATATTCAGCACAAGTTCATGCGAATTTACGATTTGATTCACACTTCTCAAATATTGCTCTAGAAAAAAAAACCAAAAATATAAATGAGGGTTTTTTCATATTCACATCCCAAATCTTTGCTATTTCCCCGAATTTTTCATATTTCCATATTCACACCTCAAATCTATTAAGTAATTCCAAAACCCACATAACATTAGTTTTTCCATTAATTATGAGGAATATATTTTTAATATTATTGTTGTTAGGTTCAAGCCCAATAAGAATATATATTTTAATTCCTAAACTACCCCATCCATCTTTTTTATTTAAAACCTTTCTATTCTCTTCTTTCATCTTCTTCAATTCCTCTATTAATGTCTCATAACTCTACAATAAATTCAAACCCAACTCACAACATAATAAAATAAAAATAAAGAAAAGACTCATCCTTGCAATCTTCACTTCAATATATGTTCTTTGTCTCTCTTTGAATATATAACTTCTAGCCCGCAGAGTTTCATGACCATAAATGATTTGAATGAAATAAGAATCTAAGATTTTTGTTGGGGAGAATTCAAACAAATTGAAGTTTTATGATGATGAGGATAAAAATCGCAGCGAATCAGGGTCACGCGATGGAGGTACGAATCTCGAAGCTTCTAGGTTCGAAACAGTAATTTTACGATGAATATAAGCCTGTATGGAGAACATGGGCCATTTCTAGGTCCATCAACTGAAAACAGGCCCACAATCAAGGAGTGATATGCTACCTAATCAAAAGAGTCTTGATTAGTCAAAAACTCTTGACCAAATTCTTAATCTAAATGTGAGTTATCAACTAGCATTAACTCTATCTCATAACCATGCAAATCAGTAGCTTAAACATAAAAGAGTCTCTTTTATGCTAATCCTTTGTAACTAACTCCTACTATATAAATGTCAATTAGGTAATTGTTATTTTGCCACAAAAACTCCAACATTATTCAGAGTTTTGACTTAAGTGTCAGAGGGTCTTTCGCTAGTGTCACGCCCCGCATCCCATTATACGAAAACACGGGCATGTAACTGAGGCCCAGTGAATACAATACTAGTAAGCTCAATAATAATAATCACAGGAACACGAATATAATGCAATAACCAAATCAGAGATGCAAGAACTTACAGAATGCCGAGAATACACAATGCAATAGTAGAACGTCAAGTTCCTTCAATATCTCATCATTTGTACCTTACAAATAATAACTCAAAAGAAAGATGAAAATTACCCGTTAGAGCAAGCTACGGGCCGCAAGTAGTAACAAGCAAAATAGGAATAGGAAACAAGGCACAACAGGAAAAGCAATAAAAACTGGCAATTCAAATATGGAACAACCATGATAATGAGAAATAATATATATAATAAGGGAGAAACAGAACTGGATAAGAAGGAAAACAAGAACTAGAGATGCAGTTGTAGTATAACATGATCAAGTGTAATGCAAGTAACAACTGAAACAAGTCTCAAAATATAACCAATCCGAAACAATGAATCATGTAACGAGAAACATGTCGCGTAAACAAGAATCTTTTAACTTGTAAACAAGAATCATGTAATCTTGTAACAGGAATCATGTAAACTTGTAAACGGGAATCATGCACGTGCTCAATGTTAATATTATGTCTAACATTCTTTTATCAGTCCTATCTAATGCATGCAATCATGTGTCCCATACCACAGGTTCGAGTGCATACAATCAAGTGAACGTTTAGACTATAGTGGTGAATTCTATAGATCATATACTCGGGTCTTCTCATGACTATAAAACTTGATTGGTAAACTTGGTCAGTAAACTTGATCGGTAAACTTGTAAACTTGATCGGTAAACTTGGTCGGTAACTTGATCGGTAAACTTGGTCGGTAAACTTGGTCAGTAAACATGAAATACGAAAAACACGGGCTCCCATCCGAGTACAGTCTCCTATATTGTCCACTACTAAGTCTTTCCCTTCACACCCCAGCTTTTTATGAATTTACTATAAGTATACATGAACAGTAAAAATGATCGATAAATATGAACGGTAACATGATCTGTAACTATGAACGGTAACATGATCGGCAACTTGGACATACAATCAATACGATCAATGAGAACAGAATCAGAACATGATCAAGGATGTATCAAGGGTTATGCAATACATGAAATATACATAGTTCAATTCTTTAAATATATAAAATAACAGGTTTATATGCAAAAACGTAACAATGCAAGTTCTGAACAGTAATATGTTGTACAAAAATTCACTTTCCCGTTGCTACAAGAAAGCGAAATCAGTTCTATCAGAAATTCTAGAAACTAAACTCCTGCCGTATCTGACGCATATTCACACAATACATTATAAAAAAACAGCAACTAGGTCTAACAGTCAATTCTTTGTGGGTCTACTGTTCAGGCAGTAGGTCGGGGTCAACTTCTTATATATATAACTCGACTGCAAAATCATTTAAAAATATTATAAAAATTATAAACCGATTCCTAATCATGTCTAGTAACCACCTGTTAAATATTAAGACTTTATTCTACTGTTAATATAATATTTTAATTAGATAATCAAGAAAATATGTTTCAAAATAGTAATCTGGAATTAAAAACTTATCGGTACTAAAAGCAGTATATCTTGAACTCTACATATCAGATTCTAGATCCATTAGAAGTTCCCAAAACTAGATTTAGGGAGCTACAACAATGATTTATAAAGTTCCAATTGATTTACAATGTAACTAGGTCAAAACCTCGCTACGAGTCAGAACAAACAACATGGCAGAAACATACAAATTGATATTTACGATCTTTTGATGGGCATCGAATCACAAAGAAAAATGGATTGATTCGATTCAATATATAACGAATGATTTAACAATGGAAAGATTGCAAAGCATGACAATACTATGGTTCAATCAATTGAAACTTATAAAGAGCACTTTTCATGAATATGGACAGTAATGATGTTCAATTACGATAATCAAATATAAATACTAATTACAGGAGGTCAAATAAAATGCGTGTACGGAACAATAAAAAAGTATAAGGTACGTGCCTTTTAGATGATTATTCCCAATATGAACGAAGATGATATGAGAAGATCCTGAATGCGGCAACACATGCAAACGATGGAAACAACACATGCAAACGACAAAAATAGCACGTGCAAAAGCAACTGCAGCAAAAACAGCAAAAGCAACAGCGAGAACAGCAAGAGACAGCAAAAGCAATAGCAAGAACAGCAAGAGACAGCAAAAGCAATAATGAGAACAGTCAGAGACAGCAAAAGCAACCGCAACCACACGCGGTAGCGTGTGCAAGCGACGGGACAACGGCAACATTCGGGACTTCGGAGGTCGACGGCGACTGGCATCACAATGGTAGTTGGTGGGGACTTGGGGGGGGGATCGTTAGCACCGGCGACGGTGCTGCAGTGGTGGTCGCGGGGCTGCGGTGGCGAGGATGAGGAAGATGGTGAAGGTGACGACCGGGGGTTCTGTTGATGGTTGTCGATGAGGGTGGCAATGGCGAGCAAAGTTTGAGGCTTCGATGGGTTCGGTGGTGAACAGGGGAGCAGCGGGCGGATGGGCGATGGCATCGAGTGAGGAAGGCAGGGCTTCACAATGGTGGAAACGCTAAGGAGATGGCAGGGGAAACTATCGATAGTGATGACTAAGAGCTACGGTGAAGGCAATAGGCGGTGGATGCTTCATGGTGCTCGGGGTTCGGTGGTGGTGAGGTGCAGGTGATGGCTGTCGAGGGTGAGGGTGAGGCAACAAGCACAACAACAGGGAGATAGGGGTGGTGCAGTCGGTGGTTGGGTTGCGGTGATGGGTGCAGTCGCGAGGGAGGGGATGAATGGGAGAAGCTGCGAGGAGTCGGGATCCAGGGGCGAACTACGGTGATGGTGGCACATTGGTGGTGCACAAGAGGCAAGGGTGATTGGTGGTAAGGAGGAGATGAGGATAGGGATGGCGAGGGTGCAGGGGTGCAGCAAGGAAGTGGAGCGTCGGAGCTTGGTGGGTTTCAGAATAGAGGAATAGAGAGAGAGAGAGAGAGAGAGAGAGAGAGAGAGAGAGAGAGATGCGGGGGGTCTAATAGATTAGGAGGGGACTAGGAGGGATTAGTTAGAGTAATTAGTGGGGATTAGTGGGTGGTTAGGATTTAGATTAGTGGGGGACCAATTAGTAGGGTTATAGGGTTACAAGATTGTTAGGATTTAAAGGAGAGATTAGAAGGGTCTGGTTGCATTTGGGTATGGGTTGATTGTGGGCTTGAGTTAATGAGTTCACTTGGGTTTGGATAGTTAATAGGGTATGGGCTTGAGTTTCTTTTATAAAAAAAAATAATAATAAGCTTTGGTTGAACTAGGGCTAAAGAACTTGGGCTTCAATAATTAAATAATAATAAAAGATTGATTAAGATCTATGGGTTTTCATATATTAATGAACAATTAAGAAATAGTAATAATAATGATAATAATAATAAGAATGTTATATAACAAAATAGAATTTGGGTTTAACACATTTATTAGAATAATCCAATAGTAATAATGTATTTGGTTTTGGGCTTCATACACTAAATAAATCCTCAAATAATTAAATAGTAGTAATAATAGTATGGATTGGAATTTCTGGGTTCAAACAAATTAATTGGATAATCAAACGAAAGTGATGAGGTTCGAGAGAATAAAAGAATCTATAGAATTTTTTTTTGAAATACACGAATACAGAGAAAAGAAAAAGAGAAATCCGTATAATCGGAAACTGGGGTTATAGCTAGAGAACACCCCGGTCTTTAGACTTTTTGCAAGTTTCTTGGAGTGATCTTGGCTGTCTTAATCACATCAAAATATCCACAATTGTCAGAAAATCTGATTAAGGAGCGGTTAACGACGACTAATCCCCATCAAAGTAAATATTAGATTTTGATAATTTCCATTAAGGAATTCACAACATCTGTTTGCCCATAATGGCAGCAACCGATGGTTACATTGACATATTTTGGCAAGAGACTGGCAGAATATTGAAACTAGTTGCTTAAATTTGTATTTTTATTGAAAAGTAAATAAATAATTTAAATTTTAATGCTCTAACTCCTTATAACCTTGTACCCTCACGAATACATGTGTATATGCTTAGAACATATCCCAGTTAGCTACGATCACCTCGTCTTTTTTCCTGACTCTCTATTAGAATATGTCAATATCTTTTATATTTAGTATCTTCTATATTTAGTATACATTAATTTAGGAATCATGGTAACATAATTATTGGAATCAATCAGTCACAATTATGGCAACACAATTAGAGGAATCAATCAGTAGAAATCATGGCAACACAATTATAGGAATCAATTATGATTTTGTAGCCAAGGTTATTGTATATATACATGGTTATCATATCAATGAAAAGCAAAGCAAATATTTCTATCATGGTATCAGTAAGCCTAGGTTTCAAATAATCTCTCCCTTCCTCTCCAATACCTTCATCCTCCCTCATGGCCAAAGATCACCCTTCCTCTCCAATACCACCATCTTCGAATCCTCCAAAACCTACTACCTCCACCTTTCATCCTGCTCTCACCATCCCTAACATCACCAACTTCATCAAAGTCACACTCGATATTGAAAAAGGCCAATATAATACGTGGTCTGAACTCTTCAAGATCCATGCCAGAGCCTATCAAGTCCTTGATCATATCATTCCCCCATCTCCAAATGATACGCCGTCCACTCTCTCTCTCAAACAAACCGATCCTACTCTTTGGTCGCGCCTTGACGCTGTTGTCTTATAATGGATTTATGGCACCATCTCAAATGATCTTCTCAAGACGATTATTGAACGTGATTCAACTGCTGAACTTGCTTGGAACCGACTGTTTGATATCTTCTTGGACAACAAAAATTCTAGGGCTCTCTACCTAGAACAAGAATTTTCGAGAGTCACCATGGAGCAGTTTCCTGATGCTTCATCTTACTGTCAACACCTTAAATCACTCTCGGATCAACTATCTAATGTTGGTGCTCCCGTTTCAAACGAACGATTGGTGCTTCAGCTCGTTTCCGGCTTAACAAATGCTTATGCCACTGTGGGTTCCCAAATTCGTCATGGAGAATCACTTCCTCCATTTTACAAGGCCCGTTCTATGCTAGTTTTGGAGGAAACGGCACGAGCAAAAAGGGCGGTAAACACCACAGATAGCTCTGCTTTCCTAGTATCTCAACATGACAACTCTGCTGGAAATCTATATCACCATCAAAACCACAACAACAATGGCAGCAGCAGCCGCAGTGGTTGTGGCGGCACAGGAAACAACCGCAGTGCTGTGGTAGAGGCAGAGGAGGTGGTCGTGGCGGCCGATCGCAAAACCACTGGCCCACATCATGGCAGCCGCCTCCAATGCAAACACAGCAGTGGGCGTATCCTCCATGGACAGGACCGTGGCAGCCATGGACCACACCACATTGTTCATATCCTACGGCAGGAAATTGGCAGAAACAACTCACATCTCAGCAGGCCTGCCAGCCAGGAATTCTTGGGCTTAAGCCTCAGCAGGCCCATATAGCAACCGCCCCTTAACATGCACAGTCGTCATATGCACCAACCGATATTCATGCTGCAATGCATACTCTATCTATCTCTCCTCCTGACGATCATTGGTATATTGTAACATCCCGAATCCCAAATGCAACTGAATTCGAGAGTTCTACAGGATCTTTTCGTCTCATTCGGTAAAATTTTACAAGGAATTGAAAACTTTTCACTATACATCAGAGTTACATGAGATTTTACACTTTATATTTTACAGCAGGAACATATACATCAATAATTTACCAATAATGACAGCGAAAGCAATTACAACTTTATACAAAAGATGCAACAACACATAATCTTTGAGCATTGGTTCTCCTTTAACCTTTATCAAGCCAATTATCCTGCATGTAAAACTGTGGGTACGTCAGCTTATTCAACCGACGATAATTATACATGGCCATCCTCTCTATGCCAGAAACAGTATAACGATTCTCATTTCTTAATAAATCACAAACTTGTTCACATATCAAAATGAAGGGGAAATCTTTAAAGATGTCGTGTTGTGGTTGTGCACTTAATCCTTAATGCAATAGTTATATTATATTATATGACACTAAGGCGCACTTGTTCGGATTCTATGCATCCCATACTAAATAGGTCCGAGGGCAAGCCCTTAATCGTTCTTCATCTTGTAGGGTTCAATCCCTCGTCATTACTTAATCTACTACTGTAACTACGATAAGTATCCTAGATATTTTCTGACCTACGAACTCATGTCTAGGCGCCCTGGAGGGAATTCCAACGCACTGACACATGACTCATCATGCATGTATCCTGTGGTAATTCAGCTCCTACCATAGACATGACACCACCAGTAGTGTTCAAACACCCCACGAGCGTCGCCACCGGGATGGTACTCTGGAGTAGTATCCTCGCCCTATCATGACTCATCATGGGGTCATCCTGGGATACTATCTCGCCTCTAATCCAATGGCCCTCATACTCAATGTTTTTCTCTTACTTTCATCACATCTCCACTATGTACTAGTCCTTAGTTTTATTAGAATCATGAACAAAATCAAAGCTCTAAAGTTAGCCTCTCCACTAAACCGGACTTAATCATTCATTCAACATGACCAACCTTGGTCATTCATTTCAATTTCTTTCCAATTGCCGGGGGAGACTTAGCTACTCTTTCATTTCAATTCCAATTCACAATTACTAAAAAAATCTGAGCATTTCCAACTCATGAGTTCATTTTTCATAATCACCATAGATTTTCTCTTTCATGTCCATAGTTCCACATTATATAACTTTCATAAATTCAATTAAATGATTCACTTCATATCTAATTCATGCAAAGAAAAAAAGAGTTTACTGTCACAACCAATATTCAACATAAGATTCACAATCTTTCTTATAAAACAAAGTCATAGAATTTATGATGTATCGCAAAGTCATCTGGACAGTCGACTTAGAGCTCATCCAGTCGACTTGTTCAGTCAAACAAAGTCCTTCAGTAAACTGCTCGGAAGAGTCGACTGCTGCACATGGCCAGTCGGTTGTTCCGCAGCGTTCAAAATTCAACAGTCGACTGTCAATCCGCCCAGTCGGCTGTTCAGCAGAGTTCAATTATGTACCCTTTCAAGTTCAGTACAGTCGACTGTTACATACATTCGGTCGACTGAGCAGGTTAAACTTTCAAATTTAAGGAATTCTCTCTTTATTCTGTTCACACATCATTTTTTTGTCATACTACAATGTGCTCATGCCAACATAAACATGACATTCTTATGTGTTTATTAACATCACAACATAGTTTTCGATAAAAATGTAAATTCCACATAACTAGTGTTTTCTTTTCTCAAAGGGAAATGCTAAACATATATTTTCCTTTTACTCATCATTTACTCACGGAGATGAATACTAATCCCAATTTAACATGCTAGAACATCAAGTTAATAATTCTCATTAAAAATACGTCGTTTCATGAAAATCCGAATTGTATATATTTTCTTTCAATATACCAGTCGACTGTTCATACGACCGGTCGACTGTATAGGTCATTTCCAGTTCTCTAATTATTATTAGTCCTTTTTCATAAGTTCATAATTTCTATACTATGTACAGCATGGAAGATATCAATTTAGCAATCATTCTATCACATCAGTTTGCACATACATACACAATTAAATCCTCGATCTTAACATGAATTCTGATTTAGAAGTCATGGAAAACATCCACCACGTACCAGTCGACTTATTCACATGATCGGTCAACTGTACAGGTCAATTCCAATCTTTTAAATTTTCATTAATCATGTTCATTCATTCACATCTTTCATACTAAATACAGCACAATGCATTTTAGTATAATAATCACCATATGAATCCACATTTCACAAGCATGATAACAATCAAAATTTTGCCCTAGCATGATCACTACATTAGAAGTCCTGAGAAACACCCACCTTGTTGACGAAATAAACGAAATCCCGAAAAGCCTACTAGTGATAATGTGACTCCTCCTCCTTGCTCCTTGCCACCGAGAATCTTCTGAAGTAATGCCGGCTTCCAAAGAAAAATCACACTCACAACTCTCTTACAAATATATCTTTCTCTTCTCAAATAGATTTTTGGGTAGATTACAATTAATTGGGGGGTATTTATACACAATTTTGGGTGAAATGGAGGGCTAGAATTTAGTAGATGGTTGTGAGATGGAGGGCTAAGATGAAAGTAGGAGTTGCATTAACCACCCACAACTAAGTAACCACCCATGCATGCTCTCCATTTGAAAATTTCCAATTCCCTCCAAAAGATTAAAACCGGCCATGGAAAGGAATAGTGTGCAATGCACACCATGTTGCATGCACGTGCTATTCTAGTCTCCATATAAACAAACATGTGCATATACATTTTTTACAAAATAATCTTTTAAAAGAGTTTTACTTTACAAGTTGTTAAAAAGAGAATTAATTTTTGGGCTTAAATTAATGGGCCAAAACATTAACTTTTACAAAATAAATAATTTAGATTTTGGGCTTAAGTTTATTTGAAACAAGGACCTTTAAAAAAGAAATAATTTAGCAAGCATGTATACATAGACATATACTCATCATTCATTATAAAATTTCATAAAATGGCACGTGCACACTATGTGCAAAATAATATAATAAATAAATATTTTTCATGAATGAAAAATCAGGGCATTACAATACTCCCTCCTTAGAATAGTTCCGTCCCCAGAACTACAGTCAAGAGAGAGAAACAAAACAAGCATAAAATACAAAATACATATCAAACAAAAAGCTCAGGATGGTCTTTCAACATCTTCTCCTCAGACTCCCAAGTAGCCTCTTCAACCAAATGGTTTCTCCAGACTACCTTGACCATCGGTATCGTCTTATTCCTCAAGACTTTCTCTCGACGATCAACAATCTCGACAGGAGACTCGATGTAATTCAGATCCAAATGCAAACCTTCTGGCACTTCAGGCAAATGATGACTCGGATCTGGAATATAACCTCTCAGCATAGACACATGAAAGACATTGTGCACCTGAGACAACTCTTCCGATAATTCAAGCCGGTAAGCAGTTTTTCCGATCCTTTTCAATATCTTGTACGAGCCTATAAACCTCGGGGCTAATTTCCTGCTTTTGCCAAAGCGAATCACACCTTTACTGGGCGATACTTTCAGAAAGACGATGTCACCAACCTCAAACTCAAGGTCCCTTCTCCGGTTGTCTGCATAGCTTTTCTGCCTGCTCTGAGCTTCCACCAACCTTTTCCTGATCAGATTAATCTTCCCAGAGGTTTGCTGGACAATCTCAGGTCCAAACAACTGACGCTCCCCAACTTCAAACCAACAAACAGGTGTCCTGCACCTCCTGCCATACAAAGCTTCGTACGGCGCCATCCCGATGCTAGTCTGAAAACTGTTATTGTAGGCAAACTCTACCAAGGGTACATGCCTTTCTCAACTGCCTCCAAAGTCTAGTATACAACACCGAAGCATATCCTCAAGAATACGGTTGACTCTCTCGGTCTGGGGATGAAAAGCAGTGTTGAAATCTATCTTGGTACCCAAAGCTGTCTGAAGACTTCTCCAGAAATGCGAAGTAAACCGCGCATCTCGAACAGACACAATAGTTGACGGAACCCCATGAAGTCGGAAAATCTCGCCAACATACAACTCAGCTAACTTGTCCATCGAAGCAGTGAGTTTCATCACCAAAAAGTGAGCGGATTTGGTTAGTCGATCGACTATAACCCAAATCACATCATTGCCTTTAGGACTCTTGGGCAATCCCGTAATGAAATCCATACTGAAGTTATTCCACTTCCATTCCGGAATAGGTAACGGCTGTAATAGACCTCCGGATCTCTGATTTTCGGCTTTGACTTGCTAACAAACCTCACACTTTGCCACAAATTCAGCCACATCCCGCTTCAAACCTGACCACCAGAAATGCTGTTTGATGTCTTTGTACATCTTAGTACTCCTAGGATGTACCGACAAAAGAGTAGCATGCACCTCCTGAAGAATACTTTCTTTCAGGTCCGCCTGACCCGGAACACACAGCCTCTCTCCAAACCACAGCACTCCATCCTTGATTTGAAATCCGAGCAACCTGCCATCACCAACCTGCTCCAACATCTTCTGAAACTCCGAATTAACCTTCTGACTGGCAACAATCCTTTCGTTCAGTGTAGGCTGAAGCCTCAACTGAGCCAAAGATGCTCCCAAGTCATGCAGAACGACTTCAATACCTGCCCGATCCAATTCCTCTGCCAGCTGCCACTGAGTTGTAATCAAACTCGCCAGACTGCTCTTGCGACTAAGTGCATCAGCAACAACATTAGCCTTCCCTGGGTGATACTTAATCTCCGGACGAATGTTCTTAAGTACCTCCAGCCATCTTCGCTGCCTCAAATTCAGATCCCTCTGCTGATAGATGTACTTCAAGCTTTTGTGGTCCGTGTACAAGTTCAGCTTCTCGCCATACACATAATGTCTCCATTGCTTCAGGGCAAAAATAATCGCAGCCAACTCCAGATCATGAGTCGGGCAATTCTTCTCATGCAGTCTTAGTTGCCTAGACCCATAAGCGATTACTCTCCCTTCTTGCATTAAGACACAACCCAGCCCACGATGTGAAGCATCGCTATAAATATCGTACTCAACACCTGCTCTAGGCAAAGCCAAAATAGGTGCAGTAGTCAGTTTCTCTTTCAGCTCCTGAAAGCTTGCCTCACATTGCTCAGTCCACTTGAAGTTCACATTCTTCTTGGTCAGACCAGTAAGCGGTACGGCTAACTGAGCATAACCTTGAATGAATCTCCTGTAGTATCGAGTCAATCCAAGAGAACTTCTGACCTCCTTCACTGTAGTAGGCCTAGCCCAATCTCTCACTGCCTCTATCTTCTGAGGGTCAGTTGCCACTCCCTTCTTAGAAAGGATGTGACCTAGGAATGCCACTTCAGATTTCCAGAAATCACACTTGGATAGCTTGGCATACAACTCCTGCTCTTCCAACTTCTTCAAAACTGCTACCAGATGCTCGGTGTGCTCCTCTTCTGACTTGGAGTACACGAGGATATCGTCGATAAACACCACGACGAAAGAATCTATGAACGGCCTCAGAACTCTGTTCATCAAATCCATGAAGATTGCGGGTGCGTTCGTCACTCCAAATGGCATAACTAAGAATTCGTAATGCCCATGTCGAGTTCTAAATGCAGTTTTGTGCACATCTTCAGCTTTCACTCGAACTTGGTGATATCCTGATCGAATATCTATTTTGGAGAAAACAGCTGCTCCTTGTAGACGATCGAACAAGTCATCAATTCGAGGAATAGGATACTTATTCTGAATAATGACCTTGTTTAGCTCTCGATAATCGATACACATTCTCATCGATCCATCCTTCTTCTTTACCAAAAGCACTGGTGCTCCCCAAGGTGACGCACTAGGTTGAATAAAGCCTTTCTCCAACAGTTCCTCAATCTGCCGTTTCACCTCATCCTGTTCCATTGGAGCCATCCTATACGGTGCCTTAGAAATGGGTGCACTCCCTGGTTGAACAGTGATGCTGAACTCTACATCACGATGTGGGGGTAACCCAGAAAAATCATCCAAGAACACAGTCGGAAAGTCCCGAACCACAGGAAACCCTTGCACTTCCACAGGAGTCTCTTCCTTGCGGATAGCTGCCACCAACCTAGAACACTTCTTCTTCCCTTGGAAAGTGACTTCAGGTCCACCTGGAGCCTTCACTGTCACCGTCTTGGTCTTGCACTTGATGCTTGCACTGTACACCGACATCCAATCAATGCCAATGATAACATCGACTCCCAAGATAGTCAGCTCGATCAGATCAATCCCAAAGATTCGATCTCCAATCACAATCTCGCAATCAGCATAGTACCAATCAGTGGTTAGAGAGCTACTGCTAAGATCTTGCCTGGAAAAATCTTCGGTTCAACTCCCAACACTTTAGCAAATTTAGGAGACACAAAGGTATGAGAGGATCCAGTATCGAACAACACAACAGCTTTCATTCCATTCAAATAAAGTTCGCCTGTTACATAATACACACCCATTACGTAACAGTTCACAAAATAAGCGGGAAAAAGAAATAACATAAACCTCTAAGCATCCATCCTCGTACCAGTGATGACATGATCTATTTCATCAGCATCAGCTTCCGTCAAGGCAAATACTCGCCCTGGTTGGTACGGTCCCTTCCCAGTCTGCTGCATTGGCACATTGTGATTGCCAGTCCGTGGTTTGAGACATTGAGATTTGTAATGTTCCGTCTCACCACAGTTGTAGCAAGTTACCGCAGAAGGTCTCACCACATTGTTCCCAGGTCTTCCAGCCACACTAATAGCATTCGCCCCTGTCGGTTTGAACCTTTGTGCAGATGGTTATCCCTTGAAATTTCTAGAATTGGCGGGCCTCTTTCCAGACTGCCAGTTGTTCCTCCGGTTCTGAACAACATGGAACTGCTCCATATCTGCTTCCGTGGCTGCTGCACGCTTGACCAACTTGTCAAATCTTCTGATACCAAGATGTATCATCCGGGATCTCAAGCTCGGCCTCAATCCATGCTCGAACTTACGAGCCTTCTTCGCTTCATCCATCACTAATTCAGGAGCATACCTAGAGAGCTGAGTAAACTTGGTCTCGTACTCTCTCACTGACATGCCACCTTGTTGTAGTGATAGAAACTCCATAGCCTTCTTCTCCTGAACGTCGGAGGGAAAATAGTGACTGCGGAATTCTTCCAAAAATTCCTCCCAGCCAAGAGCTATACCTCCTATGGTCCGCTTCATCGACTGCCACCAAACAGCCGCATCCTTCTCAAGTTGTAGAGTCGCCAACTTCACCTTGCTGCCTTTAGGGGTCTCTAGCACTTCAAAGATAGTCTCTACTTGACGAATCCAGTTGTCAGCCGCATCAGGATCTGACTTCCCTTCGAAATACAGGTGGTTTCATTCGTTTGAACGATTCCACTAGTTTAATCGCTTTGGGCACTGGATTCGCAGGCCCCCTTCCTTGGTTCTGATTCATGGCTACGGCGTTGAGCGTCTGATAGACCCTCGCAAGTTCTGTTTCCAGATCCAGACCTTCCCCGTTTTTAGCTCCTCTTCTAGCCATATTCTGATGCAAAAGATCCATTAAATTCGAAGTATAGAACATGAATTTTAAATCAACTTGTATTTTATTGAATTCCAAATTTTATACATTCGAATTGAAAAACATTTCTTGACATCAGAATGAAAATAGTAGAAGATACAACAGTCTAATTCCTACGGTTCCTCTTCGCTTCTCGAAGTTCTCCCCGTAGTTCGTCTACTAAATCCTTCAGCACATCGGTTAGATTCTTCCTCTTCTCGAGTTCCCATACACGATGACTGAGAATCGAAAAGTCGTCCCTGTGCTTGGCCAACTGCGCTTCCAATAATCCAAATCTCTCTCGCAGTATTTCTACCTGCCTCTGAAGAGAAGCCACAAGACTATTCGGAACTGGTCCCTCCTCTTCATCAGAAGAAGAATCATCAGACGAGTCTGGAGGTGGGGTAATCTCTCGAGATTCAGGCCACTCCTCTTCATCAGAATCCTCTTGCCCAGGATGGTACTCTTCCTCAGGATTTGCTTGTCCAGGATAATACTCTTCCTCAATAATATGCCAATTGTCGTCGCCAGCAGGGTCGAAGTGATCAGCCAACTTAGAAATAGAGAGGAAGAAACATAAATCATAGAACAACACAAATGTAAGTCACTTACATTTAAATCTCTAGACTCAAACTCACACTCTAGTATCCACATCTAGGGTGTCGTTCCTTATAGATTTGTACCAATGTAAAACCTAGCTCTGATACCACTCTGTAACATCCCGAATCCCAAATGCAACTGAATTTGAGAGTTCTACAGGATCTTTTTGTCTCATTCGGTACAATTTTACAAGGAATTGAAAATTTTTCACTATACATCAGAGTTACATGAGATTTTACACTTTATATTTTACAGCAGGAACATATACATCAATAATTTACAAATAATGACAGCGGAAGCAATTACAACTTTATACAAAAGATGCAACAACACATAATCTTTGAGCATTGGTTCTCCTTTAACCTTTATCAAGCCAATTATCCTGCATGTAAAACTGTGGGTACGTCAGTTTATTCAACCGACGATAATTATACATGGCCATCCTCTCTATGGCAGAAACAGTATAACGATTCTCATTTCTTAATAAATCACAAACTTGTTCACATATCAAAATGAAGGGGAAATCTTTAAAGATGTCGTGTTGTGGTTGTGCACTTAATCCTTAATGCAATAGTTATATTATATTATATGACACTAATGCGCACTTGTTCGGATTCTATGCATCCCATACTACATAGGTCCGAGGGCAAGCCCTTAATCGTTCTTCATCTTGTAGGGTTCAATCCCTCGTCATGACTTAATCTACTACTGTAACTACGGTAAGTATCCTAGATGTTTTCTGACCTACGAACTCATGTCTAGGCGCCCTGGAGGGAATCCCAACGCACTGACACATGACTCATCATGCAGGCATCCTGTGGTAATTCAGCTCCTACCATAGACATGACACCACCAGTAGTCTTCAAAAACCCCACGAGCGTCGCCACCGGGACGGTACTCTGGAGTAGTATCCTCGCCCTATCATGACTTATCATGGGGTCATCCTGGGATACTCGCTCACCGCTAATCCAATGGCCCTCATACTCAATATTTTTCTGTTACTTTCATCACATCTGCACTATGTACTAGTCCTTAGTTTTATTAGAATCATGAACAAAATCAAAGCTCTAGAGTTAGCCTCTCCACTAAACCGGACTTAATCATTCATTCAACATGACCAACCTTGGTCTTTCATTTCAATTTCTTTCCAATTGCCGGGGGAGACTTAGCTACTCTTTCATTTCAATTCCAATTCACAATTACTAAAAAAATCTGAGCATTTCCAACTCATGAGTTCATTTTTCATAATCACCATAGATTTTCACTTTCATGTCCATAGTTCCACAATTATATAACTTTCATAAATTCAATTAAATGATTCATTTCATATCTAATTCATGCAAAGAAAAAAAGAGTTTACTGTCACAACCAATATTCAACATAAGATTCACAATCTTTCTTATAAAACAAAGTCATAGAATTTATGATGTATCGCAAAGTCATCTGGACAGTCGACTTAGAGCTCATCCAGTCGACTTGTTCAGTCAAACAAAGTCCTTCAGTAAACTGCTCGGAAGAGTCGACTGCTGCACATGGCCAGTCGGCTGTTCCGCAGCGTTCAAAATTCAACAGTCGACTGTCAATCCGCCCAGTCGGCTGTTCAGCAGAGTTCAATTATGTACCCTTTCAAGTTCAGTACAGTCGACTGTTACATACATTCGGTCGACTGAGCAGGTTAAACTTTCAAATTTAAGGAATTCTCTCTTTATTCTGTTCACACATTATTTTTTTGTCATACTACAATGTGCTCATGCCAACATAAACATGACATTCTTATGTGTTTATTAACATCACAACATAGTTTTCGATAAAAATGTAAATTCCGCATAACTAGTGTTTTCTTTTCTCAAAAGGAAATGCTAAACATATATTTTCCTTTTACTCATCATTTACTCACGGAGATGAATACTAATACCAATTTAACATGCTAGAACATCAAGTTAATAATTCTCATTAAAAATACATCGTTTCATGAAAATCCGAATTGTATATATTTTCTTTCAATATACCAGTCGACTGTTCATACGACCGGTCGACTGTATAGGTCATTTCCAGTTCTCTAATTATTATTAGTCCTTTTTCATAAGTTCATAACTATGTACAGCATGGAAGATATCAATTTAGCAATCATTCTATCACATCAGTTTGCACATACATACACAATTAAATCCTCGATCTTAACATGAATTCTGATTTAGAAGTCATGGGAAACATCCACCTCGTACCAGTCGATTTATTCACATGATCGGTCAACTGTACAGGACAGTTCCGATCTTTTAAATTTTCATTAATCATGTTCATTCATTCACATCTTTCATACTAAATACAGCACAACGCATTTTAGTATAATAATCACCATATGAATCCACATTTCACAAGCATGATAACAATCAAAATTTTGCCCTAGCATGATCACTACATTAGAAGTCCTGAGAAACACCCACCTTGTTGACGAAATAAACGAAATCCCGAAAAGCCTTCTAGTGATAATGTGACTCCTCCTCCTTGCTCCTTGCCACCGAGAATCTTCTGAAGTAATGCCGGCTTCCAAAGAATAATCACACTCACAACTCTCTTACAAATATATCTTTCTCTTCTCAAATAGATTTTTGGGTAGATTACAATTAATTGGGGGGTATTTATACACAATTTTGGGTGAAATGGAGGGCTAGGATTTAGTCGATGGTTACGAGATGGAGGGCTAAGATGAAAGTAGGAGTTGCATTAACCACCCACAACTAAGTAACCATCCATGCATGATCTCCATTTGAAAATTTCCAATTCCCTCCAAAAGATTAAAACCGGCCATGGAAAGGAATAGTGTGCAATGCACACCATGTTGCATGCACGTGCTATTCTAGTCTCCATATAAACAAACTTGTGCGTATACATTTTTTACAAAATAATCTTTTAAAAGAGTTTTACTTTACAAGTTGTTAAAAAGAGAATTAATTTTTGGGCTTAAATTAATGGGCCAAAACATTAACTTTTACAAAACAAATAATTTAGATTTTGGGCTTAAGTTTATTTGAAACAAGGACCTTTAAAAAAGAAATAATTCAGCAAGCATATATACATAGACATATACTCATCATTCATTATAAAATTTCATAAAATGGCACGTGCACACTACGTGCAAAATAATAAAATAAATACATAATTTTCATAAATGAAAAATCAGGGCATTACATATATGGACATAGGGGCCACCTCTCACATGACTGCAAACGGAGGTAATCTTACGTCTTATTCCAATATGAGTAATAATATTACTATTGGTAGTGGTCATCATATTCCAATTATTGGTTGTGGAAATACATTATTACCTAACCCACATCATCCTTTAACCTTACATAATGTCTTGCATGCACCCAAATTAATTAAAAATCTTGTCTCTGTGAGAAAATTTATCATTGACAATGATGTTTCTGTTGAATTTGATCCCTTGGGTTTTTCTGTGAAGGATTTTCAGACCGGGATGCATTCAATGAGATGCAACAGCTTGGGAAAACTTTATCCTATTACCACAAGACCATCCACTACAACACCATCCACCTTTGCAGCTTTATCCAACAAATTATGACACAATCGTTTAGGACATCCGGGAGCTCTTGTTTTAAATTCTCATCACCAAAACAATTTTATTATCTGTAATAAGTTTCGAAATAATTTCTTTTGTCATTCTTGTCCCCTTGAGAAGCAAATAAAATTACCTTTTTATGAGTCTTTTTCATCCACTTTAATGCCTTTTGATATTGTGCATAGTGATCTTTGGACATCACCTACTCTTAGTTCAGGTGGACATCGTTATTATGCTTTATTTCTTGATGATTACGCGAATTTTTTATGGACTTTTTCTCTTGCAAATAAATCTCAAGTCCATTCCATTTTTCTTCACTTTCGTACTCACATTAAAACACAAATTGAAAGATAAATTAAATGTTTTCAATATGACAACGGAAAAGAGTACGACAATGCACTTTTTCATAAGGTTTGTGAACTCAATGGAATGGCTTTTAGATTTTTTTGTCCTCATACATCTCCTCAAAATGGAAAAGCCGAAAGAAAGATTCGTACCATAAATAACATCATCCGAACTCTTCTTGCTCATGCCTCCCTCCCACCTTCGTTTTGGCACCATGCCTTACAAATGACCATTTACCTTCTCAATATTCTCCCAACAAAAAAAACTTGCCCTCCAAACGCCCACCAAAATTCTCTACCAAAAAGACTCGTCATATTCTCATCTTCGAGTTTTTGGATGCCTCTGTTATCCTTTCATTCCTTCCACTTCTAGAAATAAATTTCAAGCTCGATCAATACCTTGTGTTTTTTTGGGATATCCATCGAACCATAGAGGTTATAAATGTTATGATTTGTCGAGTCGTAAAATAGTCATTTCAAGGCATGTTGTTTTTGATGAAAATTTGTTTTCCTTGTTTAATTCAATTGCTCCCTCATCCTCCTGCTATGATTTTTTAGATACAAGCACTACACATTTTCTTTACTCACCCAATCAACCCCTTTTCACCTCTCATGATGTCCAAACCTCTCTACCTCTAGCCGCTAACAATCCAGCACAATCCTCCCCCACCCAACACCCAACTACACCGGCCCCATCCTCCTCATCACACCATACTACTTCGCAGGGCACCTCCTCCCCCACCAAACATACCACCACACCGGCCCAAAACATAAATCCCCTCCAAGCCCAACATGAGCCAACATCTTCTCCAGAATTCACATCTTCAACTCTCTTAGAACAACCCACTTCTATAGCCAACCCACCACACTCTCCTCAAATGACCACCCGAGCACAACACGGCATTTACAAGCCTCGCCAACTTTTTAATCTCCATACCTCTGTCCAACATTCCATTTCTCCCTTGCCTACTAATTCCCTTAATGCATTAAATGATCATAATTGGAAAATGGCCATGAAAGATGAATATGATGCTCTTATTGAAAATAAGACGTGGGACTTAGTGCCCCGTCCGGCTAATGCTAACATTATTCGCAGTTTATGGATCTTCATGCATAAGAAGAAATCCAATGGATCCTTTGAACGTTATAAGGCTCTTCTAGTAGGAGATGGTGCATGTCAACAAACTGGTATAGATTGTGGTGAGACCTTCAGTCCAGTAGTCAAACCGGCTACTATTCGGACGGTACTCAGTGTTGCTTTATCTAAATTATGGTGTCTTCATCAATTAGATGTCAAAAATGCCTTTTTACATGGAAATCTTGATGAAACTGTGTACATGCACCAACTTGCTGGTTTTCACAATCCACAACATCCTGACTATGTCTGCCTGCTAAAGAAGTCTCTCTATGGCCTCAGACAAGCCCCCCAGGCTTGGTACCAGCGATTCAATGATTTTGTAGTCACGTTGGATTTCTCTTACAGTGTCTCAGATCATTCTTTATTCATTTATCACCGAGGCGATGACACAGCTTATATTCTTCTCTATGTGGACGACATTATTCTTACTGCATCTTCAGATACTCTCCGTAAATCCATCATGTCTAAACTTGGCTCTGAATTTGCCATGAAGAATTTGGGTCCCATAAGTTATTTTCTAGGTATATCTGTTACAAGACATTCAGGAGGTCTTTTTCTTTCACAAAATAAATATGCCGAAGAAATTATTGAGCGAGCAGGCATGTCCTCCTGCAAACCATCTTCTACACCAGTAGACACAAAAGCAAAACTCAGTGGATCTTCAGGAAACCCATATCTTGATCCAACCGAATATCGCAGTCTTGCTGGTGCTTTACAATATTTGACATTTACAAGACCAAATATCTCTTATGTCGTTCAACAAGTGTGTTTATTTATGCATGATCCGAGGACCAAACATATGACTGCTTTGAAGCGAATACTTCGTTATATTAAGGGTACTCTTACTTTCGGTCTACATATCTCTTCCTCTTCAGTTGATAAACTCACTACATATACCGATGCAGACTGGGGTGGATGTCCAGACACTAGAAAGTCTACGTCTGAATATTGCGTATATCTTGGGGACAATTTAATCTCTTGTTCTGCAAAACGTCAACCTACCTTATCTCGATCCAGTGCTGAAGCCGAGTACCGTGGAGTTGCTAATGTAGTTTCCGAATCCTATTGGCTTAGAAACTTACTCTTGGAACTTCACTGTCCTTTCACGAAGGCTACATTAGTCTATTGTGATAATGTCAGTGTGGTATATCTTTTCGGCAATCCTATTCAACACCAACGCACTAAACACATTGAGATGGATATACACTTTGTGCGTGAAAAGGTTGCTCGTGGTCAAGTACGGGTGTTACATGTTCCTTCGCGCCGACATCTTCACGAAGAGACTTCCACTGCAACTCTTTGATGATTTTCGACATAGTCTCAACATTCGTCAACCTCCTGTTTCGACTATGGGGTTGTAATAGAATATGTCAATATCTTTTATATTTAGTATCTTTTATATTTAGTATACATTAATTTAAGAATCATGGCAACACAATTGTTGGAATTAATCAGTCACAATTACGGCAACACAATTAGAGGGATCAATCAGTAGAAATCATTGCAACACAATTATAGGAATCAATTATGATTTTGTAACCAAGGTTGTTGTATATATACATGGTTATCATATCAATGGAAAGCAAGGCAACTATTTCTATCACTCTCCATTTAATCTCTAGCAACATTAGTTTGATGTCCTCATTCATTCTCTTAAACAACATTATCTTATGAGTTCTTACCGCAATAGCGCAGACGAGATAAGCATAATAGTATGTTCTTCCCTTTATATGTCGAATTGATCAACTCCACTTCATATTGGTGAAGATTGGAATGAGGCATCCCCAACTTCAATCAACAATATATACTTTGAGTAACGGCAATAAAAGAATAAATGCTCTATTGTTTCAACCTCTTCTTTGCACAAAGACACAAATTTGACGCCACCACCCCAGAACTTGCTAAACAAGCAGCAATAGGCACTTATCCGGAATGTCTTAAGTCACACAACAAGACATTTTCGGTAACTGAGAAGGATACCACACCACTGAGGGCCAACTTACTTTATCATGTCTTTGCCTCACCACCTCCTAGGCCGTTGAGAATGAGAAAACTCTCGATTTTGAGCCTGTCCAAACCCACCTATCTGCAGAGTCTAAAGAAGATAATGAGGTTGAGAGAATCTGGTTTCTCGACGGATGTAAGCAGCTGAGATCAGTGTGCCATCTCCCATCTCTAATAAATTTGCCGAGTATCCAATCTTCTCCATTAACATCCAAGTTGCCATATCCAGTTTGAGATATCACACTCCCTTGAGGGAGCCAAGAGCGAACCAGAGTGAGGTTTCAGTGCCATTTCCAATCATTCTTCTACTGTGGGTTTGAACGACGGCACTATTTGACTATTTCTAATGATATTTTTCCATACAATAGAATCTGTTTGCTGTCTTTGGACATCTCATAGAGAACTCCCTTGCACATATCTAGAACTCATTAATTTTGCCCGTAAGAATTCACCTTGCAGTAACCTCCACATCTGTTTGATAGTTGCTGCCTTACATATATCCTCTGTCCGCCTTATTCCGAATTTTTTTCCGTACTGACTGACTTTTTGAAAATATTGACCAAGCTGACCCACTCTCTAAACTATTTACCCAACTGACCAAGTTCTGGACATATCAGCATAAACACGATTGATAATAACGACATCTGTTATTTTGATGCCATTATTGCCAATAACGGCACCTGTAAAAAAAAAATCATGGCCCCTATTGGGGGTAACGGCACCAGTATATCTCGCATTCACTTAGGAGTTCCATGACTTGAGAAAAAAATTGTAAGTAAAAATCGTTTATAACTGATGCCGCTATTTCCAATAACGGCATAATTAGTCTGATGCCGCTATTGAAAATAACGACATTAGTACAATCCACAATGTACTCTAAATTTTGTACATGTGCAACAACTTCAAGTCCGATTTCGATCTTGATATAACCAGTATCTTTCAAAACTCAGAACATGAAAGTTGTAGATTTTTTTCTTAGCATTCCATAGCATTTTGAATCCCCAATCAGAGTTCGAATGATAAAGTTATGCCCAGATTACATAGTGATGTTGAAACAGTCCAAAAAAAGTTGTAAGTGAAAATCGCTTATAACTGATGTCGTTATTCACAATAACAACATAATTACCCTGATGCCGCCGCAATTAGAACTAACAGCATTAGTATAATCCACAGTGTACTCCAAATTTCTGGACAGTTTCGACATCGCTACGTAATCTGGTCATAACTTTATCATCCGAACTTCAATTGAGATGATTCAAAATGTCATGGAACACGAAGACAAAGCTCTACAACTTTCATATTTTAAGTTTTGAGAGATACTGGCAGCATCAAGATCGAAAACATGTTTGAAGTTGATGCACCTGCACAAAATTTAGAGTACACTGTAGATTGTACTGATGCCGCTATTGTTAATAGCGGCATCAGACTAATTATGTCGTTATTGAGAATAGCGACATTAGTTATAAGCGATTTTTACTTACAATTTTTTTCTCAAGTCATAGAACTCCTAAGTGAATACGATATATTGATGTCGTTACTTCCAATATCGGCAATATTTTTTTTTTACAGGTGCCGCTATTGGCAACAACAACATAAAAATAACATATGCTATTATTGCCAATAGCGCTTTATGCTGACGTGTCTAAAACTAGGTCAGTTGGGTAATATATTTTCAAAAGTTGGTCAGTTTGGTCAATATTTTCAAAAAGTCGGTCGGTATGGAAAAAATTCCCCTATTCCAAGTCCTCCATGTCTGTTTGATTGTTTGATGAAGAATTAGAGAATGAAAGAAAAAATAAAATGACAAAATAGTTGATAATGGTAAAAATGGCAGCAAATCATGGCAGTATGAATTCAGCATAGATGTTAAAAATTCTACAAGCAGATCAACAATAACAGGCATCTTTAACAGGTCTGGGCGTTCTTGAGACTCATTTATTAGACATGCGCCGCTTTCAATCTCATTAAAGCGACTGGCCCACTAGGAAAGACACTTAGTCCATGAGGGATGTAATTCAAATCACTTATCCCCAAACAGGAGAATAACCGATTCTATCTATTGAAATGAGGAGAATCAAACAAGAGACAACAAATTCATATCGATCTCCTAACTGTTTCTCAGGCCTATAAATACCCTCACCCTTCCTAAATCAGAAGGTAATTTGTAATCAAAAATTTCTCTTTTAATCTCTTTTCCTCTATCTGGTTCTGACTTTAGCATCGCAGGGTCTTTCGCCGGGGCTATACCCAGTGTTTCAGGTTTTTGCAGGTCCATCGACCACATCTGCAACCGTTGGATTCATGCTCTTTTAATGATCCAGATCCAATCCAAGGAGCTCTAACCCTTTTTACACTAACAATAAAATATTAGAATTTTAGTAGTTTACTTCAAAATATAAACTTATTATGTGTTTAACACCAAAATAAGCAGCAACAATATTATTTTAAATGTTAGGTGTATTTGTGGAATCAACATATTAATTTGAGGTGAGAGTAACAAAATATGAAAATTTCGGTGGGAGTAGGAAAATAGCAAAGATTTGCGATGTGAATATTGAAAAAACCCTATAAATTAATACATAGCAAAGATCTTTAGAAATGTTAAACCAAATAATGAACAACATACAATTATTAATTACTAATTTCTAAATTTGAAATAACTATTAAAAAATAATAATGTGAAGTAATTATTGTTAATGATTTAATTGCTGCACTATGTTCATTGTGCTCTTCATCAAGACAAGAGAAAATTGAATTTAAGAGAGAGAGAGAGAGAGAGAGAGAGTCTCAATTTTATCGACATCCTGATAGATTATACATGAACATGTAAGATAAAAAGCTTGTCAAACTCTAACATGCATATATCACACAAATTGAGATATAATGAAATAACGTAATTGACTAATGAGTTGGATATCACAGTCAAATTTACAACCAATATATGGGTTGATTAAGAAATATCACACTAAAACGGAGCTTTATCTCAAATATCGATGGGGGATTGAGTTCCAAGATATCTCTACTATTATAATGGGAGAGGGCCTTAGTGTCATCTGTCATTGTTGTCATTTTGAAGCCAACACGTGCAGCGCACGTGTTGACAAAATAACCTACTTTGGTAAATATTTTCAAAAGTGGACCAGTTTGGTAAATATTTTTGGAAGTGGATTAATTTGGTAAATATTTTCCTTTTTGTCTTTTTCTCTTCTTCCTCCGCGTGCGCGTGCGAAAGTGGACCAGTTTGGTAAATATTTTCGACAGTGGATTAGTTTGGAAATTATTTTTCTTTTTTTTTTTGGTCTTTTTCCTTCTTCCTCCACGTGCATCGCACGTGCATGATACTAGTTGGAATAATTGATGAAGATCTATGACGAAACTAATTTGGTCATGGGTCGTACAAATTTTAATATGCCACAACCATGAAGACAATAATTCAGTGAGCTTCATTCATTGCAGTTTGCAAAGATGTGAATATAGTTTGTTGGAGTGAAATACACTTGTGAATGACTCACTTTAAACAGGCAGGAGGCCTAGTTTCAAAGTGGTTCCCCTTCATAGGCCAGTAGAGAGCTTGTTGTTCAAGGCAGAGGAGTAAAACTTGCACATGTTAATTAATAGTTTGAGAGGGAGAGAACAATGGAAGGTGAAGCGGTATTTTATTTAGTGCAGAGAGAGTGCGAGAAGGGAAGAGTTTTTATTTTTTTTATTTTTAAATGTGTTCCTGTTATTTTATTTGTGGTACCGAACAAATATTGTGAGTTCTTTACTTGGAAAGTAATAAAATACTTAACATTTGTTTTTCGCCTGCGTTAATCACCCTAAACTCTTCTAGACTATGAAATCTAACTGTCCTGGACGATTGGATCTGATCTCAACGGTTGTGATCGCTTTGATTGACCTGAAAAACAACCTAAAATACCGGGGTTGGTCATGGCGATAAACCTTCCGATGCCCAAGTCAATAAACTCAGAATGTATGAATAGTTCTGTGAGAGAAAATTGTGATCACCTTGCTTCTAAAGAGGTCATGGGGTATTTTAGTTGCTTGGGGGCCAGTTTCAAGATATTAGATTTATCTTTACATCCCGATGTTTTGATAAGGTTGATTTTCATCTGTCATGTAAAGAGAATGAATTATGACTCTTCTCTTGATAAAGAGATAGAGTTTTTAAACCCTCTCTTATGGATGGAGAGATAGAAGTAGTTATTCTATAGAGATTAAAAAAATAAAAATACCTTTTTTGGATGAACCTGGACTCCATCATGTTGGGCTACTATGACAACCCAGTATGATAGGCCTATTTGAGTTGATGGCCTGAAAACAGCCCAACTTCCTTTCACAGGTCTGTGTCTACTGAATTTTATCATTTTACCGAGCTTTAGGATTCGTGTTCAATTTGAACGGTCCTGATTTCATTCTACTTTCATCCATATCACAAGCCCCGCACTCCTGAAGACTGAGTTCTACAGCTTCGAGGAGTAATTCGACTATTTAGAATAGTTTACAGAACTTATCGGAGCTTTCGGGGACATATAAACCTTCTCGGGGTTTAACAAAGTTTTTATGACTTGATTAAATACCCATAATTATTCTCAAAAATTTTTTTTTTTGGATTTCTGTGATTTTTCTTTATTTTTTTCAGATTTTAATATTTTTTCAAATTTTTAAATCAATGTCCCATTTTTTTGTTCTTATTTTACAACTATTTTTGTAATATTTTAATATTTTTAGAAATTAATAGTTAGATTTTAGAATTTTTAATTAATTAATCCAACATTTAAATTATTTCCACAAAATTTTAATTAATTAGTCTAAATTATTAATTAATAAAAGGAATTTAAAAACATTAAATCATACCTTCACAATATCTGGTCTATTTATCTCATTCACATGATTTTCGGGGACATCCAAGGACTGGAAATGTGCATTTTCCTCGAGCTCATCGATGGCCGAGTGCTCAGGTGTGCTGCACTAGGGGGGGGGGGGTCTTAGGGTCAAGCTGACGTGAGCAATTTTTTTTGACATCTTTCTTTTAGGAGAGGATAGCTTGAGGCACGTGCGACTGGCTGGTATGTCTATCGTCCTTGTCTTTTTCTTTCTTTGTCTTCTTTTTGGGGATCTCTGAATTGCAACTGTAGTATAACGATCTTTTTTTGTGCTACAGAAGTCTGGTTGGAGCGTATAACCACTCCTTTCGAAGGTGACTCGAAGGTCTATAGATCCTCTTCAGAAGTCAGCTAATGAATCATCTGTCTTTAGGGTCAAAACTGTCCTGCAATATCTTTTCCTCTGCAGTCCAGATATAAGCATGTTTCCAATGGGTGTGGCTAAGGAGATGAGTTCTTCCAATGTAGTGCTAAGAAGATAAGCTTCTGCCCAGAGTAGCTCGCCCCCTGCGGAGCTAAGAAGAGAAGCTTCGCCACAGACCTTACCCACAGAGGAGCTACGAACACAAGTTTCGCCCCTGAGGAGCTCTGAAGAGTAGTTTCACCCCTGAGGAGCTAAGAAGAGGATCTTCGCTCCCGAAGGGCTAAGAAGAGGTGTTTTGCTATAGAGGAGCGATGAAGAGGAGCTTCGCCCCTGAGGAGCTACGAAGAGGAGCTTCACCATGGAGGAGCTGCGAAGAAGAGCTTCGCTCCTATAGGACTAAGGAGAGGAGCTTCACACCCTGAGGAGCTATGAAGAGAAGCTTTCCTCCCAAGGGACTATAAAAAAGAGCATTTCCATTGAGGAGCTTTGCCCAGCTCTAGGGAGAGCCAATTGGGAGGCAAGTTTAGGGAGCAGCTATAAGAATGAGTTGAGCTCCGAACTCGCTGTGGAAGAAGAAGGCCACTCGGGAGGCAAGCGAGGTGAAGAAGAGCATTGCCGGGCTCTAGGGATGATTCTTTCGAGAAGAAAGTTTAGGGAGTGGCTTTAGGGATGAGTTGAGCTCCGAACTCATTGTGGAAGAAGGTCACTTGGGAGGCGAGCGGAGCATCAAACTCACTGTATGGAGAGAATGAGTTGTTGGAGGAGCTCGAGCAAGGAGCGGAGCACCAAATTCATTGCATGGAGCAATGAGTTGTTTGGGGAGCTCAGAAAAGAGTTAAGAACTAAACTCATAGCCTTGAGTTATTGAGTTATGAAGTCCTTTGTGTTTGCTAACTCTGTTGTGGATCCTTGTCCTTGTTTGCTGAAAGATTGTTGTATACAAGGGAGAGGGCCCTCGGGGAAGCTTGTAAACTTGTTGAACTTGCTTTTGTTGTACTTCTTAATCCTTGTAATAGGATGAAATGAGGAATCTTTCAAGTTGTTCAAGTGTTGCCTCATATATTTGTAGTAATGTGGCTTTTGTTGAATTTTAAGGGCTTCTCTAGCTAAGAGTTGGACCCTAGACTCGTTGCTTCGTTATTCCGGCAGGTTGAAGGATTAGCTCTAAAGTGACTGGAGCCGTAACTTGACTTGTTAAGGAAACTTATTTTGGGCAAGTTGTGGGAGTAGTGGCTTAGAAGAGGGTCAGACTCGTAACGTTTCTTGCGGGAGGTAACAAGTTATAGGGGTCATATCGAATGGCGGCTCAGACTCCAAACTTTACTTGCTCACAAGTTTGCGCGGAGTGGCTTTTTAGCCACAGTTATGGACTTCGAACAGGTTGACTCTGGGAGTAACAAGTTGTGGGAGCAGGATCAAATGGAGAGTCGAGCTTGAGTCGACTTACATGCAGAATGCTGGAGAGAATGTAATACATGGTTATGTCTTCGAACTCGTTGTCGAGGTACCAGCAAGTTGTGGGAGTAGACTATCATGCGAGTCAAGCTGCTATCTAACTATGGGCAAGTAGATAGGGAGGCTACAACTTTGAGGGTATGGAGTCCAAACGGGATGTACCCTCATTTTCCCCAGTTAGGGGAGTAGCTCTAGGGCGAGCCAGTCCTGTAACTGGCTTATTGATTGAAACCCCTGTTTCCGGATGTACGAATTTCACTTGTATTCATGTTCCTATTTTTTTTCAACTCTTGTGTTCTTGTTACCTAATAAAACCTTGATATTCTTTTAAAATTTCTTTTTGTTCTCCTTCGATTATCCGATCATTTTTTAACCCTAAAATTTTAATACATTCTATTATATTACTATTTGATTTTTTCATTTTTAAGCCCAAACCCATTTGTTGATTTAATTTTTTTAGAATCCAAACCCAAGCCCATAGAACTAATTCCCTATATAATCACCCCCCCCCTCCAAATAATTTATCCCTAACCCCACTAATTTAACCCTAACTAATTACCCCCTCATCATTAGTCGCCTCTTTCTCTCTTATCTCCCTTCATCTTCCTTCCCACTCACCGAACCCATCGAAGCCTCTGATGTTGCCTCTCCTCTACTGCCGACCAACAACCACACCCGCGGCCTCCACCAGAGTGAGATCCCGACACCTCGCTGCCATCTCTGCTCACCTCCATCACCACCCCCGCAGTCATCACCAAACCTCACCTTCACCATTGATGCATCCCAATCATCTCCCTCAACAATCCCCGATGCCACCTGCACCCTCTCCCTCACTCGAAGCACCCAACTGCACCGATGCTAACCTTACCGCAGCCACACCCGACTGCCTTGCCCGCTAACTCACTGCCGCTGTGTCGCTTACTGTCGCTGCTGCATCCTTAAGCCCGACGCTACCACCTTACTGACTTGATGTGTGTGGTTGTCCCGTCGCTGTTGATCCACTACCGCTGCCGCTGCTCATTCTCCCCCGTAGTGATCGTCTCATAATGCATGTTTCTCTTGAAACGATGTTATTGTTCTTATTCAAGAATTATTTTGATCTTTGCAAGTAGTTCTTATTTCATTTATCGTATCTCAATTTGTTTGTAACCCTTCAAAGAGGTTATTACGGATTCATCGGCGAAACCAAATTATAACTTTCTTTTCGTGCCTTATCCTTGGCTCAATTCTAAGCCATGTCATCCATCATCATATGCATGCACTACACTAACATAAACTAGAAACACGTATATGTAGAAGAAATAATGATTTGAATGCATTTCAGGTGTATTTGATGTTATAACTAGATTCGTAAATTTAATACCATATTGATAATAATTTGTCAAGTTAACAGTAGAATTTCATCCTAATTATTGAGTATAAACACTAGTTTATTTCTTGTTATATGTATATGTGGATTGATTATCATGATTGTTGCGTAAGAGTACATTTACTGCTGTCCTGCGGTTTATCCCTTTTAGAAGTGAGATTTTGGCCCTATTGCTAATAAAATAAACTAGAACTTTGTAAGTGAAAATTTTATCCCATTGATTCTAGTTTACAGAACTTCTTACGGATCAAAATTCTGATTTATAGACTGCAAGTTATCATATTTCTATTACTGTTAGGTTTTAAATTCTAGATTGCTGTCTAAAGGCATACCAACATGATTTACTAATTAAAATAAATGGCTAACAGTAGAATCAAAATTTAAAAATTAACTAGGATATTGATAGACATGATTAGGAGTTGTTTTATAATTTTTATAAGATTAATTAATGAATTTCCAGTCTAGTTACATATACAAGAATTTGACCCTAGGTTTCTGCCAGGACACTAGATCAGTAAAGAACCCGACTTTTGACCTAGCTACAGATAAAATCACTTAGAACTTAATAAACAAAATTCGTAGCCCTCTGTGTCTAGAATCCAGACCATCTGACAGTTTTGCAATCCGACTTACGGATTACAAGATATTCAGATCTACCACTGTACTGTCTTAACTCCAGCTTTCTGTTTTAAAGATACATTGTCATATTCAGTTAATTAAATCAATAGGTTAACTTAAGAATTAGAACCTAAGATTTGCAAGAAGGTTAATGAAAAGTGCAAGGAACTCGATTATAATTTCTTCAAGAATTTTAAATAAGTTTTTAGTCAAATTATGATGTAATAAAGAATTGATCGGTTAGTATAATTATTATAATTAAAGTATATCATGTAAATATGCGTTAGAACCGGCAAGGAGTCTTGTTTCTAGAACCCTTGGCGAAACCTGATTTGCTTTCCTGCAGCAGCGGGAAAGTTAGTTTTTGTACAACAACATCTTGCTGTCCAGAATGGGTGTTTTTTGTGTTATTACGTATAAACATGCTTGATTTTGCTTCTAATGAATAGAATTAATTATACCATGCATTGCATAGTCTTGACACCTTCTTGACATCGCCTCGATACTTCTGTACCCTTTGCAAGTTCACATTTGAGTATAATAACATAATAACAAGCTGGGGTAATAATGGTCGACTTAGTAGTGGACAATGTCAGAAACTGTACTCGGAGAAGGGCCCCTCAATGTCAGAAACTGTACTCGAAGATGGGCCCCTTATTGTTCGATTGATTATGGTTATGGATTATTGATTATTGTTTGTTCGTTATTATTGTCGAGTACACGATCTGTAGAGTTCACTACTATAGTCTAAAAGATCACTGTTTGCATGCACTGAACCTGTGGCATGGGACGCAGAACTACGTGTATTAGATATGATAATAAAGACTGATAGACTTAGGATTTACACTTGCATTTTAATCATGGATAACCTTGATTATTGATTGTAGTCATTGATTATTGCATTGTTAATTATAGACTTTTGATCTTATTATTCAACCCTTGTTATTGACTTTTAATTTTGTTATAGTTCATCGTTCCTTGATATACCATGTTTCATTGCTCCTTGTTTGTTACTATTTGCTATCCGTAACTTGCTCTAACGGAAACCCCCCCCCCCCCCCCCCCCCACTGTAGATGTTGAGCTTGCAGGTGCACGAAGAGAATTGACTGAAGGACTTGGTGAGCAAATGTTCTAAGGAAAGGAGTCAAGATTTTAGCCATTTTTTTTACATCGTTCATGCTATTTATTTTTATTTATTTTCGTTTTCGTACTTTGTATTCCAGACATTTTTGACCCAAAGTTTATTTTCTTCCTGATGTTGGATATTATTTTGTGAATATATTTCATGGATTATTGAAGTTTATTCGTTGTTTATGTGATTATTTATTCATGCGTGGTTGTGTATATATTTCATATTGTTGAGTTAAACTGTTACAGCTTATGGATGATGTATACATCATTCGCTGGGCCTCAATTACATGCTCGTATTTCGTATTTTGGAAAGCGGGGCGTGACATTGAGAGAGTTTTTGGCAAGCATTGTGATGGTTTAGCTCGCAACCTTACCTAGGGGAGATAACGAGTATGTGGATAGTCACCTCGACAGCGACTCAATTTCCGAACTTTACTTGTCATAAGTTTTCTTGGAGTGAGTCTGAGCCGTGATTATGGACTCCAAACAAGTTGACTCCTGGGGTAACACGTTGTGGAAGCAGATAAATGGCGAGTCGTGCTTTGAAGCTACTTATGTGTAGATTGCTAGAGCGACATGTGAGCCATGGTTAAGGACTCCGAACACATGTTTAGTTTCAGCTTATTTTGGGAGCAGGCCACAAGGTGAATCATACCTATCACCTTGGTTGCTTGGTAAGTAGGTGGAGAGACTTCGGCTAAAGATCGTGGACTCCACACAAGTTGTACCCTCGTTTATCCAAGTGAGATGAGTGGTTAGACCCATGATTTGTCATCAAGGGAGTTTGTTCCATAAGCCAATGAGTCTCTGGTGTAGCTAGGCAGGAGGGTAGGACACCCGACTCATTGTGTAGTTTTAATTTTTTGTATGCAGATATTGTGAAAGAAAATATTAATCTATTGTATTTATATATATATCTTAAGCAAATAGGCCTACCCCATCTCACCTTTCTCTATTTTGAAATAGAGAAAGGAGAGCAAAAGTAGCGATTGACAGGTGCAGCCCACACCAATTGCAAAATTAAAAAAGCACAAAAAAACATTTCTTCTGCTACATCTCCCCCAAAATCACTAACCCTAACCCTCTCCACCCCAAAACCCACCCAAATATGCTCCGCCGCCCGTCGATCTCCTCGACATCGCTGCCCGTCTCTACCCACCCCCCGTCGCTACCAAACCCTATCGCTACCCTTGCAACCGCCCCCCGTCGATCTCCTTACTGTCGCGGCCCATGGGATTCGCATCCCTCTCGCTGCGCGCCTGAAAGGGCAACGACGATGGTGGGACTCGCATCCCCCTCTCGCCGCGCGCCGGAAAGGGCATCAACAACGGTGGGATGCTCGATAATGGTGAATTATGTTTTGGACTTCTCTCAAAATTTCTTGATCTTACTTCATTGTAAACCCACAGAAAACTGGAATTTGCGGATAGAGGACATTGGATTGGATGGTTTTGCTGATCTCTCTCGCTCTCGCTTCGCCCTCTGCATCATCGGCGGCAACAATTCGCGAAAACCCCAAGGTACGTATAAATGTAATTATTACTATTTTCCTCCTTTTCATTTTTTAGATATGAAGTTGGATCACAAATTGGTTACTGAAAATGAGTGAATTCTGCAATTTGAGCAGAAGATTGGGTCTGGAATGAAGAATCGAGGCAGTCTCTGTACCGAGGGAAATGTATTTTCTAATTTGCATGGTAGTCTAATTTTGAAAATGAGCTCAATTTTGCAAAATCCATTTATTTATTTACATTGTATTACTATATTTGTAAATTTGTTAGTATGTTTTGTTGTTGGCGAATTTGGATGGTTGAAAAATGATGTACATTGGAGATCTACTTATGCTATGTTTGGTATCGTGTTTTTTTCGAAAAGTGCAAGAACCTAAAAACAGGAATTGTAACGCCCCGAATTCCAAAATACACTGGATTCGAGATTCCACAGGATCTTTACACTTCATTTAGTACAATTTTACAAGGAATTTAAAACTTTTCACTTTACATCAGAGTTACATGAAACTTTACTCTTTACATTTGCAGAGCGAAAGTAAATTTACAACATTTAAATAAATGTACAACAACATTGAATAATCTCTAAGCATCTGTTCCTCTTTAATCTTTATCATGTCACTTACCTGCATATAAAACTGTGGGTACGTCAGTTTATTCAACCGACGAACATTATACACGGCCATCATGTCTATGCCAGAAATAGTATAACTGATTTTCCATATTTAACAAACACAAACTTGTCACATATCAAACTAAAGGGAATGCCCTAATGATGTCGTGTTGTGATTGTGCACTTAGTCCTTAATGCAGTTATTTATATTATATGACACTAATGCACACTTGTTCGGATTCTATGCATCCCATACTACATAGGTCCGAGGGCAAGCCTCTTAATCGTTCTTCATCTTTGTAGGGTTCAATCCCTCTTCATGACTTAATCTACTACTGTAACTACGGTAAGTATCCTAGATGATCTATGAGTACAAGCTCGTGTACAGAAAACCTGGAGGGGAATCCCATGCCATGTCTTGACTCATCAAGCATGCATTCTGTGGCAATTCAGCCTCCTTCATGGCACACGATCCTCTTGCAGTCACCAAACATCCCACAAGCGTTGCTAAAGTCCAATCATTACTGAGTAGTGCCCACGCCATGTCTTGACTCATCAAGCATGCATTCTATGGCTCACCCCCGCATCGTAAACTCTAACTCTCATACTTGTGTTTTTCTCTCACTTTCATCACATCTCCACTATGTACTAATTCCATAAATTTAATGAAATCATGAACAAAACCAATCTTTTAGAGTTAGTCCTCTCACTACTACCGGTCTTATTACTTTCATTTCACAATGACCCAACCTGGTCTTTTTAATTTCAATAATCATAATTATTCATCACTTTCACTTGCCGGTGTGAGTTTGACTACACTCTAATTTTCAATTTCAATTCATAATCCATATGTTTGAGTTTTCAAGCTCAATAACATTCTCTTTCCCAATAACATGAAATCTAATTTATTCATGAGTCCATAGCCATACATGGAATTCAATTATTCCTTATGTATTCCACCAAATATCATTTCCACATTAAAATCACATCACTAAATGAATATTCACATTTCATAATTTTCACACTATTCTCCAATGAGAATAATTCACATCACATCACTACATATAATTTCTTTCTTATATTTCTTTTCTAACATTTTATTTTTAGGATAATAATCATATTTTTTCATAATTTTACAATCATCAAAACGCCCAAAAAAATATTTTTTCCCACAACATAAACACAGGCCGAGACCAAGGATCGAACCAGCGACCACAGGGAAACAAGCCACAGGCACAGACCACTAGGCCGAACGCGCTAGGCGATATAAAGAAGGGCTGAGAGCATTAAATGCTTTCGGCTGCAGTTACTTTAGTTTTCAAAAATACAAAACAATATATATGGTGCTCACAGTATTCGAACCAGCAACCTATGAGACACCCGAACCCACTGTAGCAAATAAGAGCATCCCAACCACTTGAGCTATATGCTCAAGTTGTCATAGTACAACTCGAACTTTAATTAAATTAATTCCCTCTGTTTAATAGAACATTTCGATGTTCAAGAAGCTCTCATTTGATTTTACCCTTATTAAACTTACTGTAAATTTCCAGATTGGCTATTCCCATCATAAATTATACTCCAGTATATTAAAATAATTTTTTCTAATAATTAAACATATATTTCCCATACAATTTGGTTAAATTGTAAGTTACTACTACTACATTTTCTTTTTCGACTTTCTTATCCAATTTTGATTTCAATAGCCTCTACATCAATTTTCTGTTTTTATTCGTTTCACAACACACAAATTATATCTTTTTAGCCATCTATTACAACATTATCACAAGAGTCCATTTAATCACATAAAGCAACATTGTCAATTTACTAACTTTTGCATATAGTCCTTGATGTTCATAATGAATTTTCTTCAAGCAATCCATAGCTATAATTTATTTACTCACAACTTAAATTTAATGATAGAACCACATACAGTTTGCATATCAACATTTCAATCAATCAATAAGCCATTTTTTTCCAATTAAAATGTACTCCTATTAATCTTTTTCATGCATCATTATTTCAATTCAACTCTAGCATGCTTCCTAATTAGAAATACGGAAAATTACCCACCTTAATTGGAGAGAAGTACAATTAGCAACACCTCTTAAACAAATGTCCTTGCCAAGTGCGCGATCCTCCTCCTCGTCGATGCGCACACTAGCCTCCAAATGCCAAACCCGAGCTCCTCTTGATGCCGGCCTCCCCTCTTTGATGCAAGCAAAACTCCCACACACAACTCTCAATCTTTTAACTCACTTACTAAACTACTAGTAATGTATTTTAAACTATAGGTTTGGAGGAATAATTAGTACAAAATAACTAGGCTAGGGGGGGGGGTATTTATACTAAAATTTTAGGAAAATGGAAGGCTGGGATTAACTTAGGAGTTAGGAACAAAAGGCTAAGATTCAAGGAGGAGTTACAATAACCAACCATGATCAAGTAACCACCACCCATGACTCCACTTGAAAATTTTCTTTTCCCTCCAAAGATCAAAACCGGCCATGCACAAGTATGGTGCATTTGCACGTGCACGTGCATGCAACTTGTCACCATTTAAAAAATTGTACATTATATTTTACATAAAAATAATCATTAAAATGTGTTCTAAATTAAAAGTTGTATAAAAATAGATCATGGGCTTTAGTTTATGGGCCAAAATAATAATTTATAAAAAAAAAAATCAATTTGGGCTTTAAAAAGAAAGGCTTTTTGTCTATTTGAAAAAAGGTCTTTATATAAAAATAATTAAAGGGCACATATTTATATACATATACTCATCATGAAGAAAATAATCATAAGATTTAATTCTACCAAAAAAAATATTGCACGTGCACACTACGTGCAAAATAAAATAATTTTCATTAAATGAAAATCGGGGCATTACAACACTCCCTCCTTAGAATAGTTCCGTCCCCGAACTACAGTCAAGAGCGAGAAAACAAACACTCACAACAAGCACAAGAAAAATACAAAATACAAATCAAGCAAAAAGCTCGGGATAATCCTTCAACATCCTCTCCTCAGACTCCCAAGTGGCCTCTTCAACCAAAAGGTTTCTCCAGACTACCTTGACCATCGGTATCGTCTTATTCCTCAAAGACTTTCTCTCGAAGATCAACAATCTCGACAGGAGACTCGATGTAATTCAGATCCAACTGCAAACCTTCCGGCACTTCAGGCAAATGATGACTCGGATCTGGAATATAACCTCTCAGCATAGACACATGAAAGACATTGTGCACCTGAGATAACTCTTCCGGTAATTCAAGCCGGTAAGCAGTTTTTCCGATCCTTTTCAATATCTTATACGGGCCTATAAACCTCGGGGCTAATTTCCTGCCTTTGCCAAATCGAATCACACCTTTACAGGGCGATACTTTCAGAAAGACGAAGTCACCTACCTCAAACTCAAGGTCCCTTCTCCGGTTGTCTGCATAGCTTTTCTGCCTGCTCTGAGCTTCTACCAACCTTTTTCTGATCAGATCAATCTTCTCAGAGGTTTGCTGCACAAGCTCAGGCCCAAACAATTGACGCTCCCCAACTTCAAACCAACAAACAGGTGTCCTGCACTTCCTACCATACAAAGCTTCGTACGGCGCCATCCCAATGCTAGTCTGAAAACTGTTGTTGTAGGCAAACTCTACCAAGGGTAAATGCCTTTCCCAACTACCTCCAAAGTCTAGTATACAAAATCGAAGCATATCCTCAAGAATACGGTTGACTCTCTCGGTCTGCCCATCGGTTTGCAGATGAAAAGCAGTGCTGAAATCCGTCTTGGTACCCAAAGCTATCTGAAGACTCCTCCAGAAATGCGAAGTAAACCGCGCATCTCGATGAGACACAATAGTTGACGGAACACCATGAAGCCTGGACGATCTCGCCAACATACAACTCAGCTAACTTGTCCATCGAAGCAGTGAGTTTCATTGCCAAAAAGTGAGCGGACTTGGTCAGTCGATCGACTATAACCCAAATCACATCATTTCCTTTAGGACTCTTGGGCAATCCCGTAATGAAATCCATACTGATGTTATCCCACTTCCATTCTGGAATAGGTAACGGCTGTAATAGACCTCCGGGTCTCTGATTTTCGGCTTTGACTTGCTGACAAACCTCACACTTTGCCACAAATTCAGCCACATCCCGCTTCAAACCTGACCACCAAAAATGCGATTTGATGTCTCTGTACATCTTAGTACTCCCAGGATGTACCGACAAAAGAGTAGCATGCGCCTCCTAAAGAATACTCTCTTTCAAGTCCGCCTGATTTGGAACGCATAGTCTATCTCTGAACCACAGCACTCCATCCTTGATTTGAAATCCGAGCAACCTGCCAGCACCAACCTGCTCCTTCATCTCCAAAATATCAGCATCAACCTCCTAACTTGCAATGATCCTTCCATTTAGTGTAGTCTGAAGCCTTAACTGAGCTAAAGATGCTCCCAATCCTTGCAAGACAACTTCAATACCTGCTCGGTCCAATTCCTCAATCAGATGCTTCTGATTTGTAATCAAACTGGATAAACTGCTCTTGCGACTAAGTACATCAGCAACAACATTAGCTTTCCCAGGATGATACTTGATCTCAGGTCGCATGTCCTCAAGCACTTCCAACCATCTCCGCTGCCTCAAATTCAGATCCTTCTGCTGATATATGTACTTCAAACTCTTGTGGTCCGTGTACATGTTAAATTTCTCACCGTACACATAGTGTCTCCATTGCTTCAGGGCAAAGATAATCGCAGCCAACTCCAGATCATGAGTCGAGTAATTCTTCTCATGCGGTCGTAGTTGCCTAGACCCATAAGCGATCACTCTTCGTTCTTGCATTAAGACACAACCAAGCCCACGATGTGAAGCATCGCTGTAAACAACATACTCAACACCTGCTCTAGGCAAAGCCAAAATAGGTGCAGTAGTCAGCTTCTCTTTCAACTCCTGAAAGCTTGCCTCACATTGCTCAGTCCACTTGAAGTTCACATTCTCTTTGGTCAAACTAGTAAGCGGTACGGCTAACTAAGCATAACCTTGAATGAATCTCCTGTAGTATCCAGTCATTCCAAGAAAACTTCTGACTTCCTTCACTGTAGTAGGCCTAGCCCAATCTCTCACTGCCTCTATCTTCTAAGGGTCAGTTGCCACTCCCTCCTTAGAAAGGATGTGACCTAGGAATGCCACTTCAGATTTCTAGAAATTACACTTGGATAGCTTGGCATACAACTCCTGCTCTTCCAGCTTCTTCAAAACTGCTTGCCAGATGTTCAGTGTGCTTCTCCTCCGACTTGGAGTACACGAGAATATCGTCGATAAACACCACGACGAAAGAATCAATGAACGGCCTCAGAACTCTGTTCATCAAATCCATGAAGATTGCGGGTGCTTTCGTCACTCCAAATGGCATAACTAAGAATTCGTAATGCCCATGTCGAGTTCTAAATGCAGTCTTGTGCACATCTTCAGCTTTCACTCGAACCTGGTGATATGCTGATCGAAGATCTATTTTGGAGAATACAGCTGCTCCTTGTAGACCATCGAACAAGTCATCAATTCGAGGAATATGATACTTATTCTGAATAGTGACCTTATTCAGCTCTCGGTAATTAATGCACATTCTCATCGATCCATCCTTCTTCTTTACCAAAAGCACTGGTGCTCCCCAAGGTGACGCACTAGGTTGAATAAAGCCTTTCTCCAACAGTTCCTCAATCTGCCGTTTCACCTCATCCTGTTCCACTGGAGCCATCTGATATGGTGCCTTAGAAATAGGTGCACTTCCTGGTTGAACAGTGATGCTGAACTCTACATCACGATGCGGGGGTAACCCAGGAAAATCATCCAAGAACACGATCGGATAGTCCCGAACCACAGGAATCCCTTGCACTTCCACAGGAATCTCTTCCTTGTGGATAGCTGCTACCAGCTTAGAACACTTATTCTTCCCTTGGAAAGTGACTTCAGGTCCACCTGGAGCCTTCACTGTTACTGTCTTGGTCTTATACTCGATGCTTGCACTGTACACCGATATCCAATCAATGCCAATGATAACATCGACTCCCAAGATAGTCAGCTCGATTAGATCAATTCCGAAGATTCTGTCCCCAATCACAATCTCGCAATCAGCATAGTACCGATCAGTGGTTAAAGTTTCCCCTGATGGAGTAGCTACTGCTAAGATCTTGCCTGGAAAAATCTTCGGTTCAACTCCCAACACTTTAGCAAATTTAGGAGACACAAAAGTATGAGAGGATCCAGTATCGAACAAAACAACAGCTTTCATTCCATATTCTAATGCAAAAGGTCCATCAAATTCAAAGTATGAAACATGAACTTTAAATCAACTTGCATTTCATTAAATTCCAAACTTTATACATTCGAATTGAAAAAATTTCTTGACATCAGAATGAAAACAGTAGAAGCTACAACAGTCTAACTCCTACGGTTCCTCTTCGCTTCTCGAAGTTCTCCCTGCAGTTCATCAACTTCTTCCTTCAGCACATCGGTCATATTCTTCCTCTTCTCGAGTTCCCATACACGATGACTGAGAACTGCAAAGTCGTCCTTGCACTTTGCCAATTGAGCTTCCAATAATCCGACTCTCTCCCGCAGTGTTTCTACCTGCCTCTGAAGAGATATCACAAGATTATTTGGAACTAGTTCTTCTTCTTCGTCAGAAGAGTCATCAGATGAATCCGGAGGTGGGGTGATCTCTCGGGATTCAGGCCATTCTTCTCCGTCAGAATTTGCTTGCCCTGGGTAGTACTCTTCCTCGGAATCTGCTTGTCCAGGATAATAATCTTCCTCGATAATATGCCAGTCGTCGTCTCCAGCAGGGTCGAAGTGATCAGCCATCTTAGAAATAGGGAGGAAGAAACATAAGTCATAGAGCAACACAAATGTAAGTCACTTACATTTAAATCTCTAGACTCAAACACACACTCTAATGTCCACTACTAGGGTGTCGTTCCTTATAAATTTGTACAAGTGTGAAGCGTGGCTCTGATACCACTCTGTAACGCCCCGATTTCCTAAATACACTGGATTCGAGATTCCACAGGATCTTTACACTTCATTTAGTACAATTTTACAAGGAATTTAAAACTTTTCACTTTACATCAGAGTTACATGAAACTTTACTCTTTACATTTGCACGGCGGAAGTAAATTTACAACATTTAAATAAATGTACAACAACATTGAATAATCTCTAAGCATCTGTTCCTCTTTAATCTTTATCATGTCACTTACCTGCATATAAAACTGTTGGTACGTCAGTTTATTCAACCGATGAACATTACACACGGCCATCCTCTCTATGTCGGAAATAGTATAACTGATTTTCCATATTTAACTAACACAAACTTGTCACATATCAAACTAAAGGGAATACCCTAATGATATTGTGTTGTGATTGTGCACTTAGTCCTTAATGCAGTTATTTCTATTATATGACACCAATGCACACTTGTTCGGATTCTATGCATCCCATACTACATAGGTCCGAGGGCAAGCCTCTTAATCGTTCTTCATCTTTGTAGGGTTCAATCCCTCATCATGACTTAATCTACTACTGTAACTACGGTAAGTATCCTAGATGATCTATGAGTACAAGCTCGTGTACATAAAACCTGGAGGGAAATCCCACGCCATGTCTTGACTCATCAAGCATGCATTCTGTGGCAATTCAGCCTCCTTCATGGCACACGATCCTCTTGCAGTCACCAAACATTCCACAAGCGTTGCTAAAGTCTGATCATTACTGATTTGTGCCTACGCCATGTCTTGACTCATCAAGCATGCATTCTGTGGCTCACCCCCGCATCGTAAACTCTAACACTCATACTTGTGTTTTTCTCTCACTTTCATCATATCTCCACTATGTACTAATTCCTTAAATTTAATGAAATCATGAACAAAACCAATCTTTTAGAGTTAGTCCTCTCACTACTACCGGTCTTATTACTTTCATTTCACAATGACCTAACCTGGTCTTTTCAATTTCAATAATCATAATTATTCATCACTTTCACTTGCCGGTGTAAGTTTGACTACACTGTAATTTTCAATTTCAATTCATAATCCATATGTTTGAGTTTTCATGCTCAATAACATTCTCTTCCCCAATAACATGAAATCTAATTTATTCATGAGTCCATAGCCATACATGGAATTCAATTATTCCTTATGTATTCCACCAAATATCATTTCACATTAAAATCACATCACTAAATGAATATTCACATTTCATAATTATCACACTATGCTCCAATGAGAATAATCGTCGTCAAAATTTAGGCAAGTATCCTTGTACAATTTTATTGTTCTAGTACAAGCACCCTTGAAAATACTACAAATAGTTAGATTGTGACTCCTCCTTGAATATCATTGTAGATCAATATTGAACCTCCAAATTGACAATTCTAAGAGTCACAAAATTTTCTTGTATTTAATTTATAATTATTGGACTCTTTTACCCCTTGAGCACATGAACACATAGACTTATGAACTTAGGAGCCCTAAATTCGTAGACACATGTTACACTTAATATTTGACGAACTTGCAACCCTAAAACTTGAAAAACATCTATTATTTGCTGTTTTGAACTCCATTATCATGTATTTATGCCACATAATAACTTAGACGCCAAATGACATTTTCCCATGTAATCTAAACTAGTAAGTTATCCCCACATGTTGCTGTCCTGAATCTTCTTTTGCTGTTTCGACCTATTTATCATTTGAATCTAGGCCCGAGCCCTGAATAGAAATTGTAGATCTGGATGTGTAGATATCGATAGCTTCCGAAAGTTTTGAATTCGGAATTACGGTCTAGGAGTTATGGTAGTTATACTGCAGCTGTGTCAGTAGACGCATTTTTGCAAAACTGTTGTATACATTTACTTTGCAAATTAATTTAGCTGTGTAAACAGCGAGCATTTGACACGAAATTTTATATGTGGCTGCTGGACACCATATAGGACATCCCCAATTTTTTCTAGAATTAAATCACAACATTTTACACATGTATGCTTGCTTGATAACAATTAATAAAAGTAACAAGCCGGGGTTTTGGGAAAGACTATAGAGTGGACAATATAGGTAAGTGTACTCGGAAGGGGGCTCGTGTTTCCCAAATACTTGGTTCATGAACTTGTTGTATCTTGTTCGATTCATGGAGTCAGTTACTTGGCTCATGAACTTGTTTGATTCATGAACCCATTGTGCGGTTCTTGAACTTGCTTGTGGATTCGCGAACTTGCTTCGTGAACTTGTTATTTATTTTCCGATTCATGAACCATGGCTTGCTTGATACTTGATACCTAAGTACGCTAAACGAAATTGCTTTGAGTGTAGCAACCATGTAGTAAAAAGATAGATGCATGAAGTACTACCTAGATAGTAATCACCACAAGACTTGAACTTGATAACTTGAACTAGACTTGAACTTGATAACTTGAACTAGACAACTTGATACTTGAACTTGACAACTTGACATTTGAGACCTGACATTTGAAATAACACTTGACACTAGACTTGGTACTTGTTACATGACACTAGACTTGAGACTTGTCACTTGATGTTAAATACCCCTATAAGTTCACCTGTCACATGTTTTACCATTAGCAGTCGTTAACTAGCCTGTTTACTAGGATGTCCCTCTTGCTAGCTAGTTCTTAGATTCCCACTACTTGTTGTATTCCTGTTACATTCTTGATTCCAATTCTTGTTCCCCATTACTTGTACTTGTTTTCACTATTTGTGGCCCTAGCTTGCACTAAGGGCATTCTCTCTTATTTTCCCCTGGTTTCTCTTTTTATATTTATTAAGCAGACCTTGGGAGACGAGCTATCTGCTGGGATTGGCGAGCAGACATTTTAGGCTTCACTTGGAGCAAGGACTTGTTTAAATAATTGCTTTCCTTAAGGTATTTATTTCTTCTGCTGTATAAGACTTGTTTCTGAGTTTTACATTGATCCAGACTTGAAAACTATGTAGACATTATTATTTATTTTCAATTGTTTTCTGTTGCTTAATAAATTATTCATGTATGCTTGGTTGTATATATATATTCGTGACAACATAGAATAATCTCTAACCATCTGTTCCTTTTTAATCTTTATCATGTCACTTACCTGCATATAAAACTGTGGGTACGTCAGTTTATTCAACCGACGAACATTATACACGGCCATCCTCTCTATGTCGGAAATAGTATAACTGATTTTCCATATTTAACAAACACAAACTTGTCACATATCAAACTAAAGGGAATACCCTAATGATGTCGTGTTGTGATTGTGCACTTAGTCCTTAATGCAGTTATTTATATTATATGACACTAATGCACACTTGTTCGGATTCTATGCATCCCATACTACATAGGTCCGAGGACAAGCCTCTTAATCGTTCTTCATCTTTGTAGGGTTCAATCCCTCATCATGACTTAATCTACTACTGTAACTATGGTAAGTATCCTAGATGATCTATGAGTACAAGCTCGTGCACAGAAAACCTGGAGGGGAATCCCACACCATGTCTTGACTCATCAAGCATGCATTCTGTGGCAATTCAGCCTCCTTCATGGCACAAGATCCTCTTGCAGTCACCAAACATCCCACAAGCGTTGCTAAAGTCCGATCATTACTGAGTAGTGCCCACGCCATGTCTTGACTCATCAAGCATGCATTCTGTGGCTCACCCCCGCATCGTAAACTCTAACTCTCATACTTGTGTTTTTCTCTCACTTTCATCACATCTCCACTATGTACTAATTCCTTAAATTTAATGAAATCATGAACAAAACCAATCTTTTAGAGTTAGTCCACTCACTACTACCGGTTTTATTACTTTCATTTCACAATGACCCAACCTGGTCTTTTCAATTTCAATAATCATAATTATTCATCACTTTCACTTGCCGGTGTGAGTTTGACTACACTCTAATTTTCAATTTCAATTCATAATCCATATGTTTGAGTTTTCATGCTCAATAACATTCTCTTTCCCAATAACATGAAATCTAATTTATTCATGAGTCCATAGCCATACATGGAATTCAATTATTCCTTATGTATTCCACCAAATATCATTTCCACATTAAAATCACATCACTAAATGAATATTCACATTTCATAATTTTCACACTATTCTCCAATGAGAATAATTCACATCACATCACTACATATAATTTCTTTCTTATATTTCTTTTCTAACATTTTATTTCAAGTCCTTGTGCGAATTGTAATCTCCACAAGGTATAATTGTAGAACCATAGTTCTATTTATACATCTGTTCTCAAAACATACTCTATTCCATGTAAATAATTCCCAAATTATTTTTCATAAATCCCACATATTTTTAGGATAATAATCATATTTTTTTTCATAATTTTACAATCATCAAAACGCCCAAAAAAATATTTTTTCCCATAACATAAACACAGGCCGAGACCAAGGATCGAACCAGCGACCACAGGGAAACAAGCCACAGGCACAGACCACTAGGCCGAACGCGCTAGGCGATATAAAGAAGGGCTGAGAGCATTAAATGCTCTCGGCTGCAGTTACTTTAGTTTTTAAAAATACAAAACAATATATATGGTGCTGACGGTATTCGAACCAGCAACCTATGAGACACCCGAACCCACTGTAGCAAATAAGAGCATCCCGACCACTTGAGCTATATGCTCAAGTTGTCATAGTACAACTCGAACTTTAATTAAATTAATTCCCTCTGTTTAATAGAACATTTCGATGTTCAAGAAGCTCTCATTTGATTTTACCCTTATTAAACTTACTGTAAATTTCCAGATTGACTATTCCCATCATAAATTATACTCCAGTATATTAAAATAATTTTTTCTAATAATTAAACATATATTTTCCATACAATTTGGTTAAATTGTAAGTTACTACTACTACATTTTCTTTTTCGACTTTCTTATCCAATTTTGATTTCAATAGCCTCTACATCAATTTTCTGTTTTTATTCGTTTTACAACACACAAATTATATCTTTTTAGCCATCTATTACAATATTATCACAAGAGTCCATTTAATCACATAAAGCAACATTGTCAATTTACTAACTTTTGCATATAGTCCTTGATGTTAATAATGAATTTTCTTCAAGCAATCCATAGCTATAATTTATTTACTCACAGCTTAAATTTAATGATAGAACCACATACAATTTGCATATCAGCATTTCAATCAATCAATAAGCCATTTTTTTCCAATTAAAATGTACTCCTATTATTGTTTTTCATGCATCATTATTTCAATTCAACTCTAGCATGCTTCCTAATTAGAAATACGGAAAATTACCCACCTTAATTGGAGAGAAGTACAATTAGCAACACCTCTTAAACAAATGTCCTTGCCAAGAGCGCGATCCTCCTCCTCGTCGATGCGCACACTAGCCTCCAAATGCCAAACCCGAGCTCCTCTTGATGCCGGCCTCCCCTCTTTGATGCAAGCAAAACTCCCACACACAACTCTCAATCTTTTAACTCACTTACTAAACTACTAGTAATGTATTTTAAACTGTAGGTTTGGAGGAATAATTAGTACAAAATAACTAGGCCAGGGGGGGGGGGTATTTATACTAAAATTTTAGGAAAATGGAAGGCTAGGATTAACTTAGGAGTTAGGAACAAAAGGCTAAGATTCAAGGAGGAGTTACAATAACCAACCATGATCAAGTAACCACCACCCATGACTCCACTTGAAAATTTTCTTTTCTCTCCAAAGATCAAAACCGGCCATGCACAAGTATGGTGCATTTGCACGTGCACGTGCATGCAACTTGTCACCATTTATAAAATTGTACATTATATTTTACATAAAAATAATCTTTAAAATGTGTTCTACATTGCAAGTTGTATAAAAATAGCTCATGGGCTTTAGTTTATGGGCCAAAATAATCATTTATAAAAAGAAAATAAATAAATTCAATTTGGACTTTAAAAAGAAAGGCTTTTTGTCTATTTGAAAAAAGGCCTTTATATAAAAATAATTAAAGGGTACATATTTATATACATATACTCATCATGAAGAAAATAATCATAAGATTTAATTCTACCAAAAAAAATATTGCATGTGCACACTATGTGCAAAATAAAATAATTTTCATTAAATGAAAATCGGGGCATTACAGGAATGAACATGCAAACAAAACTAAACGTTTTCAACACAATACACTCAATAATTATCCCAGGTTCATCTTCTTGGACATGAACGATAGAGAACATTAAGACAGTGGAAGTGAAACTTAAAACATGAAGATGAGCTCTTTTGAACGATAAAAAATTTCATGGTTTATTCATTAAATTTAAGAGAAATTATAACAATCTATCATCACGTGTATACTTTACTATATCACTAATTTTTCTGTCAATACAAATGGTATTGAAAGTAAATAAATGTACTCGAAGAATAATAATTTGTACGCCCATAACTCCACCATAATAACTTCATGAAGTGTCTGATTACCCTTTTGGCATGTTTGCCATCTGAATGTCAGAAGTCCACACATGAAGAATCATAAGAGAACTCAATATCAGCTGAATTTAGTAAACATTTCTTCGTCTTTGCAGACAAGTAGCCTCCAAGTCTCCCACACCCCTTCACGTCTGTACAGACTATCGCCACAAAATCTTTTATTATCGCGAACATTTAATTTAAGCAATTCGTTGTATATATAACTAGGATTTAAGTCATTGAACAATTGAATGATTATTGTGATTGAGTTTTGAAATGTCTTATTGCATCAAATGCTCGATCTTATGTTAGGTACATTGCTATTTAAAATTAAATAATTTTGTGGAGTTTTTTACTCTATGTAAGTATAAATTTCAAGAAATGTGGCTCTATATGGTAAATGAGATTTGTTTTACCTTTTGTAGGAAATAAAAAAGTGATGTTTTAGTTTTTGAATGGTAGAGGGTAAATATCATATTTTCTACATCTTTTGTTTTATTTGAAAAGTTTTGGTGAATTGTAGTAGTGTATGTGTGTTTAATGGTTTGATCATTTTGTAGAAGCAAAAATAAGGAATAATATAGAACAAATGGAGGCAAATATTGAGGAACTTCGCAGACAATATGAGTCTTTGCAAGCAAGCTTTAGAATAGAGGAAGCTGACAAGATTGCAAGTAATTTTTGAAAATACCTATTTTTGGTATCTCTAGATTTAGGGACCTAGGGTTTTTCTATGTTTGGTACTGGAATTGTTGAAAAGTTACACACATCGAGAATTTTGGGGTTTCCTTTCAACTCAATAGAAAATATAGAATGATGTTGGTTTAGAAACGTGAATTGGTAATACCAACTTCGGTAATTATTGTTCCCTCGATGTGTTTTTTATCCCAACTTCGGTAATTATTGGTAATCCCAACTTCGGTAATCCCAAGTACGTGAATTGGTACTTTTGGTATCTTTTGATATAGATAATTATTAATTATTATTCCCTCTATGTGTTTTTTATGTTGATTTTATATAATTTGAGAGGGAATGCTTGATTTGAGAGGGAAGATAGTTGAGAAACACACTATCAAAAAGTAGATTTGTCATCTTTTAATTATATTATGATCGAAATAGTTAAGGGGCATTTCTAAATTTTTTAGTTCCATATAATTTTACGATACTCAAAAAATTATTTTAGTCTGTGCAATTTGCACAGGGTAAGACTAGTAAGAGATTAACGAGTTGAGCTATGAAATTGCTTGCTTGCAAATTTCTAGAGCATTTCTGAAACACGAGTATGGATGCTGAACTCGTTGTTCGAATTAATGAGTTGTGGGAGCAGCTCTAACTGGATTCCGAACCCACCTTTGAGTTAGTGAGTTGTTGGTGTAGCCTTGGAAGAATAGTTGAGCACCTAATTCATTGCTTGGAGTTGATGAGTTGTTGGTGTAGCTCAGAGGAGGAGCTGGGCACCAAACTCATTACTTGGGTTGATGAGTTGGATGTGTAGCTCAAGCAGCGAGCAGAGTACCTAAATCATTGCTTTGAATGTGAGGGTAGCAAAAGAATTTTTGAAAGAAATTTCTGAACTTTTTATTGAAAAGACAAACTAGTCGGCTGCTTTGGTTGCAAGCCCTTATTACAAGTTCTAAGCTAGGGACCGTTATGGGTATCTATTAAATGTTTGAACTAAGGGGACCTGACGGAGAGTGTTAAGCACTATCTTTGAACTTCATGAGGTGCTCAACATTTTGAGTTCTTGATATCTTCTTCCCCCAAAAGTCTTCAAGTTGGCAGGCACCCGGATGGACAACTTTTGGAGACTTTATATGGTCCCTGTTCTCCCTGATATGCTTGATGATTCGTGCTTCGGGTTGAGGGGAGAGTGTCTTGCTCCTACTCAAGCTCTTAGTCTCATCCTGTTCAAAGCAAGGGGTATCTTTGAGGTTTTCAATTGACTTGAAGGCGTAGTAGCGTCTCTCTTAGGGAAGTTCCATAGTGTCGAGGGGGAGGACCGAGCCCCCCACTATAGCGGTGTAACATGCTCGGGCTGCGCCTGCATTCCTTTTCACTTCCTGTACCCCAGAGGATGTTGGGAATTTTATCTTCATGTGGAAAGTTGAAGGTACACCACGGAGAGCTGGGACGTTGGGGTGGCCGAGGATGGCATTGTAGGCATCCTTCGTGTTGATGACCATGAAGTCCATGGCCTCGGTTCGGGAGGATGATCCCTTACCCACAGTTTTATCTAGTAGGACTATTCCATCTATCTTAACAGGGACTCCAGAGAAGCCATGTAGAATGTGTCCTGCAGGCTTGAGGTGGTTTTGGGAGAACTTAAGTTTTTTTCGAATACACCTAGGAAAGGTATGTTTACAGAGCTGCCATTTTCTACGGAGATGCGACGCATCTCATGATTTTCCATACCTAAAGATCCTGATATGAGAAAGTCACTGGGACTCCTAAGCCTTTAACGGGAAGGGGTGGGGGGGGCTATGCACCGAGTTTACTTCTACGATGAAAGCTTTGCGGGAGGAGTTGGACTCTCCTTCCATTTTCTTCCATAGATGGAGTGGAGAACTGCTCATGGTTCCGAGTCTTGAGACTCAGAAGGTTTCTCTAGATGCTTGTCAGCCACCGGGGCAGGAGGAAGTCCAATGTTGTTCATTTGGGTGGATATGGATATGTAGCCTCTGTAGCGCCCCAATTTTCCACACTGGAAACTCGTGACACAATCTAGAATATTTACTTCAAATGAGCACATAACACAGTAAAATCACAAGAAATTAAAACTTGTATTACATCTATAATGTTACAATGTACAAGTTGCTTACAAGAAATTACATCATGAATTACAATTATATAAAATCTACATCTCTTTTCACTTGGATTCTCCGCACAGCTCGAGTCTCTACTCCCACGATCAAGAAGTCCTACAACTAACCAACTGTGGGTACGTCAGTTGAATGGAACTGACGCATTGCTGATAAAACTAGTGATCTCCAATATCCTCAACAATCAATAATAATGCATAAAATATGGAAGTCATACAAACAGAAGTGTCAATGTATGCCATGACCCTAGAATCTAATGCACATACACACATGCACATGATGCACTTATTCTAATGTATACTTGATTGGAAACATATGCATCACATACTACATACTCCCCAATCAAGATCATGTCCTTTGGATTATAGGGTTCGATCTCCCACAATGCAAACCTACTCTTGTACTGTTACTCTGTTCCTAATATTTATCTAGTGACTGATAGGGTTGCAATGTATGAGGTCCATTTTCGCTTCTGCATTGGATTGGTGGTCTCTCTCCACTCCTAAATGTCAGTGATCGCTCCGATCGATTGGAATCGGTGGTCTCACTCCACTCCACCCGGGCCGGCGGTCTTCTCCACTCTTGCGTAGGCTGGTGATCAATTAGCTCTGCTACAGCTTTACAAAAGTTGGCGTTCTTTCTCCACGCGCGAACCCTGCCAAAAGTTATCATGGCAATAAGACGGATCGGCAGACCTTACCTTACTCTGCCAAGAGATTCAGGGTTAAACTCTTGCTCCCCATATGTATTGATAATATAGAACATCCCCATTTGTATTGATAACATAGAACATAGACGGTCAATTAAGGGTCTATCCCCTAGCTTCTAACAGGAGTTTGCAGCACATACGTACGCCTTCGCGTTCTTACACTAGATCCCAGAAATTAATAGTTGAGACAACGGCACACGTGTCCCCCTGACAGGTGAGATAACAGGAGTTTGCAGTACATACGTACGCCTTCGCGTTCTTACACTAGATCCCAGAAATTAATAGTTGAGACAACGGCACACGTGTCCCCCTGACAGGTGAGATGACGTCACACATGTCCCCTTGGTAGGTAAGTACAACACACAACTAGTGCTTGTCCTTACAAACAATAACAACGTAGCCTAGAGCTAGAGTACCCAACCGGTCTTACTTCAAAAATAGAAATCTTGCTAATTAGTCTATTTTCTCTTCCTTGGAAGGCAGAACACATCAACACTGCCGGCGATTTGGGTCCCGACTAGCCTCTAGAATCACGCAGCCATAGATCACAATATTAACCTACTGGTTAAAATATCACTATTACAAGAGTACAACCAGTTAGATTATCAAGGCTAGAGATTATTGTAACTCTAGAGTTCTAGTCCGATTATGTTATTATCTAGTTTTACCAAATTCTAATGGATCTAGTCTTTCTATTATTACAATTCTAGTTTCTTGACATAGATATTGACGCTATTAGTCAATTTAACCATATCACCGATTCTACCTTTTTACTATCCCATAAGTTCGATTAACTAGTTGAATTACTAGGCGATATTCATGCTCTTCACTATTAACCAATTAGTGTTTTATGACTTATATTCCATTCATCATTTATAATCGATCCACTGTTCTAATTAGAGTGCTAACTTAGAATTCCATTTCCTTGCTTCAAGTTAAAAACCACCAGTCTAACTTCGTACTGGTCCAAGTGAATAATTAACTCTAGATGATTCTTATCTAGTTCTATATTGTTAATTAACTTAAATCATTTTTCTAAGACTTAACTCTACCCAATTTGGGTCCAACTTGGCCTCCAAACCGGCCCAAGATTTGTCCCAAACTCGGCTCAATTTGGCCCAACCAAAATAGCAAATCGAGCTCCCCTTGATCGCCGTTTTGCCCTTTGTGCTTGAAGTTTCGACCAAGACTTTGGCCTGCGACCAAGACCTCCTTGAGTCCCTATGGTTTTCACTCCTCCACGGTCCTCCTGATGAGTCGTAGCTCCAAAACAGTGGTTGAAACCCTCCTTAGAGAGCGAGCAAGCTGGCGCGCGAAAACAGTCAACAACCGATGTGTTCGAGGAGTTGCTTGTAACACCCCTGCCCCGAGCTCGGACAATGTCTACAATTTAGAAGACAAATTATTTATAGTATAGTACAACTGCCCACCATATGTTGCCTATCAAAAGGTGGTTAACCGAATTGGTGACTCTTGATCATAGGCAATAGTATTTATTAATATAATATTCTTTGAAATCTCCCGATATGGGACTATTTTCTCAAACAATTCCCCATTCTCTCTCTTGTGAACAATGAAATCCATGTGGCCCCATCACCCACGTCACCGCACAACTGAAGACAGCCTCTCTGTCTTCACAAATGGTAGGTGGGACCCCAGGAAATGCTGATGTCATCAGCATCTTCAAATAGCCAACGTGCTGTCTCCTCATCCCGTGGGCCCCCCTTCAATCAATTGTTCACTATATTCACAATTAATGCCATCATACATTAATTTTTATACAAACAGCCATTCACTTTCAACATATATGTGTATATATCTATTATATAGTTATTTCAAATTACGGGGTGTTACATACACCCCCCTTCAGAAATCAGCGTCCTCGCTGAGCACGGGGCATGCACAATCTAGTGCAGGATCAACTCTCTAGCTGATGTGGAATGGCGTACCCCGATTCTGCTAGCTGTACAGTACCCCGATTCTACTAGTTGTACAGTCCCCTACCTGGACGACCTGTCCCAGCCTCGCTCCCTCTCAGGCATACTTACCAGTACATCTGCTAGCTCCATCTCAAGAATAACCACCACTCTTTACCCACACTAGGTGTCGAAAGTCGGCTTTGATACCATTTGTAACACCCCTGCCCCGAGCTCGGACAATTTATACAATTTAGAAGAAAAATTATTTATAGTATAGTATAACTGCCCACCACAGGGTGCCTCTTAAAAGGTGGTTAACCGAATTGGTGACTCTTGATCATAGGCAATAGTATTGATTAATATAATATTCTTTGAAATCTTTTGATAATGGACTATTTTCTCAGACAATTCCCCGTTCTCTCTCTTGTGAACAGTGAAATACACGTGGCCCCATCGCACACGTCACCGCACAACTGAAGACAGCTTCTCTATCTTCACAAACGGTAGGTGGGACCCCCAGGAAATGCTGACGTCATCAACATCTTCAAACAGCCAACGTGCTGTCTCCTAATCCCGTGGGCCCCCCTTCAATCCACTGTTCACTATATTCACAATTAATGCCATCATACATTAATTTTTATACAAACAGACATTCACTTTCAACATATATGTGTATATATCTATTATATAGTTATTTCAAATTACACGGTGTTACATTGCTGGCTCCTATTCTACCCATATAATCATGTATTATCAAGTTAGGACCTAGGGTTCATATTATTACACTACTTAACAGCAAGCTAGGGTCCCTATGTCAATTTCCCACTAAACTGGTGTGCAAATCACTCAAATCAGCGAGCGGAATCAGCCAACAACGACAACCCAAAAACAACAATTAAATCGACTTTTTAAGCTAATTTTGGTGATCAAATCAACATCTAAGTGACCCTACACTGGAACAACAGTATAAGACTTTGATCCACATGATAATTGTTCAAAAGAAATGATTTAAAGCCCTAAAACAGTGAATTACAAATTCCAAACAACAAGCAATATAAGGCAAAAAATGTCGTTTATCATGGGTTCTTTTCGAACCTGTTTCATGGGCTAATCGAGCTCGGAAAAGCCCCAAACAATTACACTTCATACATAGCAAACTAGAACACGGAATGGGGGGGGGGGGGGGGGGGGGTATTTCCATCCCCTAAATAATAGGAATAACCAACATGAACAACTATCTAACACAAGACTAAATTACATCTCAAACAGTGAACACATATAATTTGTTTGGCACAAATGAGCTAAAATAATCACTTTTTTCACATGCAAATTAAAATCCATTGATGTACAAACTTATCATCATCTCATAACATGATTCTAAAGCTAAAAATTTAGATTTTTAAGATCATTATGAAGTTCTAAAGTGGTGACAACTTGTATGTGAAAAAACGGTAACATAGACTACACATTCTGATTTCATGAAGTATGAACATGCTTTAATCACCAAATATTAGATTAAAATGACTCAAGAACCTTCCTAACACATTATAGCATGATTATTACTCGTTAATTTCAAATTTAAGTAAAAAATTTTGCATTATCAACATGCATGAACATATTTTCCAAATAATAGAAAATTGTAGTCACGCAATCACATTTATGAGCTAGAATTTATACATATCACACATGCAAATTTCTTTCAATTGGAAAATCACTATTCTAAACCATTTAGCAATGTTATTATTAGCTAAAGAAGTGTTTGTAACACCCCAATTTTTTTTTAAAAATTCCAATGGTTTCTAACTTAAACTATTTCTTATGTACACCATTCCTTATTTAGAAAAATTTATATAATTTTCAATTAAAATTTCGACAGAGTCTCCCCTGAAATATTAACCCTTTTATAGAGATTCCTTACGAAATTCTGTAAACAATTATATAAATCACATCACATGCAATACATATCAATCATCTCTAGGCCAATTTATTCAACAACACACAGGCAATAATATATAGGGCTTTGGGGGGGGGGGGGCATAACCCATCATAATAAGCAAGATACAATTTAAAAACCAAAAATTTATTTGAAAACATATAAGATTTTTAGAAAAACTTTAGAAAAACCTTTCAAAACCAAAAATACTCCACAACGAGGTGGGTATGGGTTTTCATACTTCATCACAGCACAATATATAATAATTATCCCTTACAGTTATACACATAATCGTCCACAATACAAAGTATTGCATCATACTATCCCCATTTCTACATGTCTTAAAGTAAAATGCCTATAATAGATACATACATAACCCATTCTGCTACGATAAAAAGTATAACTACCAAAACAAACAACTACTGTAGGATCTCACCTTGCTGCTAATCAAAACCTGCAAAAGAGTTTGGGACGTCCATCCCCAGGGAGGGAATCCCCTGATCCCCAGAAAACAACAGGGGTCAGCCAAAAATGGTGTGAGTATAATCTACTAGGTTAGTAACTAAAATAAATGATAAGACAGAAATTGAAAGATGTAACCCTGTTTTTCGTTTTTTGTATTTTTGGTGTATTTTTTTCTTCTTCTTGAGTATTTGTACTCTCTTGTATTTTCTTGGACTGTATATTGGAGTTGTTTTCAATATATATTCATTTTATTTCATTTTGAGCTATTGTGTCTGATTGTTTGTCTTTTTACTTCGTTCTTTATCAATTGTCATTTTTCTCTTTATTGGATTCTTGCTCTATTCTTTTGCTCGTGTTTTTGGTGCTCGTGGTTTTTTTTGCCTAAGCCTATTGTTGATAATCCTATTTGCAATTTTAAATCTAGATCCTCATAATTATCCCTAAACCCAATCGATTACCAAATCCTATTTTAGTCCTAATTACCCTATCTCCTACTACTACTCCTATATACCAAAAACCCACTAACTAACCCTACCCGACCTGTCAACCTCTCACCCTAAACCCTAAATCCTTCTACTCTGCCTATATATAAACCCATACACTAAAACCCTAGCCACCACAAAACCCTACTGCCTTCAACCTGTTGCCGACCACTACTGCCTTCACCGATCACCAAAGCCCCGACCATCACTGCGCCATACCCCGATCGATCCATCCTCCATTACCCCATAGCACCCTTGCACCCGAACCCATCCCCGAGCTCTCCCTCTCCGTCCATCTCTCCCCATCCTCCATCTCTCTCTCGCTGTCTCTGTTCGGCGCGCCCGCAACAGCAACCGCAGTAGCCAGCAACGCCACCAGCCACTGCCGTGCCCCACCGTCATCGCCGCTATCTCCCTTCCTGGCCTTCCTCGCTGACTGCAGTAGCAACAGTCATCGTCTCGCCGAGTTCTCCCGACCTCTCTCTTGTTTGGTTGGTTTGCACGTGCATGGAGATTTGCACGTGTTATCCCGAGTTCCTGGTTCGTGGTTTTTGTTCGTGGGATTTGTTCATTGCTCGTTGTGTTTGTAGCCGGGATCCGTTCCCATTATTCTTGGTTTTCATCATTTTCGTCTTCGGTTAAGGCAAGTAACTTGTACTCAAATTCTTTGTATGATACAAGTCAAAAATACCGCTTATAGTGTAGTTGGGTTCTAGAGACAACTCGTGTGTGTGTTTTTTTTATGGGTTTTGTCTCTATAGTTCTATTGACCATAGTTGCCTCACGACACAAAAATCGACATGAAAACAACTAGGTTTGACCGTTCTTGATCTATTCATATATGTGAGATAATTAGGTGAAATTATGTATTTGATGAGATCAATGTGATATGATGATTGTGAATATGTTATATACTCTATTTCATGATATTTGGACACTTAGTAGACTCTATACAATGTTTGATTGTGCTTGGAACGAGTTTCGTGTGGTTTATGATGGTTTTGTTTTCAAGAGAAAATCTATATTTGTCGATGATCAGTTTTGATTTGTATTTTAGACTCTATTAAGATCAGAATTATTAACTTTTGTAAGACACGAATTGTAGAGAAATCTGTCTTCTTTCCAAACTCTCTGACTTTAATCGATTTCGTTTTCGTATGAGTGAGTTATGGCTATTTTACTACAGAGGCGTATTCTATTTCCAGATTTCGTTCTTGAAGATATTGATGATTAAACTATTTTTATACAAGTCTTAAACATATTATTTTGATATGAAACTTTGCACAGTATTTCTATACCTATCTAAGGATTACCCAGAATTTTGGTGGATTTTATTGATGAGTTTTATATGCCGTTTCATGCTTGTTTATGAAAGCTATACTTGCTGTATTTTGCTCGCTGTTCTGTAAAGAATCGTATTTTCACACTATTTTTTTTACTGTATGGAAAATATTTATGAAATATGAAAGTTATCTTATTTTGTCTATTTTCATCTTCCTTTGGCGGATTTGGATTTCGTTTCACGGTTTGCGAGATATTACAGTTTTCGTACAGCAGTGTTGGGAATTCCAGATTTGCCAAACTATCGTTTCTTGATGTTTTCCAATTTTTGTTGACTGCTAATTTTACTGGAATATTATAAAACTTTATATTCTGATACTAGACATATAGGGGATTACCCCAGATTTTTCCTGGATTTATTTGAGAAGTTTTAATGGTGTTTTCTTATCAATGAATACGGTTTACTGATTTCTGGCTGAACGTGTTTTCTGGATTCAAATCAGTTTTGAGTTATGATTTTGTGAAATACTATATGGCTTATATGTAATCACTGGATTCGTGTGGAAGTCAATTTTCCAGATTCTTCTACGGATTCAAATTTGGATTTCTGTAGTAACGGGAATCACTGTTTTAGTACTGTACTGTCTTACTGTTCTGAATGTGAACATACAATCTTTTGCTCGTTTATGTGACCGTATATCACCTATGCATGTTTATTTGTTTCCCTGAACCAAATATTGATTATAACCTGATAGTTTGACACTATTTCATGCACTATCCTGTCTATTGATAACCATAATAAAAGTAATCAAGCCGGAGTTTCTTAAGGGAAGATCTAGTTGTGGAAAATGTGGAAACGTGTACTTGGAAGGAAACTAGTGTTCCATGCTGTTACTGTTACTGTTACTGTTACTATTATTTTTACTGCTACTGCTACTGTTACTGATACTTGAGTACACTGCCCCATTATGGTCCACTATGAAATCTAAAAGTGAAAATATTTGTTGTAGCAACCATGTGTTATATTTTGGGGCGCATGAAGTGCTACCTAGCAAGTAATACACACAAGACTGTAAGAACATAAAACTGATACTATTAGACTAATACTGTTAGACTGATACTGTTATACTGTTACACTGATATACTGAGCTTACTATTACTGGATACTGTTAGTTGCCATATGACACTATACTTGACACATTCATTTGTACTGTTAGTATACCATGCTAGTTGACTTTGTTTTACTTATTAATGCTAGTTACTACTGTTGATGCATTATTCCATGCTATTTGTTTACTTATTCCATGTACTTGTATCCTACATTATAAGTGGCTCGTAACTTGCATTGATGGGTACTTGTTTTCTCTTTCCTTCTCCTGTAATTATTAATTTTCAGATCAAAATGGTCAGCTGCCCGACGGCATTGGCGAAATGAGGTATTAGTGCTGGATTCTTACTTATTAGTATTACTATTATTGTTGCTTTGAATAATGTATTTTGAGTACTTGGATGATTACTTTGTATTTTGGGTGATGTGGCCCAGGATTTTGTCTTGTCCAGATTCTGATTTATTTGAGCTTAATACATTATGTTTCAAGTAAAATCTGTTGGTTTATTAATTCAATTATGCATGTGTGGTTGACTCTTTTGCTTCCGACTCTGATTATATTGTGAGATGTTGTAAAAATTCCTGAACAGCTTATGGATGATGCAAATCGTTCGCTCGGTTGAGTCGCGTATCCGTATTCTGTATTCTTTTGGGAAGCGGGGTGTGACAAGGCTTTTAGTGGTATCAGAGCACCAGGTTTGGCTAATGTATTAGTTGCCTAATATATTAGACAAGCTTGGCTCGAACTGGGATCGGCTCAACATTTCACCAACCATGCATACGTAAATGAATTATTATTAACTTTGATTCTGGATTCTAATTGTTTTGATTTTTGTGCAGCTATGGCTCGTGGGAATTCTTCTCAGCCTGATCCGGTTGAAGCTGTCACTGCTGTTCTTGAGCGGCTGATTAATCAGCAGCAAAACCACAGCAATCTAGTGATGATTGCTCTTGAAGCTGCTCGGGTTCCGCCTCCCGTTGTGCCTGTGTAGGCAAATCTTCTGCCTCGTCCAGGAACAGTTACGAATTTTATGAGGCTGCATCCCGACCGTTTTTCCGGCACTGAGACGCCTTTGGAGGCTGAACAGTGGTTGATCCGGACCGAGCGCTTGCTCTTGACGGCCCGTGTTGCTGAGGCTAATAGGGTGGATGTGGTTTCTATCTAGCTGGTGGATTTGGCTCATATTTTTTGTATGGCCGAGTCCGAGCAACTTAAGAGGCCTATTGCTTGGACTACTTTCACTCGGGGATTTTTGGAGAATTTCTTCCCCAGTAGTACTCGAGTTGAGATGGAATAGCAATTCCTGGTCCTAAAATAGGTTAAGTCATTATTCTATTTTAGAATTTTGTTACATAATTGTTCAAACAATGTTGTAACATGGACTTCTTGAAATAGAGTTCCAGGTCAATGGATGAGTACGCAGCTGAGTTTACTAGTCTTAGCCGCTTCGCTGCCGTTATTGTGGCAACCGAAGAGGATAAGGCTCGTAGATTCACGAACGGGCTTGAGCAGGATATCAAGAGGCATCTTGTCTCTCTCCGGTTGCGTACTTATGCTGAAGCTCTTAAGGCAGCTCGAGCTCAGGAGCAGGCTCGTGGTGGTTTGGTTCCTTCTCCGTGGACTGTTCCGCATTCTGCTGCTAGGCCTTCTGGTGGTCCTGTTCGGAGGCCTATCCCAACCCATCCGGTCAGGGCAACTCCGTATCCTTCTGCTAGTTTCCAAAAGGGTGGTTTCTACAACTTCTGTCAGATTTCTGGGCATGAGCATAAGACTTATTGGCACGTCAACCGCCGGTGCTTTTGGGTGGCACCGCAGATCATTCAGTACAGATTGTCTGCAGTAGCAGCAGGTGGCTCTTCCAGGCTGGGGTCCTGTTCAGCAAGCAGGCCCAGCTCGTGGTCCAGTTAGCCCTCTGCTTCCTCCTCAGCGTCAGATTGTCGATCAGAGGACCGCTGTTCCGAGGAGAGGTCAGGCTTTCGACTTGATTACTGCAGATGCTGAAACAGCTGAAGGAGTTGTGGCAGGTATCTTTTTGCCTTTTGTTTTGTTGTTGTTATTTTGCTTTCTCTTTGTTTCTTTCTTTTGGTCTTGTTTTGCTTTCTTTTCGTTATCTTTCTGTATTGTTGTTTCCCTTACCCTTGATTGTCTGTTTTTTCTTTCTCCTTGTCTTTTGCTCCCTTAGGTGTCGTCCTTGTTTGCTCTTTTCCTGCTCGTGTTCTCTTTGATTCTGGGGCAACCCATTCTTTTGTCTCCTCACAATTTTTCACTCGCCATCAGTTGGAGTGTAGCAACATGTCTGAGGCTTGGAACATTTTGACAGATGGTGGTGTTGTCATTTGTTCTCGTGAGTGTAGGCATTGTTCCGTTGTTATTGGGAATGCAGATTTCAAAGCTAACCTGATTATCATTAGGAATTCAGGATTCGACGTTATTCTGGGTATGGATTGGTTGGGTGAAACCCATGCCATTATTAATTGCCGTGCCAAGAAAGTTGTATTCAATATTCCAGATCGAGCAGAATTTGAGTTCCATGCCGGGGAGTCTTTCCTTGGCCGAGCAAAGACTGCAGTTGTACAGGTGGATTGTGCCATGGAATTGCACTCAAGCTGTGAGGCTGCGCCTCTAGTAGTTCGGGATTTTTTGGATGTTTTTCCAGATGAGTTGCCTGGCTTACCCCCTGATAGGAAAGTAGATTTCGGTATTGATGTTCAGCCTGGAACGGCACCGATATCGAAGAGTCCCTACAGGAAGGCACCAGTTGAGCTAGCAGAGCTTAAGATGCAGATTCAAGAGTTGCTTGATTTTGGTTTCATCAGACCAAGTGTTTCGCCTTGGGGTGCTCCGGTCCTTTTTCTCAACAAGAAGGATGGTAGTCGCCGATTGTGTGTGGATTATCGGAAACTAAATAGTGTTACTGTGAAGAACCGGTATCCTTTGCCTAGGATCGATGATTTGTTCGACCAGTTGAGTGGGGCTACTATTTTCTCGAAGTTGGATCTTCGTTCTGGGTATCACCAAGTCAAGGTGAAGGCTGCTGATATACAGAGACTGCATTCAGGACTAGATACGGGCACTATGAGTATCTTGTGATGCCGTTCGGGGTCACTAATGCGCCAGCTATATTCATGAGTCTTATGAACCGAATTTTCTCTCAGTTCTTGGATAGATTTGTGGTGGTATTCATTGATGACATTCTGGTATATTCTCGGAATTGGGAAGATCATGCCGAGCATCTTAGAGTGGTTCGGCAGACTTTGGAGAGAATCGGCTCTATAGGAAACTCAGCATGTGCAAGTTTTGGCTCGACAAGGTTTCTTTCTTGGGGCACATTATTTCTGGCGATGGTGGTTTTGTGGATCCAGCTAAGGTTGAAGCTGTGAAGGATTAGCCTATTCCTAAGTCAATTTCTGAAGTTCAGAGTTTTCTTGGTCTTATGGGCTATTATCGGAAATTCGTTCAAGATTTTTCGAAGATAGTAGGACTGTTGACTAAGTTGACTGGGAAGGATCAGAAGTTTTGTCGGTCTGGTGAGTGCAATAAGGCTTTTGCTAAGTTGAAGAAAAGATTGATGTCAGCGCCTGTGTTGACTATGCCAGATGGTTCAGGCGGATTTGTAATTCACTGTGATGCTTCTGGTAAGGGTCTTGGAGCAGTTCTTATGCAGAAGGGTCGTGTCGTTGCGTATGCATCGAGGCAGTTGAGGTCGCATGACAAGAAATATCCTACTCATAACTTGGAGTTTGTGGCAGTGATCTATACTTTGAAGCTGTGGAGACATTATTTACATGGAGACCGTGTAGAGATCTTTACAGACCACAAAAGTCTCAGGTACGTTTTCACCCAGAAGGAATTAAACATGAGGCAAAGGCGATGGTTGGAGCTTATGGGCGATTATGACATCAGTTTGCAATACCATCCTAGTAAAGTAAACTTGGTGCTAGATGCTTTGAGCAGGAGATCGACAGTTATGTATCTTTCTCAGCAGAGTGATCTTATTGAGCAGATGAGGAGGTTGGATTTGGAGGTTTTGTTGCCGAGTTCTGGTCGGAGTTTTCTTGCGCTCCAGCTTTAGTCTTCTCTTGTTGATCAGATCAAGAAGGCTCAGGCTGGTGATGCGCAGTTGCAGGGTTTTCGAGCTGAGGTTGAGTCTGGGTCCAGGACGGACATAGTTATTCATGCCGATGGTTCGCTTCATTTTGGTTCCCGATTGTGTGTCTCTAAGGGTGAAGTTCGTCAGAGGTTGCTTGAGGAAGCTCATCAGTTCTCGTATTCTATCCATCCTGGCGGTACTAAGATGTATCGAGATTTGAAGCTTCATTTCTGGTGGCATGGTGTAATGCCCCGAACTTCCTATATGGAGAATTCGAGACACGAGCCAGGACCTTTACATTCAATTAGTCACAATACACAAAAAACAGGAAAATTTAAAACTTTTATTAATACAATATTACAGGCCTGAGTGTTTTCCATTGATTCAATACTTTACATCAGAGTATACATGAATAAAATGATCACATCGGACTCTTCACTTGTAGACCATGCCTTGACTAGAGCCCTCCTGGTTTGGTGATCATGTATCCACAACCTATTAAAGTGGGGACGTCAGTACATATACTGACGCTTAAAGGCTGATGACCAATAGTGAATCTCCAAAAACAAACATATAAAAACATGGTAAATGTGTCAGTATAGTTTAAGTGTTCGTGAGTGCTATGACTAGAACCTAATGTAATGTCAACTAAGGATAGGATGCTCCTATCCTAATGCAAGCAAGACTCTGGAGCAGTATGCAGCCCATACTACATACGCCCCATATCAAGCCGTTTCTCCATATATAGGGATTTGAACCCGCGCCATGTATTAATTGTACCCATCCTGTTCCTGGCATAATACTACATGACTGGCGAAGTTGCAGGTACGGTCTAGTTCCGTTACTGCAGTCAATAGTGGTGTCCTTGTTTGCCACTATTGCCCGGTCGCACCGGACCCCACTCAAAAGCCAACACGAAATACAATATACTTGTCAACCTTCTTCCGTGCCCTTAACTTATCATGAGAAGGCATAGAACTTGATAGAATCGTAGGGTCTATTTCCCTAGGAAAACCTTCTGTTCTTATCATGGCCCATTCAGGAATTAACAATCAAGATATGGATCCCGTGCTCCCAACTTGTCATGGAAAAGCACCGCCCGTATCCCTTTGACGGGGAATACATCCCAATAACACCACCTAGTGTCAGCCTATAGGAGAGGTTGGATTATAGGGTATCACCCCTAACACCACCTCTCACCCTTTGGTAATGCATATATATAAATTGGTTAAGTAACAAGTTACTACTCTAACAATGTCACTAACCCTAACCAACAAGTGAGACATGCTACTGTGCTTCCAACTCATCATGAAAAAGCACTGTACATGTCCCTCTTCTAACCAAACAAATGAGACATGGCACTGTGCTTCCAACTCGGCATGAAAAAGCACCGTACGTGTCCCTCTTCTAGAGAGTGCAACAACTCTTTGACACAATTAACCAAGTCTTAACCTAGACTTCACAAGATCTTATCGGATCCACTCACAACCTACTTATTTAAGACAATACCTACATACGAGCCAAATAAGCTACGTATGAGACCAACCGTTACATACGGGCCAGGTGAGCCACGTATGAGACAACTACATACAAATAACCATACTAGAAATCAACCTAGAAGCAACAACACGTGCTTGCTAGAAAAAATTGTTCTTCTTTAATTAGAAGCAACATAAGAATCTACTAACAGTCTAAAATAGGCATTCTACCAATTAGAAGCCCAAGGCGACATATAACTTTTATCGAGCTAACAATTATTAGTGACCTTCCCAACCCTTATTACCCATGAAGAATAAGAATGCTCAGATGCTATGGTCCAATTTCAATTAGAACCTCGTACAACTAGAATCCATGGTTCTTTTTCCCAAATTGAATTAGAATTACATGCAACTAGATTCTTGGGTTCTTTCTCAAGGTCGAGCTAGAATCACCTAGAACTAAATGTGTGGGTTCTCTTATCAATTGAGCTAGAACTACTATGGTGCTAGTTTCATGGGTTTCATTTTGAAGTTGACTAGAACAACATAGAACATGGGTTCATTTCAATAGTTAACTAGAACACCTAGCTCAAGCATGGGTTCATGGGCTCTTTTTAATCTTTCACTACCATATACAATTCAAGCATGGTTCTTTTAACTAGAATGCTACAGTATACCATTCAAGCATGTATGGGCTCTTTACTAACACTAACTACAACAAGATAGTTAACACCACAACTACAACATGATTCTTTTACAACTTAACTACAACATGAGTATCTACTACTACTTTAAGCATGGTGGTCATTTCTACCACTCCAGCATGGTATACAACATAAGCATGGTTTCTTTTCTGCATTAAACCTACAACATGGTATACAACCATGCATGGTTTCTTTTCTACATTAAACCTACAACATGGTATACAACATAAGCATGGTTTCTTTTCTATTACTTAAGCACGAATCTACAATAGTCTTAAGCATGGTATATAACTTAAACATCAACCTACAACACTCTTAAGTATGAATACAACTTAAGCATGTACTTACAACAATCTTAAGCATGAATAATTACTACAATCTAAGCATGAAGCTTTACTACAATTTAAGCATGAGTTACAACTTAAGCATGAATGGTTACTACAACTTAAGCATGTATGTTACTACAACTTAACATAAATATCTACTTACTTTAGCATGGATATTTACTACAACTTAAACATGAGCATTTACTACCATTCAAGCATGAGTAACTACTACACTCTAAGCATGGATGTCTATTACAACCTTAAGCAAGGATATGAACATTTACTACAATTCAAGCATGTATAAGTATTACACACTAAGCATGGATATCTACTACAATTTTAAGCATGGATATCTACCACAACCTTAAGCATGGATATACAACTTCCCTACAACAATCTAAGCATGGTATAAAACTTTTCTACAACAATCTAAGCATGGTACACAACTTTCCTACAACAATCTAAGCATGGTATATAACTTTCCTACAATAATCCAAGCATGGTATATAACGTTCCTATAATATTCTAAGCATGGTATATAATTTTCCTACAATAATCCAAGCATGGTATATAATTTTCCTACAACAATCTAAGCATGGCATATAATTTTCCTACAATAATCCAAGCATGGTATATAATTTTCCAACAATAATCCAAGCATGGCATATAATTTTCCTACAATAATCCAAGCATGGAATATAATTTTCCTACAATAATCCAAGCTTGGTATATAATTTTCCTACAATAATCCAAGCATGGTATATAGCTTTCCTACAATAATCTAAGCATGGCATATAATTTTTCTACAATAATCCAAGCATTGTATATAACTTCCCTACAACAATCTAAGCATGGCATATAATTTTCCTACAACAATTACAAAGCTACTTCTCTTTACAAAATACAAGTCTTGAAATACAAAAAAAATCTAACTTTACGTTAGAAAAATCTACTCTTTATAACTTACAAATCCTACATATAACAAAAGTCTACTTCTTTTTGAATCAGAAGTTCTTCATTCCACAAGTCTACCTTTTTATAAACCAGGAGTTAGCAAGATTGATATTTTAACAAGGTTAAGAGCAAAAACAATAAAGACTTATTATTTTTTTGTTATGATTATTAAGATCTATAACCCCAAAAATGGGTAAGTAATTATTCTACTACACCACTCATATGCTTATGTCCATAATCCTTGTTGAGTCCTACAACCCAAAAATGGGTGTGTAAACAAATCCTCATATGCTTATGTCCTTGGTTCCAAATCAAGTTCTACCACCCAAAGATGGGTATGTATACAAATCGCCATATGCTTATGTTCATTTGGTCCAATTAACAACAACAAGAACAAAAGTTACAACAATCCAAGATTCAATCTTTTTATTCTTATTAATGTTCTACCATTCACTTACTATTATTTATGCTTAGAACTTAATTCATGTTATTTTAGAACACAACAAGAGAACAAAAACACAACACCCCAAAGAGAACAAAACACTCAACAACACACACAACAAAAGAGAAAAAACAACACAACAACATACACAAAAGAAAACAAACACACAAAATAAGGTTAGAGAGACCCCCCCACCTTGATCTTCTTGAAGGAATAACTAGCCAAGCACCTTCTCCTTCCCCTAGCTCCTATGAAAAAGCCCTTAAGAAAACCTACAAATGAAAACTCTCTTTGTTAGGGATTTTCCTCTCTTTCTTTTCCTCTATTTCTTTGTTCTTCTAAAAAGAGACAAGAGATGAGGGGAGGGGGTATTTATAGGGTGGAAGAGAAGGGGGAGAGTGAAAAATGCACCAAGGAATTTTCAAAATCCCCCTTTGAGTACATGGCCGGCCATACAGAGAATGGGGTGAGTGAGGTGGAGGTATGGTGTGAGGGTGAGGTGGAAGTATGGTGAAGGGTGAGGTGGAAGAGAGAGGGCTTCTAGAAGAACAACTCCTTAAACTCTTATGCATCCATTTAATCAATCCTAGATCCTAGGTTTAATCTTTCAAACAAAACCTAATCATTCAAATTAGTTTGTCATGACAAAAGAGATATTTCAAATATGAAAAGAAATTAAATAATTAAATAATTAAATAGTAATAATAATAATAATAATAATAATAATAATAATTTATATAGTATAATATCCGTCCGGGATATTACACATGGTATGAAAAGGGCTGTAGCTCGGTTTGTTGCTCTGTGTTTGATCTGTCAGCAGGTTAAGGCAGAGCATCAGAGAACCGCTGAACTTCTTCAACCGCTTCCTATTCCGGAGTGGAAGTGGGAGCATATAACCATGGATTTTGTGACCGCTTTGTCGAGGAGTCCTAAGGATCACAATGCCATTTGGGTGATTGTCGACCATTTGACGAAGAGTGCTCACTTCATTTCTTTTCGTATCGGTCAGTCTACTGAGAGCCTAGCGAGGAAGTACATGCAAGAGATTATCAGGCTTTATAGGGTTTTAGTCAGTATTGTATCCGACAGGGATACGAGATTCAGATCTCAGGTTTGGGAGAGTCTTCATGCTAGTTTGGGTAGTAAGTTGAAGTTTAGTACAACTTTTCATCCCCAGACTGATGGACAGTCAGAGCTAACTATTTAGATTCTTGAGGACATATTGTGATCCTGTATGTTGCAGTTCGGTGGATCTTGGGAGGACATTTGCATCTCGTAGAGTTCTCGTACAATAACAGCTTTCAAGCCAGTCTTAAAGCTGCACTGTTCGAGGCACTTTATGGATGTAAATGCAGATCACTAGTGTGCTGGGATGACATTGGTGAGAGGCAGTTGTTGGGTCCGGAGTTGGTCACCAGGACAGTTGATGCTGTGACTCAGATCAGAAAGCATCTTCAGGCAGCTCAGGATAGGCAAAGGCAATGGGCTGATGTCCATCGGAGGGCTTTGGAGTTTGTTGTTGGTGACCATGATTTCCTTAAGGTATCACCGTGGCACGGTGTCATTCGGTTCGGTGGTGGGGGCAAGCTTAGCCCTAGGTTTATTGGACCATTTGAGATTTTGGAGCGAGTAGGCAAGGTGTCCTATCGTCTTGCTTTTCTGCCAGCGTTATCAGGAGTGCATGATGTTTTCCATGTCTCACATCTCAGAAGATATATCCGCGATGAGAGTCATGTGATCGACTACTCTTAGTTGACCGTGTGGCCGGATTTGACTTGTGAGATTCTGCCAATTGCTATTGTGGATCGGTGGGAGAAAGTGCTTAAGAACAAGGTCATCAAGTTGGTTCGTGTTGCTTGGAATCCTCACTCGCCTAGTGAGTCGACTTGGGAGCTGGAGGAGAAGATTCAGTAGAAGTTTCCTCATTTGTTTGAGTAGTGGTTGTTTTGTTTTGTTTTGCCTTGGGTTCTTTTCTTTTGGGGTAACCCTATGTATCTTCTTTTTGAATTTTGAGGACGAAATTCTTTTTGTTAGGTGGGTAGGATTGTAACCCCTGTTTTTCGTTTTTCGTATTTTTGGTGTATTTTTTTCTTCTTCTTGAGTATTTGTACTCTCTTATATTTTCTGGGACCGTATATTGGAGTTGTTTTCAATATATATTTATTTTATTTCATTTTGAGCTCTTGTGTCTGATTGTTTGTCTTTTTGCTTTGTTCTTTATCAATTGTCGTTTTTCTCTTTATTGGATTCTTGCTCTATTCTTTTGCTCATGTTTTTGGTGCTCATGGTTTCTTTTGCCTAAGCCTATTGCCGATAATCCTATTTGCAATTTTAAACCTAGATCCTCATAATTATCCCTAAACCCAATTGATTACCAAATCCTATTTTAGTCCTAATTACCCTATCTCCTACTACTACTCCTATATACCCGAAACCCACTAACTAACCTACCCGACCTGTCACCCTATCACCCTAAACCCTAACACCTTCTACTCTGCCTATATATAAATCCATACACTAAAACCCTAGCCACAACAAAACCCCACAGCCTTCAACCCGTTGCCGACCACTACTGCCTTCACCGATCACCAAAGCCCCGACCATCACTGCGCCATACCCCGATCGACCCATCTGCCATTACCCCACTGCACCCTTGCACCCGAACCCATCCCCGAGCTCTTCCTCTTCGTCCATCTCTCCCCGTCCTCCGTCTCTCTCTCGCTGTCTCTGCTTGGCGCGCTCGCAAAAGCAACCGCAGCAGCCAGCGATGCTGCCAGCCATTGCCGTGCCCCGCCATCATCGCCGCTCTCCCCCCTCCCGCCCTTCCTTGCTGACTGCAGTAGCAACGATCGTCGTCTCGCCGAGTTCTTCTGACCTCTCTCTCATTTGGCTGGTTTGCACGTGCACGGAGATTTGCACATGTTATCCCAAGTTCTTGGTTCGTGGTTTTTGTTCGTGGAATTTGTTCATTGCTCGTTGTGTTCGTTACCGGGATCCATTCCTGTTATTCTTGGTTTTCATCGTTTTCGTCTTCGGTTAAGGCAAGTAACTTGTACTCAAATTCTTTTGTATGATACAAGTCAAAATTACCGCTTATAGTGTAGTTAGGTTCTAGAGACAACTCCTGTGTGTTATTTTTGATGATTTTTGTCTTTATAGTGCTATTGACCATATTTGCCTCACGACACAAAAATCGACAAGAAAACAACTAGGTTTTACCGTTCTTGATCTATTCATATATGTGAGATAATTATGTGAAATTATGTGTTTGATGAGATCCATGTGATATGATAGTTGTGAATATGTTATATACTCTGTTTCATGATATTTGGACACTTATTAGACTCTATACCATGTTTGATTGTGATTGGAACGAGTTTCGTGTGGTTTATGTTAGTTTTGTTTTCAATAGAAAATCTGTATTTGTTGATGATCAGTTTTGATTTGTATTTTAGACCCTATTAAGGTCAGAATTCTTAATTTTTGTATTAGACATGAATTGTAGAGAAATCTGTCTTCTTTCCAAACTCTCTAACCTTGATCAATTTCGTTTTCGTATGAGTGAGTTATGGCTATTTTACTACAGTGGTGTATTCTATTTCCAGATTTCGTTCTTGATGATTTTGATGATTTTGATGATTAAACTATTTTGATACTTGTCTTAAATATATTATTTTGGTCTTAAACTTTGCATAGTATTTCTATACCTATCTAGGGTTTACCCAAAATTTTGATGGATTTTACTGATGAGTTTTATACGCCGTTTCATGCCTGTTTATGAAAGCTATACTTGCTGTATTTTGCTCGCTGTTCTGTAAAGAATCGTATTTTCACCCTATTTCCTTTTACTGTATGGAAAATATTTATGAAATATGAAAGTTATCTTATTTTGCCTATTTTCATCTCCCTTTTGCGGATTTGGATTTCGTTTCATGGTTTGCTAGATATTACATTTTTCGTACAGCAGTGTTGGGAATTCCAGATTTGCCAAACTATCGTTTCTTGATGTTTTCCGATTTTTGTTGACTGAAATAATTTTTCTGGAATATTATGAAAATTTATATTCTGATACTAGACATATAGGGGATTACCCCAGATTTTCCTGGATTTATTTGAGAAGTTTTAACGGTGTTTTCCTATCAATGAATACGATTTACTGATTTCTGGCTGAACGTGTTTTCTGGATTCAAATCAGTTTTGAGTTATGATTTTGTGAAATACTATATAGCTTATATATAATCACTGGATTCGTGTGGAAGTCTATTTTCCAGATTCTTTGACGGATTCAGATTTGGATTTCTGTAGTAATGAGAATCACTATTTTAGTACTATACTGTCTTGCAGTCCTGAATATGAACATACACTGTTTTGCTCGTTTATGTGACCGTATATCACCTATGCATGTTTATTTGTTTTCCTGAACCAAATAATGATTATACCCTGATAGTTTGACATTATTTCATGCACTATCCTGTCTGTTGATAACCATAATAAAAGTAATCAAGTCGGGGTTTCTTATGGGAAGATCTAGTAGTGGAAAATGTGGAAACGTGTACTTGAAAGGAAACTAGTGTTCCATTCTGTTACTATTACTGTTACTGTTACTATTACTGTTACTGTTATTTTTACTGCTACTGCTGCTGTTACTGATACCTGAGTACATGTCCCATTATGGTCCACAATGAAATCTAAAAGCGAAACTGTTTGTTGTAGCAACCATCTGTTATATTTTGGGACGCATGAAGTGCTACTTAGCTAGTAATACACACAAGACTGTAAGAACATAAGACTGATACTGTTAGACTGATACTGTTATACTGTTACACTGTTATACTGAGCTTACTGTTACTGGACACTGTTAGTTGCCATATGACAATATACTTGACACATTCATTTGTACTGAGTATACCATGCTAGTTGACTTTGTTTTACTGATTCATGCTAGTTATTACTGTTGATGCATTATTCCATGCTGTTTGTTTATATTTTTCATGTACTTGTATCCTACATTATAAGTGGCCCGTAACTTGTATTGACGGGTACTTGTTTTCTCTTTCCTTCTCCTGCAATTATTAATTGCAGATCAGGATGGTCAGCTGCCCGATGGCATTGGCGAAATGAGATATTAGTGCTGGATTCTTACTTATTAGTATGACTATTATTGTTGCTTTGAATAATGTATTTTGATTACTTGGATGATTACTTTGTATTTTGGGCGATGTGACCCAGGATTTTGTCATGTCCAGATTCTGATTTATTTGAGCTTAATACATTATGTTTCAAGTAAATTCTGTTGGTTTATTAATTCAATTATGCATGTGTGGTTGACTCTTTTGCTTCCGACTTTGATTATATTGTGAGATGTTGTAAAGATTCCTGAATAGCTTATGGATGATGCAAAATCATTTGCTGGGTTGAGTCGCGTATCCGTATTCCATATTCTTTTTTGGAAAGCGGGGCGTGACAAAAGAACTTACGAACATAAGGGTAATTAAATGTAACCTGAAATATAAATATATAAACATACTAAAAGTGTAACATCCCAAATTTTTCTATTAATGTAAAGTTCTTTCTTTTATTTTTTTCACGTGTCTTGAATGTGCAATTTAATGTGTATTTTTTTAGCTTTAAAAAGTATTCTCATTTCAAGAATAAACATTTCTTTTCTTTTAAAATAAAGCCTAATTTAATCTCTAGGACTAATAGTCTAATTCTAGCCCACTTAATTAATTAATTAATTTAATTAGGGAGCCCATGGTCTTTTAGCCCACCTAAATAGCCCATTAGTTATTTGTAATAAAAATTAATACAACTTGTAGTGTAGACTTGATCAAGTCGTAATTAAATTAACAATTTAATGTACAACTAATTTTGTAGTGTGCTTAGTGTGACACGTGCATTGCACTTGCACGTGCCATTTGGTTGAGTGGCTTGGCCGGATTGTGCATGGAGGAGTGGGAGAGTGGAAGAGTGGGTGTGTGATCATGGGTACACTACAAGAAATTTTCCATATACCAACGAACACCTATAGTGACGGATCACTAAAACCGTGGGTACAAGCATCATATACCTACAAACGTGTAATAAACTATGGGTATAGGTATCCTATAGTTTTAGAGCTTTTAATCCGTAACTATAAGTTTTACTGATAGGGTAAAATACTGTGGATATATTCCATAATTTATTTTCCCCCCAACTTTTTCATTTTCCCCCCAAATCCCAAATACCCCAATTTATACAGTCTCTCTCACACCCATCTCTCTCTCTCTCTCCTCTCTCTCTCTCTCTCACACCCGAATCCCCGATTCACCACATCGCCGTCGTCAGTCCGCCACATCGCCGTCGTTGTCCCTCTCCCACCATCGCCGTTATCTTCCATCGCCACCGCAGCCGCCGTCTTCCTCTCGCCGTTTTCCTCCACCGCCACCCACCGCCGTCGCCCACCTCTTCCTCCGCCGTCGTCTTTCGTTATCCGCCGTCACCCACCGCTTCCACCAACACCCGCAGTCATCTATTTTTGATTAATTTTGCAAACCCTAGGTATGAATTTGTTGCTTCCCCTTTAGTTGATGAATTTTGATTGCCATGAGTTTTGTTGCATCTATAACCCCTTGAGTTTCTTGTTCTTGCATGTTTTACCTTTCTGTTGTACTCGTATCTAGAAATGCAAAAGGACCCGTCATGTCTTCTTCTCCATGTTCCTTTCCCCTAACCCCGCTAAGATTCATTTCCTTTTTTCTTTTTATTGTAAATAGGTTTCATTTTTTTTCTCTCTTTAATTTCAAATTATTTTTACTTCCTTTCGGACTGAAATGTTTGAAGTACATGATACATTATTTGGAGTGTTGTGAGGCAGGGCCAAGACTAGAAGAAATCTTTTTGGAGTGTTTGGAGAAAAGTTGAAGAATTTTTTTTTGTCATTAATTTGAAGAAAGAGGTAAACTTGTCTAAAGAAAAAAAATCATACTTTCCAGATATCCATGGAAAATTCTGTTGAAAATGTAATGGGAGGTAGAGTGCAGCAACAAGAAACTTTAGGGGTTACAAAGTTATAAACATAACAAAATTGCAATTGAATTGGAAAGAATAGTAGTAGTGAAACTGTGGGCAATTTTCTGCAATGCACCTTAATTAACTTAGTAATAAGAGGAAGATTGCTCTATAACAATTATACTTGTATTTTTTCCCTTTCGGCAATTGCTGGGTTCTCAGTAACTTACGGACTAAATCTAAATAGTCTACAAGCTTGGGTCATATGGAAACTTTGCAATCTTGAAAATAAAGTAATTTCAGTGGAGAGGATACTGCAGTATGCATCCATTCCTAGTGAGCCACCACTTACTATAGAAGAGAGCAGACCAGATAGTAGCTGGCCATCAACTAGAGAAGTCGAGCTTCATTACCCTCAGGTTAATATGGCTCTCTTTACTAATTATTACTACCTTTATTAGTTTAATAAACTCATGTTTACTTGATGCATTAGATTTACTTGTCTTGCACTAATAGCTAATCACTTTGCTCTCATTGATTTTTTTCCTTTAACATATACAATTGTATGAATATTGAGATCAGATTATGTGAAATTGTTTACTGAATAATATATACTATTATTATGAATGTTCAACTTTTCAATATAAGTTTATATGAGTCGTGACAGTTACATGCTTTATAGTTTCCTGTATTTTCATTTTTGGGTTGGAGTTTTAAGCTGTGATGAAAGACTGATGATGAAATTCATGAAATTATAGCCAAAATTTATGTAGATGGCATAAAATTTGCAAGCTTATGTTTATAATGATTTATTCTTGTTCTTTCCACTAGCAGTGAAGATGCATGCTAGCCTTTGCCATTGCTTTGTTCGTTATATACCTTATCCCTATACCCATATGTCTATACTTCTCACATGAAATTCATTAAACTTTTTTGTCCGAGATTGCTATAAATGTTAACAATTTTACATTTGAATTTCCTCCGAGATTGAAGTGGAAAGCGGGTGAAAATAGGGCAAGTATCCTTGTTTTATATTTGAATTTCCTCAACTTTTCTCATTTTCCACTTCAAAACCCATGCTGTTGCTGGATGCTTAGAAATTTTTGCTTGGTAATGAAGTCAGGATGCTTGGTAGTTTTGCTTGTGTTGTTTTATGGACATCAGATTGGAAGCTTATATGCTGATGCTGAGATGTTGTTCCTAAATTGATGTTGCTGCTGCTGAAGAATTCTCATATCAATTTGCTGTCATTCTGCTGCGTTAATTCCTTATAGCTACTGTTTTGCTTCTTCTGTTATAAAACTTTATTGATCTTCTGTTAATTTTGTGATGTACTTATATTGTTTTGGTATAGGTGTGATCTGTGTAAACAACTATTAGATTGCTTTTATGACTGATTGTTTTTTAATTCTAATTGGCTGGAGTTTCTTAGAACTCCATCCTTATTATCAGGGGGAAAAAGAAAAAACCCCATGTGCCAAACAAAGCCTCAACCTGCATTGCAGATTAACTTACTTAGTCTCAACCTGCAAAGTAACTTATGCATCATAGAACATAATTATGTTCACTAGATGATCTGCTCAATACATCAGCCTTTAGGCTACCAAATGACATACAAGAAAGAAGAAAACTGAATCTAGATGCTGATGTATATTCTGTTCTTTCTTGTTTTTATGTTATTCTGAATCTAGCTTTTTTTTATGTATATGCTGATGTATATTCTTTTCATAGAATATAATTATGTTCTTAGCTGATGTATATTCTGTTCTTTCTTTTTTTGATCAGATATTCAGATTAGATTTCTAGATGCTAAAAGCTAAATTTGGTACTTATCTATGAATTTTTTAGCTTAGATATCCCCACTATATCTTCCTTTATTATATCCAGCCTGTATGAATTTGTCATTCTTGAATTTGAGTTAAGCACCTCTATGAATTTGTCATTCTTGAATACTCTTTCAGGTTTGTGGGATGATCTGTACTTATCTATGATTTCTCTAATATTTGTAATGTTTCAGATTGAACTAAACAACACAATAATGAGGCTGGAACATCTCAGTCAGCCCAAAATACACAGAGTCATATGCCTTGGAAGGATGACACATATTCCTAAGTACAAGGACCTGAAAAGAGAGGACGTGTACATTGTATGGGCAACATTCCTAAGCCTAAAAATAGAAGGTTTCTTTGTCTGAAAATCAAGAGTTACGTAATAGAGTTAAGCAAGTGGAAAGCCTATTGACAAATGTTCTGTCGTTGATTCATAATCGATTCTCTGGAGAAGATGTGAATGACATTATACAGGCTGCAAGACAGATATATTATATTTTACTCTTGGAGTTCATATTTCAATGTTATGTTTTGTATGAGATATTTTTGTATTTACTATTGATTTTCCATATGTTCAATTCTAATGTATTGCAATTGTAATGTCTTTTTTTCCATAAATTTTTTTCTCCAATGAATGATGGAAGTATTTATTAAGAAGAGTCTATAAGTTGTATTTTATTTTTAATAGGTTACAGATGCTTCAAGTGCCCCTGACCATACGAATTCTCTAAATCCAGACACTAATGAAGATACTGAAGATGGTATCTAATTAGTTTTAACTAATTCTTACTGAAATTGTTAATATTTCTTATGTTGAGTTATGTTATTATTCATTTGTTCTTTTTGTTACTTGCAGGTGAAGATTAGAAGCTAATTTTCTCTTGATGGAGCAAACTTAGAAATTGAGTTGATGAGATTGTTATAAGACTTTATATGTTTATTATATGTCAGTAAGGTACTCTTAGGTTGACTTTTCAACTATTTTGTAATTGACACTCTTATAATACTTCATTTATTTTTAATATGATTGAAGTTTAATTTTATTTAATTTTGTTTCATAAACACATTTATTTATTTTATTGTGTACTTAGTTTATAATTGGATTAATATTATAAAAGCAGATATTAAATTATCATAAACGTAATTAATAAGAAAAAATTGTGTATAGAGCAAATTATGACCTATCCATAAAATTCGTGGGTGTATATGTGTAAAAAATGTCGCTAAAACCTATACCAACGGACCGCACAAAAAGAACTATACCAACGGAATAAACACGGTGGGTATATATTCAAATATTTGGATGCGAAAACCATCGCTAAAACCTATAGCAATGGAGTTTCAACCTTGGGTATAGGAAAGCAAAAGGTGTCTTTAAAACTTATACCAATGGATACGAAACCGTGGGTATAACACCGAGGTTTGTCCAACAGGTGAAAAAACCGTCGCTATAGGCTATAGTGACGTCGTTTTGCCGTGGGTATAGCTAATTGAAAACGATGGAAAAATATGTCCGTTGGGATAGGTTTTACGGGCTATACCTACGGTTTCCGCCGTTTACCCACGGATTTTTACTGTCACTATATGTCAAATTCCTTGCAGTGGTAGTTGTTCTAACTCCTTAATGCATCATAGCCTCTCATCTAAACTCATTTCAACCCTCCATTTGAGCTTGAGTTGTGTATGAATACCCCTACCCTATCTTACTCATGGCTTACACTAGAAATTTACAAGAGAAAAGAAAAGAAAAGAAACAAATTGCAAGGAAAAGAAAGAGTAGTGTGAGAAAAAGATTGAGAGTTGTGTGTGTGTTGTGTGCTCTTGCAACCATTGGAGGCCGGCCTAGCATTCACAAGGAGGGGAGCTTGGGTTTCATCTAGCAAGGAGGAGAAGGCTCATTTTGGTGGCGCAACTAGGAGGAGAAGGGAACCATTCGTGCGTTCAAGGCGCTTCTTAGGACTTTTCTCTTTGTTTCTTCAATAAGGTGGGTGATTTCTCAAACTTCTAAGTTAGATACCATGCTAGGATTTGAAATTGTGAATATGTTAGAAATAAGTAGGAAGAATTGCCATACATTTGATTGAAGAGACTAATAAGAAAAGAAGCTCTAATTGATCTACATGAAAAGTTAGTAAAATAAATTGGAATGTATTAATTAAGATGTGTTATGATGGGTTGTTAGTATATTTTCATGCAAGAATTGATGAATTATGATTTTATGAAAAATTTGCTTATGAGTGAATTGTAGAATGCAATATGTGAAGAATTGTTCCCATGAATGAATTAAAGAATGCAAACTAGTATCCATGGACTATGAAGCAAATTAATTTGTGGTAAATGTGTGTGTGTTTAATTGCCATATATGAGAAATATTGTAGTCATTAGATTATCATCCATGTTGCCTCTTGAAACATAAGAAAATGATTAGTTGTAAAAATAAGACTAAATTAAAGAGCTTGTTTTTGTTAAAGAATGAAAAAGAATAATGGTAGGAACACACTGGGAATGAAAAGGGAACATGTTGATAAGAGATTCAACTAAAAAGAAATATATCTATGCCGAAATGTATTCATGATCCATTTTTTAAAAAGAAATAAATAGAAATAGTCTACTATGTGTAAAAATGAGATTTTTGACAATCTAATAAAATATAAGTTAATGATTTTCAAGAAATAACATTTTGGACAAGATCTAGATTTTTATAAGTACAAATAAATTGAGAAAAAATAAGTTTGCTAAATAAAGAACTAATTTCAGTACAGTTTATACAAAAACTTGCTAATCAATCCTTATACCGGTTAGTCACTCAGTCCTACTGGTCTTTGGGTGCATTTTAGGAGCGTTACTGTAGCTGAGCGGAGCTTTTAGTCTCGGGTTTGAGTCTCTTAGGAGACTCTGTTTTCTGAAAATTTGATTTTTACTCAAAACCGAAAGCCAAAACTTAAGTACAAATTAAGTTCTCTATAGGACAGTTAGTCACCTTGGACTTCTTGGTTCTCGGGTGCGACTTGGGATGGTTACTGTTCATGAGCGAGGGGAGGTTTGACAGGTTCGAATCCGGCTTTGGCCCTTTTTTTGGGAGTTTTGATTCTTTTGCTATTTTGATAAATTTAAGTATTTTATAATTATATAAAAATTGAGAAAAATTATTAGAAATCTTAGAAAAAATACATAGACTTCATGAAAATTATTCTACAATATTTTGACTTATTATAATGAGAATTAGAAGCAAATTTTGAGAATAAGGATTTAATAAAGTTTCTTAGAATATGATTTTTTGTGATTAAAGACAACAAACATTTATTTTTTATAGTGAGAAATTTTGTGTGGAGTTCTAAATTGAGATTTTGGAAAGGGAAAAATTAAGTGAGATTAAATATGAAATTGTTGTTTAAAATTATTGAAATTGTGCATGGAAAATGAAGAAAAAGAAACATGTTGAAATATAGAATTTGTGAACATGAACTCTCTTTTGATGAACATGAAACGAGTTTGACACTAGAGTTTAGCTAAGTCCTTACATCGGCATAAATGAAATTTTTTAAAGAGAAATGTGATGATAAAAGACCAAGTTTGGGTCGTGATTAACAGTTGATGTTTAAGACCGATGTAGGGGTAACGCTAATTCTAGAGTATTAATTTTATTCATGATTCAATTAACATAAGGATTAGACACATAGTGGAAGTGAGATGAAAGTAAGAGAAAAACACAAGTATGAGAGCCTCGGATCTACGGTGTGAGAGTGTTCACAGGCTATCTACATGATGCATCATGTCATGACGTGAATACATCTCTGGAATTATCAGGACCGTGGCGACGCTTGTGGGATATTTGGTGACTACGTAGTGCCATAGTCCCATGAAGGAGGCGAATTGTCCATAGGCTGTCTACATAATGCATCATATCATGATGTGGGATTCCCCTACAGGTTGTCTGAATATGGGCTTATAATTCATAGAACATCTAGGATACTTACCGTAGTTACCGTAGTAGTTTAATTCATGGCGAGGGAATCAACCCTACAAGATGAAGAACGATTAAGGGCTTGCCCTCGGACCTATGTAGTATGGGATGCATAGAATCAGAACAAGTGCGCATTAGTGTCATCTAATATAAATAACTGTATTAAGGACTAAGTGCACATTCATACACGACATCAATAGGATAGTCCCCCTTAGTTTGGTTTTTGACAAGTGTGCTCTTTCTAAGTAAGGGAAATTGATGTATTATATCCTAGCGTCAGTTTTTTGTAACTGACGTGCCCACGTTTCTATGCAGGATAAAGTGATTAACAGGACTAAAGAATGAATGCTGCTTAAAGAAGTGTTCAGGTTGTTGTTTAATTCATGTATCATATTGTAATTTATAATTCCTCTGCATTAATATAATCATTGTTGTAAATAAAGTTTTAATTTCCTTGTAAAATTGTACGAAGTGAAGTGTAAAGATCCTGTGGAACTTTGAATTCAGTCTTATTTGGAATTCGGGATGTTACAAAAAGTGATTTTGCACAAAAGTAATCCTTTGCATCTTCAACTAATCTACAAATCCATATTCACTCATCCTACCTTGAAGTTGTGCCTCGGTAGGTAGTTCCTCGACACAATTCCAAGGTATTTCATATTCACATCAATTCTTGTCTCTAACCTTAGAGTCATTCAATCTTATAACATTTCATTTATTTAATCTCATACTTTATTTATATTCATGATCGTTGCATAACATCACACTCATTCAATCTTATAATATATTCAAATTTATTCTCATCACATAACTTCACCTTCATTCAATCATATATTATCACATTCATTTTCATCGCATATCATCACATGCATTTATTTTCATCGCATATCCTCACATGCATTCAATCTCATGATATCACATCCATTTTCACTGCATATCATCACATGCATTCATTTTCATCACATATCATTACATTCATTCGGTCTCATAATCTCACATTCGTTCAATCTTATAATATCACGTTCATCCAATCTCATAATATCACATTTATCCCTATCTTATAACACATCTCATAACATCGCATTTATTCATATCTCATACACATCTCATAGCATCTCGTAATACATTAACCATCATTCTCCTTTTATATATTACAATTTACCTTCTTTTCATTCTAATTTCATCATACAGCTTATTTAATGGTCATTCTCATTTTATCATATACTTGACTTTATAATTCATCATCATCTCATCATACAACTTAAGTTACTTCTCATTCTTATTGATAATATATATTACTTTCATTTTCATTTACATCTCATATTATAATTTACGTTAACTTTCCTTCTTATCAGGTAATACACCGCACCCCAAATAATTTGGGTAATATAACACCGCACCCTAAAGCCGATAGCCTGGGTAATAATCAACGCACCCCAAGTAGAACTTGGGTAATATCACATCACATCCCAAGCCGACAGCTGGATAATTACTTTACTTTATCATTTTCATCTTACAATTTACTTTACTTTTCATTTCCATTTCACAATACAACTATAATATCAACAACCCACCGATTCATCCTGGGAGTTGTGCCAAGGTAGGTAGTTCCCACCATTTCGATGAAAATAGCGGGCAAGTAGTTCCTCGGCACAATTCTAAGTTGCATCAAACTCATTTCAAATCAGATTTTATTTTAGCAACCATTCTCATCACATAATACCACTTACTTTTAATATTCATTGCATAATACACTTTACTATACATTTCATTCTCATAAAATATCTTCTTTACTTTTCATTCATATAATGCATAATACATTTTCTTTACTTCTCCTATTCATTCACATAATATAATTTCATCTTATTCATATTAATTCACACACATACTTCCTTCACTTTTCATACTCGTTTACATAACACCATATCTTCACTTTTCATATTTAATCACATAACATAATTTATTCTCTTTTCATAGATATTCACATAACACAATTTCTTCACCTTTCATTTTCATTCAAATACTTACTTCATTTACTATTTATTTTCATTTACATACTCATAACTCATTTTATTTAATTCTCATCTTCATTCATATACACATTTTATGTTACTTTCCATATTCATTTCAAATCATACACTTTCTTTACTTTTTCGTTTCCACTTCACATCAAATACTTTATTTACTTTCGCATTTTTACTTCATATTTACTCATTTTATTAATTTGTTGACCAGTGCCCACATCATAACCGAACTGATTGGTGCCCACCAAAGGTCTTACGAATCCTATCGCTGTCAACCAAGGTTCTTATGCCTCCATCAAAACTAGAGCTGATAGCTTTGTCTAAACACAGATCACTATCATACAGGTCTTACACATCACATATCACTGCCATACAGGTCTTACGCATCATATATCACTGCCATACAGGTCTTACGCATCACATACACATATCGCTGGCATACAGGTCTTACGCATCATATATCGCTGCCATACAGGTCTTACGCATCACAAAAACATATCGCTGCCATACAGGTCTTACGCATCACATATCGCTTCCATACAGGTCTTACGCATCACATACACATATCGCTGCCATACAAGTCTTACGCATCACATGTCGCTGCCAATAAGGTCTTACGCATCACATATCACTGCCATACAGGTCTTACGCATCACACACACATATCGCTGGCATACAGGTCTTACGCATCACATATCGCTGCCATACAGGTCTTATGCATCACAAACACATATTGCTGTCATATAGGTCTTACGCATCACATATCGCTTCCATACAGGTCTTACGCATCACATACACATATCGTTGCCATACAAATCTTACGCATCATATGTCGCTGCCATACAGGTCTTACGCATCACATACACATATCGCTGTCATACAGGTCTTACGCATCACATGTCGTCGCCATACAGGTTTTACGCATTACATACACATCACTGCCATACACGTCTTACGCATCACATATCGTTGCCATACAGGTCTTACGCATCACATACATATATCGCTACCACACAGGTCTTACGCATCACATATCGCTGCCAGACAGGTATGACGCATCACATACACATATCGCTGCCATACATGTTTTATGTATCACATATCGCTGCCAGATAGGTCTTACGCATCACATACACATATCGCTGCCATACAGGTCTTACGCATCACATATCGCTGACGTACAGGTCTTATGCAACATGCCGCCTATATCTGTCATATATAGGTCTTACGCCACTGAAGATTTTGCAGGACTGCCCACTAATTAATATTCCCGCAAATTAGCAAGTATGATACTTTGCAACCTATTTAAAAATAACATTATTCATTCATTATAATTTCACCTTGTCCATCATATATACCCTTTATTTAATGCCATGCTATTTATCTTATCCTTTATCACATAATATGCATACACCATGCTTTTTATCTTGTTATGTTATCATATATCATGCTTATCTTGTCATATTATCATGTATAATGCATACACTATGCTGTTGATTCATTATCATATAAAACTTCAAAGTTAACGCCTACATATCATACCTACACCATACCATTAATCTCATCACTTATTATATAAAATTCTTATTTATCACCCACACGTCATACACACACCATGCCATTTTCACTTCATATTATCACATAAAATTTCCATCCTTTCACCTTATCGCATCACATAATCACACATCATACACACACATACATATATCAATGTCATCATAGCTCACTAAATCTAAATATTTCAACCCCATATTATATCAACACACTCCCATACATGTATACTAATTTCTTACACCCCCTAATTTACTCTATATCATACTTATGAATTTCAATACTCAATACACTTTACGCATCACATACGGCAAACCATAATTTAAAAATTTTGTAGCACATCATAGATATACAATTACAGAAATAATACTCACCTAAGGAAACGTGAAGACCGACTGTGTAAGCTCTTCACTATTTCCCCCGAACTCGCCTCTTCTTCCTATTATCATATTTTCACACTAATTAGGGCTAAAGATATTCAAATTATTCACAAATAACAATTAAATCATTCTAATCCTTCACAAGCATTTCATCGAACGCCTGGCGTGCACACGATACATGCACGCCTTCCGATTTTTCCTAACTGGGTTTTATGCCCTTAAAAGCTTCCAAAATTTATTCTAAATTATTTACCATAACTTATGGGAATTTCTACTATTAATTTGCATCAATTACTACTCCTATTATCTTTCAATTTCTAAGCCAACACTCTAATTACTTTTCAATTTAATTTCTATCTCTAAATTGCAAAATCTATCACTTCTACTATAAAGAGAATCACATATTCTCCCTACTGCACCATTTCACAGCTAAAATTTTGCAAATCATATAATCACATACAATTTAAATAAAATCCAACTCACCGTAGGGTTGATGATTTAAAAAACCAACACCGTAGGGTTGAACACCCTCCAAATTGCCAAAACCCTAAAATTACTTAAAAAATAAATGAAAATTTGATTTGGTGAAGAAGCCCTAGGTTTTGGTCATGAATGGGTTTTGACCAAAAGGAAGTGGTGTGGGTGAGAATTGCGATCTGACGAAATGAAAGGGAAGGGAAGAAGAAAAAATAAATGGAAAATTAATTATAAGCCCCCCTCTTGACGTCTCATCTGTTATGGCTTGGGCCCTTGATGGCGGATATTGGAGCGCAGACTCCCTTTTTCTATATTTTCAGAGAAAGGGAATTGTTATATGATCTATTCGAAGCCGCCACAGGTATGCGAATGATGACATTCTAGTTCTCTTTTTCATAATAAATTTCAATAAAACCCGCTCCACCAAATAAATAAATTAATTAAAGAATATATATAAAATAATATTGCATATTTATGATTAATAATAACAATAACAATATTATCTACTCACAATAAAAGAAATACAAACGACTATTTTGGAATTATAAAATAGAGGAGTGTTACAGTGTTCTTGCATGACACTAATCCTTCTTAAAAACTATTCTTTACAAACAACAACTACAACATTCATGACACAAATTCATTTAAAAGAGAACATAAAGGGAGAAGAACACACACAATTAATTTGTCTAAACTCTTTGCAAAACAGTAGGTTCAAACTGCAGCTCTTGCTACTTATAAAAATCACCAGTAATTCCACACTTCTTGGAAATTTGATTTCGTAGAATTTAAAGAAAGATTAACGAATCTACTTCAAATTATTAGTTTTGAATTTCCTCCAAATACTACATATAAGATGTAGAAATGATAAAAAGCTGGAGGGTATACAAATTTCCAGAAACTACAGAAAACTGTCAACCAGTCATAAGTTCCAATTTATTTAAAATACAAAACGATGTCCAAAACTCATGAAGTTTTGTGATATTCACATAATAGATTCACATATAAAAATTCCAGTTTCCAATTCTATATATTTGGAGAGATGATTTTTGGAAATAGGTATGATCTTCAGGCTAGAATTACAAGAATAGGTTCTGTTTCGTTTCTTGACCAGTAATGAGTTCAGATTTATTTAAAATACCAAATGACCTCATATAATCATGAAATTTTGAGGAGACTTAATATACATATACGGGATACTCATATATAAATTTCAGCCACAGATATTATCTAATCAAGGAGAAATGATTTTCGGAGGTGAGACCAAATTCCATGATATTGATGTGTCTAATTTTTATATAATTATTGGTACTCATTTACCCATAAAAATCGCTTGTATTCGTCTATCTTGTTTATAATTTATCTTATATCCATATATTTCAATTAATTATTTATTTTTTTGAAGTAATAAGATTTTTTGATGCAAAAGGTGAAGATTTTTGGTAAAAATCAACAAACAAAACAAGCAGAATGATTTATTAATTTTTATTGTTTTGTTGAATTTTAAATTTTACAATTTGGCCGTGTGAAAAGCAAAATATAAAATTTAAATTGCCAATAGAGGTGAAAGTGCAATAAATAATTTTAAAGGGTTTAATTGAAGTAATATGATTATTAGTTAGTTTAATTAATTTAAACTAATTAATTTTTTTTTTAAATTTTAAATTCTGATTTTATTTTGTGTGTGTGCAGCACGTGCTTCAAGAAAAAGAAAGAGAAGAAAAAGAAGCTAGTATTAAAGATCGAATCAAATAAGGAAAGAAATAAATAAAGATGTGGATTTTTTCTGCAAAAATAAACCCTAATCTCCACGTTTCCTGCGCCTATAAATACAATAGCACACGAGAAGGAAGTGGCAAGCCTAACAAGAGAGAGTGCGACTGCCGATCTCTAATAATTAAAAAATAAAAAAAATATTAATAAAAGACGAAGCAGCAGGGTGAACAGGGAACGTTGGGCTGGTGCTCTGGACACACATGCAGACAGAGAGAAGACGACGTCAGCGAAAAAGCAAATAGTGGATTTGGCAAACCGTTCGAAGCAGGGAAAGAAACAGCGAAGGTGCAGAACAGTGGGCTGACGTGGCACTGACGTTAACGCGAAGTTCGAAGCAGAAAGTGACAGAGAGGAGAGAGAGCAGTTTTGACTTGGCGGCATGCAATTCGAGGCGTCTCAGTTTGCAATTTTTTTTACAAAACAGTTCTTCATGTATCTCTTTTCTTTGGTCTAATTTTATTATGGAATCCAATATAGTATTTGTTAGTTGTAATTTTTTTATGAACTAAATTAATTTTTTTAGGGCTTTGATGTAGCCTAGTTTTGAGAAGACAATTTTAATTCCATATTATTTTTCTATTTTTCTATGGTTGTGTGTTTTATTTTAATTCTGAATGCTTACAATTGGTTGACCAACTTTTGTATGATCTATTAAATAATGGAGAGACCGAACTGGTAATTTGTGATTTTGAATTAATAAAATTAAACACCGTTACAAGAGCGAACTGCTGTTAATGTGATAGTTAAGAAATCTATAGATCTTAATGAATTTTCAACTAATAGTTTGTGCATGAACTATGACAAATAATTAGTTGAGAATATTTTTGATAATGCTTGAGAGAGAATATTGAATAATTTGGGGATTTTGGTCTATAGCTTTGAAAAATAATCTATTTATTCAGATGGAGTTATAAATTTTGTGGGATTAACTAGGTGAAATCAAAAGCACTAGAATTAATTTTGCAATTAATAAACAACAAAATTTCGGATTCCTCTCCATTTTAATTAATTTAGTTAAGTCTTTAGATTAATTTAAGTTAGTTGCTTTCTTTATTAATTTCAATTTTCCAAATAGTAGTTAATCTAGAAATTTCGGTACTAGGTAAAATGATTAGTCCTTGTAGGTTCGACACTCTTTTCACTTAACTATACTACTTTTTGCGATTTTGTACACTTGCAAATAATTCACATCAAGTTTTTGGCGCTGTTGCCGGGGACTAGTTATTGTTTTATTGATATTGAAAATTGCTAGATTATTACTAGTTTGGATTTTTTTTTGTTTTATTATTATTTGACCTCTTTATTTTCTTTTGACTTACTTTTATTTTTATTTATTTTTATTAGTTTTTCTGTTTTTTTAATACTTATATTTGAGGACATACAAGTACATTATCATGGCGAACAATGAGGAAAACAGGGCTTTGAGAGATTATGCTATGCCCTCAATTCATGGAGCAACATCAAGCATAAAGAGGCCTGCAATTGAAGCAAACAACTTTGAAATTAAACTAGCAATTATTCAGATGATTCGACAGACCGTTCAATTTTAGGGACTATCGCACGAGGATCCTTATGTTCACATTGCAAACTTTCTAGAAATTTGTGACACTTTCAAACATAATGAAGTATCAGATGATACAATTCGATTGAGGCTCTTTCATTTCCCACTAAGAGATAAGGTGAAGACTTGGCTAAATTTTCTTCCACCCAGTAGTATTACTACTTGGGAGGGACCGGCACAAAAATTTATGGCTAAGTATTTTTTGCCGGCGAAGACAACGAAGCTGAGGAATGATATTACCACATTCACTCAATTTGAGACCGAGTCTTTGTATGATGCATGGGAAAGGTACAAAGAGCTATTGAGAAAGTGTCCTCATCATGAACTTCCGAAATGGCTACAAATTCAAATATTCTATAATGGTTTGGGAGTTACAAATCGATCTATGGTTGACGTAGCAGCTGAAGGTACACTTATGAGCAAAACTCATGAAGCATCATATGAGCTTTTAGAGGAGATGACATCTAATAATTACCAATAGTCTTCATAGAGTACAATGCCAAGAAAAGTGGCTAGAATTTTTGAACTTGATCCTATTACTACATTGACTGCACAAATTGATATTTTATTTAAAAATTAGCTAATATGAATGTTAATTATATTCATGCTAATATTATTTGTGATCTTTGTGCAGGAAATCATTCAAGTACAGAATGCCAAGTGGAAAACCCATTTGCTCAACCAATTTCCTATCAATCAAATTACGTGTCCAATTTCCAACATCACGACAATCCTTATGCAAACATATACAATCCATGATGGAGAAATCACCCCAATTTTTCTTGGAGGAATAATCAAGCAGGAGTAATTGATACGTGCATTGAAAACTCATAAAAAGCATGTAAAAATACGGAGATTGAAATATTATATTTTTGTTGACTCAAAGTAGGGTAAAAATCAATATGGAAAATGCATAAATAGTCGGAAATCACAATACGTAATGAAAACACGTTACAAAATATACGTGCATAATACATAAGGGCAAAATTGTCATTTCAAATTTTGCGAGGTGTTACAGCTGGTGTGACTGTTGCCCTAGCATCGGAGCCTCGGGAGGCATCGACAGTTGATCGCAAGGGTAAAAGGAAGATCGTGACACCCGCCTTGGACCACTTGCCAAAAAATACAAGGTTTTGGAGGTTCGTTGCGCGGAGGAGGCTCTTAGTGGGCAACCAAGAGAGAGGTTGTTGAAGGCCGGTGATGAGGCTGTGGGGCTCTCCGGACTAGATTGGTCAGTGGGGGAGCTTAGTTCTGTCATGGAGTCGAAGATGGCTCTGAAAGTAGTGGAGGGCCTTGCTCGTCCGAGGGACGGGGAGGCTCTCGCTCATGAGACCGCCAACTCGTGTTTCCTTCATTTTTCCCAAGGGGCCGTACTGGTAAGTGTTCAAGTGTTTTGCTTTGTGAGTGTGACGTTCCTTGCTAACTTCTCAAGTTTTCCTTGTAGGCCGCTCTCCAAGGTGCTGAGATGAAGAGGCAGTATGAGCGCTTGCTTGACCTTGCAGAGCAGAAAACAGAGCAGTATAAGAAGAGATGCCAGGAGGAGTGCGAGTGTGTTGATGCCTTGGAAAAGAAAGTGAAGGAATTGGAGAAGAGGCTGGCAAGACTAGAGGACGACCTGGGTCAAGAACAATCTGCCCACAGGGCTCTGTTGGACGAGAAAGATGCGTTGGATCTCAAATTGACGAAAGCCCGGTCGGAGTTAGTGGGTGCTGCAAATGAGATTTTCGATGGCGAGGAGCGTGGTTTCAACCATGCCGTCAAGCACGAGCAATGGGAATACCCCCATCTCAGCCTCGGCCATCTTGAATACGACTTGGAGTTTGTCACTTCTCCTGCAACTCCTCATGCGATTCCCTCTGATCTGGGGGATGGTGATGGTCCTAGTCATGGGGCCTTTGAAGTTGTAAGTGATGAATGCATTCGTCCGCCCCCGCCGGGGGCTGCACCCACGATCCCCGTTGAGATTCCTTCGAAGTGGGGATCAGACGTTAGATCTATTCCTGGGATCATAGGAGGGGTCAATGACCGTTTGGATTCTAGGGAGGAGCCCCCTTGCTTTAGCTTTCTTTTTTCATTGTATTTTGCTGAACGCGGACTGGCCACCGCCCATTGTAACCGATTATTTTTGATAAAATGATAAGGGTTTTTTTGAATTATTAAGCATTGATTTTGTTGTGAACTTTGAATTTTTTGATGATCCTTCGGGGTAGGATCGCCGTCTTGGGTGGAGGCATTGGAGGATCGGGTCTTGTTCATGATTGAGACTGTGTAGGACTCCGAACTTTGGAGTAACAAAAGCTCAGAGTGGGAATTTGAAGGGTCTCGCTGACGGGGAAACCAACGGTCTATGGACCTGCATGTTCTACGCTTGCCACATGAGTGCACAATATTCGATGTCCCTTTCATGCCTATATATTGCTTTCTTCCGCATGCTCTCTCTTCACGATTTTTCCATCATTGCCTTTGCTACCCCCTTCTCAATTTTAATTTTCTCTCAATTATGGTTTTTGATGTGATTCTGATGGAAAGGCACCAAGTCAAAAAGGCTAAGAAGGAGGCAACCAAGACTAAGGCCAGAGCTGAGGCTGAGACTAAGGCCAGAGCTGAGGCTGAGACAAAGGCCAAAGCTGAGGAGGAGGCAGCCTGTAGTGCCCCGAATTTCTAATATAATATCTTAGAAAATACGTGGCACAATCCCAGCATGAACTTCAATGTAACATTAAACACAACCAACTCCACTAAAATTTTCAACTTTTATTACAACAAACTTTTCATAGCACAGCGAAATACAAAACAACTCAAATCATAATTTTCTTTTATCTACAACACAGTCTTATTACAACACTACTTTTACAACTTTACACAAACTCCATTAAATCAGTTTATCTCAAAACTAACTCAAGCATCCACACCTCCAAACTCTAAGCAACAACCTGCAACACATGAGGCTAGAGATGATCCCTAACCCCCAAAACTAAAGGGGTCAGCCATAAATGGTGTGAGTGACAACAAACAACATAAATGAACATTAGGCAATGGATTCTTAAACAACATGTAATAAATAAGAATATATATAAAATATGTTGTAGCAAGGAAAAGTAAACAACAAGTGAGACTAACCCAAGTGTCATGTGTAGAAAACAGGAAATCCACATGCATAAAACCAAGTCAAGCAAACACAATTTCTATATGCTGACTCTCTAATGCGTACTTGTCGAAGTCTATGCATCCCACTCTACATAGGTTCGGTGCAAGCCCTTAACGTCTCCACATCACAGGGTTCAATCCCCCGCTATGCAACTAATCCTAACACGATGACTACTACGAGATAAAGATAGGCTGTGAGTAGTAGCCCATGCCCGATAATTCCGGAGATTAATCCCACACCACAAGTAATTACCGTGATAATTTCGGAGATAAATCCCACACCACAAGTAATCTACCGTGATAATTCCGGAGATATATCCCACACCACAAGTAATCTACCGTGATAATTTCGGAGATTAAATCCCACACCGAAACATTGACACATCATCACACGAATACCACATGCGCGTCGCCTCGACTCCGATAATTCCGGAGATCAATCCCACACCGAAAGCAACTACTTGGATAATTCCGGAGATATATCTCACACCCAAAGTAAAAATACTTGGATAATTCCGGAGATAGATCCCACACCTAAAGTAAGATACTTCGATAATTTCGGAGATTAAATCCCACACCGAAAGCCATACTGAGGTACTTGACTCATGTTCCCGTTCATCATATCACCACTAGTGCATGTCCTTATTATTTTTGGGTTACTTAATTACTCAACGAATCTCCTAGAGTGGTGTACCCTACCGGACTTAACTCAAAACTGAATAACTGAAATGCCTCAACATGCCTCAACAAAATAACTCAACACCGGTATACTAGGGTCACACACATCCTCTAGAGACTCAAACTCAAAAAGTCTAAACCAACTTTCCACTAAACAAAATAGCTCAACTGAATATCTCAAATTCATATGCTCAACTGAAGACAAAGTATAATCTCAAAATATCTGAAGACTAACCATTCGAAAGAACATTCAAGTTTACGAAAACTCATCCGTACCAGTCGACTTATACTGTAGTAAGTCGACTGTCCAGAGGGAAAATATCCATGATTTTAAGAAAATAGCTAAGTCATATAAGTCGACTTAAAAGGGTTATCGGTCGACTTACCCGAGACAAATTCCAATGATTTTCACGAAAATATTCTAAGTATTAACAGTCGACTTAAGGAGTCGTAGGTCGACTGTCCAGACAAGAAACTGCAATAACTTTACAAAATAAGTTCCCAGTGCACCAGTCGACTGAACTAGGGTCTAAGTCGACTGTCCAGAATGGATTTTCAAAAGAACTAGACACAACAGCAGGGTCGTACCAGTCGACTGAAAAGCAGACCAATCGACTGTCGGCCTACAGTTTACATAATTTAGGTCTGAATACAAAATCAAAACTGGAGTTTTTCTAAAGATTTATTGTTTATGAAAATAACTCGTATTCAGGTAAAAATGACAAATCTCAAATAATCCTCACTATGGATACATTACTCAAAACATCCAATATCTCAAAACTCAAGTTCTCATGTTCTAAAATTACTAATTTTTCCATTAGGGTTTCTCAATACTGAACTTCTTTCATAACTCAAAATCAAGATCTGATTTGTAAACACAATATCCAGATGTTCATCCATACGATCATAACCATACCCAAATCTTAACATGCTTTCTAACAATACAAATTTATAAACCAAGATCTACTCAATATTTTTAGATTCCACATACATGGTACAAACAACAACCTTTGCATCGTTCTCATGCAAAATACACCAAATAAATAACATATCAAACAAACGACAAACAATCGTTCGCATAGATCAATTCACAAACTAAGTTCATATCATCCACAAAACAAAACAAAACAAAACAATGTCACTCACCTTGGAATTGAAAAGATCCAACGAAAAAGCCTTCCTTTTGGCGAGATCCAAATTCCTCTTCTTGATCCTCCAAAACAAATCACAAAATTCTGTATATTGCAGCAAATGACGGCTGCGAAAATCCTTTTAAATATCCGGAAATAGGTTTAGGGTTTTACCCACTTTTGCAAAATAATCCCTTCAAAATACAACTTTATATATATAGCTCTATTCTTGGAAATTCAATAAAATTCATTTAAATTAGGATTTAAAAATAAAATATAATCCTAAATCTCAACCGGTACTGTTCAAAACGTCCAGAAAATAAATTTTACATTTGATCCCCTAAAAATGACAAATTTGCAAAAAGGTCATTCTTTTCTCAAAATTTGCAAATAGTTCCAATAAATTTCAGAAAAATCTGAAAAAATACTAAATAAATCCCAAATATTAAATAATGATTTTTCATGAAGAAAACTTGACTTTCAAACTTCTCAAGAAAGTATTTGCACGTGTTTTACACGTGTAAAAAGATAAATTTTTCTGAAAATATTCATAAATTCTCCAAAAATTATTTTTGTCATTTATAAACCTTTAAAAATAATATTTTAAAAATACGGGGTTCTACACAGCCGAAACTAAGGCCAGAGCTAAGGCTGAGGCTAAGGCCAAAGCTGAGGTTGAGGCTAAGACCAAGGCTGACCCTTGAGTCGAGGCGGGGGCAAAGGTCAGGGCAGAAGTGGATAAGTAGGCGGTCAAGGGAAGGCCAGGTCGGACGAAGTAAAGGCTGCGATGATCGAGGTCCTCATGGGGAAGAAAACAAAGGGTGGATCCTTGAAGAGCCCCCACTCACCTTCTTCGGTCGTGCCTCCGCAGAAGAAGAAAGGTAAGGATGTTGACACCCTGAACGTTACGAGGTCATCGGTCACCACCGAGGTAACCCCGCAACTAGGTGGTGGGACGGTACTGAAATCGCCATCGCCAGCGAAGGCATGGATTCCCTCATGGACTATCACAGAAGCAGCTCTGGCAATAGACCGCACGAATGCGGCCCAGGTGGTCGAAAATATGGTCATTCCCAGAGAACTGGTGTCCCTAAAGAGGGAGACCCAGGACAAAGTCTACACTCGTTGGGCTCAGGCTTCGGTCCTGGTGAGGATCTTTTACTTGTTGCTAATGTCTTTCCATAGTTTTTAGTCTCCTCTAACATTTTCTTTCTGCATGCTACTATCGCTGGGGCTGAGCTGAAGTACTCGACCCGATGATCGCATGGGCCTAGAAATCCGAGGGAGCTGTAGGGAATTAGTGCACAGGAATCAGGAGCTTTGGCAGGCTGTTAAGGATGCTGAGAAGGAGTTGGGGGGGGGGGGGGGGGGAAGGAGAAAAAGGCTCAGCAAAAGTTGTTGGCCGAGAAGGAGAGATGGTCTGAAGAGCGACTAGCATGGCAAGCCGAAGAGAAGAGACTACGGGGCGAAATGGATTGGCTGCTTAGCGGGCAAGTAAGAACAAGAAGGAGTTGGATGAGACCGTGCTGCAAGTGCTCGATGCTCAGGATGCGGGGTACGACACGACCCTTACACATGTGAAGATAAGGTATCTGTGCCTCAAGATCGAGGGCTTTGCCTTCGATGCGAAAGTAGAGGACTTGTAGCGAGCGGCTGAGCTGGATGTCGTGGCTATCGAGAAAAGACCCCCTCGCCTCTAAGGAGAAAGGATCCACTCTGTGACGTCATTAATAAGTGTAACGCCTCGATTTCCATATACTGGGAAACCGTGACATAAGTCAGAATCTTTTCCTTCAATTAGCCACAAAACACAGAAAAACAGGAAAATTTAAAACTTTTTATTCAACACAAATGTATTACAAGTCCGAATGTTATAAAACTGCAATACATTACATCAGTGTTACAATAATGCCATACAAGCCCAAGTGTTACAAACTTTTAATGAAAATTACATCAGAGTACAATGAATAATATACAAAACTTGGTACTTTCACTTGGATGCTTCTCAAAATAAATAAATTATAATAGATGTTACAATAGTAACCAATATTTATTACAATTGAAATCAACACTTTGCTTCTTTTGCCTTGAGTCCTCCTGAATCATGTACCTGTAGCTCTGCAATCCAGTACTTGTAATTTTGCACGTGTAAAAAAATAAATTTTTCTGAAAATATTCATAAATTCTCCAAAAAATATTTTTGTCATTTATAAACCTTTAAAAATAATATTTTAAAAATACAGGGTTCTACATCACTCCCTCATTAGAAGAGTTCTGTCCTCAGAACTACTGCTAATGAGTCCAAACAACATATCAACAAAGAAATCAACATCTCATAAATGGAAACATAATTCAAACAATTGCATATGACAACTCAATCAAAATAGAAGAAATACAACTCAACTCAAAGTACTATCATTCAAAAGAATTACAATCACATAACAGAAATACACTCATACAAAAAGCTCAGGAAAATCCTTCTGCATGCGATCCTCTGGCTCCCAAGTAGCCTCCTCGAACTGCTGATTCCTCCACAACACCTTGACCAAAGGTATCACCTTGCTCCTAAGAACTTTCTCCCTACGATCAACGATCTCAACAGGCTGTTCCTTGTAACTCAAGTTCACCTGTAGATCTTCAGGAATCTTTACCAACTGATGATTCTGATCTGGCACATACTTCCTCAACAATGACACATGAAATACATCATGCACCTGTGCCAACTCCTCTGGAAGCTTCAATCTATATGCTGTCTTGCCAATCCGCTCCATGATCCTGTATGGCCCAATATACCTTGGCGCCAACTTGCCTCCCTTACCAAACCTGATCACTCCTTTGGTCGGAGAAACCTTGAGGAAAACTGCATCCCCAACCACAAACTCCAAGTCTCTTCGTCGAGTATCAGCATAACTCTTCTGCCGACTCTGAGCCTCGACCAACCTCTTGCGAATCAGCTCAATCTGCTCCGATGTCAGCTGCACGATCTCAGGACCATACATCTGCCTCTCGCCAACCTCGTACCAACAAACAGGTGTCCTGCACCTCCGCCCGTACAAAGCCTCGTACGGTGTCATGCCGATACTCGCATGGTAACTGTTGTTATACGCAAACTCAACCAATGCCAAGTATCTCTCCCAACTACCACCAAAATCCATAACACAAGCCCTCAACATATCTTCCAGCACTCGATTCACCCTCTCAGTCTGACCATCGGTCTGCGGATAAAAAGCGGTACTGAAATCAGTTCTGGTGCCTAAATCTGCTTGTAGACTCTTCCAAAACCTTGAAGTGAACCTTGCATCTCTGTCGGATACAATCGACACAGGAACTCCATGAAGTCTCACAATTTCACCAATGTACAACTCAGCCAATTTCTCCATCGACCAAGTAATCTTCATGGCTAGAAAGTGAGCCGACTTAGTCAGACGGTCCATGACAACCCAAATCGAGTCATTGCCCTTCGAACTCCTCGGCAAACCAATGATGAAATCCATACTGATATTCTCCCATTTCCACTCCGGAATGGACAACGACTGCAACAAACCTCCAGGTCTCTGATTTTTTGCTTTGATCTGCTGACAAGTCAGACACCTTGCCACGAAATCTGCCACATCCCTCTTCATACCAGACCACCAAAAGTGCTGTTTAATGTCCCTGTACATCTTCGTGCCTCCAGGATGAACTGACAACAAGGTACTGTGTGCTTCTTGCAAGATACTATCTCTCAAATCTGCATTATCTGGAACACACAACCTCTCACCCAACCAAAGAATTCCATCTTGGACACAAAACTCTGATAGTCTGCCCTCTGAAACCTGTTGCAACATCTTCTGAATCTCTGAGTCTGATTTCTGACCTTCCACAATTCTCTTTCTCAAGGACGGCTGCAGCCTCAACTAAGCCAAAGATACCCCTAAACCTTGCAGCACCACCTCGATACCTGCCTGATCGATCTCTGCTGCCAACTCACTTCGAGTAGTGATCAAACTTGATAAACTACTCTTCCTGCTAAGTCCATCCGCCACCACATTCGCCTTGCCCGGATGATACTTGATCTCAGGGCGAATGTCTTCCAAAACTTCCAACCACCTTCTCTGCCGAAGATTTAGATCCTTCTGTTGATAAATGTACTTCAGGCTCTTGTGGTCAGTGTACGTGTTAACCTTCTCACCATAAACATAATGCCTCCACTGCTTCAAGGCATAAATGATAGTTGCTAGCTCCAAATCATGCGTCGGATAATTCTTCTCATGCGGACACAATTGCCTCAAACCATAAGCAATAACCTTGCCTTCTTGCATCAAGACACAACCCAAACCTCTGAGAGACGCATCACTGAAGATATCATAATCCTTCCCAGCTTGTGGCAAAGCTAAGATAGGTGCAGTAGTCAACCTCTCCTTTAGCTCAAGGAAACTCTCCTCACACTTATCAGTCCATAGAAATGTCACATTCTTCCGGGTCAAACCTGTCAACGGAACTGCAATCTGAGAATAACCCTGGATGAATCTTCTGTAGTAACCAGCTAAACCCAAGAAACTTCTGACTTCCTTCACAGACGTTGGCCTGGGCCAGTCCTTTACTGCTTCAACTTTCTGAGGATCAGTGGCTACTCCCTCCTTAGAAAGGAAATGACCAAGGAAAGCTACCTCAGACTTCCAAAACTCACACTTCGACAACTTGGCATACAAGCTATGCTCCTGCAATTTCTGTAATACTGCTGTCAAGTGCATAGAATGCTCCTCCTCCGACTTCGAATACACCAAAATTGTAACGCCCCGAATCCCAAATACGCTGAATTCGAGATGTTCTACAGGATCTTTTCACTTTCTTAGTACACTTTTACAGGGAAATAAAAACTTTTCATCATACATCAGAGTTTACATCATAATTACAACTTTCTTTTGCACAGCGGAAGTAAAATACAACAATTAAATACAAGTATAACAGCTTGATAAAATCTTTAAGCATCCAAATCCTCTTTAATCTTTAGCATGACATTTACCTGCATGTTAGACTGTGGGTACGTCAGTTTATTCAACCGACGATCATTATACACGGCCGTCCTCGCTTGCCGAAAATAGTATAACTTAACATTTCATATTTAGCAAACACAAACTTGTCACATTCAAACTAAAGGGACTACCCTATTGATGTCGTGTTGTGATTGTGCACTTAGTCCTTAATGCAGTTAATTATGTTACATGACACTAATGCGCACTTGTTCGGATTCTATGCATCCCATACTACATAGGTCCGAGGGCAAGCCCTTATTCGTTCTTCATCTTGATAGGGTTCAATCCCCCGCTATGTCTTAAACTACTACTGTAACTACGGTAGTGTCTTAGATGTCCTATGATCTATGAGCCCATGTCCAGGCAGCCTGGAGGGGAATCCCACGCACTGTCACGACGCATCGAGCAGGCAACCTATGGACAATTCAGCCTTCGCCATGGAACAATGGCACCACCCATAGCCACTCGAACATCCCACGAGCGTCGCCACCGGGACGATAATTCCGGAGTAGCGCCCACGCACTGTCTTGACGCATCAAGCAGGCAACCTGTGAATCGCTCTCACACAGCTATCCGTTGGCCCTCATACTCATGTTTTTCTTCTACTTTCATCACATCTCCACTATGTACTAGTCCTTAGTTTTATTTAAAAATCATGAACAAAATAATCACTAGAGTTAGCCTCTCCATCAACCGGACTTATTCATTCATTTCAACATGACCAACCTTGGTCTAATTTCAATTCAGTTCATTTTTCTCAATGCCGGGGAGACTTAGCTACTCTATTTCAAATTCCGTTTCACAATCTTTAAGTCATAAACCACTTTCATGTCACAATTTCATATTCTTTCTTATTCATGATTACTCTTTGTTCACAAGTCCATAGTGAATACTTATAACTCATAAAAATTCATATACATGGCCAACAATTTCATCAACATGAATTCTAAATTCCATAATCATACAATGGACTCATGCACTTTATAATTAAACACCCATACTTCATATTTTGCACAATATCCTCAAGTGAGAAATTAATAACATCATGTCACACCACAAAATTCTTGGTGTCAATTACTTTCTAATAAATTCATTTCAATATATATCTTTATGAATTGAAAATTCCCGTAAGTATGTGTCTTAGAACCATAGCTTTAATTATACTATTTGTTCACAAACTACATTATATTTTCTTCAAATAATATCCAACTCACTCCCATAAAATTCCTTGTATTTTTATGAAAATTACCATATTTTTCTCACATTTTTTGGACATCACAAACTCACAAAAAAAATGTTTTTATAAAGTGCCAGGGGAAGGATTCGAACCCAGCACGGTAGAGAAGAAGGCCAGAGCACCCGCCGATAGGCCAACCGTGTGCTAGCGATTAGAAGGGGGTGAATTAGGTATAAGTGCTTTCGGTTCGCTGTCCATATACATATATATACAGCTAGGATAAAAGGATGGTGAGGCCGGGTTTCGAACCACACCGCTCAGGGAAACCGAACACAGTCACCGACCGCCTGAGCCACTGGCTCAGGTTGTCACAGCATTGGGTTAAAACCTATTAGTTTCATATTCGCACTGTTTTAGAAAACAACTCGACGTTCAAATCTATTTGGTTCATACTGCCTTTATACAAACCACTGAAAAATTCCAGATTAATCATCTTTATTTAATCTTCATAACAGCAAGTATAAAAATAAATTTTTGTACTAAAAACATAATTTTTCCACTAATAATTTGTTTATTAAAACTATCATATCTTTTATTTTCGACATTGAAAAAAAAAGAAATCAATTGATCTTCTAGTCTCTCTTTCATTCCCAAAATCTCCATGATTATTTACTGGTTATTAATCTATATTCACAACACTTACAAATTTGGATTTTCCCATACTCATATTAGCAAAGAATTCCTATAACACATGAATAGGTGAAACTCAACAATTACTAAGTTTGGTACATTTCTAATTTGATGACAACAAGCAAGTCTTTGGTTCATTTATGCCACTTCATAACTCAAGCATTCAATATACTTTTCTATTCAAATTCCATAGTGTCAATATCTCAATCAATTGTCATGTTTCAACCACACAATTTACAAGCAATTAATGAAGATTTTCACACATCATACTAATCACATTGCATCATTATTCAATTAAACTAACAATCATAGAAAGTGCTTCATATAGTTTAATTTCATGCTAGCATTTCACATACACAATTAATCACATCATTCTAAACCATTCACATACTAACTTTTTAATTAGAGTGGACTCTTATTAGTATTTTCCATGTATAGTGTTGACAATATAACTAGCATGAATCCTATATTAGAAACATGAAATGTTTTACCCACCTTAATGGAGAGAAACACAAAAGCAACAAGTCCTAGTAGATAAGAACACCTCCTCCTAGCCAAAAGAGTGCACCACTCCAAGCTCCCAAATCCTAGCCGAATGCTTCCCAAGCCGAATGCTTCCCAAGCCGAATGCTACCCTCCTTGGCCGAAAGCTCCAAGCAACCAAAAGAACCACACACTCTCTTATCTTTTATAACTCTCACAATTATCTTACTATAGCTTTAGAAATTATACTTTGCATATGAAAAGTTAGCCATGAGAAAGGGGGGTATTTATACAAAAAATGAGGGGAATGGAGGGCTAAGATCATCTTGGTGGTTGCAAAATGAAAGGCTTAGATCAAAGTAGGAGTTAGGAAAACTACCCACCTCCTTGAAACTACCCCCATGTTCTCCACACCAAAAATTCAATTTTCCCTCCAAAGAATGCTACCCGGCCAAGAATAGTGAGTGTGCATTGCACGTGTACGTGTAGTGCACGTGCATGCAACTAGGCCAAATTTGTACATTCTAAAATTTGTATAAAAATAATTTTGTTTAAAAAAAGTCTTCTACATGACAAGTTTAATTAAAATTAATTAATTCATGGGCTTTCTTTTTGGGCCAAAAAAATAATTTTATAAAAATAATTAAAATAAAAATGCTTTTGGGCTTTTTAAGAAAAGACTTTTTAATTAAATCAAAGAAGGCTTTTAAAGAAAGGCTTTTGTATTAAAATAATTTGAGAAGAATACATTAAATAATTATACACATTATGATAAAATAATTCAAACATAATATTGCACGTGCACAACACGTGCAAAATAAATAATTTTTCATTAATTGAAAAATCAGGGTATTACAAAAATATCGTCGATGAAGACCACCACGAAGGAGTCAATAAATGGCCTCAAACCCCGATTCATCATATCCATGAAAACTACTGGCGCATTCGTCAACCCGAATGGCATCACCAAAAACTCATAGAGTCCATGACGAGTCCTGAAAATTGTCGTACTCACATCTTCCTCTTTGACTCGAACCTGATGATACCCTGATCTCAAATCAATCTTCGAAAACACCGCTGCTCCTCGAAGCCTGCCGAACAAATCATCAATCCGTGGCAGTAGATACTTGTTCTGAATAGTCACCCTATTCAACTCCCGATAGTCAATGCACATCCTCATTGACCCATCCTTCTTCTTGACCAACAACACTGGCGCTCCCCACAGAGAAGAACTCGGCCTAATAAGCCCTTTGCTCAACAGCTCCTCAATCTGCTTCTTCACTTCACTTGCTCTATAGGTGCCATCCTGTACGAAGCCTTAGAAATCGGTGCGCTTCCTGGCTGAACATTGATGCAAAACTTCACATCTCTCTGCGGTGGTAATCCTGGAAAATCATCCAAGAACACCTTAGGAAAATCTCGGACAACCGGAATGCCCTTGACTTCATCTGAAATAACCATCTTGGATACCATTGCAGCCACCTTCGGAATCTTCTTCTTCCCTTGGAAAGTCACTGCGGGTCCACCTGATGCTTTCACCAACACCTCTTTCTGCTTGCATTCAATTGTGACATCATATATTGCCATCCAATCAATGCCCACGATGACATCCACACCCAAGACTTGCAGCTCGATCAAATCAATGCCGAACAACCTCCCACCAATCTCAATATCACAGCCCTCGTAATATCGATCCGCAATCAACTCTTCACCTGACGGCGTTGCCACCGACAAAACCCTGCCTGGAAACAACTTAGGTTCCACACCTAAGATCCTTGCAAAATTTGGCGATACAAAAGTATGCGACGAACCAGTATCAAATAAAACCTTTGCCTTTATTCCATTAATCACAACAATTCCCTGTATTTCATCTTCCGAGTTACCCGCGTCCTCCTCGGTTAATGCAAATACTCGCCCTTGCCTCTGGGATTTGCTTCCACCCGAACCATCCTTCCTCAATTGTGGACAATGGGGCTTAGAATGTCCTGCCTGCCCACACTGGGAACAAATTTGCTTTGCCAACTTCGGACATGCTGACCTGTAATGTCCTGCCTCCTTGTAGTAATAACAAGCCACTCCCTGAGTTGCAGGTGCCTTCTGCACTAGATCACTGAACTTGATCTGCTTCGTAGGGAATCCCTTCCCACTCTGATCTGATGCTGGCCTCTTGTTCCGGTTCCATGTTTCTTGCTTCCTCTGGAACTGGTCCATGTCCTCCTCAGTCATAGCTGCTCTCCTGACCAGCTTGTCGAACCTTCTGATGCCCAATGGGATCATCCTCGACCTCAAGTTTGGCCTCAAGCCCTGCTCAAACTTCTTGGCCTTCTTCACCTCGTCCACGACCAACTCTGGTGCATACCTCGAAAGCTGAGAAAACTTGGTCTCATACTCCCGCACGGTCATGCTGCCCTGCTGAAGGTTCAAGAACTCGGTCGCCTTCTTCTCCTGAACATCTAGGGGAAAGAAGCGATCCCTGAATTCCTCCAGAAAAGTTTCCCAAGTCATCGGCTGATCTCCCAAAGTCCTCTTCAGTGATTCCCACCAGACACCAGCGTCCTTTTCCAGCTGCATCGTAGCCAACTTCACCTTGCTGGCTGCCGGAGTCTCCGATACCTCGAAGATTGTCTCCATCCTTCTAATCCAATCATCAGTTGCGGTTGGATCAGATTGCCCCTCAAAAACTGGCAGCCTCATCCTCTTACAGGACTCGATCTGCTTGATAGGATCGGCGTTAACCAATCCCTGTCCAGCTCCATGATTCTGCTGTTGATTCTGACTTTGTGCCAAATTAAATGCCATTAGCGCATTCAGAGTCTGATACACCTTGGCGAATTCAGCCTCGAGATCGATTCCAGTTCCACGAGAACTACCAGATCCATCCTCATTGTTACCACCATTCCTGGGTCTGGGTGCAACCATACTGAACACTGCAAAACGAGGGAAAAGTTAGAGCCTCACACATAATTCAAACTCACATCAATATCCTTTGGCAAAACTTCAATTGTATCCCAAAGGTAAAACATCATGTTTCAGTTCTATGTGATACTCACTCTTTAATGTCCACACCTAGGTACTCACACTCTAGTGTCCACACCTAGGTTTTTTTTTTTTTTTGCCATGTTTATTATTACTATTGAAGCATGCTCTGATACCAATCTCTGTAGCGCCCCGAATTTCTAATATAATATCTTGGAAAATACATGGCACAATCCCAGCATCAACTTCAATGTAACATTAAACACAACCAACTCCACTAAAATTTTCAACTTTTATTACAACAAACTTTTCATAGCACAGCGGAATACAAAACAACTCAAATCATAATTTTCTTTTATTTACAACACAGTCTTATTACAACACTGCTTTTACAACTTTACACAAACTCCATTAAATCAGTTTATCTCAAAACTAACTCAAGCATCTACACCTCCAAACTCTAAGCAACAACCTGTAACACATGAGGCTAGAGATGATCCCTAACCCCCAAAACTAAAGGGGTCAGCCATAAATGGTGTGAGTGACAACAAACAACATAAATGAACATTAGGCAATGGATTCTTAAACAACATGTAATAAACAAGAATATATATAAAATATGTTGTAGCAAGGAAAAGTAAACAACAAGTGAGACTAACCCAAGTGTCATGTGTAGAAAACAGGAAATCCACATGCATAAAACCAAGTCAAGAAAACACAATTTCTATACGCTGACTCTCTAATGCGTACTTGTCGAAATCTATGCATCCCACTCTACCTAGGTTCGGTGCAAGCCCTTAACGTCTCCATATCATAGGGTTCAATCCCCCGCTATGCAACTAATCCTAACACGATGACTACTACGCGATAAAGATAGGCTGTGAGTAGTAGCCCATGCCCGATAATTCCGGAGATCAATCCCACACCACAAGTAATTACCGTGATAATTTCGGAGATAAATCCCACACCACAAGTAATCTACCGTGATAATTCCGGAGATATATCCCACACCACAAGTAATCTACCGTGATAATTCCGGAGATTAAATCTCACACCGAAACATTGACAGATCATCACACGAATACGACATGCGCGTCGCCTCGACTCTGATAATTCCGGAGATCAATCCCACACCGAAAGCAACTACTTGGATAATTCCGGAGATATATCTCACACCCAAAGTAAAAATACTTGGATAACTCCGGAGATAGATCCCACACCCAAAGTAAGATACTTCGATAATTCCGGAGATTAAATCCCACACCGAAAGCCATACTGAGGTACTTGACTCATGTTCCCGTTCATCATATCACCACTAGTGTCTGTCCTTATTATTTTTGGGTTACTTAATTACTCAACGAATCTCCTAGAGTGGTGTACCCTACCGGACTTAACTCAAAACTGAATAACTGAAATGCCTCAACAGGCCTTAACAAAATAACTCAACACCGGTATACTAGGGTCACACACATCCTCTAGAGACTCAAACTCAAAAAGTCTAAACCAACTTTCCACTAAACAAAATAGCTCAACTGAATATCTCAAATTCATATGCTCAACTGAAGACAAAGTATAATCTCAAAATATCTGAAGACTAACCATTCGAAAGAACATTCAAGTTTACGAAAACTCATCCGTACCAGTCGACTTATACTGTAGTAAGTCGACTGTCCAGAGGGAAAATATCCATGATTTTAAGAAAATAGCTAAGTCATATAAGTCGACTTAAAAGGGTTATCGGTCGACTTACCCGAGACAAATTCCAATGATTTTCACGAAAATATTCTAAGTATTAACAGTCGACTTAAGGAGTCGTAGGTCGACTGTCCAGACAAGAAACTGCAATAACTTTACAAAATAAGTTCTCAGTGCACCAGTCGACTGAACTAGGGTCTAAGTCGACTGTCCAGAACGGATTTTCAAAAGAACTAGACACAACAGCAGGGTCGTACCAGTCGACTGAAAAGTAGACCAGTCGACTGTCGGCCTACAGTTTACATAATTTAGGTCTGAATACAAAATCAAAACTGGAGTTTTTCTAAAGATTTATTGTTTATGAAAATAACTCGTATTCAGGTAAAAATGACAAATCTCAAATAATCCTCACTATGGATACATTACTCAAAACATCCAATATCTCAAAACTCAAGTTCTCATGTTCTAAAATTACTAATTTTTCCATTTGGGTTTCTCAATACTGAACTTCTTTCATAACTCAAAATCAAGATCTGATTTGTAAACACAATATCCAGATGTTCATCCATACGATCATAACCATACCCAAATCTTAACATGCTTTCTAGCAATACAAATTTATAAACCAAGATCCACTCAATATTTTTAGATTCCACATACATGGTACAAATAACAACCTTTGCATCGTTCTCATGCAAAATACACCAAATAAATAACATATCAAACAAACGACAAACAATCGTTCGCATAGATCAATTCACAAACTAAGTTCATATCATCCACAAAACAAAACAAAACAAAACAATGTCACTCACCTTGGAATTGAAAAGATCCAACGAAAAAGCCTTCCTTTTGGCGAGATCCAAATTCCTCTTCTTGATCCTCCAAAACAAATCACAAAATTCTGTATATTGCAGCAAATGACGGCTGCGAAAATCCTTTTAAATATCCGGAAATAGGTTTAGGGTTTTACCCACTTTTGCAAAATAATCCCTTCAAAATACAACTTTATATATATAGCTCTATTCTTGGAAATTCAATAAAATTCATTTAAATTAGGATTTAAAAATAAAATATAATCCTAAATCTCAACCGGTACTGTTCAAAACGTCCAGAAAATACATTTTACATTTTAACCCCTAAAAATGACAAATTTGCAAAAAGGTCATTCTTTTCTCAAAATTTGCAAATAGTTCCAATAAATTTCAGAAAAATCTGGAAAAATACTAAATAAATCCCAAATATTAAATAATGATTTTTCATGAAGAAAACTTGACTTTCAAACTTCTCAAGAAAGTATTTGCACGTGTTTTGCACGTGTAAAAAGATAAATTTTTCTGAAAATATTCATAAATTCTCCAAAAATTATTTTTGTCATTTATAAACCTTTAAAAATAATATTTTAAAAATACGGGGTTCTACACAGCCGAAACTAAGGCCAGAGCTAAGGCTGAGGCTAAGGCCAAAGCTGAGGTTGAGGCTAAGACCAAGGCTGACCCTTGAGTCGAGGCGGGGGCAAAGGTCAGGGCAGAAGTGGATAAGTAGGCGGTCAAGGGAAGGCCAGGTCGGACGAAGTAAAGGCTGCGATGATCGAGGTCCTCATGGGGAAGAAAACAAAGGGGGGATCTTTGAAGCGCCCCCACTCACCTTCTTCGGTCGGGCCTCCGCAGAAGAAGAAAGGTAAGGATGTTGACACCCTGAACGTTACGAGGTCATCGGTCACCACCGAGGTAACCCCGCAACCAGGTGGTGGGACGGTACTGAAATCGCCATCGCCAGCGAAGGCATGGATTCCCTCATGGACTATCACAGAGGCAGCTCTGGCAATAGACCGCACGAATGCGGCCCAGGTGGTCGAAAATATGGTCATTCCCAGAGAACTGGTGTCCCTAAAGAGGGAGACCCAGGACAAAGTCTACACTCGTTGGGCTCAGGCTTCGGTCGTGGTGAGGATCTTTTACTTGTTGCTGATGTCTTTCCATAGTTTTTAATCTCCTCTAACATTTTCTTTCTGCATGCTACTGTCGCTGAGGCTGAGCTGAAGTACTCGACCCGATGATCGCATGGGCCTAGAAATCCGAGGGAGCTGTAGGGAATTAGTGCACAGGAATCAGGAGCTTTGGCAGGCTGTTAAGGATGCTGAGAAGGAGTTGGGGGGGGGAAGGAGAAAAAGGCTCAGCAAAAGTTGTTGGCCGAGAAGGAGAGATGGTCTGAAGAGAGACTAGCATGGCAAGCCGAAGAGAAGAGACTACGGGGCGAAATGGATTGGCAGCTTAGCGGGCAAGTAAGAACAAGAAGGAGTTGGATGAGACCGTGCTGCAAGTGCTCGATGCTCAAGATGCGGGGTACGACACGACCCTTACACATGTGAAGATAAGGTATCTGTGCCTCAAGATCGAGGGCTTTGCCTTCGATGCGAAAGTAGAGGACTTGCAGCGAGCGGCTGAGCTGGATGTCGTGGCTATCGAGAAAAGACCCCCTCGCCTCTAAGGAGAAAGGATCCACTCTGTGACGCCATTAATAAGTGTAACGCCTCGATTTCCATATACTGGGAAACCGTGACATAAGTCAGAATCTTTTCCTTCAATTAGCCACAAAACACAGAAAAACAGGAAAATTTAAAACTTTTTATTCAACACAAATGTATTACAAGTCCGAATGTTATAAAACTGCAATACATTACATCAGTGTTACAATAATGCCGTACAAGCCCAAGTGTTACAAACTTTTAATGAAAATTACATCAGACTACAATGAATAATATACAAAACTTGGTACTTTCACTTGGATGCTTCTCAAAATAAATAAATTATAATAGATGTTACAATAGTAACCAATATTTATTACAATTGAAATCAACACTTTGCTTCTTTTGCCTTGAGTCCTCCTGAATCATGTACCTGTAGCTCTGCAATCCAGTACCTGTAATTTTGCAATCCAGTACCTATTGAAGTGGGGACGTCAGTACATATACTGACGCTTTAAGGCTGATGACTAGCAGTGATTCTCAACTTTAAATAAACAGATTGATGAAAAGAGAAACGTGTACATATAATTGATGTGTCGATGTATGCTAAAAATTAAACTCTAATGCAAGATTAACTAATGCAATGATGCACTTATTCTAATGCAAGCAAGTCTTCGGAACAGTATGCATCCCATACTACATATGCTCATAACAAGCCGTTTCTTCATATATAGGGATTCAAACCCGCGCCATGAATTATACTCTTATACTTAACATGTTTCTGATGATACAGCGTGACTGATGAGGTTGTAGACGTGGTCAAGTTCCACCAATGCAGTCAGCTTATGGTGTCTATGTTTGCCACTACTACATGGTGTACCGGACCTCACTCAAAAATCTGACGAACGTAGGGTATCCGACAACACAAGTTAGCTCGAAGCATCCCCTGTGGCCTCCTAGCAGATAGACCATAGTTTATGGATTGTTCGCCCTTCTTGATATAGAGCATTACGGAGTTCCGGGGGTCCATCCCCTAGCTCTGAAAGGAATCTCTCCCACTCTTATCATGGCACTTCAGGAATTAACAGACGAGATACGGATCCCGTGCTCCCAACTCATGAGAAGGGCACAGATCGTATCCCTTTGAAAGGAAGGGTACAACCAATAACACCACCTAGTATTGGCCTATAGAACAGGTCGGATCATAAGGTATCACCCTTAATACCAACTCTTTCCCTTGGCAAAAATGATAATAAATAAGGGTTAAGTAGTAATAGCCATAAGTTACTACCCTAGCGATGTCACTAATCCTAAACAATCCGAGGGATGATAACAGTACTAACACAACATGCTAGCTCTTAAGTTAGACTTCGCAAGATAATTCTACTAGGTGCTCAACTCAGACGTACCAGAATCTCTAAGGATCTTATTCATAGCCTATCGATCCAAGACCCCAGCAATACGAACGTATTCGCATGCTACTACCCTGAACCTGGATTCCGTATATACTCCCGTCCCGCGATCAACCTACACCGGTTAAGATCTGACGATGCACGAGGGGTGACTCATCCACAGTCCACGAGGGGTGACTCATCCACAGTCCACGAGGAGTAAAATAAATACACGTCTTAATGGTCGATGGCTCCTAGGGGAATGATATCACCCTAAACGAGCACAACAAACTGTTTACTAGCTAATAAGCTATGTACGAGTAAACAAAACACATACGAGCTAAACAAGCTGCGTATGAAACCAACAACTGCGTACGAGACAACCACATATCTACAAGCCAAATAAGCTACATACGAGACAGATGAATCACATAGAAGCAACATAAAGTCTTCTAACAACCTAGAAGCAAAGTAAAATGCTCACTAGTAAAACTTGATCTTTTATAATTAGAAGCAACAGAAGAATCTTCTAACAACCTAATATAAGCATACTACGAATGAGTACACAAAAGCGACATAAAAAGCCTTCTAATAACCTAGAAGCAAACAGTGTTGTGCTTATCGGAATTCGACAAAATTAGACTTTTTAGAAAGGTGAGAACATCTACTAAAACTCTCTAGTTGAACATTTTTTCAGTTTAGGTAAAAAATCTGGTCCGTTAAACACCATTTTAAACAATAACAGTACATCCAAAAGCTGAAACTTTACAAGCTCATAACTTTTGCTATACTTGTCGGAACTTACGAAATATGATATTTTGAAAAGGTGAGAACATTTAATACAACTCTCTAGTTGATCAATTTTCCAAATTCAGTAAGTAAGAGGTACAAAAACATCAAACAATCTAAACAGCGAGCTTTCAGCCAAAAGCTGGCTGCTGTGATTTGTAAAAGCCATAACTCTTACTCCGATTATCAGAATCTAACCAAATAGTACATTTTGGAAAGTTGAGAACATCTACTAAAACTCTATAGTTGAGAACTTTTTCAAATTCAGTAAGTAAAAGGTCCAAAAACTCTGAACAATCCAAACAGCAAGCTTTCAGCCAAATGGCTAGCTGTTGTGACTTGTAAAAGTTAAAACTCCTACTCCGATTATCGGAATCTAACCAAATAGGACATTTTGGAAAGTTGAGAAACTCTAATACAACTATCTAGTTGATGAACTTCTCAGATTCAGTCATTAAAAGGTACAAAAATTTCGAACAATCCAAATAGCGAGCTTTCAGCCAAAAGGCTATCGGAATCTAACCAAATAGGACATTTTGGAAAGTTGAGAATCTCTAATAAAACTCTCTAGTTGATCACTTTTCCAAATTCCTTACAGAAATCAAAATACAGCTCCTTGAACACATGTCGATGTTAACCCCAAAACAGCAGTTTGTTGTTTTTGCTTTGAAACTTGCTCTTTTGGGAGAAACGTCTATTTAACCTAGTAAATTAACCCAAATAATTCTATAAAAATTAGAGCATGGCAACAACACATAAGAGAGCCTCTAAAATTAATTTGGTCTCAAGATTCCACCTTTAGCATAGCTAATTAATTCTAACCCTAAAACTACAAAGATTGAATCTTATGCTTTATTTTTGTGTTCTACCAATTCAATCCTCATATGTCATTCTATTTTAGTCCATAAAAACCATATGCACATGAATTAGTCCAAGTTGCTTAACAACATACAACAAAAATAAACAAACAAACATAAAAGTAGAGAAACCCCCACCCAAAAAGTGTAGGAAGAACTAGCTTTGCCCTTCTCCTCCTTGTTCTTACTCCTTGTTCTTGCTCCTCCTCAAGAACCCATGAAATCCTAACCCCTCTTTTGATTCTCTTTTTCTTATCTTTCCTTCTCAATTTTTTCTAAAATTAAAACAAGACAAGAAGAAGAAGGAGAATGAGAACAAAATGAAGTGGGGATTTTTTTTTTCCCATTTGATTTGGCCGGCCAAGGGTTGGGCGGGGGGGGGGGGGGGGGGGGGGGGGGGGGGGGGTTGTTATAGGAGAAGGGAGGGTGGGCTTGTGGTGGAGAATGAAGCCACTTGTCTCTCATTCTTATGGTTCAACAATTGGGTGATTAATTTACAAATAAATATTGCAATCAAACCCTAATCCAATTCTAACCCTTCATTTGATCATGATTGATAAAAAATAAGAGACATTTACCCAAAATCACATACTACATGATTTCGTACAAACGTACGAAATCGATACAGTACATGTACGTACCTATATCTGTCATTACAGATAATTTCTATTAGTTAAAACGAATAATATCTACCAAAAAAAATTTAATTCAGAAATAATAATAAAAATAATTTTATTACCGGCTCGGAAGATTCCAGTACCAATTTGATACAAGACAGATGTATACAGACTGGTATATACATATAGATTAATGTTTATTAACAGAACCAAGTAATGTCCATCAAAAATATTTCAATTCTGAAAATAAAAAATAAAATAATATTAAAGTAATAATTTTTAATATCAGCCCAGGATTCTACAGACATTTTCTCAAAATTGCATTTTCAGGATTTTGTACAAGTGCACAAAACTGATACAATATATATATATACTTACTAGTATATATATCCAGATAATGATTATTAGTAAAACCAAGAAATTTCCATAAAAATATTTTAATTTTAAAAATAATAATAATGCAAATATAATATCCAACCGGGATATTACAATAAGTTATTTGTATCTCTACCTTCTTGTGTACTGCCCACTGCCTTTGTACTCTTTTCATTACGAATAAAATTGGTCTCTGTTCTCTTTCCTTCTTCTCGTTTTACTATTGGGAATTGTCGGGCCGGGACTAGGTAGTCAAGATCTCACATCGGTAGTCACACCTCGGCGGTTCCGCAAATCCTCATCATCCGTATCTGGGAATTGCCAAGTATTTGATTACGTCACTTCCTTCGCGATAATCAAGATTACTGTATGCCTTGGAAGTTGAAGCATTGACCGTTTGGACGTTCGTGCTTGCCTACGTCATTTCCTTCGCAGTAATCAATGTTAATGTATGCCTTGGAAGTTGGAACATTGACCTTTTGAATGCGAATTCAATGAGGTAGTTGGCTGAGTTGCCTATAAAATCTCATAGCCACCAAGCCATTTGTTCCAACAAGTGCATGTTTTCTTGATGAAGTTTTCGGAGAGTGGTTTGAGTCCATAAGTCTTTGACTTTGGATGTCTCATAGTGCTGAGGCCTTGTCCTGGCTTGCTCGACTCAGATTTCAAGATCTGTAACAGTTACGACCGACCTTAAGGGATTCTTTCTTCCGTGCTTGCGCACGGATTAGGGGTTTGGTCGCAATCTTTCAGATGGAAGTCCCTGATTTGTCTTCGCCGAGCCGAGGGGACTTGGAGCGGAAGAGCGTGACCCGTGTCGAAGTTCGTCACTTTCAACTCGGTTTACAAGATCTTATGCTTTCGATTGGGGACCGAGACTCGGGGACGTGGAGTTACCTATATCAGAGGACTCTTCACCCTTCTTTCAAGATTTTCTTAGCTGGGTCGGCTAGAGGAACGGAGGTTCGAGCCATTTTTGGCTCAAACTTCCACCTTCCCCCAGGGGGGGATCATCGTCACATTTCCTCGATATGATGTCTCTTTTGCGGAAAGGGACACTGTCGAACCATGGCGGTGAAGGAGACTGACGAGCTGAGAGGGATCTAGTGCCTTTTCATGAGTGCTTCTCTTCTTCGTAATGGAGTCCCGGGGTCGACTACCGAGGTGCCCTCACCTGTTTCTTCTCCACAATGTATGGGGAGTAGCAAGTGTTCCGCGGTACGAAGTGAATCATGTATAGATGTAGGTTTAGCTTTCAGCGTTTTGTATGCCTTTTGCGGATAGGCCACCGCCTTTGTAATCACCTTTTGATCAATAAAATTTATCTTTTTAAGTAGATAGACATATTTTTTGAGATCTGAGATGTTGAATTTTATGGCAATGGACAGACCGGTGTTAAGTACGAGGTCGGGGCCATTCTCGGGCTCTAGATGTAGCAGAGAAAACCCCATAATACTCGAAGACGATGTACTCTTTTCGAGGTTTAGACTCAGCAGTGAGAACCGCATAAGATTAAGAGTCGAGGTGCTCTGTCGAGACACTCTTTCCGATGTTTAGACTTAGCTGTGAGAACTGCATAAAACTCAGAGTCGAGGTTCTCTGTTGAGGTACTCTTTCCGAGGTTTAGACTTAGCAGTGAGAACTGCATAAGGCTCAGAGTCGAGGTGCTCTATTGAGGCACTCTTTCTGAGATCTAGACTCTGTAGTGAGAACTGCACAAGACTCAGAGTCAAGGTGCTCTATCGAGGCACACTTTCCAAGGTTTAGACTTAGCAATGAGAACAGCGTAAGACTCATATTTGAGGTGCTCTTTCGATGAATTCTTTCCGAGGTTTAGAATTAGCAGTGAGAACTGCATAAAACTAAGAGTCGAGGTGATCTATTGAGTCACTCTTTCCGATGTTTAGACTTAGCAGTGAGAACTGCATAAGACTCAGAGTAGAGGTGCTTTGTCGATGCACTCTTTTTGAGATGTATACTTAGCAGTGAGAAATGTGTAAGACTTAGAGTCGTGGTACTCTTTCCAAAGTTTATACTTAGTAGTGAGCACTGCATAAGACTCAAAGTCGAGGTACTCTTTCCGAGGTTTAGATTTTTCTTTAACAAGGAGTAGGCAAAGACTGATTGACGAAACTGAAATAATTTTATTCGGTGGCTATTGAAAGTTGGCACTTATTACATTTTTCTTGTTACGAGTTTGAATCGTTTTTAGAGCTTTCAGGGAACTTAATCAGGTGCTCCGCATTCCATATTCTCTTGACTACCTTTCCCCCCAGGTCTTCAAGTCAGTAGGTCCCTGGACAGACCACTTTGGAGACCTTATAAGGACCTTCCCAATTTGGAGCGAGTTTAGCTTTCTTGGTTGGTTCGGAGATGGCGATCCGTCCCAGCACAAGGTCGCCCTCTTTTATGTTGGTCGGTCGTACCTTCTGATTATAGAAGCGCTCAACCCTCTGTTGGTAGATGTTCCTTCTGATAACCTATTTAGGTAGCGGAGATAAGGTCTCCCGACTGCCTTGGTGTACGAGCATTTGAAGAGTTTGTCGTCAACGAGTGTGAACCTCTCCGAACGGGCCCAAACATTTCTGGCTTTGGATGGATCTAGGGTTAGTTCACCCGCCCTTAGGAAGTTCAAAATTAGGTCCATCCAAGTTGTCATCCCCATGGGTGGGTCGATGCAGTTGACTTCGGGCAATTTGGCAACTTTGATGTTGGGTTTTTGGAGAACCTCCACCAAGACAGTGTGATCTAATCCTTCGAAAGAGAAAGAAGCCAGTTTAGACAGAGCGCCTACCCAGGTATTCTGTTCTCGAGGGATCCGAGTCAATATTGCTTCTAGAAAATTCGAGAGAAGAAATCTAACACGTGCTAGATATAGGATCATTCGGGCATCGCGAGAATAGTACTCCCCTAAAATTTGATTGACGACCAGTTGGGAGTCGCTAAAAACACTTACATGTTTGGCTCATACTTTATGGGCTAAGAGGAGTCATGCGATCATTGCATTATTCCACCTCGTTGTTGGAGGTCGGGAAGTTGCGGAGAAGAGAGTATTAGAGAACAAAGGTGTCTGGGCCCCTAAGTATGACTGCGGCCCCGCTCCCGCCTTTGCAGGACGACCAATGTAGAGTTCCTACTCTGGCTTGTCTTCTTGGACTTCGAATGTATCGGGAATGGTACACTCGATTATGAATTCGGCGAGCGCTTGGCCATTGATTGCAGTTCGGGGCTTATAGCTGATGTCATGTTGACTTAACTCAATGGACCATTTAACCAAACAGCCTGACGTCTCGAGTTTATGGAGTACTTGCTTGAGGGGTTGGTCCATAAGGAATTGAATGGAGTGGGCTTGAAAGTATGGGCGAAGCTTTCTCGCCGCCATCACAGGTGCATAAGCCATCTTCTCTACTTTATAGTACCCGAGCTCGGTGCCACGGAGGATCTTGCTAACATAATAGATCTGCTTCTGCAACCCACTTTCCTCTCGAACCATGATAGCGCTAAGCGACTGCTCGGAAGCAGCCAGTTATAGATATAGAACTTCGCTCGGCTTAGGTTTAGTGAGGAGCGGAGATTGGCCAAGTATGTCTTCAACTGGTAGAAGGCTTACTGTTGGAGCTTCCCCCACTCAAAGTTTTTAACCCCTCTGAGAGCTTTGAAGAACGACAGTTAGTTCTCTCCGAATTTAGAAAGAAAGTGGTTGATAACTGCTAACCGACCTGTGAGGCACTGTACTTCCTTAACATTTCTGGGAGGGAACATGTTTAGTATGGCCTGAGTTTTTTCGGGGTTGGCTTCAATTCCCCGTTGGCTGACCATGAACCTGAGGAACTTTTCGGATGTTACACCAAAGGCGCACTTCGAAGAGTTTAGCCGCATGTTCTGGGATCAAAGAACTCTGAATGCTTCTTCAAGATCTTTCACATGATCCGGACATTTGAGGCTTTTGATGAGCATGTCTTCCACATACACTTCCATGTTCCGGCCCATTTGATTTCTGAAGACCCAGTTTACGAGTCTCTGGTAAGATGCTCTGATGTTCTTCAGTCTGAAGGTCATGACGCGGTAGCAATATAGCACTTGGTCGGTCACAAAAGCTATCTTGGGGATGTCTGGAGAGTACATCCTAATTTGGTTGTAGCACGAGAAAGCATCCATGAAATGGAGAAGCTCAAGGCCAGGACGTTGCATTAATGAGGGCATCAATGCTCATGAGGGGGAAGGGATCCTTCGGGCAGGCCTTACTGAGATCCGTGAAGTCGATGCAGATCCTCCATTTCCTATTAGGCTCTTGACCATCACAAGTTGGCTAGCCACTCTGGATAGGTCGCCCCTTGAATGAACTTCGCAGAAAGGAGTTTCTGTACTTCTTCCTTAGCCGCCTACAGTCGATAAGGGGCAAATTTGTGATGCCTCTGCTGCACTAGTTTGGAGTCCGGGTGAACGCTCAGTCTATGCATTATATGATCCTCGGAGATCCCAAGCATATCCGAGGGCACTCATGCGAATAAATCCCGACTTCGATGAACGCAGTCGATGATATCTCGCCTTAGGTCGTGAGGAAGGGATCAGCTCACTTGGAACCACTTGGATGGGTCATCTTCGAAGAAGGGAACCTCTTCAGTTAATCAACTTTCCTCGAGCCGATCCTACTCCTTTTAAAAAGGAGCTTGACTGCGTCGAGGGGAAGGACTGCCGCCCCCATAGCAGCCATGTAGTAGGTTCAGGCGGCCTCCTAATTACCTCGAACGACTCCGAGCCCACGTTCAGTAGGGAATTTCATCTTCGTGGTATGCTAAGGGTACTTCTTGGAGGGATGCGAGACCAGTTCGACGGAGGACAGCATTGTTGGTGGCTGGAACAATTACCACCATGAATTCCATGGCTTAGGTTCGGGAGGCCGGAGCCTGCCCGATAGTAACGTCGAGGGCGCCTGAGAACCCCTGGAGCGTGTACCCCGCTAGCTTTAGCCTTTCCCCAGAAAGTTTTTGGGCTTCGAAGGCTGCCAGAAACATGATTTTTACTGAGCTCTCATTGTCCACAAGTACGCGGCGAACCTCGTGATTGGCTAAACCAAGGCTGACGACGAGGGCATCGCAATGTGGGAGTCGGACACCCTCGAGATCTTCGTTGGAGAACGGACTGATAGCCTTCGCCCTTTGGGGGGTGGTTGATGGTGGACCGCATTGACTTCTCGCATGAAAGCTTTGCAGGAGGTGTTTGAGTCTCCTCCCATGGGTCCACCATTGACGCATTGGAGAATGGCTAGCCCATCAGCTCTCTCTGGTCTGGGGCCCTTTTTTCGGATGCTTGTCATCCCTTCGAGGAGGGGAGGCTCGCCTTTGTATTATGAGTGAACTTGGTAAGGTAGCCTCTCTGTATGAGTGCTTCAATCTCCTCCTTAAGAGCCCGATAATTGTCGGTCTCGTGGCAGTGGTCCCGATGGAACCGACAGTAGAATCTTCGGTCCCTCCTCCTATTGTTGTTGTTGGATGCGGGGGATGCTTGACTATCCCTTTGTCCTCAATCTTTATGAGGATGGCCGAGATGCTCGCAGTGAGCAGTGTGAACTTCTCGAACCAGGGGACTGGAGGCGGACGCCTTTGGGCAATGAGATCCTTTTGCAATTATTTCGAGGCCTCGGACTCGTCTACCTTCCTTTTTCCCTTCGAGGTCTCCTTCCAACCTCCGGGATGCAGAGCTTCTTCGGCTCGGATGTATTTCGCGACCCTATAAAGGAGATCGGGCAAATCGATGGGAGGTTTCTTGGCTAGTGAGGCCTTCAGCTGGTCATGGCGAACATTGTGTCAGAACACTGCTAAGGAAACTTCGGCATTGGGGAGGAGATCGGCGGGGCTTCGGTAGTGAATCTTTGAACGAAGTCCCGAATGGACTCTCCGTCCTTCTTTTTAAGGTCCACAAGAGCGCTCATCTTCTCTACTCTGCGACTGACGAAATACGCAAGGAAATTCTCTTCAAGCTTATCGAAAGAGAAAATCGAACAGGGGGTGAGCTTCGATTACCATTCCTAAGTAGGGCCACGTAGACTAGCTGGGAATGAACGACATAAGAGAGAATCTGAGATGCTGTGAATCATCATAAGGGTTTTGAACCCCTCTATGTGATCAGCAGGATCTGTCTCTCCGTTGTATGTCTCGAATAGGGGAGACTTGAAGTTTCTTGGAATAGGGGCGTCGAGGATTCGGCTGGAGAAGGGAGGTCGGGATTGTTGACGACCCTGACTGGATTGTCCCCTTTTCTCGGATATCCGAGCAAGGTGGTCTTCCATTTCTTGGAGACGTTTTCGGACATCATCCTGATGGTTCCCGAATTTGGTTGACCTGTGAGATTCTTCTCCTCCAGGAACCTTGATTTATTCCTTTCCTGAACGTCGTTCATACCAGACTCTTCCTCGGAGTGCTCGTAGGACCTCAGCTTGGAACTCTCGGAACTCGGCACGAGTAACATGACCTTCTTCTCCATGGTCGTCAGGGTGTCGGGGTCCCTTGGAGATTGGATGCGTCATTGATCTCGACCTTAGGACCGATGAACACTGTGGCTCGGAGCCGGGTTCGACGATTCGAACGACTAAGATGGTTTTGGAGGTTGCCCTGGCTCGGCTGGTTGTTGATGACGTTACGGACGTCATCTACTGGAGGTTGCTCGACCTACCTCGCGATAGAACGAGATGTGCTCGGAACTTGTCCCTACAGATTGGGCCCCGCGATGGTGATCTTCTTAGCTTTAGGTGCCATGATAGTAAATGGCTTCGGATTAAAACTCGGATTGAGAGTAGGATCGACTGGTTGTTTTCCACAGACGACGTCAATCTGTTACGGTTGTTTTTGGGTGTGGGAGCAACAGATAATGTGAGTTCTTATATTCGGAAAACGGCCGTGATCTGACCTTTGTTCTGTATCTGAGGGGAAATTGAGTGGATCGGTTGGGGTAGGAGCCGACTTGGAGACTTGCAAAGAAAGCCTGAAACGCCGGGAGTATTCCCAGTGACAGACCCTCCGATGCTTAAGTCAGAAGACAACAATTTAGGGGAAGGTGTTCTATAGCAAAAAGAGTGATTACCCTGTAACAGTACAATAGATGTTCTATTTATAAGTCTGGGGAAAAGCAGTTATGGAGAGATCCCTGGGCAGTACAGAAATCCCCTTGATCTCGGATCTGGAATTGATTAGATCCTTAATCTTAGGAGCTGGCAATTACGGCGTAACCGATGGAGCGTCTACCGCAAACGGCCAGTGATTCACCCGGGTGCGCAAATGGGCCTGCGGAAGGCCCGTGGAGCTATCTGACCTGGACCGGTAGAGATGTTGGCGTTGAGCCCAGTCTGTTGCTTTGTGATTCGTGCTAGAATCGTTCGGCGGAGATTATCCGCGATTTTTACCCATAGCAAAGTTCAGCCAGTTAATTATAGTTTTTAGGCTAATTTATCAGAAAATATCATAAATTGCTATTTTTTTATTGTAAAATGCTTTGAACTTGTTTTGTAATTCAGAAATATCTTGATGTGGTTTTTATTTTTTTGGTACCTTTTGAGTGTTAAAGAATTTGATGATATACAGGGGAGGCTTTCGAGCCTGCCCGGCCGGGCCGGGCCGAAACCCGGCGGGTTTGACCCTGGCTCGAGCTTAGGCGGGCCCGGCCAGCAATGATCGCGGGCCGGGCCGGGCCGGGCTGGGTTTCAAATTAATTTAACTTTTTTTTTAATTATTTTTTTACAATGATGAAGGAAAAGAAAAATTGTGCACAATTGTCAAAAACATTTAAATAAAACAAATATTCATAAATTTAATTGTTTTTATGAATAACACACAAATTTTTTAAAAAAATATTCTCGAAAAAAAAGGTAGAAATTCCAACGGCCAACCCGGACCTGGTCAGGCCGGTTCAATCCGGTCCCGGGTTTGACCGGGTCGGGTCGATTTTGGGCTGGGTCGAATTTGGCTGAACCGGATCGGATCATCAATTTTGACGTGTTGACCCCGGTTGAGCTCGATTTTGGGCAAATCGGACCGGGCCGGGCCGGTCTCGGGGCTAGCCCCTAATGCCACCCCTATGATATACTCATAGACTCTCACATATTTATTTTTTGACTTTGTACCCTCCAATATCTTTTGTTTTTACTCATCACAACGTGGGTCATTCCATATTACTTGATTTCTTCATATTTTATTTCCAACTTCTTCTCAACCTTATCTCTATAGTTGCATCGATTCTTACTTGACCTCTGGATTGTAACACTTTATTCACTAATTAATTTCTGTTATTTTCTCAAAATTTAGAAATACACTACATTAAAATAAGACGTTATGATATCCGAGAATAAAACTTGAAAACTTAAAGGTACCTTTCAATAGCATAACATACTTTACATCACTGTAAAATAAAACAAACTTTAAGGTATTTTATGATAAACTACCCCTAGTTTTGGCCCTTGAATATATTGATCAAGGATAATGCTACATTTATTACCAATTGTACTACCTTTTTCTTTACTATCCAATTGTATTACCTTTTTATTTACTATCTTAAGTGGCATACTATTATTGAATGTTTCTATCACCTACTCTACAATAATCTTTACTAATAATATGTTACTTAAGATAGTAAAGAAAAATATAGTAAAATTGATAGTAGGTGTAGCATTATCTGATTTTAGAGCCACACAGATTGGAAATCTACTCCCACCAGTCACGTATTATGTGAATGTGATGAGAGTGAACAGGTAGAGCAAGTGTAGCTACCACATTGTTCTTAAAAATAAAATAATAATACTGAATAAAAATATCTGCATATTTATTCAAAAAAAAAAAAAAAAAAAAATCTGAATGATTAATAGTAGTACTTGGTGAAATAAGCTGTGTCCTGATTCTACTGAACAAGGTCCCTCGTGCCATTCCCAAAGGCTTATAGCATCCACAGTGGTTTCTTATATTTGACAAATTGTCATTTTATAGCAAATACATCGCTGCAGTGGTTTTCTATTTTGCCATTTTTTGGCAAATATGCTATATTCGTTTCTTATAAATGAGAAACAGAGTAGCGATTCTCAAATTATGAGGGACGGTACAACATATACCGTCCCTCTTATTTTAATATATATTTTTTTGATCGGACGGTAAAACATATACTGTCCCGAAATTATTTAATTCTTTTTTAAAAAAAGTGGGTCAGACGGTATAACATATACCGGACGGTATATGTTATACCGTCCCATTTTTTTTATTTTTTTTATTTTTTTCCAATCCAACGGTCAGATTTTGTCTTTTAAAAAAAATGGGATTTTATTTTTTTTATTTTTTTCCAATCCAACGGTCAGATTTTGTCTTTTAAAAAAAATGGGACGGGTATATGTTATACCGTCTGACCCATTTTTAGTTAATATAGTTTAATAGGTTTAGTGGGTAGGTTAGGTGTAGTTAAATAGGTTTAGTTAGTTTTTAATTAGGTTTAGTTATTATTATATTATTTAATTTATTTAATTAATATAGTTTAATAGTTAATAAATAATTAATTTTTTTAATTTATTTTTAAACGATGAGACGGTATAACATATACCGTCGCTCGCTTATTTCAAATGAGATGGGAAATGTTATATCGTCCCGCGTAATATTTTCTAAAAAATGAGATACATATAGCAAACGACCACTGCAGCAAACATCACTATTAGACTCTTATTTTTTATTTTTGCTGAGAAACTGGAGAACCACGAGGGCCAAAATAGTAACTATATTATCTCGAATGCAGTAATACACATAAACTCCCCCTATTTTCTTTCTCCTTGCTGTTTTTTTTTTTTAATTTTTAAAATAAACTGCGCTCATGCCGCTATTTTCTATTAATAAGAAACTAATGAAAACAAGAATCATACAAAATGAGAGCTTCATCATCCAACAACCACTAACATCATACGGGATAGAAAGTAAACATCACAAAAGGTACAATCTAGCACGTGCCAAAAGTAACAACCATCTAAAACTAGTCAAAAGTACAACCACCGGTATGGGCCATCTCCACTGCAAAGCCACCACTCTGTAAATCTCATACATGTCATTCGTAGGGATAGGGCCGGACCTGAGTTTTCGGGAGCTCAAGACGAAAAACTCAAATAATTATTTTTGAAGTTCCTAATTACAATATAATTTTTTATGCGCAAAATACATGTCTATAAATCGGAGGCCTGAGGCGACTGTCTCATCGACCTCAAGGTGGGGCTGGCCTTGCATATAGAAATCCAAACGAATCCTCTTCTTGGACCCCGCATGACCTACCCACTGGAACATGATATTAAAGATATGATTAGAAACTGCTGAAATACTACGATCAAGTTTTTTAAAGTATAAATTATTCCTATCCAACTATAGTCCCCATAGAGTTACAGCTACACATACATCCCCATATCCTCAAATTTAATCCTACTTTCTTTTCACTCTGCCTAAACATCCCAAGGACTTAGTGGTGTCAACACCCCAAATCCTGCACCTATGATCTCTTAGGTCACCACTGCTCACGTACATGAAAACTAAAATGTGGGAGGGGGTCTCCACCCCGTTCCCACAACGGGAACATGTCGTGTCTATCTAGACACCTCTCTTTACTATATTGCTTTGAGCAAGTATAGCATCTTCCTCAACGAGCCAAAGGAATGCTCTGATTTTGTAGTTTACATATGTCGCTCTTTGTTTTGTTTCACATCCTACCGTTGTTGAGCATCTTATAAGCTGATTTCACTGAGAATTCCCCATTCACCTCTCATGTGTAACGCGCCGCACTCAACTCGTACGCACACAATTAACTAAATTCTAGCCACGCCCACCACAGACTGCCTCAAAAGGGTGTCCGGACGGATGGTAACCTTTATCCTTGGCTTTCCTAATATATCTCTCTTTCTCCCCTTCATTTTGGGAATTTTTTCCCAAAATGACCCATTTTATGAAAGTTTTTCCACAAACGACCTGTTTTTTTTTATTCCATAAATGCCCCACTCGCTTTTTGAATTCCATAAAAGCGAGTGTGGTATAATCCATCACGCTTTTTCAAAAAGCGAGTCTTAGGGTTCAGAAAATTTGAAACCTAAGACTCGCTTTTTGAAAAAGCGTGATGGATTATACCACACTAGCTTTTTCAAAAAGCGAGTCTTGGCTTTCTTTGCCCAGCAACACTCGCTTTTTGAAAAAGCGGGGGTAATTAACTCACACTCGCTTTTTCAAAAAGCGAGTGTCGTTCTGGACTTAAACCCCCCACCCCCCCCCAAACAGATCTCACTATTCTCTCTATTCTTTCTCTTCCTCTTCGCTCGCGAAACCCTAACCCATCTCTCATCTCAAATTCGTCAAAGTACCCTCGTAATTTGTGGAATAACCCATAAAATTGCTTTGGACAACTTAAACCCATCTTTCGATAGAGGTTTAATTTGTTGGAATTTGGGTATACTTGAAGAGGAAAGCAACTTTATTATGAAGGTATGATGTTTATTGCCCCATTATTTTCTTAATTTCATTAGGTTTTCTTTATGGGTAGATAATAACTCGCTTATTGGTATAAATTAACGTAGGTATGGATTTGGAGATTCCTATTTGGTTATACTTTGGTGGTGAAATAATTCGTGATCCAAACATTGGTTGTTGTTATAGTGTGTTGGATCCGGAAATAGTTTGGGTACCCCGTACCATTACATTTGAAGAAGTAGTTGAGAAAATATATGAAGTTACTAATTGAGATAGGAATCAATGGAATGTGAAAATTTTAGCTCGATACGCAGCAGGAAGAGGAGATGGTCAGTATTTTATGACAGTGCCCGTACCTACTGATAATGCGCTGAAGTCATTGATTGCTAGGACATTTGATCCCAATTGTGCTTGGTCTGCATTAGAGTTATATATTCAGCAAATTCGAGTTGTGAATGCTCAGCCACATGATATCCCCAGTGCAAGCTTCATAAGGGTAGTACCTACACAGCAGATGAGGTCTAACCCCGATCAATCTTCACAACCAAATCCAGTATCCTCACAAGAGAACACCTTCACAAATACAATAATTCCGAATTCTGTAAATGTTGACCTGCCACGCCAACCTAGCCCGGTTCCTGACTCTGTTCCAAATGACAGTATATTTGAACTCTTTCAAAATGCAGTCTGTAACAACAGCTTATTAGACGATGATGAAGAAGAGGAAGAAACAGACGATGAAGATGTTGATAGTGATAAAACTGATGACGGAGACGAAGATGATGATGATAGTGGTGCAAATGTAAATCCTACGAACAACAGTTCTAATGAAGTCAGAGCTACTTATAGCTACGCCAATGTTGACGCTCATGTTACCGAGGAGATGGCTGAAGGTGCTAGAGTACACCTAGTTCCACAAGAGTCGTCTGGTTCGTCCAATGTAGACGAATTGTACGTTGGACAGGAGTTTATAAGTAAGCAGTCGATTCAACAGGCAGTGAAGTTGTATTCTATCAAAAAACATCGTGAATTCATAACTTTGAAATCTACACCGTCACTGTACACTGTTAAATGCAAAATGGCACCTAGAAAATGTACCATTGAGGAGATCGTGCAAGGCCCCCCCGGAGTAAGTGATGATGGCTGCCCTTGGAGATTACGAGCAATGGTTCCAAAAGGCGGGACGAATTTTGTGGTGAAGAAGATAGTTGGGCCACACACTTGTACGAATCCAACGTTGAATCAGGATCACCTTAAAATTGATTACAATATTGTTTGTAATCTGATTGTTGATGTGGTGAAAAAAAATACCGGTTTATCACCGAGGTCAATTATTGAGATTGTTAAATTACAATATAATTATCAGATTTCCTATAAGAAAGCTTGGCGAGCAAAACAAAAGGCGATCGAGAGGTTGTATGGTACCTTCGAAGAAGCATACACAAAGTTGCCTTTTCTACTCACAGCAATTCTAGCTGCAAATACAGAAACTGTTGTTCACTAGGATAAGTATGAGTCTAGTCCTAGCGAGGAAACATTCAAGGGTGTATTCTGGGCATTTGGTCCTTCAATTGAAGGTTTCAAGTCTTGCAGACCTGTTATCAGTGTTGACGGAACTCACTTGTACGGTAAGTACAAGGGTTGCTTGCTAATTGTTATTTTCCCAGATGCGAATGATTGCTTATTTCCGTTTGCATTTGCATTGGTTGATGGAGAGAGTATAAATACGTGGACATGGTTCATGACTTGCATCCGATATTATGTCACCGATCGCACTGAGTTGTGTGTTATCTCTGATCGTCACGCTGGTATAATGTCTGCTATGGAGTTACAAAATGGAGCTTGGAACGAACCTAATGGATATCACCATTATTGTATGCGCCATTTTGCTACAAATTTCTTTAGTAAATTTGGTAGCAAGGCATTGCGTAAAAAGGCAAAAATTATAGCGTGTCAACGCCAACCCAAAAAGTTCATGGCCAAACTTGCTGAACTTGAAAACGTAAATGTGGAGGCGGCTAATTGGTTAAAAGAGAAGCCGGTTGAGAAATGGGCACTTTATGCAGATGAAGGTCGAAGATACGGGATAATGACTACGAACCTTTCAGAAGTGTTCAATTCAGTATTGAAAGGAGTTCGTAGTTTGCCTGTAATAGCGATTGTTGAGACGATCTTCTTACGTCTGAACTCTTATTTTACTACTCGTCGACAGGAAGCCAGTAAACTTTTATCTGAAGGGACGATTTTTGCTCGAAGAGTACATGAACTGCTCGATAGTCACCGTGAGAGAGCTAACGGACATGAGGTTACAATGTTCCATCATCAACCGGGAGTTTTTTCCGTGAGAACGGGTATACGCATGGTGGGTGGAGAAAGGAAGGGTGGGAACTTGCACACTGTGAATTTGGAAACGAAAACGTGCACATGTATGAAATTTCATCTATACCATATCCCATGTTCTCATGTACTGGCAGCTTGTGCATATTGTGCAATTGATCACAAGCATCTCGTTGATAAATTTTACACCGTTACTTCATTAGCACAAACATACGGCCCACTGTTTCAGCCTATACTAGATCCAGCATATTGGCCTATTATTGATGAACCAAAACTAGTACCTGATGCCACTTTGCGACGTAAAAGGAAGGGCAGGCCTAGAACTACCAGATTCCGCAATGACATGGATGTGAGAGATAGGTCAAGTCGTGGTACGGGGATGACTTGTTCAAAATGTGGTTTACAAGGACACAATAAGCGGCGATGCACTAATAGTGGAACTCAGAACATTTAACTATTGTATGCTTGTACTTTTTAATTTGGACTTTGTAATTGTACTAAATTATGTCGATAGAGACGATAAAGTTTTATTTTGAAAATTCGTTTGTATTTTTTGTTGATGTCCTGGTGTGTTTGTTGCATTATGAGTATCGTAATCTAACATAAAGATTTCATTAACATAGGCAAGACTCGCTTTTCCAAAAACCGAGTCTTATACAGAACACCGCGCTTTCTCAGAAAGCGAGTCTTTTGCCTGTAGATTTTTTTCAACAAGCCAAAGACTCGCTTTCTCAGAAAGCGAGTTTGGTGTAAAGAATCGCGGTGTTTAGGAAAGCGAGTCTTGAATCTGTTGATAACCAGAGAACAATACTTCACTGGTTTCACAATCGCTTTCTCAAAAATCGTGGAACAAATGACTAGACTCGCTTTCTGAGAAAGCGAGTCTTCAATCTGCTAGCAAAAAAGAATACAGAACCAAGACTCGCTTTCTCAGAAAGCGAGTTTAGGTCTAAACATCGCGGTTTTTCAGAAAGCGTCTGTTGAGTTTGCTTGATTCCCAGAGGCTTCAAGATCTCTGGAATTCCAAAAGATGAACACTCGCTTTTTGAAAAAGCGGGGTATTGGACCTCCTCTTCAGTCAGGATGTACGCCCTCCAAAAAGAGTCAGGATGTACGCCCTGCAGTAGTAGTGGACCTCCTCTTCAGTCGAATCATCTGTCAATCGGTCTTTGAATTTTTCCTTTAACCACTTCAACTGAATTTGTTTCCCAACAACTGCCCCAGTCTCCACTTCGACACCAAGATATTGTTCTACTAAATATGGAGCGTCGAAATCCATAGATCCAGTAACCGCCTGCCCATCTACCGGAAGGACCTGTGATTACTGAAACGTCCTGCAACGTAACAGTCATCTCCCCAACTGAAAGGTGGAAGCTGTGGGTCTCAGGACGCCATCTCTCGAGGAGTGCTGTAAGCAGTGGCCGATCGCACTTGATGCCGCTCATCAGTGCAATACCATAGAGTCCGCAATCCCGTAAGATTTGGTGAATCCGTGGGTGCATAGGGAGTGGATGACCCCCACGGAATGTACACTCCTTCGAATCGCCCTCCCACACATCTCTAGAACGATGATGCGACTGAAGAGTAAGAAGAGCGGGGTCGAGGGGACCTGGACCTCCAAGGGGAATAGTAGATGAAGAAGGGGCCGGGGACGAAGTACCAGCCACATTTGGGTTACTTGGGACCTGCAAAATAACATTTACATCAGCAAAGAAATATATCATTCAATTATATGATAATGAAACAAATCGAATGCATAAAATTATAAGCTTATATTACTCCGTTCGGTGCCACCACGACGACCACCACGTCTACCGCGTGGAGGTGGGCCAAAAGATGTACGTGGTCCATCGTCACGATTGGCTCTACTACTAGAACCTAGCTCCACATGTCCCCTAGTCCGTGGCATTTTTCAAAAAATAAGAGTATCCTACAATGTGGAGCGAGCAATCATTATTAACAATACCAAAATATAAAACCAAGAAATATAGAACACATACGAACATCTATAACTATTATAATGGGAGAGTTGAGGTTCACAAACAAATAAACAAATTTCTATTCTTTGGTGTATGTGTGTCAACACGTGCAGCGCACGTGTTAGTAGTTTTTTTGTCCTTTTCAGTCCCCCTCGGCGTGCAACGCACGAGCATTATACTACATTTTTTCTTTTTTGTCCTTTTCATTCGCCCTACACGTGCATCGTACGTGCATTATACTAGTTTTGATTACTAATAACTATATCCTAAGTTTACTCACAAATTCTACATTTACTCACAAATTCTACAAATTCTACATTATACTGGTTCAATTCTACATTTACTCACAAATCACAAATTCTACACACATTACCAGCAATGTGATGCATAAATAATTCTAAATATATATACAACATTAGAAAATATAGAGTTTGAGAAATATACCACAATCTTCATGCAAGAATTGAACCACGAGATACACCCCCAAATCGTTCTACCCCTTTTTCAAGAACGCCACCGCAATCACCACAAAATCGAAAGAACCAGCAATATCAAAGTGGGCAATTGGACTGGGATGAGATAATGAAGAATTTAGGAGTTATTCGACAGCTAATTTGATGGAATAGGGCCTTAAATCGAAGATTTCCGACGATGGGTTAGGGTTTCGCGAGCGTAGGCTGAGAAAGAAAGAGGAATAGTGAGATCTGTTTGGGGGTGGGGGGTTTAAGGTAGTGTTTGGCCCAGCTTAAAATTAGCTTAGGGCCAAACACATATTTTGAAAAGCCCAAAAAAAGTAGAAGTAGCTTATTTTTTATTAAGAAAAGGAGCTCCAAAAGAAGCCCTCCAGATCTACTTCTGGCTTCTGGCTTCTCCTTTTCTTCTTATTTTACCCAAAACCAAAGATCAAAAAAATTCTCCTTTCCCTTCCCCTTCCCCTTCCTCCATTCCCAGTCCATCTCGTCGAAGACCGCCGCCGCCGTCGAAGACCGCCGCTGCCGTCGAAGACCGCCGCCGCCGTCGAACCACGCCGCCGTCGAACCGCCGCCGCCGCCCTTCCCCTGCCCCTTCCCCTTCTCCTTTTAGATCTGTTCCTTGAAATTGATTTATTTGGAATTAGATCTGTTCCTTTTATATCTGGTGGTATACGATGTTAGTTGCTTGTCATCAAGCTGTGTTTGTATATAATTTTGATATTTTGGTTTCTATCTGATTTTTTCGTTATAGAAATTTGCCTGCAGCTAATGTGTGAAAGAATTTTTGTTTCTATCTGATTTTTTTTCCTTCTTTTTTTTTGTGCTCCACAAATGAGTTTTGTTTCTTGTTGTGATGTAGTACAGATATTTATGGGAGAAGGTGATTATTTTTGTCGAAAAGAGTATCAAGTTCTATATAGTTTGATCTTTGAAAAGTAAGTATTAGGATTGGTCTGTTATTTATTGATGATACTGAACATATCATAAGTAATGCTTAGGCATTTCTGATCCAATACGTTGTACTATGAGTCTATGACTAGCCTATTTTGATAGTCGCTGCGATTCGAACATGATATTGCAATGTTAATTCACTCTTCTATTTGTTCTCCTATCTAATGAATAGTTTTGAAATATTAGATGATTTAACACATGCATACAGTCTGATTGTTCTGAGCTTAAAAAATATAAAGATTTTTTTTTTTAATTTGATAACTTATATTTTATTTTTAAATAAAATCAAAAACATAAGTTAAGTATAAAAGTAGCTTACAATTGATATCTTATGCCAAACAACTTCTAGCTTAAAAGTAACTTTAAAGTTAAAAAAAAGATAACTATCCAAACAGCTTCAGCTTTTAATTTCAAAGCTGTACTTTCTAGCTTCTCCTTCTGAAGTAGCTTTAAAGCTAAAAAAAGCTAGGCCAAACGCACCCTAAGTCCCAAACGACACTCACTTTTTGAAAAAGCGAGTGTGGGTTAATTACCCCCACTTTTTCAAAAAGCGAGTGTTGCTGGGCAAAGAAGGCCAAGACTCGCTTTTTGAAAAAGCGAGTGTGGTATAATCCATCACGCTTTTTCAAAAAGCGAGTCTTAGGTTTCCAATTTTTTCAGCCCTAAGACTCGCTTTTTGAAAAAGCGTGATGGATTATACCACACTCGGGCATTTATGGAATATAAAAAAAACAGGTCGTTTGTGGCAAAACTTTCATAAAAAGGGTCATTTTGGGAAAAAAATCTCATTTTGGCCGGTATGGGACATTTTATTCCCATGGTCAACCCACGGTCAAGTACCCAACCAGCACACACACATGCATGCACTCTTTCATTTCTTTCATCCATGCACATTAAATGCCTATATCCCATACTAAATCCCATAGGCTTTATCTTTATCAATCTCATTGATCAACTCCCATAGGATCATCTATAGGCCAACACTAACTACCATCTCATCCATTATTATTTATTTATTATATATATATATTATTATATATATTTCTATATATAATATTATATATATACCCGCTTAAGTACGGGGTGTTACATACACCCCTCCTTAAGAACTCAGCGTCCTCGCTGAGTCCGGAACTTGCAACATGATCCAGGATCCCTTTCTAAGGGATGTGGAGAGGATTACCCTGATTCTGCTAGTTGTACAGTCCCCTACGTGGGCGACCTGTCCCAACCTAGCTCCCTCTCAGGCGTACATCTTGCACACACTCAGTGTCGAAAGTCGGCTCTGATACCCATTTGTAACGCCCCGCACTCAACCCGTACGCACACAATTAACTAAATTCTAGCCACGCCCACCACAGACTGCCTCAAAAGGGTGTCCGGACGGAAGGTAACCTTTATCCTTGGCTTTCATAATATATCTCTCTTTCTCCCCTTCATTTTGGCCGGTATGGGACATTTTATTCCCATGGTCAACCCACGGTCAAGTACCCAACCAGCACACACACATGCATGCACTCTTTCATTTCTTTCATCCATGCACATTAAATGCCTATGTCCCATACTAAATCACATAGGCTTTATCTTTATCAATCTCATTGATCAACTCCTATAGGATCATCTATAGGCCAACACTAACTACCATCTCATCCATTATTATTTATTATATATATATATATATATATATATATATATATATATATATATATATATATATATATATATATATATATTTCTATATATAATATTATATATATACCCGCTTAAGTACGGGGTGTTACATATGGTATCAGAGCTATATCTCAACTCTAATAATATATATATATATAACCGGATCCCCGTCATCGGACATCCGTGACGTTACACCTGGTGTCACTCTAATCCCAGTAGTTATTTGTCGTCATCCTTTCTTCCAGTAGTGGCACACAAGGATGCACTTGTTAGTAGATGCCTCAAATAATTGGGGGGAAAGGGATCTCAGCTAGTTGTCGCCACACCATTTGTCCTCCCAGTAGCTTCTCTTTCCCGTTGTGTATTACGCACATAGTGTTCACGTGAAATGCTTGTCCCACTTTCGCAATTCCTCTCCATAAGAGTGACCTCTTTCCACTTCGTGGGGTTCTCTCAAACTTGAACTTCCTTCTGGTTCTATAACGCTAGAGGAACTTCCTCCACAGTGTGCCTCCTCTTTTATAAAGTTTCCACCACCATTTGCAGAGTAGTGCCTTATTCATCTGTGCTAGATCTAAAATGCCCAGTCCCTTATGTCCTTTCTTTTTGCATACTTTACCCCAGTCCCTCAGTCGTAACAACTTAGCTGCCTTGATTTCAAAATGAAACTTAACATGTTTGTTGGATGGAACGAAATGAGTTTTGTTCTTCGTCGCCGTAAATAGGAATATTGAAAATCCAATTTATGGAATTTGAAATAATGTGATGGGCGAACGAAGGGAATTGAGCATTTGAGCTGTCAACGACTTTTGGTAGGAGAGCATCAGATCAGTTTGCATCTCCCGAGGAATTTCCAAGTGAAATCCCTTATGATCCTGCATGTTACCTTTCCAGAGAAAGGTCTTTCTGATCTTGTCTATCTTTTTAACCACCCATTTGGGCATCTCGAATGTCGCCATCATATACGTGGCAAGACTCGAAAGCACTGCATTAATAAGGAGAATACATCCTCCTAGGGACAGATGTTTTCATTTCCATCAAGTCAGTCTCTTCTCTATTGGTTCATTCAGGGGTAGCCAGTATTTATTTTTTAGCTTTTCTCTTCGAAGAGGCATCCCTAAATAGGTGATTGGGAACCCCCTCCCCCTACGTTGCACCCCATTATATGCAGCATGCTCTCTCTTCCTTCCTCCTCACCTCCTCCTACCCATAGTATGTTTGTTTTGTGGAAGTTGATCCTTAGGCCAGACCATGCCTCAAAACACTATAGTAACCATTTGATTGTCGTTGCTTCATATTTGCTTTTTTGTGTGTCAAATATCAGTGTATCATCTGCATGTTGGAGCATCGAGATAGGCATAGTCCCCCTACCACCGCCTAGCCCTTGGAAAAGTCCTTGTTGGCAGTACTTATTACAGATCTCTGCCAGTCCGTCCGCTACTAGTGTAAAATCAAAGGGGAGAGTAGATCCCCTTGTCTCCGTCTCCTTCGGCATTGTACTTTCGTTCCTAACTCCCCACTGACATTAATGTAACGCCCTGAATTTTAAATAAGATCGAATTCGAGATTTCACAGGATCTTTACTTCACTTCGTACAATTTTACAAGGAAATTAAAACTTTTCAATGATCCATCAGAGTTCAATACACTTGTTTACACAGCGGAAAAAATACAACAATGAAATAAAACACAACTTGTACAATTTTAACAATGTAAATCATCACTGCTTCATAATATCTTTATGGCAAGGTCCATTACCTGCATGTCAAGCTGTGGGCACGTCAGTCACTTACAACTGACGAAAATATTACACTCGGCTATCATCTCTATGCCGTACATATAACGATCTCATTACTTTAACAAATCACAAAATTTAAATGAACAATAAAGTGTTAACTTGTGACTACGCTAAATATGTAAGTGTATGTCATGCCTTAATGCCTAATGCACACATTTTTATACTAGGATGACACTAATGCACACTTGTTCGGATTCTGTGCATCCCATACTACATAGGTCCGAGGGCAAGCGCTTACATACTCCACAATAAAGGGCTCGATCCCTCGCCATGACAACTACCCAGTAGTAATACAAGGTTTAGATGATTCCACGAATATGGATCTCAGCCTCGCTGGCTATTTTAACAGATCCCTCATCATGCAAATCATCTCGCAAGTGCTCCCTAGCCCCGGTATACGTATATACATTGGAGTATGGTAAATATCCACCCGACTATGCTAAGTCCCGAATTTAAAAATAAAAGTTCATCTCCCACGGAGCAACCACAGTCCGCCAACTGGGTCTATAGACACGGAGATCCACCGCTGACTATATAGAAGCAACCCACTTACGTTTGCCCAGGTTTACTGCCTCTTCACTTATGTGCCTAATTATTTAGTTCAAGATATGAATAAATTTTCAGGCCTAGAATTAGTCTTACCTCTTACCGGACTTAATCAACATTTACCGAGATAGCTCCATAGCCATATCTCAAAATCACATCTCACAATCTTTTATTTTAATAGTGCCGGTACCCGAAGTCTTACTAACTCTAAATCACAATTTCTCATGTACGAGAATCATGGGTACACATACCCTTTTATAAACATGTCTTAAACCTAGATATTTTCATCTTTCCACTTAGTCACAAAATAATCATAGTCCCGTCACTATTCTTGATCTATCTATTCATTCACAATCTTATTAAGCAAATCACTTCTTTCAAGAATACAACTTCGTCACATGAAATTCTCATTCTCAAATTCAAGCTCATAGGATGTCTCAATTTCACTTCAAGATATTCTTTAAACAAAAAAAAATAAAAATGCAATCTCTTCAAAAGTAATCACTTCACAAAAATAATATTTCACTCTTCTTAAAAAAGAAGGATCTATTTTTAAGTTCACATTATTCATCTTTCTATCTAAATTTTCATTTTTGTATCTCAAATACACTAAAAATTGCTGAAGCTATCTTTAGTAAATTTCATATCACTTTACATGATTACTACAATTTTTCCAAATTTTAATAACATTAAAAATATTCTTTTTTTTCATTTAAAACAACTCAAACAAATAAAAAAAGTTTGAAGCTATCCGGTTTCGAACCGAGCTCCCCCGTCCACTCAGTGAATGCCCCAAAGCCCAAGCTGCAAGCCACTACGTCCATATGGACTTGGTGTCAAAATGTTACAGCGAAATCCCCTTATACCTTCCTACATGCTTCGGATTTATTTTAAAGAAACGAAAATAAAATGTGCCCAAGAAGCTTTCAACCCAAGATCTCTCACAACAGTGCTCTGTTTTGTTTTAGCTAACCAGTAAGTCTAAGTGTATTTTCTGTTTAGAAAATGTACTAACGTACTTTTGTTCATATTGTTTAGAAAGTGATCCCTTTTTATAAAACTTGTTTATCCAAAGATCAATTCTTTCTAAGAAGTTGAAATAAAATTTTCTTGACTGAGATTGAAATTTAAAAACAGTAAAACAACAAATTTTACTTTCATTAAAACTCTATTTCCATTTCTTTAAATAGTTCTCTTCTTATTTCTTTCACATAGACTTGTATTTAATAAAAATTAGTCTTCATAAAAAAAATTAGTTTATATTCCTATGATACAATTTGACATTTATAGCATGCCAACATGTCTCAATTATGAGTATTTCACACAAAAAATATCTCCTTCATGAAAAATTATTATTTTCAAATGCAACAATGCAAAATATACATATGTCAACACTAACTAATTTCACTTTCTTCTTTCTTAGTCAATAAATCCTAAGGCATGGTTTGCATATGACATTCATCAATAAAATTTCCACATACTCAACAAATACAAAATTTGCAAGCATATTAACATGATTCATGGTATAAAGAATTTCTTCTTTTTAATTAGCATGATATCTACAATCACAACAAAATCATCATCATTCATAGTATGATACACTAGTATGAATTTTATCTTATAATTTTCATATCAATACCTTCTTATACTACTCATTTTAGCATGCACATTCTACACTAGAAAATAATGAAACTACCCACCTTAATTGAAGTTTGAACAATGAAAGGAAAGATGGGACACCACTTCTACCTCCAAAGCAACTCCTACCTCCTAGCAAGAGCTCCTCCTCCTAGCAATAGCTTCTCCAAGCACAAGAACTCTCTCACTCTCTTTCTTTTCTTTCTCTTATTTTTTTGATTTTGTTTTGGTGCAAAAGAGAAGTAGGAAATGAGGTGCTATTTATAGAATATTGTTAGGGTCTAAAGTGCAAAATTCTCAACCTAATAACTCTCTTTTAATTCTTCCAACCCTTCATTTTCTTAACTTCTAAACTCCTAACTCTTCATGCTCCCACCCTTTCAAGAACTCAACTCCCATGACCTCTCCTCTCCCTCACAAAAACCGACCACCCTATGGTAAAAAACTGGCTACAACTCATGTGTGTGCATGCACACATGCATATACAAAAATGAATACATTTTCTATAGCTCCAAATGTGTACTAAAAGTTGTAACTTGTCATGTATTAGTCCAAGCTCAACTTAATTTGTGATTTTACTAATTGGCTTGATTCATGGGCTCTCTCCTAATTTTATTAACTTAATTACTCTAGTGGGCTTCCCTTAATCAACTAATTAATTTGTCTATTAGGCTAGATTTCATTTTTGGGTCCATGGGTTAAAAGAAAGCTAATTAAAATCTTGTGCATGTTAAAAATAGATAATGAGAGTAATAAAATGAGAATAAAAATTTGTACATGCAAAAATCAAAAATGCATAAAAAATAAAAATATGGGGTGTTACAAATAAATTGTGACTTCCCCCCTCAAACACACTCTTTCAGCCACTCAAACCAACTTTGTATAATCCCCCTACCCACAATTGTTTCCGTGATACAGTCCCTCTCCACCGTGTCATACGCATTGTCGAAGTCTAGTTTCAAAAGGCAATTTTCCTATCCATCCTTTTCAAACCTTGATATCACCTCTTGTGCCGCTACTACACAATATAAGGTGTACCTTCCTCTGATAAATCCACTTTGTGTCAGACAAATCATGTCCTGTAGCTTAGGCATTAGACGATCCATGAGAACTTTCATGATGATCTTGAATGAGCCGTTTAAGAGGCTTATCGGTCTCAGGTCCCTTACCCCTATAATACTTTTCTTCATTGGTATTAGTGTGACGACGGAAGAGTTAAGGCGTGACAACCGTTGCTTCTCTCATGTGGAGTTAAGAGAATATGTCCAACATGTCTCTACAAACAATGTTCCAAAATTCAGAGAGAAAATCAGGAAGCTGTTTGGTCTTGGTGCCCTATCTTGACCTAGCTACCTAATAGCTCCACACACCTCCTCTTCTGTGAATTTTTCTTCCAAGTCCTCAAGCCCCACAACACCTTGTTTTGTTCCCAGAACGAGCTGTTGACTAAACATCTAAAGTTACTTCTTGTGCCTAGTAGTCCGCGGAAATGATTCTCAACATGTTGTTGTACCACAGTCCATCGTGGATCCATCTCCCTCCTCCTTGCAATCGTGGATGTAGTTCGTTCATCTCCTTCCTGATGCAATTTTGTGAAAATAAGCAGTATTCGCATCCCTGTCCTGCATCCATTTTCCATCCATATTTGTTTCCAATAGCATTCCTCCATTTTAATCATCTAGATCATTTCTTCCCATTTCCCTATAAGCTCCTGGTACTCCCTCTGTGTAAGGTCTGGTTTTCCTCTATCATTTCCAGTTCATGGATCTTGTTAAGAAACTCATCGTTCTTGTTCTTGAATCCTTGAAATGTCTCCCTTGCCCATCATCTCAGTTTTGCTCTCAATCTTCTGATCCTGGTCACCCATTTTTCAGTTGCTAAGCTTTGCACACACGTTCATTCCATGACACTTCTATTAATTTAGAGATGCCTTCTTTTAAAAGCCATTCACTCTCAATCCGAAATGATTTCCGCCCGTGTCTCCTTTCCTTTCCAAAACCAAGGAGCAACGAGACATGATCTGTTGTGCACCTCCTGAGTGAGCGAGCCTTCGCCAATGGGAAAATGTCTTCCCATTCTACCGAAACCAGGATATGGTATAGCTTGGATAGCGTTGGATTTTGCATGTGAATCGTCTGTCATTTGTGGGTATCTTCATTAGTTCTAAGTCCTGGATTATCTCATTAAAATTGTCTCGATACTCCTTGCTACACCCATGACTTTTATGGGGATTCCCACGTCTGCTATGGGAATCTAGTAGTATTGAAATCTCCTCCCGTCACCCATGGTCCATCCCAGCTGATACGGATGTTAATAATTTCCCAAAACTCGTTACACATAGAATGGTCGTTAGGACCATAAACAACTGTAAAGGTATGGAACACCCTAGTTGCCCTATTTTTTATCTTAACTGACACGGAAAAGTCACTGACAAGTCATCAATGATCTCATAGCGGGTTCCATTCACACCTATCGCAATTCCTCCAGACAAAACCCCCACTCCCTAACGAAGGCTTAAAGCGCCAATCAATCATCTCCGTTAATTTCTTCTTCTCATATCTGGAAACCCCAACCCTAATCACTTCCCCAGACTGCTTTTCCACCTGGCTTTCTCCCATACGTTCTTTGAATGGACGGCTCACATTAATTTGACCACAGTTTCACAGTTGTGTTTCATCTTCATTACTCCCCCTAGCAGGTCCAGAATATTCCAGCGAGATCATCTTCCCTTTATCGGATATTTTCTTTGTTGATGGCGAGAGAGTAACAAAAGCCACGAACTATATCCCTGTTAAATATTGAATTTTTTCCCAAAACGACCCTTTTTTCTAAAGTTTTTTCCAAACCGCCCTACTTTTTTTTTATTTCCCAAAGCACCCCACTCGATCTTTAAAAGACCGAGTCTAGTTAAAATAAGCTCGGTCTTTCAAAGACCGAGTCTTGCACTTTGAAAAATCAAAGAGCAAGACTCGGTCTTTGAAAGACCGAGTTTATTTACTAGACCGTCTTCAAGACGTCTTGGACTTTGGCGTTTTTAATTGCACAGATCCCCTTTCTTCTTCTTCTCTTTCTCTACTTTAACCTATTCTATTTCTCTAACCCATCTTCCTAAATCTAGGGCGACCTCCTACCCACAAAATCTCATCTTAATCTAAATATATTTACCAATTTCTTCCTAACCCTCTAAGCATCTCCACTATAAAAACCCTAAACCCATCTTTTGAAAGATCCCTATTTCTGATTTTTGCTAAATTTGAAGAGGATAGCAACTTCAACTCTTTTACCTAAATATCTACGGCTCTATCCTTGACGCTTGTGAAGGTATGATGAATATTGGCCTTTAATTTTCTATCTTTTTTTATAGATTTTGTTTGTGGTTAGATAATAACTCGCATATTCGTATAAATATACGTAGGTATGGATCTTGAGATTCCTATTTGGTTATACTTTGGTGGTGAAATAATTCGTGATCCAAAGATTGGTAGTTGTTACAGTGTGTTGGATCCGGAAATAGTTTGGGTACCTCGTACCATAACATTTGCAGAAGTAGTTGAGAAAATTTATGAAGTTACTAATTGGGATAGGAATCAATGGAAGGTGAAAATTTTAGCTCGATACGCAGCAGGTAGAGGAGATGGTCAGTATTTTATGACAATGCCCGTACCTACTGATAATGCGCTGAAGTCATTGATTGCTAGGACATTTGATCCCAATTGTGGTTGGTCTGCATTAGAGTTATATATTCAGCAAATTCAAAATTTGGATGCTCAGCCATATGATATTCCCAGTTCAAGCTTCATAAGGGTAGTACCTACACAGCATATGAGGTCTAACCCCGCTCAACCTTCACAACCAAATCCACTGTCCTCACAAGAAAACACCTCCACAAATATAAGAAACGCTGATTCTACAGATGTTGAGTTGCCACCCCAACCTAGTCCGGTTCATGACTATCTTCCAAATGACAGTGTATTTGAGCTCTTTCAAAACGCATTGGTTAACAACAGCTTATTAGATGATGATGAAGAAGATGAAGAAACAGACGATGATGAAAGTGTAGAAAATGATGATGGAGACGAAGATGATGATGTAGCAAATGTAAATCCTACGAACAACAGTTCTAACGAAGTGAGAGCTACTGATAGCTATGCTAATGTTAACGCTCATGTTACGGAGGAGATGGCACAAGCTGCTAGAATCCCCCCATTTCCACAAGAGTCATCTGGTTCATCCAATGTAGAAAAATTTTACGTTGGACGGGAGTTTGTAAGCAAAGAGTCCATTCAGCAAGCTGTGAAGGTGTATTCTATCCAGAAACATCGTGAATTTGTCACATTGAAAACAACATCGTCACTGTACACTGTTAAATGCAAAATGGCATCTAGAAAATGTACAATTGAGGAGATCATACAAGGTCCCCCAGGAGTAAGTGATGGTGGATGCCCTTGGAGATTACGAGCTATTGTTCCAAAAGGGGGGAGAAATTTTGTGGTGAAGAAGATAGTTGGGCCTCATACTTATACGAATCCCACGTTGAATCAAGACCACTGTAAAATTGATGCTAACCTTGTTAGTAATTTGATTGTGGGTGTGGTGAAGAAGGATATTGGTTTATCACCGGGGGAAATTATTGAGATTGTGAAAATAGAATATAATTATCAGATTTCATATAAGAAAGCTTGGAAAGCAAAACAAAAGGCAATTGAGAGGTTGTACGGTACCTTCGAAGAAGCATACACGAAGCTGCCTTTTCTACTAACAGCAATTCAAGCAGCAAATTCAGGAACCGTTGTCCACTGGGATAAATATGAGTCCAGTCCCAGCGAGGAAACATTCAAGGGAGTATTTTGGGCATTTGGTCCTTCGATTGAAGGTTTCAAGTCTTGCAGACCGGTTATTAGTGTAGATGGAACTCACTTGTACGGTAAGTATAAGGGTTGTTTGCTAATTGCTGTTTCCCCGGATGCGAATGGTTGCTTATTTTCATTTGCATTTGCATTGGTTAATGGAGAGAGTATAAATACGTGGACATGGTTTATGACTTGCATCCGGTATTATGTCACCGATCGCACTGAGTTGTGTGTTATCTCGGATCGTCATGCTGGTATATTGTCTGCTATGGATTTGCAAAACGGAGCTTGGAACGAACCGAATGGATTTCATCGATATTGTATGCGTCATTTTGCCACAAATTTTTTTAGTAAATTTGGTAGCAAGGCATTGCGGAAAAAGGCCAAAATTATAGCTTGTCAAAACCAACCCAAAAGGTTCATGGCCAAACTCGCTGAACTTGAAACCGTCAATGTCGAGGCAGCTAATTGGTTGAAAGAGAAGCCGGTTGAGAAATGGGCACTTTATGCAGATGAAGGTCGACGATATGGAATGATGACTATGAACCTGTCAGAACGCTTCAATTCAGTATTGAAAGGAGTCCGTAGTTTACCAGTAACTGCGATTGTTGAGACGATCTTTTTACGTCTCAACTCTTACTTTACTACTCGTCGACAGGAAGCTAGTAAGCTTTTATGTGAAAGGAAGATTTTTGCTAAAAGTGTACATGATTTGATTGATAGTCGCCGTGAAAGAGCAAATCAACATAAGGTTACAATGTTTCATCATCAGCCTGGAGTTTTTTCCGTGAAAACGGGTATACACATGGTAAATGGAGAACGGAAGGGTGGGAATTTGCACACCGTGAATTTGGGTACGAAAACATGCACATGTATGAAGTTTCATTTATATCATATTCCCTGTTCTCATGTATTAGCAGCCTGTGCATATCGTGCAATCGATCACAAGCCTTATGTTGATAAATTTTACCTTGTTACGTCATTAGCACAAACTTGGGCTCCTTTGTTCAGTCCTATTCTAGATGAAGCATATTGGCCTACTATCGACGGTCCACGACTCGTACCGGATGCTAGTTTGCGACGTTCACGGAAAGGCCGGCCTAAATCCACGAGAATACGCAACGATATGGATGTGAGAGATAGTTGTAGCAGGGGTACAAGAATGAAATGTTCAAGTTGTGGGTTGGAAGGACACAACAAGCGTCGTTGTACTAACAGAGCATCTCAAAACAATTAAAATGTGATTATGTGCTTTCTATTGTTCTTTCTATTGTTATGTGCTTTCTAGTGTGTTTGTAATATTTATATCAAACTAAGCACTTAGTTTGGATGTGTTCAATTGTTGAAAATGTATGATTGATTGAGGTTTAAATATTGTCCAAACAGAGTATTTTGGATTTAGTAAGTTTCAATTATATATATAAAAGTGCCTTGAATGTTTAAAAAAAATCAATCAGCATCAAGACTCGGTCTTTCAAAGACCGTTGTCATTTTAACTAGACTCGGTCTTTCAAAGACCGAGTCTAGTTATATTAAGCTCGGTCTTTGAAAGACCGAGTCTTGTTGCTGATTGCAAAATTTGGCTATCAGACTTAAGACTCGGTCTTTGAAAGACCGAGTCTAGTTATATTAAGCTCGATCTTTGAAGACCGAGTCTTGAGTTCAATCTCTTCCAGAGACCAAGCGACTCTCTGGAAATGATTGAACATCACAGTCGGTCTTTCAAAGACCGAGCTAAATATAACTAGACTCGGTCTTTGAAAGACCGAGTCTTCAATCTGTGAAATTTTTTTCATTTTGAGTGAAGACTCGGTCTTTCAAAGACCGAGTCTAGTTATATTTAGCTCGGTCTTTGAAAGACCGACTGTGATGTTCAATCATTTCAAGAGAGTCGCTTGGTCTCTAGAAGAGATTAAACTCAAGACTCGGTCTTTCAAAGACCGAGCTCAATATAACTAGACTCGGTCTTTCAAAGACCAAGTCTTAAGTCTGATAGCCAAATTTTGCAATCAGCAACAAGTCGAGTTAAAATGACAGCGGTCTTTGAAAGATCGAGTCTTGATGCTGATTGATTTTTTGCTACAGCCAGATATAACATCTTTCAAATCATCTCCCTTTACAAATATACTCTTCTTCAACCGCATCAACTTCTCAATTTTGCATTCTATAACTTACACAACCACATCAACTTCCACAACCACATCAACTTCCACAACCACATCAACCACATCATCTTCACAACCTACAGCTGATTTGAACTCAACCAAAAGCACAACACATATTTGAACTCAAACTTTTCATCTTCAGTAACTCAAACTTTTCAAACTTTTCATCTTTAGTAACCAAAAGCACAACACAAATTTCATCTTCAGTAACTCAAACTTTTCCACAACACAAATTTGAACTCACAAACCAATTTTGCATTCTTCCACAACCACAAGCACATCATCTTCACAACCACATCTTCTTCACAACCACATCTCAACCACATCAACAATGTTGTTAATATCATCTTCACAACCACATCAACAATATTAATAACTTCTTAACAAACACAAGAACATTTTTAAAAAAAACTACAAAATCAAACTAACTAAAAATATTACAACACCTACCAAATTCAAAAAATATTACAACAAACTAACATCTACATAACATCAAAAGTCAAGGGTTAGGTGTGTAAAAGTTGGTGGGTCTTCATTGTCGTCTACCACGTTGTGGAGTTGCCTGTGTTAGTGCGGACAACGGGATGTCCTCCTCTTCTTGAATCTCACCCCCAATCTCAGGCCCTGCTTGTTCTTCGTGTTCTGAATCGCTTTGAGGTTGAGGTGGGGGCCTTTGAACAACTCTCTTTCGTCGAATACCAGTACGGCCGCTCGTTCGATGTGTGGGGGCCCTTAGTATTGCATCTAATGTTGCGCCCTCCCCCACAAGATCAGCTTGTGCACGGCAACACGATAACATCTCCCGTAAGGTATCCTTCGCCTGATCGGCGATGTTGCTATTCAACATAGTTACACATTTCTTTGCAAGGGACCAAGTCTGGACCAACTGAGAAACATGAAAAGTTGAATGATTAGGTTACTTAGAAATACACATACATATATGAAAACAAATTTATATATAAACTTTAACAATTTAAAACGAAACTTACAAAACTTACAAAATTCCGAACAGTGAATCCCTTTGGTTGGTACATCGGCAACTTAACGGAATGTTGATCTGCTGGTTCGGTCCCTGGTCGACGGATCGGGACTGCAACTCCAGCATGAGTCTGCAACGTTGGAGAAATGAAACGTCTAGTGACTCTCTCGTACCAAGCCATGTATATCCTATGCACCGAGAGGTCAAACGGTGGAATGTCACCGATGACTTCTTAGAAATGGTGAACATTCCATCTCTGAACGTATTCGAAGAAGCAAGCGGCCCAATTGTGACCGGGGGTACGGCCCATTCCTGTGATGTTGTGCATCTCGGCATTGAATGGTGCGGAAACTGGAATCCCTTGGTGAAGACCAAACCGGCGTAACACTCTATCGGGGTAGTAAAACTCGACAACCCCAAAGTTGATTAACGGTGCTTTCGTGAGCCACAAATCACGCCTGTACGTGCAAATAGGCGGCAGTCGAATCAGTCGCTCCTCCGTGTAAGGGGACCACACTACACAATCAGCGGCCAACCTATCGAGCTCATCGCGGTAGTATGTCAAGCACCTGTTGGGGTTGGCTGTCCATGTCAGTTTGCCTATCTAGTACACACCAATAGGAGGTAGCATGTCAATATCATCGAGAAGAACTCTCCAATATTGAGATTGGATCCGTACTACGAGCCGACCTACGTGAATCCGCTCCCAACTCCATATCTGCAGTAAAATCAGAGGCCCATTCATCTGGTTCGAACCTATACTGCACAAACACAGACTCCAATACAGTGACGAAAGTACTGCACTGCCCCAACTGTAACGGCTGACCCTACCTAGATCGGCGATTAAGGGCAGGAACATCAATGAGATGTTATTTCCGGTCGAATTTGGAAACAAGACGGTGCCGAATAGCGTGAGAATGTACGCCCTACAATAGCACTCCACCTCCGCTGCAGTTGAACCGTCATTAAATCTATTTTTAAACGTATCCTTCAACCACTTTAAACGGATAAATTTTCCATTTATCGCACCGGCTTCTACTTCAACCCCTAAGTACTCCTCCACTATATACACTGGGTCAAAGTCCATCGATCCTATGACTGCCTTTCCATCGATTGGAAGCCCGGTAAGTATGGCAACGTCCTGTAGAGTGACCGTCATCTCCTCAACTGGCAGGTGAAATGAGTGTGTCTCGGGCCTCCATCTTTCAAGCAGTGCTTCCAAAAGATGACGATCGCACTTGATGGATGCCATCCTGGTAATGCCGTAGAACCCACAGTCTCTTAGTATCTCGTGTATATGTGGGTGCACAGGTAGCGGATGACCAGTCCTAAAGCGGCACTCCGTAGCCTCACCGTTCTAAATATTCTGCGATCGATGCAACAGTTGAAGAGTGAGGAGTGAAGGGTCGAGGGCTCCTTGCCCTCCAGAAGGGACGTATGATGACGAAGGGACTGAAGAAGAGGTGCCCGCCTCATTTGAATTGACTTCAACCTACATAAAAATAACATTTACATCAATAGACCGAAATGTAATATAATTCTATTACAATCAACAATTAATTACTTACATTAGTACCCTCGGTACGAGCACGACCACGACCACGAACATGTCCACCGCGAGTACGTGGTCCATCACGTGTACCTCTACTACTTCCTCCTACCTCCATGTTACCCCTTGTGCGTGCCATTGACAATAGACTCCAAATCCTACGGCTTCAACAAAAATGTTATTAACTACACATAACCTAGATATAAAAAACAACAATCTCGAAACATCTTCACGACCACAACATCTCAACAACAAAAACATCAAAAATCTCGAAACTTATCCACAACCACAACATCTCAACAACAAAAACAACAACAATCTCGAAACATCTCCACTACAACAAATTCTATATAACAATGCCGTTGATTCTCTAAAATTAGCAAATTATAGAATTTTAACTCTTTCTTAGCAAAATTCTATATAGAATTCTATATAACAAATTCAACTTAAAAAATTCTAAAATTTCTAACTCTTACTTAATTTTAGCAAAAATCTATATAGAATTCAACAAATACTATATAACAATGTCGTTGATAGCAACAACTTCAACTCTTTCAACTCTTTCTTTTTCAACAAAATTAAAACTAAAAATAACAACAATAGCTACCCTACATTGTCAACAATAAGTCAATTTCAACTCATCAACTTCACAATAGCATCAAGAGAAACACAATTTTTGCTTAGCAAAAGCTTAAGAAATATACCTTTCAAGTAGGAGATTCCAAAGCGAGCTACTGACAAGGTAGAGAAGAGCAAGATTCTTCAACCAAGATCTTCCAAAGACGAAGACGAAATTAAACTAGGTCTACGAAATTGGGTATTCGAGATTTAGGGTTTTAAGAAATAATCAAATTTGGTGAATAGGATTGGGAAAAATCGAAAATGGATTAGAGATTAATTGGTTTTGGGGAGTGTATCGATCGATTAAAGGCGTAATCGACCACAAAATTGGTGAGGGCGATGGGTTCGTTGAGGGACAGAGAGAAGAAAATAAAGTCCAAGTTTCTAATAATTCGAGAAGAAGAAGAAAGGGGATCTGCGTTATTAAAAACCATAAAGTCCAAGACTCGGCCTTTGAAAGACCGAGTGGGGTGCTTTGGGAAATAAAAAAAAAGTAGGGCGGTTTGGAAAAAACTTTACAAAAAAGGGTCGTTTTGGGAAAAAATTCTTAAATATTATAGTCCCACATTGGATGGTTGACTAGTTTTGTATTTGGTTCCTCCTATGTAGAATTTTTTCCCAAACTGTCCCACTTTTTGAAAGTTTTTTCCAAACTATCCTACTTTTTTTTAAAATTTCCAAACTGTCTCACTCGCTTTCTGAAAAAGCGAGTGTGGTTAAAACCTCATCACTTTTTCAAAAAACGAGTGTGAGACTTTTGATTTTCGAAATTCTAGACTCGCTTTTTGAAAAAGCGACCTGTTTTTAACTAAACTCATTTTTTCGAAAAGCGAGTGTGTCATTTTGGTAAATACTTTCGAAAGTGGGTCAGTTTGGTAAATACTTTCAGAAAGTGGATCACTTTGGTAACAAGTTCGGGAGGAGAAGGGATTGTTGGTGTTTATGAGGTAGGGTTGGTTAATTAGTGATATTTATTATTGGATTTGTTTTGAGTTATTTATTACTTGCGGGTTTAATTATTTGTGGCTTTATTAATTAAGGTTTTAGGTTTGAGTAATAAAATATCCAAGCTTGAATTTGCTTTTAAGATTATTATAAGCACTGTTTATAATAGGCAGTACTTTTTTACCATTAAAATTTGAATTAATTAAAGCATATCTTATACTCTTCTCTTCTGAGTACAAAATTTGGCTATTTTAACTTATAACTACTTTTTATTCATTAATTAGGGATTTCTGTATTTTTGTATTATGAAGAGTACAAAAAGTATACTAAGTAATTCAAAAAAAACTATGCCAAACCGAGTATCTGAAACAAATCCCGTGCATATATTAGTTGTAATTTTGAATTAGTAGTTTAATTTTGTTAGAATACATAAAATTTGGTAACTGTAAAGTTAGACGAGAATTTATCGCTTAGGTAAGAGCTTCCTTTCTTCTATAACTTAGGTCTGCATAAAAATACATGTCAAATATACACATTTGCACTCTAGATTGCTCCATTTTCCCTTTTAGAAAACATGCAATAAGAAGAAGTTCAAAAAACACACACAAAAAAGTAGTACTTTACATGGAACAGAAAACTTCTTTAAAAAAGGTCCATTTTCATTTTTGTATGCATTTTATTCAAAATTCTGCAGTGGGTTAAGCTGGATTTCTGAACTAACTCACATGGAACATGAATGATAAAAACAATAGTTCAATTTTTTCTATATCTACCAGCTTTGTTGCTGGATTGTCCTTGTGCTAATCCTAATACAAAGGGATGCTTTTGTTGTGGCTTTATTGTTTTCTTTGATGAACTTCCTCTTATCATCAAATAGCTCACATGTCTTCTTTTGGGTAATCTGTCCTAATCCTTTATCGTTTAAGTTAATTAGGTAATTAGTTGTTAGCTAAAGAGAATGAACACTTTCACAACAACTGCTTTTTTTGTTGTGGCCTTTATTGAGATAGTATGTCATTCTCAATGTAATACATTTGTTTCTTTGCCTTTTGTTGTTTAGCTTAATTACACTGGGTAATTTAGTCGGTGCATGGCTTCGTAACTCGTAAGTATATACTATACTAATTATGGGTTTTCAATATAACAACTTTTCCTTTTTGCACCATAACAAAATTCAATAAAATGGTTATCACATATGTAGTACTACATTGAACACAAGGAGTTGAATCACAGGGAGAAAAGTGAGGAATAAAGATTACAAGACCATTGAATGATCTTCTTTAATAGTAAAGATGCAAGTATTCTAGGTTTGATTGGCCAAAAGAAAGTAATCTAGGTTCTAGATGTGAAATCATTTGAGACATCTAATCATATACGTCCAAAAATACTCCAGAATTAAATTAACTAGTATATATACATTAACTTAATAGAGATAATCGCATTTCTAAGTTGAGGAAATTGATAACCCTAAATTGATTTGATGTTAGTTAGGGACTGAAAGAATTGGAACGGACTAGGTTAAAACTAGGCTAATTATAATCAACTTGTTACCAAAATGACCCACTTTCTGAAATTATTTACCAAAATGACCCACGTTTGAAAGTATTTACCAAAATGACACACTCGCTTTTTGAAAAAACGAGTTTGGTTAAAAATAAGTCGTTTTTTTCAAAAAACGAGTCTAGGATTTCGAAAATCAAAAGTCTCACGCTCGCTCTGAAAAAGCGATGAGGTTTTAACCACTCGCTTTTTCAGAAAGCGAGTGAGACAGTTTAGGAATTTTAAAAAAAAAGTAGGGTAGTTTGGGAAAAACTTTCAAAAGGTGGGATAGTTTGGGAAAAAATTCTCCTATATATAGGAAATATTGTACTCAGTTATTTCTTAATTCAATATTCAGTATTGTATTCATTCTCTCTGATTTATCTTAACATGGTATCAGAGCCAGTTATACAAATTTTATTCTCTTAAATTTCTCCATCTAAAAATTCCCAATTATCCAAATTTTTCCTTCTTAAATTTCCTCTACAAAAATTCTCAAATCCCAACAGCCAGATTATACAAATTTTCCATTCTCCCCAAAATCCCAAAAAAAAAATTAAATAAAAAAAAATTAAAAAAAATCTTCGTGCAGGGTACTTGAATCTCTCATGGAGCCTCAATTTCGCCAGTACCTTCCTGTATCCACTAATTTCCTTCTTTCCTCTGCTAAGGATTGGACTGATTGGTCTGCTTCGGTTGAGGCCACTCTTCTCGGCCATTCTTTATGGGGTCACATTGATGGTTCCACTGTTCGCCCCAAAGATTCTGATACTACCGCTTCCGCTGCCGATAAGCAATTGATTCACACATCTCAAACCACTTGGGATGATCATGACTGTCGAGTTATTTCCTTCCTCATATCCTCTGTTAACCGTAGTCTTCGTGTTGATCTTCTTCGAGTTTGTCCTGTCAAGGCTCTTTGGAAACACTTGGTTACCCAGTATGTTCAGAATAGTAGGGCTCGTGAGTATCATCTCCTTGTTCAGTCCGTTCTTGATCAGCAGGGTGATCACAGTATTCAGGAACATTACACAGCCATGCGCAATATCTAGCGCGAATTGCAGAACCTAGAAAACAGCGAGGTGCATGTCACTCGTGAACGTCTTCAGTTTATGTTCTTCATGATGAGTCTTTGACCAGAATATCAGTCTTTATGCAGTCAATTGATCCATCGGGATCCGGTTCCTCGTCTTGAAGCTGCTATTGCTGAGCTTGTTACTGAAGAAACCCGGTTACGTGCTCTCCCAACTCCTACTTCGCACTCATCCTCTACCAGTGAAAGTGTCCTTGCTGTTGCTCATCGTCCATCCTTCTCACGCAAGCCTCGCCCCAGCTCTACACCTACTCCTTCTATTCATCGCAGTGTTCCTGTTCGTCATTCCCATTGCACCCACTGTCAGCGGGATGGTCATACTCATAGTAACTGCTTTATTCTTCATCCTCAGTTCCTAGCTCAGGCACAGCAGCACAGACAGCAACAGAGTTTGCCTCCTCTCCGCACACCTGGTGCAATGGTCGTCACTCCAGCCATGCCTTCTCCTGCTCCCTATGATATTCCACAACACCGTCTAGCCCACCTGGATCTTCAGAACTCGGATCAGTCTATCAGTGCTGGTTCATCTGCCCCTCCTTTCTCTGTCACTCCTGGTATGTCTTCTTCCTGGCTTTTAGATTCTGGTGCTTCACATCATCTCACTAGAAACTGTACACTTCTCACCACTCGCACTCCACTTACCTCTCATTCACCGTCACTTTACATGGCCGATGGTTCACTACTTCTCACTACACACTCTGGATCTATTAACACTCCAACTTTCACTTTACCTTTTGTCCTTTATGCCCCTCGTTTATCTACGAACCTTATTTCCATTAGTGCTTTATGTGATAGTGGTCTTACCGTTACCTTTACTTTTTTTGGACTGTACCATACAGGATCCTCGGACTGGTCATATGATTGGACGCGCTAGCAGACATGGACGTCTATATCATCTAGATTTTCTTCATGCTCATGATTCCACTTCTAGTTTTGCGGGTATTGTCAGTTCTGATGCTGATTTGTGGTTCAGACGCTTAGGTCACATTAATGCGTCTCGTTTAAAAGATTTGATTCGTAGTGGTGCTCTTGGTCGTTTTAATTTTACTTTATTATCTGTTTGTCAGGGTTGTAAGTTGGCAAAACACTTAGCCCTCCCTTTTAACAATAAAATCACTTCTCATTCTACTCATGCTTTCAACTTATTCACTCTGACATATGGGATCCATCTCCCACACCTTCTCAAAAAGGTTATCTCTATTATGTTAGTTTCATCGATGATTTCACTGGACACACATGGGTATTTCTTATGCGCCAACGTTCTGAGATACCTGACATTTACCGATGCTTTACGACCATGGTTCACACCCAGTTTGGGGTTCGTATCAAAACTTTTCGCTCAGATGGTGCTCGTGAGTACACCTCTGCTACTATGCGATCGATTCTTCAGTCCCATGGCACTCTTTTTCAGCAATCATGCCCCCATACCCATGAGCAGAATGGTGTAGCTGAACGCAAGCATCGTCACATCCTTGAGACGGCTCGCGCTCTTCTACTCTCCTCTTCTGTTCCTCGCTGTTTCTGGGCTAAAGCTGTCATGACTTCCGTCAGTCTCATTAACATTACTCCTTCGTCTGCCCTCTCTGGCATCACTCCTTATGAGGCCCTCTATCACTCATCCCCTGACTACAACATGCTCCGTATTTTTGGTTGCACATGTTATGTCCTTCTCCCTCACACTGAGCGAACGAAACTCACTGCTCGCGCCGCTAAGTGTGTTCATCTAGGTCTCAGTTCTGAACATAAATGTTATCGTTGTTTTGATCTTGTGGCAGGTCGTATTCGTATTTCTCGACATATCTCCTTTGTAGAAGACTCTCCCTACTACTTAACCTCTCCTCAGGACACTAGTTTTCTCGATCCTTCACCTATTTGGCCTGCTTCCACTCCACCTATTCCTTTTGATCCCGCTCCTTTGGCTCCTTTCATTCCTGCTATAGATAGTCCCCCCATTATTCCTACAGAGACACCCCCTGTTTCTCCACCACCTGCATCCTCACAGTACCTACACCCACACCACCTACCTCACCTCCACATACTGCCCTTCCACCACCAGTGCGTCAGTCTGCACGTTCTACTGCGGGCGTCCCACCACCCCGCTACACACCTAATGCCACTGGTCCCTCTGACCAATTTGATTTTGCCACACTAGCTTCTTACTTACCCCAGTTTCATGCATATCTCATTGCTATACACTCTACACGTAAGCCTAGAACCTATAAGGAAGCTATTCAATACCCCGAGTGGCGGAAAGCTATTGCAGAGGAGTTCAGTGCCTTTGATCAGATTGGTACTTGGAATGTTGTTCCACTGCCTATGGGTGTTCAGCCTATTAGCTGCAAGTGGATCTTTAAGGTCAAATATCGACCTGATGGCTCCATTGAGCGGCACAAGGCTTGTCTAGTTGCCCGGGAATTTACTCAGGAGCATGGCATTGATTATGATGAGACTTTTGCCCCTAGTGGCTCAGATGACTACAGTTCGCACTCTTCTTGCTGTTGCAGCCGTTCGTCAGTGGCCGCTATACCAGTTGGACGTGAGGAATGCTTTTCTTCATGGTACCTTATCTGAAGTAGTTTATATACATCCTCCTCCTAGCCTTACTACTCCTCCTCGTCATGCTTGTAGACTTCGCCGTGCTATATATGGTCTGAAACAGGCCCCGCGAGCCTGGTTTGAGTGTTTTCGGCTTGTCATCACCAAGGCTGGCTTTCGTCAGAGTTCACAGGACCATTCTATGTTTATACGGTCATCACCGCAAGAGAGGGTACTTCTACTACTATATGTTGATGATATGATCATTACTGGGAATGACTCCGCCGGCATTGCATCCACCCAGAAATACCTTCACCAGTAGTTTCATATGAAAGACCTTGGTAAGCTACGTTACTTTCTGGGTTTAGAAATTGCTCATGGATCTCAGGGGATACTCATTTCTCAGCAGAAATACACATCAGATATTATTTCCGCTGCATGTCTCTCTGACAGTCGACCAGCTGATACACCCTTAGAGCTTCATGTGAAGCTTCGTCCAACAGATGGTGAGCTCCTTCCTGATCCCACTAGATACAGGCAGATTGTTGGACAGCTTGTCTACTTATACATGACCAGACCCGATATTGCTCATGCAGTTAGTATTGTCAATCAGTTTGTTTCCGCTCCTACATCAGTTCACTACGGTGCTCTTCTTCGAATCCTCAGATATCTTCGGGGCACTATCACTCGCTCATTATTCATGCCTTCTACATCCAAACTGGAGCTCAGTGCATATTCTGATTCAGATTGGGCAGGTGATCCGACTACCAGAAGGTCTACCAAAGGTTTCTGTCTATTTCTTGGTGATTCGTTGATCTCATGGCAGAGCAAGAAACAGGCAGTTGTTGCATGTTCTTCTACCGAGGCTGAGTACAGAGCAATGGCAGCTACTACTACAGAGATTGTTTATGTTCGTTGGTTGTTATCAGATATGGGTGTCAGTCTTACAGGAGCTACTCCACTTTATTGTGATGACCGGAGTGCATTGCACATTGCAAGCAACCCGGTCTTTCATGAGTGAACGAAGCATATTGAGATTGATTGTCATTAAGTTTGTGAGCGTTTTGAGGCAGGGACCATCTTTCTCCATTCTATTACCTCTTCCCAGTAGACAGCAGACTTTTTTACCAAATCCCATACTGTTCAGAGATTCCGACACTTAGTAGGCAAACTCACATTGTTTGACCCATCATGAGTTTGAGAGGGGGTGTTAGATATTATAGTCCCACATTGGGTAGTTGACTAGTTTTGTATTTGGTTCCTCCTATATATAGGAGATATTGTACTCAGTTATTTCTCAATTCAGTATTCAGTATTGTATTCATTCTCTCTAATTTATCTTAACAATCCCCTTCTCCACTTAAATCTTCACTTCATACCACCTATTGCAGAACTCAATGAGGGAAGTTTCATGATTCATACAGATATCCTCGACTGACACTCCAATTCTAGTAAACTTCTTCTTACTCTGGATCTTAGTACCCTCGTCAATGTCCTCCTGACACGCAAACTGGTATATCAAGCTATGAAACCCATTATTGTTCCAACAAGGAAGAGGAAACTTGAATAGATGGAGCCACACCTGTTGGCCCTCTCGTTTTCATGTATCATAATCCAAGGACCACCTTCTAAATGTGAGGACAATATCATCGTTGACAATGCTGACGAGTCCCAACACCTCCTCAACACTTTCTTCAGTACCACAGTGTACCAGAAACGTACTAGCTAACATCATCGACACTTTCCAGTCCATTCCTACCTCCGCCTTGGTGTTCACGAATCTGTGTTCATGTACTTCTCCTATCATCGGTAGCCACAGGATTGCCTTGACGATGACACACATGGCCAACCTTCTGTCCCTCTCCATCATTAATGGCGTAGGCTTAATGGAAATGTGTGGAACTGTGAATTTGCACAACAATTGGACTGAACCACTAATGCCAGAGTTGGATGATCTGATCACTGAGCTAGTATCTCTGGTCTTGTTAGGGCAGTGTCTGGCAATATGACCAAACCTCCGGCAGTGGCGACATTTCCATTCCTTTGTGCACTGCCATTTTGAGTGTTCCAACGCATCAAACTTCATATATTTTGGTTCTTCGGTGGCACCCACTTTTCTGCGAAAGTCCTGCCTCCCCTCAGAGATTTGGAATTCCTCCGATTTGGGGTTGCGCTGCTTTATGTGGACCACCTGAATCCACCCCTGTCCTCCCAATCATCTCAGTTTGCCTCTACCATGTTCTCCCTAACAGCTTATACCCTCCTCTCACCCCTCCCTCCCTACTGAGGTGAATATTTGCAAGTGTACAAAATCGCAATATGTAGTATAGATAAGTGAAATGAGTGTCGAACCGAAAAGGACTAATTATTTTATTGAATACCGAAATTTCTAGATTAACTACTATTTAGAAAATCAAAATTAATAAAGAAAGCAACTAAATTAAGTTAATCTAAAGACTTAACTAAATTAATTTAAAATGAGCAGAATTTGAAATTTTGTTATTTATTAATTGCAAAATTAATTCTAGGGCTTTCGATTTCACTTAGTTTATCAAACACAATTTATAATCCCATGTGAATAAAAAGGTTATTTTTCCAAGTTGTAAACCAAAATCCCTAAATTATTCAATATTCACTCTCAAGCAATATCAAAAATATTCTCAACTAATTATTTTTCATAGTTCATGCACAAATTACTAATTGAAAATTCATTAAGATCTATAGATTTCTTAACGGTCACATTAACAGCGGTTCGCTCTTGTAACGGTGTTTAATTTTATAAATTCAAAATCAAAAATTACCTGTTCGGTCTCTCCATGATTTAATAGATCATACAAAAGTCGGTGAACCAATTGTAAGCATTAAGATCAAAAATCAAACACACAACCATGGAAAAAAAGAAAAATAATATAGAATTAAAATTTTGTTCTCAAAACTAGGCTACATCAAAGCCCTAAAAAAATAAATTTAGTTCATATTAAAATTGTAACTAACAAATACTGTCTTGAATTGCATAATAAAAAATTAGAGAAAGAAAAAAAAGATACAGATACAACTGTTTTGTAAATAAAAAAATGCAAACCGAGATGCCTCGAATTGTGTGCTGCCAAGTCAGCAAAGCATAAAAGAAAACAGTCTGCTGTCTCGTCTCGATGTTCGAATATGCTAACGTCACGCAGTTTCATCACTGTCATTTTTCGCGCACACGTCAGCACCACGTCACCCTGGCCCCCTCTCTCTCTTCACATGTTTTCCACTTCTGTCCTGCTCCTTTCTTGCGCTGACGTCACGCTCCACGTCACCGCATCTGCCCACTTCTCCTTTCGTCTCGGAGTTCGCTGAAGCCAGCACCTCCTCTCTCTTGCGTATCGTCTCTTGAAGCACACGCCCACCAAACACCTACCTCCGTAACATCTCGTACAAAATTTTTAAATGAAAAATACATTTCTTATTTTTTACATGTGCAACACACATGCAATTTCATCTGATGATTTTTTATTCTCAATGTTATTTAAAAGTTACGCACAATTTCCTTTCATTCATTTTTGTTGCATTTTAGAACCCATAGGCCTAATAGAAAACTCTAAGCCCATTAAAATAAATTAAATAAATAAAAATAGACCAAGCCCACAAGAGAAAGCCCACTAAGAAAAATCCTATAATTAGTTGTACACTTGTCATGTAAACAACATGTACAAATAAATAAATAAATAAATAACAACAAACAAATGAGAGTGTGTGCTTGTGGGTTGCACACGTGCAACTCAAAAGTCACAAGAAGAGTTAACCATGTATATGAATAGGAAGAGTTGGGAGTTTGTGAGAGTAATGGTGAGTGGGCAATTAGTGAAGGGGGTTACATAGGTTATGAATTAGAACACTTAATTTGAGTAGTAGAAGAGCCTTCTCAAACCCTATAAATACCACTCTCTTTCCTTCATAATCTTGCACCAAAGATCAAAAGAAACAACAGATAAAAATAAGAAAGAGAGGAAAAGAAAGAGAGAATTGTTTGAGTTCTTACTTGGAGGAAGGAGAGCTTGCTAGGAGAAGAAGAAAGTCTCATTCTTGGATCTAGAAGCAACTTCTAGGAGTCTTCTTCTACTTTAGAATCTTCATTTGAGGTGGGTGTCTTCTTGAGCTTTCTAATTTATAGTATCATGTATGTGTAGGTAAATTGATAGATAAACTTGATATGCATATGAGTAGTGATTAAATTGAAATCATGATATTTAGAATGAAGATGCATACTAATTGAAAGATTTTCATGAAGATAAGTTGAATTGATGTTGTTTAATTGCATGGTAGTACATCTTGATTAGATTAAATGATATGAAAATAGATTTGTACACAAAGTTAATAATTTATGCAAAGAAAGTTACTGTTTTAAATTTTGTTTACACTTCAGAAAATCATATCCAATAAAATAGTTAGAATCTGGAACTAAAACTTTTTGGGGAGCATATTGTATATGTCAGTAGCATCCCTTTAAAATTTCATAATATTTGGAGTTCGTTTACTATTTTAATAAATTCTAAACTCAAAACTGGTTAGTAGTTGGCTGGTTGCAGGAATTCTGCAAACCTTTCGGATTTTATTAATTCAGCATTGTAAATGAAATAATTTGAGAAACATCAGAACTAATAAATTATAGTAGTCACGTTAACCTTCCTGAAAAGTCCAAGAACTCAAATTTTTATAAAGAATTGGATTTTATATGGATTTTATAAGACTGTATAGTAGCAGTATTTCAGTATCTCGACCCCACTGTATATTTTGAAGAATTCAGGGTTATAGATATGGTATTTCGAAAAAACTGATAACTACAAAATGAAAGTAGACTTGTATACTTTCAGTTTGATATAAAGAACACTAAGTTCCGTGAACTATACAATTTTCTATGATTTTTACAAATATCATGACATGCAGTTTTCTAACTTTGAATTTACTGTTTTGCAATGTTACTTAAACGACTTGATTGAAAATATATTCTCGCTTTTTTAAGTTATATTTTGGGAAAGTAAAGATCATGTAGATGAAATGTGAACTTAAGAAATACATATATATAGGATTAAGATATTAAGATTAGTTCAAAATAAATCAAAGGAAGATGATGAGATTGATTTTCAAAGATAAATTTTAAAGAGATTATGTCTTAACCTTAATTAACTTGATTCAAGAAAGTTTTGGATGAATATAAAAAGTGTTTGTGAAAATGAATAGGTTGAGATTGTACCTATTGATGAATGAATAAGAATGCATGAAAGAATTAGAATAAATTATGAATACATGAAATTTGAGAATATGAATTAAAAGGGGATGAGTAATCCAAGTTGTTGAACATGGAAAGATATTGTGTAACTCCTATTTCTCGTATTTGTATTTTTATACTGTATTTTTTTGCCCCATTGCACTCTTTTATCTATTTGAGATCACATATCTTGTTTCCATTCGAATAAAACCATTAATTTGTTTTCGACTCAATTTTTGGTACCTTTGCCTAATTCAATTGTGTGTGCTCTTCGTGTCATTCTTCATGAAGAATTGGCTGTTTATTCTCATTCATCTCTCTATTCACCATTTTAATACATGTTGACCAATTCTCTAATTGGATCCCTCTCAAAACGGATACCCTACAACCCATAAACCCGAAACCCTAACTATATAAACCTAAACACCCCTAACCCTAACCCTAACCTAGATACTGTGTAAACCCAAAAACCCCCGCCGCTCTCTCCTTCTTCCTCCTCCGTTTCTTCTCAATTCCTCCGACTCCTTCTCCCTTCGTCCACGACCCAGAACCCTCTTCGATCACCGTCTCCCTCACCATCGCCTTCGACCCCCGCTCCTCGCCGCACCGCCCTCACCCTCTCACCCTCTCACCCTCGTCAATCACCACCACCGTCGTCTCCTCCATCGAACCCACACATCGCCATTACCTAACTCCCGAACTCCTCTCCACCATCATCGCCATCCACCATTGCCGCACCATCACACTCTCATCCTCCTCGCCTCGCGACCACCATCGTCGCCAACACCTCCGAACAATTCCCCCGCCATCGCTCCCCTGTTTCGAGCGTGCAAACCAGAGCACGCACCGAGACCATCGCCGTGCCATCCATCACCGTCGTCGCCGTCGTCGACTAATCCCCAATCGTACCCAGTCGTCGTCGCGAGCCCCCGCCGCCGCATCGCATTGCAGTCATCGCGCCGCCATCGCTCTCCCACTCATTGCCGAAGAAGGGAAGAAGACGATCAGCGAGTGGACGGATTCGCTGTTTGGTGTTTTGCCACACCGGATCCAACGTAGTTGTCCGCTGTTCTGGCCCAGATCTGGTGTGCGGGAGAGTTTCCATTGGACGGTTCTGGTGTTCCGTGTTTTGGCACAGTGAATCTCGAGATCGCCGTACGCTGTTTTGGCTGATCCAGTGTGGGATTTTTCCTCTACTGTTGAATTCTTGCACGTGCTTTTGGGAGATTTCGCCCAGAGTTTTTCGATCCTGCTTTCTTCAATTAATGGATCTAATCGTCATCAATCAAGGCAAGTATTCCTCTTGTACATATTTTTGTTCTAGTACAAGCATTCCTTGAAAATACTACAAATAGTTAGAAATTTTGACTCCTCCTTGACTGTCGTTGCTGATCAAATATTAAACCTCCTCAATTTCATAATCTTAAGAGTCACAATAAATTCATTATATTATATTACAACTACTTGGACTCATTTTACCCCCTGAACACATGAACACATGAATTAAGGAACCTTAGATTTGTAGACATATGTTATATCTTATATGTGATGAACTTGCATCCACTAGAGTCGAGAAATAAATATTACTTGCTATTTTGATAACCATTACCCCGTATGATATCACAAATTATCCTAGACGCCTAATAACCAATTTTCATGTAACCTATACACGTAAGACATTCCCACATGTTGCTGTCCTGAACCTTGCTATGCAGTTTTGACCCCTTTAACATCAGAATCTGAACCCAATCCCTGAACAATAAATGTAGATCTAGATGTCTAGATGTCGATAGCCTCCAGAATTTTCGAATTCAGAGTTATGGTCTAGTAGTTATTGTAGTTTTACTGCAGCTGTGTCGGTAGACGCAGATTCGCAAAACTGTTGCACACCTTTAGTTTGCGAATTAATTTAACTATGTTAATAGTAAGCGTTTGACTCAAAATTTTATATGCTGTTGCTGGACACCCTACAGCACCTTCCCAAATTTTCTTAGAATTAATTAACATTATTTTAACACTGTTTCACATGTATGAATTCAAATACACAAATTCTGCCTGAACACATTAGCAGTGTAGTTCGCTGTTTGGACACATGCTACCACCACTTTCATGTACCTTAATTATATGCGTTGGAACCGAGAAGGAGTCTAGTTTCTAGATCTCCTGACGGATCTACTTTTTCTATCTCGTAGCAACGGGAATCACACTTTTGGTACAGCAACGTCGTGCTGTCCAGATTTGAGATTTTTGTTGTTCGTCATATTTTTATTCATGTTGACCCTCGAATATGCCATATAAATTACTTAGACTTGTCCCATGTCTATGACCATGATTTCTTGACTTGGTTCACACACTTGCATGCTTTCTTGATAAAAATTAATAAATGTAATAAGCCGGGATTTAAGGGAAAGACTATGGTAGTGGACAATATAGGTAAGTGTACTCGGAAGGGAGCCCGTGTTTTCCAAATACTTGGTTCATGAACTTGTTGTATTTTGATCGATTCATGGAGTCAGTTACTTGGCTCATGAACTTGTTTGATTCATGAACCCATTGTGCGGTTCTTGAACTTGTTAGTGGATTCGCGAACTTGCTTCGTGAACTTGTTATTTATTTTCCGATTCATGAACCATTGCTTGCTTGATACTTGATACCTGAGTACGCCGCCCTATAGACTCCATTACTAGGTCTAAACATAACTGATTTTCCTGTAACAGCCATATAGTAAAAGTATGGATGCATGAAGTGCTACCTTGATAGTAATCACCACAAGACTTGAACATGAAACTTGAACTCGATACCTGTTTACTTAATACTTGGTGACATGATACATGAAAAATGATGCATGAGACTTGAAACATGAAACTTGAACTTGATGCATGTTACTCGATACTTGACAACTTGTTACTTGAGACTTGGCACTTGAACATAAAATTTGACACTAGACTTGAGACTTGAGACTTGATACTTGACACTAGACTTGATACTTGTTACTCGACACTAGACTTGAGACTTGTCACTTGAGGTTAGATATCCCTACAGGTTCACTTGTCACTTGTTTTGCCATTAGTATTTGTTATCCAGCCTGTTCACTTGAATTGTCCTCCTTGCTAGCTAGTTCTTAGATATCCACTACTTGTTGTATCCCTGTTACATTCTTGATTCCAATTCTTGTTCCACATTACTTGTACTCATTTTTACTATTTGTGGCCCTAACTTGCGCTAATGGTATTTTCTCTTATTTTCTCTACTTTTCCCTTTTTATAATTATTAAGCAGACTTGGAAAATGTGCTACCCGCTGGAATCGGTGAGCAGACGTTCCAGGACTTGCTTGGGGAAAAGCTTTCTTTAATCATTTCGTCTTGTAATTGAGTTATTTCATTTGTTGTTGCTTAAGACTTGTAACGGGCTTATGTTCCCGAGTTTTACATTTGATCCAGACTTGAAAACTATTTGGACATTAATATTTGTTTTCAATCATTTTCTGTTGCTTAATAAATTATTCATGCATGCTTGGTTGTATATATATATATCTTGCTATCTTCTTGTTGTGATGCTGATTCGATCCTACAGCTTATGGATAATGTTAAAATCATCTGCTGGGCTCGTCACGCGCTCGTATTCTATGTTTTTGGGAAGCGGGGAGTGACATATTGATTCTAGAGGCTTAGTGATACCCAGGTACCAACAAAAGTAATGAAAATGAATAATTGATTTTTGAAAGGTGGCCAATATAAGCTGTCGTTCTCGGTATATTTGTGTAAGACCGGTAGGAGGGTAAACTAGCTCTATGTAGTATAATTTATTCATGTTCAAACTTAAGAATTAGGTACTAAGTGAAGATGTAATAAATTTGGGCAAACGTAAGTGGAGGGCCTCTATATACTCGGGCGGTGGATTCTTAGTCTATAAACCCAGTTGGGCGGTAGATTCCGGGACTATGGTTGCTTGCGATGGAGGCGAGCCTTAATTAAATTCGGAATTATGATTGATCGGACAGTGGATTCCGGGATCATGAATAGTCGGACGGATAGTAGGCCGTACTCCAGTGTATATGTGTATACCAGTGCTAGAGGGACACTTGCGGGATGTTCGCACGACGAGGATTCTGTCTAGTCGGGCAGTGGATCTCCGAGACCGGAACTAGTACTCGTGGAATGTCTAAACTTTATTTTATTACTGGGTATTGATCATGGCGAGGGATTAAACCCTTTAATGTGGAGTACGTAGGTGCTTGCCCTCAGGACCTATGTAGTATGGGATGCATAAAATCTGAACAAGTATGCATTAGTGTTATTGTAGTATAACACCTGCATTAGGCATTAAGTCATGTCATACACTAACATATCTAGGGTGTTCACTCTTTACACTTTTATATGCATTCAAGTTTGTGATTTGTTAAAGTAAGAGATTTCGTTATAATACAGCATAGAGAGGATCGCTGTTTGTAACATTGCATCGGTTGTAAGCAACTGATGTGCCCACAGTTTCATTTGCAGGACTTGGATCTTACAAGTAAATATAGAGATGAATTTGATGCCGATGATAGTCACATGTTCAAATTGTTGAAATTGTATATTTATCATGTTGTACTTCATTTACTTTTCGCTGCGTTATTGATGTAAAAGAACAATGATGTAATAAAAGTTTCAAAATTCCTTGTAAAATTGTACGAAGTGAAGTGTAGATCCTGTTGAGCTACGAATTACCATATTTTGGTATTCGGGGTGTTACAAATGGTATTAGAGCCAGGCTTCAATAAGTAGTACAAATTTACAAGGACAACACATTAGGGTGGACATTAGAGTGTGAGTTCAGCATATAGAGATTTAAATGTAAGCAGTTTACATTTGTGTTGCTCTATACGCTGATGTTTCTCCTCCTTTTCCCTATAAGATGGCCAATCATCATGACCCCGAGAATGAGGTGAAATTGTTTGTTCCTTTCGAAGAAGAAGGAGACCAGGTGTGAGTTCAGCTTATAAAGATTTAAATATAAGTAGTTTATATTTGTATTGCTCTATACGCTGATGTTTCTCATCCTTTTCCCTATAAGATGGCTAATCATCATGACCCCGAGAATGAGGTGGAATGGTTTGTTCCTTTCGAAGAAGAAGGAGACCCAGAACAGGAAGAGCTAATAGAGGAAGAAGAAGACCCAGAAGAGGAGGAAGAAGACCCAGAAGAAATAGAAGAATAACTACCCGATTCCAGGGAGATTACACCACCTCCACCTGATTCCCCAGAAGAATCCTAAGACAAAGAACCTATTCAAGATGACCAAAGTGGTGTTGTTACTTCTCTTCAGAGGGAGTTGGATGCCCAGAAGTGGAGAGTAAACCACTTAGAATCACGGCAAGCAGAGGATAGAGAACGCATTCATGATCTGAGTCACCAAGTATGGGAACTCGAAAAGCTCCCGCACATGAATGCCCAATACTTCGCTAAGCTGGAGCACATGACTCGCTGGGACAAGAAGGAGCATCATCAAAAGTTTGAAGACATGAAGAAAGCAATCCAAGAATTACAGGGAGAGCTCAGAGAAGCCAAGAGAAATTGTAGAATCTAGGATGTCTTTATGTTAAAGTGATGAATGGATGTAAAAGCAAGTATCCGATTCCTCAAATCGATGATCTATTCGACCGTCTACAAGGAGAAACTATCTTCTCTAAAATAGATCTACGGTTGGGTTATCACCAGGTCCGAGTAAAGGAAGAAGACGTGCACAGGACGGCGTTCAAAACTCGACATGGCCACTATGAGTTCCTATTCATGCCGTTTGGAGAAACTGTTACGCCTTGCTTCCCAAAAGAGAATACGGATACATGACTAAGCCCAGCGGATGATTTTCATCATCCATAAGCTGTCAAGATTTTTACAACATTTCACAAGAATAATCAGAGTCGGAAGCAAAAGAATCAACCAAGCATGCATATATGAATCAAAATACCAACAGAATTACTTGAAACAAAATATATTAATCTCAAATAAACTAGATCTGAACAAGTCAATATCCTGGGTCACATTGCCCAAATACAAATAAATCCAAGTACAAGTACAATTGTTCAAAATAGGAAATAATAATAATAGCAAGAAATCATGATAGATTAACTCCAGCATCTAGTATCTCATCTCGCCTATTCCATCTGGCAGCTGATCTCCAAAATCTGCAATTTAATAAATTGCAGGAAGAGAAAAAAGAAAATAAACCCCCGTCAATACAAGTTACGGCCGCTTGTAGTGAAGGATACAAATACATGGAAAAAACTAACTAATAATATGGAATATGCATGATAATCAAAATAGAATACTAGCATGGCAAGATGAACAAGTGTAAATAGCATGTATCAAGTGTCAAATAAAACAAGTATCATGTAATCAAGTAACAAGTATCAAGAATCAAGTATCACGAAATCAAGTAACAAGTAACAAGTGTCAAGTAGTCAAGTACAAGTACAAGTATCATGCAACAGGTATCAGGTTATGTCAAGTCTTGTATTATTACTATCTAGGTAGCACTTCATGCATCCATACTTTTATTACATGGTTGCTATATTCAAATAGTTTCATTTAGATTTCGTAGGGGATTCTATAGGTCATGTACTCGAGTATCACAGAATCACATAACTTGGTCGGTAAACTTGATCAGTAACTTGATTGGTAACAGAAATTAACTTGATCGGTAACTTGATCGGTAACAGAAATTAACTTGATCAGGAACATGTCATACAGGAAACACAAGTTTCCTTCCGAGTACAGGCTCATATATTGTCCACTACTAGATCTTTCCCTTAACCCCGGCTTAGTTATTTGTTATTATTAGCAAACAGGCATGTATGTGTCGCAAAATAGAGCAAGAATAATATGGTATGAACAAGTAACAAGTTCAGATTGAAATATAAACATGTACAGATGAAAGATAACATACAAAAGGATAAAACAACGAGATTTCTAGTTCAGGACAGCATGATAGTACTGCACTAAAATAGGAAGTTTCGTTGCTACAAACATGCAAATCTGGATCCGTCAAAGAATCTGAAAAATAGACTCTCGGCTGAATTCGGAAAACATATATAATTCATATAGTATTTCAAAAAAACATAACTCAAAACGGATTTGAATCCAGAAAACATGTTCAGTCAGAAATCAGAAGATTGTATTCAAAGTCAGGAAAACAGCATGAAAACTCTTTAATTAATCCACAAAAAATCTGGAGTGTTCCCCTATATGTTTAGCATCAGAATATAAAGTATCATAATTTTTCAATATAAATATTTTAGTCAACGAAAATCATAAAACATCAAGATGCAGTAGTTTTGTAAATCTGGAATTATAAACATTGCAGTACGAAAATAGAAATATCTCACAAACTGTAAACCGAAATCCAAATCCGGCAAAAGGGTGATAAAATAGATACAGTAGGCTAACTTTCATATTCACGATTATTTTACAAATAGCGAGTAGAATTAGGTCGAAAATTAGGTTTTTTACTGAACAGTAGTAAAATTCTGCATGTAAAATCATTATTTGTGAGTATGAAAAGGTTTGTAAAACTCCTCAAATAAATCTACCAAAATTCAGGGTTAATCCCAATCCGGTCTAGTTGTATTGTGCAAAATATTGGATCAAAATAATACTTTTAACATCATGATAAAAATAGATTACTCTTCAGAATTCATAGAAAACAAAACCTGGAAATCCCTCTATATCTCTGTAGTAAAATAGACATAACTCACAAACCATAAAACGAAACTGAGATCTGTCAGAAGGGTTGGAATATACACAGAATTCTCTACAAATCATATTCACAAAATATTTTTAAATACTGACCTTAATAGGGTCTAAAATACTGATCGAAACGAGAAAGCCAGCAAAACTAAATATATCACATATGCACAAAATCCCCTAGTTTATATGAAACTCTTCCAAAACACAACCAAATACGAAATAGAGTATACTAGATATCCAAACAACACGGTATATGGTATTTTGCGAGTCCAAGACAAGTCTACCACAAAAAACATGAACGAGCATATGATATCATATGAACAACACGCATATATACAACAAAAAGTGGTCAACCCTAGGTTATTTCATGTCATGTATGTCGTAAGGCAACTATGGTCGAATCATCACTATAGAGACAATATCCACAAGGGAATTCACACACAAACTGTCTTTAGAACCTAACTACACTACAGGCGGTATTTAGTACTTGTATTACACAAAGAAAAGAATACAAGTTATTTGCCTGAGAGACGACGATAGAAATGAAGCAAAAGAAAGAATAATGAGAACGGATTTCCGGGTACGAACACAACGAACGAACGGACGATCACGAGCAAGATCATGAACCCAAAGAACAAATATCCCACGAACACGGTCGGACGGTTGAGATCCAAAAGATCAAGATCAAGATGATCGGATCAGATCGAATCAGATCGGACGGATCAGATCGAGATCAAGATCAAGATCAACAAGATTGGATGGTCCCGATCAAGGTGATGATGAAGTTGATGATGATTGCGATCGAACAGCCAAGAATCAATCAATCAAGATCAAGATTTCAAGATCATAATCAAACGGTCGGTTAGGAATTAATCAATTAAGGAACTCCATGGTGATGATGATCACGATGATCGATGGCCCATGATCAAGGTGATCAACTTATATAACCAGTAACTCGACTGAACGACGAGACGATGGCCGGCGACTGGAGAGCAGTCGGGGCTGATGGCAGCAAGGTGGCGCACTACAGGACGGAGGTCGCTGGCTAAGCACAGGGGTGCACGGGGAGGAGACGCGGTTATCGTCGAAGAGGAAAAGCACGGCGACGGAAAAGTGCTGCAGAGGAGGGTGCAATCGCTGGGCTGTTGCTGGCGTGCGCTGTGGAGGTGCTGCCGAGGTGTCGACGAGGTGGTAGGGAGGTGCAGAGGGTGCTGGTGAGGTGGGTCACGGCGAACTACAGACGAGAGGAGGAGGCACGGCACAGGGTGCTGTCGGCATCGAGGTGAGGGGCATAGCACAGGGTGGTTGCAGTCTGGCATCGAGTGGCACTGCAGTCGGGTCGATCCTGCAGTCGCTGCTACTGTCGGCAGGGTGCAATCACGGCGGCGCGACTGGGGGTCACTAGGCAACGGAGGGTGCAAGGTGATAGGGATGATGGGAGAGAGCGGAAGAGACGGGGTGTTGGCTGACGATGCAGACGGATGGGGGAGAGAGAGATGCTGATGGGAGGGAGGTGAAGAGGAAACGACGCATGGGTTTATATAGGTTAAATGATTTTAGGGTTAGGGTGATATAGGGTGTGGGTTAAACGGGTTGTATTATAGGGTTTCGGGTGCAGGGTAAGTAGTTATAGGGTTTGGGGTGTATACAGGTTAATGGGTAGAGTTAGGTCTACAAATGGGTTTGGGCAGTAGTGTAATGGGTTATGGGTATATGGGTAAAATCCAAAAGGAGGGGTTTTAAAAACTAATAAAAATATACAATTGAGATTTTATAGAAATGATAATAATAATAATACTGATAACAATAATAATAATAACAGAAATAATAATAATAAGAGTAATAATAACAAAAGAGTACGAATTGTGTTACAATATAAAAATCATAGAAATAGTTACAAATAAAACTATTGATCGAAAACCGATTTTAATAGGAGATCTAACAATACATTTTGACAAAAGAATTTAAAAAAATTTTAAATACATGAAATACACATAAAATACATTTTTTGAGAAAACAGGGGTTACAGTAACCAATGCACCTGCTATTTTCATAGACATAATGAATAGGGGTCATGCGGCCGTTCATCGATTCTTTCGTCGTTGTGTTCATCGACGACATACTAGTCTACTCCAAGACAGAGGTAGAACATGTCGAGCACCTAGCAGAGGTACTGAAGAAGTTGCAGGAGCAGAAGCTATATGCAAAGTTGTCTAAGTGTGACTTCTGGAAAACCGAAGTCGCCTTCCTGGGTCACATCCTTTCTAAGGAGGGAGTGGCTACTGACCCCCAAAAGATTGAGGCAGTAAGAGATTGGCCAAGATCGACTACAGTGAAAGATATCAAGAGTTTTTTGGGGTTAACAGGCTACTACAGAAGATTCATTCAAGGCTACGCCCAGATAGCTGTGCCGCTCACGGGGCTTGCAAAGAAAAACATGAGTTTTGAATTACAGAATAGTGTGAGGCTAGCGTTCAGAAGTTGAAAGAGAGGTTAACTACCGCTCCCATTCTGGCTTTGCCAAAAGCAGGAGTCGACTATGATGTCTACAGCGATGCTTCCCATCGCAGACTGGGCTGTGTGCTGATGCAAGAAGGGAAGGTAATAGCTTATGGGTCTAGACAGATGAGGCCGCATAAGAAGAATTACCCAACCCACGATCTGGAGTTGGCAACAATCATCTTTGCACTAAAGCAGTGGAGGCACTATGTATATGGGAAAAAGGTTAACATGTACACTGATCATAAGAGTCTAAAGTACATCTACCAGCAGAAGAACTTGAATCTGAGACAGCGGAGATGGTTGGAAGTGTTGGAAGATATCCGACACGAAATCAAGTACCATCCAGGCAAGAACAATATGGTGGCTGATGCGCTCAGCAGGAAGAGCAGTTTGTCCCGATTGATCACAACTCAGGAGAAGTTCGCAAAGGAACTTGATCGAGCAGAGATTGAGGTGGTGCTGCAAGGAATAGGGGCTTCATTAGCTCAGTTGAGACTTCAACCCACATTGAGGGATAGGATTATCAACAGTCAGAAGATCGATCCGGAGATTCAGGAGATGAAAGAGCAGGTTGGCACCGGTAAGTTGACAGAATTCCAAGTGAAAGATGAGGTATTGTGGTTTGGAGAGCGGCTGTGTGTGCCAAATCAAGCAGAACAGAAGGAGAGCATTCTACAAGAAGCACATGCCACTTTATTATCTGTACATCCAGGAAGTACCATGATGTACCGGATATAAAGCAGTATTTCTGGTGGTCAGGAATGAAGCAGGATGTGGCTGAGTTTGTCGCCAGGTGTGCAGTCTGTCAGCAGATCAAGGCCGAGAATCACAAACCCGGGGGTTTGTTGCAGCCATTACCCATTTCGGAGTGGAAGTGGGATAATATCAGTATTGACTTCATTACAGGATTGTCCAGGAGTTCCAAGGGCAACATTGCAATTTGGGTGATAGTGGACCGACTCACCAAAATGGCTCACTTTCTGACGATGAAGCTTACTTGGTCTGTGGAGAATTTAGCCGAATTGTATGTCGGGGAGATCGTGAGGCTATATGGAGTTCCTTTGTCGATTGTATCCGACCGAGATGCGCGATTTACCTCACATTTCTGGAGAAGTCTTCAAGCAGCTTTGGGGATGAAGAATGATTTCAGTACTACTTTCCAACCTCAGACTGATGGACAGACCGAGAGGGTCAACCGGGTACTAGAAGATATGCTAAAATATTGTATGTTGGATTTTGGCGACAGTTGGGAAAGGCATTTGGCTCTAGTGGAATTTGCCTACAATAATAGTTTCCAGACAAGCATTGGGATGACACCTTATGAGGCTCTGTATGGAAGGAAGTGTAGAACACCGGTGTGTTGGTATGAAGTGGGGGAACGACAGCTGTATGGGCCAGAGATTGTGCAACAAGCCTCGGAAAAGATTGACTTAATCAGAAAGAGGTTAGTCGACGCCCAGAGCAAACAGAAAGTTATGCCGACAACCGGAGGAAAGATCTGGAGTTTGAGGAAGATGACTTTGTCTTTGTGAAGGTGTCTCCAACCAAGGGAGTGATTCGGTTTGAAAGGGGAGGGAAATTAGCCCCGGGATACATAGGTCCTTATAAGATATTGAAGAGAATTGGGAAGATGGCTTATCGGTTAGAACTACTGGAAGAGTTGGCCCAGGTACACAATGTCTTCCGTGTATCTATGCTGCGAGGCTATATTCTAGATCCGAGTCACCATTTGCCCGAAGTGCTAGATGGTTTGCAGTTGGATTTGAGCTACACTGAGTGTCCAATAGAGATTGTGGATCGACGGGAGAAAGTCTTGAGGAATAAGACTATACCTATGGTTAAGGTCGTTTAGAGAAACCAACTTGTTGAGGAGGCCACTTGGGAATCAGAGGAGAAAATGATGAAAGATCACCCTGAGCTTTTCAAATAAAAATTAGTAAATTTTTTTTTTCTTCTCACTTTGTTTTTCTCACTCTTTAAGTGTAGTTCCAAGGACGGAGCTATTCTAAGGAGGGAATGTTGTAACATCCCGTATAAAATTCTTAAATGAAAAATACATTTCTTATTTTTACACGTGCAACGATATGCAATTTCATCTTATGATTTTTTATTCTCAATTTTATTTAAAAGTTATGCACAATTTCCTTTCATTCATTTTTTTTGCATATTAGAGCCCATAGGCCTAATAGAAGACTCTAAGCTCATTAAAATAAATTAAATAAATAAAAATAGACCAAGCCCACAAGAGAAAGCCCACTAAAAAAAATCCTACAATTAGTTGTACACTTGTCATGTAAACAACATGTACAAATAAATAAATAACAACTAACAAATGAGAGTGTGTGCTTGTGGGTTGCACGTGCACGTAGTGCAACCCAAAAGTCACAAGAAGAGTTAGTCATGCATAAGAATAGGAAGAGTTGGGAGTTTGTGAGAGTAATGGTGAGTGGGCAATTAGTGAAGGGGGGTATGTAGGTTATGAATTAGAACACTTAATTTAAGTAGTAGAAGAGCCTTCTCAAACCCTATAAATACCACCCCCTTTCCTTCATAATCTTGCACCAAAGATCAAAAGAAACAAAAGATAAAAATAAGAAAGAGAGGAAAAGAAAGAGAGAATTGTTTGAGTTCTTACTTTGAGGAAGGAGAGCTTGCTAGGAGAAGAAGAAAGTCTCATTCTTGGAGCTAGGAGCAACTTCTAGGAGTCTTCTTCTACTTTAGAATCTTCATTTGAGGTGGGTGTCTTCTTGAGCTTTCTAATTTATAGTATCATGTATGTGTAGATAAATTGATAGATAAACTTGATAAGCATATGAGTAGTGATTAAATTGAAATGATGATATTTAGAATGAATGCAAGCTAATTGAAATATTTTCATGAAGATAAGTTGAATTGATGTTGTTTAATTGCATGGTAGTACATCTTGATTAGATTAAATGATATGAAAATAGATTTGTACACAAAGTTACTAATTCATGCAAAGAAAGTTATTGTTTTAAATTTTGTTTACACTTTAGAAAATCATATCTAATAAAATAGTTGAAATCTGGAACTAAAACTTTTTAGGGGAGCATCTTGTATATGTCAGTAGCATCTCTTTAAAATTTCATAAGATTTGGAGTTCGTTTACTATTTTAGTAAATTCTAAACTCAAAACTGGTTAGTAGTTGGCTGGTTGCAGGAATTCTGCACACCTTTCAGTTTTAGATTAATTCAGCATTGTAAATGATATAATTTGAGAAGAGTCAGAACTAATAAATTATAGTAGACACGTTAACCTTTCTGAAAAGTCCAAGAACTCAAATTTTCATAAAGAATTGGATTTTATATGAATTTTACAAGGCTGTACAGTAGCAGTATTTCAGTATCTCGACCCCACTGTATATTTTGAAGAATTCAGGGTTATAGATATGGTATTTCGAGAAAACTGATAACTACAAAATAAAAGTAGACTTGTATACCTTCAGTTTTATATAAAGAACGCTAAGTTTTGTGAAGCATACAATTCTATGATTTTTACAAATAGCATGAAATGCAGTTTTCTAACATTGAATTTACTATTTTGCAATGTTACTTAAACGACTTGATTGAAAATATATTCTCACTTTTTAAGTTATGTTTTGGCAAAGTAAAGATCATATTCATGAGTAGATGAAATGTGAACTTAAGAAATACATATATATACACGATTAAGATGTTAAGATTAGTTCAAAATAAATCAAAGGAAGATGAAAGATAAATTTTAAAGAGATTATGTCTTAATCTTAATTAATTTGATTCAAGAAAGTTTTGGATGAATATGAAAAATATTTGTGAAAATGAATAGGTTGAGATTGTACCTATTGATGAATGAATAAGAATGCATGAACGAATTTGAATAAATTATGAATGCATGAAATTTGAGAATATGAATTATAAGGGGATGAGTACCCCAAGTTGTTGAACATGGAAACATGTTAATTCTAGAGGCTTAGTGACACCCAGGTACCTGGCAAAAGTAATGGAAATGAATAATTGATTTTTGAGAAGTGGCCAATATAGGCTGTCGTTCTCGGTATTTTTGTGTAAGACCGGTAGGAGGGTAAACTAGCTCTATGTAGTACTAGTAGTTTACACGTGCGATGCACGTATTAATAAATATAGTTTTTTTAGAAGTAAAAATTCAGACGTAGTCTGGATTTGATCTAAAACCTCATTTACAATAGTTATGCATGTGCATTGCACGGGTTGGTAGATGGACAAAGTACACTAAGGCCTTATCCTATTATAATAGTAGAGATAATTTATTCATGTTCAAACTTAAGAATTAGGCACTAAGTGAAGATGTAATAAACTTGGGCAAACATAAGTGGAAGGCCTCTATATAGTCGGGCGGTGGATTCCGGGACTATAGACCTAGTCGAGCGGTAGATTCTGGGACTGTGGTTGCTTGCGATGGAGGCAAGCCTTAATTGAATCTGGGATTATGATTGATCGGGTGGTGAATTCCGGGATCATGAACAGTCGGGCGGATAGTAGGTCGTACTCCAGTGTATATGTGTATATCGGGGCTAGAGGGACACTTGCAGGATGTTCGCACGACGAGAATTCTGTATAGTCGGGCGGTAGATCTCCGGAACTAGAATCTGTACTCGTGAAATGTCTAAACTTTGTTTTATTACTTGGTAGTTATCATGGCGAGGGATTAAACCCTTTAATGTGGAGTACGTATGTGCTTGCCCTCGGACCTATGTAGTATGGGATGAATAGAATTCGAACAAGTATGCATTAGTGTCATTGTCGTATATACCTGCATTAGGCATTAAGTCATGTCATACACTAACATATCTAGGGTATTCACTCTTTACATTTTTATATGCATTCAAGTTTGTGATTTGTTAAAGTAAGAGATTTCGTTATAATACAGCATAGAGAGGATCGTTGTTTGTAACATTGCGTCGGTTGTAAGAAACTGACGTACCCACAGTTTCATATGCCGGACTTGGATCTTACAAGGAGAATTTGATGCTGATGATTAGTTACATGTTTAAGTTGTTGAAATTGTATATTTATCATATTGTACTTCATTTATTTTCCGTTGCGTTATTGATGTAAAAGATCAATGATGTAATAAAAGTTTCAAAATTCCTTGTCAAATTGTATGAAGTGAAGTGTAGATCCCGTTGAGCTACGAATTACCGTATTTTGGTATTCGGGGCGTTACAACCTCCCACTTCCTGTCTTTTGATGATGATGATTATTATTATTATTATTATTATTATTATTATTATTTTTATTTTTTTATTTATTTATTTTTTAATGAATAGAGGTTAGCTGTCGCTCTTCCTCTTCGTTAAGCCTCCTTTTCTTCTCTTGCTTGCTATTGTATTTATAGGGATCCAAAACGTGGAATTAGGGTTTATTTTTGCAGAAAACCCCCTCTTCTTCATTTATTTATTTCCTTATGTGATTTTCTCTTTATTTCTTGCTTCTTTTTTTTCTTTTTCTTCTTGAAGTACTTGCTGCATACACACAAAATAAATCAAAAATTAGGATTTAAAAATAAAAATAAAATTAATTAGTTTAAATTAATTAAACTAACTAAGAATTATATTAGTTCAATTAAACCCTTTTAAAATTGTTTATTGCACTTTCAGCTCTATTGGCAATTTAAAAATTATATCTTGCTTTTCACACAGCCAAATTGTAAAATTTCAAATTCAACAAATCAATAAGAATTAATAAATCATTATGCTTGTTTTGTTTGTTTATTTTTACCAAAAATCTTTACCTTTTGCATCAAAAAATCTTATTCCTTCAAAAATAATTAACTAACTGAATTTTATGGAAATAAGATAACTTATTAACATAATAGACTAATACCAACAATTTTTATGGATAAATGAGTACAAATATTTATATAAAAATTAGACACATCAAATACCCCCAAACTTAAGATTTTGCTTGTCCTCGAGCAAAAAGTAGAATCATGAATAGGGGAATAATAATCAATAATAGGCTAACTCATCACACTAAGAGATCTCATCATGCAAGCATCAAAATTTCAATTTAATACATTAGCAAATAAAGTAAAACCAAGCATACCCACTTTCTCCGGTCCAATTATTCATTCATAATTCCACACTCAATCATATTTGTCATGCAATTAATGTAATTATAGTATGTAACAACTTCATCTGTGATTTCCTCTTCTCACTACTACGAACCGAGTAGCAAACTAGAGTTTTTTTTCTTATTTTTCTTCTTCTGTCTCTTCTCTAAGTTGTCACTTGTCTTTTGACGCGAATGTAAATATTTGTGATGAATTCACCCGGTTACTCAACAAGTCACAAACTTAGAGTACTTTGCACTCATATTTCAAGTTGCCGTTTGATGTACAAGTAAACATTTGTGATGAAGACCCCTAGTTACTAAGCAACTCAAAACATTGGAGTACATTGACTTTATTTATTCAATTATTTGATCATTATCACTCTATTTACTTAAACTTTGTTTAGGACTAGATCCAAGGGGATAATCACAAGAAAAAGCATCACATTTTTCTTTTATGTATAATCACATGACTCTTACAATTTTGTAAGGAATTTAGAAATTCAATAATCCTAAAGTAAATAAGTATGCTTAATTCTTGCTTTATAATCAATTGTCTATCCTAGCACAATAAACCCAAAAAGTGTAATGGTAAGCCTAATTGCAATCCCTTTTTATTTTTTTTCTTTCAAATATATATAAATAAATAAAATAAATTTATACCCCTTCCCCTAAACTTGAATATCACATTTTCCTCAATGGGAAAGGAAAAACAAAAACAAAAAAAAAAAGCAAAAAGTTCAAAATTTCTCTCCTGATTCGTGTTAAAATTCTGCACGCGCTACGTTCATTGTTTCAGCGATATCTGCAGCTGTAGGTTTCCAAATGGCCTGATTCTTTCTGTTCTGGAAAGCTAAGACAACTTTCTACGATTGCTCTTTGAAACACTTTTCTAGATTCTGACTCCATCCTGCTAAAAAAACAGCCATCAATGTAGGTGTAGAAAAGAACTCCGCCCGGCGACTTCCAAACTCCTGCAATCCTACAAAATAAAATCAATAATTAAAATTTTAATAAACTAACACAAAAAATCAAATCTAATGCAGTAAAAGAAAATATGGGTTGCCTTCCAAGAAATGCTAAGTTTTAAGTCTTCAGCCAGATGTTATAGCTGAGATGGTTATGTAACGCCAAGATCCACACTACAATACACAATGTATTCACCGGCGTTTTTTCGAATATTCACCGGCGTTTAAAAACGCCGGGGAAAAATTCACTGGCGTTTATAAACACGCCGGTGCAAATGCCGCCGAAGCGAGCGTCGCGGAATACTAGGGGTCTACGCCGGCGTTTCTACCGAACGCCGGTAGATCTTGAGTATACACCGGCGGCCAACTAACGCCGGTATATGAGTATTCCTAAGTGCCGTACTTTTCCCCCAATATACATTCACCGGCGGTCAATAAATGCCTCTATATATCTTTACACCGGCATTTTTATAAAACGCTGGTATATATTCAATATTTACCGGCGGTCTAAAAATGCCGGTGTATGTCTATTTTTAAGTGCCCTATTTTCCCTATATACATGCACCGGCGTGTCGTAAAACACCGCTATATTGAGATTCACCGACGTTTTATAAAATGCCAGTTTTTCTTATTGCTGTTGCTGCTTATGGGTACACCGGCGTGTATCGAATGCCTCTCTATCGAAATTTTCAATTGATCAATTGGATAGACCGGTGTTTTATAAAACGCCGGTGTATGATCGTTTGATTTTTCCCCTCCAGTTTTTCATTCGATTTCAATTCACAATTTCATTTCAAAAACCTGTAAACTAATTCACAACTGATTCAACCAATTTCAGTCATATTAATGCGCAATTCACAACCAAACACAAGAATTAAAGATAATAAAGTGTCACACATATTCCATTAATGGTCCAAATTCACCGCAATATTAACACAAAGTGTCATACTTAACAGATACAGTAATGAACATCCCAAATATCTCAGCAATTACTTAAAACAACAACAAGGACATCTAGACTAGGCCGACCACAGATTCATACCCCTCGAGTCGCTTCAGTTCTATTCATCAGAATTTCCTTGATCTGCACGAATCACATTTGATGGATTGATCGGACCGCTCTGTGAAAGAAAAAAAAAATAATTTAGTTCAACACTAGACCACAATACAGAATATACATATTTTTTGAACATGCAAAAAGATCTACCCAATTCATAAAGTCTAAGATCAAAGTGTCAATTGTAAATGCAATTGTCAATGATATATAGAGAGGTAAAATAATTATATTGCAGTGCTAAAAAGCTAGTACTTAATTTTGTTTTTTAGTAATTGTACGTAATAATGTTTATGAAACCCAATGTCTCCATGAAATTAATAGTAAAAGAAATTAAATACAGGAAAACACATATTAAAAGAAAGAGTACAAAAATTGTACTAATTTTGTACTTAAGAATGAATGAAGATGAAGAACAAGATCAAAAAGCCAGTCATAGATGTTCAAACATATTCAAAGAAAGATGAATAACAATTTTTTCAAAGGAAATTAGGTTCACTAGTATCACAAGTTTCACACATATTCAAAGAAATATGCATTACAGGAACAATCAGCTCTATATAGCTCCATATTCATGTAGTTTAAGGGAAAAAAGTAGTGGTTCACATCATAACATCTCTCTATTCCAACTACTCTTTTTTCACTTAATTTTCATGTTACATTCTTCAACACAAACATATTTGCTACCGGAAACTATGTCAAACTAGATAACCTATTTTACTGTCAAATTCTTATAGATATACACACGTAATCTGTATTGTAGCTTCGTCAGCTCCAAAATTCAAAAAAGAAAAAAAAAATAGTTGGAGTATATTATAATAATGGAGATATAAACATGTCCATAAATGTACACACCTTTAAAAACTGATTGGAGGAAGCAGAAGCATTGGAGTTTGAAATGCATGCAGATCAGTGCAGTCCACTAGCAAGTAATAGGAAGAGGGTTTTTCTTTTCTGTATTGAAACTGTGGGCTGATTGAAAAGTCATGCCCTATGCAAATATATATCTTATTCAGTACTCATATTACTGGACTTGACAATCGGCCTACAGATTGCTCTAAATATTGATTCCAATGCTTATTTGTTGCAAATGAGATATCTTTTACACTTGGCGTACATGAATCTTTGCTGTCTTTGGTTGTTTGGTTTGAAAGCTACCAGCCAAGTAACTTAAAACATACAATCCGTTCCATCATCGCAAAAGAAATATATTTAGAAAATGCACATTAAGTTTCTTTGATGTCAAAAATGAAATGAGAGGATCTTGGGTTCTTTAATTGTCGGAATGTTTGACAGAAATCTCAATCCTAAATCAGGTAGTCATGCACAAGGGTTTTAGGTGAAAATTGTAGGAAGTATGACAAGAGTTCCATGACTATATTAGTAGTGAGGATTAGGGAATAAAGTTAGCCCTTATATGTATATATATTTATAATGATGAGAGTCACATACTATATATAATTCTTTATTTTTTATGACACAATCAGATATGATACTAGATTGAGATCATCAAGATCTCTAATACACATTCCCATCCAATACTAGTTACCTTCTAAAATTCATTCCATACCAATACGCTATATATATATATATATATATATATATATATATATATATATATATATATATATATATATATATATATATATATATATAATTGATCAATCTTCTGTTAATTCGCTCTCTATTGATTCGCGAACTTGTAATATCTAATTGATCAATCTTCTGTTGGTAAAAAGAAGATTGTTCGAAAATTACATTAAAACAATAATTATAAGCTCTTCAAAATTACCAACTTTAAGACTTACCGGTGGTGGGACTTGAGATTGCTGCCTTATTAATTGGGATATTTGTTCTTGGAGGAGTGCCACTTGTGCCTTCAATTCTGTCATCTCCTCGTCTCGAGTCCCACTTGAAGTAGATACACTCCGTCCGAATAACCGCGAGGGGGTTGGTCCTAGCCCCATACCACGGACACGTCCATGCCTCTCCTTTCCCCTCACTGCAGTCAAGGCAAGTCGCTGCCGGGTACGAAAGTCTGTGGAAGCTGCCGTACGGTCAGAGTCTGAAGCGGAAGAGATTTCATCATACTTTTTCCGAGCATTAGTCTGTATAAGGACATATAGTCAGAGTTAAAAGCGGAAGAGATTTCGACTATCATTAGCCATTTAAAAAAATAAGCTATAAATCATCAAAAAGTAAAAGCAACTGAAGATATATATAAACAATAAATCAGATATACACATAAAAAAAGATAAGCAAACCATTAAAATAAAACCACTAAAAACAGAAGTATTTCTCCAACATGCAAGTAAGGAAGTTGTGCTTCAAGTTTTCATTGAAGTTCCATCACTCATTGTATTTTATCTTCGTAAATTTTTTGTATTTCCCATGAACGATTATATAACATCTATTTTTTCTGTAATGTAGTATTTTGCATTGCTAACATATAGTATGTTACTTAATCAGAATCGTATCTACATTACTGGCTAGTCCTATGTGGCTGTGGTTTTTAAAACATCACTTCTGAGTTTAGATATGTGCCAGTAAATGCCTTAATGGAATGCTCATCCTTGTGTCTCCAAATATGTGTGTGCACCTGCAAAGTAGTTCTTCTTTAGTATTATCGATGAATTTAATTTCTAGATCATCTATCTAGTCAACTAAGTGTTCTCTTTAATTAGGCTAATTTAGATAACAATGTCATCATGTACTTTGTATTCTTAACGAAAAATGCAAATCCCTCAAATTTAACCATAAGATCCAACATTTGGTGTAGGGACGAAGGCCTTTAATAGCTTAACTGCTTTATGTAACCTAAGGCATTTCTTAAAATAGTTTGGATGTTAAGGAGTATAAAGTGAATTAAAATGTAGGGGCTCTCTGGACATCACAGTCAAATGATCAGCTGAGGACAATAATTTCTGTTTACTTACAAATAGAATTTATTCTCATCTGGACTATCTTCAGAGTAAGTTTATCACAGGATATAGTGCATGGTTTGTTTTCAAGAAGTCTATTGCTCTGATATATAAAATTAAGCTCTGAGGTCTTCCCAACTAAGCTAACCTTGAATAGTTTGGTTATTGCTTTATGGAAGTTCATGCTGTACCTGTCAGCAGAGGTCAGTTGGAATATTTTACAAATGCAAGATAATTCAACAAAGTGATATAAGCTTATAAAATCCAATTTGTTTTCCTTGTAGCTGGTTTTGTCAGTTTATTTTTTTGTGAGTACATGTGATAAAAATGAAATTTAATTTTTCTACCTATTCAGATATCATGTCAATACAAATTTAAGATCAGGCTGCCTAGGAATCTCAAGGATGATGAATTATGGTACATTGCTAGTATATGCCTTTTAAAGAAAATTGATGTCTGAAATAAAAATAATATTGAACTTAGAATTATGTAGCTTCAATATAATATGCTCATTTTTCATTTCTTTAGTTCCTACCCCATCCATTTAATCATTTCGTTCAGTGACGAGCTTCTATTTAAAACATGTTATATATCATACAGGAAATTAGCTGAAGGTGTTGTGTGATTTCTCATAGTTTTTCTATAGCATTCGGTTTGTAGTCCCCTGAGTATAGTGTTTAATGTTTCCAGTCTATATTATAAGCATTGATCTGATTTTGATTCTATTATGAAACTGGGATCTTGCAAGGAATTTTGGTGTTGGTGTTAGTGTTAGTCTCGATGCACTATTGTTAATCAGCTAATTGTGTTAAACAAAGCTGAGAGCTAGAATAATCTGTGTAAGTGCGACATTCAGATTATATTTCTGCCTCATGGGTTAGTTTGGAAACAAATTGCTCATTGCATTATCCAGAACCGGTTAAAAAGATGTAAGACATGTTTATGTTGCATTATTGTTCATGATACAATCATAGAACAAGAAAATGATATGAAAGGCAATGAAATGAATATTCTACAAGTGTTCCAACTCAATTCACCAAATAGTCAACTACCCATCACTAAAATAGTTATAATGATAGTCAATTCTAGATCTGATAGATATTAGTTACTATATAAATGTTTCACTTAGTTCTAAAAATAACCAACATGTTGAGGATTACGTCTATGGCCATCATGTTACGGATTAAGACGAACTAAAGGTTCAATGCATTTAGCCCATATCTTCTACATTTGAGCCTAATTGTCAAATGATTCAGTTTTAGTCAAGCTTCAGGAAACTTGGTAAATAAATTCAACTTTAACACACAAACAATTGACATGTCAAAATCAAAGGATCATTTTACCACAATCCGTTGTGCCTCAGGGGTCGCATACGTCCCATCTTTCGACTTGTGGATGGCATCGAAAAAATCTATATCGCCGAACTCCGTAGGACCCCCCAAATCTTCTTCCTATATATTAGTAAGATGAATTTATTATAAACAAATAACTGTAAGTCAAAACTGTTCAATTTGATTGCGCTTACCAATTCTTCTCAAACGAGAGCAAAGCTCTGTGTACCAGTGGTGTGCAACATAAGCTGCTTTGAACGACTGGCAACACCGACCTCCGCCCTTTTCTGTACATGCCACAATGAAGTTCAGAAAAAATTAATTAGAGTAGCCATACAACCACAAAGTCATTAAATTTTGGTTAGTCATGTAAATACCTGACCGACCGCCGAACTCCCGTAGTGCACAAGGAATTGCCAATCCGAAGGCTCCACCTCGGGTGGCACATCCCTTGCATTATCTACCTCGGACCGATTTTTGTCATAATACCTTGCCTTCAAGTCACTCTTGTAGTCTCTCCACTTTTTGGACAATGACTTTTCAACCCTAGGAGTAAGTGAGTCCGGAAACGAGAAGTATTGCTGCAAAATTTGAGAAGTTTAACAAAAGGATAACTGAAATGCATAAACCAACTAGCATTCATTTATTTATTTTAGATGGAAAATACCTTGATTGTTGTAATTGCAGTTGCCTTTGTCATGGTGGGCACCTTCGGCCAACTCTCGTATGACAAAGGGATTATCCGTGGGTTCCTTGCAATTACCCCAATAAAGGACGAGAATTTGCTTGCATTATCTCCCACCGGTTAACCGACACTTTTTTCCTCCACCACAATCTGTTCGTCGTTCTTAAGTTTATAAACGTCCACCATCTTTGTTCGCCCTCGATGTTTTTTGACAGTGGGCGTGCTACCCTCTCCCTCCTTCGTTTGACTGTCACTATTATGTAACGACTGCTCATCCCCCTGCACTTCGTTGCCATCATTTATGTTGATCCTTTTTTCTCGCCTCGGCATCTTGTACCTATCAAAGATTCAATAAATTCATTAGAGGAGCAAAATTAAAACAAACTATTAAATGAGGCATCTAATTCTGTTTTTAATTACTTTTTTTAAATTTAGCCTATATATTATGTATTGAATTAGAATGTATCAGTGTTTCTAACTTGAAGCATAATCTACATTTGTTCAGATTTAGATGTTTTGCTTGCAGTGTAAAATGGAGATGAGTGTTACAAGCTGAACTCAAAGTGCGATAAAAGTGAAAGTTGCGAAGCTAACAGACTTATCACACTGTTAAGCTCATCAATATCTTACACTTTGTTCCCAAAGAATCCTCTTAGCTGTGGAACTACATGACCAGATAGACATCAATTGAGGACTCTAGAAATTTACTCTACACTGAAAAATGTTTCAATCCAGATTATAGACAGAAGCATGACATGGCTAGTTTTCTTATTATGTTTGGTGACTGTTCGGAAGAACCCTTTTTTTCCTGAGAAATTTCAACTGGATTTTACCAAACTGTGCAATTTTTAAACAAAGAAAGCTCTAATTGGTAATGTTGAATCCAAATTGTAGAATAAGTAGAGAGCTTATGAGATAGCTAGTATTATAGCATACAACAGCAGGGTTAAAAAAAAGAAAGGTCTTGTTTACAACCAAGAGACTATTTCAGTCATAAGAAAATGATGATAATACTAGACAACCAATAAAGTCCCTGATGCTTAACTAAAAAACCGTTAATTATGATCTAAATAACAAAATGCTGAATGAACAACATCAATACTTCAATAACAAACCAACATGTAAGGAGGCTTAAATAATGCTATAGCTTTCCTCCATCAGAGTATTACTTAATCTCTTCATCGTCTTTCTAGAAAGCAGCAGGCAAATCCAAAACATATCGAGAATGAGTTTTGCACCTATAGAGTTACATATCAAGACATTTAAGGCCCTGGCAGTTGGGATGTTTAGATTCATATTCACCAATGCAAGCAAAATAAATCTAGAAGTCATATGTATATATCATAAGCAACCATTGAGAGCCAATAGGTCAATGAAATTAGTGATCCAACTAACATTCTCAAAGCAAAGGCTTCTGTGGATGTTACATAATTGTCGTTCTATTATAAGATATTATAATCAAAACCTTTATTTAGTAGGATTCTGGGAAAGGTTTCGCTAGTATTTTCTAGATTATGGGAAGCAAAAAAGTTGATGGTAATTTTCCGTAATTAAGCAAGCCATTAAGAATGATATCTTGATGCTGAATTCAGCATAAAAAATGGTACCGAACATGCCCAATTTCTCATATACTCTCTTTATGTGCATATTCAAGATAACGTGCAGAGACTCGGTTTTAAAAGTGATGAGATGCTTATTATACTTGTACAGTGGAGTGTGTCGTTTAACTCGGGCATACTTTTACCCTTGTTAAACCACACAGAAGATAGTGATGATATGAGTATGTCTGCGAAAATGTTTCAACACCATCCAAACTCCAATGCATAGTAATTTAATATAACACACAGAATAAATACGGGAGAGTGAATGTAATTAAACACAAACGGTTGAATTCATGTTCAGAAACAAATGGAATGAGTACATCACACAAAGCTCCCTCAAACCTCACACAATATGCAAAACATAATATTACAACAAGATTTAAGACACGAAAATTACAGGACATATAATATTAAGATTGAAAATCAAGTAAACTACAATACGACATCTTCCAATACATCACCCTCTCCTCCATCCTTGCAGGAGCCAAGTCCCGCAAATTCCTCCCTCGGTTGTGTTTACATCAAACATAGGAAATTGTATGGTATTAACACAGCAGGCCATATGCTGTATGTACTACTCATTTTTCTAAAAGGGTTGAAAACCATCACTAGCTAATCCAAGTCTCACATTCAGAGGATCTTCTGTAAAATCGGGATATCTTTCATCAAATTTTTTTCAAGATTGAGAATCAGCAGGATGTCTAAGAATTCCATCATTAATGCGACCTTCAGCATGCCATTTCATATCAGAAGAAGTTTTCGAAGACATAAACAATCTTTGTAGCCTAGGAATCAGAGGAAAGTAACGCAATAGTTTGGCAGGCTTCTTTCTCTTACTTCCCTTAGTAGATCCACTAGCTTGATAGTCTTGATTTGGTGTTTCTGACCATTTCGAAAAACCACAGACTTTGCAATTTTCCAGACTTTTCTTACCTCTCGTGAAAAGCATACAGTCATTTGGACATGCTGTTATCTTCTCATACCCTAGATCGAAAGAATTTAGGAATTTTTTGATTTTATAGGCGGAGTTTGAAATACAGATTTCTGGAAATGCTTCATTCAACAGTTCAAGTAGCATAGTGAAGGACTTAGCAGACCACCCGTTTAAACTTCTAATCTGAAATAATCTGACAATGAATGAGAATTTAGAGAATTTGGTGCAATCGTGGTACAGCGGAGTACCAGCATCTTCAAGCAACTTAGCGAAGGATTCTTGTTGTTTATTATTTTCAGAGCCGGGGTCAGGCATTTCCTCGTCCACCCCACCAACAATGTGTGATGTTTCTGTTGACTCATTATGAACTTGGGTTGTTGGATTATTGGTGTGGAAAGAAACATTATGAATCCCCAAGGCGTCTTGCACCAAAGCATGCATCTCATCGGGAACACTTAAGTCTTCGTTCACTAAGGGCTCATCTGCATTTTCTAATACAACCGGACAAACAAGAGCTGATGTATGATCCTCTCCATAACAAAACCACCGTGTGTACCCTTAAAGAAAACCTATTGACAACCAAATGTGTATGTACTACGTCACATGTCCTCAAATTACAATTTGTACACCGGAGGCATGTACAAAGAATTAGGTTGGGATCACGGAAATGTCATTTGGCAAAGATAATAAAATCTTTAATACCATCCCGGTACTCCTTGGATAATCGTGGTTTACTAATCCAACTTCTATCCATTATAACAATAGCACACAATCTGAAATTAAAATTTGATATATTAAATAGTATTAGATTTAAAAGGCATTTTTTATAAATAATTTCACCTTTTTTAAAACCATCCCTAGTTGCAATTAAATAAACGATATAACAATTAACTATAAAATAAAGAAATCTCAGTCCAAAAAATGTATAAAAAAGAATTAAATCTCAATACAATCTACTCTATTCACATAACCCTAAACTACCTTTGTAGAAATTATGTCAACCACCTTAGTGGCATTTTATCGAACACCTTGTGTTCGAGTGTAATATCGATTCGACTATAGTCTCTCCTGAATTTGGCTTTCCGTTCAAGGAGATGATGATGGTAAAGGGTATTTGCTGTTGAGAGGAATAGGGCGAATAACGAGGGCGTCGTGCTGTAAATATGATAACAAGAAGATCTGATGACTCATGAACTATTTTGTTCATGGCTACTAATAATCTGTTACTTATCCCAAAATAATAATAATAATAATAATTATCTCTATACCTCAAAACAAATTTTCTCATTTAACGTTAATTAAAGTGGCTCAACTGGGAATGAAAGCTTATCAAACAATTTTCAGTAATAGATGAAACTTGTATAAGATCTTTGTTGTACCAATCTAGACATGACATCTTCCAGTCCATAAATTTAACAAGGATCTCCGTATGTACTTCAATATTATATCATGTAAACCTTACGATTAGTTGCTTGCAGTTCAAAATATCTCAAATATCTTAATCATAGAGCAGAACCTTACACAAGGAAAAATGTGAACTATTAAAGAACAATGTCAAAAGGTATCCATCATCCCAAATCACCAACTCCAGATTTACATTTATTCATAGTCTCATAAAACACCCATCCCTAAATACCACAAACAAATTATATTCTCCTCTATTATCAATTGTCAAGCACTCACTGTACACAATGATGGACAACAACTAAAAAATGCAAATTTCTTATTTAACTACCTGAGTTTACTCCATACTTGCATGACATCTCAAGCATCTAAAATATAGTCTACAAACTTTTCCTTATCAAAAAAACAAAACAAAACAATCAAAAAAGCTACCCATTCTTCCAAATGCGCGCAATTGAGAGCCAGAGGCAATGTCAAATCCTCACCAAATGTCAAAACACCTAAACCATGGACCAAATGACATATCTAACACAGAATTGGAACCATTAAATGCAATTTCACAAGATAACACATCAATCTAGTAAACCCACTTAATTCCATAGCCAAGATCTCATCTCGCGAGGCGTCAAACATCATTATGCAATCAAAAAGACCTTCATGTTCTAGTTCACAGTATCACAAACACAATATGTCCAACATACTTTGTAAACAGTAACGGATGAAACATAAACGAAGAACTCTTCCATCAGGAACATGTTCTCATGACATCCCAAGCATCGAAAAAAAAACGACAAGAATAAAGCATTATACCATTCAATGTCGAAGTTGTTGACAGTGGGGGGACTGGGGAGGACTCAGGCCGGCGACGACGGAGGCTACAGAGACGGCGACGGTGGGGCCTACGGGGATGGCGACTTTTCGAAGGAAACTCGGATCGGGAGTTTTGGGGGGTGAGAGAGAGTCTGAACTAGCGTTAAAGAGATGGAGGAGTTGTCGGAGGACGCAAGAACCTACTCTGATGGCGGAGGATTTGTCTCGAAAATCGAAGAAGGGAAAGAGGGAGAACGATGGCGACGCGCGCGAAAAATTAGGGCTGGAAAAAAAAAGCGAGCGAAATGTTAGGGTTCGCGGGGGATTTATCCCAGTTAATTCACCGGCGTTTTTATTAACCAACACCGGTGAATGGGAGAAGATTTGTTTGGTACATTTTAGCTGCCTATTCGCCGGCGTTGTTTATTAAAATGTCGGTGAATATTATCCTTCACTGGCATTTGTATAAAAAACGACGGTGCATATCATAATTCCCCTGCATTTTATAGAGGCCGCCGGCGTATAACCATCCAATGTGACGCCCCATTCCCGGTCTCTTCCTACCCCGGCGTGACTAGTAAAATGCCGGGGTATATACGCCGGAGTACCAAGCAAATGTTGTAGTGGGCCAACAACATACGAGCCTCTTTTCCAATAGTTCTCTTCATATGTGGATTATGTTTTCTATGTGCATCCGTCAAGCTTGATGATAGCGGCTCGAATTTTAGTCGTTTCTTTCTTGAAGATGGAGTCCTTGATATCCCCACCTCTTTGAATTTTTGCTGAGAAAATGGATGAATAGATGGTGCAGCATCCAAATACATAACATATTCAAAAATATTTTCTTTTTCAAATTCAAGACTTGTTGAATTTGTTGGATATACTTCGATTGGTAACTATTCAACTTCAGTCTATGTTTCTCGCCCACAATTAAATCTGTTTCACTTACTTGAAAACACGACTGTTCTTTGGCAGAAAACTTCATGGATTTAAAAACATCAAACGTTACTTGCTCAAGCTGTGTTTGTTCCTCCACAATTGGTTTGTACTCTTCTTCCTTTTCAACCACATTTTGTTCGCCATTTTCTTCTTGTGGTTGCTCAATTGTCCTCCCGCTTCTTAGTGTTATTGCTTTGACATGCTCATTGGGATTAACCACTGTAGGTCTTGGTAATGTTCCTGTCGTTCTTTCGTTAAGAATATTTGAAATTTGACCAATTTGAACCTCAAAATTGCGAATTGAAACTGAAGTTGAAATTGCAACATTTTGGATTGCCAAATCTGTCTTCTGCATGTATTGCTCTGTCTTCTGCATGTGTTGCATGAACATCTCTTCAAGTGTCGGCTTCTTTTCTTGTTGTTGAAAATTTTGAGATTGTCTAATTGCTCCTCCTTGATCGTTGTTCCAAGAAAAGTTGGGGTGATTTCTCCATCCTGAATTATATGTGTTTGCATAAGGATTGTTTTGCCTTTGAAAGTTTGACACAAAATTTGCATGTTCGGCATTTGATGGAGCAAAAGGGTTCTCCACTTGGCAATATGCACTTGAATGATTTTCCGCACAAAAATCACAAATAATATTAGTTTGAATAGCATTAAAATTTATATTGCCTAATTGTTTAGATAAAGTAGCAATTTGTGCAGTTAAAGTAGTAATAGGATCAAGTTTAAAAACTCTAGCCACTTTTCTTGGCATTGTTCTCTCTGAAGACCACTGGTAATTATTAGATGACATCTCCTCTAAAAGCTCATAGGCTGCTTCATGATTTTTGCTCATAAGTGCACCTCCAGCTGCTGCGTCAACCATATATCGATTTGTAACTCCCAAACCATTATAAAATATTTGAATTTGTAGCCATTTCGGAAGTTCATGATGAGAACACTTTCTCAATAACTCTTTATACCTCTCCCATGCATCATACAAAGACTCGGTCTCAAATTGAGTAAATGTGGTAATATCATTTCTTAGCTTCGCTGTCTTTGCCGACAAAAAATAATTAGCTAGAAATTTTTGTGCAAGTTCCTCCCAAGTAGTAATACTACCGGGTGTAGAAAATTTAGCCAAGTCTTTGCCTTATCTTTTAGTGAAAAAGTAAAGAGTCTCAATCGAATTGCATCATCTGATACTCCATTATGCTTGAAAGTGTCACAAATTTCCAGAAAGTTTGCAATGTGAACATAAGGATCCTCGTGCGATAGTCCCCAAAATTAAACAATCCATGAGTTGTTTGCTTCAATTGCATAGCATAATCTCTCAAAGCCCTGTTTTTCTCATTGTTCGCCATGATAATGTACTTGTATGTCCTGAAATATAAGTATTAAAAAAATAGAAAAACTAAAAAAAAAAGTAAGTCCAAAGAAAATAAAGAGGTAAAATAATAAAAATATAAAATATAAAAAAAGATCCAAACTAGTAATAATCAAACAATTTTCAATATCAATAAAAGAATAACTAGTCCCCGGCAGCGGCGACAAAAACTTGATGTGAATATTTGCAAGTGTACAAAATCGCAACAAGTAGTATAGACAAGTGAAAAGAGTGTCGAACCCACAGGGACTAATTATTTTATTGAGTATCGAAATTTCTAGATTAACTACTATTTGGAAAATCAAAATTAAGAAAGAAAGCAACTAAATTAAGTTAATCTAAAGACTTAACTAAATTAATTAAAAAGGAGCGGAATCTGAAAATTTGTTATTTATTAATTGCAAAATTAATTCTAGGGCTTTCGATTTCACTTAGTTTATCAAACACAATTTATAATCCCATGCGAATAAAAAGATTATTTTTCCAAGTTGTAGACCAAAATTCCCAAATTATTCAATATTCTCTCTCAAGCAATATCAAAAATATTCTCAACTAATTATTTGTCATAGTTCATGCACAAATTACTAACTGAAAAATCATTAAGATCTATGGATTTCTTAACGGTCACATTAACAGCGGTTCGCTTTTGTAACGGTGTTTAATTTTATAAATTCAAAATCACAAATTACCAGTTCGGTCTCTCCATGATTTAATAGATCATAAAAAAGTCGGTGAACCAATTGTAAGCATTAAGATCAAAAATCAAACACCCAACCATGGAAAAATAGAAAAATAATATGGAATTAAAATTGTGTTCTCAAAACTAGGCTACATCAAAGCCCTAGAAAAATAAATTTAGTTCATATTAAAATTGCAACTAACAAATACTGTCTTGGATTGCATAATAAAAAATTAGAGAAAGAAAAAAAAAAGATACAGGAAGAACTGTTCTGTAAAAAAAAATGCAAACCGAGATGCCTCGAATTGCGTGCCGCCAAGTCAGCAAAGCACAAAGGAAAATAGTCTGCTGTCTCGTCTCGAAGTTCGAATCTGCTGACGTCACGTAGTTTCGTCGCTGTCGTTTTCCGCGCACACGTCAGCGCCACGTCACCCTGGCCCCCTCTCTCTCTTCACATGTTTTCCACTTCTGTCCTGCTCCTTTCTTGCGCTAACGTCACGCTCCACGTCACCGCATCTGCTCATTTCTCCTTTTGTCTTGGAGTTCGCTGCCGTCAGTGCCTCCTCTCTCTTGCATTTCTTCTCTTGAAGCACACGCCCGCCAATGCAACACACCTACCTCCCACGTCCTGTCTTTTGATGATGATGATTATTATTATTATTAATTTTATTTTTTTTAATGAATAGAGGGTAGTCGTCGCTCTTCCTCTTTGTTAAGCCTCCTCTTCTTCTCTTGCTTGCTATTGTATTTATAGTGATCCAAAACGTGGAATTATGGTTTATTTTTGCAGAAAACCCTCTTTTCTTCATTTATTTATTTTCTTATGTGATTTGCTCTTTATTTCTTGCTTCTTTTCTTTTCTTTCTCTTCTTGAAGTATGTGCTGCATACACACAAAATAAATCAGAATTTAGGATTTAAAAATAAAAATAAAATTAATTAGAATTAATTAAACTAACTAAAAATCATATTAGTTCAATTAAATCCTTCTGAAAATTGTTTATTGCACTTTCAGCTCTATTGGCAATTTAAAAATTATACCTTGCTTTTTACACAGCCAAATTGTAAAATTTCAAATTCAACAAATCGATAAGAATTAATAAATCATTCTGCTTGTTTTGTTTGTTGATTTTTACCAAAAATCTTCACCTTTTGCATCAAAAAATCTTATTCCTTCAAAAATAATTAATTAACTGAATTTTATGAAAATAAGATAACTTATTAACATAATAGACGAATACAAGCAATTTTTATGGGTAAATGAGTACAAATATTTATATAAAAATTAGACACATCACCTACGCCGCTCCCCCTCCACCGCAAGCAGGGAGTTCACCACCGTTGCGTATGTCAGGCAGGGCTTCATCGCCCTTTCCTCCCTTTAACACTCGGTCTTCTCACATACCTCACACTGGCTCCCCTGGTTGCAGCGCATCCCCCCACCATCTGGCATTCCTCACCTTCTGCTCTCCTAGTCGGAGTTCACTCCCTTTCGACCGGACTACCCTGTCTTCCCTATCCTCCCTTTGGTCCTTCTTCTCTATGGGCATGGCCAGGGATAAGGCTGGGTCATATCCTCCTCTCCGGCGTCAGTGAAGCAGTGGCACCTCCTCCTCCAGTCTAGGCTGGAGGATCGGCTATGGGGATCATCTTCCCGCCTACATTGGCCCTGTCTCTCTTTCACTTCTCAATTTTCTCACCTTGACTTGATTTCTCTCTCATCTTTTTGCTATTTGTGAGAGCTTCTCCCAAGAAATTTTAGAGAGAGAAAACTCTTTCTCCTTATTGTTTTGTCGATCCATATTTTCTTTTCTTATAAAAATTTAAGAATATATTTTATCTTTTCTTTAAATTTGGCAATAGATTCTCTTTATTAAAAATTTGCAAATTTGCGGAAAAATATTTTATTTATTATTTGGCAATAGATTTATTTTCAACTTAGGAATTTGCCTAATTTTTATTATATTTTAGGGCATTTAATCTTTTCAGGTGGAGAACAACACACCTTAGTTATATAAGTAGATAAATCAAAGAAAGTGGTTTGGATTAGTGCAACCCTTCATTTCTTCTACCTTTATTTTTTATTTTCACATTCCCTTTTTATCTACTCTTATTATAATAACTTTGTGAACATTTTGAAATATTTTCATTAAGCGAAATAGTTATTTATGTAAATCACCCTTAGGAGGGTGAATAGGGTGATTGCGCGGAAATTCAAAAAATTTAAAGTAAACAAGTAAAATAAAGAGATAGAGTTAGAGAAAGCAAACACAACAAAGATGCGAGATACATCGATTTAAGTGGTTGGGCCCCCATGCTTAATCCACTACTCCCTACTTGAAGCAATTCTCCACCGCAAGTGTTCCACTACACCTAAATCCCATACAAGAGTTGTAACACCCCGTATTTCTTGGAGTATATAATACTAGTATAATATATATATATATAATGATGGCATAATGGTAAATATGATGAATGGCAAAGTTGTAATAATGGGAAAATGAATTAAATGTGTGTGAGATGGGAGATTTGGTTGTGCTTTGTTGACAGCACGTGAGTGACGTGTTGCTGCCAGGTGAGGCCCCATGGGTTGTGCCTTGCACGTAGAAGAGAGAGGAGGGGGCTATCTTAGTCCCACATTGGTAGGGAGCAAGAATAATCAATAATTAAATATAATTGCCCATGATCAAAGGTCACCAATAAGCTACAGCACCTTTTGAGAGGCAGCCTGTGATGGGAAGTTGTACTAATAAATAAGTAAAAAATAAATTGTCTGGGTTAGGGCCGGGGTGTTACAAGTGTAATGCCCCGATTTTCATTTAATGAAAATTATTTTATTTTGCACGTAGCGTGCACGTGCAATATTTTGATAATTATTTTCATTTTGATGAGTATAGATATTTATATATGTGCTCTTTAATTATTTTTGTATAAAGCCCTTTTTTTTCAAATAGACAAAAAGCCTTTCTTTTAAAGCCCAAATTGAATTTATTTATTTTCTTTTATAAACTATTATTATTTTGGCCCATAAACTAAAGCCCATGAGCTATTTTATTTTTAAATACAACTTGTAATGTAGAATACAATTTAAAGATTTTTTTTTATGTACAAATTTTTAAATGGAGACCAAGTTGCATGCACGTGCACTACACGTACACGTGCAAATTGCACCTTTGGAGTAGGCCGGTTTTAAGCTTTTGGAGGGAAAGGAATTTTTCAAGTGGAGTCATGGTGATGGTGGTTACTTGATCATGGGTAGTTAGTGTAACTCTTCCTTAAATCATAGCCATTTGTTCCTAACTCCTACTTCAATCCTAGCCATCCATTTTCCTAAATTTTAGTATAAATACCCCCCCCCCCCTAGCCTAGTTATTCTTGTGCTAACTATTTCCTTCAAACCTATAGTTCAAAATACATTATCTAGTAGTTTATTAAGTGAGTCAAAAGATTGAGTTTGTGTGAGAAATTGTGCTTGCATCAAGAAGAAGGAAGGGCTGGCATCAACAAGGAGCTCTCGGTTTGGCTTGTGGAGTGCTCGGGTCTTGGCTTTGTGGAGGCTCGTGTGCGCGCATCTAGGAGGAGGACCGCTCTCGTGGCAAGGACATTCGTTTAGGAGGTTGCTAGTTGTATTTCTCTCCAAATTAAGGTGGGTAATTTTCCGTATTTCTAATTAGGAAGCATGCTAGTATTAAATTGAATGATGATGCACGAAAAAGATTAATAAGAGTACACTTTAATTAGAAAAATGACCTATTGATTGATTGAAATGTGATATGAAATTGAATGTGGTTCCATTATTAAAATTCAAGTTGTGTACGAATTGATTGTAGCCATGGATTGCTTGAAGAAAATTTCATGATCTACATCAAGAATTATATGCAAAAGTTAGTAGATTGACAATGCTACTTTATGTGTTTAAATGGATCTTCGTGATAATGTTGAAATGAATGAATTAAGGTATAGATTGTATGTTTGGGAAATGATTAAAAACAGAGAATTAATATGAAGATTGCTAATAAAGAGATTAGTGATGTTAATTTGTTAAGAAATGTTGAAAAAGAAGAAATGTGGTAGTGATAGTTTATAATTTGAATTAATTGTATGAAAAATATGTATTAATTATTGAAAAAATTATTTTCTATATACTGGAGTATAATTTATGATGGTATTAGTCAATCTGAAAATTTACAGCAAATTTTATAAAAGCAAAATGAAATGAGAGCTTGTTGAACATCGAAATGTTTTAATAAACAGGGAGAATCGATTTAAATAAACTTCAAGTTGTAACCATGACAACCTGAGCGTATAGCTTACGTGGTCGGGATGCTCTTATTCACTACAGTATTGGGCGGGTCGATGGTTCGATTCCCAGTAGCATCGCATATTTTCTTTCGTCTTTTAAAAAATAAAATGAAATGCAGCCGAGAGCATTTAATGCTCTCAGCGCTTTTCTATACCGCTGGCGCAAGTGGCCTAGTGGCCTGTGCTTTCGGCGTGCTTCTCTCTGGTTGTGGGTTCGAATACTGGGCTCGGCCAGTATTTAAATTGAGGGGAAAAAAAACATTTTTTTTGGGATTTTTGATGATGGAAAAAATATGTTTATTATTTTAAAATTATGAGGGACTTGTGAAAAATAATTTGAGAATTATTTGCATGAAGTAGAGTATGTTTTGAGAATAAATGTATAAATAAAACTATGGTTCTACATTTATATTTTTGTGAAGTTATAATTTGCAAAAGAACTTGAAATGAAGTGTTAGAAAGACAATTTAGCAAAGAAAGAAATTATATGAAGTGATGTGAAGTGATTTATTCTCATTGGAGAATAGTATGAAAATTATGAAATGTGAATATTCAATAGTGTTGTGATTATATTGATGAAATACACAAGGAATAATTGAATTCCATGTATGGCTATGGACTTATGAATAAATTAGAGATTATGCTATTGAAAAAGAAAATCTGTTATGATTATGAAAATGAACTTATGAGCTAGAAATGCTCAATTTTGAAAATTGTGAATTGGAATTGAAACAAAAGAGTAGCTAAGTCTCCCCCGGCATTTGGAAAGAAATGAAATGAAATTTGAAATGAAGGACCAAGGTTGGTCTTGTTTGAATGAATGAATAAGTCCGGTTTAGTGGAGAGGCTAACTCTAGAGCTTGGATTTTGTTCATGATTCTGATAAAAACTAAGGATTAGTACATAGTGGAGACGTGATGAAAGTGAGAGAAAAACACGAGTATGAGAACTAGAGTTTACGGTGCGGGTGTGAGCCACAGAATGCATGCTTGATGAGTCAAGACATGGCGTGGGCACAACTCAGTAATGATCGGACTTTAGCCACGCTTGTGGGGTGTTTGGTGACTGCAAGAGGATCGTGTGCCATGAAGGAGGCTGAATTGCCACAGAATGCATGCTTGATGGGTCAAGACATGACGCGGGATTCCCCTCCAGGTTTTCTGTACACGAGCTTGTACTCATAGATTATCTAGGATACTCACCGTAGTTACAGTAGTAGATTAAGACATGACGAGGGATTGAACCCTACAAAGATGAAGAACGATTAAGAGGCTTGTCCTCGGACCTATGTAGTATGGAATGCATAGAATCCGAACAAGTGTGCATTAGTGTCATGTAATATAAATAACTGCATTAAGGACTAAGTGCACCATCACAACACGGCATCAATAGGGTATTCCCTTTAGTTTGATATGTGACAAGTTTGTGTTTGTTAAATATGGAAAATAAGTTATACTATTTCCGGCATAGAGAGGATGGCCGTGTATAATGTTCGTCGGTTGAATAAACTGACGTACCTACAGTTTTGTATGCAGGGTATGTAACACCCCGCAAAATTGGAAATTATAATTTTACCCCTGTGTGTTACGCACGTGTTTGTTTCGGTGCGTGCATTTAGGCGTATCCTTTCTCAAAACGAATTTCATAAAATGTGTGTGCATTTATTATAAAATTTTAATTTGAACTAACTTTTACTTAATAATATAGTATACAATATATAGTGCATAGTATATAGTATGACAATTATATGTATGGTAAAATGTATGAAATGTGAAATGGATTAAATGGAAATGACTTGGTTTTAGTTGGGGGCCCACGTTAAAAGACTTGGGCTGTCATGGTCTGGATTTCATTTGTGAAGTGATGAAATGGTAATATGTGCATTTGGAGTGGGCCCACGGTGGAAAGAGAAGTACCCAGCAAGTTGTGCTTGCTGTTGTGCTTTCACTTGATGGTGGGCTTAGTGTTTAGTGTAAATTGAATGGAGGCCCACCTACAAATGTTGTATTGTGTGCTTGTGTATGTGCACACTTGATGTTTTTTTCTTTTTTGGCCGGGTGGTACCAAGTGGGTGACCAGATTTTTTGTAGTGGGGAGAGGAAGAGGTAGGTGTTGGGTTTTCGGGGCATAAATGCAGCGGATTGAAACAATAAAATCGAAACCCAATCGCAGGATCCATGCAAAACAAGATGTTTAATTCGTAGTTATGAACGTTTACCTTAAAACGAAGCTTTAACAGTTGAGAAAGGATGACTAATGGAGGTCCAAGCTCCTTGAATCACCACGCATCCCGCTCACGCGATCTACGCTCTATCGGTATCCACACGAACACTTGGTCTTTGAAGGAGCGATGTACTAGCATCCGAAAACCAAATTCTCTCTATCTCCATCTTCTTCTCTCAAAACGGCTAGGGTTTTTTCTCTAAGCCTTAAAAAACTAATTTGAGAGTTTAAGATCTTTATATAGAGAGACAAATCTGGTTTTTCTAAAGCCCAATCCTATTGGGCTTTTATTAAAATTAGAATCCCTAATTAAATAAATAATTAAGTCAAACTTAATTAATATTCTAATATAATTCTAATTCTAATCATTAGTAAATTTGAAATTATATTTAATTAATTAATTAAGTCCCACTTAATTAATATCATAAATAAATTCAAATTACTATTTAATTTAAATTCATAATTTAAATCAAATCTCCTTCAAGCGTTCTTGTGTGTGACCCTTTAGGTTATTATTACGTTGGAAATAATTTTAATATCCAATAATAAAATTATAAACAATGAGCGGCATCTAGTAATACATCATTGCTACCCAAGTAATAATAATAATTGGTGATCCAATAAAACCTTTCGTGATTAATGTTTCCGTGTAATATAATCCCTTTAACCAAATATTATAAATTAAACTCGAAGCATGTTCTCAGTCATCCTCTTCAACATTTAATCCGGGTTTCCTTGATCAATGAGTAGACTATTAAAACAAATCATTATTCGAGCATGGCCATGCATTTCATAGTCTCACTCAATCAAGAGGCCAATAATATCTCTCCTAATTATAGGAGGGTTAAATCCTTTATCTATCATTCATATTTCTCATACGACTCATAATATACCCGATGTCCACTTTTATCATCACCCGGTCAAAGGTAACTTTTAATGTAGTCAAAGTATATTAATCCTCGTATAGAAATATAATGATCTCAAGTCAGAGGATCATTACACCATTATCACTATGAGTCTTTCTTATGACTTTATTTAAATATGAAGAATCTCACTGTGGGTCTATCCAGTGCCATGTAGAATCTTACATGCACCTATGTTCTTGACTTTAGTATCACTATACCTATGACCAATGAGATGTGGTCATCAGTCAACAAACATACTAATCTTCATGCATTATTATTGTCCCATAATGACAATGCTTGATTAGGGATATTTAGGAATATAAACACTATTCATATAATCTCATTTTTAAGTCACATACTTAAAGATATAGAATACGTATTATATATTCCAAGGACATTTATTACTCTAACATTTTTATCGCAGTAAATTAAGACATAATAAATTAACATATAATAATCAATAGAACACAATCATTAATTAACAAAAGTATTTCCTAGAAGCACAATCACATTGTCTCTAGGGCACTAACACTAACAGTAGGGAGGTTATGGGAGTTACAAATGTGAAGAGGTGGACAAATGAAAAGATGGGAGTTTGGGAAGTTATGAAATGTGAAAGGTTGGAGATTAAATTTAGTAATTTATTAGGTGTGAAATTATGCAATTAGAACCCTAGCAAAGACCTATAAATAGCCCACCATTCTACTATCTTCTCACACCAAAAAGTAATCAAGAAATAAGGGAAAGGAAAAGAAAGAGAGAAGAGAGTTTTGTGCTTGGAGGCCATTGCTAGGAGGAGAAGAGGAATTAGGAGTCTTGGAACTAGAAGTGGTGATCATTCTTTCAATTGTTCAAGCTTTCAAGGTGGGTGTTCTCCTACTTTCTAATTTTTAGAATGTGCATGAATGAGTAGTTTTGAGGTGATAAAATAGAATAACTATACTATGAATGTGGTGAGACTAATAGTGAATCATGCTATGTTGACAAATGGATTAACATTATGTTTGTGGGTGATCATATGCTTTCTAAATTGTAGGGACTTGCATGCTTGATGAATAATAAAATTTTGATATCCTAATTAGAAGATAAATTCATGTTTCTCTTTATGTTTGATAAGTTGTAGAAATGCTAATATTGATTAAGGAATTAATCATATGGATCATGTTAGAATATTTACCGATTTGTATGATTTGTTGAATTATAAATGTCAAAATTTATAACTTATCTCTACGTGATCCTACGAACAATAATTTGATGAGAACAGTTTAAATACAGAATAGACCATACCCGATACAAATAAATTATAAAGCTGACAGAACACATATTATATATTCTATACGTTGTAAATATATAATCAAATTATGATACCACAGTACATTCCAAATTCGGTCTCATTCTATTATATTGGAATATGTTTATCTGAACATGTGGAATATGAGTATGATCTGTTTTATAAATCTCAATTGCATAATTACATTTGAAATTCCACTATATTTAAACTGGATATGAACTTCACGACTATTGATAAGATCCTGTGTATAGTCTGCAATTAAAATATTTTGAAATGCTCGTGCTTTGGGCGCTTATTGTGTGTTTGGGTTGGGCTTTGACCGGGTTTGACCAGAGGGAGCCAGGTTCGAAACCTGAGCACTTTTTAAATTCTTCTAAAACTCTTTTTGCATATAAAGAATTGAATAAAAGAAATCTTAGAGTATAAAGTCTAGTTTTGATATAAAAATGACATGGAAATACTAAGAGGTAAATTCTTGTATATTTTTTTTTGAGGTGTAAAAAGAAATAAATTTTTGAGAATAGAATCATGTGATGGAAAGTAGTATTTCGATCTTTTAAGAATAATTACACTTGAATCATGTTGAAGAAATAGTCTGTGAATTGAAATATTGTGATAAAACTTAGATTTGTTACAACAAATTCATGAAATGAACTTGTGGTTGTGATTGATCGAATAGATCATGAATAGTGGCAAGATATGATTTTGTGAATGAATTGAAAGATGAAATTATTTAAGTTTAAGACATGATTATTAAAGGGTGTGTGTACCCATGTTTCTTGTACATGAAAGTTTATGATTAAGAATTAGTAAGACCTCGGTTACCGGTAATTTTGAAAGAAAGATTTTGAGACTTGATTTCGAGATAATGCCGTCGGGCGATCTCGTATTTTGTGAACAAATCCGGTATGAGGTAAAACTGATTCTAGGGTGATAACATATTCATGTCTTGAACTAAAAATAATTAGGCACTTAGGTGAAGATGTAATAGACTTGTGCAAACGTAAATGGGTGCTTCTATATAGTCGGCGGTGGATCTCCGTGGCTATAGACCCAGTTGGTGGACTGTGGTTGCTCCGTAGGAGATGGACTGTATTTTATCTGAGACTTAGGGTAGTCGGCGGATGTTTACCATACTCCAATGTATATGTGTATACCGAGGCTAGAGGGGCATTTACGGGATTATTCTCACGATATAATAGCCAGGGAGGCTGGGATCTGTTATTATAGCCAGGGAGGCTGAGATCCGTATCTGTGAAATAAATCTAAAACTTGTTTTATTACCAGGTAGTCTCATGGCGAGGGATCGAACCCTTCAATGTGGAGTACGTAGGCGCTTGCCCTCGGACCTATGTAGTATGGGATGCATAGAATCCGAACAAGTGTGCATTAGTGTCATCCTAGTATAGAAATGTGTGCATTAGGCATTAAGGCATGACATACACTTATGTTTAGAATAATCACTTTAACACTTTACTTGTTCATTCAATCTTTTAGTGATTTGTTAAAGTATGAGATCGTTATACTATTCCCGGCATAGAGAGGATAGCCGTGTATAATATTTCGTCAGTTATAAGTAACTGACGTACCCACAGATTGATATGCAGGTAATGGATTATTCTTGAAGGAGAAAGGATAATATGATGCAATCGATGGCTTAATTTATAAAGTTGTATAAGTTATATTTTTGTTTTCAAATGTTGTAATCTTTGTTTCTTCCGCTGTGTAAAAACCAAGTGTAAATAAACTCTGATGTATTGTGAATAAAAAGTTTTAAAATTTCCTTGTAAAATTGTACGAAGTGAAGTAAAGATCCTGTGAAATCTCGAATTTATCCTTATTTGAAATTCGGGGTGTTACAGGGTAAATGACATGATAAAGATTAAAGAGGAACAGATGCTTAAAGATTATTCAATGTTGTTGTACTTTATTTAAGTGTTGTAAATTTACTTCCGCTGTGCAATGTAAAGTGTAAAGTTTTTCATGTAACTCTGATGTAAAGTGAAAAGTTTTAAATTCCTTGTAAAATTGTACTAAATGAAGTATAAAGATCCTGTAGAACTCTCGAATTCAGTTGTATTTGGGATTCGGGGCGTTACAACAAGAGTTTTTGGTATACAGGTCGAGATTCACATTACACCCACATGATTTCTATATATAAGTCCCATAAACCGCCTCGATCCTCAGCGAAAAGAAAGTGAAAAAACAAGATCGATGTCTTGACCTAAGAAAATAATAAAAGCGCTATTCTATCTTAATATTTAGCAAATGATAAGTTGTGAAGTATATAAGTTAAAAGTGATGAAGAATACTCCATGTATTCAGCTATATTTAAAGATTTTGAGATTATTCATTTCCAAAAATGTAAAAAATAATACCAAATATAAATTTGGGCAGGGGCAGTCTACTATCATTTCCTCCAGACCAAGGTCGAGATGAAATGATAGTCGACTACACCAGTTTTAGCTGTTATTGACAGTCGACTGTCAAGTGCAATTGACTACAATTTGTTCACTTAATTTGTTCAGTCGACCAAAACCTTTTCCAGACTAAATACTTCGGTGAATCCACTTTATATTATTTCCATAACTTTATCATTTACCTAAGATATGTTTACATAGTTATTCCTCACAGATAAAGTAGCAAATAATTAGTGATGCACTAGTTTCTTGAGGATCAATCACATCTTTCTTCTTGATGAATCTTTCCTGATATATTGCAATCTTTCATATTTGCATGATCCTTTTCCTTTTACTTTGATTCTGAAGATCTTGATATTTATTTGAATTTCATTCTATATTGGTCTGTAAAGATCTTAGATGAAATTATTAGATACACATGTGCATATTTTGTACACACCAAAAATAGAGTCAACAATCTCCCCTTTTTGGTGTAGACAAAACAAGCTAAGAATTTGTAGTAAAGCTCCCCATTAATCTGATACTCCCCCTCAATCTGATACATGAATATAAGATAAGTTATCAGAAAATATAAAACTATATGAACGAGAAAAAAACATGCACACACAATCATGAAGTGAAACTTCTCAAAACAATTATCAATAATGAAGCAATTTTATAATGTGCAAAATTAGGCATGACAATTTTTATTTCAGTCAAAAATTCTTATTCAAGATATAACATTTGAAAGATCAAGTGCATAAGAGTGAAGTACAGAATACAATAAAATCTCAAGATCGTAAACTTAAATTAAAAACAATGATATTTCAAGAAACACAAAATTCTCCAAGCCCCAAATTTCTCCCCCTTTTTGGAATACACCAAAAGGAAGCTACCAACTATCGTCGTCCTCGTCATTATCGCCTTCATCCTCCGCCACATTGGTATCCTCATTTCCATGCCCACTAGCATTGCTAATGTCGTCGTCGTCGTCATCACTAGATCGAAAAAGGTGAGGTAGTGGCTTCCATCTCACTTTGTTGTTCACATAAACTATTGTGTTGAGGTTGTATTTGTGCTTGAGATCCTCCATACGACAAAACCATTCTATTGGTCACATCGAAAAAATGTTCATGCGAAGATGAATTGGATTTCTTCTTATGGGATCTCCCGGCCATATGCATTCCAAAACCCATTTGAAATGAAATGATATGTTTGTTAGGCTTTGCTAAGATGGTGTTCTCGAATAGAAAGGCCAAAATCTATAGCAGGATTGTAGATAAAGAGTGTTAAATGGAATGGAACGAGTATGAGTGGGAGCGACAATCATGGTTCGTATGATAAATGAGGAGAGGTCAAAATTATATTCACCAAAAACAAGAACGATGATGAAAGATTGATCTATAAAAGTGTCGGTTTTATCATTTTCCTTGGGCTAAATGTTGGAATTTATGATTTTGATAAGAAGACGAGAAACATCGATGTAATCGGTAGGCTTAAGTTTCCTGGTGGACCGAACAATTGGCTTGAGTATCATACTAAGAATGGAATTACGATCATGACCAGATTTGTATTCAAGACTATCAAAACCAAGATGATATGCATCGAAATCTCCATCATGAAGAGAATAACGGGTTTTCAAATAAGAGGTTGTGATTTCGAGAGGTTTTCCAAATATAAGGGATTTAATGAGAGGTTCTTCGGAATTAAATATCAAGTTGGCATAAAATTGACGAGTTACATACTCGGAGTGGATGCTTTCGGTTTCTAGGTATTTCTCCTATCCTAACTCTGAATCCTAAACAACCTCTCAAAAGATCCCCTAGGTTTATCAAGGTTTACCGCAAGACTTGAAACTACGAGTTTATTGGCTAAATATTGAAATAAAGATCGGCACAGCTTAGTCCCCAAAAATGATAACATCTATCACCAAAAAGTTAGAAGCGTCAGGTTGCTTATCCTTAGCCTTAGATTTTTAGCATTTAGGAACGGAGAAAGACGAAGAATTATTGTGATTGGAGCGCCTAGGATTGGAGAGCATAGTAGAAATTTTTGAAAAACCTTCAATTGAACCCAATAAGAATGTATGGAATTGGAGAGTTTTTATGGGTTGGAGAAAAATGGAGGCTAGGGTTTTGAGATATAAGGGCTCTAAGGAGAAACGATGTATATAAAGAGATATGAGGGCTAAACATGTCATAAAGAGAGGAAATATATATATATATATATAATTAAAACCACCATGATAGTTGTTGTCGACTATATTTGAGACAAAGACTATCAATTTTTGAAAAGGAATATTTACAGTCGACTGCTAAATGACTTTTACAACTTAATCATTATTTTTAGATAAACATAACCAATGAAAAATACACAGAAAATTTGAAAAGAAATTCATCAATTAGAGATATCAATAACATTCATTTCACCTCGTAAATATTGAAATTGTTTTTCATCCAAAGGTTTTGTAAAAATCTCATCTAACTGGAAATAAGTCGAAACATGTTCAAGAATGATGTCACCTTTAATAATATTATCCTTAATGAAATGGTAACAAATTTCTATATGTTTTGTGCGACTGTATTGGTCATAGTTTTGGTCATGTGAACTGTGTTAGTATTATCACAATTAATTGGAATATGATCGAGAAATACTGTATAGTCCTCAAATGTATGTTTCATCAATAATAAAGGTTCACGACATGATCCTGCAGCTTTGTATTCAGCTTCAACGATGGCTAATATGATAGAGTTTTCCTTCTTTGAATCTCATGATATTCAACAATTCTCAAGAAATGTGTCACTTTTTATATCAGTCAGGCTTCCAGTATGATTTGCATCTAAGTATTCTACAAGAGAAAAAAAATTGATTTTTTGCTACCAAAGACCCACATTTTGAGTACATTTAAGGTACTGAATGATATGCTTAATGGCAACTAAATGTGATTCTTTTGGACACAATTAATGGAAACTTGCATATAGACAAACACCAAACAAAATATCAAGATGAGATGCAGTAATGTAAAGTAAACTTCCTATCATACCACGATAGGTAGAAATATCAATGTTTTTACCATTGCCGTCCTTTGAGAGTTTTGTAGTGGTTGTCATCCGCGTTTTGTATGTGTTTGCACATTCTAATCCAAACTTCTTAACCGATTCTTTTGAATATTTAGATTGATTTATGAAGATTCCGACTTTTCTTTGTTGTACTTGAAGACCAAGAAAGTAGTTCAACTCACCCATCATGCTCATCTCAAATTCATCCTACATTTTCTTTGAAAACTCTTTGCACATATTTTCATTAGTAGACTAAAAAATAATATCATCAACATAAATTTGAACAATTAAAATATTTTGAAAGTGGTGCTTAATGAAAAGTGTAGTGTCCACTTTCCCTTCTCAAAACCTATGTGAATAAGAAAGAGCTTAATCGCTCATACCAAGTTTAGGTGCTGCTTCAAATCGTATAATGCTTTATCAAGACGAAATACATGGTTTGAGTACGTCGGGTCTGTGAACACTGGTAGTATTCAACATAAACTTCTAAGAAATATAACCATTTAACATCCATTTGAAAAATCACTTTTAACATCCATTAGAAAATCACTTTTAACATCCATTTGCAAAAATGTAAATTTCATATATGATGCAAAAGCAACTAAAATATATATCGCTTCAAGTCGTGCATTTGGTTAGACACACAGAGTTAGCTAAACATTTTATTCGAACAAATGTAGAACCAGAATGGACGGTTTGGTGCAACCGGAGCAAATGTTTCCTCCAAATCAACACCTTCTTGTTGGTTATAACCTTGTGTAATAAATTGGGCTTTATTTCTGTTAGATATTATGTTTAGTCTCATATCGAATTATGTATTAGTTTAGTTTTTAGTTCCCTACTATATATATGAGATATTGTACTCAGTTATAATCAATCCAATAATACTTTCTCAATCTCACTGTTAACCTTAACATGGTATTAGCGCACTAATCCCTATAAAAAAATTCCTTCTTCTCACTCATTAATCTCTAACCCTAATTACACAAATTCTTTTTCTATTCTCTTGCTGCCTTCAATACAACAAAAACCACCAACAACTCCAACAACACTTCCTCCTATTCTCCTGGTGACTCCCTTCGGCAACAACAACTCCGGCAAGAACACCCTCTTCGATCATCTTCCTCCTCATCCACCCTCAACAACAGCAATGAGAGACATCAACTATCCCCAAACCTCGTCGACCTCCATCATCCTGAACCCAACTCTCCACATCCCCGAAACCCAATCCTATCATCGTCGACCTACACCATCCCCTTCCTATCCCCAAACCTCGTCGACCTCCATCATCCCGAACCCAACTCTCCATATCTTCGAAACCCAACTCCCCACATCTTCAAAACCGAATCCCATCCCAAACCCTAACTCTCTGCATCTCGTACCCGATCTGCTAACCATATACCTGTATCTCCCAAAAAAACCAAAATCCGTACCCAAACCCACATCCAAAAAAAATCCAAACCTGAAAACCCTAACTCTACCCTACCCTAACCCTAACTCCCATTCCTCTTGTTTGTATGTTGCTGTCAACCGATGATTGTTGTCGTCACTGCCAATTGCCGTCGTTCGTCGTCGTAGTAAAAAAAGTAAAAAAAAAAGAAACAAAAAACAAAAAAAACCGAAAAAAAACGAAATAAATTGTAGGAACTAGAATTTCTCTAATGGAACCCCAGTTCACTAGTATCTTCCCATCTCCACTGAATTCTCTGCTGCTACATCTTCTTCTTCACTCCCCCTCATATCCCGATCCCCATCCAGATTCAGATAGCAGCAGTGCCGCCATCATCCTAATTTCGACCTCTTCACTCCTCTTAGGATCATCCCAAACCCTGCTCCACATTTTTTCTCGACACTAGTAGCACCATCCAATTTCTTCTCTCGATCCCGACGCCAACAACATCTCCATCCTCATTTCGATCCATGCAACAACAACACCAATCTCATTCCTCATTGTCGTACTTCTCCCCTTACATCTTCATCTATGATGGTTAGTCTGGCCTTGACATCTCCTGCTAATTGGGTCAATCTTCAGTATCGTCTCGCTCAGCTGAAACTCCAGCTCTTGGGTCAGTCTGTCACTGCTAGCCCATCTTCCCCTGTATTCTCTGTTATCCCTGGTATGAATTCTTCCTAGATTTCAGATTCTGGTGCATCACATAATCTTACTAGTAATTATACGCTACTCACCACTAGTATTACACTTCCCTCTCACTCTTCATCCCTTCACACAGCCGATGGCTCACAACTTCTGTAACACCCCAAATTTTTTTTTTTGAAAAACTAAACATCTAAATGCAATTCTTTCAATTTCTATATCACTTTAAACATAAACTAAAATAGTTATATTTCAATAAAAATTTGGACAGAGTCTCCCCTGTAATTTCTGCCCTGAAACACAATTAGCTTACGGAATTCTGCTCTAAATTCGTAGCTCACATCACAGGCAATAATATCACGGGCTCCCCAGGCCAAAATGAGCAGAATCACACAGGCAATATAATATCATGCTCTGGGGGCCAAGCTCATAACAATATATCAGTTATCAATTAAAACCCATAATTTTCTTTGAAAACGTAGTAAAAATTTTAGAAAAACCTTTGTAAAACCTACCACAGGGCCCGGTACACCACAACGAGATGGGTACGGGTCAAGAACATACCATACTACCCCACACTATACTCATCATCGTCATCCTGGTACTCTTACATTCAAATTACAATTTAAACTACAATTTTCACTATTCACCTAACTAATTTTATACAAAGATTTTTAAAATAAAAACTCCACCCTATACATCTACGCCTCACCTCTATGCTGCTAAGGACCTGTAACAGTAGGGGGTCTAGGGTAGTCCAGGGACTCCCTAACCCCCCAAACATTAAGGGGTCAGCCATTTCTGGTGTGAGTATAGTTATTAATCTAATAATTCATTAAATGGTATAAAGATAATAAATTAAACTTACAAACATTCAGATAAGAAGATGCAACCTGAATTCTGAACATAACAACATCGCCAATACGATATTATATCAAATACTTTTCCAACCTGCATTCAACTACACAATTATCCATAACTTCACACATTTCACTATATGCTTCACATCAACCTCATATATATATCCTTATCTTACATTCGCATAATACGAATATTCATCTTTCCACACTTATCGTCATATCAGCATTTCACTATTTATATGAATATAACTACAAGATGTTATTACATCATTTCTCCAACTCTATTTAGCCATGTGCTTCATATACTTATATTATGTCATCAACACACACATTCATCCTGGAAGTTGTGCCAAGGCAGGTAGTTCCCACCATTCCCACAGAAATAGCGGGCGAGTAGTTCCCTGACACACTTCCAAGGTACACAAATTCATATCACAACATACTTTCTTTAATAACCATTTTCATACCCAATCTCATAATACAGGTATTTATTTTATTATATTATATCAAGTATCACTTCTTACATATATGCTTATATTCTCACAATACCGCATTCATTCATGTCTTATGACGCAAATATAACATCTCATTGCTCATTGCAATGTTCTCACATTTCATCACATCATTAACACATCGTTAATTAGAATGCCTATACTCATTGCACCAAAAACATGTTTTATAGCTCATTCTCATCTCATTATACCACTTTAGTAATTCTCATTCTTATAAGTAATATATCTTATTATTTTCACTAATATCTCAATTTATCATTAATTTCACTTTCATTCTCATCAATTTATACTCCATATCCCAAACATAGTTTGGGCAATAATATATCACATCCCAAAGCCGATAGCTTGGGTAATAATCACCGCACCCCAAACACATAGTCTGGGTAATATCACATCACATCTCAAGCCGATAGCTTGGTTATTAATTCACTTCAATTACTTTTCATCTTCACTTACTTAATTCTTCATTTCCATTAATCATTACCACTATTATACCAACTCACCCTGCGAATTATGCCAAGGCAGGTAGTTCCCACCATTTCCACAGAAATAGCGGACAGGTAGTTCCTTGATACAATTCCAAGGTACAACTCATATCAACTGTATTTTACTTTAATAATCATTTACATAATAAAATTACTCCATACTCTTCATATTAACACACATATCTTTTACTCTTTTCATTATAAATTAACCACATACTGCATTTCATCCACAACCACTTTCTTTCACATTCACAATTCACTTTCCACTTTCTTTACTCTCACATTTTTATTTACACTTAGTTATTTTATTAGTTTGTCGACCAGTGAGCCACAGTATCCCAACATACTGAAAGCCGACAGCCCAGTAAATACGCGGTCCGATGCTCTCCTAGAGTCTTACTCGTTCGAGACTACATCTTCCTCATAGCCGAACTAGCGAGGGAACCACCGTCCCACTAGGGTACTTCCTCCCAGCCGAAGCCAGCGAGGCAAACACTCACCACTAGTCCCACTAGGGTGCTTCCTCGCGAACAGCTGTCATCGAGGGAAAAACCACTAATCCCTAGTCCCACTAGGGTACTTCCTCCCAGCCGAAGCCAGCGAGGCAAACACTCACCACTAGTCCTACTAGGGTGCTTCCTCACGACAGCTGTCATCGAGGAAAAACCGGGCCTCAAGCAGATAGCTTGGGCGATAAAATCCACTTACCCCAAACATAGTTTGGGTCCACTATTCCCAAGCTTGGGCATTAGGAGGTCTAGCCCAAACCCCCAGGATTGTTGTAGGGACTGGTCAACAAAACCATCTGTTATTAGCATTAATCATTTCATCTTTCTTTATCAACAGAAGCATTTCACTTTTGATTTACAACGAGTCATGTCTTTGACTTTAACCACATGAATTAGTAACACATTTTATTAGCACGAGCCATCTTATCTTTTATCTTACCATTTGATGCATATCCGGTGTCCACAATATTAACCATCATATCAGTATACCACATTATGCATACACCCTGTCATTCAACATATAAAAACATCATATCATATTATTGCATAATAATAATGCGCCAAGATATTTATTTTGCCATAACATCCCACATTAAGAATACCATATTATTCATTACCTCATTACACCATATATAGGCATACGCCAAGTTATAATATTAATAAAAGAACTACATTATGCTATTCCATATCGTAAGACTATCAAAACGTATAATTCACCACACTATAATATCATACTATTGCTCGTTAATTCACTTCGAACATAATTATAATGTAAACATATACCTACTTACTAATTTCATCAATTTTTACATCACGAGTCAATATCATGATATATATAGCACGAACATACACCACACATGCGGGTTTCCAAGAAAAGTGCCAAAATCACTTATTTCCTCTAATTAAATCTCATAATATCCAATTATAGCATACTAGGTCATAAACCATGTTTCATGTAAATAAAATCACCTATAAGGGTCTTTATGTCCCAAAACATGCACAAAACATGCACTATAAATACACGGGTTTCCAAAACATGGTCACAATCACTAATTTTGTCTAATTACATCTTATAACATCTATCCATAGCAGGCTAGTCCATACACAAGGCCCCGCATATACCAGATTACCTATATCGGCCTATATACCCAAAAACATGCACGAAACATGCACGGGATAAAAATATGCCTAAACAATTCAATATATTTAGTTTTTATACATCAACACATCACATTAACCCATAATACAGGTTTTATATACTTAAAATAGTTAATTTCACCAAATATCGCAAAAATCCATTTTCAGGCCCCTTAAAAATCCGTATTTTCATTGAAAAGCAATTTTTAGCATACCTTCTACAAAATATATTAAAAAGTCACGAAAATTGGGCACCGTATAAAATATTTATAGATACAACATAATCACCTGACGGATCGAGCAAACGATGTCCCACGTCCGCCCGGTAGCCTGTCGAAGTTCAACTTTTTCCACCTAATTGGAAAATTATAGAATCGATTAGCTCAATACTCAAAACTCAACCTACGAACCTCCAAATTCGAATCTGTCTTCACCCACGCGTCACAAATGACATATGTAGGTGAGCTACATCGATAGATTTCGAATTCGGATCCCAATACAAACACACCCTTATTGATCGGAGGCTTTCTAATAAGAAAAATTCATATTTTCTAAATTCCTTAATCCCCTTTGTCCTAATCTCATGTATTAGGGTTAATAATAATAATAAGACTCAACTACACCTCCGAACCCATCAAATTCTCACCTAAATCTCGCTCGGGCATTTCATCGAACACCCGGCGTGCACTTTTCACCTATAGTCTATTTCACTCAATTTAATTGAGCTTAAGCCTATAAAAATCATCCTAAATTCTTATTAATACCTTCATAATATTCTACACCCTTACATGCATTTTCTACAATTATTAGGATCGAGTTTCCTGCCCGATTTCATAAACCCTAACATCCGAGTTTATGCCAAAATCACCACTCCTGATTTTCACCATGATTTGCATATTTTCTAACTACTAACATGTTCTATGTGCTCTCTACACCTCCCTACTCAAATTTCTAGTAAAAGAATTGAAAAGCATACGATTTAATAAACTAACATTCGATTTCTCATACCTTCTTGAACTCTTCTTGAAAAACCAACACCATCACGAGCTAAAGCATCCTTCAATTAGCTTACCCCTCAAATTAATTTAGAAATAGTGGAGAAATGAAGTGGATTAGGGGTTGGGGAGTTCCACCGAAATTGGGTTTCAGTTGGGTTGGGAGAAAGGAACGGAAAGGAAAAAGGAGAAGGAAAGAAAGAAATGGGGAAGGGTTTTTAAAAAAAATAATGTATATAATAATAATAAAGAATAAGGTATATTTACCTTTAAACCCTCCAAATGCAAAATATTACAACTAAACCCCAACTCTTTTCTATCATAATACAAACAATACAAAATACATTAAAATTATCTTATAATAATCCCCCAAAATTATAAAATAAAATAAACAATATTTATTCACATAAAATCTCAACTCATGGCCCCAATATATCAATAATACCAATCTACCACAAATATTCATACCAATATCAATATTGAAAATAAATAAAATAAGATATCACTTAAAATAATTCTCACCCCTACAAAATATAAAAACGAATATTTTTGGTATTTTAAAATCCGTGGTGTTACATTCTACACACCTCAAAAGAAGCTCGTCCTCGAGCTATAGGGGTTAAGAAAACTCCTCGAACAAATTCAAGATACTACCTCCTCACCATTTCCTAAAATTTCCAAGCACATTTTCAACATCAGAACTTCATTGCACCATAAACAACTGCATAGCTGGTCGTCTGGTTAGCGGCATTATGGATTCACAATAACCACTAGTTTCAAAGGCTCTGTCACATCCAAGGTCACATCCAGTTGGACTTCAATCTGTGGGGCTCCACCACTTGAGATAGATCTCTCACACCTTCTCAACATAAAACAGGAAATACTTCAAGAATGCTTGGCATCTCAGAGGTAAGCGTCAAACGATATATCACGGTTCCAATTCTTTCTATAACTCTGAAGGGGCCGACAAACCCCCTGGTCTAACTTTTCCCGGTTTCTAAAACGGCTTACTCCATGAATAAAGGATACCTTTAAGAATACCCAATCTTCAACTTTTAATCTTCTAAAGACTTTCGCCACTGATCTGCATAATAATTTTCTTTTGTCGACTACACACCTCAAAAGAGGCTTATCCATGCTCACCTGATAATTAATATTCTTCCTCATTCCGGACTACTAAAATATTCTCCTGGAATCTTGATTCATCATCATGTCACCGAGATAGGCAATATACTAAGTATAAGGAGCATTCTCCATCACCCGCTACCACAAGCCATCCTCATCAAGAACACCAAATCTACGATAATAACAAGGATTTTCCCTACTGCCTACTGACCAATCTGCAGTACAATCATTAATCCCATGCAGAATTCAATCATGCATCCTCTGTCGCAAGCAGAAATTTTGAATTCAAGTTTGACTGATCAACTGTAGGATAGACAGCTGTATTGACAAACTACTAATATATAAGGTCGGGTCAACCTCTACTACGAAAATAAAATCAAATTGGTCTAATGCATTTAACACTGTCCACTCCTGGGACGTCATTAAGACCAAAACCCTTTTTCCATTTATAGCATTCATCACCTTATTTCTTCCTCGGAGGTATTTTATTTCCATACCAAGCTACTAAGGTACTCAAGCCACGTTTATTGCCTCCTGCTAAAATCATTTACAAGAACAAGTGTTCAAACTCTTATAATTACAGAAAAAGCTAAAACTATTTTCTGAAAAACTAATTTCTTAACACCTTCAATACATACCCTACTGTCACAAATTTCAAATCTGTGTAATTCACGCACCCCGTATAACCACAACTGCCTCAATATATAAGCCACAAGCTTGCCTTCATGCATCAAACTGCATCTGATCTTGTACTACATGCACTCCCTTCTCGGGATGATCAAAACATGAGCTGTCATTAATCTTCCTTTAACTCTTGAAAACATCTTTCCACGCTGTTCAGGTCATACCAACGGCTCATTCTTTATGATAAAATGAGTCATCTGTACAGCAATGATAGAAAATCGAGGAATGAACCTCCGATAATAGCCAGTTAAAACCAAGAAACTCTGAATTTCCAACACATCTGAGGGTTATTTCCCGTCTTTTCACCTTTGGTAATTTCCTTCAGATCCACAAATACGTCTTCAACAGACACAATATGTCCCAAAATTCACACTTCTCGCCCCCAAAAATAGCAATTTACAAACTTATCATACCGCTTTTAATCCCAATGAGTTTACAACTCAATTCTGAGGTTCCATCTATGCCCCTCCATACTGCGAAAATACACCAAATATCATCTAAGAATACAATCACACCCTGTTAATATAAGGGTGAAAGGTCCAATTCGTCGAACTCATGAAAACTGTAGGGACATTCGCCAGCCCAAAGGACATCACTGAGAACTCATACAATTCATACTGAGTACGAAAAGCAATCCCTGGAATACTTCCCTCTTCAAGGATTATCTGACGGTACTCGGTGTGCAACTCTAGCCGTGAAATTAGTAGCGCTTCCCCCAACTAATCCAACAAATTATCTATTCTTTACAACAAATACTTAATAGTCACCTTACTCTGTACACCTTCTCGGTGAACTACCTTCTGTAATACCCTGATTTTTCAAATTAATGGAAAATTATTTATTTTTGCACGTAGTGTGCACGTGCAATATTTTGGGTTGAATTATTTTTATAATGATGTGTATAAACATTTAATTAAGTGTTCTCAAATTATTTTGTACAAAAAGCCTTTCTTTAAAGCCATATTTTAATTTAATGAAAAGCCCTTTTTCTTAAAAGCCCAAATGTATTTTATTTTATTTATTTTTATAAATTATTTTGGCCCAAAAAGAAAGCCCATGAACTAATCTATTTTATTTAAACTTGTCATGTAGAAGATTTTTTTTAACTAATTTATTTTTGTACAAAATTAGAATGTACAAATTTGGCCTAGTTGCATGCACGTGCACTACACGTACATGTGCTATGCACACCCTAGGGGGAGGCCGGGATTCATTCTTTTGGAGGGAATTTTGATTTTTGGTATGGTGATCATGGGGGTAGTTTCATGGAAGTGGGTAGTTTTTTCTAACTCCTACCTTAATCTAGACCCTTCATTCTACAACCACCAAAGCAATCTTGGCCCTCCATCTCACTCATCTTTTAGTATATATACCCCCCCTCTCATGGCTAATTTTCATATGCAAAGTATATTTCCAAGTTGTAGTATTGTAATAGTGTGAGTTATAAAAGATAAGAGAGTTGTGTGGGTTTTTGTTTGCTTGGAGTGGCCGGCATCACAAGGGGCTAGGAAGCTTTCGGCTGGGCTAGAAGAAGCATTCGGTTTTGGCTAGGAGGGTTGGCTTGGAGCTTGTGCGTGCTTTTGGCTAGGAGGAGGTGCTTTCATCTACAAGGACTTGGTTGCTTTTGTGTTTTCTCTCCATTCAAGGTGGGTAAAACATTTCATATTTCTAATATAGATCCATGCTAGTTTCAACTATCAAAGATGCATGAAAAATACTAATAAGAGCCCACTTAAATTGAGTAGTTAGTATGTGAATTGTTTGAAATGTGGTGATTAATTTGTATATGGCTCTAGTATTAAAATTAAAATGTGGGTAGAATGCTCCATGATTATTAGTATGAAGCTATGATGGTGATTAAATTTATTTAAGAATGTTGATTAGTATGATTTGAAACATAATGCATGAATAAGAATGCTTGTTAATTGTGAAATTGAAACATGGAACTTATTAAGAAAGAGTACACCTTATTTTGAAGAAAAATGAAATACTTGTATGGTTGAGATGTGATTTATGCAATTGATAAGTGAGTATTTTTCATTGTGACAAAGGTAGATTAAATGAAAGTACTACTCATAAAATTAGTAGTTGACTTGTGATGAATAGACCTTTATGTTGATATGGATGTGGACTATTACAAACATATGTATCGGTTGAATTAAGAACTAATATCAGTAAATTATCACTATGAAATCATTGAATAAAAAGATTAGTAGATCAATTATTTGGCAATGTCGAAAATACAATATATTGTAGTTTAACAAATAACTCTTGGATTTGTGTGTGAAAAATACATTTCATTAGTATCAAAAATTATTTTTCCTTACTGGTATGAACTTTATATGAATGGGGATTAATCTGGAAGTTTTTAGAAATTTTTACCAAAGCAATAAGAAACTATGGTTATTTGAACATCGAGTTGTTTTTAAAACAGTACGAAAATAACACATATGGATTTTTGTTTGGGTTTGTGACAGCCCGAGCCAGTGGCTCAGGCAGTCTTTGACTGCGGTTTGCTTCTCTGGTTTGCACAGTTCGAATCCCAGGATCAACACTTCTTTTGTTTAATTCTCTTAAAAACTAGTAATCAGCGAACTGAGAGTATTTATAACTCCCAGTCGCTTTTATACCGTGTTCGGCGACCGGCCTAGCGGCCTGGGCTCTGTGCTGTGTCGGTGTTGTGCCTGGTTCGATTCTTGGGATCGGCATATATGAAAAAATATTTTTTTTGGGAGTTGTAGATGTCCAAAAAAATGTGAAAAAAATATGGTAATTCTCAGAAAAATGTAAGGAATTTTATAGGGATGATTTGAGTATTATTTGAATGAATTTAACTATGGTTGTAGTTAAAAATGCATAGATTGATATATGAGTTTATATAGATTATTGTTATGTGATTATAATTTGACAAAAGAAGTGAATGGGAACTTCAAGTATTAATTTGGTAAAAAGAGATGTAGTTGTGTGACATGATGCAAGTATTTCCTCACTTGTGGAATAACATGAAATGTGTACATTGTTTAGTAATGTAGAATTATCATGATGTGACAATTGATAAGTGTATGCAAATTTTGTGTAATGATGGACTAGTGAACAAAGTGAAATCATGAATTGAAAGAGAATGTACATGTGAGTTTGAGAACTCGACATGGAAATTGTATAAATTGAAGATTGTGAAATGAAATTTGAAATAGAGTAGCTAAGTCTCCCCGGCATCGAGAAATGAAATAAAGTGAAATTAGACCAAGGTTGGTCAAGATGAAATGAATGAATGAGTCCGGTTGATGGAGAGGCTAACTCTAGAGATTAATTTTGTTCATGATTTTTAATAAAACTAAGGACTAGTGCATAGTGAAGATGTGACGAAAGTAAGAGAAAAACATTGAGTATGAGGGCCCTGGGTAGCGGCGAGAGCGTATCCCAGGAATTCCCATGACGAGTCTGGGTGAGGATACTGTTCCAGAGTACCGTCCCAGTGGCGACGCTCATGGGATGTTTGAAGACTACGGGTGGTGTCATGTTTATGGTGAGAGTGTATCCCAGGAATTCCCATGATGCGTCTGGGTGAGGATACTACTCCAGAGTGCCTAAACATGAGTTCGTAGGTCAGATAACATCTAGGATACTTACCGTAATTACAGTAGTAGATTAAATCATAACGGGGGATTGAACCCTATAAAGATGAAGAACGAATAAGGGCTTGCCCTCGGACCTATGTAGTATGGGATGCATAGAATCCGAACAAGTGCGCATTAGTGTCATATAACATAAATAAATGCATTAAGGATTAAGTGCACAATCACAACACGACATCAATAGGGTAGTCCCTTTAGTTTGAATGTGACAAGTTTGTGTTTGCTAAATATGAAAAGTTGAGTTATACTATTTCCGGCATAGAGAGGATGGCCGTGTATAATGTTCGTCGGTTGAATAAACTGACGTACCCACAGTCTTATATGCAGGTAAATATCATGTTAAAGATTAAAGAAGAATGGATGCTTAAAGATTATATCATGCTGTTGTACTTGTATTTAATTGTTGTATTTTACTTCCGCTGTGCAAAAGAAAGATGTAATTATGATGTAATCTCTGATGTATGATGAAAAGTTTTAATTTCCCTGTAAAAGTGTACTAAAGAAAGTGAAAAGATCCTGTAGAACATCTCGAATTCAGTGTATTTGGGATTCGGGGCGTTACACCTTCTTTGTTACAAAACTGCCGGCGCGCCCTACAACATATCACTTAGACCGATAACCTTTATCAAAAACATCACCTCAAATTCTCTTTCATCTCTCCTTATTCCTAAAGTGCTATACCACAAGCTGATTTAGAAATTGGAGTCACACCAAAGATCAAATCGATCTTGAACTCCAGAGTTCGCCAAGGTGGGGGGGACCAAGAACCTCTTTGAATATATCAGAAACTTTGCAACCCACATCAACAATCTCAATCTTCACCTTAGATATTTCTACTGAACCCAATGGGCATAATTTCATCGTCCAAGGCATTACATACAATCAAAAACTGAGTTCATCGGGCTGTCTCACTCGAATCCTCCCTGCATCATACTCCAACTATGCATAAGACCCACATAACCCCTCACAAACAGTCAATCTCCCCAAATATGGGATATAACCATAACCACACATCACTCTTCAGTCTATAAAATATACACCTATAGGACATACGCTCATAGAACCTATACAAGATCTCCAGGGAATAGCCCTTTACGGCACACAGCAATCAATATAATAGAATACTCCAATAGTACACAAATTCACACCGGGATTTCTACAGAGGTCAACCCATAAGCAGGGCTATGAAAGGAAATGCTAACTCAAAGTCAGACAAAAGTCTAATGAGGATCGCACCATTCCATGATGTACTCTATACTTAACAAAACACCCACAAAAATACACTCTCTATCTCCGACTAAGCAATAATGAACTCATACTCACATGACAAGATCACTAGGATTAACAAAAATTCCTAGTTAACCTAAGCTCTGATACCAAACTGTAACACCCCAAATTTTTTTTTGAAAAACTAAACCTCTAAATGCAATTCTTTCAATTTCTATATCACTTTAAACATAAACTAAAATAGTTATATTTCAATAAAAATTTGGACAGAGTCTCCCCTGTAATTTCTGCCCCGAAACACAATTAGCTTACGGAATTCTGCTCTAAATTCCATAGCTCACATTACAGGCAATAATATCACGGGCTCCCCAGGCCAAAATGAGCAGAATCACACAGGCAATATAATATCATGCTCTGGGGGCCAAGCTCATAACAATATATTAGTTATCAATTAAAACCCATAATTTTCTTTGAAAACATAGTAAAAATTTCAGAAAAATCTTTATAAAACCTACCACAGGACCCGGTACACCACAACGAGATGGGTACGGGTCAAGAACATACCATACTACCCGACACTATACTCATCATCGTCATCCTGGTACTCTTACATTCAAATTACAATTTAAACTACAATTTTCACTATTCACCTAACTAATTTTATATAAAGATTTTAAAAATAAAAACTCCACCCTATACATCTACGCCTCACCTCTGCGCTGCTGAGGACCTGTAACAGTAGGGGGTCTAGGGTAGTCCAGGGACTCCCTAACCCCCCAAACACTAAGAGGTCAGCCATTTCTGGTGTGAGTATAGTTATTAATCTAATAATTCATTAAATGGTATAAAGATAATAAATTAAACTTACAAACATTCAGATAAGAAGATGCAACCTGAATTCTAAACATAACAACATCACCAATACGATGTTATATCAAATACTTTTCCAACCTGCATTCAACTATATAATTATCCATAACTTCACACATTTCACTATATGCTTCACATCAACCTCGTATATATATCCTTATCTTACATTTGCATAATACGAATATTCATCTTTCCACAATTATCGTCATATCAACATTTCACTATTTATATGAATATAACTACATGATGTTATTACATCATTTCTCCAACTCTATTTAGCCATGCGCTTTATTTACTTATATTATGTCATCAACACACACATTCATCCTGGATGTTGTGCCAGTGCAGGTAGTTCCTACCATTCCTATGGAAATAGCGGGCGAGTAGTTCCCCGACACACTTCCAAGGTACACAAACTCATATCACAACATACTTTCTTTAATAACCAATTTCATACCCAATCTCATAATACAGGTATTTATTTTATTATATTATATCAAGTATCACTTCTTACATATATGCTTATATTCTCACAATACCGCATTCATTCATGTCTTATGACGCAAATATAACATCTCATTGCTCATTGCAATGTTCTCACATTTCATCACATCATTAACACATCGTTAATTAGAATGCTTATACTCATTGCACCAAAAACATGTTTTATAGCTCATTCTCATCTCATTATACCACTTTAGTAATTCTCATTCTTATAAGTAATATATCTTATTATTTTCACTAATACCTCAATTTATCATTAATTTCACTTTCATTCTCATCAATTTATACTCCATATCCCAAACATAGTTTGGGCAATAATATATCACATCCCAAAGTCGATAGCTTGGGTAATAATCACCGCACCCCAAACACATAGTCTGGGTAATATCACATCACATCTCAAGCCGATAGCTTGGTTATTAATCATTACCACTATCATCACTTCAATTACTTTTCATCTTCACTTACTTAATTCTTCATTTCCATTAATCATTACCACTATTATACCAACTCACCCTGCGAATTATGCCAAGACAGGTAGTTCCCACCATTTCCACAGAAATAGCGGGCAGGTAGTTCCTTGACACAATTCCAAGGTACAACTCATATCAACTGTATTTTCCTTTAATAATCATTTACATAATAAAATTACTTCATACTCTTCATATTAACACACATCTCTTTTACTCTTTTCATTATAAATTAACCACATACTGCATTTCATCCACAACCACTTTCTTTCACATTCACAATTCACTTTCCACTTTCTTTACTCTCACATTTTTATTTACACTTAGTTATTTTATTAGTTTGTCGACCAGTGAGCCACAGTATCCCAATATACTGAAAGCCGACAGCCCAGTAAACACGCGGTCCGATGCTCTCCCAGACTCTTACTTGTCCGAGGCTACGTCTTCCTCTTAGCCGAACTAGCGAGGGAACCACTAACCCCTAGTCCCACTAGGGTACTTCCTTCAAGCCGAAGCCAGCGAGGCAAACACTCACCACTAGTCCCACTAGGGTGCTTCCTCGCGACAGCGGTCATCGAGGGAAAAAACCACTAACCCCTAGTCCCACTAGGGTACTTCCTCCCAGCCGAAGCCAGCGAGGCAAACACTCACCACTAGTCCCACTAGGGTGCTTCCTCGCGACAGCTGTCATCGAGGGAAAACCGGGCCTCAAGCCGATAGCTTGGGCGACAAAATCCACTTACCCCAAACATAGTTTGGGATCCACTATTCCCAAGCCGGTCCTTGGGCATTAGGAGGTCTAGCCCAAACCCCCAGGATTGCTGTAGGTACTGGTCAACAAAACCATCTGTTATTAGCATTAATCATTTCATCTTTCTTTATCAACACAAGCATTTCACTTTTGATTTACAATGAGTCATGTCTTTGACTTTAACCACATGAATTAGTAACACATTTTATTAGCACGAGCCATCTTATCTTTTATCTTACCATTTGATGCATATCCGGTGTCCACAATATTAACCATCATATCATTATACCACATTATGCATACACCCGGTCATTCAACATATAAAAACATCATATCATATTATTGCATAATAATAATGCGCCAAGATATTTATTTTGCCATAACATCCCACATTAAGAATACCATATTATTCATTACCTCATTACACCATATATAGGCATACGCCAAGTTATAATATTAATAAAAGAACTACATTATGCTATTCCATATCGTAAGAGTATCAAAACATATAATTCATCACACTGTAATATCATACTATTGCTCGTTAATTCACTTCGAACATAATTATAATGTAAACATATACCTACTTACTAATTTCATCAATTTTTACATCACGAGTCAATATCATGATATATATAGCACAAACATACACCACACATGCGGGTTTCCAAGAAAAAGGGCCAAAATCACTTATTTCCTCTAATTAAACCTCATAATATCCAATTATAGCATACTAGGTCATACACCATGTTTCATGTAAATAAAATCACCTATAAGGGTCTTTATGTCCCAAAACATGCACAAAACATGCACTATAAATACACGAGTTTCCAAAACATGGTCACAATCACTAATTTTGTCTAATTACATCTTATAACATCTATCCATAGCAGGCTAGCCCATACACAAGGCCCCGCATATACCAGATTACCTATATCGGCCTATATACCCAAAAACATGCACGAAACATGCACGGGATAAAAATATGCCTAAACAATTCAATATATTTAGTTTTTATACATCAACACATCACATTAACCCATAATATAGGTTTTATATACTTAAAATAGTTAATTTCACCAAATATCTCAAAAACCCATTTTCGGCCCCTTAAAAATCTGTATTTTCATTGAAAAGCAATTTTTAGCATACCTTCTACAAAATATATCAAAAAGTCACGAAAATTGGGCACCATATAAAATATTTATAGATACAACATACTCACCTGACGGATCGAGCAAACGATGTCCCACGTCCGCCCGGTAGCCTGTCGAAGTTCAACTTTTTCCACCTAATTGGAAAATTATAGAACCGATTAGCTCAATACTCAAAACTCAACCTACGAACCTCCAAATTCGAATCTGTCTTCACCCACGCGTCACAAATGACATATGTAGGTGAGCTACATCGATAGATATCGAATTCGGGTCCCAATACAAACACACCCTTATTGATCGGAGGCTTTCTAATAAGAAAATTCATATTTTCTAAATTCCTTAATCCCTTTTGTCCTAATCTCATGTATTAGGATTAATAATAATAATAAGACTCAACTACACCTCCGAACCCATCAAATTCTCACCTAAATCTCGCTCGGGCATTTCATCGAACACCCGGCGTGCACTTTTCACCTATAGTCTATTTCACTCAATTTAATTGAGCTTAAGCCTATAAAAATCATCCTAAATTCATATTAATACCTTCATAATATTCTACACCCTTACATGCATTTTCTACAATTATTAGGATCGAGTTTCCTGCCTGATTTCATAAATCCTAACATCCGAGTTTATGCCAAAATCACCACTCCTGATTTTCACCATGATTTGCATATTTTCTAACTACTAACATGTTCTATGTGCTCTCTACACCTCCCTACTCAAATTTCTAGTAAAAGAATTGAAAAGCATACGATTTAATAAACTAACATTTGATTTCTCATACCTTCTTGAACTCTTCTTGAAAAACCAACACCATCACGAGCTAAAGCATCCTTCAATTAGCTTACCCCTCAAATTAATTTAGAAATAGTGGAGAAATGGAGTGGATTAGGGGTTGGGGAGTTCCACCGAAATTGGGTTTCGGTTGGGTTGGGAGAAAGGAACGGAAAGGAAAAAGGAGAAGGAAAGAAAGAAATGGGGAAGGGTTTTAAAAAAAAAAATAATGTATATAATAATAATAGGAATAAGGTATATTTACCTTTAAACCCTCCAAATGCAAAATATTACAACTACACCCCAACTCTTTTCTATCATAATACAAACAATACAAAATACATTAAAATTATCTTATAATAATCCCCCAAAATTATAAAATAAAATAAACAATATTTATTCACATAAAATCTCAACTTATGGCCCCAATATATCAATAATACCAATCTACCACAAATATTCATACCAATATCAATATTGAAAATAAATAAAATAAGATATCGTTTAAAATAATTCTCACCCCTACAAAATATAAAAATGAATATTTTTGGTATTTTAAAATTCGAGGTGTTACAACTTCTCACTACACACTCAGGGTATATTAGCTCTCCTACTCACATTACCTTTTGTTTTTTATGCTCCCCATTTATTCATGAACCTATTTTCCATTAGTGCATTGTGCGATATTGGTCTTGTCATTAAATTTGATTCTTTAGGTTGTTCTATTACCGAAGTTTGAGCATGCTAGTCGACGAGGTCATCTGTATCATCTAGATTTTCTATATATACGTAAATCTCATCCTAGTTTTGCTAGTGTCGTGTCATTTGATGCTGATCTGTGGTGCATACGTTTAGGTCGTGTTAGTGAGTCTCGACTCAAGACTTTATCCCGTAGTGGTGCCCTTGGTCCTCTTCTTTTACACATTTATCTGATTGTCAGAGTTATCATTTGGCCAAACACATAGCACTCCCTTTTAATAACAAAAACACTTCCCAAACCACCCATCCTTTTCAATTTGTTCATTCTGACATATGGGGACCCTCTCCTGTACCTTCATGCAAATGCTATCTCTATTATGTTTCCTTCATCGATGACTTCACTCGTTATACATGAGTTTTTCATATGCGCCAACGATATGAGATTCCTAATATTTACTAGTTTTTTACGACCATGATTCACACTCAGTTCGATGTGCGTATCAAGAATTTTCGCTCAGATGGTGCTTATGAGTACGCTTCCACCAATATGAGATCGATCATTTAGTCTCACGGCACACTTTTTCAGCAATCATGCTCTCACACACATGAGCACAATGGTATAGCTGAACGCAAGCATCGTTACATTCTTGAGACGGTTCATGCTCATTTACTCTCCTCTTCTGTTCCTCGTTCTTTCTGGGTTGAAGCTATCATTGTAACGCCCCGAATCCCAAATACACTGAATTCGAGATGTTCTACAGGATCTTTTCACTTTCTTTAGTACAATTTTACAGGGAAATTTAAACTTTTCATCATACATCAGAGTTTACATCAATATTACACTTTTCATTTGCACAGCGGAATTAAAATACAACAATTGAATAAATGTACAACAACATGGTACAATCTTTAAGCATCCATTCCTCTTTAACATGTCATTTACCTGCATATAAGACCGTGGGTACGTCAGTTTATTCAACCGACGAACATTATACACGGCCATCCTCTCTATGCCAGAAATAGTATAACTTAACTTTCCATATTTAACAAACACAAACTTGTTACATTTCAAATAAAGGGACTACCCTATTGATGTCGTGTTGTGATTGTGCACTTAGTCCTTAATGCATTTATTTATGTTACATGACACTAATGCGCCGGATTCTATGCATCCCATACTACATAGATCCGAGGGCAAGCCCTTATTCGTTCTTCATCTTTATAGGGTTCAATCTCCCGTTATGACTTAATCTACTACTGTAACTACGGTAGTGTCTTAGATGTCCTATGATCTATGAGCCCATGCCCAGGCAGCCTGGAGGGAAATCCCACGCACTGACACGACGCATCGAGCAGGCAACCTATGGACAATTCAGCCTCCGCCATGGAACAATGGCACCACCCATAGCCACTCGAACATCCCACGAGCGTCACCACCGGGACGGTACTCGGGAGCAGTATCCACATCATGTCACGACGCATCGTGAAGAACCTGTGAATACCCTCACGCCGCAAATCCGATGGCCCTCATACCCGTGTTTTTCTTCTACTTTCATCACGTCTCCACTATGTACTAATCCTTAGTTTAATTAAAAATCATGAACAAAATTTAATCTCTAGAGTTAGCCTCTCCATCAACCGGACTTATTCATTTATTTCAACATGACCAACCTTGGTCTAATTTCATTTCATTTCGTTTCATTTCTCAATGCAGGGGGGAGACTTAGCTACTCTATTTAAATTTTCATTTCACAATCTTCAACTTATAAATTTCCATGTTGAGTTCTCATACTCACATGTATATTCTCTTTTCAATTCATGATTTCAATTTTGTTCACAAGTCCATCATTGCACATAAATTTGCATATACTTTGTCAATTATCATATCACAATAATTCCACATTACTAAACAATATGCACACTTCATATGTTCTACAAGTGAGAAAATAATTGCATCATGTCACATAACCACATTTCTTTTTGCCAAATCAACTCTTAATGTTTCAATTCACTTATTCTTTCAAGTTATAATTTCATATCAATAATCCATATAGAACCATATGTCTATTTATGCATTTTAACTCCAAACCATAGTTAAATTCATTCAAATAATCCCCAAACCATTTTTAGAGAGTCCCTTACATTTTAAGGAGAATATACATATTTTTTTCATAATTTTTCGATACATAAAAACCCCAAAAAAGTATTTTTTTCAATCTTGCCGATAGCAAGATTCGAACCCAGCTCCCCACCGACACAGCCCAAAGCGCAGGCCACTAGGCCGGTTGCCGCTAGCGATATAGGAGGGAATTAAAGAGTATTTATTACTCTCTGTTCGATAGGTTATAGACTTACAAAAAAATGTGGAAATCTTTGCGGCCACAGGGATTCGATCCGATCAACCCAGAGAAGCCAACCGCACACAGTGACCGCCTGAGCTACAAGCTCAGGTTGTCACAGTACATATTAAAAACTTTTTGAATCAATTTGCCACTGTTATCAAAAATACTCGATGTTCAACTAAACTTTGTTTCATATTGCTTTTGTAGATTTTATTGAAAAACTCCAGATCAACTTCCCTTCACATGATTTTCATATCAGTAAGATTAAAATAATTTTTGTACTAATAAAATATATTTTTAACACAAATCAATGAATTATTCATTAAAACTACTATAATTTCATTTTCGACATTGAATAACAATAGATCTTCTAAACTTTCTATACAAAATTTCTTATGCTAATTCCCTGATATTATTCTTTCATTCCACCTACAAATCTAATTTCTTGGAATTTGTCCAACCCCAAAATAATTCAAAAGGATCTCTTCATAAATTAGTACTAACAAAAATACTAATTTTTACATACAATTAGTGATGATTGTAAATGTGTTTTCTTTAAAATCAACATATGCTTCTAGTCCAATCATGTACATCAATTAACATGCTCACACATTAAACATTCAAGAAAGTTACTCTTCCAAAAAGCGTGCTCTTTCTTAATCAATTTCATACTTCCAATTTTCAATTAAACTAGCCTTCTTATTAGTATTTTCATGCATCAATACTAGCATCATTCTTAAGGAAATTTAACCACCATCATTCATTTATTCTAATAAGCATGGAGAATTCTACACACAATTTAATTTAATACTAGAATCACATACACATCAAACACCACATTTCGATAAATTCGTAAACTAACTTCTCAATTAAAGTGGGTTCTTATTAGTATTTTTCATGCATAATTTTGATAGTTAAATCTAGCATGGATCTCTACTTTAGAAATATGAAAGGTTTACCCACCTTGAATGGAGAGAAAACAAACACACAAAGCAACAAGGTCCTTGCGAATGAAAGCACCTCCTCCTAGACGATGCGCGCACAAGCTCCACACACCACCACCGAATGCTTCCCCCTTGCAATGGCCGGCCTCTCCTCCAAGCAATCCCACACAAACACTCACCTTTTTTTAACTCACAACTATTACTAATTAAGACTATAATTTGGAAATATGTAATTGCATATGAATATAGCCATGGGAGGGGGGTATTTATACTAGAAATCAAGTGAAATGGATGGCTAGGATTGACTAGGTGGTTGAAAGATGGAAGGCCAAGATTAGAGTAGGAGTTATAAAAACTACCCACAACTATACAACCACCTCCATGATCACCACTTAACCATTTGAAAAAATCCCTCCAAAAAGACTGCCAACCGGCCACCATAAAGAGTGTGCATTGCACGTGTACGTGTAGTGCACGTGCATGCAACTAGGCCAAAATTGTACATTTTAATTTTGTACAAAAATAAAATAGTTATAAAATAGTCTTCTACATGACAAGTTTAAATAAAAGAAGATTAATCCATGGGCTTTTTGGTTTGGGCCAAAATTGTTATTAAAATAAATAAAATAAAATACATTTTGGGCTTTAAGAAAAAGGCCTTTTCATTAAATTAAAATAAGGCTTTCTATTTGTTTAAAGAAAGGCTTTTGTATAAAATAACTTGAGAATACATATTTAAATATTTATACACATCATAATAAAATAATCATAAGATTTAATTCAACCAAAATATTGCACGTGCACACTACGTGCAAAATAAATAATTTTTCATTAAATGAAAAATCAGGGTATTACAACACTCCCTCCTTAGAATAGTTCCGTCCCCGGAACTACAATCAAGAGCGAGAAAACAGACATACAATACACACAACAACGAGAACAAAAAGATACAAAAATACAATCAAGCAAAAAACTCAGGATAGTCCTTCAACATCCTCTCCTCAGACTCCCAAGTAGCCTCTTCAACCAAGTGGTTTCTCCAGACTACCTTGACCATCGGTATCGTCTTATTCCTCAAGACTTTCTCTCGACGATCAACAATCTCAACAGGAGACTCGATGTAATTCAGGTCTAACTGCAAACCTTCCGTCACTTCAGGCAAATGATGACTCGGGTCTGGAATATAACCTCTCAGCATAGACACATGAAAGACATTGTGCACCTGAGACAACTCTTCCGGTAATTCAAGCCGGTAAGCAGTTTTCCCGATCCTTTTCAATATCTTATACGGGCCTATTAACCTCGGGGCTAACTTCCCGCCTTTGCCAAAACGAACCACACCTTTACTGGGTGATACCTTCAGAAAGACGAAGTCACCAACCTCAAACTCAAGGTCCCTTCTCCGATTGTCTGCATAGCTTTTCTGCCTGCTCTGAGCTTCCACCAACCTTTTCCTGATCAGATCAATCTTCTCAGAAGTTAGCTGCACAAGCTCAGGACCAAACAACTGACGCTCCCCAACTTCAAACCAACAAACAGGTGTCCTGCACTTCCTGCCATACAAAGCTTCGTACGGCGCCATCCCGATGCTAGCCTGAAAACTGTTGTTGTAGGCAAACTCTACCAAAGGTAAATGCCTTTCCCAACTGCCTCCAAAGTCTAGTATACAACACCGAAGCATATCCTCAAGAATACGGTTGACTCTCTCGGTCTGCCCATCGGTCTGCGGATGAAAAGCAGTGCTGAAATCTGTCTTGGTCCCCAAAGCTGTCTGAAAACTCCTCCAGAAATGCGAAGTAAACCGCGCATCTCGATCAGACACAATGGTTGACGAAACGCCATGAAGTCGGACAATCTCACCAACATACATCTCAGCCAACTTGTCCATCGAAGCAGTGAGTTTCATCGCCAAAAAGTGAGCGGATTTGGTAAGTCGATCGACTATGACCCAAATCGCATCATTGCCTTTAGAACTCTTAGGCAATCCCGTGATGAAATCCATACTGATGTTATCCCACTTCCATTCCGGAATAGGTAACGGCTGTAATAGACCTCCGGGTCTCTGATTTTCGGATTTGACTTGCTGACAAACCTCACACTTCGCGACAAATTCACCCACATCTCGCTTCAAACCTGACCACCAGAAATGCTGTTTGATGTCTTTGTACATCTTAGTACTCCCAGGATGTATCGACAAAAGAGTAGCATGCGCCTCCTGAAGAATACTCTCCTTCAGGTCCGCCTGATTTGGAACACACAGCCTATCTCCGAACCACAGCACTCCATCCTTGGTTTGAAATCCGGGCAACCTGCCAGCACCAACCTGCTCCTTCATCTCCAAGATATCAGCATAAACCTCCTGACTTGCAATGATCCTTGCATTCAAAGTAGGCTGAAGCCTCAACTGAGCCAAAGATGCTCCCAATCCTTGCAAGACAACCTCAATACCTGCTCGATCTAACTCCTCAATCAGATGCCTCTGAGTTGTAATCAAACTGGCCAAACTGCTCTTGCGACTAAGTGCATCAGCGACAACATTAGCTTTTCCAGGATGATACTTGATCTCAGGTCGCATGTCCTCGAGCACTTCCAACCATCTCCGCTGCCTCAGATTCAGATCCCTCTGCTGATATATATACTTCAAGCTCTTGTGGTCTGTGTACATGTTCAATTTCTCACCGTACACGTAGTGCCTCCATTGCTTCAGGGCAAAGATAATCGCAGCCAACTCCAGATCATGAGTCGGATAATTCTTCTCATGCGGTCGTAGTTGCCTAGACCTATAAGCGATTACTTTTCCTTCTTGCATTAAGACACAACCAAGCCCCCGATGTGAAGCATCGCTGTAAACATCATACTCAACACCTGCTCTAGGCAAAGCCAAAATCGGTGCAGTAGTCAGCTTATCTTTCAACTCCTGAAAGCTCGCCTCACATTGCTCAGTCCACTTGAAGCTCACGTTCTTCTTGGTCAACCCAGTAAGCGGTACAGCTATCTGAGCATAACCTTGAATGAATCTCCTGTAGTATCCAGTCATCCCAAGGAAACTTCTGACTTCCTTCACTGTAGTAGGCCTAGCCCAATCTCTCACTGCCTCTATCTTCTGAGGGTCAGTTGCCACTCCCTCCTTAGAAAGGATGTGACCTAGGAATGCCACTTCAGATTTCCAGAAATCACACTTGGATAACTTGGCATACAACTTCTGCTCTTCCAGCTTCTGCAACACTGCTGCCAGATGCTCGGTGTGCTCCTCCTCTGACTTGGAGTACACGAGAATATCGTCGATAAACACCACGACGAAAGAATCAATGAACGGCCTCAGAACTCTGTTCATCAAATCCATGAAGATTGCGGGTGCATTCGTCACTCCGAATGGCATAACTAAGAATTCGTAATGCCCATGTCGAGTTCTAAATGCAGTTTTGTGCACATCTTCGGCTATCACTCGCACTTGGTGATATCCTGATCGAAGATCTATTTTGGAGAAAACAGCTGCTCCTTGTAGACGATCGAACAAATCATCAATTCGAGGAATAGGATACTTATTCTGAACAGTGACCTTATTCAGCTCCCGGTAATCGATACACATTCTCATCGATCCATCCTTCTTCTTTACCAAAAGCACTGGTGCTCCCCAAGGTGACGCACTAGGTTGAATAAAGCCTTTTCCCAATAGTTCCTCAATCTGCCGTTTCACCTCATCCTGTTCCACTGGAGCCATCCTATACGGTGCCTTAGAAATGGGTGCACTTCCCGGTTGAACAGTGATGCTGAACTCTACATCACGGTGCGGAGGTAACCCAGGAAAATCTTCCAAGAACACAGTCGGATAGTCCCGAACCACAGGAATCCCTTGCAATTCCACAGGAGTCTCTTCCTTGCGGATAGTTGCCACCAGCTTAGAACATTTCTGCTTCCCTTGGAAAGTGACTTCAGGTCCACCTGGAGCCTTCACTATTACCGTCTTGGTCTTGCACTCGATGCTTGCACTGTACACCGACATCCAATCAATGTCAATGATAACATCGACTCCCAAGATAGTCAGCTCGATCAGATCAATGCCAAGGATTCTATCCCCAATCACAATCTCGCAATCAGCGTAATACCGATCAGCGGTTAAAGTTTCCCCTGACGGAGTAGCTACTGCTAAGATCTTGCCTGGAAAAATCTTCGGTTCAACTCCCAACACTTTAGCAAACTTTGGAGACACAAAAGTATGAGAGGATCCAGTATCGAACAACACAACAGCTTTCATTCCATTAAGATATAGTTCGCCTGTTACATAATACACACCATTACATAACAGTCTCACTAAACAACGGGAAAAGAAATGACAAAAATCTAAACACCAGCCCTCGTACCAGAGATGACCTGATCTGCCTCATCAGCATCAGCTTCCGTCAAGGCAAATACTCGCCCTGATTGGTACGGCCTCTTCCCAGCCTGCTGCGTTGGTGCATTGCTATTACCATTCCGTAGTTTGGGACATTGAGATCGGAAATGTCCCATTTCACCACAGTTGAAGCAAGTCACCGCAGGAGGTCTCACCACATTGTTTCCGGGTCCTCCAGCTACACTAATAGCATTTGCCCCTGTCGGTTTGAACCTCTGTGCAGATGGTTGTCCCTTGAAACTCCCAGAATGTGTAGGCCTCTTTCCAAACTGCCAGTTGTTCCTCCGGTTCTGAACAACTTGGAACTGCTCCATATCCGCCTTCGTCGCTGCCGCCCTCTTGACCAGCTTATCGAATCACCTGATACCAAGGGGTATCATACGAGACCTCAAGCTCGGCCTCAGTCCATGCTCGAACTTACGAGCCTTCTTGGCCTCATCCATCACCAGCTCTGGAGCATACCTAGAGAGCTGAGTAACCTTGGTCTCATACGCTCTCACCGACATGCTGCCTTACTGAAGCGACAGAAATTCCATCGCCTTCTTCTCCTGGACGTCGGAGGGGAAATAGTGACTGCGGAATTCTTCCAGAAATTCCTCCCAGCCAAGCACTATGCCTCCCATGGTCCTCTTCATGGATTGCCACCAAACCGCCGCATCCTTCTCCAGCTGCAAAGTCGCCAACTTGACCTTGCTACCCTCAGGGGTCTCCAACACCTCAAAGATCGTCTCCACTTGACGGATCCAGTTGTCAGCCGCATCTGGGTTTGACTTTCCCTCGAATACAGGTGGTTTCATTCTCTTGAACGATTCCACCAGCTTAATCGCCTCGGGCACTGGATTCGCCGGCCCCCTTCCTTGGTTCATGGCTACTGCATTAAGCGTCTGGTAGTTCTTGCAAGTTCGGTCTCCAGATCCAACCCTTCCCCATTCCTAGCTCCTCTTCTCGACATATTCTGATGCAAAAGATCCATCAAATTCGAAGTATAAAACAAGAATTTAAACCAACTTGCATTTCATTGAATTCCAAAGTTTATACATTCGAATTAAAAACATTTTTGACATCAGAATGGAAAATAAAAGAAGCTAAGACAGTCTAACTCCTACGGGTCCTCTTCGCTGCTCGAAGTTCTTCCCGTAGTTCATCAACCTCATCCTTCAGCACATCAGTCAGGTTCTTCCTCTTCTCGAGTTTCCATACTCGATGACTGAGAACAGAGAAGTCGTCATTTCGCTTCGCCAGCTGAGCCTCCAACAATCTGACTCTCTCTCGCAGCGTCTCTACCTGCCTCTGAAGAGAAGTCACAAGACCACTTGGAACTGGTTCTTCTTCTTCGTCAGAAGAAGAGTCATCAGATGAATCCGGAGGTGGGGTGATCTCTCGGGATTCAGGCCATTCTTCACCGTCAGAATCTGCTTGCCCTGGACAGTACTCGTCCTCGGAATCTGCCTGTCCAGGATGGTACTCTTCCTCAATGATATGCCAGTCGTCATCTCCAGCAGGGTCGAAGTGATCAGCCATCTTAGAAATAGAGAGGAAGAAGCATAAATCTTAGAGCAACACAAATGTAAGTCACTTACATTTAAATCTCTAGACTCAAACACACACTCTAATGTCCACATCTAGGGTGTCGTTCCCTATAAATTTGTACAAGTGTGGAAAGTGTAGAAAGCGTGGCTCTGATACCACTCTGTAACGCCCCGAATCCCAAATACACTGAATTCGAGATGTTCTACAGGATCTTTTCACTTTCTTTAGTACAATTTTACAGGGAAATTAAAACTTTTCATCATACATCAGAGTTTACATCAATATTACACTTTTCATTTGCACAGCTGAATTAAAATACAACAATTGAATAAATGTACAACAACATGGTACAATCTTTAAGCATCCATTCCTCTTTAACATGTCATTTACCTGCATATAAGACTGTGGGTACGTCAGTTTATTCAACCGACGAACATTATACACGGCCATCCTCTCTATGCCGGAAATAGTATAACTTAACTTTCTATATTTAACAAACACAAACTTGTTACATTTCAAATAAAGGGACTACCCTATTGATGTCATGTTGTGATTGTGCACTTAGTCCTTAATGCATTTATTTATGTTACATGACACTAATGCGCACTTGTTCGGATTCTATGCATCCCATACTACATAGGTCCGAGGGCAAGCCCTTATTCGTTCTTCATCTTTATAGGGTTCAATCTCCCGTTATGACTTAATCTACTACTGTAACTACGGTAGTGTCTTAGATGTCCTATGATCTATGAGCCCATGCCCAGGCAGCCTGGAGGGGAATCCCACGCACTGACACGACGCATCGAGAGGCAACCTATGGACAATTCAGCCTCCGCCATGGAACAATGGCACCACCCATAGCCACTCGAACATCCCACGAGCATCACCACCGGGACGGTACTCGGGAGCAGTATCCACGTCATGTCACGACGCATCGTGAAGAACCTGTGAATACCCTCACGCCGCAAATCCGATGGCCCCCATACCCGTGTTTTTCTTCTACTTTCATCACGTCTCCACTATGTACTAATCCTTAGTTTAATTAAAAATCATGAACAGAATTTAATCTCTAGAGTTAGCCTCTCCATCAACCGGACTTATTCATTTATTTCAACATGACCAACCTTGGTCTAATTTCATTTCATTTCGTTTCATTTCTCAATGCAAGGGGGGACTTAGCTACTCTATTTAAATTTTCATTTCACAATCTTCAACTTATAAATTTCCATGTTGAGTTCTCATACTCACATGTATATTCTCTTTTCAATTCATGATTTCAATTTTGTTCACAAGTCCATCATTGCACATAAATTTGCATATACTTTGTCAATTATCATATCACAATAATTCCACATTACTAAACAATATGCACACTTCATATGTTCTACAAGTGAGAAAATAATTGCATCATGTCACATAACCACATTTCTTTTTGCCAAATCAACTCTTAATGTTTCAATTCACTTATTCTTTCAAGTTATAATTTCATATCAATAATCCATATAGAACCATATGTCTATTTATGCATTTTAACTCCAAACCATAGTTAAATTCATTCAAATAATCCCCAAACCATTTTTAGAAAGTCCCTTACATTTTAAGGAGAATATACATATTTTTTTCATAATTTTTCGATACATAAAAACCCCAAAAAAGTATTTTTTCAATCTTGCCGATAGCAAGATTCGAACCCAGCTCCCCACCGACACAGCCCAAAGCGCAGGCCACTAGGCCAGTTGCCGCTAGCGATATAGGAGGGAATTAAAGAGTATTTATTACTCTCTGTTCGATAGGTTATAGACTTACAAAAAAATGTGGAAATCTTTGCGGCCACAGGGATTCGATCCGATCAACCCAGAGAAGCCAACCGCACACAGTGACCGCCTGAGCTACAAGCTCAGGTTGTCACAGTACATATTAAAAACTTTTTGAATCAATTTGCCACTGTTATCAAAAATACTCGATGTTCAACTAAACTTTGTTTCATATTGCTTTTGTAGATTTTATTGAAAAACTCCAGATCAACTTCCTTTCACATGATTTTCATATCAGTAAGATTAAAATAATTTTTGTACTAATAAAATATATTTTTAACACAAATCAATGAATTATTCATTAAAACTACTATAATTTCATTTTCGACATTGAATAACAATAGATCTTCTAAACTTTCTATACAAAATTTCTTATGCTAATTCCCTGATATTATTCTTTCATTCCACCTACAAATCTAATTTCTTGGAATTTGTCCAACCCCAAAATAATTCAAAAGGATCTCTTCATAAATTAGTACTCGCAAAAATACTAATTTTTACATACAATTAGTGATGATTGTAAATGTGTTTTCTTTAAAATCAACATATGCTTCTAGTCCAATCATGTACATCAATTAACATGCTCACACATTAAACATTCAAGAAAGTTACTCTTCCAAAAAGCGTGCTCTTTCTTAATCAATTTCATACTTCCAATTTTCAATTAAACTAGCCTTCTTATTAGTATTTTCATGCATCAATACTAGCATCATTTTTAAGGAAATTTAACCACCATCATTCATTTATTCTAATAAGCATGGAGAATTCTACACACAATTTAATTTAATACTAGAATCACATACACATCAAACACCACATTTCGATAAATTCGTAAACTAACTTCTCAATTAAAGTGGGTTCTTATTAGTATTTTTCATGCATAATTTTGATAGTTAAATCTAGCATGGATCTCTACTTTAGAAATATGAAAGGTTTACCCACCTTGAATGGAGAGAAAACAAACACACAAAGCAACAAGGTCCTTGCGAATGAAAGCACCTCCTCCTAGACGATGCGCGCACAAGCTCCACACACCACCACCGAATGCTTCCCCCTTGCAATGGCCGGCCTCTCCTCCAAGCAATCCCACACAAACACTCACCTTTTTTTAACTCACAACTATTACTAATTAAGACTATAATTTGGAAATATGTAATTGCATATGAATATAGCCATGGGAGGGGGGTATTTATACTAGAAATCAAGTGAAATGGATGGCTAGGATTGACTAGGTGGTTGAAAGATGGAAGGCCAAGATTAGAGTAGGAGTTATAAAAACTACCCACAACTATACAACCACCTCCATGATCACCACTTAACCATTTGAAAAAATCCCTCAAAAAGACTGCCAACCGGCCACCATAAAGAGTGTGCATTGCACGTGTACGTGTAGTGCACGTGCATGCAACTAGTCCAAAATTGTACATTTTAATTTTGTACAAAAATAAAATAGTTATAAAATAGTCTTCTACATGACAAGTTTAAATAAAAGAAGATTAATCCATGGGCTTTTTGGTTTGGGCCAAAATTGTTATTAAAATAAATAAAATAAAATACATTTTGGGCTTTAAGAAAAAGGCCTTTTCATTAAATTAAAATAAGGCTTTCTATTTGTTTAAAGAAAGGCTTTTGTATAAAATAACTTGAGAATACATATTTAAATATTTATACACATCATAATAAAATAATCATAAGATTTAATTCAACCAAAATATTGCACGTGCACACTATGTGCAAAATAAATAATTTTTCATTAAATGAAAAATCAGGGTATTACAATCGTGACTTCTGTTGGCATCACTAACATCACTTTCTCGTCTACTCTATCTGGTATGACGCCTTATGATGCTCTTCATCACTCACCACCAGACTACAGTATGCATTGTATTTTTGGTGGACCTGTTACGTCCTTCTCCTTCCCACTGAGTGCATGAAGCTCACCGCTCGCGCTGCAAAATGCATTCACCTAGGTATCAGCTTAGAGCACAAATGATATCGTTGTTTTGATTCGTCGGCAGGTCGTGTCCGTATTTTCCGACATGCCTCCTTTGCGGAAGACTCTTCTTACTACTTGACCTCTCCTAAGGATACTAGCTTGCTTGATTCCCTAGTTGTTGGGCCTACCTCCCCAGACACATTTTCACGCATTTCCTTCGATCCCACTCCTTTGTCTCATTTCTCATTTCATATAGACGTTACACCTATGGTTCCTCCTATAGAGACACCACCTACATCACTACAGCATCATGCACCCACACCATCTGATCCCTACAGCTGCATGCACCCACCCCACCAACCTTACCCCCACACCCTGCCAATCTACCACTGGTCCGTCAGTCTACACGTTCTACTTTGGGAATCCCTGCGGCACGTTATACACCTGGTGTCATTGATCCTTCTGACCAGTTTTTCTTTGCCACCCTAGCTTTCTACTCACCACAGTTTCATGCATATCTTACTACCATACACTCCACGCGTGAGCATAGAACCTATTAGGAAGCAATTCAATATCCCGAGTGACGGAAAGCTATTGCAAAGGAGTTCAGTGCATTTTATCAGACTGGCACTTGGAATGTTGTTCCACTGTCAGTGGGCATCCAGTATGTTAGTTGCAAGTGGATCTCCAAGGTCAAGTATTGACCTGATGGCTCCATTGAGCAGCACAATGCTCGTCTAGTTGCTCGATGATTTACTAAGGAGCATAACATTGATTATTATGAGACTTTTGCTCCAGTTGCACAGATGACTACGGTTCACACTCTCCTTGCTGTTGCCACCATTCGTCAGTGGCCGTTGTACCAGATGGACATGAAGAATGTCTTTCTTCATGGCACCTTATCTGAGATTATTTACATGCATCCTCCTCCTGGTCTTACCACAGCTCATCGTCATGTTCGATGTCTACATCATGCTATATATGGTCTGAAACTGGTCCCTCAATCCTGGTTTGAGCATTTTTGCCGTGTCATCACACAGGCTTATTTCAGTCATAGTTCACAGAACCACTCTATGTTTATGCGGTCGACACTGCAAGGAAGGGTACTTCTACTATTATATATTGATGATATGATTATTACTGGGGTTGACTCTGCAGAATATGCATCCACCTAGAAATACGTTGACCAGTAGTTCCATATGAAAGAACTTAGCAACTACGTTACTTTCTGGATCAAGAGATTACCCATGGATCTCAGAGGATACTCAATTCTCAATAGAAATATACTTCAGACATTATCTCAGCTGCATGTCTCCCTGATAGTCGATCAGCCGATACTCCCTTAGAGCTTCACGTGAAGCTTCATCCCACAGTTGGTGAGCTCCTTCTCAATCCCACTAGATACAGGTAGATTGTTGGATAGCTTTTCTACTTATGCATGATTGGGCAGGTGATCCTACTAGCAGACGGTCTACCACAGCTTTCTATCTATTCTTGGTGATTTGTTGATCTCATGGAGAAGCAAGAAACATGTAGTTTTTGCATGTTCTTCCACCGAAGCTGAGTAAAGAGCGATGGCAGCTGCCACTAGAGAGACTGTTCATGTTTATTGGTTGTTATCAGATATAGGTTTCACTCTTACAGGAGCTACTCCTCTCCATTGTGATAACCAAAGTGTATTGCACATTGCAAGCAACCCGGAGTGAACAAAGCACATAAAAATTGATTGCCACTATGTTCGTGAGCATTTTTTAAGAAAGGACAATTTCACTTCATTTTGTTCCCTCTTCACAACATATATTAGACTTCTTCACCAAATCTCACATTGTTCAGAGATTTCGATACTTGGTGGGAAAACTCACACTGTTCGACCCACCGTGAGTTTGAGAGGGTGTTAGATATTATGTTTAGTCTCATATCGGATTATGTATTAGTTTAGTATTTGGTTCCTCCTATATATAGGAGATATTGTACTCAGTTATGATCAATCCAATAATTATTTCTCAATCTCTCTATTAACCTTAACAATTTCTAATAATGACTGCATCCAATTTTTTTCTAAATACCAATCTATTTCCAAGAACGGTTCTATTAGGAAGTCTAGGAATAAGTCTCCGTACTTGATTCCTTTCGAATTGATTAAGTCTTCTTGCATGGCAATGATCTTGTCATTATCTTGCAAGGCCTCTTTTATATTTAGGTTCAATTATCGAAAGCCGTGGTGCAAGCTATTAAATAAAGTTACTTGACTTCACTTACGTATACAATGAAAGAAATTCCAGTTTTGTATATTCTAAACTGTAATATCCCGGACGAATATTGTATTTTGATAATTATTATTTTTAAATTAAAACATTTTTAATAGAAATTACTTGGTTTTTCAAATAAAAAGTTATCTAGATATATATACTAGTAAGTATATATACGTACTATATCAGTTTTGTGCACTTGTGCAAAATCTTGAAAAATGCATTTTTGAGAAAAATATCTGAAAAATACCAGGCAGATATTAAAAAATATTATTTTATTTTTATTTCCAGAATTGAAATATTTTTGGTGGACATCACCTGGTCTTGTTAATAAACATTATATATATATATATATATATATATATATATATATATATATATATATATAGTCGGTATACTACTGTTTTGTATCAAATTGATACTGGAATCTTCCGATCCAGTAATAAAATTATTTTATTTTTATTTCTCGGAATAAAATTATTTTTGTAAGGATTTGTTCGTTTTCACGAACGAAAATTATCTGTATAATCAGATATATGCATGGGTTTGAATCGTGTCGATTTCAGGCGACTGTACAAATCATATAGTATGTGATTTGACAAAATTGTATTTTATTTTTGACCCATCATGATGAGATGAAGGGTTAGAGGGAGTTTAGGGGTTGATCGTAACACAAAAATTGCATTTAGAACCTCCAACTGTTTAAGCCATGAGAACTATGACACATGGCTTCACTTCTCACCACAAAACCCTTCCCTTCACCTTATAAAACACCACCCCCCCCCCCCCCCCCCCCCCCCTCACTGAAATTCTGGCCCCAAACATTTCTAGGGATAGAAACCCTCTCACTTTTTCATGTGTTCTCAATCTCGTCTCATTCTTTAGCTACTACTTCTACTAGTTTCAAATTTAGAATAAATTGAGAAAGAAAAAGAAAAGAGAGTTAGGTTTTCATGGGTTCTTCATGGTGGAGTTCTTGAGGGGAGCTATAACAAGGAGCAAGAACAAGGAAGGGGAAGGAAAGCTAGCAAATCCTTCCTATACGCTTCAAAGGTGGGGTTTTCTCATACTCATGGTTGTTTTAGCTATTAGGGTTATTATTATTGTTGTATGATGTTGTATGGATGTAGTTTCATGTGCATATGGACTAGATTAGAAGAGTGTGCAAGGTTTTAAGTGGTAGAACACACAAATTAGGCATAAAGATTCGGTTTTTATAGTTGTAGGGTTAGATTTAATTAACTATGTTAAAAGAAAAATTTTGACCCGAAATTTATAGAGGAGGTTCTCCTAGGTGTTTTTATCATGCAAGATTTTTTGTGGATTTTTCGGAGTCAATTTGATGGGTGAAACGACCATTTCCCCCAAAACAGCAAGCTTTAGGTAAAAACAGTGAGCTCACTGTTTTGGGGTTAGCGTCGCAGTAGCTTCGAGGGGCTAGAACTTGGGTTTCCTTACGGAATTTGAGGTTCGGGTCAACTAGGAAGTTGTAGTAGACGTTCTCCCCTTTCCGAATTGATCTCTCTGGTTAAATTTCGGTAAGAGACGCAAAAGTTATGACTGTTACAAAAACAGCAACTAGCTGTTTGGCTGAACATTGCTGTTTTGGTTGCTTGATACTTTTGAGTGTCTTACTGGTAGAATCTGAGGTTCGGACCAACTAGGGAGTTGTATTACAGACTCCCCTTTCCGAATTGACCTCTCGGGTTAAATTCCTATAAACAGAGTAGGAGTTATCGTCTTGGAAAAATACAGCAACTAGCTGTTTGACAGGATGCTTGCTGTTTTGATTCTTTGTCATTTTTTAGGGTTTTACTTGATGAATCTGAGGTTCGGGCCAACTAAAGAGTTGTAGTAGAGACTCTCCCCTTTCCGAATTGACCTCTCGGGTTAAATTCCGATAAGTGGGGTAGGAGTTATGCCGTTTACAAAGTACAGCAACTGGCTGTCTTGACTGGGTTCTTGCTGTTTTGCTTCTTTGATGTTTTAAAGTGTCTTACTGGTAGAATCTGAGGTTCAGACCAACTAGGGAGTTGTATTAAAGACTTTCCCCTTTCCAAATTGACCTCTCGGGTTAAATTCTGATAAGCAGAGTAGGAGTTATGCCGTTTGCAAAGTATAGCAACTGGCTGTCTTGACTGGGTTCTTGCTATTTTGCTTCTTTGATATTTTAGAGTGTCTTACTAGTAGAATCTGAGGTTCGGGCCAACTAGAGAGTTGTAGTAGACATCTTGTCCTTTCCGAATTGGCCTATCGGGCTAGATTCTGATAAGCAGAATAGGAATTATGGTTTTGAAAGGTACAGCAGCCAGCTTTGAGCTGAGTGTGTGCTGTTTGACTTCTTTGATGTTTTAGAGTGTCTTGCTGGTTGAATCTGAGGTTCGGACCAACTAGGGAGTTGTAGTAGAGACTCTCCCCTTTCCGAATTGATCTCTCAGGTTAAATTCCGATAAGTAGAGTAGAAGTTATGGGCTTTGAAAGTTTTCAGCTTGGCTGTATATTTAGTGGTTTGGAATTGTATCTGTCTTGATTCCCTATAGTTTTTGAGTCTCGTACTCGCTGAATCTGAGGAGCCGACCAACTAGAGAGTTGTAGTAGACTTCTCACCTTTCCGAATTGCCCTCTTGGGTTAAATTCCGATAAGTGGAACAAAAGTTATAGTCTTTCAAAGTTTCAGCCATTTTTGTCAAGTCTACTGTTTTGTTAGCTTTTCTGTATGTTCGATGGGTAGGAACTTGGAGTTCCTTACGGAATCTGAGAAATTGGTCATTTGGAAAGTTTTATTAGATGTTCCCACCTTTTCAAACTGTCCAGTTTCGTTAAATTCCGAAAAGTAGAGCAAAAGTTACAAGCTACAAAAGTTTCATCTTTTTATTGAAAATCTGTAGTTTGGTAATTGTTTCCGTATGTTTGAGGTCAGGAATTTGGAATTCCTTATGTAATCTGAGAAAGTAGTCAACTGGAAAGTTTTAGTAGATGTTCCCACCTTTTCAAATTGTCCAGTTTTGTTAGATTCAGATATGTAGAGCAAAGGTTACCAGCTTGCAAAGTTTCAGCTTTTTGTTGAAAATATGCAGTTTGGGTAAACTATTTTGCGTGTGTTCGATGGACCGGATTTGGATTCCTTACAGAATCTGAAATAGTGTTCTACTAGAGAGTTGTGGTAGATATTCTTACCTTTCTAAAAAGTATATTGCTGTTAAAATTCGATAAGCATAGCACCAGTTGCTTCTAGGCTGTCAGAAGGCTTTTATGCCACTTTTGGTCTTCTCATTGGTAGAATGCCTATTTTAGATTGTTTGTAGATTCTTCTGTTGCTTCTAATTATAGAAGATCAAGTTTTGCTAGAAGCACGTTTGGTTGCTTCTAGATTGATTTCCTGTATAGTTGTTTTATGTGTGGTTTTGCTCATACGCGGCCCGACTGACCCGTACGTAGCTGTGGACTCATACATAGCTTATTTGGCTCGTATATATGTTGTTGTCTCATACGCGGTCCGACTGACCCGTATGTAGGTGTTGGTCTCATACGTAGCTTATTTGGCTCATATGTATGTTGTTGTCTCATACACGGTCCGACTGGCCCGTATATAGCTGTTGGTCTCATACGTAGCTTATTTGGCTCATATATATTATGTCTCATACGCAGCTCGCCTGGTTCGTATGTAGTTGATTGGTCACATACGTAGCTTATTTAGCTCGTATGTATTTTTGGTTACTCATATGTGGCTTATTAGCTAGTATGCAGTTTGTTGTGCTCATCTAGGGTAATATCATTGTCCTAGGGCTATCGACCATCAAGACGTGTGTTTACCTTACTCCTAAGGGACTTTGGACGACTCACTCCTTGTGTACCGTCAGATCTTAACTGAGCTGGTTGATCGCGGACCGGAGTGTTGACGAAATCCAAGTTCAAGGTAGTAGCAGGCAAATACGTTCGTATTGCCAGGGTCTTAAATCGATAGGCTATGAACCAGATCCTTAGGGATTCTGGTAAGTCTAGGTTGAGCAGCCTAGTAGAGTTATCTTGCGAAGTCTAACTTAAGACCTAGCATGTTGTGTTGTCATCCCTAGGGTTGTTCAGAGTTAATGACATCGTTAGGGTAGTAACTTATGGCTATTACTACTTAACCTTTATTTATTATCATTTTTCACCGAAGGGAAGGAGTTGGTGTTAAAGGTGATACCTTATGATCTGACCTATCCTATAGGCCGACACTAGGCGGTGTTATTAGGTTGTACCCTTCTTGTCAAAAGGATACAGTCTGTGCCTTCTCACGAGTTGGGAGCACGGGATCCATTTCTCGTCTGTTAATTTCTGAAGTGCCTTGATAAGCGGGAGCGATTCCTGTCGGAGCTAGGGGATGGACCCCTGGAACTCCGTCTTGTCTTGTATCTAAGGGCGAGAAGCCATAGACTACGGTCTGGCTAGGAGGCGGCAGGGGATGCTTCGGGCTAACCTGGTAACCAGCAATAACTCCAAAAGATTCGTCAGATATTTGAGTGAGGTCCGGGTACACCGGGTAGTAGTGGCAAACCTAGACACCATAAGCAGACTGCGCCTGGCGGGATTAGACCGTTTCAGGGCAACCTCATCAGTCATGTAATATCTTCATAAACAAATCGAGTACAAGAGTAGAATTCATGGCACGGGTTCAAATCCATATATATGAAGAAACGGCTTGATATGGGGCATATATAGTATGGGCTGCATACTGTCCCAGATTCTTTCTTGCATTAGAATAAGAGCATCCTTGCATTGGTAATCTTGCATTAGAGTCTCATTCATAACATACACTGACACATCAACTATATATACACGTTTCTCTTTTCATCAATCTGCTTGCTATGGTTGAGATTCGCTGCTAGTTATCAGCCCTTAAAGCGTCAGTTTATGTACTGACATCCCCACTTCAATAGGTATTGGATTGCGGAAGTACAGGTATTAGATTGCAGAAGAACAGGTATTGGATTGCAGAAGTACAGGTATTAGATTGCAGAAGTACAGGTATTGGATTGCAAAAGTACAGGTACTGGATTGCAGAAGTACAGGTACAGGTTTCAGGAGGAATCAAGGCAAGAGAAGTAAGGAGTCGATTTCAATTTAAATTTCCGCTGAAATATATGTTGTAATTTCAATTGTAACAATTATTGTAATTTATTTATTATTTGGAAGCATCCAAGAGAAATACCAAGTGTTGTTTCTTTATTTATTGTACTCTGATGTAAATTGTTGAAAGTTGTAACACTTAGGATTGTAAAGGTATTACTGTAACACTGTTGTAATGTATTACAATTTTGTAACATTCAGATTTATAATACATTCGTGTTGAATAAAAAGTTTTAAATTTTCCTGTTTTTCTGTGTATTGTGGCTAATTGAAAGAAAGATTCTGGCTTATGTCACAGTTTTCTAGTTACCGAAAATCAGGGCATTACATAAACGAATCCAGAAAAACACAAAATTAGTTGCTTGACATTTTTGTCACTTCATATTAACTGGGAAGGGTGACTCGACATAATTTTCTATGCATGACATTTTTTTACTGTGTAAGTTGGATTGGAAGTATTTGTTTGTTCATCATCTTCTTCAACATGGTCATTCTCTAATGGTTCTGTCTCTTCTATTGGTTGCTCACTGATATTATTAGCACCTTCTTGATGTGAAGATGATTCGACATGATGAGTTGAGTTGTTGATATTGTTTTGTGCCCCTTCTTGCAACTCCTTTTCGATAGGAATCTATCTTTTCTCTATACGAACGCATGTCTCATCATCATGCAATATCTTTTTTACAAGAGGATTTGTTTCATACAAAAATTGAGATCAATATATAGATTCTTGAATAGGGTATTTTATTTATTTATTAAAGACACAATAACCTTTATTATTTAGAGAATATCCTAAGAATACACCTTCATCACTTTTACGATCAAACTTCTACACGTTATCTAGAGTATTTAAAATAAAAAAAATTTACATCCAAAGACTTGAAAATAACTAAGATTTGGTCGGTTTTCATAGTATAATTCAAAAGGTGTTTTCTCAAGGTGTTTTCTAATAATTACTTGGTATATAGTGTAACATATTGTATTGACAGCTTTAGCCCAAAATAATTTAGGAAGATCATGCTCACTAAGCATAGTACGAGCCATTTCTTTAAGAGGTTGATTTTTTCCTCTTAACAACTCCATTTTATTGAGGAGTGTGAAACAAGAGAACTCATGCTTTATTCATTTTTCATTACAAAAAGTTATAAATAGTTTATTTTGAAATTTCCCACCCTGATCACTACAAATAGTTATGATGGTAAGGTTTTTCCCATTTTTAACTCTATGACAAAAATTTTGAAAGACAAGAGGAGTTTCATCTTTTTGTGGCAAAAAGAACCCAAGTACAACGACTAAAATTATCAGCACTTACAAAATCATATCGTGCATCTCTGGTACTGCACATATGTGATGGACAAAATAGATCCATGTGCAAAAGTTGAAGAGATCAAGAAGTTGATATCATTTTTTTTTCGTAAGAACGCTTGGTTTGCTTACCAAATTGACATGAATTAGAGGGTTTGTCTGTAACGCCCCGGATCCCCGTTACCGGACATCCGTGACTCAACCAGAATCTTTGCCTTCAAATGCATCTCAACACAGTAATAACACGAAAATTTAAAAAATTTTATTGCCAAATAAAATCATCACATCATTAATTACAACCATTATCTTGTTCTTGAACAAGAAATACAAATTGCATTAACTCATTACAACTTATTACAAATATTTACAGACTCCACTTGTAAAGCTATCAGCTATCTTCCAGAATGGTAGTCAACTGATCACTGCCGAAGCTCCGCTGAGTGGTCAATCTGCTTCCCTGGGACTTGCCCCTCGGCTTGAGTCTTCTGCTGCGTGACTCTGATATTTTTGTACCTGCTCGAATAGTAGGTAAGTACACTGCTTATCCACTTGGATGCCCGCATTTCCAGTCCAGTTTCCAGCACCTAATTGAGTGGGCACGTCAGCACATATACTGATGCAATGCTGATAATAGCAGCGATCTTCCAACTCGCACACCCACAAACCATCTTGAATGGAAAAGGAAATGTGCATCCTAATTTCCTAGTACCTGTGTATGCCATGACCTGAAGTCTAATGCATAGTACAAAGTACAGAAATGGATGCACTTAATCTAATGTCAGCAAGACTCTGGATACGCATGCATTCCATACAACATCCATTCTAGATCAAGCCGTCTTCTCTAGTTTCAGGGTTTTGAACCCTCACCATGCAATGCAATCTGCTGTTGTACACTTCCTGTTCCTGATAGATACAACGTAGCTGGTGAATCCTGCAGTTATTACTCTAAACACAGTGGTGTCCCCGTTTTTCACTAGTAGCCCAATCTGGTCTGGATCACACCAAATGCCGTGACGATCTTACAGATACATAACCGCATATTTATAGCACCAAAGATCCATGGGACAGCACCCCCATGGTCCGTTCGTGTCCACTCAACATAAGAACATGATGGCCTCGAGGGACTAATCCTTCTATCCGACAGGAACTCTCCCATTCTTACCACGACACTTCAGAAATTAACAGAGCGAGATACGGCTCCCGTGTTCTGAACCAGTGATAAGACACAGCCTCATATCCGTTTGACAGGAAGAGACAACCCTGGTTATCACCACCTAGTGCTGGCCCTTAGAATCAACTCGGTCTTCAAGCGAAAAGTAAAGAAATACAGTCTGAAATAATATTGGTTGCTAAAAACATGCGAGTTGTCAAATCATACATATGGTCGAATGAATGATTGAGCCCAATTGGTTCTGTCAAAAATAACTAATCACGGCGAACCGATATTCATCGATTGCCAACACCTCTATAGGTCTTCGACCTCATGTCTCCGGCCCGCGACCCTCAGTGAGTAGTACAACGGCGCCCAAGGGAGTGCCTCATACCCGGCAATAGAGGTGAAACACACAATTTACTAATATCCATTCATTGACAAACATAGGCATCAACGCATTCTAGACAAGACAGATCTCCATCAGTCGCCACCACCTCCGTCTCAGGTCTCATCCAATATCCTGGCCCGTGGTCAACCTTCCTTTGGTAAACGATCTGACGGCGCACAGGAAGATCATTATTTCTCGAGATGAAAGTAGATTAATCACAATACTTGCCGACTGGGTTGGAAGTCTTAGGGTATCATGACCTAGACTAGCTCCAAGCTATACTAGCTACGAGCCCATATACAACAAATCAACCGTATAGCTATTCTTCCAACTTACTCATGTATCCACCATGAGTACTAAGCACAAGAATCTCACATAAGTTCCAAATGAAGTGCTTAATAGGGATAATTATCATAATAATGTGGCATGTAGAAAATCCCATAATTTATGCTACACTCATCGAAATCCAACAAAATTAGGCTTTCTAGAAAGGTGGGAACCTCTACTACAATTTCCTAGCTGATAAATTTCTCAAATTCCTTATAGAACTCAAGTTTCCTGATTTTGAACATATGCTTGAAATCGAACAAAGACAGCAGGTTGCTAAAACTTGTAACATTCATAACTTTCAAAATACAACTTGGAATTTTATAATCTTACACATTCCGGAAAGCTAAGACTCTATACTACAAGTCTCCAGTTAACCATTTCTTCAAATTCATCCATCTAGAAGCTATACAATCTCTATATGTTCTCAACTGTACATTCTTCCATACAATTGCTGCATATTACTATCAATATAAAAACTTGCTCACTTATCAGAATTACTTGATCTTAGATTTTATGGAAAGATAGGAGTGTCTACTACAACTTCCTAGTTGATCAAATCCTCAGATTCATCGATTAATACACTCTAAAACTCCAAATTCTATTAGTATTCACACAGGGAAATGAATTCCTCCACACAACCCAAGTCCTTCTTATTAAGAATGGTTTTGCCCCAACTTAGAAAAAATCATAACTTCTTCTATACAAACTGGAATTTTATGATTCAAGATGTTTTGGAAAGCTAATACTCTCTACTAAAAATCTCTAGTTAATCATTCTTCCAAATTTTCAACATATAAATCTAGAATTCCATAACTTCACTGACTACTCAAAAGCTAAACTAAACTGAACATATGGTACTCAAAAGTAATTATCAATTCAACCACAAGTCCAATACTTATGAAATTTTAGATTTAGTCACTAAACATATACAAGTCTAACATACTCAAAAATTACATTCAAATTCATGATACACAGAGAATTATGGCTCTTCAAACTTAGCACAGAATTCTTTCCGCTTTCAGACATGGTGTCTACCTCCTTATATAAATTATTTTTAAAACTCTATCAAATGTTATCTAACAATTCTAAATTTCAGAATAATGATCTAGACTCATACCAAATACTATAATAAAAATATCATTAAAAGATTATGCACCAAAAAGTAGTTATTAATAAATGAACTTCACTTCCCAAACAGAGTTGAACCAGCTTTTGGTTCAAGACCAGTTGCAAATCCATATTTTTTTGAAGTATCAAAGAACTCAAAAAAATGTGAAATTTGAAACTATAGTTTCTAACACATTCAAGAACACCTAGTAAAAATTTGAGCCTAAAATACTCAACCAATCCCGAGATATGATATTTGGAAGAGTACCCAAATTTCATAAACACGGCAGATTTTCCACTGTTCACTGCCCGGGAAAAAAGTAATTGGTTGAGCTACTAAACAAATCCATAAAAATATGATAAAATTAGAGGATGCTCTAAACTCATCCTAGAACATGCCAAAAAAATTTCACGATCAAATTCTAATTCATTTGCATGGTAGGAATTCCTAAACCATAACATCACATACAAAAACAACTAGTTTAGAGTTTGAGAACACCCACCCAAGATTTTGAGTTTGGAAAGATGAAATCTTGCAAATTACTTTAGCTTGCTTCTTCTCCTCCAATGCTCCAAAACTTGAACCTACAAAACAATGAAACTCTCTCTTTCTCTTTTTTTTTTTTTTTTTTTTTTTTTTTGAACTAAGAAAACATGAGAGGAAGGAAATAGAAAAATGGGTGAAGTGAATGGAGCTTTATAGAAAAATGGGAGTGGGGTTAGGGTTTGGCCAGAAATGGAAGTGGGGTAGGTGGAGGGTGGGGATGAGTGGGTGAGGGGTGAGTGGAATAAATGGTGTGGATGAGAGCCAACACATCTCCTATGAAGTTTCCTAGCAACTTCCTCTAGCTCATCTCCACCACAAACATGGCAACATTATAGCCCTTAGATCTCATCAAGATCTCACCCAATCTCATCTCATCTCAATTAGAAGTAGGGTTCCTAATCCTAGGTTATGCCTTCTAACCCTAAGTTTAGGTCAAAGAACTCTAACCCTAGTGTTAAGCAAACCCCAACCCGAAATGAAAAACAATGTATGATGATTTGCAATTCAAATTAATATTTTGATATCCATAGCAAAATACATGCTAATATTTAAAATTATAAAATATACACGACCATATTCACATTCAAAGTAATTATGGATCGTATATCATATACGATCCAATACGATCAAATCAAGTATCTATATAGATATTTTATCTATATACTTAAAATAAGATAAATTGAATTTATAAAAAATATGTTTATAAAAATTATTATTAGAAAAATACATAATCGCATGCAATTCTAAACTGTGCACGGATTATAATGCAATATATATATGCTATTTTGCGGGGTGTTACATTGTCTATCTCGAATTTGATTTTCGGAATGCCTCTTACAAGTTCTTTATTAACTAGTCTATTCAGATTATTCATTGTTGTATGTCCAAGCCACCGATGCCATATCCCTCCATCCTTATTTTTAACTACAAAATACTTCATACTTTCTTGTGATAACTCATTAGTATTGATGACATATACATTATTTCAACGATTGGCGGAAAGTAAACGAAAATTACTACTGTCAAAAATAGAACATGCATGCTTATCAAATGTAATAATATAGTCTTTATCACACAACTGACTAACACTAATCAAATTATATTTTAAGCCATTTACCAAAGGAGCATCATCAACGGAGCAAGAACGGTTTTACCAATGCTATTATCTCTGAAGATAACGCCCTTCTCTTTTTTCCTTGATAGTGATGCAAAATATTTGCTATTGCCAGTCATGTGATTTAAGCATCCACTATTAGGTTACCATCGGTCTTTAGGTTTGACGAGTTGACGCACCTACATTAAGATTAGTAGGTGTAACTTTTGGTGCTCATGTTTGTGAATAATTATGATTATGCCTTGGTTCATATACATTTGAATAATTATGTATATGTGTATGAGAAGATTGCTCAGGAATTTAACATTTTGGTGAGTTGTATAACCAAGTCCTCTTTTATCATAGGTCGTCCTTGATTGCTTTGTCATAAAATAAGTGGCCTCATTTTCATATTTTTCAATAGATGCTTCGAGCTCAATTGTTTTGCAATTTGTTCTTGTATGATCATCATCTTTGGTATTTCAACAAAGATTATCAGTGCACTGTCAAGTTGTCTATTTTCTTCAAGGATTTTTTCGCTATCTTCCACCAATTCATCAAATTTTGTTTGCAGTTGTCAAGTTCAGTAGTAAGATTAGCAATATGAACAGTTTTCTCTTGGATTCTCGTTAATAGAGACTTTTCACTTTGTTCTTTTAAACGTTCATTCTCTTCTACCAACAAATCATGATCTTTACTAAATTACTTTTTCAATAATTAAATAATTAGTATTTTTCAATTTCTTGTTTTTAGAAATGCATGAGTCGTGTGATCCATTAGAGCATCTGTAGTCGTTATCTATATATCGATAATATCGATATTTGGTAAAAAAAGTAGCTGCAGTCGTTTGCTATATATCGATATTATCGATAAAACGCTACAGTAGATTGCTATATATGAGAATGGGTTTAGCTTTTATCGATAAGTCAGCGACGGTGGTCGAAGCGCCGTCCCACGCGCGAAATTATTATTATAATCGTCGGACGGCACTTCAAGTGCCGTCCGTTTGAAAAAATTATATTTTATCTGATTTTTTAAACGTCACAAAAGGACGTGCCGCATATTCCGGACGGCACTTGATGTGCCGTCCGTCGAGTTTTAATAAAAAAAAAAAATTTATATACCAAAAGATGCCAAAAAGATGCCAAAAAGATGCCAAGATGCCAAAAAGATGCCAAAAAGATGCCAAAAATTTCAAAAAGCACTGAGAATGTCTTGGACGGCACTTCATGTGCCGTCCTAGACTTAAGGCACTTGAATTTTTTTTTGTTTTTTTCTTTGGTTGAACGGACGGCACTTCATGTGCCGTCTGACCGAATGGGACCCGTTTTTTTGCGCTTTTTCACCACCGACGGCACTTCATGTGCCGTCTCTTAATATTATATTATAGATTGCTATAAAATAGCTTTCAACGAGTGCAGCGGAATCGAAAATCTTATTTCTATTTATCCATATATGGATAATTTTACCATAAACGACTACAGATGCTCTTAGGCATATGTTTATAGTGTTTAAATTCATTACTGGCCTTTTTAGCATAATCATTTAAATTGGTAGCAATTTCACATAATTCATCATAAGTGAGTTTTTCGATTACTTCTTCATGAAGTGATGATTGCCCCTTATCATCTCCAAGAGCCATAAATGTAAATCTCATGTCTGCTCGCTTATACTGATCATCTTCATTGTCGCTTGAATCGGAGTCAAGCCAAGTTGCCTTTAATGCCTTCTTTTTATAGTTTGAGTTAGCATTATATGATTTGTTCTTGTCTTCATTGAGAGAAAATTTTGCACGAATATGCCCGAGATTCTTGCATTTGTAGAAAGCATCTTTTTTACCTTTGTATCTTCCTTATTGGTACATGCCACGTTTTTTAGTTTTGAGGATCTTACTAAACTGTTTGGTTAGTAGCGCAGCGTCCTCGTCGGAAGATTTGTTGTTTGAGTGTGAGTCTGAATGACATGGTGCAGTGATCCAGATTTGGATATGATCTCAGTGTTCTTTTTACACCTTTTTGTCTCCACCATCTCGATTTCGTATATCGTAAGTTTACCCAGAAAAGAGTAGTAATTGAACCCATTTTCTTCGTGTGTTTCCCTCATTGCATCAGCTTTGATATCCTATTCTGGTGAGAGAAAACTTACGATTATCCAACCTTTCAGTCATCGTCCAAGGTATTTCCAAAGCTTTCAAGTTCTTGAGCGATTATATCAAATCAGGCCAACATCTGATCTATACTTTTACCTGAAATCATGGGAAACACATCAAACTTATAATAATATTAACTTTAGCTTTTATCTCCGATGCGGTTCCATCATGATGCCTAAGTTGTTCCAAAATTCCTATGCAGTTTTACAGTTGCGTCCACATCGCATGAATTCTCTTGTTCAATCCTGCATATGGTGCGGTCATGGATTTGGAGTTGGCATTCTTTAGTGAAAGTTCCAGTTTGGTAAATGACTTCTTTCCATCACTGATGAGAATAAATATTTTATTGATACAAACATTCCAAACTTCTTCTCCAAAAATTTCCAAAAAATGAGACATACGAAACTTCCACACATCATAGCATTTACCATCAAAATAAGGTGAACGTGTAATATTTGACCCATTGGAGTTTGATGACTCCGATTAGTACAAGTCATTTGGAGGAAGGATTCGGGATATTGGACTTTTTGCTCTAGCTTTTAAGCCAAAATTGAGCACCTTGCTCTGATTGTGCATAAATTAAAAAACTAAGTAAATGCATTAAGTAAAGAGTTAGAGTTAGAGAATGAAAACACTAGAAAAAGGTGAGACACGGAAATTTAAGTGGTTGAGCTTCCATGCATAATCCACTACCCCTAGCAATTCTTTGCTTCAAGCGTTCCACTTTACTAAAACCCCATACAATGAGTTCTCGATATTCAGACCGAAATTTCGGTTACACCCACACGACTTCTATATATAAGCCTTGTAAACACAGCCTTGATCCGAAGCGAAAAGAAAGTGAAAAAATAAGATCGACGTCTTAACTAAGAAAACAATAAAAGTGTTATTCTCACTAGATCTTTAGTAAATGATAAATTCTGAAATATATATGTCAAAAGAGATAAAGAATACTCTGTGGATTCAACTCTATTTAAAATTGAGATTATTCTTTTCCACAAATGTTTAAAGAAATACCAAATATAAATTTGAACAGGTTGCTGTCAGCTGTTAACTTAGTCTGGAGGAAATGACATTTGACTGCATTAGCTTCAACTGTTATTGAAAATGGACAATCAAGTGCAGTCAGCTGTCGACTGCAATTTGTGCAGTCGACCGAAACCTTCCCCAGACTAAATATTTTAGTGAATCCACTTTATATTCCTTCCATAACTTGATCATTTGCTAAAGATACATTTACATATTTATTTCTCACAAATAAAATAGTAAATAATCACTGATGCTCTAACTTCTTGAGGATTAATCACATCTTTCTTCTTAATGAATCTTTCCCTATATTTTGCAATCTTTCATAATTGCATGATTCTATTCTTTTACTTTGATTATAAAGATTTTGATATCTATTTGAATTTCATTCTATATTGGCCTGTAAAAATCTTAGATGAAATTATTAGATACACATGTTCATGTTTTATATACATCAAACATAGAGTCAACGGTCTATCTTTGTTCTAAGGGAAATCCCAACAGGAAAACATGTTGGGCCTCACACGACACTTGATTTTCTCTCATTTTGAGTAGAGAACATCGAGAAAGTAGCCAAACGAACTTTTCTTCTTCTTTTCGACATGTATTTATTCATATCAAAGTATTCAAAAGTATATCCTTGATTTCAAATTTCTCGCAATATCAATATGAAACACTGATCAATAACCACATTGTAAAATTTTACCATAAAACTGGTGTTTGAGATACGGCAAAAAAATATTTAAGTTATTCAGTAATTCTTAATGAATAACACCCATATATGTTAACACGAACTGTAAAACACCCAATTAGATAAAATAAAACTTGAAGAATCTGGTAAGTATTGAAGAGTCGCAGAACTCAAATTGAACTGTACTAAAACCTACTAATTAATTGCATTTATTCTCTCTCAAAATTATTTAGTACATGTCTACTTTTCTAGCCGAAGACAATGTCATTGTCAAGGCGGTTAACATAGGATTAACTATTGCATTGATCATCCTACCCATTTAATTCCAATAGCCGACCACCCTTTAGAATATGAGCAAATCCCATGCGTCATTTTTTTAAATGTAAGTTGAGGAGTTTGCTTTCTCTTCTGTAGTATTCAATCAACATCAAAGAAAAACAATCTTTAATCCAGTGTTTTTGTTCCCCTTATTTTGGATAAAATCCCAAGCTTTAGTGGTTGAGGAAAGGATTTATATCCAAGGGTAATGGTTTATCTTTATATTGACTATGGTTTGAGGTGAGTTATGAATTTTTAATGATAGAAATTAATTGTTAACATACAATCAACTTCACATTAAATTTCAGTAGTCTTACCATATTTTCATTGTCGTTGATTCCTATTGCATCATCATACAACCACCTTATTCTGCTTGTCTTGCTTCATAATTTGGAGGTTAAAATTAGTGTTATTCTAGCAGTATCAATCTAGAGGTCGGTCAAATTTCTTTTGTATCATACTACGACCTACTTTCTGAGGAAAAAACATAATAATAATCCAAAGGTAAAAAATCTCATGCTCCAGGGTTAAAACGTAGGAGATGCACCTACCACTAGATCTTCTCAAATGTAAGAGTCACAAATCTTGAGAAGATCCAATGGCCTCCGCTTCCTATACAAAAATCCAATGTTAATCTCTCTCTTTCTTTTTTTTAAAAAAAAATTATAAATCACATGTCATCACTTGAAAAAATATATATATATATGTTATTCAGTAATCCTTATCTAATTGATCTGGATCCTGGTTAAACAGTTCTAAACGGGTCCTTTTGGGTCCACAAATCCCACGTGAGTCTAAATATTAAATTTAAATTAATTAAATGCAATGAGTACAAACAACAATAGTTACAGGTTATAATATGTGAAAGAAGTACGACTCTGAACCAATAATTACTAAAGTCCTTTTATTCTTGCCAATTTACAAATACACCTCCATAACTATTTTCCCCAAAAGTAAATTAAAAAAATCTTTAGCAAAAGAAAATTATAGAACGTAAGTTTATAAACTTAAATTTCTATCCCTCTCCTAAACTCTAGAACTATTACCGGGTCCTATCGGATAGGGTCATCTACTATCCGGATCCGTATTCGATACCTCACGAGTCCAAAAATTGTATTCGGATCTGAATTTGCAAGAACCGGGTTCGGGTCTGGATCCTAGTTTGGGTTCTAGTTTAAAAAATCTACTCATCGGGTTCGATAGTGGAAAATAAATATTTGCGCTTAAGTATTTTTGTACCCAATACCCTACAGTTCCAATAATTATTGCACATACATGAATACATATTATATTTATGCATCTATCTTCAACAATTACTTTTATATGTATATTCCTATAAACTCATTATTCAAATTTCATATTTTGGAGGGTATTTTTGAACGGGTGTCGATTCCATTAAAATTTTTGACTTGAGTCTCACATGCCAGCTCAAAAAATCTATAAGAATTTTTATATCTTGCTAAAATTTGATGAAGGAGTATCAATTTTTTTTACTACATGGCACGAACCTCAAAATCCTAAGCCCTAACTTATAGCCATTACCACCCAAAAGGCCTAGTTGCGCTTTCAAGTATATGTGTATTTTTGATATATTTATCTTTAAGTATATTCAAAAACTTTTTTCAAAGACTCGATATATGCATTTACCCACCCAAAACCTTTAATATCTGAGGTACAACTCAACAGTAAGTTTGTCTATTATTTTAGTTAATTTCATTTATCATAGAAAATTAGATAGCTATTTTTATTTTATTTTGAATTGATAATTAAACGACTCAATTTTTTGAAATATAAAATTTACAAAAAAAATAAAGTATAAAATGTATTTTAAATTTTAGTATCATTTCTCATCCTGTTCAAACATGTCTTTCATAAAAAAATTTGATTCCAATTCGAAACAAGCGTAGAACGACTGAACCAGATGGTGAGTTAACTCACTATCCCGTGCAAGGGGGGTAAAAACGCCTAAAAGTTTTAACCATCGTCAATATAGTTAGATGTCCTAACTGTTTTCATGGGGGATAAAAACGCCTAAAAGTTTTAACCAGCGTCAATATAGTTAGATGTCCTAGCTGTTTTCATGCCTAAAATTAGGCTTTGTTTGATCATTTTTGCTAAAATTGGATGTCTTAGATTTATATGCCCCGTTAAATATAGTTGGAGAAGGACTCCAAATTCTGACCATTCTATGGTACCATCTTGCAAAAAACTACCCTTTGTTTACTCCTTCATAAACCCATCACTGATCATCCGATCAAATCCCAATCAATTCTCCTCCTCGTCCTCCTCGTCTTCCTCCATACCTTTCTTGTCCTACGCCTCACCATTTCTCCCATTAAAGCAACCCAACCCTTTTTTTTAAATATATATTCTAATCCTTGTGAATTTTTTCATCCAATCTGACAACTATATCAACCCAGTTTCCAAAATTTTTTTTTTTAATATATAAATGGGTTGATAGAGTGCTCAAAAAGCTTGAAACCCATCAAATTTAACCCCAATCCGAATCTGGGTTTGTCCTCAATTTGGTATTCATTTCAATGGCTGGGAAACTCACATCTTTTTTCAACAACAGATGGCTGGTTTTTGTGGGGGCAATGTGGATGCAATCTTGTGCTGGTATAGGCTATGTTTTTGGGAGTTTGTCACCTGTAATTAAGAGTGCAATGGGTTACAATCAGAGGCAAATCGCTACGCTAGGAGTAGCGAAAGATTTGGGTGACAGTGTTGGGTTCTTGGCCGGGACTCTCTGTGAGATTCTCCCACTTTGGGTTGCTCTTCTTATTGGTGCTATACAGAATTTGATTGGGTATGGTTGGGTCTGGCTTATTGTTACTGGAAGGGTTGGTGCTTTGCCTCTTTGGGCGGTGAGTCATGTTGGTTTTTCGCGTTTTACTGTTTTATTTGCTAAGGTTGGATATAGAGTTGGATATCTAGTGGTAATTTTTAAGTGGAGGCAGAGGAGTGTAAAATATAGGTTGTATAGTCATACCTCTATTGTGGCTAATAAAATAAATTTGGTTGGATTGAAGTTTATATACCTATCATACCCTACGTATAATTTATTAACTTTGAGGTGAAAAAGTGGAGGTAAGATACCTCCAAAATATGATCCAAACATACCAAACTTATTTTATTAGCCAAAATAGAGGTACAAAGTATGCAACCTATGGGTTGCGGTCATCTACTTAAAAATAAAAAAATTACCTATAGGTATCCTACCTATGTATCCAAACCGGGCCTCAAATTTTAGATAACTTAAGGTATACAACTCACCTCCACTAATCCTGTATGGTTGATGGGTTATGTTACTTTTGTATGATGTTGATGGTGTTACTAGGGGTTGATTGGATGCATAGGAGTAGTTTGTTGTGTGCATTATAGTTTGAGTTGAGAATTGGATGAAGGCATGAATCTTTAGGTTCTTTGGGAACAGGGTTACGTAGAGGCATATGGAGATAGGAAGAAAATCTTGTGAGAATATAGTTATCTCGTGATTCCTCATAATTTCAGATAACTTTGCTCCCAAGCATGCCCTTACTGAAGTTTACTACAATCCAGTTTAAATTGAAAAATGCTCTTTTGGAGCTTCTGAAACTAACTAGACTTTACTTAGACACCCAAAGTTAGTCCTAATGGTTGGTTGATTTTTTGGGTTGTTTTTATGCTATTATTACCAGTGGTACTCATCGGAGAGCATCGTGTCCCTCTCCTTTAAACCTGAAATAACAGTAATCACATTGTAGCTGTCTACATTACATTTGCTAAGCTAACAAGATTAGAGAAATTTATTCTTAAAGCAGAGTATTGAAGACTAATGATTCCAAGAATTAGTACTTAGTTTGCTGTGGAAATAAACTTTGGAGCAATTTATATTGTTGTGACTTAAAAGTTTCCTCGCATATTAAATTATGGTTTTAGTTATATCTTTTATGAGTTGATTGGATGATAAAGGTTGAAATCATGATGATGTCTGTTATGTCCAAGTTCTTTCCTATAGATATCTGTAATTTATGGGGGGGGTGGGGGGGTTATATTGACCTTTTTGTCTTGCTCAACAAATTAGTATGGTCAGGACTCACGATTTACATTTTTTCAAAATGAAAATATAGCCAGTGCAGTTACTGTTCTGTTCTGTAAGTGATTCTATTAGGACTTCTTAGGGTATCTACATCTACATATTATCATTATTATTATTATTATTATTATTATTATTATTATTATTATTTTGGAAGAACATCAATATGATATTTGTTATTTTAAACTGTGAACATGACCAAAGTTGGTGAATGATTGAATATGAAGACCACTTTGTATTTATTTAGCAGTTAGTAGTTCTTAGTTACTTTTGTAGTCTTCTTCTACTCATGTGACATAAATGAAAAATTAAAACAAAATTTATGCATATGCCACATGCAATGGATGTTATACGAAGAAATTGTTGGGATTGGGGCGCCAACCAATGCCCGTCGTCGCAGCGGAACTAATTAGAGCAATGAGGAAGTCGAACATATGAGACAAACCAATTGAGCAAGGCAAGTAGATCCACCAATCCAAATACAAACACAACGAGAATTTATCTCGGTTAGCTTTTGCTTAATCCGGGGAAAAATATAGGAAGATTTGATATTCAATTAGAAAAGATTACAAGGACTTGCTGATTCACTCAATACAAAGAATTAAACTCATCCACCGAGAACTGTCTCTCTCTCGAGCCTCTCTTTGCAATAGAGAAAATAATCTATGAAGTACGATCTCTCATATTGGAGGAGTTTACAATATATAGAGAAGAATAGAGAAAAACCTAGGTCTAATCTTGATTCTCAGTAGTCTGATATAACCTGAAAAAAACGTAACTGAATAGGAGCCATACGATCTAACTTGGAGTTGAAGATTGGGCTGAAACGACCTAATAAATTGAGGCCCAAAACGAACACAGCGCCGCTGTTGGTCGACCGTCCAATAAGACCAGTCGACCGTACCACTCTCTGACAATTCCTGTACTATGAGCGGTCGGTTAGTCGGGGAGTGTGGTCGACCGCAACATAGGACAGTCGACCGCAACTATACCTGCACCTTGCTGTTGTTGTTTTTCCTTCTACTCACTTCGACGCTTCGACCTGCGTGCTTCATCTTACCTTCTTCTAATCTGAACCACGAGTATACAAGACACAATCCTAACAAACTCCTCATTGGATTGCATACGAGTGCTATCACATGATGTGTTACTCATCTCCAAACTTCAATGAATTTCACTTGCAAAGAAAACTTAGAACAATAGCTTTTTCTTTCGGTTGAAATGATCTCTACCCAATCTCACCAATTCCAGTATACCCCTTCAAGGGTACACCTCCGTAGATGTACTCACGAAGTTACCAAACTTCACACAAACTCCACCTACCCTTAGGATTTCTCCACCTCTCGACGATATTCGAACGTCGTGGTCTCGTCTCGATGAATCTAGTTGCGGCAAACTAGCTAAACTTGCGGGAATAACGGGAAAAGAACTAGCAACTTCTGTGCAGGATTTTTGAATTCCCCAAAGCTTATAGAGATTGTGTTGGCTTGGCCCAACCACTCTCATACCTCTAATCACCTCACAACGATCCTAAAAAACAGACAACTCCACCTCGAGTTGTGTACCTACAACCCCGTGCATCCAGAGTTTCCAAGGAAATCAGATTCTGTTTCAACAGAGAAACATGCAAAACATCCCTTAAAATGAACAAATTTAGACATGGCATCTTCAACTCAACTGTCCCCTCACCTACTACTTCACAAATCTATCCAGTTCTCGTTGCCACACAATGCCTTGTAGTATACTGTAGAAAACAACTACCTTTTGGAGCAAATATGAGAAGAACTCCCTGAGCCAAGAAACCAACTAGAATCCAGTTCTAAAGAATTTGAAATAAGAAGACATAAATCACCTGAATCAAAGGCACTAACCACATTAGCGGCTGAACTCCCGTTCTTTGCGCCCTCATAATTCAACAATTTTCAACAATATTTCTTGATATGTCCTGACCTCTTGCAATAACGGCAACGGATCGAATCCTTTTGCAAAGCACTTTGTCTTCACCCTGAAGGACCATCCACTACTAGACAACTTGTAGGAATAGACGATGATGATTTATGGGTCTCCTTCCTAAGCTGATCTTCCTTCAATGCTTTGATTTTACCATTTACCGAAATACTCTCCTTGGTAGATCTACCGTGTAGCATGGTAGTTATCAAAATCTCGTACGAATCCGGCAGTGAATATATCATGTTGAAAGCTTTATCTTCCTCACACACAACCGCGTTAATTGTCTTAAGTTTAGATAATATCTTATTGAACTCAGTAATGTGGTCTTGGAGATCGGTACCTTTCTTCATAGATAAACGAAACAACTTCTTCTTCCAATGCATCTGATCTAATAACAACGAACCAAAGTAGTTAGCTATGAGTTTTTTCCACAAACTCGCCGCGTCAGTTTCTTTCAGAAATCTGCATTTGACCTCGTCCGCCAAGGATAGTCGGATCAGACTTATGGCTCTTTCACGAATATCTTTCCAAACATCCTCCTTCATGTCGGATGGCCTTTCATTGATCTTTCCATCGAACTACTTGGTCTTCAAAAGAATGTGACCTGTCATCTTAACCAAGGAACTCAGCAAACTGATGCTCTGATACCAGTTGTTGGGATTGGGGCATCAACAACGCCCGTTGTCGCAGCGGAACTAATTAGAGCAATGAGAAAGTCGAAGAGATGAGACGAATCAATTGAGCAGGCAAGTAGATCCACCAATCCAAACACAAACACAACGAGGATTTATCTCGGTTAGCTTTTGCTTAATCCGGGAGGAAATATAGGGAGATCTGATATTCAACTAGAAGAGATTACAAGGAGTTAGTGGTTCACTTAATACAAGGAATTAAACTCACCCACCAAGAACTATCTCTCTCTCGAGCCTCTCTTTGTAATGAAGAAAATAATCTATGAAGTACTACCTCTCATATTGGAGAAGTTTACAATATATATAAAAGAATAAAGAGAAACCTATGTCTAATCTTGATTCTCAGTCGTCCGATATAATCTGGAAAAGAAGTAACTGAACAGGAGCCGTACAATCTAACTTGGAGTTGAAGATTGGGCTGAAACGACCTAACAAATCGAGGCTCAAAACGAACACAGCGTCGCGGTCGGTCGATCGTCCAACAAGACCGGTCGATCGTATCACTCTCTGACAATCCCTGTACTACGAGCGGTCGGGGGGTGCAGTTGACCGCAACATAGGACAGTCGACCGCAACTATACCTGCACCTTGCTGCTGTTGTTTTCCCTTCTACTCACTTCGACGCTTCGACCTCCGTGCTTCATCTTACCTTTTTCTAATCTGAACCACGAGTATACAAGACACAATCCTAACAGAAATGACTCGGGAACTCCAATCCATCTTTTGGTACTTTTAAAATTGCACTTGATTGTAGAATTTTGAAATTGGAACCATCAATTGCTTTAGTGGTTTATTGTCTAACTATTGAACATGTTCTTTCGTTTGTTTTAAAAATTTTAAATAATAGAAGAAGTTTCTATATATAAATGAACAATTGAAAATTTCAAGTTGTCTAGAAGAAAAGGTCATTAAGGACATGTAGACGCACGTGAGGCTAAAAAGCAGCAGTTTTTCAGACAGAAATAATTGTTGCTGATTGATGGAAATTTTCACATTATTTATGTAATTTATATGTTGGTCAAATTCCATCCAATTATAATTGCAGTTTTTAACTGTTAATACACCCTATAGGTAGATGTAATTTTTTATCACACAAAATGTATTTTTTAAAACTTAGACCATGGTTATCATAATGGAATATATCTTGCAAAAAAGAAAAGAATAGGGATGGTATGAAAAAAAATGTTTTTATTTTGGAATGATATTTACATGATAATATAAGAAGCTTCCCATTACAAATATAGTCTATTGTCTTTCTTAGAATCATGTATAATGAAGCCATGGGGATATGTTTGAACTTACAACTGGGTGGGCATCAAAAGGATGTCTATGGAATCTATATTCCAATATGACAGATGGTAGGGAAATCTTAGTATGACAGTTTTGTATCCAGATGAACCACAAAGACAACATATTTCGGTCTTGTCTTTTGTTGTATGATGTTGTATTCTGATGATATGTTGACCCATGTTCGGAATTTGGTGTCAAACTTCTAAGTTTGGTATCGGTATCAACATCCTCATATATGTCGACTGCATTTGACTTGGTGTTTCAGACTTTTTGGCATTGGCTTCTTAAAATTTTTAATGAATCAAAAAGAAATTTTTTCTAAAAATAGTTTAAATTAGCCTGCAATACGGCAAAATTTTTCCATGCTCAAAAATATGTCTTCATGAATAGATTTTGTTACAAAAATCTATATAATAAATTACAAAGAAAGCTATCAAGTGGCTCACAATCAATCCCCCCTAAAATCAAAGGCCTAGATCAAACCTCACAAAACATATTTTCCCTCCAAAATTTCAAACCCCAAAATAAATTTTTTCCCTCCAAAACTAAAAAACTTATTACTTTATTACTATCTCTCTCTTCTCTCTTCATTTTTTCATATTTCTCTCTTCTCTCTCTCCCTATCTCTCTCTCCCATTCTTTCTATATTTACTTAGAAATTTAGATTTTCAAAATTTTAATGTTTTTTTTGCACATGCTATATTGAAAATAGTAAATATCTCTTCAACTCCATACTTAAAGTTCTAAGAAGTTAGTTTTTATACCCCCATTTATAATTATTTTTCAACATATACTAATGGAAACATGGACTTTTATTTACAACTAATTATTGTCATACTATTCAAATTTGAGCTACATAATTGTTGTTTTACTGTTTACAGACTTTTCGTGTTTTGTATCGTTCTGAAGACGTGCCGTAGGCACGTGGCCACGGGCAAATCTAGTAAGATTACAAATTATTAAATATAAAAAGGGGAAATCAAGAAACCCCCTAACATTTACCATTTAAATCAAGAAACCCCCACCACTGTTTTTCGTTCTTTTTACCCCCTCAGCGTTAATTTTTAAAATATTTGTTAAGTCCCAATTGTGAATTTACCTTAACGCCCCTTCCTATTATCTAATATTTGGGCGCCTAATTTCTCTTATCCCATTCTGTTTCCACTCTTATCCACTCTTCCCCCACCCTCTCACCAATTGCAATCCAACTACCGACGATGACAAACTCCATTGATTTGACGTGGAGCAACAATCTCACATTAGGAACGTAACTAAAGACTGAATCATTTTCGAATCATCTTCTCCAGTTCAACAATGTGGTAGGTTTCCTAAACTATGGTTTCTAAAATTAGGGAAATTCTTTTCATCTTTTTCCAATTGAAAATTGGTGCTTCTTTCATATGAATCTAGGGTTTGGAAAAAAAAACGAGAGAATTTGGGGAAAGAGCAGCTAAGGTTTATAATATAGGCATTGAGGTAAATTTACAATTTGGACTCGACATGAATTTTAAAAATTAACGGTGGAAGGGGATAAATGAACGAAAAATAATGGTAGAGGGTTTCTTGATTTAAATGGGAAATGTTATGGAGTTTCTAGATTTTTCTCCAATATAAAATTGTACTAAAAACATATGATTATAATATACGATAAAAAAGTATGCTAGTAATGTACTTAGATATTTTGTTTTCCCTTGATCTTGTGATATCTTGCTATCTTGCTCGCTTTCATTTATGGTGTACCCATTTATTGCCTATAGCGCTAATGCATAAAACTAGGCAGTTAAAATCGGTTTTTGGAACTAATTGGTCTAGGAGCGATTAGTGATTAATCGGTTCATCGGAAAATAATCGGGGATTAAATCGGAAAAATAGTTATATATATATATATATATATATATATATATATATAAGATATATTCTCATTATGTAGCAACCCTAAATTCTAACATAAAACTATTATGAAATTATCAAATAGGAAAATATAGTTGTAGAGAAGAAAAAAAAGAGTACTTGGTTTGAGTTGAGTTTAGATTCTGAATGTGGGTTGGGTTGGGTTTGCTAGTCGTTTCCATCAAACAAAAACAACTGGAAAGGAGGAGCAGCGTGAGCAGCAAGAGGAGCTGCAGCAGATGCGGGCCGGATCAAGTATGCGACGGCGCAGGAGGAGCGACGACAGGTCAGGTTTGGGTTTGCTCGAGGAAGAAGAAGAGAACCAGTTTGGGTTTGGGTTTGAAGATAATCAATTTGGGTTTGCGTTTGCGCGAGGAAGAAGAAGAGATCGGCGACATGTCGGATTCGGGTTTGCGCAAGGACCAGAAGGGGTTTAGATTTGTCATTGAGTTTGGGCCATACTGGACCCAAATAATGCAAACAAGCATAAAAATTAGATGAGGTGATTTAATCGGTCAATCGACCACTTAAAATCGGCCGATTATTCCCGATTAAATCGCTAACTATTGAAATATTATAAATCGCTAAAAATATAATTGCTTAGCCTTCGATTAGCGATTAATCGGGGATTAATCGAGCGTAATTGGGGATTTTAACTGCCTAGGTATAAAAATGATCCAAGTCCACAATTGTTTGTTTTCTGGTCATTTAGGTGTTTTCTTTCATTATTAACTTCATAATCGTTGATTCCTAGTTTTAGCCAAGTATCATATTGGATCGTGTTACCACGTTCGCTCCCCATGAACCACTATCTGGATCTCGTGATCGCATTCATGGTGGGTTCCCGATCCAGAACTAGTAATCTTAAACTAGTAATCTGCATCAGATTTTTCCTGTTTCTTCAAAAAGAACACATTTATTCATTAACTCATCAACTTCTCTTCAAAATCTCGCCAATTCGTTATGGAGTTTAATTGGATAATTACTCCCATATTTAAAATTGCAGGAAACTAATAAATTTATTTATGAGTTTCTCTCTTTCTATCACTGTACACATAAAACATTGATCAACATCCTGAGTCTCCAGACTCATTCTACCCCCTCCGTACCTTGTACTGCTCAAGGTAGAATACCTGAATCTGTACCCGTACCACAAACCAAGACATACAACGAATTGAGATTGGCTGGGCCAACTGAGTCGATTCAGTAGTATTGTTTCAATTTCGACCGATATGTGAAGCCAATACTGACCAGTTTGAGAAGTATGATTGATATTCATTGGACGTGTACTGGTGGTTTGTTTTTATAATGAATTTCCCTGATTGTCATACCAATATTCTATTGGCATAGGGTCACCTCACAATCACCTTATGTCATTAGCTATAATTACCTTATCCTTAAAGCTAGTAATATGGCTTTTTTTTCTACAATATTATTGTGTAAACTGTAAAGTTAGTATTCTAAAAATTAAGTAACTTGTGCCTCAGTCTTAAACAGCTGTGCAGTGTTTTCCATACTTTGTAATTATTAATACTAGTAATATGCACGTGCGAAGCATGTTCAGTAATTTTTTTTTATAAAAGTAAATACTATGATGTATTTTGGGCTCGAACCTGAGACCTCCATTTACCCATCACACACTCTTTACAGATTACCCCTAGTGACAATTTTATACAAGTGACATTTTTGTAAATAATTATGTCGTAAATAAATATGAACTTTGAGGGTATTATGGTAATTGACAACAACAGTCGAGTAAATGAATGGTTAATATAACTCTCACTTAAAAATGAGTGGATGAGATGAGTGGATGACATTAGATGGTTGTTTGTCTACAAATTATACAACCCCAACTCTCGCATTATAGTATTAGAGATTGGTGTATCAAAATGTTGAATTCTTATTATCTGTCAACAAATTTCTCTTGTTGTTTATCAATCATTTTTTGTTTTGTTGTCATTGCAGATGTGCATTCTTATCTTTGTTGGGAACAATGGAGAGACCTATTTCAACACTGCTGCTCTTGTTTCATGTGTACAAAATTTCCCCAAGAATAGAGGACCCATAGTCGGAATCTTAAAAGGCTTTGCTGGTCTCAGTGGTGCAATCTTAACCCAAATATATGCATTGATCCACACACCCGACCATGCCGCTTTAATCTTTATGGTTGCTGTCGGCCCTACAATGGTTGTTATTGCTTTAATGTTCATCGTTAGACCCGTTGGTGGTCACAGACAAGTTCGCCCTTCTGATAATACTAGCTTCATGTTCGTTTATAGCGTGTGCCTCCTTCTTGCTGCCTATTTGATGGGTGTTCTGCTTCTCGAGGATCTGATAGACTTAAGCCACACTGTGGTTATCTCGTTCACAGTTGGCCTTTTATTTATCATATTACTCCCAATTGTGATTCCTTTGATTCTCACTTTTCACTTGGATACCACCTCTCCCGAACAAGAGTTCCTGCTACCGGTACCTCAGGAGGCTGGTAAATCTGGACAATCTAATGAACAACCTGAGGTGATTTTCAGTGAGTTGGAAGATGAGAAACCTAATGAAGTGGACTTACTTCCGGCGTCAGAGAGGCAGAAGAGAATTGCACAGTTACAAGCAAAGTTGTTTCAAGCTGCTGCTGTTGGAGCTGTGAGGGTGAAGAGGAGAAAGGGACCACGTAGAGGGGAAGACTTCACTTTGATGCAGGCTTTGATAAAGGCTGATTTTTGGCTTCTTTTTTTCTCTCTTCTTTTGGGGTCAGGTTCAGGGTTGACTGTTATTGATAATTTGGGGCAGATGAGTCAATCGTTGGGTTATAGCGAGAGTCATATTTTCGTATCCATGATCAGCATATGGAATTTTCTTGGACGGATTGCTGGAGGTTATTTCTCTGAACAAGTCGTAAGGTATTTTTTTTCCTCCTGTTTTATTAATTATTAGGCAAGCGAGATATAAGATATTGAAATGCTTTGATCAAGATTAAGGCATGTATTATTTTCACTTGTTTTAGTTTGGAAAATCATATTCTTTCCAAAGTTATGTTCATTATCATTATAGAGTTTGACAACATTTTCTTGAGATTTTCAGATTACCCTCCAAAATAATTGCTCAGTTCCATATAACCCTCAAAATTGTTTGAGTTTCTTTCTTTCTTTAAAAAAAAATTAAATACCCTCCCTTCATCTTCCTGTTAAATCTTAAAATGATTAGAAGACATCAATGACCCTGGCTCCCTTTTCATCCAGTGGACTTCCCATAATAAACTTTCATTTTGTTTATTAAGGGAAGGGAATTTTGTTAGGTATCTTTAGGTTTTCTCGAGTCTATATTTTTTTCTGAACAAGTCCAGGATATATGGAATTAAGCAACTCCCCCCCCCCCCCCCCCCCCCCCCCCCCCCCAACAACAACAAACAAAAACAAAAAAAAAACCACTTTTTGACAAAATTATTATTATTGATAGATTATCGTAAGTTCTATTCTTGCCCATTATGCACTTACTTATCAGAATGACAGGGCTCATCAGCATCTTGTATTCTGCATCCTTTCATCATATATAATCAAAGTTCATGGTTTGAGCATTATGTAGATTCTCCATATAAGACACAATGAATAGTTTATAAATGAGGTGTGTTCTCCCTTCATTTGATCAGGGAATATGCATACCCAAGGCCAATCGCCATGGCAGCATGTCAAGTTATAATGGTCGTTGGCCACTTCTTCTTTGCCATGGCCTGGCCTGGAACTATGTACATTGGAACACTTCTAATCGGACTTGGATATGGTGCTCACTGGGCCATTGTTCCTGCTGCTGCCTCCGAACTTTTTGGCATAAAAAATTTTGGAGCCTTGTATAATTTCCTCACTGTCGCAAATCCAGCTGGAGCTCTAATTTTTTCACGCCTCATCGCTAGCAATTTATATGACCGTGAAGCAGAGAAACAAGCTCACCAGCACCATAACCTGCTGACTGATGTGTCACTCAAGTGTGATGGAGCTGTGTGCTTTTTTCTTTCTTCGTTGATAATGTCTGGACTTTGCGTCATTGCAGTGATCTTGAGCTTGATCCTTGTTTACAGAACAAAGATTGTTTACACCAACCTTTATGGCAAAAGAGGCTCACAGATAATGCTGTGAAATGGAAATTAATTGTTTGTGTAGGATCGGTCGCTCAGTAGTTGATTGGATTGAACTAAATTGATGTTGTGTACTTGTATTCATGGTGAAAAGCTCATTGGTGATTGTATTGATATTGTATTCATAGAAAGAAATGGGGGAATCATATAGGATGGATTGACTTAAGTTCATGAGTTCGTACTCACTGTTCTGTTCCAGGAAGGTGTTGTTTTGGTCGCCAAAGTTTGTGAAATTTATCTCGTCATATTGATGATACAACTTGTTTTCTTATCAATTTATGGTCTTTTACGACCTCTTCCTTTAAATGTAATATTCAAAATTTACCTATGGGTTCGCTATAATATGAATATGGAACTTGGGTGGATCTGGTGTGTTCTGTTGTTCTTAGTGTTAACTGACGGTTTCAATTTAATGCATTGGTATCTCTGAAGCTTTCATTCATTCTTCAGCAATCTTCTATTTTGTTCTCGGTTATAACAACGTATGCGATGTGTGCATGTGATCAATGTATCATTTACTCTTCTTCCTATTTGGTCTTTTGCACCCAATTACATCAGAATGCTGTTACTCAGCAAAACCTTGTATTGTTGTATGAATCTAAGGCTGGATCTGAAACTACACTGACATTGTTTGTTATGAGAAAGCAGGAAACAAAAGAAAAATGAGACCTGCAGGTTGTGCTTGTTAAGATTAATTTCAAGCAAAATTTTCATGGATAATTAGAGTATACATTGTTAACCATGGATTATCTTCGAGTATTTAATTAGTAACCTCTGGGAACAAGCATTACATTTTTTTCTTTTCTTAAATAGAGAAAAAAATACGACAACTAAGATGCATTGGCATGTGAGAGATAATAACTTCAATACAAAAAGTTAAGTTTCTGAGGAGAAACGCGGAAATACATGTGCATTGCTATTATTTATGAGGAGATAACAAATAGGTGAGCAGGTTCAGTCTGAAGCGTTATAATCTAGAAAACTGCAAAGTACGGATTTTTTTTTTCTTCAAATAAAATTAAAATCATGGGCCCCACCAAGCACTTTACTTGTTTCCCCTCTTAACCAGACCTACTTGGCCTAACCAGGGTAAGGACTTAACTCAATGGTGTGGTTAGTCTAAGGTATAGTCCACCATCTAACTAGAGTTAGTCAGAAATGACTAAACTGGCCTTCTCTATTTAGTACTCCAATACTTCTTTCTAAGTGGGACCCACTTGTTAAATAAAAATTAATTTTGGTTGGAAAATTATATTGCTGATTAATTAGAATTTATATACTTAGACATTATACATATATACTTCATAATTATAAATTTACATAATAATAAAATAGTAAATTTTTACTATTTTAATGGGAGAGTTGATGAGGTTAGACATTATACATATACTAGGTTTGCCCGTTGACACGTACCTACGGCACGTCTTCGGAACGGTGCACCTTGTTTGATCATATAAAATAGTTTTGGAGGTTCAGCAAATTAATTGAAGTAGCAAATATATTATATGAGAAACTTTTGGGGGTCCAGCAAAAAACATATTATATAATTTTTTATATATATATTTTTGAATTATTTTTAAAGTTTTTAAATTTTTAATTTTTTTAGTTTTTTAGTTTTTTATTTTTTAAAAATTTTTAAAATTTTTTATTTTCTTAATTTTTTGAATAGAAGAGGGAGGGAAAGAGAGAGAGAAAAATAAATAAATAAATATAGGAGTTGTTTTGGGTGGGGGATTTGAATTTGAGTTTTGGGGGAAAACTTTTGGAGGGAAAAATATGTTTTGTGAGGTTAGATCTTGACCTTTGATTTTTGAGAGGATTGAAGGAGAGCCACTTGATAGCTTTTTTTGTATTTTATTATATAGATACTTCATAATTATAAATTTACATAATAATAAAATAGTAAATCTTTACTATTTTAATGGGAGAGCTGATGTTTGTAATCAAACAAATCCTAACTCTGTAACCAAACAAGCGTGTGTATTATACGTCCAAACTAAATCCAACAATGTAAATGTGCACCGCATGTGTCTCTCAAATCAAAACATTTAAATATAAACTATTTCTTTCTTAATCGATATATATTCTAATTTGATGATTATATTTTTTGTAAGCGTGCATCGCACGTGCATTATACTAGTAGATATAATGCTTCATGATTTCATTTTATATAAAAAAAAGGGTATTTAAGTAAATCACAAAAAAGCTAACTAACACCTAGGGTTAAAAACTAACCCTAGTTAGTCTTACCAGGGTTAAAAATTTTACTTTATAAGCCAAGATTGGAGACCCCACTAGAACCCTATGCTATTCCCCCTTTTTCTTCTCTCAAGGTATATTTTGGTAATAGGAAAATTTGGGGTTTTTTTGAAAAATTCCCAAATTTATTTTGGGGCAAAAAATTATTAATAAATTAGGGTTTCTAACAGCAGCTTTCAGATCCAAATTCCTCCAATTTCATCAAAATTCGGCACATGGGTGAGCTATCATTGTTCTCAATTTGAATCGCGCTTTCTAATGAACCTAATTTTGTACTCGGCCGTTGAGTAATCGCCGAGATCCGTAGAATCTAGGGTTTCGAGGGGTTTTCATCAAAATCGAAAATTTCTATGTTTCTGTAATTGGTTTCTGTAGAAAACCCTAATTTTGATTTGGGGCTTTATTTGAGTTTTAATGGGTTTTTTAGGTAGTGGGTTTGCTCTTGTTTGAATGTAGTATTGCTCTCAAATGTCTTTCCTTTTTGGAAATTTTTTAATGATCTGGATACTATAATATCTTCAGAATTGGAGCTAAAGTCATTGCAGCATTGGTGTTATTGAGTTGAAGCATTTGGATTAGTTTTTAGCTAAACCTCTGTTTTATTGTTAATCTATTATCTTAATAATTACCTTTTATTTTTGTTGTGGGGAACTTTGAAGGGCGTAGGGATTAGGTTATTAGCATTGCAATAATGGTTTGATCAATTGTTAATGATTTGAGTTAATCACATTTTTTGTGACACTAAAATCATCCAATGTGTTTATTGTTACAACTCTTTGTAATTACTGTATTTGACAAATCTGATTGTGTAGAAATGGTGTTATTGTGGTCAAAACTCTATTTATTTTGAAGTTTGGTTTGTTTTGTGTAGGGGCTGTTTCAAGTCTCTGTAATTGTGGCAGTATTAGTGTTTCATTGGTAGAATATAACCTATGTAAGCATGTTTTATACTTTGTTCTTGATCCTAGTTCAAATTATTAATTTCAGGCGTAATTACTTTAAGAGAGTGGTCTGATTCAGGTAAATAAACAAATCATAGTTTCATTGAAGTAGTGTTGGCATACACTGCTGGGTTTAGACATGTGTAGCATAAATATATATATGTTAGGGAGCCACACCAATATCAAGCACTGACACTTCATGGACATGTGTGTGTGACACTTGTCACATGTGTTCTAAGTTTTGTTACATACATACCTTATATTTTGAACACTTAGACATTTCTGACATTGATTGGACACATAATCAACATTTTCTTCATATTTTGTATACTACTGATGACTTTCTATGTTGACTATGAACTTATTGTATTTCGTGACATTGTATGACTGTGGGGCTATAATTACTTGTGCACAGAATATAAATCTCTTATTTTGATTATTCAGCTCAAGTTTATATTGGTGGATGGCATTATTTTTATAAAATATACTGATTGATACATGTATAATATTAAGGTTGTGTCCCTGTGTCCTATTCTTATAAATTTGTTGTGTGGTTTTCCTGTACCCAGCTTGAATTCCTTCTTGACACTCATAACCATATCCATGCTTCCTAGTATTTAATTTATGCATAGATCAAACTTAGTTTACGGCAAATTTGACTACCTAACAGCTAACCCAACCCTTGCCCTTTATCATCATTTGGTGCTGGCAATGAAATAAATAGGGGTTTAAGCATGGGTAGAGATGGCTCTTACCCGAGCTTGATGGAGAATGGTTCCATATGTCCAAGTCAAAAGGATTTTGATAGGGATGTTTATATTGTTGCTGGTGTATTATACTTCGTGTAGTGTTTCAGTATACCCATGTAGTTTGGATATTGTGAATATTGTTTTTTATCTATTCTTTTTTCCATATTCTTAAAATTATGGAATTATCTTTATATAGTTCTTTTGAAATGTATGTTAGCTTCTGTCAACTACTTAATTTTGGTATATTTCCCCCATTACCTTTGGATACAGGATTTGGAGGACTCTGGTAAGACTGCATGTATCCTATTCTGAAGAATGTTCCTTTGGCTGAGTTTTAGCTGGTTCAAAACAATATCTAATTAAGATACAGACATTTGTAAAGAAGAACCGTTGGCTATGGAATGCAACAAGGATGAGGCCCTCAGGGCAAAAGAAATTGCGGAGAAGAAGTTCACTTACAAGGATATCGAAGGCTCAAAAAAATTTGCACTGAAGGCCAAAAATCTTTATCCATCTCTCGAAGGTATTGATCAACTGATAGCAACCCTAGATGTCCATCTCTCTTCTTCTGCCCAATCTGATGGTGAGAAAGATTGGTATGCAATCCTCTGTCTTAATCCTAAAGCAGATGACGAGACTGTGAAGAAACAGTACAGGAAGTTAGCCCTTCAACTCCATCCCGACAAAAACAAGTCTGTAGGGGCTGAAGGTGCTTTTCAGCTTATATCCGAGGCATGGAGCGTGTTATCTGATAAGAGTAAGAGAATGCTATTTGACCATAAGAGATTTTCAAGAACTGCATTCCAGCAACAGAGTGTTCCAGTGAAGAAAGATAATTCTGTTCATAATACATCTAATGGGTTCTACCCTTCTGGAAACAACAACCGTGGACCACCCAAGGTTCCACCCAAGGCTCCACCCAAGGTTCGTACTCAGAAGAAAAGCACAGGGGCAGCACGAACATCTTCCAGCTCTAATCCCCCCCAGCCACCACCAAAAGCTGCGACTTTTTGGACGTCTTGTCTTAAGTGCAAGATGCAATATGAGTACCTTAGGGTATACCTTAATCTCAACCTTCTCTGTCCTAATTGCAATGAGTCATTCGTAGCTTCAGAGAATGGAGTTGGAGTTTCATCTAAGGGACCTAATCTCTCTGCTCCCAAGTCTTCTCCACAGAATCCCCAGCCGAATTCGGATGCCAACTTGACAGCCTCATCTACTACAGCTGCTCAGGCTGCTAATGTGGTTCACAATGCACAAGAAAAAGTGAGAACAGGGCGTGAGGATGCTCAGGCAGCTGCTAAAAGGGAAGAGGCTTTTAGGTGGAATGGGTTAAAGAGGAATTTCTCAGACTCGGCTAATTCAGGACAAGATGGGATACATGGAAAGAGGAGAAGAGGCATGATTAACGAAACCAGGTTTAATTATGGAGGAAGGGAGACGGGAAATGCTGGTGATTACTTTTCTAATCTTAACCTGCCTTCCAGAAAATTCGTCATAAGAAGGGGTTTTCCCCAAATTATCGTGTCTGATGCACTAGTGAGGAAGTCTAAGAGTTTAGTCCACAAGGAAGTAGAAGCAAGGGATCCAGCTGGGGTAGCCCAATCTGCAGAAAAGGAAAATGCAAAGAGGAAGGAAAAACCAAAGGATACTGTCAGGGAGAATACAAAGAAAGAGGTAAGAGAGAATACTACTGATCAAGATAGGGTGGATGAGCCAAAGTGTAACAGTAAACCTACTCCTCCTAAAAAGGAAGCATCCAATTCCCAGGATGCCAACGCAAACAACGAAGAGACGGAACCCGTATCCATTGATGTCCCTGATCCAGACTTCCATGATTTTGACAAAGATCGGACAGAAAGATCTTTCAGTGGTGATGAAGTATGGGCTACTTACGATGATGAAGATGGCATGCCTCGTTACTATGCATTCATTCAAAAAGTCATCTCTTATAAACCATTTAAGGTTCGGATGAGCTTTCTTAGTTCAAAGTCTACTAGTGAGTTTGGTCCGCTAAATTGGACCGCCTCTGGTTTTGCCAAGACATCTGGGGATTTCAGGGTTGGCAGATATGAAGTCAAAGATACAATCAATATGTTTTCCCATAGGGTTAAGTGGGAGAAGATCCGGGGAGTATTTAAGATTTTTCCCCATAAAGGAGAGATTTGGGCGCTTTATAGAAATTGGTCTCCTGATTGGGACGAGCACACTCCAGATGATTTGATGTACAAGTATGACATGGTGGAAGTTCTTGATGAGTATAACGAGGAGCAAGGATTGTCTGTCGCCCCATTGCTGAAAGTTGCTAGTTTTAAGACAGTGTTTCGTCGGGATATGGACTCGACTAAAGTCATTAGGATACCAAAAGAAGAGATATTCAGATTCTCACATCAGGTTCCTTCCTATGTGCTCACTGGCGAAGAAGGTCCTAATGCTCCTACAGGTTGCTATGAACTAGACCCAGCTGCAACTCCCCTTGAGCTTCTTCAGATTGTTACAGATAATAAGGATTAGGAGCTGACGCATGCTTCTGAACAACAACAAAGGACTAGAAGTAAGTTTATTACTCTATATTCAGATTTTGCATCAGTTCAAATTGGACAGACCTCAATATATAATTCATTTTTGAAGCCTGTACAGAAGCCTTGACTTTTTGGCTGCAACTGGAGGGTGATCACAAGATGGGTAGCTTGTGGAGCCATCTAACTGGGTTGCCAATTGTTTTCCTTGACTCTATATTATCTGCAATACAAAGATACTGTAGGATTAGAAGGTTATCATGGGAGTAGCTTATGGAGATCTAACTTCTGATGGTGGTGCTTTATGGTTCTTCCAGCTGAGGTTGGGAACTCCAGTGATCTTGTGAGGTGCGTACCACACTTTCACTTCCACTTCCATTTGTCACTGATTAATTGATTTATCTTCTTAGGAGATTCTTAATTCTACGTTAATGCATATATTCTTTCCAGACGAAGTATTTTAACTTATACTATAAGTTGGTTGCTTCTCAAACTGTGTTGCTTATATTAGAACTGTAGTAGATTTATGTCTTCTTCTTTTTGGATATTACCATAGTCGAATATTCAGTTCCCTGATTAATATGACTGTCTTTAAATTGCATTTCGATAGTGATGCCATTTTCACTTATTTACTACTGGCTAACATCTTTAGCTTATCTGTATTGGCCATCTGTATCACTTTTATCCTGTAATTTGCATGTTAAACTTCTGGAATTTGAAATGTATAGGTCATCAATAGTAGAGGGCAGTGGCGGAACCAGCCGAATCAAAATGGGGGTCCCAAATTTTTTTCCCCCCGGCATCGACATAATTGAGCCTTTAATAAGAGGTGGATTAGACTTGGGGGTCCCAAATTTTTTTTATTTGGGGGGGGGGGGGGGGGGGGGGGGGGCAAAATAAACTGGTTTTACAAAATTTTTGGGGTCCCAAATGTCCCCCCTCCTCTATTCCTCCCTCCGCCACTGGTAGAGGGTCATGTTTCTCCCATATAAGGAAAAAATGTTTTATGAAGAACCTTCAGTTGTTTCAATTTGAAAGTGGTGATAACTAAACTAAATACATGTTTTTTCTTGAGATATAATCCTAAGAAATAGTTTCCATCAATGTTTTCTGTAGAAGTTGAATAGTTTGTTTGTTTATTTTTTGGAAACATTGAGGTTAAAATTGTAGTTATTGTGTCTTAAGTAGAAGTTGATAGACTCTATGGCAATTTTCTGTTAGCTTGAATCCTAGAGCTTCATAGTTACCCAAATTTGCCCCTAGCAGCTTTTCCCTTTTCTTTTTCTTTTTTACTTTTATGTGTCTAATAACAATATTTAGATGCTGCAGTTCGTTGGTCTTTATTGTTCTGCTACTGCCTTTTATTGTTAGGATTAGTTGTTTTGCCATTATCTTGTTTAATTTATGCAGTAATTGTTAACTAATCTCTCTTTCTTTTTTCATTGAATTTTTGTGTGAGGCATTTGGAGTGTTTTCATTCTCTTTCCTTGCTGCTGTTATTTGTCACTGCTACAGTTGTTGTAGGAGCTAAATATTACTTGAATCTTGTATTCTTTTTTTTAAAGAAAATTTGTAGCCTGGGATTGAACCAAGGATTTCTCAGTTTCAACCCACCCTGTTATAATTCAATTTATGTTGGTTGCCGTAGTTGTGGGAGGAACAGTGTCTCGTTGTATTGACAACAAAGAGTTCATATATATCCACACATTTTCTTTCCTAATGAATGTAGTAGTCATGTTAGGTGTGCTTGAGTTTGTTCTATAATTGTATATATACAATCCACTTTTGTGGTGATGATCTTCTTAGTCCTCAAATGGTCGCCATTTGTTTATGTTTCCTTTCTTTTCCGTGCACTGTTGCTTAATTTGCATGAGTTACGAGCTTTAGCATCTGGTGTGGTGAGATTCAGTCTTTTTTTAGTTGCCCAGTATTTCTTCTTTTTTCTGTAAACCGATGTTGAAAAAAGCAATAGCATAGCATTGCATTAAAGCTCTTGGTGTTAATCACACAAAGCATAAATAACATAGCATAAAGCGCAAGCGATGATGTTTTTTGTAATTTTTAATTTTAAAATCATAATATCAATTCAAATAACTTCGATAAATCCAAAGTAACTTGCCCAGTTATCTGTATGTATGCTAATATGTCTGGGATACGTATGAAATACTTGGTATATATTGGGTACTTCTTTTAGATCTATTCTAAATTTTATAGTTTACTCTAAATGTTTTGAAATTGTATTAGAAGCTTATCCGTGACGAAGAAGTTAAACATAATTCATAAACAAAAATTCCATTTGATTGTGTTGGTATATTTTTAACTCTACCAGTTTCTGAACAAAGAATTTTAAATAACTCTTTTTTACTTTACTTGGAAATATTATATTATTGTAAATATTAACTATTATTAAAAAATTGTTGAAATCTAATTACATATATTATTCCCATCTCAATGTCCCCAATTTATACAATTTCTGTATCTGCTTACTCGTATACCATATCCATATCGCATAATTTTTTATTTATTTAGTTATTTAAAAGAAAATGGTAATAATTTATGAATGAAATTATTAGGGGTGAAAATATTAAAATGAAATATCTCAAGAAATATCCATGTGCATATTAAAATGAATGAAAATATTTAATTTTCTTTTTTAAGAGAGCTTTTTTTTGGCTGGCTTAAAACATTCTTTAAAAGAAAAAGAAAAAATGTTCTATCAAAAAATGTTCTATCTTTAAAAGAAAAAGAAAACATTCGTTAAATTTCTATCTAATTAATCTAAGTTGGTTCTCTAGGTCATTTTCCTCGTGATCATGCACCCATCTAGAAGAAAAAAACACCCAATAGTCTGCCTCTCGCTCTCATCGCATATTTGAATTAGTATTCTTTAGTAAATTAATATGATGTATTATGAGACAATAATTATATATATATATATATATATATATATATATATATATAGAGAGAGAGAGAGAGAGAGAGAGAGAGAGAGAGAGAGAGAGAGTATCGGTTTTGATAGTTTATGATATCGACTTTAATTTTGATTCTTCTGTCGATATTCTGACCCCACATGGTAAAATTTCTGGGTCCGCCACTGCTGCTAGGCCCTATGTTGTCATGAAAATCAAAGCTTTTTATATTTTCAACTTTTTTACTCGCCCATATATGGTATGTTGAATTGGCATAATATTGTTGAATTTCTGTTGCATTCAAGGAACTTTCTCAACTTAGAGAATGTTCCATAGCTGACCCGAATTGCTTAGAAAAGGCAACTTGATGATGGGGACTTGTTAAGGGGCTTGCACCAACAAAATTTAGTGATTGCCCTATGGTTTACTAATTAGATATGAATAGTTTTCATTGCCTTAACTTGAGCTGGAAATTCAAGTTATTTTGTTCACATTTTAAGTAAGCTCTAGGTTTGTCTTTTAACTCATGCCATTCTTAAAGTTTTAATTTTAAATGTTGGAGGTTGGTGTTGCCTCGGCCTCACACCTTTCATTTCTATAGGAAATATGGAGGGCTATATGGGGATATCTAATATATGTCGGGTTGTTACATAGGATAAAAAGTATCCTAAATAAGATCTAAATACATTTATATTACATCACGTATATAATATAAATAAAATAAATAATCCGAAACTGAGTGAATTAATGAGCACAACAAGCATTATGCATACTTTAGATGGATAAATTGGTTTTGGGGTTGCTTTGATACAAACCCGAAAATTAAACCCATTAAAAAACTGACACAACTGTAAGTTGTAGGGATATTTCGTCTGATAGATCGCAATACCTAACACATGATATATTGCCGACACATTCCCAAAATGACGTCGAATACATATGATGTTTACATATATTCATTTGTCATGTAGGCTAGTCGATAACCCTATATTTCGGCTGATATATTGGACATGTTGGCCTACAGTTAAAACCTTGCTTAAAGTAAGGTTTAATGTTTGTCTTTTGAATTCTACCCACCTTATACACTTAATGTTAGGGGTCTAGCTGAATGAAATACCTGTCTTGTATTTGTATTTTGATTAATACAATATCTGTCATTGCCCGTTTTCACTTTAATAAGGATACAAGTAGTGTATCCGGATTACCAGTTACATATTCAACTTTAAGATATATGATTTACGGCATTTAGTTAAAATATATGTAGCATTATACTTCACACCAATTGGAGAAGTCCAATTTTAGTTTGCCAATTATTTGCATTGTCAACACCAACATAGTAAATTGTTATATATATATATATATATATATATATATAGTAATTTAGATATGTGACAATCTATTTTCCCTATCTCCTACTCTCAAATGCATTATCGACACCATTGTAATTGTTTTATATGTCATAAAATATAGGAGGATTAAATATTTCCAAGTTTTAACATGTTTTATCCCTGCATAAAATGGTTTTATTTGTTGTAAAGCTGGAAAATTGTTCATCTTGTAACCACGTGTTACGTTAACAAAACATGTTCAAACTTTATGGTATTCCATCTTCCTATGTTTACTCACTTTGAACGGTTTGGATCGTGCATTTGAATGGAGGATATATGAAATACATTTTGATTTCACCTTCACTTCCTAGATCATCACTCTCTCTCTATCTCTAATCTCTAATCTCTAATATTATAATAGGAGAAGGCCTTAGTGTCATTTGTCAATCTACCAACGCGTGCACTGCACGTGCATAACTAATATAAAGGTCTTAGGTTCGAGTCCTCACTACGTCATATTTTTTTATTTATTTTTTTAAAATATATTATATGTGCATCACGCGTGTAAATTATCTATCTATATCTATCTATCTATAATATAATATATAATAACTATTATAATGGAAGAGTTGGAGTTGTAAATCTACCTACTTACGTGCAACGCACGTGCAACTCCAACTCTCCAATTTATAGTCTTCATATTAACTTTTAAAAAAATACAATCTTATTTATTAAGACATGCATCGCACTTGTAAATCAGTGTTTTTACTTTAAATTTTTTTTAAAATTAATGCATCGCACGTGTATATTACTAGTATATATAGAGAGAGAATAAAACTGAAATTTGTTATTGAGTTATCCACATGAACATTTTCCTAACTCAATGTAAGTTTGTGTTTTTCTTCATTGATATGGCTACTGAGAGCTATTAGACCAATATATGTATTCAATTTGAATTCAAATTACTTTTTCCCACTATGCTTGTAGTGTTAACTACTGGAGCTACTGGCTGACACTAATACATCATAGTTTTCGATGATATGTATTTTTATGCTCTTTCCTATAACCAGAAAAGATTTCAAACTAGTAAACCTTTATGCACGTTTTACTCTCTTACGACATAAGTAGAGAGACACACTAAGATTTATTAGAAGTCAAAGAAACATGCCTACTATTATGCAGATAATTATATGATTGGTTAAACTTTAACATATACGTTAACACTATTTGCATACAGTTAGAAGCATGTTTATGCAGTTATACACTTTCACAATGTACAGATAGATGTTTGCTTTCTCTTCTACACAAAGTATATATTAGGTATATTGTATTATTGTGGGGTGCTTCTTAAGGAACCACATGTTGTTGTGTTCGTATTTGTATCTAGTTATCTTTCTAGACTAGAAAAAAAAGAAAAGTTGGATTTACTACGTTCTCTATCCTTATCAATTTCCTGTTCATGCTTCCTAGACTGTAAAGAAAGTCGATAGGTTTACTGCAATCCATATCTACACAAAAATATATATGAATGACATAAATTTTAGGTTCTAAATGTTGGATGTTGGAGTCGTTAGGAATTTTTGTGTCAGGTTGGGGATGCTGGACATGCCGGAGACATACGATGAGCGTTTGAGTATCATGTGGGACAAATATCTCTCTTAAATGTGTCTAGATATCCTTGAGATTTATAGAATGTCATAAACACAAACAATCCGAACAAAAAATGATCGAACAGTATGACTGATATAACTTGGGTAAATTAGGGATCAGTTTCATCCCTATACCAAGAGGATTTTTACTGTAGATGGTCTACCAAGTATTGGAACAATACTCAAACCTATACCTATTCTAGAAAGGCCTAACTTGCAATTACCATATGTGGCGCAACTTTTAGAACTGGTAATTCAACATGTCGACAACATGTCATATGATATGTCATGTGGCATATCTGATTCAATTTGACATGTCGAGACATCTTGAAAGATATGTCGGAGACATTTCCCCAAAACGGCATAGAAATCTAAGGCACATTGGTGGTGGAAGGGAGACCCTTCAAATATGACATATGGGGAGATGTATCCTACTTGTCGGGGGACATTAAAATACTGCATTAACAAATATGGTTGTAGACTCGTGGAAAAGATTTTGTATTATGAACAATTGCATGGATATAAAATATTTATGTTCATTAAAAATCTTAAGTGAAAGTAGGAAAAGACAAGACAAAAATTTAACACAATTGAGTGTTCTCTCTGCTCATTTAGTATTTAACATAAAAATTCTAATGATTTTTTTAAAAGTTAATTTTTTTTAATGACGACTACTACTACTACAGTACTACTACCACTATTTATTTATTTATTTATTTATATATTTATTTATTTATTCATTTGTTTATTCGTTTATTTTGGGACAAGGCCACACACTTTCCCATTTGTAATAAGGGATTGGTGCATGCAGAGTTTGCTCGAAACACCCAACCTCCTGTGCACTAACGAAAGAGTCTTACCACTTAACTACCGGGGCACTTGCAAAAATTTTCATTATCTTGATATACAACATCTTAACATTTTTGGCACGTGTGGAATAAATTGGAAATCACATGCATGTTCAGGGCACAAATGGCTCAATGTCTGAGGTCATACATTCTGTTACTTCCATCCATTTTTGTAGTTGAAGAATTAGATATATCGATAATTGACGATTTTTTTTTTTAATTGCCCGCTTTGAGTAATATGCACTCTTAGGAATTCCACGCCATTCTTGAAGGATGTTATTTTAATTCATTTCTTCTTTTTGTTAATTGAAATGGAAAAATCATTTTTGGCATGTGTAGTGTTGGGTGATTGTATATACTAAGAAATAGATTAAATGGCGATCATCTTGTGCATTAATGAAATCGGCGATCATCTTGTGCATTAATGAAATATGCGGAATATTTGTTTTAAGTATTTGCTTATTTCCCGAATTTAGTTACGAAAACTGGATAATTTGATGAAATTTTTCTTACACATTCAGTTTTAAGTATCATACTCAAAACAAATACTGGATTTGGGAAATGGGTAAAAAGTTGGAAATTGGGGGGGGGGGGGGGGGGGGAATAGGCGCAAGGATATTTTGGCCCAATATAACCACGTGCATTGCACGCAGAAGTTTGGTCAACAGGGCAAATGCAGCAGGGTAGTTTGCTGAAAGGAAAAAAACAGGACAGATTTGGGGGTTATATGCACATTAAAACACTGTTGGGGTAGTTTTTTGAAAATGAAAAAGAGTGAAGAGATGGGGTAGTTTCTTGTAATTTAGCCACCATTAACAACATCCTTCTAAATTGTTTTCATTACAAAAACATGTTAAATTTTATAAATTATTTTTCGTTGAAGATATGATATAAATCCAGCAACTTTTCTTAGGTTCTCCAATTTATCAATAAATTTTATTTCTGTAATTACAGTAAACGTTGTCAAGTAGCATGTTTTTGTACTTTTACGTATGTAGAAATATTCATATGCATGTGAATGTGGCTAATTTTATTTGTCTTGTTACGTATCCATGTTGTGCCTGTCAACCTATTTCTACCTTGATGAGTATTATGTGTATTAGCAATTTTAGTTTCCAACCTAATTTATAATGCAAGATTCGAAAACACAAGGTTCATGTGGGGCCTAGACTCATTTGTTTATTGGTTAAAGACTTCATGTGTTTTGTTGTTGCTTATTTCTATGTGGGAGCAAATAGATACGTGAATTCTTATAAATAAAACAGTAAAGATCGAACCTTCGCTATTCGTCGACTTTGACCACCAAAAACTGCAATTGACTCCAAGATCTGATCGTTAGGAACGGCTGAATTCACTCCTGTTGACCTACAAACAAGTCTAAAACACCGGAAGTGGCACCGCGACAGACCTTGCGACGCCCAAGTCAGAAACTCGAAGATATTATGGGTTTTGAGAGCGAAGTTTTCAGTTACGTGGTTTCTAAGGAGGTCTTGAGGTATATATAGTCGCTGAGGGGGTCAGTTTCAAGATATTCATTTATCTCTATTTGTCGGTGTTTGGATAAAGTCGGTTATCCCGTTCACATGAAGAGATCGAGTCTGGGCTCTCTCTTGTCGAAGAGATAGAGCTTTCAAACTCTTTCTTGTAGGTGGAGGGATAAAATCAGTAACCCCTAGAAATAGGGGGTTTAAACTAGGTTCGATGCATCTGGACTCTTTTGCGTTAGGGTTGTTGTAACTGTCCCAGTTACAGGGTGGATTGGGTCGATAGGCCTGAAAATGGCCCAGCTCATCCTATGCGGCCTGTATCTACTAAAATTACTGTTTTACCCCTGAGAATGTTAAGATTCGTGTCCAGTTGAACGGTCCTAGTTTTATTCTATTTTTATCTCATATCATATTTACTTCTTATTAGTACTAAAATAGTGCAAAACTCGTTTCTGAAAGAAAAGAAAAAAAAATTAGTACAAAACATGTAGTACAATTAACACTCTTTTTCTATATGCTTATGATTTTATTATTGTGAGCAAATATGTATAAAAGGTTTGCTTTAAGTATCATATAGTAGTATTCCTTCATTTAATTTTTTGCTTATCTGTCTGTTTGATATTCTGTGCAGGTACCTTCTTGGGGTTTTTGTAGGAGGAAACCAGAGGAGCTTCAGGATCATGAAGTGCTTTGTGACCAGCTGTTTCTGTGTACTTAAAATATTCCATAGTTTAAACTTCTCTAGGTTTTAACTGGAGTCAAATTAAGACTGCTTAGTCTCTTAGTAGCTTTATACAGTCCTTTTTTTGTTATATGGTTTTAGGAAAACAAACAAACAATCATCTGGTTTGAGGAACTGGGTATAGTTTTGGTTTGAAACTGAGATGACATTACAGGTTTAGTCCTGCAAATTTTTATACCTGAGACATTAAAAATCTTAGTAGAACTGTTTTTGCTTTTTACAAGGCTTGCCATCTTTATTTGCAAATGATTATTCTCTTCCCAGGAGGCGAGATCAGGCGGGGTAGTACTTGCTAATGTGTATCTATTTGTTGTGGAATTTGCTTGTATTTGGTTGCTTAAAGAATAGCAGGTGAGATAGATCAGTTATTTGGTATGGAAGTGGAAGATACAGGGAGAGAAAGAATCAGATCTTCACACTAAGAAAGCATATAATGCTTATTGAGTATAAAATGGACAATGGGGTACATTCATCCCTCCAAATTCCAAGCAATGTGAAGTCTTGAATTGTTCTTTGGTTACTTTATGCTTTTTGTTTTTGTTTGTTCTAAATTATAAATCATACCTGTATACTGGTTACTGGTCTGTTCTCTCAGGCTCAGTCGATATAATGCACATGCTCTTTTCTTTGGTACATTGGTCTGTTTTCTGCAATCTTTCGTGCTGATGTTCGAGTTTGTCGCAAATGCAGGCTAGTGAAAATCAAGTTTTCACACCAGAGCGATTTGTGATAAACAAAGGCATGCATTGCTCAACTTTCTTCTTGAGTTACAGGTAGTAAAATTGGAAGTGGGCCTCTTCTCCAACCTTCGCCACCGCAACCTTCACGTTTTTTTTTCGGGTCACCCCTACCATGCTGACTGAACTCGAGCTTTGTGGGTGCGGGCCCAACGAGAGGATCCGTCACACCCACAACATCCCCACACCACCCCCTCCCTCTATGACAGCTGCTTCCCCTACTTCACCCCTACGCAGCCTTGCCCCCAACCCCCCGAAACCCACTGATCAAGCCTTTGCACCAAACCCAACCCTTTGCAATCTGCACAACCAGTCGGAGGGCGAACCCTCTAGGCTCAGAATGGCTCTCTCCCCACAGCGGGCACATCATAATGCGCGTTAGCAGCCGGAAGGGAGAGGCTTGTCTCATCATCGCCCGTCGATGGAGTTGCAGCTGAGAGGACGGGCCCACAGAGGGGGTCCTCCTACTAGCCAGCATCGGCATAATAGAACCCCCCCGCGATCCAGCGTCACTTCAACAGCAACACCAGGCTACAACAGAAGTGCATCACAGGGACAATCACAGGGGTCATTCACATAAGAGAAAAAAGTCACCATGGTGCAATTCACCACACTAAGCATCACAGAGAGGCAAAAAAACTTCCCATTGATACTAACCTGACACCCTCCCATCACAGAGAGACAGTGAGGTCTGGCACCCCTCCCCGCGCCTCAAGGGCCTTGAACTACTACTCACCTCCAAACGCAACCACACTCACAACGGAATCCAACAAGAAGCCACATTACCAACCCTGTACTACTTCAACCCCTTCCCTCAACTCCCACCAACCACAGCAAAGGCCCGTGCGAGACAAGTTTCATGAATTGCATCCAATTAATGAAAAAAAAAAAAGCAATAGAAATTTTTTTGTCGAACTAAGATTGGGAGACAGCCCTCGAACCTCCAAGGTCCATCGCTGTTTGGGCCCAAAGAAGGGGTCCAAACGGTGACCTCAATCAGGGCGAGTGGCCAGTCCCAATAGTGGAAGTGGGAGAGAGATGGCAGGAGGTCACACATAAAGGTAAGAGAAAAGCAAACTCCCCAACACCAACAATTCAAGATAACAGAAAACACCAGAGGAGAGAAAAGCGCAAACCAGCTCCGTGTTTCAACTGCGGAAAGTTTGGACATTATCAGACGGAATGCACCAAAGAAATACGATGCCTTAGATGTATGATGTGGGGGCACTTGTCCTACAAATGCACAAACGTTGTTACATCCATTGAAGACGAAGATCGGCGAGTTCACAGGGGTAAGTCACCTGACAACCCAGCCACGATTAAGCTCGCTAACAGCCTCGCAACCATTAAAAACGAAGAAAAGTGGCTTAGTCAGTGGTGCGCAGTGGCACGTGTGACGAAGGGGCGGCCATCGGAGGTTCATGTCCTCCAAGCTTTGAACAAGACTTGGCCAATGAGAGCTCATCGCGACTGGGTGGCCAAGAGAATGTCTCCTTCCAATTTCTAATTTCTTTCCCATTGCTGCAGAAGCTAATTGAAGTCACCGGAATACCAACGGTGGACTTTGGACATTTCACGATGGATTTTAAGGCTTGGTCTCCAAGCTTTGGTGCCGAGCGACCTCAAGGGGATAAATTTTGGGTATGGATCCACAACATACTGCTGCATTTTTGGAAAAAAGAAGCCCTACAAGAGATAGTATCCGACTTTGGTACTGTCGAAGAAGTCGATGAGAAAACAGTGCGTCGATCGGAGATAGTATCGGCTAGGGTTATGATCAGAAGTAGGGACATCACCTTAATGCCTAGATTCGCCAAGGTTTTCTCCTATGAGGAGTCCTACCTCCTACGCTTTGTCCTCGACAAGCGTGTGGATAAGGAGACTGCCCCCGCCTCCATCACTTCCCCATCGCTTACATCTTCTCTCAGGGATGGCCGTAGCTACAAACAAGTGGCCGCACAGACGTGGGAGCTCACCATAGACGGGACGCATAAAGTCGAACGGGCCCATCGCGAGGTGCTCAAGGCTGCGAGAGAGATGGAAGCTCGCCGACAGGCTACGGCGGAGGGATCAGTTAGGCTTGGATCAGGGCGGGATTCCTATGGTCAAGAGCGAAGCAAGACCAAAGGATCCAACGGTAAAGTGGATCCACTTCCAGATTTGGCAACCTTCGATGGATCAGAGGCTGATCAGAAAAAGGGGGAGCTGCAGATCTCCCAAAATGGCAAAGAGCCGCTACAAAGTGGTCAAAAGACGCATGCAAGCAAAGAGGAGCAGGTGATGGTGCATAGTGGGGGGTCAGGGTTAACAGGCTCCAAAAGTGGCAGTCTCCAACTCCATGGACAAGAGCAGTTGAGAGACAGTGCCAGCTTGGGGAGCAAGAAAGCGCCATCCACCAGAGAGTGGGTGGAAAGAGTTTGGAAAGCGCCAGAGGGACAAAAAATGGCTTCTTTGGGTCAGGGGCGTCAAGAGACAGAGCTGCTCGATTGCAGAGCAGGCAGAGCAAAGGAGAGCGAGCAGATGGGGTTCTTTGCCGCTCTAGAAGAAAGGATACCCATTTTTGGAAAAGAAGCCAGAGAAGCCAACGAAGAAGACAGGGAGGTTTCTTCCCTTAAGAAGATGGGAGCGTTGGCTCTGGCGCTCAAAGAGACCTCGGCTACAGCGCCTGCTGCAGCTGCCGAAGCTTCAACTAATAGGACCACGCCAGGTGGCAGGGGCAGTACGCATACCGGTCTCGAAACCCACACTGTCCCTAGAATTATCGAGGCTTGCGGTACTCTAGACCGCGGAGGAGAAGATAGGGGGATAGTGGAGGGGCTGTATACAGGTGTGAAGGGTTATGAGCAGATTATAAGTGTTAGTGGGCCCAAAGAGGGGCCCAACATGCTTTATTTAACCCCTGAGACTGGTAACGCTACATTTTTAAGCATCCAGACGGACGGTGGGCCCATCGAGGGGTCCGCCACAGGAAACAACACTGCTCCTGAAGAGTCATCGGCAGTCTGTGGGCTCACAGAGGAGTCCACGAAAAGAGAATCTACTCTGCCTCCAGAAAATCAACTTGCAGATAGCGATGTAGATATGGAGGGACGCTTAAATTTGGACGAAGAATTGTCTTTCACAGACGACGACTCAGAGGACCTAGAATTTATTGCTGATACACAACGGGAGATCTCACCAGAGATGGTTTTGGCCACATTCCCAGATCCAACTCCAGGAGACAGTACTGTCTCATCTCGAAGGAAGATGGGGTTCAGAGTGCAGCGGTCGCCTAAGAGGGCTCATGTGGAGTCCTTGGATGACTATCTGGAGGTAGCAGCGGCAGCAAAAGCTACTAAATTCGACAACGGAGCTACGAGAAATTTTTTAGCATCTATATTAAATTTCATGTCAGACTCCGAAGTTTTTTTGCTAGCCAAAACCTGTGGTTTGGAGGTGTGTGTCACAGACCGTAATGCCTTACTTCTCAATAAAATTAGGGGGTGGGAAACTGAAAGGGTGAAGTCTAGTTGTCAAGACATAACTGGGTCTGGGTTGACAGTGGCAGGGATAGCTGAAACCTGCCCCTCACCCACACACACAATCGAGTCAATCACGTTCCCCCAATGAATACACTATTTTGGAATGTGAGGGGCCTGGGGGATAGGGGAAAAGAGATATGGTCAGAGACGTCATTAACAGCTCCAAAGCAGAGATTGTAGGGTTACAGGAAACCAAACATGTGCAGGGCTCCAAACTCAAAAGGGTAGGGGGCAACAGAATTAGGGAATGGGTGCTGAGACCATCCGCAGGAGCATTGAGGGGAATTGCTATTAGATTCAACCCAGAAACTCTCTCCTACACCGAGGTTTTCAGTGGAACATTCTCCCTGACTACCCGACTGGAATGACATTATGATAATTGGTTACAGACAGTCACTGTCGTTTATGGACCGAATGTGGCTACAGATCGTGATGCCTTTTAGCAGGAGTTTGTCGGTATTCGACAACGATGGCCGGGAGCCTGGATCGTTGGGGGGGACTTCAACATTACCAAATTTGCCTTTGAGCACAAGGGTAGAGGTTCCAGCGACAGGCACAGAGAAGAGTTCAATAGGGTGATCACGGACCTAGAACTCATCGATATTCCCATTAACGATAGACTATTCACTTGGTCTAATATGCAGATTGCTCCAATCATGGCCAAATTGGACAGGATCCTAGTATCGATGGATTGGGAAGCTAAGTTTCCACTAGCAACCGCTAGATCGATACCTAGACCAACGTCTGATCATACCCCGATCCTTTTAGATATAGGGGTACGGGGTGCGCAAAGGTTTAGAAAATTCAGATTTGAGAAGGCCTAGCTAGAAATTCAGGGGTTCCACCACATGGTGATGGACAATTGGGCACTCCCAACTACTGGTACGGATGCCGCAGCCCACTAGTGTGAAAAGATCTGCAGGCTGAGGAAGCGACTGCGTAGATGGAATCGGTCAAGATTTTCGACCATCTGGCGCGCTAAGGATGCCTTTTTGGAAGGTATTGATGAACTTGAAAGGTTGGAAGAAACGAGAGTCCTGTTACAAGATGAAAGAAACAGGCTACTTGAACTCTGAGAGAATATTGCCAATCTTTATAAGTTGGAGGAAATCAAATGGCAGCAAAGATCAAGAATTTCGTGGCTCAAAGAGGGAGACGCAAATATGGCCTTCTTCCACCGAGTGGCTAGCGCGAGATGCAGATCTAACCTAATTTTGTCCTTACACACGGACGCGGGGACGTCACAGGACGAACATGTGATTTCCACAACCTTCCAAGCCTACTACAAGGACCTCTTTGGGAAGAAAAATGGCTTCAGGATCCCACTTAGAGAGGATTACTGGCAGGCTTACCAGAACAACTCAATGCAATCCCTATCCACCTTGGAAGCTCCTTTCACGGAAGAGAAAGTTAAAAAGGCCATCAGTCAAATGGGAGCAGACAAGTCACCTGGACCAGACGGCTTCCCAATGATAATCTTCCAAGTGTTCTGGGAAGAAATTAAAGGGGACATTATGGCTCTGATGGAGGAATTTTTTAACAACAATCTAAGACTGGGCATGTTCAATTTTGCGGAAGTCGTCCTCATTCCTAAACGAGAGGAATCCACGAGAGTAGGGGATTTCCGACCAATCAGCCTAATCAACTGCTCGGCTAAGATCATTACTAAGGTCCTCGCCATCCGCCTGGGAAACATTATGGACTTCCTAGTCAGCAAAACTCAGACGGGTTTCATCAAGGGTAGATGTATCCTAGATTGTGTAGCCACGGCGGAGCAAGTTATCCATTACTGCCATACGAGCAACTCTAAAAACTTCCTCCTAAAGTTGGACTTTGAAAAAGCCTACGATTCTGTCGACTGGGAGTGCTTGCTGGAAGCTCTCCGAGGCAGGGGTTTCGGGAATAAATGGATAACATGGGTCAGGCAGTGTTTGCACTCTAGCAAAATGACAATATCAGTAAACGGGAAGGCAGGGCCACCGTTCCCATGCAAAAAAGGACTCCGACAGGGGGACCCGATATCACCACTTCTATTCACTATAGTAGCGGATATGCTGAGGGGGATGCTAGAGAACTGTCGAAGCAAAGGTTGGATAACACCAGTGGCCAACAGCACGTCCAATCAAGGGTGCACGATTCTGCAATACGCCGATGACACCCTACTGTTTGGTAATGGGACCAGATCAGAAACTGTCTGCTTTAAAGGGGCACTTTATTGCTTTGAAGCCTGGTCAGGTCTCAGAATTAATTTTCACAAGAGCGCTCTGATTCCAATTTCGCTGTCCGACGCCGAAACTCGGGCTCATGCCACCATACTTAATTGTAGGACGGAGGAGTTCCCGATCAAATACCTAGGGCTCCCGCTCAGACCTGGGAGGCTCACTAAGTCGGATTGGCTGCCTATCATAGATAGGGTAGAGGACAGACTGGCTGGTTGGAAAGGAAAAACACTCTCACTAGGGGGCAGAGTGGTACTCATAAACTCAGTTCTGTCTAACCTACCCATCTACTACATGTCGTTCTTTGAGCTCCCTAAACGGGTTATCCAAAGGATTGATCGGATCCGGAAAAGATTCCTGTGGAAAGCGGCAGAGTCGAATAGGGGAGGATACCACTTGGTCAAATGGAGTATCGCCTGCATAAAGAAGCAGCATGGGGGGGCTAGGCATCATCGACCTTAGAGATATGAACCTTGCCCTTTTGGGAAAATGGTGGTGGAAGGTGTTCCACCACAGTGGAGAAGGATGGCAAGATTTCATCCAACCTTACCTCCGGGGAAAAGGTACGAGAAGTTTAGGCTTCCGAGTAGGGCCTAAAGTTTCGCGCTTCTGGAAAGGAATTACAAAAGCAAGTGGACCGTTCAACTCAGCAGTTACGTCGACGGTCGGAAATGGACGGTCAACCAGATTTTGGTGGGACAAATGGTGTGGGGCCCATACCCTTAAGGAATCCTTCCCTGACCTATATAAGAAAACGAATCAGCCAAATATTTCTGTGGCCGAGACCTGGAAGAGAGGAAATTGGAGACCTCCCTTCCGTGGAACTCTCACCCCAGAACTACAGTAGCAACTCCTTGAATTGCCAGAACACATAACACGGACGGGTGTAAAATGTGCGCAAGGCCCGGATCAGATGCGCTGGGGACTAGAAACCAAAGGAGTCTTCACGGTCAGGTCTCTATATCACCGAATTCACTATCGAGGATGCAGACCCAACTGGGCTCGGGTGTTATGGAAAGCAAAAGCCCCCCTTAAAGTCAGAGTCTTCCTCTGGCTTGTGCTCAATAATGCAATCCTCACCAGAGAAAATCTTGCCAAAAGACAACCACAGATTGCGACCAACTGTGGTTTCTGCAACTGGCACGTGGAAGATTTGAATCACCTCTTTATTCACTATCCTAGAAGTAAGGCTATTATGGTGGAGGTTTTACGTGCCTTACGAACAGGTGACTACCCTAACAAATATGAGGATTTGTGAATTGGCCCCAAATTTGCCTCGAGTCGCCAAGAAATGAAGGATGCGTGGTACATTGCAATTGCGGCAACTACATGGGTGTTATGGCTAGACAGAAACAACTTTTATTTTCGTACTTCTTGTAATAGTATTTCTGGTAACCTCACTCACATCATGCATCTTATCTCTTTTTGGGCTACAGCTGCTGCCACAGGAGCAAGAGGGAGGATCGGCCGAGTCTTCCGGGTGGAAGAATTCGACGACGAGGAGGTAGAGTTTAGGCCGACACTGGATTGAGGGATGGAGCCCGACACCAAATCGATCAGTAGCCGCCAACTTTACTATTTTGTGCTTTATCGACTTCCTGTACTTTTGGTAGTTGGTTGTAGGGATAGTTAGACCCACCCCCCAGGGTTTGTTGGGGAGGTATGTTTCTTTTTTATTTCTTGCTCTGTACTTCTGTATTTCTCTCAGTCTTCCGGTGTGTTTTATTAACTCCTTATTAATAAAACAGGGTGGCGTTATCCCACCTTTAACCTTAAAAAAAAAAAGTTTTCACACCAGATACTGTGTGATCTATTTTATTTTAATTTATTATAATTGATTTTGTTCGATTATTGTTGTTACTATTATTACTAATATTTCTTCAATGGTTGCACAAGGGGTGTTGATGTCTTCCACTCTGAACCGTTGTGCTAGCATGAGCATTCAGGCATGCCATTTTTTGAAGTTTCACGGCATCAACTTTGGGTTTCAGTTCGTTAAACTGGAGTTTGTGAGACAGCTCTGTTCAATTTCTGTCTCATTTTTCAGAATGATGATAATATCTACTACTAGCTCTCTTCTCCTTTATATGGCAAGGCTGATCATATTTATATTGTAATTATTAACTGGTGGTCGGTAGTTGTGTGTGTTCGCTATTATTTCAAATTTTTATTAAATTGTGATCATTATTTTCAAATTTGAATGCTCTATTCCCCTTTGAGTTATTGTCCTTCCTTAAAATAAAGAAAATTTTATATTAAAAAAAACACACTAGTTAAAGTATTAGATGTGTTCCCTGCTTTGATTTATTAATACTAGTGACCTGCACGTGCGATGCACGTTCTAATCATTTTTTACTTTTATTTTATGAAGTAAATAGTAAGATGTGATATGGCCTCGAACCTCAGACCTCCCTTTACTCATACATACTTTTTACAAATTATCTCTAGTGGCACAAACTTTTATTTTATGTGAGTGGCACTTTTGTGAATAAAAATGTTGTAAATTAATTTGAACTTTGAGGATATTATGGTAACTAACAACAAAAATTGACAGAATTGATCCTATATTATTTTTTAGCTTTTTATGCATATGGGGGTATAATAGTAAAAAGCCGTCAAAATAGGACTTTGCTTAATAATAGTATAGATTTTTTTTTACAAGCAAAAGGTAGGAGTAAGTGCCTACCTCACCAGAAAGTATATATGATTTATTTATTAATTAAAACTTATGGCTCTTTAAATTTAATCTGAATTTATTTTAATGGAGATTTCACAGTAATAATATTTTGTATTGCATACATTGGATATTCATTTGAGCTTTATACTAGTAGTTAACACGTTCATCATACTAGTAGTTAGCACGTGCGATGCATGTTTTAATCAATATATAGTTTTTAAAGTAATATAAGATAGCACGTGCTAATAAATACATATTTTTTAAAGTAATATAAAAAGTAGGCAAAATTTAAAAAAACTATACAAAACTTTTGGCCAATTTAAAAAAACTACACAAAGTTTCTTTTTTTGAAAAAAAGAACACAATGTTTAAATAAGGTCCACTGGGTTAGTTAGGGTTAGGGTTAGGTTAGGGTAAGGTATAAAAAAATCACTTTCATCTTTCATTGTGTTTAAAAAAACCATACTCATTTTTTATTTGTGTTTAAAAAAACATCACTTAACTAATCAGATGTTTAAATAAACCCCACGAACTAACCCTAACCCTAACCCTAACTAACCCAGTGGACCTTATTTAAACATTGTGTCCTTTTTTTAAATAAAAAAAACTTGGTGTAGTTTTTTAAAACTGGCCAAAAGTTGTGTAGTTTTTTTAAATTTTGCCTAAAAAGTATAATAAGAGAGTTTGAGTTATACGTGTAATGGACGTAAATTGGTTGATTTAAATAAAGTGTATAATGGGAGAGTTTGAGTTGCACGTGCAATATACGTAAAGTGGTAGATTTACAAATAAAGTGGTATATTTACAAATGACACTAAGGGCTTCTCCCATTATAATATTATTACTAGTAATTTATACGTGCGATGCACGTTTTATTAATTTCAAAAAATAAAAATAAAAACTCTGACGTAGAGAGTATTTGAACCAGAAACCTCCTTTATATTAGTTATGTATGTGCGTTGCACATGTCGGTAGAATGACAATATGACTAATGACAAATGACACTAAGACCTTCTCCCATTATAATATTAGAGATATTAGAGATGATTATAGAAGGTTAAAAAGCATATCATAGGGATGTTAAATGATGATTATAGAAGGTTAAAAAGCATATGATAGGGATGTTAAACGAGCCGAACTTGTGTGGAGCCCTCTTGGGCTTGTTTTCGCAAACGGCATTTCAAACTTGGTTCATGTTCATTTATAATTGAACGAGCTTTGTTCATTAAAAGTTTGGTCCATTTATTTGTGTTCAGGGCCGGCCCAGGCCTGATGCAAGTAAAACATTTGCATCAGGCCCCCCAAAAAAAAAGAAATTGTATATGAGGGGCCCCACATTTTCTCAAAAAAAAAAAAATGGAAATGTGTAGATGCGGAGTATATGTGAAAAAAAATCTAATACATGAGGAGCCCCCGTTTTCGGAAAAAAAAAAAAAATGAAAATGTGTATATGTGAGGTATATGTGAAAAAAAATTCTAATACATGAATCGTTTTTTTTTTTTTTTTGGTATATGTGGGGCCCCTTTTTGAAAGTTTGCTTCAGGCCCCCAAAATCCTAGGGCCGGCCCTGTTTGTGTTTAAAGCTTGGTTTGTTTGGTGCTAGTGAACATGATTTGTTCATCTAAAGCTTGGCTGGAACTAGTTAAAGATTGTGATGGACTTGATGACTGTATGTTTTAGGAGATGAGAGTCTGAACTTTAGAAAGGCTAGATTTGGTCATTAATATGCATTTTAATTATCTAATCTAAAGACTAAGCCTAAACGTAGTATACGCATAAACCACAGACGGTAACGGTGGTGTTTCGTAACCTTCAGTCTAAATGAAACAATCTCTCAAACACGAGCCAAGCTTAAACTGAAGTTGTTCATACACATATTTATGTTCAAGCTTGGTTCATCTAATCATTACTACCAGCTTGAACAAAGTTTTACTGTTCAAGCTTTTACCGAGCTGTGCCCAAGGTTTGAGCTTCACTAGCTTATTCACTTCTCTAAGCATAACCTCCGGTTCAAAGGTATAATGGTACAATCTTTCTAGTTACCATACTCTTTTTTGCTGTTCTTTTCTACGTGATTACCCTTTTTTTTTTTTTTCATTCCCCTAATTATAATAACCAGAGGGTTTGGTTCCCCTAATGGAGAGTTGGGCTTTCTGCTTTAGCGAAAATTGCTTGTGTAGCCTCATATGTTTTTTTCATTTCTATTGCCATACTCAAATAGAAAATGTTCAGTCAATTATCATGGATTAAGATCGTAGTAGTCTAGTGGTAAACATATTACTAGTCTAGTGGTAAACATATTCGCTTGTAAACAAGATAACCAAGTTTGCTTTTAGATTTAGTGTTTCCTTTTGATATTTCTGTTCTTGTTAATGCTGACTCCAGAGGAGTCTTGTATGTTAGGAGTTAGGGTGTGATTATTATTTTCGGTATATCAAACAAAAAAAACAAAAAAAAAACACATGCCTTAAATGTGTATGTGCACTTACAGCCTTGTTTAAGTAACAAAAGACATCGTGTATGACTCTTAGAAAAGAAAAACACATGCCTTAAATGTGTCAATTTAACTACCCTAAAATAAAAGTGACTCAGTAAGGATAACCCAGGGATCAAGAGTTATCCAATGCTAACTCTAATGCCAAGCAGAACGAAGCTCTCCAGAACCAAATGAAGATTTATAGATCCAAATCTCTTCTAACGCCATGGCAACAGAAACTTTAAGACCGCAATATTGAGTCGGTAAAATGATTTGTAAGGAAATGTCTGAGTGAGAAAATAAGATGGCAACATCTAATTCAAAATCCAATCCATCTTTCGAGGGCTGGACAGTCAGCAAACTAAATGAACACAAATTACAAATGCCTACCGGTCAAAATATATTTGAAGAATTACAAAGTTCAAATGTTACATATCCGAATTATGATATCAAATACAGAAATGAGCATCTAAAGTTTCCAACCATTACCCAAAAAAAAAAATAATGGTTCAAGGTACGTAACTTTCTAGAACAGCAATGTCATTCATGCTCCATCAGCAACAGGCCGCTTTGTGGTACTAATGTAAAGCACTGTCAACACAACAGAAATAAAGTAAAAATTAATGAAGAAGAAGAGAAGATTCAGTTAGGACTATATTGTAGAAAGAATAATCAATGACTTACCATTATTGCCTCTAATAAACGCATCACCATACTTGTTCTTTAGCTGACCATTGACGTATTCTTCGGTCTGCTCCATTGCAATATTCATGTAACCATCTAGGCAAGCTAGGATACCTGCAGTGACAATATTAGAAGTCTAAGAAGGTGATGCATATTGGGTAAGTGAAATGTTGGAAATAACAAGTTCTAATCGACTTCATCCGAGCTTGTGATTTTTATGTGTCCAGGGACATCAAACCCAATCTGATAACATCCAAGTTGAACATGATTTCATTTAACAAAAGTCTAGCTCAAAGTAAAGAAGTAAGCTGCACATAATAGACATGATTCTAGACTGAGCATAATTTATTACTACCTGACATATTTGCAGATACAGATTACGCAACTCCCACCCCGAAATGACTAGGATGGTACAATTAAACTGATGTAAACTAAACCCTAGGTAGAGAATTTTTCAAGAATATTAAAAAAATTAAGTTTACCAACAAGTAATGCCGATTAGTTAGAAATTAAAACTATTAATTAGTTTGATGGATTTTCAAGAGATGAAATAAGTTTAACAAACCCAATTAAAGTTCAGGCCTAACAATCAACAAATATAGCTAAGTGTGATTAGCAAGTAAGATATTCAATAACGATTCGTACACTAATTGGAAAGTAGAAGCACACACTCAATACTTATGGACGACAGATAATTCACATAATAATCTAAAGATGATAAAGCAGTATCACAAGTATTTAAGAGGTAGAAAGAGTTTATCGGGATTGGATGGAAGTGGTGTCGCCACAGATGGAGACGAAGAGTTTGCAGATCGTCAACGTGCATTGTCGATGTGCGTCGTACTACTCCAAAAACTCCATTCCTTGATGTGAGAATTAGGGATTTGGATTTGAAGTGGATTTGGGGATTAGGGTTTCGAATTTGAGGTGGATTTGTGGAATTAGGGTTCGGGCGTAAGAGGATTTGCTGATGAGGGTGTCAGATGTAGGGGATCGGGGTGGAACAGGAAGGTGACGAATGTGGCCGGTGAAGGGTGACGGCAGAGGGGATGGGTGATGGGTTCAGGGTGGAGCTCGTGGTTGAGGTGACAGGGAGAAGATGGCGCCGGGGTTGCTGTCGTTCAGGGTGGTTGCGCGAGGGAGACGGCAAGGGAGTTTGATGGTGATGGTGAAGGGGGAAGGCAGGGCTTCCACAGGTGTAAGGAGGTGAAGAGGAGTCGAGATGATGGGTTCTCAGGTTGAAGATGAGAAGGAGAAAAAGAGATGGCGGCTGGAGGAGAAGATGAAGGGGATTAGAAGTAGGTTAATGATTTAATTAATTAGGAATTTAGGGGTGTAGTTAGAGCTTCTCACAAACCCTAATACTTTCTTAGGATTTCTCACAAACCCTAATAATTTCTTATGGTATTATGCACAAGAAAAGAATGCAAAGCAATAACTCAACACAGTAATTTTGTAATCAATAAAAGCATACCTTCTTATTATTGTCAAGGCTTGTATATGGGCTCAAAACAAAATCTTAATAAAAATCTCCAAAATATTCTAATGCAGAAAATAAAGAGTACAAATTGCAAAACTACTACATATGGCTAAATTTCAAAATAAAACAAAACATAACCGATGTCTTCATCATAAACCTAGGTATGCTACACAAAATAGCCGGTTACAACTCAAACCAAATATAAGCCACTACCACTTCCCAATCACTATTGTCGAGCATGAATCATTGTATGTTGCGCTTAAATTGTAAAAGTGGAATTTTTATGTTCACCCCTTCACTTGTCTGTGCCATAGATTTTAATGAAATTCTATAAACCAAAAGAATCATCTTCATATACAAACCAAGGCGTAATATGAGATGACTCGTGAGAACAACACAACTTAGATAAAGCATAACAATAGTTTTTGCCCAAGGCACACCGAGGCTAGGACATCTTTTATACCAAGACAAACATTTATGAAAGGTGTGGACTTGCCAATATACATGAGTCCATGCATATTAACGACAACAGTAATGGCAGGCGTCACTAGAATGATTGACCAAAACGAACCTAAATTTAGGAAGAAAAAGGATACAGTACTTACTAATGTGAAAATTGGGATGACCCCTTAGCATGGATGATGGAAGAGAGAGGCAGAGGATTCCTCTGACTCAGAAAAATATGGGTAATGGTAATAATGCTAGGATCTAAAGTTTTTCGACATGCTATTTCCTCTGACTCAGAAAAATATGGGTAATGGTAATAATGCTAGGATCTAAAGTTTTTCGACATGCAAATAACAGGTTAAATATATAGTGAAATCAATGTGAAGACTTTAGTATGTATTTTCATAGATGTTGATGTTGTCAGTCCCTATGCAAATGTTTGGTGAATTGCAATTCGACTCGAAACTCTATTTTTACATGCATAGTTTGAGTCTCTACTCCAAAATAAATAGATCAAGGACAACAACATGGTGCACTAAAAGTTTTAATTCTAGTAAAGCCATTTGACGGCTGTTGTTGAAAAGGAAATATCTTCATCATTTACACACACACACACCCCCCCCCCAAAAAAAAAAAAAATTGACAACGCATTTGGATTGCTAACATCCTTGAACTTTGTTGTCATCAGGCGGAAAAAATAGAAGATAAATTATCACTGTAAAGGATAAAGGTGCCGAGGCCTAAATAAAGAATTACTAAAGGGGGTATCACAATAAGGCGTATCATAGCGAAGTAGACAACATAAGCAATACTCAAATGCAATTGTCTATATCTTCTAATCATAAGATATCATGCCTTGAGGGGGAATAAGTCTAACAGATTTATCTAAAACAGGAAATCATGATGCAAACTGAGTTCAACGGAAAAGTCATGTTTGAATATGATTTCGTCAAAGTATAGACCTTCAATGGAGTGGTTAGCGGGAGAATCAAGTGAAGGAGGATATAGCTTCTTCCAAAAAGGTGGAGTTATACTCCCTATCCTGACTCAACGAACTTAAGCTAACAGAATTGGAGTTTAAATGCCTAAGCTTTGGTCACAAGAAAGATCTTAGAGACAAACTTTACAATGTCTAACCTAAGCTACCTAACATTGTTACAAGAAAGGTCTTAGCACGTGTTTATAGGAGTTGGGAGAAAATTAGCCCTTAACGGTATCTCGTCGAGTCTTCTCAACCTTACACTACCAAATGAAACCTAAGTTTGGTATTACAATAAAAGGAAGGAAAAAAGTTGCACTTGTTTCCACTTTCACTAGTTTGTACGATTACAGGACCATTTCCTCTAGCATATCATACTTGATCTTCCTCCTAATTCAACTATACTATTATAGTTCTGATTTTACCTATAGTCTAATAGATATAATGTTATTGCAAGAGAAGAATGAGACTTTCAAACAAACTGTTATATCTATAATGCGCAAACAAGTTAAATATTTATAAAAGTGTGTTTCTATAGCAGTTAAGTTACATTAATTGTAGTTATGTGGTGTAATCTCACATAACTTCAGTTATCATAACATTGAGTTGTTTGGGGCCCTTTTTGGAGTTGAGATAACCACGTAATCTCAACCGGAAGAGTTGACATAAATACCAAATTTATTTCTCAATAATCGCAACTGGACACTTAAAAGATATCTAAGGCCCTGTCCTGAAACAAAGTTAAGATAACATTATCTTAACTTTGGAGGTACAAGGTATGCGAACTTTGGTTATCAGCTAAGAAAAATTAGATGAGACTGGAGTTTAGATAACAACATTTACCTAAACTTTTGGGGTGAAATAACTACAAAACTTTCGGGGTGAAAAAACTATAGTTATATTAATAACTCCAACAGAGTCCCAAACATGTAAAAGTGAGGATAACTAGAGTTTTCTAAAGTTATGTGAATTAGCTCCAATTTCCCTAACTTTAACTTTGTTCAGAACAAGGCCTCATAAAACCAAGAAAGATCACTTATTTTTATTGGTACAAGACAAGATCCCTATATTCCTCTTCTTCCTCGCTTTCAAAATCATACTACCCATACTTATCCGAAACCCCTAATTACTTAATTATCTTTCTATGAAGAGTTGTACCCTCCAAACTAACAATCGAAAACCCTAACCACAACAACATAAAGTAAGCTTAGCTAAACTTTTTTTTTTCCAAAACCCTAAATCAACTGCATTTCTTAAATTTATAATTCAAACCAACAACTCTGTTAGGGTGGCCATTGATCCGTTCGCTCCGACCATCGGTGGCCATGGGAGAAGTCATCCCCAGACATAGGAGATATAAGAAGAGTTGGAGAGCAGAGTATTAGTTAGAAGGGTAGTATCACTGTCAGTCTAGTATCAGTGCAGTATCAGTTTTAGAAGAATATCAGTATCTGTTTAGTATCAGTTTTAGAAGAGTAGTATCTGTTTTTGAGGGATCTGTAATGAATCATTTGTACGCGCTTAGCGCATGTTATTTGAATCCTGTGTGAGCGGCAGGAGATGGGAAGGGAAGTCCTGTGTGTGTTGCACAGGCTTCTTGAGTCTATATAAACTCATGAGCTGTAACTGAGAGAATCAGTCAAGAAAAATCTACTATTCTCCTCTCTAATCTTATCTTATCTTCTCCTTATCCTCACCTTATCCTTATCTCATCTTCTTCTCTTCTTCTCTTCATCCCCTAATCCATTTTTCCATTGTTATTAGCTGATACCACCATTACAGGAAGCTACAGTAACTCTTGAAACACCTCTAACTCATCAACAATGCCCCATTCAAGGAATCCTCACAACCACCACTCTGACAACTTGGTATCAGAGCCAAGTGAAGGCGATGGACGAGATGAAGGAATAGCACCATGGGAGGGAGAAGTGGCCACTCTGAGGAGTCAAATTGCGGAAATCCAGCTGAGGAGCAACTATCAGTCGGAGAGAGTTGAAGCAATCGCAGAAGGAATCAACGACAGGTTTGTGGCGATGGAGAATCGGATGAATGACAGATTCGTGGTGTTGGAGAATCGGATGAATGTTAGGTTGGATGCTATGCTGTCGATGCTCCAACAAGGACTGCAACGAACCCCAAATCCCCCAAACCCACCATTGCTGCCGACCCCTCCTCTTACCCACAACCCACATCAATCAACACCACCTCCCCAATTCCATCGGGACCCCATCCACCCTCAGAACATCAATCCCAACCTCCCTCCATTTGTTCCCGACCCATGGGGTTTCTTCCGAACGCCATTCAAGGTGGAGTTTCCCACCTTCGAAGAAGGGGATCCGACGGAGTGGATTTGCGGAGTAGAGCAGTTCTTAGAATTCTATGAAGTACCAGTCCCAAAAACTCAAATACGCGTCGCTCAACTTGAGGGAAAGAGCCGCACAATGGTTCCGCCGCCACATTAAGCCACAGATGTCAGATATTACTTGGCCCCAGTTTCTACAGGAGTTGCTCACAAGGTTCGGACCTTCCGAGTTTCAAGATTACAGCGGTATGCTATCTAAGTTACACCAAAAGGGAGATCTCGAACTGTATATCCAGGAATTCGATCGCCTCTCCAACTTCGTAGTGGATTGGACAGAGAAACACTACTTGAGCACGTTCATCAGTGGGTTGCGCGACGAAATTAAATGGGATGTGAAGTCACAGCGGCCGAAGAACGTGAATGAAGCCATGGGACTCGCAAAAGGGTTCGAAGAGAAATTGGCCTGTTTGAGGAAGAGCTATAGAGCACCGTTTAATCCCAAACCCACCTCCCACCCCGCGCCTACCGCAGCCGCACCTAGCGCCCCAGGTTCCAAACCGCCCTACCACCAATTTGTGCCTCGAAGACTCAGCCTGCAGGAGATGAGGGAACGAAGGGCTCGCGGCCTGTGTTTCAATTGCGACGACAAGTACACAGCTGGACACATCTGCAAGACTCAGAAATTTTACTACTTGGAGTGTGGGGAAGGAGACGACTTGGGTGATGAAGACTCCCTGAGTCCCGTAATGGCTGAAGAACAATTGTTAGCAACCACTCAGCTCCAACCTCCCTCTACCGCACAATCGCCCTCCCTTGCACCTCCACAGTACCCCTCTCTTACTCCGACACACCCCAACCAGCAACAGCCAGAAATTTCCCTACATGCCCTAATCGGAACGCAGACTTACCCCCAAACCATGAGGGTGAAGGGAACCATCAACAGCCGAGAAGTGAACATCCTCATCGACACGGGCTCCACCCATAACTACCTCGACCCCCACACCGCAGCGATCGCACAATTGCCAGTGAACAAAGAACTCCGATACAATGTCACAGTTGCCAATGGCCAGGTGATGCAAAGTGAAGGGAAGGTGGAGCATGCCTCCTTTACAGTCCAAGGAGTTCATCTGCAGGCAGAGCTACTGTTATTGCCCTTGGGGCCGTCGCAAATGGTCTTAGGAGCCCACTGGCTTCGTACCTTAGGACCGGTAACGATGGATTTTGGCGAGATGACCATGCCCTTCGAGGTAGAAGGAAAGGTGAAGAAATTGAAGGGAATAGTGACTCCTCAACTCCAAATGATGGAAGCCTCGCAGCTTACAGGACTGAAGAACTCCGTTTGTCAAGCGTATCTCCTACAAGTTCAAGGCCCCGCGGAAGAGATGGTGAACCAAGTGCCCTCATACCCAACCGACCTTCAAGACACTCTTCGTAGATTCCCTGAAGTATTCAAAGAAGGCCTGCGGTTACCCCCAAATCGACAAATCGACCATCAGATCCCTCTCCTTGAAGGACACAAACCCGTATGCTTGAGACCTTACAAACACCCCCACTCTTACAAGGCAGAAATTGAGAAGCAAGTTAGAGAAATGTTAGAAGCTGGATTCATTCGCCCCAGTCGCAGCCCCTATTCTTCTCCAGTAATTTTGATCAAGAAGTCGGACGGCAGTTGGAGGATGTGCGTCGACTACCGAGCTCTCAACAATCAAACCGTCAAGGCCAAATTTCCCGTTCCCCTCATTGACGAGCTGTTGGACGAGTTGAATGGAGCACGATTCTTCTCCAAGATTGATTTGAGGTCGGGCTATCACCAAATTAGAGTTCACAGCTCCGACATCCCAAAAACTGCATTTCGAACCCACCACGGGCATTTCGAATTTGTGGTAATGCCCTTTGGGCTCACCAACGCCCCGTCGACCTTTCAACAATTGATGAACAACATATTTGCACAATATCTCAGGAAGTTTGTGTTGGTTTTCTTCGACGACATACTCATCTACAGTTCTTCTTGGGAGGAGCACTTGGTACATTTGGAGAAGGTGCTCACCGTATTGAAGCAAAACCATCTCATAGCGAAGTCTAGCAAGTGCAGCTTTGGCCGAACCTCCATCGAGTATTTGGGGCACACCATCAGCGCCGACGGAATCGCCGTGGATGATCGTAAAATTCGCGCGGTGGAAGAATGGCCCGAACCCACAACTATTAAGGAGTTGAGGGGGTTCCTAGGGCTCACCGGGTACTACAGAAGGTTCGTGAAAGACTACGGAAGCATCGCCTCACCACTTACGCAGCTGCTGCGAAAGAATGCGTTCAAATGGTCTCAGGAAGCTTCCCAGGCATTCGAAAAACTCAAAGGGGCTCTCACCACCACCCCCGTCTTACAGGCTCCCGATTTCTCCAAACCCTTCGTTGTCGAGACGGACGCGTCTAAGGATGGCATCGGAGCTGTCCTGATGCAAGACCACCACCCCATCGCCTATATGAGTAAGGCACTCAAGGGAAGGAGTTTGTCTCTCTCAACATATGAAAAAGAAGTATTGGCTATTTTACAAGCTATCAAACAATGGCGGCACTATCTGTTAGGGAATGAGTTCGTGATAAGAACCGACCAACAGAGCATTAAGCACATCCTGGAACAAAAGATCAACAAGGAGATACAAGAGAAGTGGCTGTGGAAATTGCTTGGGCTCTCCTTTACTGTAGAATATAAAAGGGGGACTCAAAACCCTGCTGCCGATGGCCTTTCAAGGAAACCTGATCATTCGGAAGCATGCTTCGAAATTTCTGTGGTGATTCCGCAGTGGATTGAGCAAATCAAGCAATTGGTGGAGCACGATGATTATTATCGGCAGCTAGAGGAAAAGAACCGCCGGGGGGATCTGGATCCGCAACTATACAGGGCAGCGGGTGGACTGTGGTTCCATAGGGGGAGAATTCTCATCAGCCCGAAGGCGGAGGTGCGGCACTTGATCTTTCACGACATGCATTCATCGACTACCGGGGGACATGCTGGGTATCATAAAACACTTCATAGGATCAAGAGATCCTTCATATGGGAGGGAATCACTAAGTATGTGAAGCTGAAAATCAGAGACTGTCTCATTTGCCAGAAAAACAAAGCTGAAACTATCCTACCTGCGGGTTTGCTCCAACCCCTCCCAATTCCCGAGAGAGTGTGGGAAGATATCTCCATGAATTTCGTCGAAGGATTACCCAAAAGCGGAGGGAAGAATGCGGTCATGGTAGTGGTCGATCGCCTCACTAAGTACGCGCACTTTATTGGGATTGCTCACCCGTATACGGTGGAGACAATTGTGCAGATTTTTGTAGATCATGTGTACAAGCTCCATGGGATGCCTCGAAGCATAGTAAGTGATCGGGACCCTATATTCATGAGCAAATTTTGGAAGGAATTCTTCACTCTACAACAGTGCAAACTCCAACACTCCACGGCTTACCACCCACAGAGCGATGGACAGACGGAAATTGTAAACAAGTCTTTGGAGCTCTACTTACGTTGTTTGTGTGGTCAAAAGCAGCGAGAATGGAGTAGATTCTTGGGATGGGCGGAGTTCTGGTACAATACCAATTGGCACGTCTCCACCGGCATCACCCCTTATCAAGGAGTTTATGGGAGAACACCTCCGACCTTGCTACGTTACGTGCCAGGCACGGCGGCGGTGCAAGAAGTGGAAGACGGACTGCTCTCGCGTGATGAAGTGTTGCAGCTGCTGCGAGATAATTTGAAGGTTGCACAACAGAGGATGAAGCTCTTCGCGGACAAGAGAAGAACGGAGAGGGAATTCACTGTTGGGGATCTGGTTTTGCTTAAAATACAGCCCTATAAACAATCGTCCGTAAGAGGCGCCAACGCGCAGAAGTTAACTCCCAAGTTCTTTGGTCCGTACCGTGTGTTAGAGAAGATCGGCACTGTAGCATACAGGTTGGAACTGCCCTTGCAAGCATCCATTCACCCCGTCTTCCACGTTTCGAAACTCAAACCTTGTCACGGAACCCACCTCCCTGAAGTCGAAGTTGATCTACCCCACTGGTGGACTCCCGCAATTGATGAAGACGAGCCGGAGCAAGTGTTAGGCCGTCGAATTTTCAAGAAGAACAACCGAGTCGGCATCAAACTGCTCATTAAGTGGAAGAATTCTACTGCAGAGAACGCGTCATGGGTGGATATCGATGACCTGCGTGTCCAATTTCCCAATTTCGAGCTTGGGACAAGCTCGTTGTAAGGGAAGGGGAGTTGTTAGGGTGGCCATTGATCCGTTCGCTCCGACCATCGGTGGCCATGGGAGAAGTCATCCCCAGACATAGGAGATATAAGAAGAGTTGGAGAGCAGAGTATTAGTTAGAAGGGTAGTATCACTGTCAGTCTAGTATCAGTGCAGTATCAGTTTTAGAAGAATATCAGTATCTGTTTAGTATCAGTTTTAGAAGAGTAGTATCTGTTTTTGAGGGATCTGTAATGAATCATTTGTACGCGCTTAGCGCATGTTATTTGAATCCTGTGTGAGCGGCAGGAGATGGGAAGGGAAGTCATGTGTGTGTTGCACAGGCTTCTTGAGTCTATATAAACTCATGAGCTGTAACTGAGAGAATCAGTCAAGAAAAATCTACTATTCTCCTCTCTAATCTTATCTTATCTTCTCCTTATCCTCACCTTATCCTTATCTCATCTTCTTCTCTTCTTCTCTTCATCCCCTAATCCATTTTTCCATTGTTATTAGCTGATACCACCATTACAGGAAGCTACAGTAACTCCTGAAACACCTCTAACTCATCAACAATGCCCCGTTCAAGGAATCCTCACAACCACCACTCTGACAAACTCCCAAAAAAATTCGCAAATTTCACATTAGGTTTCAAATTAGGGTTTACGCTAAACCCTAGTCTCAAAAGCAACTGACACTAACAACTAATTCAACTGAAATAAAATTTTTGGAAACCTAGAAAATTAAAAGATAAGGGCTTTGTGGGGAAACCTCTGTAATCGACGCCGGAATTGAGCTTGACGACCACCGGTCGGCCTCTGATGGATTTGAGGAAGTCCGCCGGAGTCTTCACGGAACCGCCACCGCCACCGCCACCGCCGCCTCCCTTCTCGCCGCCAGTGCTCATCTCTGTTGGTGTTTGTTGATTAAAAAAAAAGGAAGGGGAAGTGAAGTTGCAGAGAATTTTTTTTGTTGAATAGGTGGAAAGTGGACGTGCTCTGCACGTAAAAATCAATTTTATTAATGTTTGGTTACTTTGGTAGCAATGGTATCGATTCGGGGATTTGAATAAAGGAGAGAAGAAGAAAGTGTACCGCCCCTGAATTTCCAATAAATAATTGAGAAGTACACGACACAAATTTCAGAATCAATCTCAACTGTAATCATAAACATATCATTCAAATATAGATAAATTTAAAACTTTTATTACATCGACTCTTTTACAAAGCACATCGGAATTTAAACACCTTAAATTACAATTCTTTTTACAACACAACGGTATTTAAATGTATCATAAATACAAATTTTCTCTTTACAATCAACCCTTTTACAAGATATGCATTAACATTAAACATTCCACCACATGCTCCCAATTTGATGATAACAGTATCTATTTGTAAAACATGAGGCTAGAGATATCTCTAACCCCCAAAACTACATGGGTCAGCCATAACAGTGTGAGTGATATTCAAAAATACAAACTTAAATGAAAACATAAAGAATAAAATCATAAGTCAACAAGTAAAATATATTAACACAGTAATAACAGATGAAACATGAAATAACAATAAATGAAACATAAATCATCAAGTGAAACTAGGCTAAGTGTAAGTGTAAGAAAACAGAAAACAAGCATACATAACGCAAGTCAAGAAACATAAATGCTTATGATGATTTCTAATGCATACTTGTCAGATTCCATACATCCCACTCTACATAGGTCCAGTGCAAACCCTTATCATTCTCCATTTTATAGGGTTCAATCCCTACGTTATGCGCACGGTATTTAAATGTATCATAAATACAAATTTTCTCTTTACAATCAACCCTTTTACAAGATATGTATAAACATTAAACATTCCATCACATGCTCCCAATTTCATGATAACGGTACCTATCTGTAAAACATGAGGCTAGAGATATCCCTAACCCTCAAAACTACATGGGTCAGCCATAACGGTGTGAGTGATATTCAAGAAAATACAAACTTAAATAAAAACATAAAGAATAAAATCATAAGTCAACAAGTGAAACATATTAACACAGTAATAACAGATGAAACATGAAATAACAATAAATAAAACATAAATCATCAAGTGAAACTAGGCTAAGTGTAAGTGTAAGAAAACAGAAAACAAGCATGCATAACGCAAGTCAAGAAACATAAATGCTTATGATGATTTCTAATGCATACTTGTCAGATTCCATGCATCCCACTCTACATAGATCCATTGCAAGCCCTTATCATTCTCCATTTTATAGGGTTCAATCCCACGCTATGCAACTACTCCTACTACGGTGATTACTTTAAGATTTAGATTATTATGTGAGTATCTAGCCCATGTCCCGATAATTCCGGAGGTTATCCACAGAATTCCGGAGACTATTTCACTTACACCTGGGAATCTTCGAGAATACCCCACACTGCAAGCAATGACACACCATCACACGAATATCCCATGAACGTCGCTTCAATCCCGATATTTCAGGAGATCAATTCCACATCGCAAGTAATTCCGGAAACTATTTCACTCACACCTCGATAATTCCGGAGATTATCTCACACCGCAGATCATATGAGGCCCCATTACCCATGTTTACTCTCATTTCATCACAACTCCAACTAGTGCGTGTCCTTAGGTTTATTATTATTAGTTAAACAATCTCCCTAAAGTTGGTGTACCCTACCACACTTAACTTTTACAAAATCAATAACAAAAGCCCCACTAGCCAAAATTCCACAAAATCTCATTTGTCGGCATGCTAGGGTCACACTCAACCTTTAGGGTCTTATAATTCCACATATCATCAACAATCTTTCGAGGGTTCACATCATTACCCCAATTAAAACTCGATTTGGTTTAATTATACAAACTACTCTTCATTAATCACATTCCTTTTAATCAACCAACAATGCCAGGAGAACTCGTTTATATGTATGGAAGCACCTTTCATCTATGAAAATATAGATTTTTACAAAATCTGAAAATTATACGATTTTGTTACTCAAAACAGTGCACTCTAAAATCGATATTAAATTGTGGAAAAATTTACTTAAATCCACCACATATCAAGGAATCCACCATAAAAATTTGGGCTCAAATAAATTAGTTTAAATGATTGATATTCAATAAATTTTTAAAACTATCTTTCATCCAAAAATCTGAAAGTTACATGACTTCGTATTCAATAACTTATAGTCGATATTAAATTCTGGAAAAATCAGGTTAAATTCAGCACATAACAAGGATTTCACCATAAAAATCTGTACTCAAATAAATTAGTTTAAAGGGTTCATATTCAATAAATTCTAAAAACTAACTGTTAGTTCAAAAATATGAAACTATGACAGTACAGTAGTAGAAATTGCATATTTACAATCTATGAGTCAGATTGAGGATCTGTCAGATGTTCTAGAAACTAGACACAGTGAGCTAAAATTTCTATTTAATAAGTTTTAGGTAATATCATCAGCAACTATGTTGAGATCTCGTTCCAATCTGGAACAGACAGCAGTCCAGACCATACTATGGCTTAAAATTCTCATCCAAACTCGATCAAACCACACACATATATATATATATATATATGTTTAAACCCATATATAGATGCTTATATATGTATACTAGAGTTCCCCTAACATAGCATACAAGCCACACACACAAAACCACTTGAAAACACCCCAAAGAAAATCCAACCCGAAAGCAGCCGAAAACAAAAAAGAAACAACAGCCTCTGGTGAACAGTAGCCCCCACTGGGTCAGAACAGTAACCCTCGGTTACTATTCAACCCCCATACCGAAACCCAACCCAAAATTTTGAATTTTATCATTTATTTTTATGTATATTTCTTGCGAAAAAATACTTCTTACATACACAACAATACATAGAATCATACAACTTTATTTTGATATTAGAACAATGAAAAATCCCATCTTTTAATCATCTCAAAACATGTTTCTTGAATCATAATCCACGATCTAACATCTACAATCATATATATTATCATTAGATTTATTTCTTTAAGCAAAATATTAATCTTTCATGCATAAACCACTTCATTCAAAGATAAATTATTTTCGATCCATACAACAATTATTCAAACCTTAATATTTAGTTTCAATTTTTGATGATTAAAAACAACGAATAACATGGAAAGATATCAACTTTATAATCAATTAAGTATGAATTTAAGAGCATATAACAAGTTCTAATTATCTTTATATATCTTTATCATCTACAATTAAATCTGTAGATCCCAAATTAGATATTTCATCCATCATCAATATTTAACATTCAAAATTAAAACATGATCATCTTTCATAAAAATTTCATTTTAGTTCGTGTAAACATCTAGAAGTTCATTCATCACGATAATATAAGTAAAACACATCAAGAGACGAGAAGTATTACTCACCTCAAAGAAGATCAACTTGAAGAACAATAGTAGTAATAAAGAAAAGCCTTCTCCTTGCAAAAGTCCAAGATCCAAGCTTTAAACTCCAAGAAAATAATGAGAGATATATGTTTGAGTTCACAATAGGGATGGGCAGCTGCTAGCCCTAATATAGGCCGAGATTGGCCTTCTAGGGTTCCACAAAAGTTTACAAAATTACCCCTCAAAAAGATTATTTATTTACATATATGGATCCCTTCCAACTATTAGTTAATCAAATTAATTTAAAATTAAATTATATTAAATCCCCTAACTCCTGATTTGGCCGACCAACATGTACAACCCAGAATTGTAAATTTTGGATTTTTACCCCCAAGTGGCAATTTTACACAAAAGTCGTTTTCTTTGTAATATTTGCAGGCAAGCCATTAAATATTCGTAGAAAATTCAGAAAATTTAGAATTATTATCTACTAATAAAGATTAGATTTTCCAAATAAATATTCTGACTTTTATTCTCCAGGAAGAATATTTTCAATAAAGTTCCCAACAATCTCAAAATTGTGTATTTATATATTTATTCAATTAAATCAATAAAAATTAACCAAATATGGAAATCATCTAATTCCTTGGAGCCTTCTACTGAATGGCTGGCCCTAAATGCAGCCAAACAATTTTTAAGTCAAGTTTTCACCCCTAAACGACTTTTCACAAAAAGACCCTCTTTCTTTCAAAAATTTACAAAAGTAGTTTTCTTTATTCAAAGAATTCTCAAAAATTCAAATATACCCAATAAAAATAATAGAAGTTGTTCATCAACTCATAATTCTAAATTCACACTTCGAAAAATATTTGCACGTGTGAAAATATCAATTTTACGAAAATTCAAAATAATTAAATAAATTAATTTTAAAATTATTTATTAATTCAAAATATTGTATTAAAAATTACGGGGCATTACAAAAGGCATGAGTTTTGGGTTTGGAAGATGAGGATTTAGAATTAAGGAGGAGGAGAGGATATTTATTTTTATGTTTATTTTTGGGGGCTTTTGAACGGGTCCGAGTTGGGTCTATTTTTAAGCAAACCCAGACCCTGACCAGGACTCGTAGCCGACTGCCAAAAAGAAGAATAAAAAATTGAATTTTTTTGTAAGTTATCCGAAAATCTAAAATTTCAAATTAGTTTTCGAACAACTTCAAAAGTGAACACTTAAAAAAACTCAATTACAAAATCATGAAAATTCTTCCCCCCCCCCCAAAAAAAAAATTAAAAATTGGTTCAATCAATGGAACATAAATTTCATAGTGTTGCATTTGGATCTTAAACTGTTTGCTTTTGTTCACGTTTGAAGAGGATCAAACGACTAACAGTAAAATACCAAAATCAGAAAATATAACCCACAATTTTGAGGACGGATATAATGAACCTGACTTAACCGGCAGATGCAATAGTGCAATTCCTTTCAAATGAAGTCAATATGAGGAGTCATACCACAAGTCATATCCAAACAATCCTTGTGTTATCGAGTGATTGAATTGTAATTGCTCATACCTCCATCTTCGCTTTTTTTTCGCTTTTCTTAGGTTTTCTTTTCTAACTTTTTTGCTGTTGTTTAGGTTCCATTCAACTTTCTTTCTCTTTGTGAAGAACTTTTGATTCGCTAAACTCTTTTTAACAAGATAATTCTTTTTTTTTATTAAAAAAATATTCTAATTTGATTTCAAGAATTTAATCCAAAAAGACTTAAATGAAAACCCACCCACCTACACACATGTTGGGATTGTTAGGATTGTGTCTTGTATACTCGTTCAGATTAAAAGAAGGTAATATGAAGCACAGAGGTCGAAGCGTCGATGCGAGTAGAAGGAGAACAGCAGCAGCAGCAGGTGCAGGCTAGTTGTGGTCGACCGGCCTGGCTGACAGTCGACCGCACCCCCCAACCGCGTGCACCCCCGACCACTCGTTGTACTGGAAAGTCAGAGAGTGGTACAGGTCGACCGGCCTTGGTGGACGGTCGACCGCCCGCGGCGCTATGTTCAGTTTTGGGTCTCGATTTGTTAGGACGGTTCAGTCCAATCTTCAACTCCAAGTTAGATCGTACGGTTCCTATTCAGTTACTTCATTTTCAGGTTTTATCGGACGACTGAGGATCAAGATTAGATCTAGGTTTCTCTCTATTCTTCTATATATATTGTAAACTCCTCCAATATGAGTGGTAGTACTTCATAGATTTTTTTCTCCATTGCAAAGAGAGGTTCGAGAGAGAGATAGTTCTTGGTGGGTGAGTTTAATTCCTTGTGTCAAGTGAATCAGTAACTCATTGTAATCTTTTCTAGTTGAATATCAGATCTCCTTATATTTTCCTCCGAATTAAGCAAAAGCTAACCGGGATAAGTCATCATTGTTGTATTTGTGTTAGTTTGGTGGATCTACTTGCTTGCTCAATTTATTCGCCTCGTCTACTTCGTCTTCCTCATTGCTTTAATTAGTTCCGCTGTGACCAGAAGGCGTTTGTTGATGCCCCAATCCCAACAACTGGTATCAGAGCTTCAGGTTGCCGAGTTCCTTGGTTAAGATGACAGGCCACAGTATTTTGAAGATCAAACAGTTTGATGGTAAGATCAATTTCAATCTTTGGAAGACTGACATGTATGATGTTCTTGTTCAAGAACGGTTGCAGTCAGCAGTAAAGAAGGAAAAGCCAACGGATATAAAGGATGACGTTTGGGAAGATATTCGTGAAAGAGCCATAAGTCTGATCCGACTATCCTTGACAGACGAGGTCAAGTACAGATTTCTTGAAGAAACTGATGCGGCGAGTCTGTGGAAAAGACTCATAACTAACTACTCTGGTTCGTCGTTATTAGATCGGATGCAATGGAAGAGGAAGTTGTTCCGTTTATCTATGAAGGAAGGTACTGATCTCCAAGACCACATTACAGAGTTCAATAAGGTATTATCTGAACTTAAGGCGATCAACGCAGATGTGTGTGAGGAAGATAAAGCTTTCAACCTGATATATTCACTGTCGGATTCGTACGAGCCTTTGATTACGACCATGCTACACAGTATATCTGCCAATGAGAGTATTTCGGTAGATGGTGTAATCAAAGCATTGAAGGAAAATCAACTTAGGAAGAAGACCCATAATTCTGCATCGTCTATTCCTACGAGTTGTCTAGCAGTGGATGGTCCTTCGGGGGAAAGACAAAGTGCTTTGCAAAAGGATTCGATCCGTTGTCGATATTGCAAGAGGCCAGAGCATATCAAGAAAGACTGTTGAAAATTGCAGAATCAGGAGAGCGCAAAGAACGGGAGTTCAATCAATGTGGTTAGCGCCTTTGATTCAGGCGATTCGTGTCTTCTTGTTTCAAATTCTTTAGAAGTGGATTCTAGTTGGTTTCTTGACTCAGGGAGTTCTTCTCATATTTGCTCTAATAGGGAGTTGTTTTCTACTTATAAGTCTACTACGGAGCGTTGTGTGACAACGGAAACTGGAGAGATTTGTGAAGTAGTGGGTGAGGGAACAGTTGAGTTAAAGATGCCAGGTCTACATATGTTCACTTTAAGGGATGTTTTGTATATTCCTCTGCTGAAACGGAATCTGATTTTCTTGGGAACTCTTGATGCACGGGGCTACAGGTACACAGCTCGAGGTGGAGTTCTGTCTGTTTTTTAGGGTCGTCGTAAGGTGATTAGAGGTATGAGAATGGTTGGGCCAAGCCAAAACAATCTCTACAAGCTTTGGAAAATTCGAAATACTTGCGCAAGTGTTACTCCGTTTTCCGGTATTCCCGCAAGCTCAGCTAGTTTGCCGCAACTAGATTCATCGAGACGAGACCACGATGTTCGAATATCATCGAGAGGTGGAGAAAACCTAAGGGTAGGTGGAGTTCGTGCATATTTTGGCGACTTCGTGAGTACATCTACGAAGGTGGGCCTTTGAGGGGCTGCACTGGATTCGGTGCGATTGGGTAGAGATCATTTCAACTAGAAGAAGAAGAAGCTATTGTTCTAAGTTTTCTTTGCAAGTGAAATTTATTAGAGTTTGGAGATGAGTAACACATCATGTGATAGCACTCGTATGCAATCCAAGGTGGAGTTTGTTAAGATTGTGTCTTGTATACTCGTTGTTCAGATTAAAAGAAGGTAATATGAAGCACGGAGGTCGAAGTGTCGAAGCGAGTAGAAGGAGAACAGCAGCAGTAGCAGGTGCAGGCTAGTTGTGGTCGACCGGTCTGGGTGACAGTCGACCGCACCCCCCAACCGCGCGCACCCCCGACCGCTCGTTGTATTGGGAAGTCAGAGAGTGGTACGGTCGACTGGTCTTGGTGGACGGTCGACCGCCCGCGGCGCTGTGTTCAGTTTTGGGCCTCGATTTGTTAGGTCAGTTCAGTCCAATCTTCAACTCCAAGTTAGATCGTACGGTTCCTATGCAGTTACTTCTTTTCCAGATTTTATCGGTCGACTGAGGATCAAGATTAGACATAGGTTTCTCTCTATTATTGTATATATATTGTAAACTCCTCCAATATGTGTGGTAGTACTTTATAGATTCTTTTCTCCATTGTAAAGAGAGGCTCGAAAGAGAGATAGTTCTTGGTGGGTGAGTTTAATTCCTTGTGTCAAGTGAATCAGTAACTCCTTGTAATCTCTTCTAGTTGAATATCAGATTCCCTATATTTTTTCCCGGATTAAGCAAAAGCTAACCGGGATAAGTCATCGTTGTTGTGTTTGTGTTAGTTTGGTGGATCTACTTGCTTGCTCAATTTATTTGCCTCGTCTACTTCGTCTTCCTCATTGCTCTAATTAGTTCTGCTGCGACCAGGGAGCGTTTGTTGACACCCCAATTCCTAACAGGGATTGGGGCGTCAACCAACGCCCGTTGTCGCAGCGGAACTAAATAGAGCAATGAGGAAGTCGAAGTATGAGACGAATCAATTGAGCATGCAAGTAGATCCACCAATCTAACACAAACACACCGATGACTTATCCTGGTTAGCTTTTGCTTAATCCGGGAGAAATATAGGGAGATCTGATATTCAACTAGAAGAGATTATAAGGCATTATTGATTCACACAATACAAGGAATTAAACTCACTCACCAAGAACTATCTCTCTCTCTCTCGAGCCTCTCTTTGCAATGGAGAAAATAATCTATGAAGTAATCTACTCTCATGAAGGAGGAGTTTACGATATATATAGAAGAATAGAGAGAAACCTAGGTTTAATCTTGATTCTCAGTCATCCGATATAACCTGGAAAAGAAGTAACTGGATAGGAACCGTACGATCTAACTTGGAGTTGAAGATTTGGCTGAAACGACCTAACAAATCGATGCCCAAAACGAACACAGTGTCGCGGTCGGTCGACCGTCCAACAAGACCAGTCGACTGTCAACCTCTCGGGCAAACCCAGTGCAACTGCGGTCGGGGGGTGTGGTCGACCGCAACTATGCCTGCACTATTGCTGCTCTGTTTTCTTCTACTCTCTTCAACGCTTCGACCTCCGTGCTTCATCTTACCTTCTTCTAATCTGAAAAATGAGTATTCAAGACACATTCCTAACAAACTCCACCTTGGATTGTATACGAGTGCTATCACATGATGTGTTATTCATCTCCAAACTCTAATGAACTCCACTTGAAAAAAAAGGACTTAGAACAATAGCTTCTTCTTCTAGTTGAAAATTATCTCTACCCAATCTCACCGGATCCAATATACCCCTTCAAGGGTACACCTCCGTAGATGTACTCACGAAGTTGCCAAACTTTGCACGAACTCCACCTACCCTTAGGCTTTCTCCACCACTCGACGATATTCGAACGTCGTGCTCTCGTCTCGATGAATCTAGTTGCAGCAAACTAGCTGAGCTTGCGGGAATAACGGGAAAAGAAGTAACACTTGCTCAAGTATTTCGGATTCCTAGAGATTTTTTTGGCTTGGCCCAACCACTCTCATATCTCTAATCACCTTACGACGATCCTGAAAAATAGATAGATTTCTACCTCGAGCTGTGTACCTACAACCTCGTGCATCAAGAGTTTCCAAGAAAATCAGATTCCGTTTCAGCAGAGGAATATGCAAAATATCCCTTAAAGTGAATATGTTTAGACTTGGCATCTTCAACTCAACTGTCCCCTCACCTACTACTTCACAAATCTCCCCAGTTCTCGTTGTCACACAACGCCCTGTAGTCGACTTATAAGTAAAAAACAACTCCCTCTCGGAGAAAGTATGAGAGGAACTCCCTGAGTCAAGAAACCAACTAGAATCTACTTCTAAAGAATTTGAAATAAGAAGACACGAATCACCTGAACCAAAAGCACTAACCACATTAGCAGCTGAATTCCCATTCTTGGCGCTCTCCTGATTCTATAATTTCCAACAGTCTTTCTTGATATGCCCTGGCCTCTTACAATATCGGCAACAGATTGAATCATTTTGCAAAGCACTTTGTCTTCCCCCTGAAGGACTATTCACTGCTAGACAACTTGTGAGAATAGACGGTGATTTCTGAGTCTCCTTTCTAAGTTGATTTTCCTATAATGCTTTGATTACATCATCTACCGAAATACTCTTCTTGGCAGATCTACCGTGTAGCATGGTAGTGATCAAAGGCTCGTACGAATCTAGCAGTGAATATATCAGGTTGAATGCTTTATCTTCCTCACACATATCTGCGTTGATCGCTTTAAGTTCAGATAATACCTTATTGAACTCTATAATGTGGTCTTGGAGATCGGTACCTTCCTTCATAGATAAACAGAATAACTTTCTCTTCCAATGCATCCAATCTAATAACAATAAACCAGAGTAGTCAGCGGTGAGTTTTTCCCACAAACTCGCCGCATCAGTTTCTTCAAGAAATCTACACTTGACCTCGTTCGCTAAGGATAGTCGGATCCAACTTATGGCTCTTTCACGAATATCTTCCCAACCATCATCCTTCATATCAGTTGGCTTTTCTTTCTTCTTAACGGCTAACTACAAACGTTCTTGAACAAAGACATCATACATGTCAGTCTTCCGAAGATTGAAATTGATCTTTCCATCGAACTGCTTGATCTTCAAAATACTGTAGCATGTCATCTTAACCAAGGGACTCAGCAACCTGAAGCTCTGATACCAGTTGTTGGGATTGGGGCGTCAACCAATGCCCGTTGTCGCAGCAGAACTAAATAGAGCAATGAGGATGTCGAAGTAGATGAGATGAATCAATTGAGCAAGCAAGTAGATCCACCAATCTAACACATACACATTGATGACTTATCCCGATTAGCTTTTGCTTAATCCGGGGAGAAATATAGGGAGATCTGATATTCAACTAGAAGAGATTACAAGGAGTTATTGATTCACTCAATACAAGGAATTAAACTCACTCACCGAGAACTATCTCTCTCTCGAGCCTCTCTTTGCAATGGAGAAAATAATCTATGAAGTACTCTACTCATAAAGAAGGAGTTTACAATATATATATATATATATAGAAGAATAAAGAGAAACCTAAGTCTAATCTTGATTCTCAGTCGTCCGATATAACCTGGAAAAGAAGTAACTGAAAAGGAACCGAACGATCTAACTTGGAGTTTAAGATTGGGCTGAAAAGACCTAACAAATCGAGGTCCAAAATGAACACAGCGCCGCTGTCAGTCGACCGTCCACCTCTCAGCCAAACCCAGTGCAACTGCCGTTGGGTGTGCGGTCGGGGGGTGCGGTCAACCCCAACTTGGGACAGTCGACCGCAACTATGCCTGTACTATTACTGCTATGTTTTCTTCTACTCTCTTCGATGCTTCGACCTCCGTGCTTCATCTTACCTTTTTCTAATCTGAACCACTAGTATTCAAGACACATTCCTAACAACACACGCGCGTGCATGCAAACAAAAAAAAAGGGAGAAAGAAGAATCACAATTCCTTTATTGCATCATATCACATTCTCCACTTTATTCCCTCCCAAAACAACCATCTACAAATTTAAACTCTCCCCATTTATCTGTTAGGAATGTGTCTTGAAAACTCGTGGTTCAGATTAGAAGAAGGTAAGATGAAGCACAAAGGTCGAAGCGTCAAAGAGAGTACAAGAAAACATAGCAGCAATAGTGCAGGCAGTGTTGCGGTCGACCGCACCCCCCAATCGCACACCCGACCACAGTTGCACAAGATTTGGCCGAGAGGAGGATGGTCGACCGGTCTTGTTGGGCGGTCGACCGATCGCGGTGCTGTATTGGTTTTTGGGCCTCGATTTGTTAGGTTGGTTCATTCAATCTCCAACTCCAAGTTAGATCGTACGACTCCTATTCAGTTACTTCTCCTAAAGGTTTATATCAGACAACTGAGAATCAAGATTAAACCTAGGGTTCTCTCATTCTTCTATATATATTATAAACTCCTCCAATATGATATCAGAGTATTTCAATGATATTTTCTCCATTGAAAAGAGGGGCTTGAAAGATATAGTTCTTGATAAGTAAGTTTAATTCCTTGTATTGAGTGAATAAGTAACTCCTTGTAATCTCTTTTAGTTGAATATCAGATCCCTCTATACTTTCCTCCGGATTAAGCGAAAGCTAATCGGGATAAATTCTCGTTGATTTTGTATTAGATTGGTGGATCTACTTGCTTGCTCAGTTGATTTGTCTCATCGACTTCGACTTCCTCATTACTCTATTTAGTTCTGCTGCGACAACGGACGTTCGTTGCCGCCCTAATCCCAACACTAGCGTAACAAATGCACATGAAAAATATAAAAACAAACAAACAACAATTAAACCATAAACTCCCTCCAAATATCAATCATCTGCTTGTAATCACCATCTAAGCAAATGCAGAACACACCTTTCTAATCCCTCCTTGATTCCCAGTCTTCACTCCAGTTCTCCCAAGCTTAACCATTGCTTGCCCGAACGCCTGGCCGAACCTAAACTGGTTGCTAGCAAACAAATTCACGAGGGGCCGCGTTCTTGGATCGTTGAACAACACCTGATCAGAAGTGAACAACCCTTTTCCATTTTGCAAATTCTTATAATAGGCATTGTCGAATGTGTTCGGAGTTGTAGGATCCATGTTGATTGCAATAAGAGGATTCACATTTACAGGGCACGCCTGCTTCAATTGTTGCACGTATGATGGATTTATTGAAGGGTCAACGCGAGAACGGGAGTTGAAGTTGTAGAGGCGGCTGGAAACGCGGTTGCAGTGCGAGAAACCAACGGTGTGAGCTCCAGAGAGGGCGACCATGTCAGCCATTGTGAGGTTATTCTTTCGGAAGATCCAGCTGAGGAGGTTGGCGTTCAAGGTAGGAGGCGGGAGGTTTCCAGGGACTCTGAACTTGGATGAGATGCGACCATCGCGTCGACCAAGCTCGACATTGAACCATTGGCCTCCTGACTGCGTGTAGGAAGAAATTAATTATTAGAGCTTAAGAATCACAAACACGAACATGGATACAGCAACAGGACCTAGTATTACATTTAAAATATATATACATGTCCACAATTTCATTTGGAAAAGAAAATACCAACGAAAAAGATATCGAATTATGTCTAATGTGAGATATATATGACTTCGTATCAGATGTAACTTCGAACTTCAAAAGAGAAGTATAGTTAAATGTTTATGAACGAAGATCAAAGTATAGACAATCTGATGCTTACAAGTAAGACGACATCTCTGGCAGCAAGGGCAAGAATGTCAGCACAGGAGACAACACCAGGGCATACAGCTTCAACAGCTTGTTTCGCCTTCTCCACAGTGTCAAAGCCATCACCAGCGAGGGAGAGGTTGTCTGAAGCATCTCTCTCGGCATCATTATTTGGTGATGAGATTAGGACTGATGCATCACATCCCTGCATATTTTGTAACTCACATCAATATTTTATATAGCATCTAATACTGTCATCCATTTAAATTATAACAATCACATCATAATTATGTGAAATATCTTGCTTGAATTTACAACTTACAAGATGCTGCTGTTTGAAACGTAAAAGCATTTAAGTTCTAATAAAAGGTCAATTTGGTTCTCAAATAATGGAGGTCTTTCCAGCTTGTTTTTCACTTGTTTTGTCCCCTTTAAAAGAGTCTTTAACTTCCAATCCTCTTAAATTCCAGCTAGAAAGCTCAAACGCAGTTCTAGAAAGTTTTCTACATGACCAATATACCCATGGTTGACATCAGTCCTTCAACCTCACTTTTGCATGATGCTAGTTACACTACATTCTACAATTAATGGAACGAAGAACAAAACAACAATGATCACTAATAAAATTCACAAGAGATTTTACCAATCACCTTACCCATCCTAAAAGAATGGTTAGGATTTTACACAGGTAATTATACGCCTTTACTATCTTTATAGAGCAATTATACTCAAACCTTTCTTAAACGGAAACTACGGAGGGCTGCACTATGATCTTACCTCAACAAAGCAATCATGGAAGAAGAGCCTCAACGTTCCAGGGACTGTGACAAACGTCTGCCTCAGCTTTGCCCTCACTGCATTTCTTACAATCACTTCCACGTTAGGACATGAAGACCGATAGAAGTTTTGTCTTAATTGCGCTTCTCCCCCTCCTATAACCATCAACACCATCAAGCCAACAAGCAAACTTTTGCAAAGCTCCATCTCTTCTTCCTTTTTTTTTTTTTCTTCTGCTCCTATTGTTTGATGCTACTTAAAGCCCCTAAACATTGTTGGTATATATAAAGGAAGGTAGGCTACAAGAATAAAGGGTATACACGTTTTTTAAAATGTATTGTAAAGATGGAAGAAAGGTGGGATATGACATACTCCTTATTTTGGAATGATCTCTCTCTTTTTTTTTTTTGGTACTAAACACATGGTTTGAACCAAAGAACCAACCAACCAAGGGTTCATTTCCCTATAGTAGGAATATAATGGACTGCCCCATGTTTAGAGTTGTTTATAGGATTGATGACAAGGATAAAGCAACCGACACATAGGTTATATTAGTGTATTGGTCAATTTAACTACCTCACATGTGGTCTGCATGTGAAGAGAAAGCTAGAGAGGATCTTGATGTCTCAGTGCTTTTGTGCAATTATAAGTGGAAGTGTAATGGGGGGAAATAATGAAGATAATTACAGGTTGAGGGGTTAGGATGATTTAATTTTTCGTTTGAACTAAAAACACAGAGTTCATTTATTTAGTGGTTTGCAGCTAAATTTTTCCAATGATTTCAAGGGGTATGTTTAAATGCTTGTTCAATGTTGCAAAGGATAAGTTCTTAAGTATGTGTTAAAATGCAGCTGGAAAGCAATAATTAAGGTGGTAAGAGACAGGTTATGTATTCTTTGATAGCGTATTGAAGCAAGAAAACACGGTAATAAGAAACCTGATTACTAGATTTTCATGGTTATATCTTTATTCAATAAGAAATAATAAGAAGAGTCGTATTTTGTATAATCCGTTTTGAAATTGAGTATTATCACTTATAAAAAAAACAATCAACTGCATAATGGTCTAATTAGATTTGCATCCATGATTTCTTTTATGACTGTCAGTAAGTATACTACAAGTGGTTGAGGCTAAATAATATCAAATAAATACTCTTGGTTAAACCCTATTGTAAAAGGATAAATGGTGTATTTCATACAGTCTGCTTGCTTTTAAATAAAATGGTGTGATGACCCTTATTGATCACTTGTGTTATAATTAAACAGAAATCTCTATATATTACATTATAACTTTGGAACAAGTCTAAAGTCAGCAGCTTCAACTTATCCAAAAGCTTATTTTTTGATATTATGAGTGAGAACATGCCTCCCAACTGTTTCATCTAAGAAATTACATGAATGATTAGGAAACAAAACAAGATGGAATCGACATAAAATTAAGTGTCATTTGTTTATTGAATGATCAAATGCATAAATGAGCTTATGTTCTGACTTTTGCTGCAGAAGAACTGGCCTACTGAATTGGTCTGATACAGAAGATGTCATGTAATTAACAAAAAAAAGATGCCACGCATGTAAAAGCTGAAAATGTACTCCTTCAGAAAATATATTATCAAAGGTTGACAGAAATATGCAGGAATAATTCCTCTTATAATTTCACAACTTAATGCACATGTACTAGTTAATAGCATATATTTGTATTAAGAGTTAAATAAGTTAAACTGATTGTGTATTATAATGTTCTTCCTTCCAACAACTCTGGTTTAATTTCCATGGCAGACAACTATTATCCACAAAGATGAAAGTTGTCACTGAGTGAGTTTCTGGAGTTCTAAATGCCAACTAGGAAAGCCATAGTTAATATTGAACAGAAAGCACAAACAATTGTTTAAAGGGTACCTCCAAAAAATTCAATGATACACCACCTACCTTATTATTTCAGCTTCTTCAGCATCCGAGTTGCTTCTCAGGACAGTCAGCAAACCTAAATTAGCCCTCAATCAAACTACCTTTGTCTGTTTTTGTTTTTGTTTTTGTAGCAGGGAACTATAGTTTATTAAAAAGGCAATATGTCACCTTTCGACCTAACCTTTAAATAAGATCATATAATTTGCACGCTTTATGTTGTTTTCAGTGAAAAAAATTTCAAAATAAAATAGAAGAATATTTCTCTAGTTTGTTATGAGGAAGGGATAGATCAAACATGTCAAACAGCTAATAAAGTGAAAATTTTCAACTTTCTACTTCCTTTTGATTACATAAACTTCACACTACGATGCTCCCTAAAGCCCATGTTTCAGAACCTAGAAATTTTGAATAAAATACATCTGATAAATTGGCCAAATTGCAGACAGAGGACGTAAGTATTTCAATAAACGCATAGCAAGTTGTGTGACAAAAGTTTTCTATGGTACATATGTTGGAAATGTTTTAGGCACCAACTTTCCGGGCCTGATTCCGGTGGTCTCCGGCCACCGGCGGTGCCAGGAAAGTGATTGGACTGCGTCCTCTCGTCGAGTACTATTCCGTAATATACTAGTTTGCCAAAAACGGATTTCGTATGAATGAGAAATGTTGGTCCAAAGTTGGGTACTCGAAATGTAGTAACTTGGAAATTTGGAGAAAATAGATAGTCCCACATCAAAAGTTGAGAAAGATTTCTCTAGTATGCAAGCTAAAGAAATGGACTAAAGGATGTAGCCCTGAGGTTATCACTAATGTGTAGTGGAGAGAGGACCTAGCCAAAGTTATAAACACATACACGCGCGGTTTCGTTTTCGGTTCTGGCCAGCCTAAACTATTTTTTTCTCCGCTCCAAATTTTTTCTTAGATCCAGTTTCTCTTCATTCTGTTGAGGCATTTGAAATTCTGTAACTGGTGCCAGAACTCTGTAACAGCAGAATAATGGATCCATCAGTTACGCTTTTGAGTAATTACTATGCTGTTACAGAGTAATGGATCCATCAGTTACGTCTTTCATCTCCTATAAGTCCACTCAATTTTGTCTGTTATTCTGCACCATTTTTTTTAGTAATCTCTTCTCCTTCTTCTGAGTTTGTCTGAGAGTACAACGCAATTGCTGGTTCGCTGGTGTCTCTAAAGCTTAGGTGCCGCTCTTCAGATAAGGTAATACAGTTGTATCCTGGGAGGCAGTTCGTCAACAACCGTCACACTACGGGATGAATTTTGCTTTAAGGACAGAGATTTTCATCTCGACTCTGTATCAAATTGTCTGCTTTGATTTTTCTTCCCTGTAATTTTACTTCGTCACAAAGATTATTAGAAATATTCTATTTTGCGAAATTCAAGTTCTAACAAATTTAAAGCAAGATTTCCCCCTCTATTTCTAACAGTTTTTGTGAAGACTTTTACAGGTGCTGTTTATCATTTCGGAAAAAAAACAACATTCCAATTTTCTAACAGTTGAATTTTTAACTGTTTCAGAAAGAAAATGGAGGACAAACAAACTGAGAATGTCAGTGGACAAAATCCTATGACACAGAATGTGACTGCACAACCGGTTGCGGCACAAATGATTGTTCTGCCCACATATATAACTGTTGGAGAAAAACCTGAAAAGTTCAATGGAAATGAATTCAAGAAGTGGTAAGAAAAGATGCAGTTCTACCTGACCACCTTGAAGCTGAAAAGGTTTCTGACTGAAACTGCCCCTATGTTGGCACCTATGGATGCTCACTTTGTTGCTGCTATTGATGCATGGACTCAAGGTGACTATCTATGCAGAAATTACATTCTGAACGGTTTGGTAGACCCGCTCTACAACGTGTACTATGTCTTCAAGACATCCAAACTACTATGGGAGTCTTTGGAGAAGAAGTACAAAACCGAAGATGCTGGCTCCAAGAAGTTTGTAGTTGGCAAATTTTTGGACTGCAAGATGGTTGACTCCAAGACTGTAGTGAGTCAAATTCAGGAGCTGCAAGTGATACTGCACGAAATTGCTGCAGAGAACATGACTTTGTATGAACCATTCCAGGTTGCAGCATTCATTGAGAAGATTCCACCTGGATGGAAGGACTTCAAGAACTATCTCAAACACAAGCGAAAGGAAATGTCTCTTGAGGACCTGATTGTCAGGTTGCAGATTGAAGAAGACAATCGCAAGGCTGACAAGTACTATGGAAATAAGTCCATAGAAAAAGCCAGCATGGTGAAGCACGAACAGAAGGGCAAAAAGAGAAAGTTCTTGCTACAGGGCTTGAAGAAGAAGCCTGCTACAAAGAGATTTGCTAGAAAATGGCACAAGTGTGGTAGGCTTGGGCACAAGATATCTGAATGTCGCAGCAAGGATAATATCTGTACTAGAACTGGAAAGGTGAAAGGAAATGAGAAAGCCCATGCGCACATAGCTGAGAACCTGTCTACTGGTCTCTCTGACTCAGACCTTTATGATGTTGTATCGGAGGTCAATCTGGTGGGGAGAAATCCTTGTGAGTGGTGGTGTGTAGTGGAGCCACCAAGCACATATGCTCGGACAAAGACATGTTCACTTTATACCAGAAATGCAACAAGGACGAACAATTGTTCATGGGGAACCACTTCCAAGATTGAAGGAATATGGAAGATAGTGTTGAAGATGACTTTTGGCAAGGAACTAACATTAACCAATGTGTAGCACGTTCCGGATATTCGTAAGAACCCGGTTTCAGGATCTGTGTTGAGCAAGAATGGATTTAGGGTTGTGCTTGCTTCTGACAATTTTGTACTTTCAAAGAATTGGGTGTACTTGGGAAAAGGGTGTTAAGGATGGACTATTCAAATTCAATGTAATGATAGTCATTGCAAAATCTGTTGTTCCCAAAATTAATGAAATAAATCCTATTGCTTATGTTGTTTAGTCTTCTTTTGTTTGGCATGAAAGACTAGACCATGTTAATTTCAATTCTCTGTATAGATTAATTATCATGAATTTACTACCAAAATTTAAGGTTGACAACTGCGACAAATGTGAAGTTTGCACAGAGGCCGAACTCACTAAAACTCCATCCCGTTCTGTAGAAAGAAACACTGAAACTCCAGGTTTAATTCACACGGATCTGTGTGATTTAAAATTTGTGCAGACCAGAGGCGGTAAAAAGCATTTTGTGACGTTCATAGACGATTGAATAAAATACTGTTATGTATACTTGTTACATAGAAAAAGTAAGGCCTTGGATAAATTCAAGGAATATAAGTTTGAGGTTGAGAATCAACTTGGCAAAACGATTAAAATCGTTAGGAGTGATAGAGGAGGAGAATATGATGCACCATTTAATATGTTCTGCTCTGAACATGGAATAGTTCATCAGACAACTGTTCCTTACTCACCTGAATCAAACAGTACTGCCGAGCGCAAAAACCGAACTCTGAAGAAGATGATGAATGCCTTGTTGAATTCTGGGCTACCCCCCAGAACATGTGGGGGAGGGGGGGGGGGGGGGAAGCATTGCTGACCATCAACTATATTCTCAATAAAATACCTCACAAGAAAACTGGCAAAACACTATATGAACTGTGGAAAGGTAATGTACCTTCGTATAAATACCTCAAAGTGTGGAGGTGTCTAGCAAAGGTAGCAGTACCTAATCCCAAACAGGTCACAATAGGACCTAAGACCATTGATTGCATATTCATAAGCTATGCACACAACATTAGTGCATATCGGTTCTTGGCATACAAATCAGATATACCGTACGTGCATGTGAATACAATAATGGAATCAAGGAATGCTTCCTTCTTTGAACATGTGTTTCCGTCCAAGGATTCTACGTATCCCAAACGTACACGTGAATAAGAGAGTGCAAGTACTTCGGTTGATGACCCAGGAGATGATAATATGAATCTAGACGAAGCAAACAGGCTCGAACATCAAAGTCATTTGGTTCTGACTTTGTAACGGCCTTTCTGTTAGAGAATGAGCCTAGAACATTCAAGGAAGCCATGTCTACGCATGATGCTCCTATGTGGAAGGAAGCAATCAAATGTGAAATAGACTCCATCATGCAAAATCATACATGAGAGTTGGTCAATTTGCCTTCTGGATGTAAAGCTCTAGGATACAAATGGATTTTTAAACAGAAATTGAAACCAGATGGTTCAATAGAAAAACATAAGGCTAGACTTGTGGTACAAGGATTTAGGTAAAAGGAAGGCCTAGACTTCTTTAATACTTATTCTCCGGTCAAGAGAATAACTTCCATAAGAATGTTGATAGCTATTGCAGCTCTACGCAACCTCGAAATACATCAAATGGATGTCAAAAACACTCTTCTAAATGGGGATTTAGAAGAGGAAATATACATGAAACAACCTGAGGGTTATGTAGTTCCTGGACAGGAAAACAAGGTGTGCAGACTTGTCAAATCCTTGTATGGATTGAAACAAGCTCCAAAGCAGTGGCATGCAAAATTTGACAATTTTATGATGTCCAATGGTTTCAAAATAAATGAATGTGATAAGTGTATCTACATCAAAGATACTCCAAATGGATACATTCTGGTGTTTCTGTATGTAGATGACATGCTCTTATTGACATTATCAAACAAACTAAGAAGATACTTAGCGATAAGTTTGATATGAAAGATTTGGGAGTTGCAGATGTCATACTAAGAATCAAAGTTTCCAGGACGTCTGAGGAAATTACCTTGTCTCAAGCTCATTACGCTGAGAAGGTACTTGAAAGATTCAAGAATTACTACAATGGGACTGCCAAAAGTCATGTGGATCCCAGTCTTCACTTGTCAAAAAACATGGGTGACAGCATATCACAATTGGAATATACACATTTAATTGGTAGTCTGTTGTACTTAACAAATTGTACAAGACTGGACTTGGTGCATTCAGTAAATGTACTGAGCTGCTATACAAGTAATCCAGGACGAAGTCACTGAAAAGGAATAACTAGAGTATTGAACTACTTGCAACATACTCAGAGTTATGGGCTGCATTACACCAGATATCCAGCAGTACTAGAAGGCTACAGTGATGCCAACTGGATATCGGACTCTAAGAACTCGAAATCCACTAGTGGGAATGTCTTCACTCTTGGTGGTACAGCTGTGTCATGGAAATCATCTAAACAAACATTATTGGCCAGATCCACCATGGAATCTGAGTTTATTGCTTTAGACAAAGCGACAGAGGAAGCAGAATGGCTTCGGAACTTTTTAGAGGATATTCCTATGTGGGTAAAACCAGTGCCTGCTATATGTGTACACTATGACAGCCAATTGGCTATAGCAAGGGAACTAAGTTGTATGTATAATGGTGTCTCGTCATATCAGAAGGCGACACAAAACCATTAGACAACTGCTCTCAAATAGAATAATCTCTATAGAGTATATAAAATCAGTTGACAACCTAGCAGATCCATTTACTAAATGTTTGTCACGAGAGCAGGTTGTGAGATCATCAAGAGGAATGGATTTAAAGCCTATAACGAAAGAGGATATTTGATGGAAACCCTACCTAGGTGACTGGAGATCCCAAAATCTATGTTCAAGGGGACAACTAAATCTTGTTGAATCGACGTGAGCACTGAGAGATTAAAATCTAGTACCCATTCTTAGGATGATAAAAAGTGCTACCTGCAAGGCGTAAGGATACGCTTGGCTTTTAATGATTCCCATAGCTTTGAAATAAAAGCGGGGTATAGCAGGATACTCTTTATGGGCAGTCACCTTTTGAGTGTGAAATAGGGCCATTTATAGAAGAATGAAGAGAGGCTAAATTCTCCAAGTTCACTCATGATTAACCATGGTTGTTCAAGGCCAAAATGATCACAACAAGAGAATCTAGTTCTGTGAGGAAGATGAAACTGTGTGATAGTTATTGTCTAGGTTTACATCAAAGCCCATGTAGTTCAAGACATCAAGTTCACTACCTGGTCAAGTGAATCCGATGGCTACTCACTAGGGGTGGTTCAAAGTTGAAAAATTACTACCATTCCTGATGCAGTGATTCTCCGATTGTACTCTCAATGACTTTTCTGTCGTGTCTTTTTCTTTGTCGTGTCTGCATTGTATTTTTTGGTTATTTCCATTCATGTGGGGGATTGTTGAAAATGTTTTAGGCACCAACTGTCTGGGCCTGATTCCGGTGGGCTCTGGCCACCGACGACGCCGGAAAGTGATTAGACTGTGTTCCTCTGGTCGAGTACTATTCCGTATACTCGTTTGCCAAAAATGGATTCCGTATGAATAAGAAATGTTGATCCAAAGTTGGGTACTCGAAATGTACTAACTTGGAAATTTGGAGAAAATGGATAGTCCCACATCGAAAGTTGACAAAGATTTCTCTAGTATATAAGCTAAAGAAATGGACTAAAGGGTGTAGCCCTGGGGTTACCACTAATGTGTAGTGGAGAGAGGACCTAGACAAAGTTATAAACACACACGCGTGCATGCTCGGCCCGGCCCCGACTCCGGCTTCGGCTTCGGCTCGGTTTGGTTTGGTTCTGGCCAGCTTAAACTATTTTTTGCCCCGCTCCGAATTTTTCCTTGGATCCAGTTTCTCTCCATTCTATTGAGGCATTTGGAATTCTGTAACTGGATCCATAACTCTGTAACAACAGAATAATGGATCCATCAGTTACGCTTTTGAGCCATTACTCTGCTGTTACAAAGTATTGGATCCATCAGTTACGCCTTTCATTTCCTATAAGTCCAGTCGATTTTGTCTGTCATTCTGCACCATTTTTTTGAGTAATCTCTTCTCCTTCTTCTTCTGAGTTTGTCTGAGAGTATAACACAGTTGCTGGTTCGCTGGTGTCTCTGAAGCTTGGGTGCTGCTCTTCAGATAAGGTAATATAGTTGTATCCTGGGAGGCAGTTCGTTTACAACCGTCACACTACAGGACGAATTTTGCTTTAAGGACAGAGATTTTCATCTCGACTCTGTATCAAATTGTATGGTTTGATTTTTCTTACCTGTAATTTTACTTCTTCACAAAGATGATTAGAAATATTCTATTTTACGAAATTCAAGTTCGAACAAAAATGCCCTCCATAAACATAATGTAACTCTAGGAAGAGCAACAAACTTCCAAATATTACTACGGGGAATATCAGTACCCACAACCTAGCAATGGTGCACAAGCACTTTCATAAAATGATTTAACTGTTACCTAGTTAAGCAGGTAACTCATTACACGTTAGCACACCTTCACAAGAATGAATAGGCAGTGAAAGTAGCTGATGTGGATAAAAGTCATGGCTAATCAGGACCATACAATCCCCGCACAAATCTTGGAGATCCTAAAAGACAAAGCAGTCCTTCATACGACGACTATTGGCCAAGAACATGAATATGGGCCGTCTGCAGGCCCACCACACAAGCTGCAGCCCAATTAGGGGAGATTGGTCAACCATTTATGATTGGCAATCTAATCCCCTAAAATTCAGGGAAATAATTAACTGTTTAGATCCTTAACCAAGGGGATTGATTTAAATCAGTTAGGAAATCATTTCCTAACTGCTCCTCTATAGGCCTATAAATACAGACCCTCTCCTTGGAACCATATGTCCGGAGTGAGTCCCCGAGTAAGGAGCCCACCTAAAAAACAAGCTCATGAAGGGGTTCGACAAATCCGATTCCCCAAACTTCGTCCTCAAGCGGTATATTTTCAAGTCTCTCTCTACGAGCATCCTTCTACGAATGGAATCCAATGATTGCTCTCATTCCAACCCAACAAAAGTGTCCCATCGGCCTCGATTAGAGCCAAACTCATATCGTGCATCGCCTCCTTCCGGATGTGATACGAGTACACCCCTTCCCGGTATATGGCCTTTTTTCGAAGCCGAACGATGATACTTTCCGCCTATCGCAACTTGCTGCGAAGAGACTGGATCTCGGCCTCCCGAGGCTCAAATCTCACAATCTAGATCAACAAAATAGTTCAAGTCTTTAGCATCGGAGAAAGACGTGAAATGACGAGCAAACAAAAGGGCTTAATTTTCAAAACTATTTTTATTCAAATAAAGATAAATAGTACAAGGGGGTGGTGGCTAGTCCGCAGTATGTGAATACAATGGAGAGAAGAATTAAAAACTTCTTACTACTTAGAGGGCACAACCCGGCGGCAGTATCAGCGACAACTCATCGATAGGATAGACCGAGGCATCAGTATCGGTCTCCGGGTCCCCCTCACCTTCCAAAAGGACTCCTTGAGCATGGGGGGGGGGAGGCCCTCGATCTCCATGTCGATGTCGCGATGGAAGTGGTGGACGTGCACGGGAGTCTTCTGATAGGCCTTCTCCTCGCCCATGATGAGCATGTCGATGGCTTTCATTCGGTCGTCCCGGGTAAGCTCAACGGTGGCCACCTTCTCCCTCGCCATGGCCTCACTGCGCCTTGAGGTCACAATACTGCTTCTCCACCCTTGAGAGGCAGTTATCCTTCCTCTTCATCTCCACCTCATGTCGGTACTTCTACTCCTCCATTTGAAGAGCCACCTACCGAGGGTCCGACACTTAGAGATATTTCAAAGAAATTGCAAACACAGAGATGTTCCCAGTATACAGGGCACTTACCTCGAGTATCGCCTTCGATGACTTGACATAGCTCGACTCATAGGTCTCCGTGGTGAGCACCTTTCTATCGTGGGGAGGGGCGAGGGAGTCCAAGGGCAGCAGAGCGACCATGGGGTCCCACAAAGATTCCCCCTTCCTTACTGGCCAGTCCGGGGACCACAGCTCCTTGACCCCCTCCCTGATAACCTTCATGATCTTGAGATCGAAGTCAGAAAGGGGGTTGGATGAGTTCACCAAAGTGGTGATCGCCATAGCTATGGTGCTCGACTGCACCTCGACAACATGCTCATCATCTGCAATGGTGAGCGCTCTCGGGTGCTTGGACTTCCCAGTATCCTTGTCCGAGGGTCCTTGGGAGGATGAGGTGGACACCTTTCTCTTCCCCCTCGAAGATTCAACCAGCTTCTTCTTGGTAAGCTCCCTTCAGTGAACTGTGATCGCTTTGTCCAACATATATACAGAACAATGACAAAGGTTAAGAGTTAAACCTCAAGTAAATACAATCGGAAAAAAAATTGAACAAAACATACTAGGGTTGGTCGGGCTCAGCCCGCTTTTGATCAGGTGCCTCTCCTCCACCCTCAACCAATCAACACCCCCCGTTCTACATAGACCCTCGAACTCGGCCTTTTCCTCTTTAGAGAAATCCTTCTCCTTCGGATAATTGGGCTTGGGGTCATCGAATCTCCATCTGGTCTGGGATGTCCCAAGGTGTCGCGCTTCAGATGACCATATACTTCAACTTCCAATCCTTGATGGAGTCAGGATGATTGTGCACAACATTATTACTGAGTTGGGGCATTATGAAGCACCGGCCATCAAATTTTCTGGGGGTGCTGATGCCGAGACATATCTTCAAGTATTTCATCTCAGGGGGACCTCCATCTCCTTACAAAGCATGATGAAGGAAAAAATATGCTTCCAGAGTTGGGCCCATACTGCATGGGGCTGACCCCTAACCACCAAAGCACTTCCTTCATGAATGGGTGAAAAGACAGTCGAAGCCCCAAGAAGAAAGCGTCGACTAGAAACTTGCAGTAGTGCTCGTCGAGGTCATGGGTGGGACGGAGCCCATGATTGGGATCATCAGCTCAAACGTGCCTAAGATAAAATACGCTTACCGAACCAAAGTAAGCTCTTCCCTAGTCAACTTGTTCGCTATCTGGTCGGCTAGGAATGACCTCCGGTTACACGAAGGAGATGGCTGTGGGATCCTAATTGTGATCAAGTTTCTGACATCGTCAGAGTACATTCGAATAAGCGCCCATACTTGGAGGATCGGGCGATGCAGCCTAAGGTTATCATTCATAGTCACCCTTGGCGGGCTCGTCCTCTCCTGGGATCTCAATCTTCTTCTTCAGCCTCGACACCCTTGGTGGGTGCGCACTCACAATCACCAACGAAGAGGACATCTCGCTATCCTCATCGGGCACATCCTTCGGCAGAATTACGACAACCCCGCCATGTGCTCCGCCACTAGGGCATCCCCCTATTCCTCAGTCATTTTTTGACTCTTCATAGTCATCCTGGGCAACTGTGGCCTCACTACTATCGGTTCGTTCCTCCAACATGGGCTCTTTGCACAAAGATGAGTCCGTCGAAGCCTTCTCGTCGCAGTTGACCTTAGTCATTTTCCGACTCTTCACAGTCATCCTGGGCAATTGTAGCCTCACTAGTATTAGTTCATTCTCTAACATGGGCTCCTTCCACAAAGACGAGTCCGTTGAAGCCTCCTCATCACGGTTGCTGAAAATAGACAAATTTGTCGAAAATTGCTAAAAATGAGAGAAGACAAGCAAAAAAAAGATGCTCCAAGATTCAGAGAGAGAAAGTGAAACTGAGAAATCGAAGGTGGTGGGAGATTTATAGACTTGGGAGTGACTCCTCGATTCCCACAAAGGTGACATGGAAAGATCCTGGTCCTCCACTTCCATCCAGTGGCTGTTAGTGAGAAAGACTTTTGACTTCCGCAATAATGACGTGGGCCAACCCATGCATTATACACGTGCATATGTTGTCACGTGGATGTCCACGTGGTCTGTATGTGTCGACAAAGATCAAGTCCTCACCCTCAGAGCGAGATGTTCAAAAGGTAATTCCTCCACATCCTCAAGGTCAATGATTCAAAAGGTAATTCATCCACATCCTCCCCACATCCTCGACCCTTGGACTGTCATTCGAGACGCTCATAAAAATGATGCAAAACGCCATTCATGAGGAGGGTCAACATGTCGAACACCGTACACCCTCGTCCCTAGGATTGTCGTTCGAGGCCTTTCCAAAAATGGTGCTAAACGCCACTTGACAAGTGGTTCACATTCTCCTACAGCCTCAACCCTCAGATTGTCATTCGAGGCACTCAAAAAATGGCGTAAACACCATTCATGAGGAGGGTCAGCATGCCGAACATCCTACTCCCTCATCCCTTAGATTGTCATTCAAGGCACTCCCAAAAGTGGCACTAAACATCACTTGACAAGAGGTTCCGATTCTCCCACAACCTCAGCCCTCGAATTGTCCCCGAAGCACTTATATAAATGGTGCAAAATGCCATTCATGAGGAAGGTCGGCAAGCCAAACACCCTACACCCTCGTCCTTCGGATTGTCATTCGAGGAACTCCCAAAAGTGATGCTAAACACCACTTGAAAATAGGTTCGGATTCTCCCACATCCTTGGCTCTTGGATTGTCATTTGAGGCACTCATAAAAATGGTGCAAAATGCCATTTACGAGGAGGGTTGGCATGCTGAACTTCCTACACCCTTGTCCATCGGATAATTATTCGAGGCACTCACGAAAATGATGCAAAATGCCATTAGCAAAGAGGGCCGGCAAGCCAAACCCCCACACCCTTGTCCTTCGGATTGTCATTCGAGGTACTCACAAAAGTGGCGCAAAACGTCATTATCAAAGAGGGCCAGCAAGTCGAGCCCCCTTGCACCCTCGTCCATCCGATTGTCATTCAAGACACTCACAAAAATAGCGCGAAATGCCATTGGCTAAGAAGGTCGGCAAGCCGAACCCCCTACACCCTCGTCCCTTGGACAGTGATTCAAGGCACTAAAAAAGTGATGCAAAATGTCGTTCGCGAAGAGGGTTGGCATGCTGAACTCCACACACCCTCGGCAGCCGAACCCCTTACTACTTTGGATGCCGAACCCCAATGTTGATGATCGCTAATTTTTCAAATTTTGTATCTACTCCTCGAAGGCCGCTAGAACTAGCCTCCTAGAGGGGGGATTATGATATAGGTAAAATTCATAGACAATCAGGACCGTGCGATCTCCACACGAATCTTGGAAATTTTGAAGGGAAAATCAATCATTCTTATGATGACTACATGCCCACAACACAAATACGGGCTGTCTGCATGCCTACCACACAAACTGCAGCTCAATTAGAGGAGATTGACCAACCATTTTTGGTTTGCAATCAAATCCCCTAAAAAACAAGGTAATATTTAACTCTTCAGATCCTTAATCAAGGAATTGATTCAAATTAGTTAGGAAATCCTTCCTTAGATGCTCCTCCACAGGCCTATAAATACAGACCCCTTTCCTCAGTTATAGGTAATCAACATTTTGCCCTTAAAACCTAGTTTTTGACTTCTGGTTACTAATTAGATCGTTCGAGGGTCTATCGCTGGGATCCCTCCCAGTGTTTTAGGTTGTCCTAGCAGGTTTATAGCAGCTAAAAACCAATGCAACCATCACCTGATCCACATATCCAATCAAATACTAGCATCACATCAATACTTGATCGATGACTGTGATCTAAGCTTTCCTCCTCAATACGAGAACTCATTAACTATTGATCCCATACTGAAAAAAGAAACATCAGTAGTATATCTTGATCAACAAAGAATTGTGGCAAAATAGTACTGACCTTAGTGGCATCGAAAGTTCGAAAATTTGAGATCAACTCAGAAACCTTCATACCATACATCAGTAACTCAGGATCAGTTGTAAGAACTAAATTATTAAGAGGAAAGAAGTTCAACCATGGATCATTAAAGACATCGATAGACCCATGATATGGGTAAACACTAAACACATCTCAAAGCTTCCAAGGGTAGTACAGTAATTTCACATCAGCAGCAGGCCTACTAGAAGAATATGGGTTGCATTCAGGCTTATCAACTTAACCCGATCCAAAATTATGGCTTGCTTACAGCCTAAGAAGGACGGGTTTCCAGCTAATGACAGTTGTCAGTCAAATCCCTCAAAATCAGAAATTAAATAATTAATTCTATCCCTTCGCTAAGGGAATCTCCAACCGAATCTTGAAAGATACCTTTCCAGCTCTACTTTCTATAGCTGAATCTGAGCCTACAAATATTCTTCCCCCCTCATTCAGCCAAAGGTAATCAGTTATTCTCCACAAAAAAAAACCCTAACGTTTATTCGGGGTTGCTAACTTGCGTGTCGGAGGGTATGTCGTTAGAGCCACCTCCGGTGTTAACACTTTTGTAGATTCAGGCCATCATCAGTCATCCAGATTCAGATCCTAATTGTTGCTTTCTCCTTAAAAAAAACAAGAACTCATCATCTGATTGCTCCCACACCCAAATTAGTAGTAAAGGATTGATGCCACCTGTGGGAAAGCACAGATCTGCCTCTCCGATCAGATCTCACCTATCGAAAGCACTTTCAGCCATGCCTCTTAGAAGAAATTCTAAAGTAGCTACAACCAGTTGCTAATCAGATCTTCCTCCCTCACTGCTGCAGCCTTCTCCCAGTGAGGCTGCATCGGCGGGCTCCTGACTTAACCATCCCAAGCTCCATCCAGCCAAGAACCGAGGCTGGTCCACACATCCACCCCCTCCTCGGTGCACCCTGCGCAATCATACCTCTGCAAAGTCATCAATTCCCGTCTCCAAGGTGCGGACCTCAGCCAGCATTTGGATGAAAGGAGCACTCGAGAGGGTGTATCCTGTTCAGAACACCATAAGGGCCATAAGAGTCCTTTGCCCCAGCGACAGAAGTCCTGCTGGACACCCTCACCCTGCAGATGAGGACACAAATGCAGCTCGACTCCAGTTAGTTGGCGAGCTCCCAAGAACAATGAAGAAGAGGTACTCATCACTCGGGCAAAGTTCTGTGACTTTCCCGACCAAGTTCTCAAGGCCATCCGAGGTGCCCTAGAACAAGAACCGCAAGGCCAGCGACCACTCTTCCAGAACAGAATAAGAAGAGGAGTCTCGCTGGTCAACCTGGTCCGAGGGACGAAAATGTGGTGCTATATCGCCTTCGAAAGATGGAGGACCATCCCGACCAGATCAGTTAAGAAGGGGGCAGGATGGCAAAGGATACAGTTCCATCTGAACTCCTTTCACTAGGGTTATCCTCGAAGCCCATGTCCTAAAAACATTCCTACCTTCGACTCATACAATGGTGAAACTGTCCCCGTGGATCACATCGAGAGTTTTAAAACATTCATGATGCTCCACATAGCGTCTGACGTGCTCCTCTATAGAACATTCCCAATCATCATGAAGGGATCAACTCGGGAGTCCTACTCTCCCTATAGAGTATGTCTCCTCTTTCGATCAGTTCGAAGAGTTATTCCTCATGCACTTCGTCAACAGCCGCAAAGCTGAGAAGATGAGTGCCTCTCAAAGACTTTGTTAGACGTTTCACGTCCAAGTCTTGGTCTATCCCTGCCTTTGACCGGACGGTAGTAGCTGCCACCTTTCGACATAATGTCCATGATGCCAACCTCAAAGCGTCACTGGCGAAGAAGCCTCCTCAGGACTTCTCGAGCTACTGCTGAGGTGTAAGAATTATATTTAAGCTGAGGAGGTTCTTCATTCTTAGAACCAAAGTGAGCCCTCATCCAGAAATAAGTGAAGAAGTGCAAATGTAACACCCCACAAAATTGGAAATTACAATTTTGCCCTCATGTATTACGCACGTGTATTTTGTAACGTGTTTTTATTATGTGTTGTGATTTCTGACTATTTATGCATTTTCCGTATATTTTATCTTATTCGGGTTAACTAAAATACTGAATTTCATTCTCTGGGTTTTACGTGCTTTTTACGTGTTTTGATACACGTATCGATTTTGTGTTTCCACCATTAATTGTAATATCTTCTATGTATTTAAATTATTCATTTTAGGTATTCAAATCTATTTTTATAAACGGAAATCCATTTCCCTCTTTTTTGATTAAAATGCATTTTTTCAATTTTTGTACGTATGATGTACGTGCTAATTTTTATTATCATTTTATTACTCTCATTTATCTAATTTAGCATGCACAAATTTTTATTAGACTTCTTTTAACCCATGGACCTAAAAATGAATTCTAGCCTAATAGACTAATTAATTAGTTAGAGAGAGAACCCACTAGAATAATTAAGTTAGTAAATAGAGCGCATGGATCAAGTCCACTAATTAAAATCTAGTTTATATTAAACTAATTTTTAGTATATGGTGAATAATATATATAGTGTATAAAAGTGAATAGTGTAATATATACACTATATATGTTCAAGTGGTAAATTGGAATAAAGTGAATTGGTATGTTCAGTTAGTATGTATTTGGGGAAGGGGCCCACGTGAATGGTGTTCGGTTTGACCACTAGGGGGCCCACGGGAATGAGAGGCAGCACATTTGTGTGCTGGTTTTGAAGAGAGTTGGCCGGTTCTGTTTTTTTTTTGGAAGGAGAGAGTGAATGAGAGTTAGGGTTAGGAGAGTGGGGAGATGAAGAGTTAGGAATCTAGGAGTTAGGGTATTTGTAAGGTTTGAGGGAGAAGTTAAGAAAGTGAAGAGATGAAAGAATTAATATGGAGAGTTATTAGGGTGAAAATTTTGTAATATAGACCCTAGCCTACCCATTCTCTTCTCATTCTTCACACCAAAAGCAAATCAAGAAAAAAAAAAGGAGAAAGAAAAAGAAAGAGAGAAAGAGAGTTTTTACATTTGGAGACTTTTGCTAAGAGGAGAAGAGCTAGGAGTCCTTGGAGCTAGAAGTGGTGTTCTTTTCTTTCATTAGTCAAGCTTCACAAAAGGTGGGTGTTCCTATACTTTCTAATTCTAGAATAATGCATGCTAAGTAATAAATAATGAGTAGTATGGAATTTCTTATGTGATCTATGCTATTGTATGAGATAAGAATGATAGTAATCCCTGAACGATTAATAAATTAAAATACATCATGTTAGGGGTTAGTGAGAAAAAGAATTGATTAATTATTTGTCATACATTAGTGTACATGAATGTAGAGAATTTTTGTGTGAACAATTGATAAGTAAATAAATTATTGTAAAGAAGATTTGATGTTATGAAACTCATTTGAGTGTTTATAGAAAATATAATATGCTATCTCTAATTAAAAAGTATAAATGCAAATTTGTGTTTATCAATGAAAAGAAATGATTTTGAAAGTTGTTTTACTCTTTAAAATATGAGTTATAAATCTATAATTTACTGTTGAAAAGTGAACTCAGATTTTATGAACAGAATTCAATCTAACAAAAGATTAGAACAAATAAAGAAATTGAGTTTTATGAAAAGAATAAAAAAAGATAACCGAAAGTTGGGACAAAAACCCACGAAGTGAGTTTATACCATTGGGCATAACTGGCTCAGTGGGCTGGCGTTGCGCTGTCTCTCTGTTGGGACTGAGTTCGAACCTTGTGAAGTCCAAAACTTTTTTTATGTGTTTCTTTTATTCCTTTAAAATCACTCAGACCCGAAAGTTGAGTACAAAAGACCTTGAAACAGAATCTAAACATCAAGTCCCTATGGACTTAGTGGCGTTCGGGGGCGACCTTGGGCACTGCCTATGAACTCACGGGTTCGAAACCCAGGTTGGGGTTTTATATTTTTTGCTGTTTGAGTTGAATTAATGAGTTTAGAGTAAATTAAAATTTGGGGAAAAATTGTAGTATTCATAAAATATGATGGAGAGTTTATTAAAATTTGTTTTAAATGAAAAGTAAGAGAGACCCTTGAGATAAAATGAGATTTTGTTCTGAGTTAATTGTTTTAAGAACATGATCTTTATATTTAGAAGAAAAGTAAAAACTTCGATGTGAGGATTAATTTTCTTATTGAGTTTAGGTATTTATGTTGAATAAGAAACTCTTGATTTCCATATGTGCTCAAATTGATAATGATTTTTAAATTAGATGAATTCATGAGTAGAATCATTGTTGGAAAGAATTGAGAATAAGTGAATCATGAATAGATATTGATTAAGTTATGAATAAATTGAAGATGAGATTATTTAAGTTTAAGACATGTTCATCGAAGGGTGTGAATACCCATGATTCTTGCACATGAAAAATTATGATTTAAGAGTTAGTAAGACCTCAGTTACCGGCACTATTGAAAGAAAAGATTTGAGATATAATTTTTGAGATTTTGCCATGGTGCTATTTCATACTTGCTGATTAAGTCCGGTAAGAGGTAAAACTAATTCTAGGTGTGGAAAATTATTCATGTCTTGAACGTATGAAATTTTAGGCTCATAAGTGAAGATGTAGTAAGACCTAGGCAAACGTGAGTGGGGCACTCTATATAGTCGGACGGTGGGCTTGTTGGGGCGGTGGGCTTGTTGCGGCGGTTCATCGGGACTATAGACCTAGTCGGGCAGGGGATTTGTTGCGGCGGTTCTCCGGGACTGTGGTTGCCTCGTGGGAGACGAGCTTTTATTTTAAATCCGGGACTATGTGTAGTCGGGCGGATAGTTTGCTGTTCTCCATGTATATACGTATACCGGGGCTGGAGGGGCACTTGCGGGAGGTTCGCACGATGAGGAGTTTGTATAACAGTCGGGCAGGGGATTTGTTGCGGCGGTTCCCCGGGACTGGGATCCGTACTCGTGGAACGTCTTAACTTTGTCTTATTACTAGGTAGTTTTTCATGGCGAGAGATCGAACCCTTTATTGTGGTGTACATAGGCGCTTGTCCTCGGACCTATGTAGTATGGGATGCATAGAATCCGAACAAGTGTGCATTAGTGTCATCCTAGTATAAAATGTGTGCATTAGGCATTAAGGCATCACATACACTTATATGTTTAGAATAATCACTTTTGACACTTTATATTTCATTCAAGATTTTTGTAGTTTGTTAAAGTATTGAGATCGTTATACTATTTCCGGCATAGAGAGGATAGCCGTGTATAACATTTCGTCGGTTGTAAGCAACTGACGTGCCCACAGTTTTATATGCAGGAAAATGAGGCTATCAAATCGATATGAAGTTGATTTCGATGCTGTTGATTTATTAATTGTTAAGAGATGTAAAAGTTGTATATTATTGTCATTGTAGTATTCTACATGTATTCTTCTGTTGTGTATAAAATTGTAAAAAACTTTGATGTATTATTGAAAAGTTTTAATTTTCTTGTAAAATTGTACAAAGTGAAGTAAAGATCCTGTGAAATCTCGAATTCAGTCTTATTTGAAATTCGGAGCATTACAGATGGTATCAGAGCAGGCTTCACAAGTAGTACAAATTTATAAGGAACGATACCCTAGAGTGGACATTAAAGTGTGAGTTTCAACTTATAGAGATTTAAATGTAAGTGATTTACATTTGTGTTGCTTTATACACTGATGTTTTCTTTTCCCTTCCCTTTTGAATGGCTGGAGTCGTGAATGAAGTAGTTATGGAACTTTCATTCATGATGCTCTCCTCGTATACATTGATGTGAGATTGTAAGCGAGCACATTTTTCCTGGTTATCAGAGTGGCGCAGTGGAGGCGTGGTTGGTTGACCCTACATTCATTACACATAGACACACCTCCCTCTCAAGTTATTTTTCGTGAATTTTATCATAATCCTTTTCAACATTCAGTATTTTCAAATAAATATTTTCTTATAATATTAATCACTTGGATAACTATTATTTTGTCTAACTTCCTCAATCTTGATCTTTTTGAATTTATTTTATCTGTCTTTCAATCTTAAAGATCTGTCCTTCATGTTTTTGTGTCACTTTATGATTGTTATTACTTTTCGTATTATTGTAACTATTATTTTCTTCATTGATTATTTCTATTATATTTGAATTTTCTTATATGCATTCATTTTATATGATTTGATTTTGTAATACTATATTTTTCATTATCTTATATTGTCCTATATATTTTAATATCTTTTTAATAAGATTGAAATTTTCTACCAATATAAATATGACTTACCATTTTGTTTTATTGCCTACATTCGATACTATTGTTATTACATATTATTTGCTAATTTGTTTTGTTATATTCACTTTTACTATTTAATTTTGTAGCTTACGCTTCTTCAATATAATACATATACTACATGATTATTATTTTTCATTTGTGTTTTCATCTCGTGCATATGCTTTACACTATTTTCATCATAATGTTATAAATCATTTTCATTTCTACAAATTTTTTATATCCTATAGTTTATCTATTTTAATATTTTATTGTTATAATTTCATACTTAATTTGCAACTTTTCCATCCACTTTTATAGCACTGATTCCAAACATAATACTATATTTTATTAAACACCCAATATCCAAGTATATATGGAAGATTGCATCTTTTCATCTCTCATTTTGGTGCAACCTGATGTCGAGAGGGCAAATCTGCAACTAGACGTCAATGGAGGCAAACTGCAACTGGATGTCGGGGAGGCAAAGTCAGCAACCGAATGTCCAGAAGGCAAACTGCAATCGGATGTCGTAGATGGCAATTCTGCAACTTGAGATCATAGAGGCAAGTTTGCAGTTGGACACCAACGACACAAACCTACACCAGAAGGAGATTTCTTACTTAGATAACCTCTACTTTGTTTTCTATAATATTTACTTGCCACTACACTATTTTTGTTCTAGCTTATACTATTTTATAATATTTTACAACCTAGCACTACGTTATTTAAACTGATTTATATCCTATGTGTGTATTTACTACTTAATATCAACTATTATCTTCCTAGTATTTTGAATCTTTTAGCATTTCATACCACTTTATCGCATTACGCTTTGCTACTAGCTTATCGTGGATTTGGTGTCTACTCACCTAACAAAATAAAATTGGTATTTATACTTTTCTTCAATTTGTAAGTTATTTCTATATAATTGGTTTTCACACTATTTCAATAATATGTTACTACTTTTATAACTATGATGTTTGGTTTTTACTCCTACAAACCGTTTATAATTTTCGTATCATAACATTGTTTGTTTCACCCTTATAATTTTGATGCCTACATATGTATATACTTTTGTATGTTGATTTTCTTGCTCTACTTGACCATTTCGAAACTATTTCGATGTATGCTTTTTGTATGTTTCCAAATCGTATGTATAATTATCATATTTGCTTTACAAATTATTTTATGACATTAATTGGTATACAAAATTATTTCTATGTTGTCTATACTTTTGACTATATTTCATTCTCGTATATTTTTCAAACTCTTATTCAATGGTTTTGTTTTAAACTGTTAATTCAAAATTTTGTTATACAACACCAATTCAGTTTCGCAATTTTACTACTCTATCGCTTATTACCTTGATGAATTTTAATTTCTAAATCTATTTGTAAATTATCCATTGACTATATTTCTCTTTATTACATTGATTTCCGAAACTATTCCATAATTAATGACTGAGTTTATTTTTCCTTTTTCTAAACGTTTTACCTAACATTATTTTTGTATGAAAATTTCTCTCAAAATATTCTATCTTTTGTTACCTCTATTTCCCATGCTATTTCCCTGGTTTTCTTGTTTCGTTCTTATAAAATTTTGATGCTCCTAGTTTTTTTATAATAGAGTTTGTCTTATTTTTTTTCTCGTTGCGTATTTTTATACTATATTTTTTTTCTTAAAGTCTGCAGTTTTCTAAATACAATAACTACATTTTCTTTGGCGAGTACAAAATACAACCTTTACCCTAGCAAGTTCCGGGGACGGAACTACTCTAAGGGGGGAGGAGAGTGTAACACCCCGCAAAATTGGAAATTACAATTTTGCTCTCATGTGTTACGCACGTGTATTTGGTAACGTGTTTTCAGTACGTATTGTAATTTCTGACTATTTATGCATTTTCCGTATATTTTATCTTATTCGGGTTAACTAAAATACTGAATTTCAATCTCTGGGTTTTACGTGCTTTTTACGTGTTTTGATACACGTATCGATTTTGTGTTTCCACCATTACATGTAATATCTTCTATGTATTTAAATTATTCATTTTAGGTATTCAAATCTATTTTTATAAACGGAAATCCATTTTCTCCTATTTTGATTAAAGTGCATTTTTTCAATTTTTGCACGTATGATGCACGTGCTAATTTTTATTCTCATTTTATTACTCTCATTTATCTAATTTAGCATGCACAAATTTTTATTAGACTTCTTTTAACCCATGGACCTAAAAGTAAATTCTAGCCCAATAGACTAATTAATTAGTTAGAAAGAGAACCCACTAGAATAATTAAGTTTGTAAATAGGGCCCATGGATCAAGTCCACTAATTAAAATCTAGTTTATATTAAACTAATTTTTAGTATATGGTGAATAATATATATAGGGTATAAAAGCGAATAGTGTAAATGGCTAACATATATACACTATATATGTTCAAGTGGTAAAATGAATGGAATAAAGTGAATTGGTATGTTCAGTTAGTATGTATTTGAGGAAGGGGCCTACATGAATGGTGTTCGGTTTGACCACTAGGGGGCCCACTGGAATGAGAGGCAGCACATTTGTGTGCTGGTTTTGAAGAGAGTTGCCGGTTCTGTTTTTTTTAGAAGGCGAGAGTGAATGAGAGTGAGGGTTAGGAGAGTGGGGAGATGAAGAGTTAGGAGTTTAGGAGTTAGGGTATTTGGAAGGTTTGAGGGAGAAGTTGACAAAGTGAAGAGAAGAAAGAATTAATATGGAGAGTTATTAGGATGAAAATTTTGCAATATAGACCCTAGCCTAGACCTATAAATAGCACCCATTCTCTTCTCATTCTTCACACCAAAAGCAAATCAAGAAAAAAAAGAAGAAGAAAGAAAAAGAAAGAGAGAAAGAGAGTTTTTATATTTGGAGACTTTTGCTAGGAGGAGAATAGCTAGGAGTCCTTGGAGCTAGAAGTGGTGTTCTTTTCTTTCATTAGTCAAACTTCACAAAAGGTGGGTGTTCCTATACTTTCTAATTGTAGAATAATGCATGCTAAGTAATAAATAATGAGTAGTATGGAATTTGTTATGTGATCTATACTATTGTATGAGATAAGAATGATAGTAATCCATGAACAATTAATAAATTAAAATACATCATGTTAGGGGTTAGTGAGAAAAAGAATTGATTAATTATTTGTCATACATTAGTGTACATGAATGTAGAGAATTTTTGTTTGAACAATTGATAAGTAAATAAATTATTGTAAAGAAGATTTGATGTTATGAAACTCATTTGAGTGTTTATAGAAAATATAATATGCTATCTTTAATTAAAAAGTATAAATGCAAATTTGTGTTTATCAATGAAAAGAAACGATTTTGAAAGTTGTTTTTGTAACTCCTGTTTTCCCGTATTTATATTTTTGTACTGTTCTGTGCCTCATTGTACTCTCTCGTCTATTTGAGATCATGTAATTTGTTCTGATTGAATAAAATTATTATTCTTGTCTCAACTCAAATTTTCGGTCTTTCTATCTAATTCATTTGTATGCCATTTGTATTGTTCTTCATGAAATTGACCAATTCTTCTCATTGATATCCTTAATCTCTATTTTAGTGTATTCTAACCATTTCTCTTGTTGGGTTCTTTTTGAAATGGATACCCAAAACCCGCGAACCCGCAAGCCCACAAACCCACACTATTTAAACCCTAGCCCTATACCCTAACCCTACCCCTACTACTGTTCTAACCTAAAACCCCCGCCGCCTTCTTCTCTTCTCCATCTCCTTCGTCTCCATCTTTCTTTCGCTGCGCCCAACCGAACCAACTCCCCTACCCACCTCCGATCGCACCCAAGCCCCTACTCCGGCCGCATTCCGATCGTCTCTCCCACCTTCGCCATCTCCCTCACCATCGCATTCACCCCCTCCGATCCCCATCGCCATTCGCCATTTCCCAAACTCCATCATCGTCATCTTCTCCACCTCCACCGTAACCCATCAGCTCCCCACCATCGTCTCGCCCTCCGACCACCTCTAGCCACTCCTATCGTCGTTCCCATCCTACGACCTCCGCCATCAGCAACCACCAACACCTCGAACCACCACAGACCGATCCCCACTCTCCTCCCCTGTTTTCGAACCGGAGCAGAGTCCATCGCCAGCATCACCGCCGCCGCCTCCGTCACACTCGCGCCGCCACCAGTGTCGCAGTCACCCCACCTCGCCGTCGAAGCCATCGCCAGCGTCGCCGTCGCTCCCTCGCTCTCCGCCGGTCGAAGAAGAAAACGAAGAAGATGAAGATCAGCGCCTGGGCGGGATTCGATCACGACCATCCGATCGCGTCAAGATCCGCGCCCTGTGATCGCTGTCCCGTGTTTTGCCGCATCGGATCCACCTCGCTGTTCGCTGTTCTGGGCGTGGATCTGGTGTGCGGGAGAAATCTGATTGGTGGGATCCGCTGTTTCGTGTATTGGCGCAGCAGATCCGGGGTTCGCTGTTTGCTGTTTGGGCTGGGATCCAGCGCAGGGAAAAACTCGATCTTTGGCTATTTTTCGGACGCGCTTTTTGAGGACTTCCTCCGGGATTTTTCTACCAAATTTTCTACAACAAGTGGATCGGTCGTCGTCGAACTAAGGCAAGTAACCTTGTACATCTTCTTGTCCTAGTACAAGTCTCTTTGAAATACCACATGTAGTTAGTTTGTGACTCTCCTTTGAAATATCATAGTAAAACAATTTGAACCTTCAACTCACCAATCTAAGAGTCACAAAACTTCCTCGTATTAAATTATAATTCATTTGGACTCTTTTATCTCCTTGAACTTGCGAATCACATGGACATATGAATTAAGGACCCCTAGAAATTGTAGATGCATATAAATTTAGTGTTTTGGCAATTTGTGATTATTATGACTTGGAAAATATTATTATTCGCTGTATGATTCCCATTACCATGTATTTGTGCCACATAATGATTTTAGACACCAAATTACATAATTCTATGAAATCTACATTAGTGAATTATTTCCCTATGTTGCTGTCTGGATTTTCTTTTGAGGTTTCGACCCTTTTAACATTGGAATTTGGGCCCGAGGCCTGAATACAAAACGTAGATCAGGATGTGTAGATGTCGATAGACTCCAGAATGATTGAATTTGGAGTTACGGTCTAGGAGATATGGCTGTTATACTGCAGCTGTGTCAGTAGGCGCAGTTCTGTAAAAACTGCTGTATATATTTTCTTTGCGAATTATTTTCGCTGTACAAACAGCGAGTGTTTGACCCCAAATTTTATATGTAGTTGCTGGACACCCTATAGGACATCCCCAATTTTTCTTAGAATTAAATTAGATTATTTCAACCCTGTTTCACATGTATAAGTACAAGAATACAAAATCTGCCTGAACAAATGTGACAAGCCGGGGGTTATGGGAAAGACTATAGAGTGGACAACATAGGTAAGTGTACTCGGAAGGGGGCCCGTGTTTCCCAAGTTGTATGTTAAATGGAACTAAGTGCCACGTAGAACTAAGTGCCACGTCATGGGTGACGGGGGCCACCTCTAGAGCCTACGGGGGCCACCTCTAGAGCCCATTATATGATTACATGATGTATGTTTGAAATCACCTGGAACTAAGTGCCACGTAGAACTAAGTGCCACGTCATGGGTGACGGGGGCCACCTCTAGAGCCTACGGGGGCCACCTCTAGAGCCCATGGTTGATCACCTGCTAGTTTGATGCCTGAGTACACCGCCCTATAGACTCCATTACTAGGTCTAAGCGCAATTGATTTGACTGTAGCAACCATGTAGTATAATGGATGCATGTCGTGCTACCTAGATAGTAGTAATTACAAGACTTGAACTTGACACCTGTCACTTGATACTTGATGATATGATACCTGAAATATGATACCTGAGACTTAAAGCCTGGAACTTGGACTTGCCAACTTGACATATGAGACCTGACATTTGAAATAACATATGACACTAGGCTTGAGGTTGTCGCTTGATATTAAATACCTCTATAAGTATACCTGACATGTGATTCACCACTAGCAGTTGTTATCCAATCTAGTCATTATGATGTTCCCTCTTGCTAGCTAGTCTTTGAATTTGCCACTACTTCTTATAACCTTGTTTATTCTTGATTCCAATTCTTGTTTTCCCCTTTCTTGTACTTGCTTTTACTATTTGTGGCCCTAACTTGCACTAAGGGCATTTTCTCTTGTTTCCCCTCTTGTTTCCTGTTTATATTTATTAAGCAGACTTTGGGACAAGCTACCTGCTGGAATTGGCAAGCAGACATTTCAGGTTTTGCTTGGAGCAAGGACCTGTTTGCTTTCCTTAAGGTATTTATTCCTTTTGCTGTTTAAAACTTGTTTTCGAGTTTACACTTGATCCAGACATGAGAACTATTTGAATATTATTATTTGTTTAAATTGTTTTCTGTTGCTTAATAAATTATTCATGCATGCTTGGTTATATATATAAATCTGGTTATATGCTTGTTATGATGCTGAGTCGATCCTACAGCTTATGGATGATGTAAAAATCATCCGCTGGGCTTCGTCACGTGCTCGTATTCCATATTTTTGGGAAGCGGGGCGTGACAAGGTTTTTAGTGGTATCAGAGCTCAGGTTTGGCTAATGTGTTGGTCCGACTAATACATTAGACAGGCTTGACTCAGTCAGGATTAACTCAACATTTAACAGACCATGCAACCACATGAATAATTTAATAGTCAACTCGATCTGGATACAAGTCTTATCCCATCCATTTTGATCCCTTCATATTCAATTCTTTGAATTCCTTCCTTTCTTCTGTCTCTTGCAGTACAATTTAATTCTTCCGTACCCATATTCTTTTGATTCCGGTGCAAGCGATCTCTTATCTTCTGCTTGTCTCGTTAATTCCTTCTTATTTCAACTCATGTGTCGTTTATTGCTTTCCCTGCCTTGCATTCACTTTTATTTGTTGATTCGTTTTGAGTATCATGCTGATTATTTCTTCCCTGCTATATTCTTTTCAATTCTGATTTTGCCCCTCGTCCCTGTTCCTTCGTATTCAATTCCTTAATTTTCTTTCGTCCCTTGTAGTCGTCACTCTCTTTAACTCCTTATTGGATGTAGCTTCATTTTTCTCCTACTTATTTTTCTCTTTATAATTATTTTTCCCGAATACTTTCTATATTTCGATTATTATTTGTTATATTTATTTTCGATCTCCTATATAGAAAAAAAAAAAAAAAAGAAGAAATGTTTCTTAATAAAGAATTTGTTTTTCCGAACAATGGTGTATTTTAACTTCACTTGTCATTTTGATCGACTACATGCTTCTACTGGATTATTTTGATAAGGCAAATTCTTATTTTGTCGTATAATACTATTATTACTACTACTATTATTATTACTATTATTTTCTTTACCATTACTAATATTATTATTATTGTTACTGCTATTGATATTCTTATTGTTGTTTTCATTATTTTATTAATATTGTTAATATTAAATTGCTTCCACAAAAATGTTGGGCACGAACTATATCTTGTCTTGCATTATTGTTTTTACTAGTGTTGTTGTTATTTTAATATTATTGCCATTGGTACTATTACTTTTATCATTACTATTATTATTATTATTAATTTGTTTTGAGCCTGAGCATGCTCAATTGTATATACATTTCACCACTTTGGTGCAACCTAATGTCGAGATGGCAAATATGCAACTCGATGTCAATGGAGGCAAATTGCAACTGGATATCGGCGAGGCAAAATGTGCAGCCGAATATTTGGATGGCAATTTGAAACCTGATGTCGTGAAGGCAAATATGCAACTTGATGTTAAGGAAGCAAGATTTTCTACCTATTACTAATTGATATTTCAAGACTCGTTACTTATATAAATAAACTGATGGTAAAGGAATAATTTTCGTTATTATTGGTATTATTATTATCATTGTCGTTTCGATTGATGTTATTATTATTGTTTTCATCACCCTTATTACTGTTATTATTTTTATTATTATTTTGTTACTATTGATATTATTATTATTGATATTTGTTGTGTTATTATTTCTGTTAAAAGCCATTAGTTTTGATATGTATTTTATCTTTTAGTTATGAAAATTGAAGCTCAATTTTATATTCTTGTGCATCATTGTTTATATCTATCCTGAACCCATACCCTCTTTGATCTTGGTATCTCATTCTCCTCTTCCTGCTCGGATCGTCGCTTGGTGTCACGTGGTCTACAACGACATGTCTTAGCGCAGTGGAAGCGTGGTGGGCCCATGACCCGCAGGACCAGGATCATGTTGTTGCTTCTCCTTCCTTGTATTTTGTTTTGTTCCATTCCTTGCACCATTTGTTGTCCCCTATCTCTTGCTTTTGTTCTCATTATTGACTCATTGCGTGGTGCATCTTTCCCTTGTCGCCCCCCTTCTTCGATTCCAACTCTTTCTATTCGTGCACCTCCTTGCCTTGTTATCTTGCAAGTCTTGTGGTGTTCAATGTTCTTCTTCGTTTTTGATACCGGTTATTTCCTTCTTGCTTTCCCTCCTGCCATCATATACTCATTCATTATTGGATTCAATCCTTTCTTGTCTTCCATCTCCTTGGTTTCAGTTCTACCATAACTCCTTCATCGTTTTTATTATCTTGTGTTATTTGGATCTTTAGATACTGTTATTCTCTTTCATGCCATCCATTTGGCCTCGTTGTTATCCACTCCCTTCTTATTTTGGTGTTACCATTAAGTTGACTTCTCCTTGGATCCCTTGTTTGTTACCCGCCCCTAAGTTACTTTACCCTGTCCTGTGTACCGCCTAAGCAAATTTCGAGGACGAAATTTTTGTGTAAGGTGGGTAGGATTTGTAACTCCTGTTTTCCCGTATTTATATTTTTGTACTGTTCTGTGCCTCATTGTACTCTCTCGTCTATTTGAGATCATGTAATTTGTTCTGATTGAATAAAATTATTATTCTTGTCTCAACTCAAATTTTCGGTCTTTCTATCTAATTCATTTGTATGCCATTTGTATTGTTCTTCATGAAATTGACCAATTCTTCTCATTGATATCCTTAATCTCTATTTTAGTGTATTCTAACCATTTCTCTTGTTGGGTTCTTTTTGAAATGGATACCCAAAACCCGCGAACCCGCAAGCCCACAAACCCACACTATTTAAACCCTAGCCCTATACCCTAACCCTACCCCTACTACTGTTCTAACCTAAAACCCCCGCCGCCTTCTTCTCTTCTCCATCTCCTTCGTCTCCATCTTTCTTTCGCTGCGCCCAACCGAACCAACTCCCCTACCCACCTCCGATCGCACCCAAGCCCCTACTCCGGCCGCATTCCGATCGTCTCTCCCACCTTCGCCATCTCCCTCACCATCGCATTCACCCCCTCCGATCCCCATCGCCATTCGCCATTTCCCAAACTCCATCATCGTCATCTTCTCCACCTCCACCGTAACCCATCAGCTCCCCACCATCGTCTCGCCCTCCGACCACCTCTAGCCACTCCTATCGTCGTTCCCATCCTACGACCTCCGCCATCAGCAACCACCAACACCTCGAACCACCACAGACCGATCCCCACTCTCCTCCCCTGTTTTCGAACCGGAGCAGAGTCCATCGCCAGCATCACCGCCGCCGCCTCCGTCACACTCGCGCCGCCACCAGTGTCGCAGTCACCCCACCTCGCCGTCGAAGCCATCGCCAGCGTCGCCGTCGCTCCCTCGCTCTCCGCCGGTCGAAGAAGAAAACGAAGAAGATGAAGATCAGCGCCTGGGCGGGATTCGATCACGACCATCCGATCGCGTCAAGATCCGCGCCCTGTGATCGCTGTCCCGTGTTTTGCCGCATCGGATCCACCTCGCTGTTCGCTGTTCTGGGCGTGGATCTGGTGTGCGGGAGAAATCTGATTGGTGGGATCCGCTGTTTCGTGTATTGGCGCAGCAGATCCGGGGTTCGCTGTTTGCTGTTTGGGCTGGGATCCAGCGCAGGGAAAAACTCGATCTTTGGCTATTTTTCGGACGCGCTTTTTGAGGACTTCCTCCGGGATTTTTCTACCAAATTTTCTACAACAAGTGGATCGGTCGTCGTCGAACTAAGGCAAGTAACCTTGTACATCTTCTTGTCCTAGTACAAGTCTCTTTGAAATACCACATGTAGTTAGTTTGTGACTCTCCTTTGAAATATCATAGTAAAACAATTTGAACCTTCAACTCACCAATCTAAGAGTCACAAAACTTCCTCGTATTAAATTATAATTCATTTGGACTCTTTTATCTCCTTGAACTTGCGAATCACATGGACATATGAATTAAGGACCCCTAGAAATTGTAGATGCATATAAATTTAGTGTTTTGGCAATTTGTGATTATTATGACTTGGAAAATATTATTATTCGCTGTATGATTCCCATTACCATGTATTTGTGCCACATAATGATTTTAGACACCAAATTACATAATTCTATGAAATCTACATTAGTGAATTATTTCCCTATGTTGCTGTCTGGATTTTCTTTTGAGGTTTCGACCCTTTTAACATTGGAATTTGGGCCCGAGGCCTGAATACAAAACGTAGATCAGGATGTGTAGATGTCGATAGACTCCAGAATGATTGAATTTGGAGTTACGGTCTAGGAGATATGGCTGTTATACTGCAGCTGTGTCAGTAGGCGCAGTTCTGTAAAAACTGCTGTATATATTTTCTTTGCGAATTATTTTCGCTGTACAAACAGCGAGTGTTTGACCCCAAATTTTATATGTAGTTGCTGGACACCCTATAGGACATCCCCAATTTTTCTTAGAATTAAATTAGATTATTTCAACCCTGTTTCACATGTATAAGTACAAGAATACAAAATCTGCCTGAACAAATGTGACAAGCCGGGGGTTATGGGAAAGACTATAGAGTGGACAACATAGGTAAGTGTACTCGGAAGGGGGCCCGTGTTTCCCAAGTTGTATGTTAAATGGAACTAAGTGCCACGTAGAACTAAGTGCCACGTCATGGGTGACGGGGGCCACCTCTAGAGCCTACGGGGGCCACCTCTAGAGCCCATTATATGATTACATGATGTATGTTTGAAATCACCTGGAACTAAGTGCCACGTAGAACTAAGTGCCACGTCATGGGTGACGGGGGCCACCTCTAGAGCCTACGGGGGCCACCTCTAGAGCCCATGGTTGATCACCTGCTAGTTTGATGCCTGAGTACACCGCCCTATAGACTCCATTACTAGGTCTAAGCGCAATTGATTTGACTGTAGCAACCATGTAGTATAATGGATGCATGTCGTGCTACCTAGATAGTAGTAATTACAAGACTTGAACTTGACACCTGTCACTTGATACTTGATGATATGATACCTGAAATATGATACCTGAGACTTAAAGCCTGGAACTTGGACTTGCCAACTTGACATATGAGACCTGACATTTGAAATAACATATGACACTAGGCTTGAGGTTGTCGCTTGATATTAAATACCTCTATAAGTATACCTGACATGTGATTCACCACTAGCAGTTGTTATCCAATCTAGTCATTATGATGTTCCCTCTTGCTAGCTAGTCTTTGAATTTGCCACTACTTCTTATAACCTTGTTTATTCTTGATTCCAATTCTTGTTTTCCCCTTTCTTGTACTTGCTTTTACTATTTGTGGCCCTAACTTGCACTAAGGGCATTTTCTCTTGTTTCCCCTCTTGTTTCCTGTTTATATTTATTAAGCAGACTTTGGGACAAGCTACCTGCTGGAATTGGCAAGCAGACATTTCAGGTTTTGCTTGGAGCAAGGACCTGTTTGCTTTCCTTAAGGTATTTATTCCTTTTGCTGTTTAAAACTTGTTTTCGAGTTTACACTTGATCCAGACATGAGAACTATTTGAATATTATTATTTGTTTAAATTGTTTTCTGTTGCTTAATAAATTATTCATGCATGCTTGGTTATATATATAAATCTGGTTATATGCTTGTTATGATGCTGAGTCGATCCTACAGCTTATGGATGATGTAAAAATCATCCGCTGGGCTTCGTCACGTGCTCGTATTCCATATTTTTGGGAAGCGGGGCGTGACAGTTTTACTCTTTAAAATATGAGTTATAAATCTATAATTTACTATTGAAAAGTGAACTCAGATTTTATGAACAAAATTCAATCTAACAAAAGATTAGAACAAATAAAGAAATTGAGTTTTAGGGGGAAAAAAAAAGATAATGGAAAGTTGGGACAAAAACCCACGAAGTGAGTTTATACCGTTGGGCGCAACTGGCTCAGTGGGCTGGCGTTGTGCTGTCTCTCTGTTGGGACTGAGTTCGAACCTTGCGAAGTCCAAAACTTTTTGTGTGTGTTTCTTTTATTCCTTTAAAATCACTCAGACCCGAAAGTTGAGTACAAAAGACCTTGAAACAGAATCTAAACATCAAGTCCCTATGGACTTAGTGGCGTTCGGGGGCAACCTTGGGCACTGCCAGTGGTGAACTCACGGGTTCGAAACCCAGGGTGGGGTTTTTTATTTTTTGCTGTTTGAGTTGAATTAATGAGTTTAGAGTAAATTAAAATTTAGGAAAAAATCTTAGTGTTCAAAAAATATGATGGAGAATTTATTAAAATTTGTTTTAAATGAAAATTTAGAGAGACCCTTGAGATAAAATGAGATTTTGTTCTCGAGTTAATTGTTTTAAGAACATGATCTTTATATTTAGAAGAAAAGTAAAAACTTCGATGTGAGAATTAATTTTCTTATTGAGTTTAGGTATTTATGTTGAATGAGAAACTCTTGATTTCCATATGTGCTCAAATTGATAATGATTTTTAAATTAGATGAATTCATGAGTATAATCATTGTTGGAAAGAGTTGAGAATAAGTGAATCATGAATAGACATTGATTAAGTTATGAATAAATTGAAGATGAGATTATTTAAGTTTAAGACATGTTCATTGAAGGGTGTGAATACCCATGATTCTTGCACATGAAAAATTATGATTTAAGAGTTAGTAAGACCTCGGTTACCGACACTATTGAAAGAAAAGATTTGAGATATAATTTTTGAGATTTCTCCATGGAGCTATCTCGTACTTGTTGATTAAGTCCGTTAAGAGGTAAAACTAATTCTAGGTGTGGAAAATTATTCATGTCTTGAACTTAAGAAATTTTAGGCACATAAGTGAAAATGTAGTAAGACCTAGGTAAACATGAGTGGGGCACTCTATATAGTCGGGCGGTGGGCTTGCTGCGACGGTTCATCGGGACTATAGACCTAGTCGGGCGGGGAATTTGTTGCTGCGGTTCTCCGGGACTGTGGTTGCCTCGTCGGAGACGAGATTTTATTTTAAATCCGAGACTATACGTAGTCTGGCAGATAGTTTGCCTCGGACCTATGTAGTATGGGATGCATAGAATCCGAACAAGTGTGCGTTAGTGTCATCTATTAAGCTATCAAGTGACTCTCCTTCAATCCCCCCAAAATTAAAGGCCCAGGTCTAACCTCACAAAACATATTTTTCCCTCCAAAAGTTTTCCCCCAAAACTCAAATTCAAATCTCCCCACCCAAAACAACTCCTTTATCTATTTAATTATTCTCTCTCTCTCTCTCTTTCTCTCTTCTATTCAAAAAATTAAGAAAATAAAATTTTAAATTTTTTTAAAAAATAAAAATTGAAAAACTAGAAAATTTAAATACTTTAAAAAAATTCAAAAAAAAACAAAAAAAAAATCAAAAACTTATAAAAAAAAATTGAAATTTTTTAAAAAATAATTTGTTTTAAATATTTAAAAAATTTAATTTTTTTTTTAAAAATAAAATTTTTGAAATTTTTGAAATTTTTGAAATTTTTGAAACTTTTGAAATTTTGAAAATTTTAAAAAAATTATAAAATTTTGAAAATTTGAACAATTTTAAAATTTGAAATTTTGAAAATTTTAAAATCTCAAAGCAAATCCAAATCCAATGTCGAACCCCAATCAAGAGGTCGTCGCCGATTTCTGATCTGCTGCTGATTCCGTATCGATAACTCCCCTCCACCAAATTGCGCGTGAATATCAAGCGACTCCGTATCGGTGACTCCCCTCCACCGAATCGAGAGCCTCTATATGTGATGTGACGACTCTAATTTCATTTCATTAACCGAATTCTTATTCTAATTTTTAATTTTTTGTGTGGAGAGGATTACTAAGTTTTTGTTGACTCAAATTTTGTGTGTGCATGACATTTAAGTTCAGAGAGGTTTGATTATTTTATTTTTGGGTTTAAAATTTTTTTATTTGGTGATTTATTTGATGAGTTTTTTATTGGTTTTGATTTAAGGTGTACGGAAGTGAGATATGGATTATTTGGTGGCCTCAATTTGGGCTTCCAAACCTTAGCAGGATAGGTAAGCTGACTAGAAACTTAAAATAACTAGGCAAATATGCAACATTAATTACTTTACTACAAGAGAAAATACTATCGTGAGTGTTCCCTTCACTGATTATTAGAAACCAAGGATAACACAACCTGTAAGAATTTTTAGTGTATGTTTGGATATATAGGATTGTGATGACTGGAGTTTACCAGTGAAGGGTGCAACCTCTCCACTCAATAAAGACAGCTAAAGTAAATTTGTTATTTTTCGATTTTTTTTTATAAAGGTGCAATGGAGGGACAAAGTGGAGATAAAAGAAATGATTAGCTTGGATTAGAGTTTTGAGAACTTCATGTATTTCATTTTGGTTGAAATAATAATAAGAGGTATTTCAATTGTAAACTGAGTCTCAGACAAACAAATGTTTAAATTATTGGTATTGTAGATACCTTTACACATGCACTTGCGTTACCATTGTATTTAGACATGCTCATAGTGGTTATGAGATTAGAGTAAGCTCTATAAAACCTATATGATAACGTCCTTGCATAACTATTACAAGCATCTAAAAGTGATGCTGAAGTTAAAAAAAACTTTATGCAGTATTTCTAACAAACTATATGCATTCTAGGTAAGTTTAAGCTAATGATCAAGAAGGCGATGGTTGAGCTTAAAGGTAGATGTACTGCTTTCTCCTATAATATGTTTGTTATTTCAATTAATTTGTTGGACCTCCAAAACAATTTTATATGATCAAACCAGGTGCACCGTTCCGAAGACGTGCTGTAGGCACGTGTCAACGGGCAAACCTAGTCCTAGTATAAAATGTGTGCATTAGGCATTAAGGCATCACATACACTTATATGTTTAGAATAATCACTTTTGACACTTTATATTTCATTCAAGATTTTTGTGGTTTGTTAAAGTATTGAGATCGTTATAATGTTTCCGGCATAGAGAGGATAGCCGTGTATAACATTTCGTCGGTTGTAAGCAACTGACGTGCCCACAGTTTTATATGCAGGAAAATGGGACTGTCAAAGAGATATGAAGTTGATTTCGATGCTGTTGATTTATTAATTGTTAAGAGATGTAAAAGTTGTATATTATTTCCATTGTTGTATTCTACATGTATTCTTCCGCTGTGTATAGAATTGTAAAGAACTCTGATGTATTATTGAAAAGTTTTAATTTTCTTGTAAAATTGTACGAAGTGAAGTAAAGATCCTGTAAAATCTCGAATTCAGTCTTATTTAGAATTCAGGGCGTTACAGCAAATAAGGAGGGGCCCAAGAAATCCCAGAAAAATTGGTCCAGTTAGCGCTGCCCTCCTTCGGTCCCTCGCTTCGACCAGTCCCTCTTGCTAAATACCGATATATCCACTGTCTTCATGGAGATCAAGGGATACAGACTACTTCGCCCCCTCCTAAGATGAGCCTAGCAAATAAAAGGAAGGATAATAGCTGGTTGTGCCAGTTCCATAAGGACCATGTCTATGATACAGAGGAGCGACACCCCCAAAGACGAAATCAAAGCTCTTATTCGCCTAGACCCCCTTATCCAAATACACCCAAAAGGATAGAGCCGATCCCCCACTGGCATGAGGTACTAACAAGAGCACAGAGAAAGATACCGAGTTCAAAGACTCAGATCCTATGGCTATTATCTATTCCATCAACGGAGGGGAGGGGAGTCCAACTCCTCCCAAAAGGTGTTTGCCCTCACCCCACCCCCCCACCAGGAGCTAGGGAGTTCCAGTAACTTTCTCAAAGAAAGATATTAAAGGAGTCTGAACCTCTCACTCCAACGATAGTGACAATCCTCCCCATGGAAAACCAAGAAGTGCGCTGCATCTTGGTGAACAATGGTATTTCGGTGAACATTCTCTTCTTAGAAGCTTTCGAAGGCCTCAAAGTCTCTAGGGACTGTCAGAAACCCACTAGGTACACCCTCCATGGGTTCTCTGTGGTTCCGGTCTAGATCAAAGGAATAATTACTTTCGACGTGACTGCAAAGAAAGCCCATGTAGCACCCTGAATTCCAAAATACAACTGAATTCGAGTTCCACAGGATCTTCACACTTCTTTCGTACAATTTTACAAGGAAATAAAAACTTTTCTTTCATCAGAGTTACATTTACACTTGTACATCATCACAGCGGAAGCAATATTACAATAAATTACATGAAACAATATTTAACTCAATCCTGCGCAGCATGTATGCTTCAATTGTCAAGCATCTCTACCCTGCATATAAAACTATGGGCGCATCAGTTCATTCAACTGACGAAATATTATACATGGCCATCCTCTCTATGCCGAAAACAGTATAACGATTCTCATTTCTTAACAAACCACAAACTTGTCACAAACAAAGCTAAAGGGACTATCTTATTGATGTCGTGTTGTGAAATGTGCACTTAGTCCTTAATGCAATTATCTGTATTATATGACACTAATGCGCACTTGTTCAGAGTCTATGCAGCCCATACTACATAGGTCCGAGGGCAAGCCCTTAATCGTTCTTCATCTTGTAGGGTTCAATCCCTCGCCATGACTTAATCTACTACTGTAATTACGATAAGTATCATAGATATTTTATGACCTACGAACTCATGTCTAGGCACCCTGGAGGGAATCCCAACGCACTGACACATGACTCATCATGCAGGCATCCTGTCGTAATTCAGCTCCTACCATAGACATGACACCACCCGCAGTCGTCAAACACCCCACGAGCGTCGCCACCGGTACGGTACTCTGGAGCAGTATCCACGCCCTATCATGACTCATCATGGGACATCCTGTGAATACTCTCACGTCGCCAATCCAATGGCCCTCATACCCAATATTTTTCTCTTACTTTCATCACATCTTCACTATGTATCTAATCCTTAGTTTAATTGAATCATGAATAAAAATCAATCTCTTAGAATGTAGCACTCCCACTATACCGGTCTTATTCATTCAATTTCACATGACCCAACCTTGGTCTTCTCATTTCAAAATATCATTTCATAATTCTTTCATTGTCGGTATAAGGCTTGGCTATACCCTAATTCTCAATTTCAACTCATAATTACAATGTCATGCTCATAAGATCTTTTCATGATTAATCACAATTCATGTTTCAAAAGCATAGTATTCATGTATTCATATCTTTTATAACTCATCACAATCAATAATTCAATACATAGATACCTGAAAACTGAAATTCTTCATACATGTCACATTCACTAGTTTATAAGCTCACATGATTCTATTTCAAACCATTCCAATTCCATAGTTCAAAATTTCAATTGTTTGACAATTCACACTTTTCAAATTTCTCATTACCCAAAATCTCGTTTTTACTTCTTAAACAATCCATTCGAAATTTCTTAAAGAAACAAATTAAGTTAATAATCAAAAGAGTTCCTTTTGTAAAAATAGTCTCACTTATACAAAGCCTCAGGTCATAGAGATTTTCTCCCCAATACAGATATTATTTAAAACTTCAGGGCAGTCGACTGTTAACCATGACCAGTCGGCTGTTCTGCGAGTTTCTAAAGCTCGATAATAAAATAATCAGAGGATTCGACTATCTCATATGGACAGTCGGCTGTTCCGCTATGATTTTTAAACTAAAAAATTAACGATCAGGCCAGTCGGCTATTAAATGTGATCAGTTGGCTGCTCTGTGATGTTTTTCTGCTCAAAATCAAAATGACCAGGACAGTCGACTGTTACATATAGTCAGTCGGCTGTGCTATGGGGTTTTTCAAGTCCAAAAATCTATTTTCTTCTCTTTTTGAAACATAACTTTCCAGATTACAATCTATTTAAAAATTTACAGTAAACCCGTATTTCACAATGATCATTTGCTTTATAAGAACTTCTGTTTTATTAATTAATTACACATGATGCATTCAATCATTTGTGTGTAAAAATGCATTCTTTCTGATTTATTCTAATGGCATAAATAGCAATGGGGAATTTCATGACATCTATTACCAATCATTTCTTAATAATTTATTCTATCAACTTTAGCACTTTAATCCATAAACATGATGCTAGTCTTTTACTAGTTAAACCACCTAGTTCACATTTAGGACATATTTTGCATACTAACATTAGAAATAACGAGAACATTCACTTTACTCATAATTAATAAACGTAGTAATCAATCAACACATATTTGCTAATTTCTCAATTCCCTTCTATTTAGGCAAGTATGCATTTCATTTCAACTAGTAACTCATAATAACAATTCAATTTCCTCCCTAGCATGATTTCTAATTTAGAAGTCGTGAGAAACACCCACCTTTTGAAGAAAAATCCAATTAAGAAAATCCCTTACAACCTCCTAGATTGCAATGCGCGAACTCTTCTCCTTGCTCCTTGCCAAAAAAATCGTGTCACGCCCCGTTTCCGAAAAATATGGAATACGAGCACGTGACGAAGCCCAGCGGATGATTTTAACATCATCCATAAGCTGTAGGATCGACTCAGCATCACAACAAGAATATAACAACATATATATACAACCAAGCATGCATGAATAATTCATTAAGTAACAGGAAACAATTTAAACATTATTAATATCCAAAATGTTTTCAATGTCTGGAAGAAAAGTAAACTCGGGAACGTAAGCCCGTTACAAGTCTTATACGGCAGGAGAACTAAATACCTTAAGGAAATCAATTATTTAAACAAGTTCTTGCTCCAAGCGAAACCTGAAATGTCTGCTCGCCAATTTCAGTAGGTAGCTCGTCTCCAAAGTCTGCTTAATAAATATAAAAGAAAAAATAGGGAAAGACAAGAGAAAATGTCCTTAGTGCAAGCTAGGGCCACAAATAGTAAAAACTAGTACAAGTAATGGGGAATTGGAATCAAGAATCTAACAGAGATATAACAAGTAGTGGAAAATCCAAGAACTAGCTAGCAAGAGGGACATCTTAGTAAACGGGCTGGATAACAAATACTAGTGGTGAAACAAGTGACAAGTGAACACATAGGGTATCTAACCTCAAGTGACAAGTATCAAGTACAAGTGTCAGGTATCTAGTCTCAAGTCTAGTGTCAAGTTGTCAGGTATCAAGTATCAAGTTGTCAAGTATCAAGTAACAAGTTATCAAGTATCAAGCAACATGTATCCAGTTCAAGTTTCATGTATCGGGTTTCATGTGTCAAGTTCCAAGTATCAAGTAGTCAAGAATCGTGTAAGCATGTTTCATGTTCAAGTCTTGTAGTTATTACTATCTAGGTAGCACTTCATGCATCCATCTTTTTACTACATGGTTGCTACAGTCAAAACAATTTCGTTTAGACCTAGTAATGGATTTTATAGGGTGGTGTACTCAGGTATCAAGTATCAAGCAAGTCATGGTTCATGAATCAGAAAATAAATAACAAGTTCACGAAAGCAAGTTCGCGAATCCACTAACAAGTTCAAGAACCGCACAATGGGTTCATGAATCAAACAAGTTCATGAGCCAAGTAACTGACTCCATGAATCGATCAAGATACAACAAGTTCATGAACCAAGTATTTGGGAAACACGGGCCTCCTTCCGAATACACTTACCTATATTGTCCACTCTATAGTCTTTCCCATAACCCCGGCTTGTTACTTTTATTAATTCTTATCAAGTAAGCATGCAAATATGTGAAATGTTGTAAATTAATTCTAAGAAAAATTGGGGATGTCCTATAGGGTGTCCAGCAACTACATATGAAATTTCAAGTCAAACGCTTGCTGTTAACATAGTTAAATTAATTCGCAAAATAAAGGTGTGCAACAGTTTTACGAATCTGCGTCTACCGACACAGCTGCAGTAAAAATGCAATAACTCCTAGACCGTAACTCCGAATTCGAAACTTTCGGAGGCTATCAACATCTAGACATCCAGGACTACATCTTCTATTCAGGTCTCGGGTTCAGATTCTAATGTTAAATGGGTCGAAACAGCAAAAGAAGATTCAGGACAGCAACATGTGGGAATAACTTACTAGTATAGATTTCATGAAAATTTGTTATTAGGCGTCTAAGTTATTGTGTGATATAAAATACAGGATAATGGTGGTCAAAACAGCAAGTAATAATTATTTTCTAAGTCAAATGGTTGTAAGTTCATCAAATGCACAATATACCATGTGTCTACAAATTTAGGTCTCCTTAATCTCATGTGTTCATATGTTCAAGGGATAAGATGAATCCAAGTAATTATAATTTAATACAACGAAATTATTGTGACTCTTAGAATTATGAAATTTTGGGGATTAATATTGATCAACAACGATAGTCAAAAAGAAGTCACAATATCGAACTATTTGTAGTATTTTCAAGGGGTGCTTGTACTAGAATAAAAATATGTACAAGAGGATTACTTGCCTTAATTGACGACGCTTAGATTCACTTGCTGAAGAAAGTTGGATCGAAAAATCCCGGAAGACGTCTCCTAAAAGCACGTGTGAAGCACGTGCGAAAATCAACCGTAGATCGAGTTTTCCCCCCACCCGATCAGCCAAAACAGCAAACGGCGAGATTGGATTCGGCGCGACAAAACAGCGAACACCAGATCCAGCAAATCAGATTTTGCCCTCGCACCGGATCTGATCCAAGCAGCGGACAACGATCTAGGATTCGCTGTGGGCGAACACGAAAAGGCTATCAGAGGGCACGAATCCTGGCGCGATCCTACGGTCGAGCTCAAATCCCGCCAATTCCTCCTTTCTTCTTCGTTGAAACAAAGAGCGAGAGAGAGGGAATGGCGACGGCGACCGGCAGCGGCGAGAGGTGATGCGGCGACGGTGGAAGAGACGACGGCGCGAGGAGGCGAGGGCGGCACGCGTCGAGTTGGGTGGTGCGGCGAGGACCGATCCCCCTGTTCTTGGGTTCGAAACAGAGGAGGGGAGTGGGGATTAATCTGGGCGTTGGCGTTGGTGGATGGGCGAGGCGAGGCAATGAGGAGATGGGGTTCGGCGATGCGATGGTGGTCGGAGTAGTGGAGAATGGCGAGAACGGTTAATGGCGGGGGATGGCTTCGAGAAAGGGAGTTGGGTAATGGCGGAGGATGATGGCGATGGGTGGTTCTATGGAGGTTGACAAGGAGCGGGAGTCGAGTAGGTGGTGGTCGAGGTGGTTGTGGGGATGGCGAAGAAGTGGCTAGGGGTGAATGGAGGAGCCGACGACGATTAGGATTGGGTATGGGTGATGCGAAGGAGAAGGAGACAGAAGGAATGGCGAAAGCGGCGGGGGTTTGTTAGGGTAGCACAGTGATTAGGGTTAGGGGTTAGTGTTAAGGAGTTTAAATAGTAGAGTTTTGGGTTTGTGGGTTTTAGGGTATCCGTATTGAATAGGGCCCAACAGGAGAATTGGTCACAATGCAATAAAATGGGGGATAAAGAGATAAATGAGAAGAAATAACCATTTCTTCATGAAGATGACACAAAGTGCACACAAATGAATTCGGTAAAAGGACCAAAAATTGAGTCGAGGCAAAAATAATGATTTTATTCGAACTGAAATAAAATACAGGATCTCAAATAGATGAAAGAGTACAATTAAGCAAAATACAGTATAAAAGTACAAATACGGTACAAATACGGTACAAATACAGGGAAACAGGAGTTACAAACCGAGAGCTCCAAGATGGGGTTGATAAGCCGGCCTCCAAAGAGGGGGGGGGGGGGGGGGGGGGGGTACACACATACACTCACTCACATTAATATATATCTCCTATATAATGTCTCCTTTTAATATATGCTTTAGTGTAGAATATAAGCATGAGGGGGGGTATTTATACTAATTTTAGAGTAGATTGGAGGGCTAGGATTCAATGGATGGTTATAGAATGGAGGGCTAGGATATGAGTAGGAGTTATAGCAACTACCCACACACTAAATAACCACCCATGCACACTCACCCACACTCCCATCACTCCCATGCACAAACCGGCCCAATAAAGTGTGCATTGCACACTACGTGTATGCACGTGCCACCTAGTCCCCTATGTAGAAGTTTGTACAATTTTAATTAATCAAATCGTTCACATTTTGTCTCTACATAACAAGTGTGGTCATTTAATTGATTAATTAAATTGATGAGCTTCATAAACAGTGGGCTTAGGCTTGTGGTTCAAGACAACAAGTTAATAATTAATTAAAGTGGGCTAAAACAATTAATTAGTGTTTTATGCTTTTAGAAATAGGCTTTTAGAAAAATAAAGGAAAATAATTGTTCATACAAAAATGAGATTTCATATAAAATAAATAAAAATATACACATGAAGTTTGCACATGCACAACACGTGAAAAATAATGTTTTTATTAAAAGTGAAATCTTAGGATATTACAACACTCCCTCCTTAGAATAGTTCCGTCCCCAGAACTACAATTAAAGAGTGAGAAAACAAAACACAATAAGAAGATACAATCAAGCAAAAATCTCAGGATGATCCTTCATCATTCTCTCCTCAGATTCCCAAGTAGCTTATTCAACCAACTAGTTTCTCTAGACTACCTTGACCATCGGTATCGTTTTATTCCTCAAGGCTTTCTCCCGACGATCAACAATCTCAACTGGGAACTCAATGTAACTCAGATCCAACTGCAAACCCTCTGGCACTTCGGGCAAATGATGACTTGGGTCTGGAATGTAACCTCTCAGCATAGACACATGAAAGACATTGTGCACCTGAGACAACTCTTCCGGTAACTCAAGCCGGTAAGCAATTTTCCCGATCCTTTTCAATATCGTATACGGGCCTATGAACCTCGGGGCTAACTTTCCACCTTTGCCGAATCGGATCATGCCTTTGCTAGGTGATACCTTCAGAAAGACAAAGTCACCAACCTCAAACTCAAGGTCCCTTCTCCGGTTGTCTGCATAGCTCTTCTGCCTACTCTGAGCATCCACCAACCTCTTCCTGACCAGATCAATCTTTTCAGAGGTCTGCTGCACAATCTCAGGCCCAAACATCTGACGCTCCCCAACTTCGAACCAATAGATAGGCGTCCTGCACTTCCTGCCATACAGAGCTTCGTACAGCGCCATCCCAATGCTAGTTTGAAAACTGTTGTTGTAGGCAAACTCCACCAAAGGTAAATACCTTTCCCAACTGCCCACAAAGTCTAGTACACAACACCGAAGTATGTCCTCAAGAATACAGTTGACTCTCTCGGTCTGCCCATCGGTCTGGGGATAAAAAGCAGTGCTAAAATCTGTCTTGGTACCCAAAGCTGTCTGAAGACTCATCCAGAAATGCGAAGTAAACCACACATCTCGATCAGACACAATGGTCAATGGAACACCATGAAGCCTGACGATCTCACCAACATACATCTCAGCCAACTTGTCCATCGAAGCAATGAGTTTCATTGCCAAGAAATGAGCAGACTTGGTTAGTTGATCGACTATGACCCAAATTGCATCATTACCTTTAGGACTCTTAGGCAAACCCGTGATGAAATCTATACTGATGTTATCCCACTTCCATTCCGAAATAGGTAACGGTTGCAATAGACCTCCAGGTTTTTGATTCTCAGCTTTGACTTGTTGATAAATCTCACACCTCGACACAAATTCAACCACATCCCGTTTCAAACTTGACCACCAGAAATGTTGTTTAATGTCCCTATACATCTTGGTACTCCCAGGATGTACAGACAAAAGAGTAGCATGTGCCTCCTGAAGAATACTCTCTTTCAAGTCCGACTGATCCGGAACATACAGCCTCTCACCAAACCACAGCACTTCATCCCTGATTTGAAATCCGGGCAACTTGCCAGCACCAACCTGCTCCTTCATCTTCTGAATCTCTGCATCTTCTTTCTGACTTGCAATAATCCTTCCATTCAGTGTCGGTTGAAGCCTCAACTGAGCTAAAGATGATCCCAAGCCTAGCAGAACAACTTCACTACCAGCCCGATCCAACTCCTCTGCCAGCTGTCTCTGAGTTGTAATCAAGCTCGCCAGACTGCTCTTGCGGCTAAGTGCATCAGCAACAACATTAGCCTTCCCAAGGTGATACTTAATCTCTGGACGAATGTCCTCAAGTACCTCCAGCCATCTCCTTTGCCTCAGGTTCAGATCCTTCTGCTGATAGATGTACTTCAAACTTTTATGGTCTGTGTACATGTTCAGCTTCTCACCATACACATAGTGTCTCCATTGCTTTAAGGCGAAGATAATCGTAGCCAACTCCAAATCATGAGTTGGATAATTCTTCTCATGCGGTCTTAGTTGCCTAGACCCATAAGCGATTACTTTTCCTTCTTGCATTAAGACACAACCAAGCCCACGATGTGAAGCATCGCTGTAGACATCATATTCAACATCTGCTCTAGGAAAAGCCAAAATGGGTGTAGTAGTCAGCCTCTCTTTCAACTCCTGAAATCTTGCCTCGCACTGTTCAGTCCACTTGAAGTTCACATTCTTCTTGGTCAGACCAGTGAGCGGCACGGCTATCTGAGCATAGCCCTGGATAAATCTCCTGTAATATCCAGTTAGCCCAAGGAAACTCCTGATTTCCTTCACTATAGTAGGCCTTGCCTAATCTCTTACTGCCTCTATCTTCTGAGGATCAGTTGCCACTCTCACCTTAGAAAGGATGTGACCTATGAATGCCACTTCAGATTTCCAGAAATCACACTTGGACAACTTGGCATACAACTCATGCTCCTGAAGCTTCCTTAAAATTGTTGCCAGATGCTCTGTGTGCTCCTCCTCCGACTTGGAGTACACAAGAATATCGTCGATAAACACCACGACGAAAGAATCAATGAACAGCCTCAGAACTCTGTTCATCATGTCCATGAAGATTGCAGGCGCATTCGTCACTCCAAATGGCATAACTAAGAATTCGTAATGCTCGTGTCGAGTTCTGAACGTAGTCTTATGCACGTCTTTAGCTTTCACTCGAAGTTGATGATATCCCGATCGAAGATCTATTTTGGAGAAAACAGCTGCTCCTTGTAGACAATCGAATAAGTCATCAATTCTTGGAATCGAATATTTATTCTGAATAGTGACCTTATTCAGCTCTTGGTAATCGATGCACATCCTCATCGAACCATCCTTCTTCTTTACCAAAAGCACCGGTGCTCCCCAAGGTGACGCGCTCGGTTGAATAAAGCCTTTCTCCAACAGTTCCTCAATCTGCCGTTTGATCTCATCTTGCTCCACAGGTGCCATCCTTTACGGTGCCATGGAAATAGGTGCACTCCCTGGTTGAACAGTGATGCTGAACTCCACATCACGATGCAGGGGTAACCCAGGAAAATTTTCCAAGAATACCATCGGAAAATCCCGAACCACAGGATTCTGCTGCACCTCTGCAGGAATCCCTCTCTTCTGGATGATAGCAGCAACCAAATCTGAACATCTTCTCTTCTCTTGGAAAGTGACTTCAGGTCCTCCCGGAGCCTTCACTATTACTGTCTTGGTCTTGCATTCGATGCTTGCACTGTATACCGACATCCAATCAATGCCAATGATAACATCGACTCCCAAAACATTCAGCTCGATCAGATCGATCCTGAAAATTCGATCGCCCCGAAAATTCGATCGCCAATCACGATCTCGCAGTCAGCATAGTACCGATTAGTGGTTAGAGTCTTTTCTGACGGAATAACTACCGCTAAAACCTTGCCTGGAAATATCTTCGGTTCAACTCCCAACACTTTAGCAAATTTAGGAGACACAAAAGTATGAGAGGACCCAGTATCGAACAAAACAACAGCTTTCTTTCCATTCAACATAAGTTCTCCTGTTACACAACATATACTCGTTACATAACAGTTCACTAATTTACGGGAAAAAGAAACAACAGAAAACACTCCTAAACATCCCCCCTCGTACCAGTGATGACGTGATCCACCTCATCAGCATCAGCTTCAGTCAAGGCAAATACTCGTCCCTGCTGATACGGTTTCTTCCCGGTCTGCTGAGTTGGTCCATTGCGGACGATATCCTGCAGTTTGGGGCAATGAGACTTGTAATGACCTGTCTCTCCATAGTTGAAACAAGTCACTAGAGGTCTCGCCCACGTATTCCCGGGTCTTCCTGCCACTTGAACAGCATTCGCACCCGTAGGCTTGAACCTCTGAGCCGGTGGCTGTCCCCTGACATTTTCAGCAACTGTGGGCCTCTTCCCCACATTCTAGTTGTTCCTCCGATTCTGAACAGCGTGGAACTGCTCCATGTCTGCTTCCGTGGCTGCCGCTCGTTTGACCAGTTTGTCAAACCTCCTGATTCCGAGGGGTATCATCCTGGACCTCAAGCTCGGCCTCAAACCATGCTCAAACTTACGAGCCTTCTTCGCCTTATCCATCACTAATTCGGGAGCATACCTTGAGAGTTGAGTGAATCTCGTCTCATACTCCCTAACCGACATGCCACCCTGTTGCAATAACAAAAACTCCATGGCCTTCTTCTCCTGGACATCTGAGGAAAAATAATGACTGCAGAATTCCTCCAAAAATTCCTCCCAGCCAAGAACCAAGCCTCCCATTGTCCGCTTCATCGACTGTCACCATACAGCCGCATCCTTCTCGAATTGCAGAGTCACCAACTTCACCTTGCTGCCTTCCGGGGTCTCCAAGACTTCGAAGATAGTCTTTACCTGCCGGATCCAATTGTCAGCCACGTCAGGGTCTGACTTCTCCTCAAACACCGGTGGTTTCATACGCTTGAACGATTCCACGAGTTTGATTGCTTCGGGTACTGGATTCACAGGCCCCCTTCCTTGGTTCTGATTCATGGCCACGGCATTGAGTGTCTGATAGACCCTCGCTAGTTCCGTTTCCAAGCCCAGACCTTCACCGTTATGAGCTCGTCTTCCAGCCATATTCTGATGCAAAAGATCCATTAAATTCGAAGTATAAAACACAAACTTTTAATTCAACTTTTCATTTCATTGAATTTCGAACTTTATACATTCAAATTTTAAACATTTCTGACATCAAAATGAAAGCAGCAGATGATACAACTGTCTAACTCCTATGGTTCCTCTTGGCTTCAAGAAGCTCTCCCCGTAGTTCTTCAACTTCCTCCTTCAGTACATCGGTCATATTTTTTCTCTTCTCGAGTTCCCAAACACGATGACTGAGAACTGCAAAATCATCCTTGCATTTCGTTATGAGCCTCCAATAGTCCGACTCTCTCCCGCAGAGTCTCAACCTACCTCTGAAGAGACACAACAAGACTACTCGAAACTGGTTCCTCTTCGTCAGAAGAATCATTAGATGAATCCAGAAGTGGGGTGATCTCTCGGGACTCAGGTCATTCCTCTTCCACTTCTTCGGGATCTTCCTCATTTGAATCAGCTTGCCCGGGGTAGTAATCTTTCTCAATGACGTGCCAATGGTCATCTACAGCTGGGTTGAAGTGGTCTGCCATCTTAAAGATAGAGAGGAAGAAGAAGCATAAATCATAGAGCAACACAAATGTAAGTGACTTACATTTAAATCTCTAGACTCAACACACGCTCTACTGTCCACTTCTAGGGTGTCGTTCCTTATAAATTTGTACTACTTAGAAGCGTGCTCTGATACCACTCTGTAACACCCCGAATTCCAAAACACAACAAAATTCGAGTTCCACAGGATCTTTACACTTCTTTCGTACAAATTTACAAGAAAATAAAAACTTTTCTTTTACCAGAGTTACATTTACACTTGTACATCATCACAGCGGAAGCAATATTACAATAAATTACATGAAATAATATTTAACTCAATCCTGCACAGCATGTATGCTTCAATTGTCAAGCATCTTTACCCTGCATATAAAACTGTGGGCGCGTCAGTTCATTCAACTGACGAAATATTATACACGGCCATCCTCTCTATGCCGGGAACAGTATAACAATTCTCATTTCTTAACAAACCACAAACTTGTCACAAACAAAGCTAAAAGGACTATCTTATTGATGTCGTGTTGTGAAATGTGCACTAAGTCCTTAATGCAATTATTTGTATTATATGATACTAATGCACACTTGTTCAGAGTCTATGCAGCCCATACTACATAGGTCCGAGGGCAAGCCCTTAATCGTTCTTCATCTTGTAGGGTTCAATCCCTCGCCATGACTTAATCTACTACTATAATTACGGTAAGTATCCTAGATGTTTTCTGACCTACGAACTCATGTCTAGGCACCCTGGAGGGAATCCCAACGTACTGACACATGACTCATCATGCAGGTATCCTGTGGTAATTGAGCTCCTACCATAGACATGACACCACCCGCAGTCGTCAAAAAACCCATGAGTGTCGCACCGGGACGGTACTCTGGAGCAGTACCCATGCCCTATCATGACTCATCATGGGACATCCTGTGAATACTCTCACGCCGCCAATCCAATGGCCCTCATACTCAATGTTTTTCTCTTACTTTCATCACATCTTCACTATGTATCTAATCCTTAGTTTAATTGAATCATGAATAAAAATCAATCTCTTAGAATGTAGCACTCCCACTATACCGGTCTTATTCATTCAATTTCACATGACCCAACCTTGGTCTTCTCATTTTAAAATATCATTTCACAATTCTTTCATTGCCGGTATAAGGCTAGGCTATACCCTAATACTCAATTTCAACTCATAATTACAATGTCTTGCTCGTAAGATCTTTTCATGAATAATCACAATTTATGTTTCAAAAGCATAGTATTCATGTATTCACATCTTTCATAACTCATCACAATCAATAATTCAATGCATAGATACTTGAAAACTGAAATTCTTCAAACATGTCACATTCACTAGTTTATAAGCTCACATGATTCTATTTTAATCCATTCCAATTCCACAGTTCAAAATTTCAATTGTTTCACAATTCACACCTTTCAAATTTCTCATTACCCAAAATCTCATTTTTACTTCTTAAACAATCCATTCGAAATTTCTTAAAGAAACAAATTAAGTTAATAATCAAAAGAGTTCCTTTTGTAAAAACAGACTCACTTATACAAAGCCTCAGGTCATAGAGATTTTCTCCCTAATACAGATATTATTTGAAACTTCAGGACAGTCGACTGTTAACCATGACCAGTCGGCTGTTCTGCGAGTTTCTAAAGCTCGATAATAAAATAATCAGAGGAGTCGACTGTCTCATATGGACAGTCGGCTGTTCCACTATGATTTTTAAACTCAAAAATAAACGATCAGGCTAGTCGGCTGTTAAATGTGATCAATCGGCTGCTCTGCGATGTTTTTCTACTCGAAATCAAAATGACCAGGACAGTCGACTGTTACATATAGTCAGTCGGCTGTGCTGCGGGGTTTTTCAAGTCCAAAAAATATTTTCTTCTCTTTTTGAAACATAACTTTCCAGATTACAATCTACTTAAAAATTTACAGTAAACCCGTATTTCACAATGATCATTTGCTTTATAAGAACTTCTGTTTTATTAATTAATTACACATGATGCATTCAATCATTTGTGTGTAAAAATGCATTCTTTTTCATTTATTCTAATGGCATAAATAGCAATGGGAAATTTCATGACATCTATTACCAATCATTTCTTAATAATTTATTCTATCATTTCATCTTTAACACACCCTTCTACTTTAGCACTTTTATCCATAAACATGATGCTAGTCTTTTACTAGTTAAACCACGTAGTTCACATTTAGGACATATTTTGCATACTAACATTAGAAATAACGAGAACATTCACTTTACTCTTTGCATACTAACATTAGAAATAACGAGAACATTCACTTTACTCATAATTAATAAACATAGTAATCAATCAACACATATTTGCTAATTTCTCAATTCCCTTCTATTTAGGCAAGTATGCATTTCATTTCAACTAGTAACTCATAATAACAATTCAATTTCCTCCCTAGCATGATTTCTACTTTAGAAGTCGTGAGAAACACCCACCTTTTGAAGAAAACTCCAATTAAGAAAATCCCTTAGAGCCTCCTAGATTGCAATGCGCGAACTCTTCTCCTTGCTCCTTGCCAAAAAAAACCGAGAGCTCCAAGATGGGTTTGATAAGCCGGCCTCAAAAGTGGGGGGGGGGGGGGGGGGGGGGGGGGGGGGTACACACATACACTCACTCGCACTAATATATATCTCCTATATAATGTCTCCTTTTAATATATGCTTTAGTGTAGAATATAAGCATGAGGGGGGATATTTATACTAATTTTAGAATAGATTGGAGGGCTAGGATTCAATGGATGGTTATAAAATGGAGGGCTAGGATTCAATGGATGGTTATAGAATGGAGGGCTAGGATAGGAGTAGGAGTTATAGCAACTACCCACACACTATGTAACCACCCATGCACACTCACCCACACTCCTATCACTCCCATGCACAAACCAAACCAATAAAGTGTGCATTGCACACTACGTGTATGCACGTGCCACCTAGTCCCCTATGTAGAAGTTTGTAAAATTTTAATTAATCAAATCGTTCACATTTTGTTTCTACATGACAAGTGTGGTTATTTAATTGATTAATTAAATTGGTGAGCTTCATAAACAGTGGGCTTAGGCTTGTGGACCAAGACAACAAGTTAATAATTAATTAAAGTGGACTAAAACAATTAATTAGTGTTTTAGGCTTTTAGAAATAGGCTTTTAGAAAAATAAAGAAAAATAATTGTTCATACAAAAATGAGATTTCATATTAAATAAATAAAAATATACACATGAAGTTTGCGCGTGCACAACACGTGAAAAATAATGTTTTAATTAAAAGTGAAATCTTAGGATATTACAGCCCAAACTATCCGAACTGAAGCCATGATCTTCATGGTCTTGGATGTGAAGGCTGCCTAGAATGTCATTCTCATCTTCCTAGACTTCACGGCTCTCCAGGCCGTATTCGGCCTTCCATATGAAGATGAAGTTTCCCACACCATATGGGGTGGGAGATGTTAAGGGAAGTCAAGAAGTGTAGTGCCACAATTTTCTAACACTGGAAACTCGTGACACAAAACTAGAATCTTACTTCAAATGAGTACATAACACAATCACAGGAAATAAAAAAAACCTTTTATTACATTAGTGATATTACAATGTCCCAATGTTTAAAATAGTTTACATCACGAATTACATAATACAATTTCTATGTCGCTTGGATGCTCTACGCTAGCTTGAGTCCCCTGCTCCCACGATCGGTCCTACAACTAACCAACTGTGGGTATGTCAGTTAAATGTAACTGATGTAATGCTGATAAAAACAACGATATCCAAATCCTCAACAATAAATATTTATGCAAAAATGTGAGAGTCAAAAAACGGATGTGTCGGTGTATGCCATGACCTAGAATCTAATGCACAAATCAAATGCGTGTGATGCCCTTATTCTAATGCACACATGATTGGAAATGTATGCATCTCATACTACATACTTCCCAATCAAGCTTACGTTCTCCTGATTATAGAGTTCAATCCTTCGCCATGCAACCTACTATTGTACTCTTTCCTTTTTCAGACATTTATCCAGTGACTGGCGGAGTTTGCACTTCATGCGGTCCACTTCCGCTACTGCAATCGGATCGGTGGTCCCTCTCCACTCCGAACGACAGTGTCACTCCGTTCGCTCGGATTGGTGGTCTCTCTCCATGCTGCCAGGATTGGTGGTCTCTCTCCACTCCAGTCAGGTCGGTGATCATTCAGCTTACTGCAGCTCTGCCGGAATCGGTGGTCTCTCTCCACTCCTGGATCCTACCCAAAGTTATCTTGAACATAAGGCGAGTTGGCAGGGCCTTCCCCTACTCCGCCAAGAGACTCAGAGTTAAACTCTTGCTCCCCATTTGTATTAATAACTTAGAACATAGATGGAAGCTTAAGGGTCCATCTCCTAAGTTCTGACAGGACCTTGCGACTTACGTCCGCGTCCCGCTCTCATAACTAAATCTCAGAAATTAACAGTCGAGACATCGCCGCACATATTCCCTTGACAGGTAAGCACAACAGCCAACCAGTGCCTGTCCTTACAACCAATCATAACTCGACCTAAAGCTAGCGTGCCCTACCAGTCTTCAACAACAACGGTTATTTACCCAACCTTCCTCCCTTGGAAGCATAATATCGTCGGCACTTCAGATTCTGCCTAGCCCCTACGCCGATACACCCTCAGATTCAAGTTACTAACTGTAACTCCTATTTCCTGTATTTATATTTTTATATTATATTTTGCCCTATTGTACTCTTTTATCTATTTGAGATCCTGCATTTTGGTTCCGATTGAATAAAATCATTATTTTGTTTCAACACATTTATGGTGCGTTTATTTAATTCAATTGTATGAGCTCCTTATGTCGTTCTTCATGAAGAATGAGCTATTCTGTGTCATTCATCTGTTTATTCCCCATTTTAATACATTTTGACCAATTCTCCAGTTGGATCCCTCTCAAAACGGATACCCTAAAACCCATAAACCCAAACCCTATACTATATAACCCTAACCCTAACCTATCTACTGTGCAACCCCCTAACAAACCATCCACCGCTCTTCTCCTTCTTCAACCCGTTCTCCTTCACCCTTCGTCCAAACGCCCAGAACCCAATTCCCTGCCTTCGATCGCCCGTCCACCACCTCTAACCCACGCCTTCGTCTCCCTCACCATCGCATCCACCATCAACCATCGTCGTCCCCAACCATCGAACACGAACCCAATCTCCATCGCCATTACTCGAACTCCGAAACCCATTTCGCCATTTTCGACCTCCACCAACCTCTAACCATTGCCATTACCATCATCTCCTCCCCCTCGACCTCCTATCCGACCTCCGTTTGCGCCGCTAGCACCCCGAACCAATCCCTCGCTCCCATCCTCTGTTTCGAACCCACGAACAGAGCCGCGAGCGACGAGTTCCTTCTCGACGTCACGCCGCTGATTTTGCTGCCGTCGTCGCGAGCCTCGCATCGCACACCGGACGCCGGTCGCCGCTCGTCGTGAGCCTCGCGTCGCACACCGGACGTCGCTCGCCGCTCCCTCCCTCTCCCTCGATCTCTACCGATCGAAAGAAGGAAGAAGAAGCAGGTTGGGCGGGATTGAATCTCAGGCATTGGATCGCGCCAAGATCCGTGCCACTCAAGGTCGATCTGATCGCTGTTCGCTGTTTTGCCACAACGGATCCGAAGTTGCTGTTTCCTGTTCTGGCCCAGATCCGATGCGTAGAAGCAATCTAATTGGAGGGTTTCGGTGTTTTGCTGTTTTGCCGTGCCAGATCCAGTTTGCTGTCCGCTGCTTTGGCAGATCCGGTGTGAGGGGAAATTTACTCTACTGTTGGATTTTCACACGTGCTTTTGGGAGGTTTTGCCCGGGTTTCCGATCCCGCTACTTTCAAATTATTGGATCTAATTACCCTCATCCAATCAAGGCAAGTATTTCTCTTATACACATTTTTGTTCTAGTACAAGCGTTCTTTGAAAATACTACAAATAGTTAGAAATTGTGACTCCTCCTTGACTTGTCGTTGTTAATCAAATATTAATCCCCATCAATTTCATAATCTTAAGAGTCACAATAATTTCATTGTATTATATTACAACTACTTGGACTCATCTTATCCCCTGAACACATGGACACATGAAATTAAGGAGCCCTAGATTTGTAGACATATGTTATATCTTGTATTTGATGATCTTGTAACCATTTGACTTGAAAAACAATTATTACTTGCTGTTGTGATAACCATTACCCCGTATTTATATCACACATTAATTTAGATGCCTAATAACCTATTATCATGCAACCTATACATGTAAGACATTCCCACATGTTGCTGTCCTGGACCTTGCTATGCTGTTTTGACCCCTTTAACATCAGAATCTGAATCCGAGTCCTGAACAGTGAGTGTAGCTCTAGATGTCTAGATGTAGATAGCTTCAGGAATTTTTGAATTCGGAGTCACGGTCTAGGAGTTATTGCAGTTTTACTGCAGCTGTGTCGGTAGACGCAGATTCGCAAAACTGCTACACACCTTTACTTTGCGAATTAATTTAACAATGTTAACAGCAAGCGTTTGACTTGAAAATTTTATATGATATTCCTGGACACCCCATAGGACATCCCAAATTTTTCTTAGAATTAATTTGCAACTTTTTAACACTATTTCACATGTATAAATTCAAACACTCAATTCTGCCTGAACACTTTAGCTGTGTAATTCGCTGTTTTGACACATGTTCCCACCACTTCCACATACCTTTAATTATATGCGTTGGAACCGGGCAGGAGTCTAGTTTCTAGATCTTCTGACGGATCCACTTTTGCTATTTCGTGGCAACAGGAATCACAGTTTTGGTACAGCAACGTCGTGCTGTCCAGACTTGAGATTTTCGTTGTTCGTGATATTTTTATTCATGCTGACCCTTGAATATGCCATATAAATATCTCAGACTTGTCCCATGTCCATGCTTATGATTTCTTGACCTGTTTCACACACTTGCATGCTTGCTTGATAAAAATTAATAAATGTAACAAGCCGGGATTCAAGGGAAAGACCATAGTAGTGGACAATATAGGTAAGTGTACTGGGGGTCCGTGTTTTCCAGTACTCGGTTCATGAACCTGTTGCACCTTGATGTATTCATGGAGTCAGTTACTTGGCTCATGAACCTGTTGTATTCATGAACCCACTGTGTGGGTCTTGAACCTGTTAGTATTCACGAACTTGCTTCGTGAACCTGTTATTTATTTTCGTATTCATGAACCGTGCCTGCTTGATACTTGATACCTGAGTACACCACCCTATAGACTCCATTACTAGGTCTAAATGAAATTTTATTGACTGTAGCAACCATGTAGTAAAAGTATGGATGCATGAAGTGCTATCTAGATAGTAATAATTGCAAGACTTGAACATGATACATGCTTACACGATACTTGAATATTTGATACATGAGACTTGAAACATAAAACTGGAACTTGATACATGAAACCTGATACTCGATGACATGATACATGAAACCTGATACATGAAACTTGAAATTGATACTTGTTCATTTGATACATGAATTTGACAACTTGTTACTTGAGACTTGGCATTTGAATATAATATTTGACACTAGACTTGAGACTTGATATTTAACACTAGACTTGGCACTTGTTACTTGACCCTAGACTTGAGACTTGTCACTTGATTTTAGATACCCCTACAGGTTCACTTGTCACTTGTTTCACCATTAGTATTTGTTATCCAACCTGTTTACTAAGATGTCCCTCTTGCTAGCTAGTTCTTGGTTTTCTACCACTTGTTGTATCCATGTTACATTCCTGATTCCAATTCTTGTTCCCATTACTTGTACTCATTTTTACTATTTGTGGCCCTAACTTGCACTAAGGGTATTTTCTCTTGTCTTCTCTATGTTTTTCCCTTTTATATTTATTTAGCAGACTGTGGAGACGTACTACCTGCTGGAATCGGTGAGCAGACGTTCTAGGCCTTGCTTGGAAAAAGCTTTCTTTAATCATTTCATTTTGTATTTTGAGTTATTTCATTTGATGTTACTTAAGACTTGTAACGGGCTTATGTTCCCGAGTTTTACATTTGATCTAGACTTGAAAAACTATTTGAATATTATTGTTGTTTCAATTGTTTTCTGTTGTTTAATAAATTATTCATGCATGCTTGGTTATAAATATCTCTTGTTATATTCTTGTTGTGATGCTGAATTGATCCTACAGCTTATGGATGATGTTAAAATCATTCGCTGGGCTTCGTCACGCGCTCGTATTCCATATTTTTGGGAAGCGGGGCGTGACACTAACCAATCAAATTGACAAGGGTAGATGTTATAGTTAATTCTAGAGTTCCAATCTGATTCTTTCATTGTCCAGTTTACCCGATTCTAATGCCTTTTTCTTATAATTCTAGCTTCTTAATGACTCAAAAATTCAATTAACCCATTGATCTAGATTTTTGTTATACCACTAGTTTAGTAAATAAGTGATTTACTAGGTGAATCTAGCTCTACACTTTAACCAATTGTTTTAAAGTGATCTACCATCTAGTTATAAAATCCTAACTCAGAAATTATACTCTTGATTTAATTATACACAACTAGTCAACTTCTATTAGTTAAGCAGTTAGCGTACACTAGAGGCGGTTATCTACTTAATTAACTTAGTCATTTAATCAGGACTTAAACCAACCCAAATAGGACCCAACTCGGACCAAACTTAGCTTATCGAAAACAGCGAATCAAGCTCTCGTCGATCACTGTTTGTCGTCTTCAGCTTGAGGTTTCAACCACATCTTCAGCCGCGACCAATGCCCTCCTTAAGTCCCTCTAATTTCCACTCCTCCAAGGTCCTCTCGATGACTGGTGACTCCAAAACAACGGTTGAAATCCTCCTTGGACAGCGAGCAAGCCGGCGCACGAAAACAGTCAACAACCAACACGTTCGAGGCATTGTGGGCTCTTATTCTACCCATGTAATCATGTATTATCAAGTTAGGACCTAGGGATCTTATTGTTACACTTATTATCAGTAAGCTAGGGTCCTTATGAGTGTCAATTTCTCACTAAATGGGTGTGCAAATTGCTCAAAATAACGAGCAAAATTAGCCAACATCGACAGCCCAAAAACAACGATTAAATTGACGTTTGAGCTCGTTTGGTGATCAAATTAACATCTAAGTGACCCTACTCTTACACTAGCAAAATACTATAGGACCTTGATCCACATGATATTTATAGACAAGAAATGGTTCAAAGCCCCAAAATAGTGAATTTCAATTTCCAAGCAGCAAGCCAAAGTGCCAAAAACTATCATTTGTGGGTTCTTTCCAGACCCCTTTCAAGGGGTTAATCGGGCCCGGACGAGCCCCCAACAATTTCAAATCATACATAGCAAACTAAAGCATGGGATGGGGGTATTTTCATCCCATCAGATATAACCATCATAACAACTGGATTACACAAAACCGATTATATCTCAAAACAATGAGCACATACAACTTGTTATGCATAATCGAGCCAGATTAACTACTTATTCACATGCAATTTAAAATATATTGTTGCACAAAATCAACTACACCTCATAACATGATTCTATAGTTAAAAGATTAGATATTTGAGGTCATTATGACGTCCTAAAGTAGCGACAACTTGTATGTGTAAAAACAGTAACATAGAGTGCATTTTCATTTCATGGAGTATAGACATGCTTTAATCACCAAATATTAGATTGAAACTACTCAAGAACCTTCCTAACACATCATAGCATGATTTTAATTCATTAAACTCAAATTTAAGCATCAGTTTCTTCATTATCAACGTGAATGAACAAATATGTCCAAAATAGAAAATTGTAGCTACAAGATCACAACTAAGCTAGTATTTCTTCTTGTATTCACATGAAAATCATCTCAAACCAAAATAAAGCAGTTATCAACCATTTGGCATGCTATTTTTAGCCTAAAGAAGTATTTTGCATGATATTAATATTTTAAGAAAGTAATTCTTACAAACAACCACTACAACCTCTTCTCTAACAATTTGTTCACATAGTTTCTTATAAAATTATTAGGACTCTTCTGTAGGTGTTTGTTGGTTTATCATGCCATCTCATTTAGCTACACACAACATGTTGGAAAATGAGTGTTTTAACACCATTTTACGAACCAGTTTTGAAGCAACTTTTTGAGTAAGATCCACTATGAATTAGTGAAAGATCGTTATGGATTTGTGTTCTCCTTCACGAGTACATCCAAATCATATATTAACTTGCTCAAAACGGTTATGGATGAATGAGAAATTGTTTCCCAAAGTGAGACACTAATGTCTGAAAATGGGTTGAGGGACTTTGTCCCATATCAGAAAAATCATAAGAATTAGAAGGGTATATATAATAAACCTTTTCTTTGTATTGTAAGGAAGCAACCCAACAGGCACTCTCTTGCGCATGCAGGGGGGGGGGAATTAAATCTTGGACCGCATGCGACTTGTGTGGGCCTACACGTCCTGCAGACACGAATGTCAGCCCAACTGAACCCTATCTTGTGCGGGAATTATTTTTTGCACCAGTTTTGATTTTTTCTGATCTGTAATGGCCAAAATAAATGTGCAAATAGTTTGTCTGCCTTTCAATTGCACTAAACGACACGTTTGACGTAACGGTTTTGTTTGTCGTTTCTTCTCAGCAATCACTCACATGTCTCGTCTTTCGCCTATGAATTGAGGCATCCTCCTTCTTATTCCACACAACAGAAATTCTCTTCTTTCCTATCTTACATTTTTCTTATTTTCAGTTCTGTCGGTGATAGAGTTTCAGTGCATCAATCAGTTCGGGAGTGTAGTGTTGTGTTGCCGTTGACACTCGACGACTGTTTCATCCTGAGAGACAGACGCTGCTACGTTCCTTTATTTTAAGGACTCAGTTAATACTCGGCTCAGTTTCATTCTTCTTCCTTTATTTTCTTTACATTTGTTTGGTTTTCTATTTGTACAGTTTTTCGATTCCCCACTTCTCTCTCTCTGCTTTTGTGCCTCTCGATCAATAGAATTTCTTACAAAATTTACAACAATCTTTAAACAGATTCTTGATTTTATTTCTCTGATTTTGAGGCACTATTTTCTTTTCTTTTTCAATCTGGAAATTTACACTTGTGTTGTATGTTTTCAGCCTGCAACTGCATCGGAGAATGTTGTTATGGCTGAAATGGTCCAAGTACCGACTGCTGATGTGACACAAGTGCCGACTGTTGCTGTGGCATGAGTGCCAATGCCGGCCAATGTACCTGTCTAGGTCTCCCATAGGGAAAAACCTGAGAAGTTTAGCGTGCAGAACTTCAAGATGTGACAACAGAAAATTATCTACTTGACCACTTTGAATCTTGCAAGATTCTTGAACGAAGAAGCTCCAAATCTTAAAAAAGATGAGCAAGATCACCAAGTCATCGTCGCTGTGGATTTTTGAAAAAGTGTTGATTACCTATGTAGGAACTACATAATGAATGGATTAACCGATTCTTTGTATAACATTTATATTGACAAAAGAATAACCAAAGAACTTGGGTAATCTCTAGACCATAAATATAAAACTAAGGAGGTCAGCGGCAAGAAATTCATTATGGGCCGCTTCCTAAATTAAAACATAGTGGATTCCAAAATAGTGATAAGTCAAGTTCAAGGAATTCAGCTGATCTTGCATGAAATACATGCTGAAGGTATGAATTTAAGTGAAAGTTTTCAAGTTGCTTGTATTATTGGAAATTGCTAGCAGGTTGGAAAGACTTCAAAAGTTACCTGAAGCATAAGCGAAAGGAAATGGGCATTGAGGATCTGATTGTTAGGTTTCGCTTTGAAGAAGACAACAGAGGATCTAAAAAGGTTGGGGGCAACCGTCATGCGGCCAAACCAAATGTGGTGGAACATAGTCAACATTCCAAGAAGTACAACAACAAAGACAAGGGGTCCAAGTTGAGGCCTAAGGGAGGAATCTCCAAGAAGCTGAAGTTTCAAGACAAGTGCTTCGACTGTGGCGAGTTATGTCACAAGTCTAATGATTGCAAACTACCCAAAAGAACAGGAACACAGAAGCAAATATACTTGAAGACATTGCTCAAGATGATTTTGATATTAACCTCTCAGCTGTGGTCTCGTAGGTGAACTTGATGGGTTCAAACTCCAAAGAATGGTGGATTGACACTGGAGCTACCCGTCACGTCTGCTCCAACAGAAGTATGTTATCCACTTTCGAACCATTAGAAAATGTGGAAAATATGTTTATGGAAAATTCGGCTACTTCAGAAATCAAGGGACAAGGCAAGGTGATCTTGAAGATGATTTCTGAGAAAGAACTGACTCTGAACAATGTTGCATATGTTTCTAAAATCTGTAAGAACATGGTATCTGGTTCTCTGCTCAATAATCATGGATTTCGCTTTGTGATTGAGTCAAACAAGTTTGTTTTGTCGAAGAGTGGAATGTATGTTGGTAGAGGATACATGAGTGGTGGAATGTTCAAAACTCAACGTAATGATCATGGTCAAGAATATCAATAAAGGTAGCTCTTCTACTTATATGCTTGAGTATTCTAATTGATGACATGGTAGACTAGGACATGTTAATTATGATACTTTGCGTAGACTAATTAACTTGAATCATATACCAACATTTCAAATTGATTCCAAACATAAGTGTGAAACTTGTGTTGAGGCAAAACTAACAAGATCTTCATTTAAAAGTGTTGAAAGAAACACTGAACCCCTTATTTAATTCACAGTGATATTTGTGATTTAAAAATGATACAAACAAAAGGTGGTAGTAAGTATTTTATTACCTTTGATAATGATATATGTGTATTTACTTAAAAGCAAGGACGAAGCTATAGAGAAATTTATTCTCTATAAAAATGAAGTTGAAATCAACTCAACAAGAAAATTAAGGTACTAAGAAGTGATCGGGGTGGAGAGTATGAATAGCCATTTGCTGACACTTGTGCTAAACATGAGATTATACATGAAACTACAACACCTTATTCTCCCCAGTCTAATGATGTTGTTGAGCAAAAGAATCGTACATTGAAGGAAATATGAATGCAGTGTTAATAAGTTCTGGTTTGCCACCAAATTTGTGGGGAGAAGCTATTCTTTCAGCTAATTACCTTTTGAATAAGGTACCCAAAAAGAAAGAAGAGAAAATTCCATTTGAACTATGGAAAGGAAGAAAGTCATCCTACAATTACTTAAGAATATATGTATGTCTTGTCGAGGTGGCAGTACCTCCACCTAAGAAACTGAAAATAAGAAAAAAAATGGTCGATTGTGTTTTCATTGGCTATGCACATAATAGTAGTGTTTATCGGTTCTTGTTATACAAATCCAATATTCCTGATATACCAAAGAATACGATAATGGAGTCTAGAAATGCATCATTCTTTGAAGATGTATTTCCATGTAAATCTAAGGAAGAACCAAGTTCTTCCAAACGAACACATGAGACTATCAATGAAGATAGTGAAAACCAAGATGAAGAAGTTGCGGAGGAACCTAGACGTAGTAAAAGAATAAGAACGAATTTTTTTTTAGTCCAAATTTCTTGACTTTTATGCTTGATGGTGAACTTCAAACTTTCAAAGAAGCGGTGAGCTCTAGTGATGGTCCTTTGTGGAAAGAAGTCATTAAGAGTGAAATTGATTCAATCTTACAAAATCATACTTGGTAACTAGTAGGTCTTCCACCAGGCAGTGAACCATTAGGTTCCAAGTGAATTTTCAAGAGAAAAATGAAAGCTGATGGATCAATTGATAAATACAAGGCAAGGCTTGTAATTAAAGATTATAGACAAAAAGAAGGTCTGGATTACTTTGATACATATTCGCCTGTAACGAGAATAAATTCTATTAGGATGGTACTTGCAATAGCAGCTTTGTGAAATCTTGAAGTACATCAAATGGATGTGAAAACAAGTTTTCTTAAAGGAGATTTAGATGAAGAAATCAATATAGAGCAACCTGAAGATTTTTCAGCTCTATAACAAGAAAAGAAAGTATGTAAACTAGCGAAATCATTACATGGCTTGAAACAAGCTTCAAAGCAGTGACATGAGAAATTTGACAATGTCATGATGACAAATGATTTCAAAATCAATGAATGTGATAAATGTGTGTATGTCAGAGACACTGAAAGTGGATATGTCATAATATGTTTATATGTAAATGACATGCTTATTTTTTGAAGTAATGATAAGATGGTTAAATCTATTAAAAATATGTTGAACTCAATATTTGACATGAAAGACATGAGACTTGCTGATGTTATATTTGGGATTAAGATCACAAGAACGTCAGATGAGTTTGTTTTAAGCCAGACACATTATATAGACAATATTCTTGAAAATTTTGTCAGAATTTTAATAAACCTAACTTTACACTTATCCAAGAATAAAGGAGAGAGTATTTCTCAAGTAAAATACTCTAGAATCATAGGCAGTCTAATGTACTTGATGAGTTGTATAAGACCAAATATAGCCTATGCAGTTAGAAAACTAAGATATGAATAATTATGGAACCGAGCATTGGCAAGCAGTTACAAAAGTACTGAGCAATTGCGTTTTACTCGTAATTATGGACTACATTATACAAGATATACGACTGTACTTGAAGGATACAATGATGCAAACTGGATATCTAGTAATGATTCAAAATTCACAAGTGGTTATGTGTTTACAATGGGTAGTGCAGCAGTTTCGTGGAAATCATCGAAACAAACAGTGATCGTTAAATCCACGATGAAATCTGAATTTATCGCACTGGACAAATGTGGGAAAAAGGCTGAATGGTTACGCCACTTCTTTGAGGATATTCCAAGGTGGTCAAAGCCTGTGTATCCAATTTGCATGATAGTCAATCTGCAATTTGTAGAGCACAGAGCAATATATATAATGGTAAATTTAAACATATTTGTTGAAGACATAATACTATTCGACAACTACTCTCTACTAGGATTATCTCTGTGGACTATGTAAAGTCAAAGGATAATATTATGGATTTGCTAACCAAAGGGTTACACAGAGAGTTAGTTGATAAGTCATTCAGGGGAATGAGACTAAAGTCTATGAAAGCATAAGTCGATACAATGGACACGCAACCTAGTTGACTGGAGATCCCAAGATTTAGGTTCAAAGAGACAACTAAATTGTAAAGACCATGTTGGATCCCTGTGAAAATTTCCCCATGTCCATTCATATGATGAAACAGTGATGCCCGTAAGGTAAGAGATTAAGCTGGAATTTTAATGATTCTTATACATAAAAAATTCGAGCAGAGTAATGCAAGTTACTCTTAATTAAGAAATCACCTATGTAAGAGGAAAGAAGGGTCGCTTCCAAGGAAATAGTTTAGGGAAACATTCCTGTTAAGCTCTTGCAGAACCAGACGTATGTTCATGGCCAAAATGAACATAACAATGAGAACTGGAATGCGTTAGGAAGATTTCTGTATGAGATGTCATCGTTTACACAAATGAAAAAAAATAGTTCAAGGATACTGCGTATACTTTTTAATTAGTAAAGTAAACATACTTTCATAAAGGGAGGTTCAAAGGGTAACACTTACCTATCCTGTGTCATTCATGTGTCGTGTCAGCCTGTCATTTTTGTGGTCGTCAATTTCTCATTCATGTGGGGAAAGTTGGAAAATTAGTGTTTTAACACCATTTTACGAAATAGTTTTGAAGTAGTTTTTTGAGTAAGAACCATTATGAATTAGTGATATATCTTTATGGATTTGTGTTCTCCTTCGTGAGTACATCAAAATGATATATTCACTTGCTCAAAACGGTTATGGGGTGAATGAGAAATTGTCTCCCAAAGTGAGACACTTGTTATCTGAAAATGGGTTGAGGGACTTTAGTCCTATATCAGAAAAATCATACAAATTAGAAGGGTATATATAATAAACCCTTTCTTGGCATTGTAAGAAAGCAAGCTAAAGGCTCTCTCTTGCGCATGTACGGAGGTGCAAATCTCAGACCGGATTACATGTGACTTGTGTGCGCCCGCACGTCCTACAGACTCGAATACCGACCCAACTGAACCCCATCCTGTGCAGGGATTTTTTTGCACCAGTTTTGATTTTTCTGATCTGTAACGACCGAAATAAATGCGAAAACAGTTTTTTCAGCCTTTCTGTTGCACTGAATGGCACATTTTTAAAAAAAACCGACGTAAGAGTTTTGTATGTCGTTTCTTATCAGCATTCATTCAACCGTAACGATTTTGCATGCTGTTTCTTCTCAAAATTCACTCACCTATCTCTTCTTTCCCATTTAAATTGAGGCCTCCACCTTCTTATTTCACACACCAGAAATTTTCTTTTTCCCTGTCTTACTCTGTTCTTCTTTTCGGTTCTGTCGGTGATAGAGTTTCAACGCATCAATTAGTTCGGGAGTGTAGCATTGTGTCGTCGTTGACACTCGACGACTGTTTCATCCTGGGAGACAGATGTCACTATGTTCCTCCAGAACCGATGAGGCGGTGAATCTATTTTAAGGACTCTGTGTGATACACATGACTCGGTTAATACTCTGTTCGGTTTCAATTCTTCTTCCTTTATTTACTTTACATTTGTTACGGTTTTTTATTTGTACGAATTTTTGAAAATCTCTCTATGCTTTTGTGCCACTCGATCAAAAGAGTTTCTTACAAAATTTACAATACAACATACATGACACAATTTCATTCCAAAAGAAAATACAAGAGGGAGATGACCACCCACTTAGTAGTGAAGAAAAATGCTAGCACTAGAGATTGAACACCAAGCTTTTGTTTCTTGCTCCTGCTAGCTCCTTGCTTTGTTTCCAAGCCTTCAACTTGAACACAAGAGTCTCTTTATTCTCTCATATCAGCAAGTAAAATGAAGTGGGGAGTTTTTTTTTTAGTGGAAGAGAAGAGTTTAGCGTGGATTAATAAGTTGCAAATGAGTTAAGGAGTTGGCTTTGCATGCCATCATATATGGCCGACCATATGCATGGGGGAGAGAAGGGGGAGGTGGTTTGTGGGGGTGGTATTGAGTGTGAGGGTGAGTATGAGTGTGAGAGTGGTTTGTGGTGCTTAGTGTTTCCAACCCACTAAAATGCTCCCCCCCTGAAAGTCAACTTCCTTTTCCCCCTACCACAAGAAAACCGGCCATCGTCTTCTCCTTCTCATTTCGTTTGATGTTGCATCAAGGGATTAGTTGTGTAATGTACAAGTCATGTTATATAGTATAGTTGTAGTGTACAAGTATGTGTCATACTAGTGTATACATGCACATGAACAGTATGGTTAGCCATGGTGTGTGTTAGGTTTAGCTAGAACCAAGCCAACCAATATGTGTTGGGTCACAACACACATAACTAAATTAGTTGTCTCATACAAAGTTAAGCACAAATTGTAGCAAAACTTATAATCAATCAAGATAAATATTTACTAGCACGTGCAATCACACTCATGTATAAAATATTTTATACAAAATAGTTGTTAATTATTTTACGGATATTACATTACTCCCTCTTTAGAATAGTTATATCCCAAGAGCTACACTTAGTGGGGAGAAAAATACATGAATTACACAAACAACTCAGGAAACAGGTTCTTCATCCGGCTTTCTTGCTCCTAGGTGGCTTCTTCCACGAACTGGTACCTCCAGAGTACTTTGACCATCAGAATCACTTTATTCCTCAGCACTTTCTCCTAGCGATCCATTATCTTCACCGGTTGTTCTTTGTAGCAAAGATTCACCTGCATATCCTCTGGGATCTCGGGTAGTTGGTGATTCGACTCCGGCACGTACTTTCTCAGCATCAAGACATGGAATATGTTGTGCACTTGTGCTAGTTCCGTCGATAACTCCAACTTGTACACCGTCTTGCCGATCTTCTTCAGAATTCTGTACGACCCAATATACCTCGGGGCCCGCTTGCCACCTCTCCCAAATATGATCACACCCTTGGTAGGAGTGACCTTCAACAATACCGAATCTCCCTCTTCAAACCCCACTTCTCTTCTGTCAGGTGTCGGCATAACTTTTCTGTCTGCTTTGTGCTGTTAGTAGCATTTTCTGGATCAGCTCAATCTTCTGAGAGGTCTACTGCACGATTTCTGGCCCGAACATCTGCCTCTCTCCTACCAGCACACGGGCGTTTTACACTTCCTTCCATAGAGGGCTTCATACAGAACCATATCAATACTAGCCTGGTAACTATTGTTATAGGCAAATTCTACCACTACTAAGTACTTCTCCCAGCTCCCTCCGAAATCCATTATGCATGCCCTCAACATATCTTATAGAATTCGATTCATCCTCTCAGTTTGTCCATCAGTCGAGGGGTGAAAAGCTGTATTGAAATTTGACCTTGTTCCCAAAGCTTCCTGCAAACACTTCTAAAACCACGAAGTGAATCTTGCATCCCTATCGAAGACTATTGATACTAGCACTCCATGTAGCTTCATTATTCCTTCGATGTAAACTTCTGCCAACTTTTGCAGTGACTAGATCATCTTTACAGGTAGAAAATGTGTTGATTTGTTCAGTCAGTCCACTACAACCCAAATCGAATCATTACGCGTAGGACTCCTGGGTAACCCCGTGATGAAGTCCATACTGATATTCTCTAACTTCCACTCTGGAATCGGTAACGGCTGTAGAAATCCTCCAGGTTTCTGGTTCTCTGCTTTGATCTTCTGACATGTGAGACATTTGGCCATAAACTCGACTATGTCCCGCTCCATTCCTGCCCACCTGTACTACAGCTTCACGCCTCAATACATCTTCGCACTTTCGGGTGAACTGCAAGTAGTGTAGTATGAGCCTCCTTCATGATTTCTTCCCTCAAACCATCCACCTTCGACACGCACAATTTGTTTCTGAACCATTGCAGTCCTTCCTTTATATTGAACTCAGAGAGTTTCCCTACATTCACTTGCTCTTTAAGTGCTTGAATCTCTGCATTTCCTTCCTGACTCTTCTTAACTCGCTCCTTCAGACTTGGTTGTAGCTCCATCCGTGCTAAGATTGCATCCAAACCTTGAGTAAGCACTTCAATACCAACCTGCTTTATGTAACTCCCATTCCTGAAAATACATATTTCCTGAATATTTCTGTATTTCGATTATTTATATTTGAGCCCAAATCAAATGTATTATTATTATTTAGATTATTTTAATGAATTTGTTCAAACCTAATTCCTATTTTGTTGTACAATCTTATTATTATTATTATTATTGTTATTATCATTATTAATATTAATATTGTTATTGTTGTTATTATTATTATTAGTAGTATCATTATTTTATTGTTATTATTATTATCATTATTATTATTGCTATTATTATTTCTTTTGATTGTATACTAAAAATCCATCTTTTGTTATTTTGAAAGCCTACAGATTTTAATCCATATATTATTATTATTTATTATTTTGAAGTACAAACCAAGTATATTATTAATATATGATTATTCTAATTATTGTGAAAAGCTAAATCTTAATCTAATTGTATTTTTCCAATTAATTCTATTTTCTACTGAACCCTGTAAAAATCATGTTGTACAACCTATTTGAATATTTTGTGTATTGAGTACTCTAATTTAATCTATTATTATCCTAATTGTTTACCCTATTTATCTAAACCCAAATCCAAACTCATTAATTGATTTATTATCCAAACCCTATAACCTTTTTCATATTGGATTCCAAACCCTAAGCCCAATAACCCAACATCCTATTCAACCCTATAAATACTACCCTAACTTAACCCTAACCCCTAAATCACTGTGCTAACCCCCTTCTTCTCTCCCTGCCGCTCTCATCTATCACCCTCATCCTTTGTTTTTCGTTTTGAACCCAACCCGACCGCTCACCTTCTCGTCCTCTGTCACTCTGACTGCCCGCATCCCTTATCATCCTCGCCTTCATCCCCGATCCTCCACCTTGTCCTCTCCTCCATCCACCGCCTTCCACCGTTGCCTCCATCCTGTCGTCAGCCTCGCCCGCCATTGCTACCACCATCGAAGCTCCACCCACTGCCCCTCACTGCTTGACCACCCCAGCACCACCACTTGCACCAATGACTGAGTGCGCCTGCCATTGCTGCTCGAGTCCCCTGAGAACCTTGACCTGCCGTCTTCCTCCATTGCCGGAACCCATCCACCTCGTTGTCTTGTCTTCACCCTCACCCCTCTCCCTCATCGACTCCACCCACGTTGAGCACCCCCGTCGACTGTCTCCACCTCCCGCCATGGCCTGATCTCCTCTTCCTCTGTTTTCTTACAAAATAGAGCAGCCGTCAAAACCCCTCTTCTCCTCATCGTTGCCAGCAGATCCTCGACCACTTTGCAGTCTACCATGTGCCATTGTTGCCACCGATCACCACTCCTTGCCGTTCAGTCTGCCGTAGCGCCAGAGTCATCGCCATTGCCATTGCTGGGTTTGCTGTCATCGCCTTGCTGTGTGCTGTATGGAGGAAATGCTTGTTTGCTGTTTGCCAAAGCTGTTTGCTGTTTTGCCAAGGCTGTTGGCTGTTTTGCTAAGCTATTGGCTGTGCGATTGTTGCTGTGCTCTTGTCGCAACTATTTTTGGTCTCTTGCTGTTGTATGCTATCTGTGCTACTATGCTGCACGTGTTGCGTGTGTCGCCTGTGCAGTTGTTGTTGCCGTCTCGCTGTGTATCGTGTTGGAGTTTATGCTGTGTGATGCTTTGCACGCGTTTGCACATGTGTTGGTTGTACGTGAGTTGCACGTGTTGCCGTCGGGACGCTCGTTCCGTTATTCTCATTACTATCGGAATCAGCGTCATCTCGTAAGGCAAGTACCTTGTACATTTTTATTGTTCCGTACAAGCTTTTATTTGACCTCTCGCAAGTAGTAATTTTACTTGATTATCGTGTTTTGGAAACTCGTCCATATTCATTAAAAATGTCTTTTCAAATTCAGTTGTTTGAACTATCGTATTATTCATGCTTTGCAATCCTTCATCAATGGTCATATATTGAATCGAATCAATCTATTTGCCTCTATGGTTCGATGCCCATCAAAAGATCATTCATGTGCATATTTCTGCTCTGCTGCATGTTTTGACTTGTAGCCTGATTTTGATCCAGTTACATTCTGAATCTGTTAGAACTTTCTAAATAAGAGTTGTAACCCTCTATTTTTAGTTTCCAGAACTTTTGATGGATCTGGAATCCGATCTGTAGATTGCAAGATATGCTGTTTTTAGTGCTGTGATGTTTTCAATTCCAGATTTCTATCTTGAAGTATATTTCCTTGATTAACTAATTTGAATACCATGCTAAGAATATAATTAAGACCTAATATTTTCCAGTATGTTACTAAACATGATTTTGAATTGATTTATGAATTTATAAGTTTTTTCAATGAATTTATAATTAATTTTTATACACATGAATTTGACATTCACATGCTGCCTGAACACGAAATCTGTAAAGAATAAGAATTTGAACCTAATTTCTGTGATTTTTATATATCGTGTGTATATGAGCTGGAACTGGCAAAGAGTCTAGTTTCTAGAACTTCTGACAAATCCAAATTTTCTTTTCTGTAGCAGCGGGAATTTCAGTTTTGGTGCAGCAACGTTCTGTTGTCCAGAATTTGAGTTCTTGTTGTTTCGATGTTTATAATGTTGTTTATGATACCCGAACATGTTTTTCGTCCTATCTGAACCTATTTTATGTCCCTTTCATGTTAACCTGTTCCTGGTTGTGCACATTCTGATTGTGCACATTCATGTCTGTGTTGGTAAAAAGAATAAATAATCAAGCCGGGGTTAAGGGAAAGATTCAGTAGTAGACAATATAGGTAAGTGTACTCGGCGGGGGGCTCGTGTTTCCCATCTATTATTTGTTTATTTATTTATTTATATGATTCTTGATTGCATCCTTCCCTATAGGAAGGTATACTCGAGAGGGGGACCCACAGGTCTCGTCTGTTTGCATGAATACTTGATTACATGGTTCGTGTGTCTGTTTATCTGTTTATATGATTCCTGGCTGCATTCTTCCCTATAGGAAGGTGTGCTTGAAAGGGGGGCCCGTAGGTCCCATCTGTTTGTATGGATTCATGATTACATGATTCATGTGTCTGTTTATTTGTTTATATGATGCCTGAGTACATGGCCCTATAGAATCCACCACTAGTGTCTAAACGTAACCTGACTGTATGCATCAAACATGTGGTATATATATATGGAATGCATGATTGCTGCATTAGTTAGGATTAAATAAAAGACTTAAGAATAATATGTTTCACCTGCACATTCCTGTTACTTGTTACTTGTTATTTGTTACCTGTTACCTGTTACATGTTTCCTGTTATCAGTTTACTTGTTATCTGACCATGTTTACTTGCTTCTCAATTACTTGACTATGTTTTTCCTGTTGCATCCCTTTCACGCTATGTTTTGTACTCTTGATTCTTGGTTCATGTTCTGCATTCTATTTGCCTTGCTCCTGTACCCCTTTTGCTTGTACTACTTGCGGCCCGTAACTTGCACTAACGAGCAGATTATTTTCCTGTTCCTCTGTTTCTTTCAATGATAAATGCACAGGTTTTGGAGACGAGCTACCTGCAGGAGTGAGTGACCAGTTGTTTTAAGCTTTGGCTGGGATCTTTTTATGCTTTAGTTTATTCTTGTATTGAGTTTATTATCTTCTCTTGTTGCTACTTGAAACTTTGTATTGGGCATGTTGTCCCAGAACTTTATTATCGTTTCCATATCTTGTTTTTATTTGAGGATTATGTATTTAATTTCAAATACATCTGTTGATTATGAAATTTGTTTCATGCATGCGTGGTTGTATATTTTTTTTGTATATTTCTGTTTACTGTTGAGTTGATCCTTACAGCTTATGGATGATGAAAATCATTCACTGGGCTTTGTCACGTACTCGTATTCCGTATTATTTTGGGAAGCGGGTCGTGACACTTTATCTCGTCCTTTAGCTCCTTCGTGGTCACAATCAATGTGGCTATACTCCTCTTCCTACTAAGCGCATCTGCCACCTACCACCACATTGGCCTTCCCAGGGTGATATATGATTTCCGGCCTAATGTACTCCAATACTTTCAGCCATAGCCTCTGCCGTAGAATCAAATATTTCTGTTAATATATATATTTCAGGCTTTTGTGGTCGGTATACATCTCCACCTTTGCTCCGTAGACGTAATTTTGCCACATCTTCAATGCAAAAATTATTACAGCCAACTTCAAATCATGGTTGGGGTAGTTCTTCTCATGTGGCCGGAGTTGCATTGACCCGTAGGCTATAATTTTCCCTTCTTGCATCAAGACACATCCAAATCCCTAGTGCGAAGCATCACTGTTGATCACATATCCCTTGTCTGCTTGATGTAAGACCAATATCGGTGCTGAAATCAACTGACTCTTCAACTCTTGAAAACTTTCCTCACACTTCCCAGCCCACTCAAAGTTCTTATTCTTCTTGGTCAATATTGTGAGCGGAACTGCTATCTTGGCATAATGCATGCTAATAGAAGATATGCATTTTAATGGAATGTTCGACAAATGAAAGCAAGAATGCAATTTTTTGGACAACTTTGAGGGAAAAGAACATGTGTCTAGAGTTCACATAGATACATGAAGGGGATATAGTGTCCAAGCTATATTTGTACCTGTCATGATAATAGTGACAGTCCTGTCTCATTTTACAAAGATATAAAAGCTCTAATTTTATATTGAATAATCAAAACAAATATAACTCGAAATCCAGAACTTGTATTGCTTTCAAAAAAATTGCCCAAAAAAAGGTAACGCTTATCTTATGTTCCAAATTCTTAATGTCCCTTGTAATATTTGACAAGACAACCATTAACCAACACATTAAAACGCCCACAATATCCGCTTACACCACCCGTTCGCCCTACAATATTTATGTGCTAAAAAATATCGAGACCACAATTATTGTTGCAATACAACTGTAAAGTTTGTAGAGTTCAAATCACACTTACATTAAGTTTTTAAAAAATAAAAAATAAAATTAAAAATTGTCGTTCTACATTATTTTATTAATAAAAAGTTCTACAATATTTTATTAATAAAAAATTAGTGAACCAGAAATGGATAAAGAAGTTTAGAGCATCCACAGTCGTTTTCTATAATTCTCATTTTCTCAAATTTTAGCAAACGAATAGAAAAGGAACGCTGCAGTCATTTCTCATATTCTCATATTTTGGCAAACTTTCTATTTCCATTTCTCAAATATGAGAAACGAACTGAGCTTTCTCAAATTATAAAGGACTTTGGCAAACTTTCTATTTCCATTTCTCAAATATGAGAAACGAACTGAGCTTTCTCAAATTATAAAGGACGGGGTATGATACCCCGTCTCTTCGATATAATAATTTTTTAATCGTATCAGACGGACGATCATATACCGTCTCTCCTATTTTCTTAATTTTTTTTTTTTAAAAGGTCGGACGGGGAATGATACCCCGGACGGGGTATCAAACCCCGTCTCTCCCTTTTTTTTGTTTTTTTTTTTTAATAAAACGAACGGCCAGGATTGAGCGATAGGAAAAAAAATAAAATTATGGTGGGATGGGGACACATACCCCGGACGGGGTATGATACCCCGTCCATGAAAGAAGCAGCCATTTAATGCTGTGCAGGGATTAATTTAGGAGTAGTTAGTATATTAATTAGGTTTAGTTAGTATATTAATTAGGTTTAGTTATTTTTATATTATTTAATTTAGTTAATTAATATAGTTTAATAGTTAATAAGTAATTAACTTTTTTTAATTTATTTGAAACGATCGGACGGTATATCATATACCGTCTCTCTAAAAAATAGAAAAAATATAGCAAACGACGACTGCAGTGAACGATCGTATTTGCTATTACTGTAGCTGCCATATTATAGCAAATGAGAAAAACGACTGTGGATGCTCTATTTTAGAAGCACAACAAGAGATATGACATATATCCCCCTGTATAATCCGAATAAGCAATGTACATGCAGACACGAAATATCAATTGTGCACTAATATTAAACTGAAATGCGCATACAAGAACCAACAAAGATCTAACCCTTGCATTAACTTACACCTATCCTGAAAGGTTAAAAACAAACTAGTATTATACACGTGCTGTGCACATGGGGAAAAATTAGGAGGAATGAAAAGGAAAAAAAAAAATTACCTACACGTGCGTTGCACGGATTAGGTTAAGGACAAAGGCCTTCTCCCATTATAGTAGTAGAGATGAATTAAGTGGGGTTGGATCCAGACCCGACCCGTTACAACTCCTTGCCCGGCACCAACCTTATCATCGTCATCTTATCTCACCTTTTTTTTTGTGAGAAATCTTATCTCACCTTTCCTCTTCCCTCCAAAACCAGAACCCCAGACTCAAACCCTAGCTCTAATGGCGACTCTAAACCTAGTAACCTCCTTCAAATCCCTCTCCCTCTCCACCTCTTCATCCTCCTCTCCTTACCTCAACGGCGACCTTGGTCCCATCCGAATCGGCCAACAACCGACCTCCCTTTCATTCCCTCTCCCAATTCCGCTCACTATCGAGTCGGCGCACAAGAAAGGAGCGGGTAGCACCAAGAACGGCCGAGACTCGAGGGGGAAGAGGCTTGGTGTCAAGATTTATGGCGATCAGGTTGCTCAACCTGGAGCTATTATAGTTAGGCAACGTGGGACTAAGGTATAAAGAAGAAAAATCCCTCCTTTTTTGATTCCCTAGTTGATTAGAATTGCATTGGAATGATTAGCTGATTACTTAGGAGTGTGCAGAATGGATATACTCTCATTGTTAAATGACCATTTAAATTAGAAATTTGTGTTGTTGGATGTGAGTTAAATCATAAAGTTGTAAACTTTTACGAAATTTTACGAAGTTTTGATGACCAAGAGAATAAATTCTGGTCATTGGGTGGATAGGTAATGATATGGGTACAAATAGTGCCAAATTGGGACTATTCAAATCGGACGCGAATCTTAAAGCTCTTAGGGGTATAATGGTAAATTTTACCAGAAACAGATCTGTAAAAGGGAGTTGGGTCTCTTTCAAGCCTAGCTATCCAAAATAGATTTGTCAAACTGGGTTGTCATAACAGCACCTAACATGAATGAGTTCATGATTATCAAAAATATCATTTTAAACTCATAATTATCTATAAGAGACGGTTTAAAAATTATATATCTCTATAAGAGAAGGGTCCTAACTTTATCTCCACAACCATTTCTATCTTTTCATGAAGCAGAAAGTCAACTAACTCTATCTATTTATCAAGAGAAGGGTAACTAACCCTATCTCTTCATGAAGAAGAGAATAACTAATTCTATCAAAACATTGGGAAGTAGAGATAAATCAATATTGAAATTGGTCCCCAAAGCGACTATAAATACTCTATGACCTCCACATAATTAAGGTAATCAGTATTTTGCCACTAAAAAATTTGATATATTTTTGAGTTCTGACTTGAACATCGGAGGGTCTGTCGCCGGGGCCAACCCCGGTATCTCATTCTTTTGCAGGTCAATTGGAGCGATCGTCACCGTACAAATAAGATCCAACTGTTCAAACGAGTCAGATTCAGGAATCAAGATCAGTTGAAAATAGTCAATATCGGCGAAAACTGAAAGGCTAGTTTTTTTATTATTTCTGAAAGAATTCACATTATCTATTTGTCCCCACACAGAAAATAACAGCAACAGATTGACGTCGTATGTGGGAACAGAAAAGGAATTCGACCAAAATTTGCTGGTAAAAACTATTTTTAGCCATGCCTCTAAAGGAAAAAGGGAAGGCGGTGGCCTCAAGCCGACTAGCCAACCCTCTTCCTCCAACTCATGGGGACGTCCCTCCTACCTTTCAGTAGGATCACCCCCCTCAACCGGATCAACATATTTAGTCGGAATAGCCCCCTCAACACCTCCCGCCAAAGAGACTATGCTGGGGGGTGGGCGGGCTCCCGAAGAAGTCAGCGTATTGGTGAGAACATGTGGTCGGTCTACACCTCCAAGAGTTCATACTCATTGTTCATAGAGTTGCTCTTGCCACTTGCCACTTGCCACTTGCCACTTGCCACTTGCCACTTGCCACTTGCCACCGAGCAAGAGCAAGTGCACTCCTCGCCATTCGATTGCTCCCAAAACTTGTCGTCAACATGTTAGGAGTTCATACTCCTGGTGCATAGAGTCGCTCGTGCCACTTGCCACCAAACAAGGCCATGGCACGCCTCGCCATTCGGTCTGCTCCCAAAACAACCCATGGAAAAGTGCGGAGTCCATACTCGTCAGTGTTCTAAAAGTGGCTAGGCGGTAGTCGGGCGGCCGATGGGGGTCTAGCGCCTAGGCCTTGTAAGCGGGGCCTAAGCGGCTAGGCGCTAGGTATCTTTTATTTATTTATTTATTTATTTTAGTTTCGTTTATTGTTGCCCCAATTTATCGTTTGGTTTTTGTTTTGTTGTTCCATCATGTATTATCGTGCTCCTCATTCTTACTCTTGATTTTTCTCCTTTCTATTGCAAGATGAGCTTTAGATAGTTAAAAAAGGCACAATTGTATCAAGGTGTTGGTTTTGGTAACAGATTTTGGTAGAGCAATTATTTGTCAGGATAAGGTATTGCTTTCCTTCAGAATTTTTAATGTCTTAATTAGATGTATTGGAAAAATAAACTATTATACTAGTTCTAGTCTGTCTCTTTTGAAATATGGATTGACTTATCAATTCATAATCAAAAGCATTGGTAGATTTGATATCTTGGAGGTTAACAGTGTTGTACTAGTGGTTTTCAGTGAACTCCAACTTACAATTTGTAATGTTGGGTTGTGTGTTCTTCTATGAAAACAATTTTGGGAAAAAATAAAGAAGTCATCTCTTTCTAATCTGATGATTGTCTAAATATGTAGTAGCTATACAAGTAATTATATTTTTTGATATTGAAAGATTGTTGTTATCCCGTTTCATTGATAAGTTGATATAGGAAGAATAACACTAGATCTTCAAGATGAAAACAAACAACCAGACCACACCTACTACTACAAGTAAAAGACACCACCAAAGAACTATTACTAATACTACTACTAATATGAACCAAGTCTCTAACTCTTAGACCCGAAAATTATTTTTAAACGGGTCTGGATTGGGTCAGATTGGGTTAAGCTCTATTTTATGATCCGGGTCCGCTTAGGCCATCCAGATTCACCTAGGCCGTCCAGACCCGCCTAGACCTTCCTAGATCCACCTAGACCTGCACAATAGGCCAAATCGATTTTTTCAAACGCCTAGGGTTTAGGCGAGTCACCTGGGAACTGCCTAGCGCCTAGGCGGCCACGTAGACCGATTTTTAGAATAGTGATACTCATAGTTCATAGTCGCTCTTGTCACTTGCCACCAAGCAAGAGTAAGTGCATGCCTCGCCATTCGATTGCTCCCAAAACTTGTCAACCTGTTAGGAGTTCATACTCATGATTCTTAAGAGTCGCTGTAGCCATTTACTACCGAGCAAGGGTAAGGCATACCTCGCCATTCGATCTGTTCCCAAAACAACCTCCGGACAAGTGCTGATTTTCTACTCATGGTTCATAGAGTCGCTCTAGCCACTTGTCACCGAGTAAGTATGCGGGACATGCCTCTCCATTTGATTGTTCCCAAAACTTGTCAACTGTTCGGAGTCCATATTCATGGTTCTTAGGCCACTCTAGCCGCTTGCACCGAGCAAGGCCGGAGCACGCATCACCATTTGATCTGCTTCCAAAACAACCCATGGACAAGTGCTGAGTTCATACTCGTGGTTTATAGAGTTACTCTTGCCACTTGCTTCTGAGCAAGGACAAGTGCATGCCTCGTCATTTGATTGTTCTCAAAACTAGTCAACCTGTTCAGAGTACATATTCATGGTTTATAGAGTCGCTCTTGGCATTTGCAACCGAGCAAGGGTAAGTGCATGCCTCGCCATTCGATTGCTCCCAAAACTTGTCAATCTGTTCAGAGTCCATACTCGTGGTTCGTAGAGTCACTCTAGCCACCTACCACCAAGTAAGGGCAGAGCACCCCTCGCCATTCGATCTGCTCCCATATTCTCATATGATTATTTGACAGATATTTCGGTTGATCTAATTGGGGATTTTTGTCGTGCATGTTGGATGGATTGTACTTAATTTGATCTTCTATATTTCACAATTCATGGTCCTAGGCATAATAAAAAATAAAGTGCTATTAATCTAGGAAGCACGAATACTCTCCCGGGGATGCGTATCTCATACCGGATACGTATCCGGTGCGATACTCCCTGGATACTCGCCAAATACGTACCAGATACGTATCCCAACATTAAAAAAAAAAAAAGATCGGATACTCTGGGGATACTCTCGGATACATCAGAATACTCTTGGATACTGTTTGGATACGCGGAGGGGGAGGTGTATATATATATATTCTCTTCGTCTTCTCATTTCAAATCCTAATTTCATTTGATTAATAGATATTATTTTAATTCATTTGATTAAAAGACGTTGACAAAATGATCGATGTAGGATGTAGTTCTTACTATTATTTGGTTGATTGACTACTTGTATTATTGTACAAGTTATTTGCATGTTAATTTGCTTTAGTGTTTGAGCGTTAGATTTCTTTGAGATGATAGATATAGGACAGTAGGATGTAGTATTGAAGGGTCTTGGTTGGTTCATGGTTATGACTTATGAAGTTATGATAAATATAGTTAAGATATTAATTTTAGTGAATATGTTTAAAACTAGTCTATTTTTATTTAAACATTTTGGTCATGTAATATTGGTATGGTCTTGGTTGGTTCATGGTTATGACTTATGAAGTTATGATAGATATAGTTATGATATTAATTTTATTGAATTTGTCTAAAACTAGTCTATTTTTATTTGAAATTTTGGTCATGTAATATTGGTATTGGTATTGTTGGAAACTTGGAATGATCCATTAATATGTTTTGTCTGACATTGGCTTATATTAATTTTAATTACCACGTTCGTGTTTCTTATTTTTTTAATGTTCGTATCGAATTGAATATTTTAGTTTATTTATATATCTATAATATTAATTTTTTAAACTATTTTAATTTAGCGTATCCCAACGTACCCGTATTTTAGTTTTTGAGAAATCATCGTATCCGCGTACTGGATACGTACTGTACCGGATACACGTACTCGTAATTGTGCTTCATAGCTTTTAATATTCAATTCTGTTAGTTAACTTTCTAATATTTATTAGTCTGCTTCATCACAAATACAATTCTTTTCCTTGTTTGTTTTTTAGTATTCTTCTTTTTCAAATTTTCAAATTTTCAAATTTCTGGAATTTCAGTTCCATCCTGGGAAGAATGTTGGACTGGGCAAGGACCATACCATCTTCTCACTGATAGATGGTTTGGTAAAATTTGAGAAGTATGGACCTGACAGGAAAAAGGTTAACCTAAGATCATTATGCTCTCCAATTCCAACTCTGGACTTCTTTTTATTAAAAAAATCTCTGAATGCAACAGACTTTCTTTAGTTGACTGCTTATACTTACTCTAAGAATTCAACAGATTAGTGTTTACCCTCGGGTTGAGCAGCCAGAGAACCCCAACAGTTTCAAAGCAAGGAGAAGGGAGTACTTCCGTCTTCAGCGTGAGCGCAAGAAGGAAAGGAAGGAAGCTGTTTATCCTCCACAGCTAGTATTGGCTTCTGCAGAGGAGGTTTCAGATACCAATCCTGTTTGTTAATAATTTGCTGTTGTGAGATATTTTGTTCTGAATACTGTTCAATTTTCCTTAGTTCGTATTCTTGCTTTGAAATGTGTAAATCCAGAAAAAAAAACACTATTAATGAACAGGTTCCTCCTTTTCATATGGCTACTATTAAATTTATTGATCATGCCTTTTTCATTTTCTAAAAGCCGAACTATGCATCACTATACTCTGTTATGTCGCGCCATTCTTTTGTATTGTATGGTTCATTATGTCGCCATTCTTTTGTATTGTATGGTTCATTATGTCGTGCAAGATTATTTTTCTGCTGGGTTCAGATCATCGCTACATTTTCTGGGTCGTGTAAGATTGCATCTTTTTTGAATGAAAACTGAAGTGCCATATAATTTCTCTTCACTACCTTTTCGTTTTGTTATTACTTTCTTGATTGAATATTCAAATGCATAATACCTTGCAATCTGCACCCTTTTTATATTTACCACCTCAGTTGGTGTTATCAAGTTACATACATGCATATTGATCCAAAACCAAATAACCATGGTTTCAATATCAATTGCTGTTGAGCCTGGCCATATTGTATCAGGATTTTGCCTAGAGATATTATTGTTATGTGTGACTGCAGTAACAGTTACTTGGTATCAGTAAGGGTTACATTGAATCAGGACATTGCCCATTGATACACAGTTTAATAATTAACATTGATACTGAGTTTTTTGAACTGTGCTAATAAAACAGTCCATTTGGTAAGAACTTGAAAGCTCTTTAAAAATGCAAGTTACATACCAACATCTTCAAAATACTTCGAAATTTGTTCTAGATATTCAATCTAATGCTTACCCATCAGCATATATCCTACTGTATCTTGTTGCCAGGATCTACCATCTAGTACTGGTATTGTTTAGCAGTTAAAAGTATTCACAACTGTTTCAAACTCTTCTACGCCACATTACAAGAATATGTGAATTATGATGAGATACAAGACAACATACAATAAAACAAGAATATGTAAATAGATTGTTATTGTAAATTTTTTTGTTTCTAATACTGTTTTATTTTCTTTAGTTAATGTTCATGTGTAAATTAGAAGAAATTGCAATATCAATATGAGCATGTTTGTTCCTCCTTTCAATATTAATATTAGTTGCCCTATTGATTAATTTCATATAGCATGTTTGCTTAATGCTATTGTACCTTTCTTTCGAATAAAATATTGTGACTATATATTATTTTTTGTGTAGTCTGTAATAATTTTCCTCATTTTAACTGTGAGGGGAAAAAATCATGAAACCCCTTAACATTTGCATTTTTAATCCAGAAGTCCATATCGTTATTTTCTTGCACGTACACATCCTGTCCTGTTAACTTTCTTTCTTTATGTTAATTCTTAATTGAAAAAATGATCAATTTCCCCTTTTTTCTGATAAGGAAATCTCCTAATGTTTACATTTTAATCAAGAAAGCCCATAACGTTTGCACTCTTAATCGAGAAATCTCATGGGGTTAATGTAGAAGGGGATTTATGTGCAAAAAAATAATGTTAGGAGGTTTTTTGATTTTAAATACAAATGTTAGGCGGCTTCTTGATTTCCCCCCGGCTTTATATAGGCTTTTGTGTGTGTTGTGTTCGGTATCCCTTTTGAATGAAGAGACATCATTTTTATTCAGGAAATCCTGAAGGACCTGAACCCTAAATATCGGTCCAAGCGCATCAAATACTTTGTTATACTTTCTTTATACAGTCTTCAACGGTACCACAATGTACTCAAGAAAGAGGCTAATTTGACTAACAGAAGATGTTAAGATATACAATCTTGATTTGAATACAAGGAAATCCAGGATTGCCTTCTGGATTACCTGGTTTGATAATATATAAGTATAATTTTTTGAAAGATTCTTAAATTTTTATGGGAATCAAAATCATTTGTTGGGAATGATATACACTCCCCTTTAAAATGATGTGATTTGTGGATTTCTTTACATAAAAAATAACTGAGATTATCACGTTGCTACAACACTCTTTAGATTTTTGATAATCTTTCTGCCTTATCATATTGCCATTGTATGTTACCTCCAACATATTTGTTACTCTGCCTTTGTGAGATTTGTACATATTTATGTATAAAGAAGAACGTCCAATTAGAGACTGAACAAAATTAAATAAGTATAATATAAGTTTCAGTATAATGTATCAATTTTAACAATAGTACCCACCATTATTCATAAAAAAATTGAAGGGGACACCCTTTGTCTACTAAGTCATAAATAATATAATTTTCATTGATAATTATAATCCAGTATGCTTACGATCATATGTTTGTACTGCGTGCATTTCATTTTTGCATTTTGTTATTTTTTTTTTATCTACCTGGTTGAAATATATTAGAATTATAATGTGACTTTTTGAGTCATGTATTTGTTACTGCACTTAGCTTTTATAAGATATTTATCATTACTGGTTTTGCACATGTCACGCATATACATCGATTATTAAAGTAGATAATGGTTATATTGGTTTTTTAAAAATAAAGTCAAAATGGCATTTTCGGTAATGTCTACTATAGCGATTAATGAGAATAAATTAGTCTATACCAACACAGTAATAAAATATTTCCTGAAATGCAATGTCATGTACCAAACGCAGTATTGCAATATTCCTAAGAACCATGATTTCTATCATCACATTCCCGAGAATTTGCCCATTCTATGGAGTTCTCCGATCTATGTACCAAACACCCTCTAAGATTCATTTCATATGTTTCCCTTTGTCAACAAATAGACTGGTTGACTGTGAGAAATGTGATGTAATTCCATTTCACTGCTCTTAATCTCTATTAATTTGCCAGCAAGTATCTTGCTCCAATGCTTGTAATTGCGTGCACATATGGCCATACACATGTGCATCTCTTCGATGTATACCACCACTGTTGGGTGGTATCGAAGAACACAAAGATATGAATTCTGTTAAAGTATAATTTGTATATTTTATTTCCGAACAGATTTCCCAAATCTCCCATCACATTAATCTTCTCAATCAACTGTACCCCTTCTCCAAGATTTAATGTATATATATTGATAGACAGTGGAGAAAAATATGAATAAGAAATATTATTTTTCCAGATCTGATTTCAATATGGTATCAGAACCTAAAAAATCCTAGGTGAAGAAGAAGGAGATCTTGATCACTCTTCTTCCTGATCTCAAAAACCCTGATCCCAATCTTGTTGAAATTCCCCATTGTCGAACCCAATCCCGTTGTCGACCCTGATCATCGTCATTGTCTTCCCGGCGACCCTGATCATCGTCATCGTCTTTCCCGTCGTCGACCTCGATTCTCCACTGTACGTCGTCGACCTTGATCCCGTCGTCGACCCTGATCCCATCGTCATCATTCCCTGGCCGCCGTCACTACTCGCAGTCGCACCGTCAGCCACTACCACCCAACCCGGTGGTAGCCGCCATCGTCGTCCCCGTTGCCGTCAGCTTCTTCTACTTAGATCTATTCAGATCCAGATGTATTCTTCTACTCTTCGCTGCATCTGATCCAGATCCGACTATTCAGATCTATTCAGATCGTCGCATCCGTCGGAGAACTTTGCTGTTGATCTAGATCTATTCAGATCTGACTTTGATTGAAGAATCTATTGATTTGCTGTTCATACTGTTTGCTGGTGGTTGGTGTTTGCTATTTGCTAGTGTTTGATGTTTGCTGGTGGTTGCCTCATCTACTGTTGGTGTTTGCTGTTTTGATTGGATATTGTTGGTGCTTGCTATTTGGCTCCATTAGTGTTTGGTGTGGTACTGTACTACTTGTTGTGTTGATGTTAGTAGTGCTTATTGTATTTGGCACTACTAGAAGGATCCGAGGGGGAGAAGAAAAAATCAGAGATTTGTCTATGACATCGACGTCTGGGGCATGCTTCTTTTGGATATTTGAATAAATTAGTTTCAAGTTTATTTTCGAAATTGATATTTCTACCTTTCGGTGTGATGTGTGTGAACTCGCAAAAAGTCACCGTGCCTCTTTTCCTTTAAATCTAAGTAAAAACTATCCCATTTATGATTATTCATTCTGATATTTGGGGTCCATCCAAAAATACTACATTTGGATGAGCAAAATGGTTTGTGATATTTATTGATCACAGTATTCGTATGACTTGGATTTGTTTGATTACTACAAGAAATTTGACATATAGTGACAGCAAAAATCCGTGGGTAAAAGGCGAAAAACCGTAGGTATAGACTGTAAAACCTATACCAACGGACATATTTTTCCGTCGTTTTTAATTAGCTATACTCACGGCAAAATGCCGTCACTATAGCCTATAGCGACGGTTTTTTCATCCGTTGGACAAAACCTCGGTGTTATACCCACGGTTTCGTATCCGTTGGTATAGGTTTTAAAGACACCTTTTGCTTTCCTATACCCACGGTTGAAACTCCATTGCTATAGGTTTTAGCGATGGTTTTTGCATCCAATTATTTGAATATATACTCATCACTCTATACACAATTTTTTCTTATTAATTACGCTTATGATAATTTAATATTTTAATTTATAATATTAATCCAATTATAAACAAAATACACAATAAAATAGATAAATGTGTTTATAAACCACTAACTTCACTTTTAGACTTCATCGATGAAGTCTAAAAGTGAAGTTAGTGGTTTATTTCAGAAATTTCACAAGTGGGTTATGACGCAGTGTAAAGTTCAGATACAAGTTCTTAGGAGTGATAATGGTGGTGAGTACCTGAGTTCAAATCTGCAATAATATTTGGTGGAACACGAGATTGTTCACCAGACCACATGCTCGTATACACCACAACAGAATGGGGTTGCAGAAAGAAAAAAAACAGACACTTACTCGAGCTGGTCCGTGCTTCCCTTATTCAGGGCAATATGCCACTCATGTATTGGGGAGAAGCGCTTGTTTCTGCTGCATACTTAATCAACCGAGTTTCCTCTAGTATCTTGAATTTCATCACGCCATTTCAGGCATTAACTGAAGCTGTGAATGCTCCAACAGTCACCAACTTGCCACCTCGTGTGTTTGGGTGTGTTGCTTTTTTCTACCATCATCAATATGAGCGAAATAAGTTAACTCCTCAAGCCATGAGATGTGTTTTCGTGGGATATGCAAAGGATAAGAAAGGGTATCGGTGCTATCACTCACCAACTCAAAGGATGTTTATGACTATGGATGTTGTGTTCCACAAAAATGAGATGTATTTTTTCCTCTGAGGTTGAACTTCAGGGGAGGGTATCGAAGTGAAGTTCGAACTCTTGCTTATGACGAAGTGGTTACCATTCAGAGTGAACAATTGAATACAAGGAGTAGAAATGTGGATGTAAGTAGTGACGATCACTCGAATGAAGATTTGGTTGAAGGAGAAGATCTCCACGAGGAACTGTAATCAGTGCCGAACCTCCTCGAAGATATGAGCCTTCGGGATCCATGTCATCGCTAGTGTCATCTCCACTACCAGCACTGTCAGAACCATCTCCACCGTCAGAACCATCTCCACCACTACTAGCACTGTCAGAACCATCTCCACCACCAGCACCTGTCAGAACCCCAAAACCAATTGTCGTCTTGTCCGAAGCTCCAAGAAGAGAACTCTCGAATCGTATTACTAGAGGTATCCCAAAACCTCCCTATGAGCCTGATCCCACTAGTAATGTCAAGTATCCCATGAGTCATTATGTGTCCACTCACCGATTGTCTGAATCAAATAAGTCATTTGTGAATCAATTATCTGTTGTATCTATTCCTAACAGTGTGCAGGAAGCCTCAGCCGATCCAGGTAGGAAAGCAACTATGGATGAGGAGATGAAGTCCTTAAAGAAGAATGAGACTTGGGAGATAGTTGAACTACCCGCAGGAAAGAAGCCGGTAGGATGCATATGGATTTATACGATGAAGTATAAGTCTGATGGTTCGATAGAGCAGTACAAAGCAAAGCTGATTGCCAAAGGGTATACTCAAACTTATGGAATTCATTATGACGAAATATTTGCACCTATGGCAAAGTTCAACACTGTTCGAGTTCTATTGTCACTTGATGTAAACCTTGACTGGTCGTTGGAGCAATTTGATGTGAAGAATGCCTTTCTGCATAGGGAATTGACAGAAGAGGTTTATATGGATCTACCACCAGGATCAAATAGACCAGTCCAACACAGGTAATAAAGTGTGTAGGTTGAAGAAAGCACTGTATGGTCTCAAGCAGTCGCCGAGAGCTTGGTTTGGGAGATTTACAAAATCAATGAGGACATTCAGATATTGTCAGAGTAATTCAAATCATACCCTATTCCTGAAAAGGAAAGAAGGTAAGATTACTGCTCTCATTATATATGTGGATGATATGATAGTAACTGGAAATGATCCTGAGGAGAGAATGGTATTAAAGAGCTACTTGTCACAAGAGTTCGAAATGAAGGATCTTGGCTCTTTGAGATATTTACTTGGTATCGATGTTTCTTGGTCTAGAAAGGGTATATTTCTATCTCAAAGAAAGTATGCGCTTGATTTGTTGAAGGAAACAGGAATGTCTGCTTGTCAGCCTATTGATACACTGTTAGAAGGACTGAAACTGTGGAATGACCTTGGTCAAGTGTCGTGTGATAATGAGAGATATTAGAGATTGGTAGGACGACTAATGTATCTTGCACATACGCGACCAAATTTGTCATATGCCTTAAGTGTGGTGAGTCGGTTTATGCATTCACCTCATGAACAACTCGTGGATACCGTAATGAGAATCCTGAGATATATAAAGGCTGCTCTAGGAAAAGGGGTCTTATTCGTAAAACATGGTCACTTAAAGGTTGAGGCATATACTGATGCTGATTAGGGCACGATATGTTGATAATAGGCGCTCCACTTCAGGATACTTTACTTTTGTCGGAGGAACTATGGTTACATGGAGAAGTAAGAAGGCAAAATGTTGTCGCACGCTTTAGTTCAGAGGCTAAGTATCGAGGAGTAGCACTAAGTATAATTGAAGTTTTATGGCTTAAACTTTTGTTACAGGATTTGGGTTGTGGCCCGAATCAGCCTATTAAGGTGTATTGTGACAGTCAAGCGGTATGAGATATTGCAGCCAATCCAGTCCAGCATGATAGGACGAAGCATGTAGAGGTGGATAGGTTCTTCATCAAGAAAAAAATAGATTAGAAAATTATTGAGATGTCAAAGGTGAAGTCAGAAGACCAACTCGCGGATATTCTTACCAAAGCAGTTTCGAATCGGCTCTTCTTGAAATTTGTGGACAAGTTGGGCATGTTCAATATCTATGCACCAACTTGAGGGAGAGTGTTAAAATATAATTTGCATATTCTGTTTCCTAATTTATAGGGAACAGATTCCTCAAATCTCTCATCTCCTTAATCTTCTCAATCAACCGTACCCCTTCTCCAAGATATAATGTGTGTGTGTCTATATATATATATATATATATATATATATATATATATATATATAGACAGTAGAGGAAAATATGAATAAGAAAAATATTATTTTTCCAGATCTGATTTCACTAAAATCGAAAACTCAGTAACCACGATTTTAGATATTGGTCTGTTCTGAACCCACCACCTGCTATATTAGATCAGGATTTTGTCTTACTGTACTTCACCTGTGCTTGGAAATTACAGATAATGACATGTCTATATTGTTGTACTTGAAAATTATGGAAAATTATGGATACTGACAGGTCTATGATACGATTTGGAAAAGGAATTGGAGACTAGCGGGTAAGAGATTGAAAATTTGGAATCAAGAATTGGAGATTTTGGGAATACAGAGGATGAGAGAAGTCAGATCAGATTGGAGAAGTCAAGATTTCATATTATTCATCATAACTATTCTATCACAAGGGTTGCTATTTATAATAGCTACAATGTGTTACAACTCTCCCTTTTCCCGCCATCCACTTCTTACAAAGTTCAATTAATGAAACTGTGCTAAGCACGTGGACAACAAAACATACACTCACAGTTGACTGTACTACAACGCAGTCGACCGTCAACAACAACATCATTATCAGCATCTCAGTCTCACCCCTTCTACATATATATTCCTACTCGTATCAATTGCCTTCCCCTTAAGAGAACCTTGTCGTCAAGGATCAGCGAGATCACGAAATTAGAGTTGAAAATAGTTTTTGCTAGAGATAAAGAGATCAAGATTGCAAATAGGAGCTGAAATTTCACCATGGACTGCTTGAAGCCACCTTTAGTATTCATTTTCCCACATGATAGACCCTTAGCTTCTGCAATACTCTCAGCAGTCTGTAGTTCTTTGAGAATAGACTCTGATGGCGTTGTAATTGTCTGGACGATATGTATGCAATAACTATTAACAAGTTTCTGAAGCTCAAATTGCACTTATCCTAACATCAACAAAACTCTACCACTTTCTTAACATCATTCGGTGCATTTTTTTTTTGTTTTTTTTTAAGAGAGCAGTCACCCATTTCTTGAGGGGCTTCTAAAAAATGGTAGTCAAGCCGATAAGCAAGGTGCTGGGAAATATCTCTTCCTTGTACTCTCAACCAATTTTCACTTAACTGCCACATGCCACCCCTAGCTACAAAGCCGCCTTCCATAGCTTGTACTCTCTTCATGCACTTACCCCTATTATTAGAGAAACATATAAGTATCTAGTGCTTCAAATGATTACAAGCCTTTTGAGGCTTGCCAGACCAAACAAAAACTTCTTTTGTAGTTAACTTCACCAGAGTCCAAGTTATGATTGACCGAACATCAAACACTCCAACTTGACAATGCTCTACACCCTCATCGAAAATATCAGAAAAACTGCAAGCAGTAGTCTGCATCTTTCCATTCAAAGTGACAGTTGCCAATGTTTGAATCCCTTGTGCATCCAGAATGGTCTGATCATAGCTCATAGACTTATCCCTTTCAACTATGACCAAGTCAAACTTTCCACCACTGAAATTATGAGTAGCTTTCGTAGTAGATTTGACATTCAGAATTTCTTCTCTGTCGCCAAAAGCTTCGGGCCCTGATAGCCAAATCCGTTGTATAGAGGTATGTATTCCATTGGCCATGCTCCAAAAGGTGAAGACTGATGTATAGAGTTAGAATGCATATTCTGCGATTGAGCTTTCTGTTGCGGTCTTTTTCATGGGGTGTGGGAGTACCAGATAATGTGAGTTCTTATATTCGAGGAAACAACAGTGACCCTACCCTTCATTATGGATCCGAAGTATCAAATGATTCGGATGATGCATGACCGCCTCGTGGACCTGCAAAATAAAGTCTGAAACACCGGAAGTATTTCCAGCGACAGACCCTCCAATGCTTAAGTAAGAAGACATCAATTTAATGGAAGGGATTCTATAGCAAAATAGTCATTACTCATAACTGTACAGTAGGTGTTATCTTTATAGGTCCGGGGGGGAGGGGGGTGGAATCCGTTAGGGAGAGACCCCCGGGCGATATCGAAATCCCCTTGATCTCGGATCTGGGGTTGATTAGCTCCTTGATTTTAAGGGGCGTGGTTACGACGTAACCGATGGAGCGTCTGGCGCAAACGGTAGGCAGATCACCCGGGCGGGCAAATGGGCCCGCGAAGGGCATGTGGAGCTACCCGGTCTGGACCAATAGAGAAGTTGGCGTTAAGCCCAGTTTGTTGCTTCATGATTCGTACCAGGATCATCAGTGAAGATTACTCATGATTTTCCCCACATCACGAGCCCCCCACTCCCGGGAATGCTCTGTTGGTCGTTTCTGATGAGTAGATAACTTGTGAAAAAAGCATTGACGTGACAGTAGCATTGGACCGCTGAGTTGTGATGGGGGTATCGCTCTAGAAGGAAAGTTGAAATGGTGGCCGGTGTGGATCCGAAGTGTGAGCTTAGCAGGCGTTGCGGCCGGTAGGAAGCTCAGAGCTGGTTGGAGTCAAGGTGCCAAACATTCTTAACTGGGACTTCCTACCCACGTGGCCTTTTGCCATGTCAGATTTTGCGGAGCCTGAGGAGTTGACACGTGACAATGGTCATTCGATGGGCTGGCAATCACAGAATTCGAAGGGACGACACGTGCTGACTGTTCGAGAATCAGTCGCCCCTTATAAATCTGCCCCTCCTTTCAGCATTATGAGGGGTTATTTTCTTTACTCCTAGAATCTCTCTCTTCAAGATCATAATCCTGGATATGTCGACCACAGAGATCGGTAGTTCGTCCTCTTTCGACGATCGTGGTGGATCGGAAGCCTACTCTTCGCGGAGTGGGTCGACCATGGGTTCATTGAACCAATCCACTTCGAGCAATTCTACGAGCTTGGGGACAACATGCGAGATACTGTCAGAACCGGAGGTGGATATCATTGGAGTCTCTGATTCTGAAGAAGGGAGCCATAGCCTAGCCGGAGAGGGGACCAGGTCTGGCGACACCAGAGCCAACTTGGTGAAGAAAATTCGATGGTCATTCGAGGCGTCAGAGGGTGGAGGTGACCGGAGGAGCAAAAATCAGTCGGAGGAAGTCGAGGAAAGGCCTGTAGGTGTTCTCGACAAGGCAGCCCCGGTGGTTGAGATCACGTTGGTTGCTTCTCCCCTGAGGACTGGGATCGCCGAAACTGGAAGGGGCTCGGCTCCGCTTGGACCAGGCACTCGTGCGGACGCAGTCCATCTGAATGTACCCTGAAAATCTAAAGGGTGAGCCTAGCTTCGATGTTCTGCCTCGTCAAATAGGTCGATAGCGGATGTCGATAAGGCTAATAGCGCCTTGTCTGTGAGCGAACTGGATTCACTTCGGGCAGTTTATCGCGTTCCTTCCCAATTCGAGTTGATGCTTTTGATCTCTGGTCTTGAACAAAATGTCAACCTTCCTGGTCACTATGTATAATGAATGTCGATATGTTCCACTCAGGTTTGCATCTCCCCCTTTCATCCCTTTATAAAGGAGGTGCTGAATTGGGTGGGCCTGAGCCCTATGGAGTATACGTCGAATTCATGGAAGTAGCTGGTGTGCTTCATCATGATCTGCCATGAGAGAAGGGGTTGCTCTCCGCCTCAAATATTTTGAGATGTGTTTGGGCTTCAGAGCGCTGCCGAGTCACTCTTACCGGTGGTATATCTCTCCACATTGGGGGTTCAAAGTGGTGCATGGTCATCCCGACTCTGCAAAGGGTTGGAAGAGGAGATATTTTGTTATTCGGAGTATCGAGTCCTAGGATATTCTCACCAAATGGTCATACGAGGGTCTGCTGAAGGTGGACCCCCCATCACCTCATGATCTTAACCCGAAGGAGAGTGCTGAGTTTCAGTAGCTTTTTGGGGAGGGCGCCAGCGTCGACTGGTCGCACGTATCAGAAGGGAGGTTGGTCAATGCTGGTCTAAGCTTCGTTGGCTCGGGTAAGTCCTTTTGTCCTTAGCTTATAGTACTGGTACTTCACTTTATCTGATATCTATTTCTTTCCACAGGTACTAGTGTGATGGTGACATCGCCATCGGAGTCTGTGGAGGTACCGAAGGTTGACCGTCGAGATTCTGCCTTGGAGTACTTGTCGAAGAAACCTAAGGCCTCCAAGGCCCATGATCGAGAGGGGGCTCTGCAACCGTTTGATAGGTTGTTGAGGACCATCGACGAGGCTGTGGAGTGCTCTATACTGGATCGGCCAGTGAGGGAGTTGAACTCTGTCATGGAGTTGGAGATGGCTCGGGAAGTAGTGGAGAGCCTTCCCCGTACGAAAGACCAGGAGGTCCTCCTGAGAAACTGCCACTTCGTGTTTCCTTCGGTTCTCTCTAGAGGTTGTACATGTGAGTGTTCTTATATATTGCCTTGCCAACGTAATTATTCCTTGCTGACACTATAAATTTTCCCTGTAGGTTGCTCTCTATGGTGCCGAGATGAAGAGGCGATATGAGCATTTTCTCGACCTAGCGGCCTGGAAGGCAGAGCAGTATGGGAAGAGCTGCCAAGAGGAGCGTGAATGCACTGAGGCTTTGGAGGATAGAGTGAAAGAATTGGAGAAGAGATCGGGGGACGAGCTGTGTGAGGGACGAGCGGCATTGTTGAACGTGAAAGATGTGCTAGAGTGTCAACTGGCCCAAACACGGTTGGAATTAGTGGGGGCTGTAGACAAGATCATTGACGGTGAGGAGCGTGGCTTTAGATAGGCCGTCGAGCGTATCAGACGGATGTATCCTTATCTCGACCTTGAACCTCTCGACTACGATCCTGAATTTGTCACTTCACTTGTGACTCCCCGCCCTTCCTTCTGATTTGGAGGTTGGTGCTGACCCTACTCTTGACGGTGTAGGTGATGAACGCGATCGTCCGCCCTTGCTAGGGATTTCACCCACAACCCCTCCTGAGCTCCCTCTAGAGTTGGGGTCGGATGCTGGGTCTAATTTCCGAGGCTACGAGAGGAGTCAATGCTTGTCCAGCTTCCAAGGGGAGCTCCCCTTGTATTAGCTCTTATATTTTGTTGTGTTTTGCCAAATGCAGACTGGCCACCACCCTCTATATCCGATTATTTTTAATGGAATGATAAGGACTTTTGGTATCATTGAGCTTTACTTTCGTTGTGAATTTCGAAAATTTTTCGATGATCCCTCGGGGTCTGATTGACCTCATCGATAGAGTCTGTAGGAGTATGGAACTCATAGAATTTCAGGAGTCTTACTGGAGGGGAAGCCAAGCGCCAAGGGACCCACGTGTTCCACGCTTGCCACATGATTGCACAGTGTTCGTTGTCCCTTTCCTACTTATATTTAGCTTTCTTCCGCCTGGTCTTTCTTCACTTTCTTTTTTTGTGGTCTTTTGCTTCTCCCTTTATCAAGTCTACCTTCTCTTTGATCATGGTTTTCAATGTGTATCTGATGGAAAGACACTTGTCCCATAGGGCTGCAATGAAGGCGGCTGAGGCTAAGGGCCAAGGTTGAGGTCGAGGTTAGGGCCAAAGCTGAGGCCGAGGCTAAGAATGAGGCTGACCTTCAAGTTGAGGGAAGAGCTAAGGCCAAGGCAGATGCGGGGAGGAAGGCGGTCAATAGAAAGGCCAAGTTTGGGGAACGTGGAGACTGAGGTATTCGAGGACCCCATGGGGAAGAAAGCACAAGGTGGATCTTCGAAATGCCCTCCTTCTCCTACTTCCGCTACACTTCCAGGGAGGAAGAAAGGCAAAGATGCCGACCCTCCGATCGTTTCGGAGTCGTCAGTCACCATGGAGGAGACTCCACGGACGGCTCTGAGGCCTGCCATTGCCGGCGAAGGCGTGGATTCCCCCTGGACCATCACGGAGGTGGATCTGGCGACGAACTGCGCGAATACGGCTCAGGTGGTGGAAAATCTGGCCACTTCCTAGAGATTTAGTATCCCTGAAGACGGATGCCCAGGGCGACGTCTACAACCGTTGGGCTCAGGCTTTAGTCCTGGTAAGGGTCTTTCACTCGTAGTCAGTGTCCTTCCTCAGTTTCAATTTCCTTTTTTCTTTACAATTTTCCCTTTCTGTAGGCAGCCACTACTGGGCCCGAGTTGAAGCGAAGGCTGGATGCGATGCTCATGCAGACTCTAGAGTCTGAGGAGAGTGGCAGGGAATTGGTGCGTCGAAACCAAGATCTCTGGTGGGTCTCAAGGACGTTGAGAAGGCACTAGAGGGGAAAAAAGGTGGTCAGTAGGGATTGCTGGCCGAGAAAGAGAGATGGGCCAAGGTGCGACTGGCATGGCAAGCCGAGGAGAAGAAATTATGGGGGATGTTGGATGAGGCGGCTCAGCGCGCGAGTAAGGACAAGCAGGAGTTGGATGAAATAGTGTTACAGGTACTCGACGCCCAGGATGCAGGGTACAACAAGGCCCCTACGCACATGAAGATCCGGTACCCATACCTCTCACTCGAGGGTTTGGCCTTCGAAGCGAACGAAGAGGACTTGCAGCGGATGGCCGAGCTGGATGTCGCAGCTGGAGGGAAAAGGTCAGCTCCCTAGCGAGAAAGGACCGACACCGAAGCATCGATGACGAGTTGGTTGTACCTCTGCCATTTTTGCGGACTGGCCACCACCCTTGTATTTCTTTTTTTTAATGAATAAAATTTTCCTCTGTTCCTTACCTTCTCTTTGTTTGATTGTTGGGTGTTCCTGTGTAGGGTCTTGGTAGCCGAGATTTCATTGCTGTAGTCATGCCTTGGTGTCTGTGCGCAAATAATTATCATGTATTTGCTCAAGTCATTTCTTTCACGAAAATCGAGGTTATTGTATGTTTTAGAAGTTGAAGTGTTGATGCTTTGAATGCATAATTAATGAGGTGGTTGGATGAGTTGCCTATAAAATTCCTTGGTTTGAAAGCAATCTGTTCTCGCAAAGTGGTCGTTTCCCTGATGAGGACTTGGAAGGTTGGTTTCGATCCCTGAGGGCTCGACCTTACAGGGATCAGAGTATTAGGCCCTTGTTCTGATGCGCTCGACTCGGATTTCAATATCTACAGTTTGATCGATCAAGGTCCCCGAGGCGTCACCAAGGTTTGGTTGCAATTTTTCAGACTGAGGCTCCCTTCTTGATCTCGCTGGCTCGAATGGACCTGGAGGTTCCTGATCTCGCTGGGTCGAAGGGACCTGGAGGTTATGGGTGTGATTTGTGTAGGAGTTTCCCACCTGCGACTTGGATTACAAGATCTGACACCTTTGACCTGTCGCCGAGGCCTGATGGTGTGGAGTTACCTATATCAGAGAACTTCTCATCATTCTTTTGAGATTCTCTTAGTTGGTTCGACTTGGGGAATGGAAGTTTGGACCATTTTTGGCTTCAACTTCCATCCTCCCTCGAGGATTCCCAAGAGGCTTCAGCATCTTCGCTTTCCATCAGTATGATGCCTCTTCTGCAAAGAGGGGTATGGCCGAGCTGTGGCGGTGAGGGAGACTGAAGCAGAGAGGGACCTTGTGCATTTTTCATGAGTGCCTATCTTCTTCATAACGGAGTCCCAGGGTCGAGTACCGGGGTGCCCTCACCTGTCTCTTTTCCTCATTGTTTGGGGAGTAGCAAGTGTTTCGAGATACGAAGCGAATCATGTATAGACGTAGGTTTAGCTTTCAGTGTTTTGTATGCCTTTTGCGGACTGGCCACTACCTTTGTAATCACCATTCGATCAATAAAATTTATCTTTTTCAGTAGATTGGCTTGTTTTTGTTGAAATCTGAGATGTTGAATTCTTGGCAGTGGAGAGATCCATATTAAATTCGGGGTCGGGGCGATTCCCAGGCTCTAGATGTAGCAAAGAAAACTCCATCATTCTCAGAGTCGAGGTACTCTTTCCAATGTCTAGACTCAGTAGTGGGAACTACATAAGACTCAGAGTCGAGGTGCTCTGTTGAGACACTCTTTCCGAGGTTTAGACTTAGCAATGTGAACTGCATAAGACTCAGAGTTGAGGTGCTCTGGCGAGGCACTCTTCTGAGGTTTAGACTTAGCAGTGAAAACTGCATAAGACTCAGAGTCGAGGTATTCTTTTGAGGCTCTTTTCGAGGTTTAGATTCAGTAGCGAGAACTGTGTGAGACTCAGAGTCGAGGTACTCTTTCGAGGTATTCTTTCTGAGGTTTAGACTCAGCAGTGAGAACCGCGTGAGACTCAGAGTCGAGGTACTCTTTTCGAGGTTTAGACTTGGGCAGTGAGAACTGCGTAAGACTCAGAGTCGAGGTACTCTTTTTAGGCACTCTTTCGAGGTTTAGACATAGCAGTGAGAACTACGTGAGACTCAGAGTAGAGGTACTCTTTCGAGGTACTCTTTCCGAGGTTTAGACTTAGTAGTGAGAACTACATAAGAGCCAGAGTCGAGATACTCTTTTCGAGGTACTCTTTCCGATGTTTAGACTTAGCAGTGAGAACTGCATAAGAATTAGAGTCGAGGTACTCTTTAGATATACTATTTTTGAGGTTTAGGTGCTTTAAAAAGGAATAGGCGATGATTGATTGAACGAAATTGAAACAGCTTTATTCAACTTTATTCGGTGGCCGGTGGAAACGAGCACTTATTACAATTGCATTGTCATGAGTTTGAATCGTTTTAAGGGCTTTCATGAAATTTGATCAAGTGTTCCGCATTCCAAGTTCTCTTTACTGCCCTGTCCCCCCAGGTCTTCGAGTCGGTAGGTCCCTGGACGTATCACTTTGGAGACCTTATAAAGACCTTTCTAATTTAGAGCGAGTTTTCCTTCCTTAGTAGGTTCAAAGATGGCAAGTCGTCGGAAGTACATGGTCACCCTTTTTTTATGTTGGTTGGTCGTACCTTTTGATTGTAAAAGCGCTCTACCCTATGTTGGTAGATGTTCCTTTTGATAGTCGATTTCTCTCAGGCCTGCGGAGTTGGAACCTTCGTCGAAACTTACGACGCAGGGAGAGGGGAGACCGACCTCCAAAGGAATGACCGCTTCGGTTCTGAAAGTCAGGTTGAATGGGAATCGCCTATTGGGACCCTCTTGGTGGTTCGGTAGGCCCGCAGGACGCTCCCACAGGATGCTTGGTAGTTCTTATACCCACAAGCCTCTTGGCGAGTCGTCCAAGCATTTCTTCAGTCCATCTAGATCTACTTGTTGGCGTTCTCAACTTAGCCATTGGACTGGGGGTGTGAGATCGAGGAAAACCTTTGCTGGATCCCCAAGTTGGTACAGAACATGAAGAATTTTTTGCTGGCGAACTTGGTGCCATTTTTGGTTATGAGTATATGAGGAATGCCAAATTGACAAATGATGTTTTTACAAAAGAATGATTGAGATTGATGCTCGGTTATGGTGGCGAGTGGTTCGACTTCGACCCACTTGGTAAAATATGTTGGATCCTGTAGGCAAGGCAAATAACACTAGAGAGGGGGGGGGGGGGTGAATAGTGTTGTATAAAAAAAATTAAGAACTTGAACTTTTCGTACTATTAAGTCGACTGAAAAAGATATACAGTCGACTGTTGCGTCAGATAGGAAGAGTATTTTACTGAAGAGTTACAAGTCTGATCAATGGACTTATAGCGGAAAACCAGTCGACTTACCAGACAAGTTTTTGAAATAAAACTCAGAGAAATTGAAATTGCAAGTTGAGAGAATATAACCACAGAGAGTCAATCACAGCCAAACACAACGATGTATCCTGGTTCGGTCCTCCCGACCTACATCCAGTCCCCAAGCAACCTACTTGCGATTTTCAACTATTCTTCAAAAAGTACAAGAATACTCTACGGTCTTTGACAACAATAATGTAGTACCGCAGATTTTTAAATAATGTTTTAAAGATTTATAAATGAATTAAAATGATTTTTGGGGATTTAATAAATATTTTTTCTGAAAATTTATCTTTTTACACGTGCAAAATGTGTGCAAATGTTTTCTTGGAAAGTTCAAAATCAAAAATTAGTTTGGTAAAACTCATTAATTATTATTAGATATTATTTTTTGAATTTTCTGGATTTTTTTGACATTTATTGAATCTATTTGCAAATATTACAAAAAGAAGGACTTTTGTGCAAAATTACCAATTGGAATGAAAACTCTACATTTTTGGATTTTTGGGCTGGGCTTGATGCCTAGTCAACTCAGGGTTAAAAATTTCACTTTTTGTTTAGATGAATTTGGTTTATTTTGCAAGTTTTGATAAAAGGTGATCTTTTTGCAAAATTGCTATTTAGAATGACAAAAATACAAAATCATTTTCTGGGTTTCTCAAACAGTGCCGGCTTGTTATAGGATGGTTATTTTTTATTTTAAAACTCAATTAAGTTGGTTTTATTTAGTTTCCAAGTATAAGGGTTTATATATGTAAAGATATATTTAAAAGAGGTATTTTACAGATTTATTTACAAACCCTAAAAACCTATATTCTGGCCTATTTAAATGGTGGAGTGCAGCCGTCTTTTGCTGCACAACACAAAGGATTTTATTATTATTATTTCTTGAGTTTTAAAGAGAAGATCTTGGATTTCTTGCGAATGAGGGATTTTTCTTGTTCTTTATTAACTTCGTTTGATTTCTTCAACATGGTGAGTGACATGTTTTGTTTTCTTTTGTTCTAAGCATGTTGTATGTGATGATTTGTTGATTAGAAAGTATGTTAGGGGATTGTATGTTGATATGATGAATTTTGATATGTAGATGAATTAAAAATTGATTTTTTTCTTGAAACTATACTATTGAAAACCAAAACCCTAATTTGATGACTCGTGATTGTTGAAAAACCTAATAGAGATCATGAGTAGGATCTTTATAATTGTTTTGCTGCTGTTGTGAACATATACAATGAGTTGTGTATTGTTATTGCATAAAAATAAATGAGTTTGAACATGGGGGAGATTTGTTTTTGTTGATGTACACATACACCCACTGTTGATGCCCCAAACTTGCTATTTTGTTTTTATAATTGCTTATTAACATGATTGAACTGATGTAGATGATTAGAGTAAGTATATATCATAGTTTTTGAACTAAAGGAACAAGCTGTGAAGCGAAAGAAGAAAAAAATACCTTTTTGAATCTGTGTGTGCATGTTTTGGGTGATTGTGGGCAATTTAAAGAACTGGGGGTGAACTATCCATTGAAATCTTGATCTAAGACATATATTTACTTATAGAATTGCCATGCTAAGAGCAAATACTAATGCTAAATTAACCTATGCATTTTCATGTATTTTACTTGCTGACTTTTGAAGATTTTTGTGATGATCTCTGTTTTGAGAATACTGATAGGTCTTGGGGTATTTTAATAACCCCTATATGTTATGCTAGAGATGGTTAAACACCTCAGGGAATTAGAATTTGATTTTGCAAAGCCTATTTGAGTATCAGTCGAAAACATGCACAAAGACCCAAACCTTGGTCTGATATGAGTTGGGTCGATTTTTAACTCAATGCTGCACCTATATGCATGAGTCCTTGAAGTTTGCTGATGCTTTTTGAAGATCCAATGCACTTTAATAACTACCAAGTAAAATCATTCCTATACTCTAGTTAACCAATACAACACTCAGCTGCAGATCACTGCTGTTGTTGCAGCACTGCTATGCATATGCACACCTGAAGAACTTCTTTTTCATGCACACAACCTGCATTTACTTCTTTTCAACAACAGGGTATTTCATCCTATAAGCTGCATATGTTTCATCTCCTATACTGACATTGCTCCATTTCAATGAAAAGGGATTTTCTATGTATTACACATATACACACATTTGTCATCAGAAAAAAGGGGTGTCCTATATATATATCTGTTATATGCATCTTGCATACACTCCTATTTCAGTAAAGAGATTATAAACACATATGCTTCTTTTCAAAAAGGGCTTTTTAAATATATTTGTATATATATATATATATATATATATATATATATATATATATATATATATATATATATATATATATATATATATATGCTTTAATCAGTAAAAGTGGTTTTCCATATACCAGTTATATATGTATACATATGTTTCAAGTCAACAGAAGACCTACTTCTATATCTACATATATACTCTATCAGTAAAAAGGATTCTTTCTATATATTAAACACACACACACACACACACACACACACACACACACACACACACACACACATATATACTTAAATATCAGTAGAAGGAATTTTCTATATCTCCTATAACCTGCATATGGTTTACCTCCTATACAACCTACATAGGCTCCACTTCAACAAAAGGGATTTTTCTAAATATATCATATATACACACATATGTCTTCAGTAAAGAGGTATTTCTATATATCATATATATAAGTACACAGATTCATCATGTCAGCAAAAGGATTTTCTTTCAACATCTTATACATACATACTCCATTAGTAAAAGGATTTTTTTTTTTATGTATTAGTTATATGTATGATCTTCATATGATCCCTTCAAATCAGTAAGGGGGATTTGTATACATCAAACATAAATATATATACACACCTACTTCATAATCAGTATAAGGGGTTTTTATATATCAGTTACATATATACATAATCACTGAAAGAGGTTTTTATACATCAGTTATATATATATATATATATATATATATATATATATATATATATATATATATATATATATATATATATATACATACATATATTGCAATATCAGTGTAAGGGGATTTCTTTCTACATCTTATGCATACACATATCAGTAAAAAGGGTTTTTCTGCATATATCAGATACCTATACTTCATATCAGTCAAGAGACTTCTATATCATATACATACAACCACACAGAGTAATTTGCTTCTGAACATACCCTTTGTGTTTTTCCCTAATAAAAGCTAAGTCATAAATGAGATTAGATTCTGATGGAAAAAAATGAGAAAAAACCTTAATCAGTCTACTACCTGTTATTTATCCCTAATGCAAAGTTTCTACTGTACTCCCCTATAAATCAGATACACTGATCTTGCAAGAACATGCACTTTTGATGGGTCAATTCCATTGTTTGGTGAACTCTTGTCCATACAGCAGCTGCAATAAGTATAGACTGGTATGATTCAATTCCAGATATCTTACCACTTCTATTCAGTAAGAGGACTTCTTCTATACCATATATATATACACATACATGCCTTACTTCAGTAAAAGGTTTACTTTTGTATTAGATACATATATACACCAATGTACAAACAATATAAGGAGTGGATTTTCACACTGTGAGTAGGTTAACAATGAAATAAATAAAGTGATTATAAAGAAAGATTTATTTTGAGTTGATGGTTGAGTTGTGAATCTCTAGGAGTTGAGTAGGAGTCCTGTGAACCGGCAGATGGATTTGTTGATTTAGACCTGTGGGGTCTTGGGTTTGTTATTGTGGAATTAAGTCCGGTAGGATACACTAACTCTAGAGAGGGGGAAATTTTGTGTTCTTTTAATAATAACCAACTTAAGGACAGGCACTAGTGAAGATGTGACGGAACTTGGAAAACGTAAGTATATGCTCTTGGTTTTGTTAGTCCAACGGATGCGTTCCAGAACTGTTTGTTGTTCTGTCTCGAGAGGACATTTGTATGTTCGCGTGTTGAGGGTCTGCAGGCCTATTCACGGAGCATGTAGGGTGCATTCGCGTGTCGAGGGTCGGCGGGCCTATTAACGGAATGTACCTGGTGTATCTGCACGTCGAGGGCCTCGCAAGCCTATTCGTGGGGTACACGGTAGGGAGGTGATTCTTCGGTTGTTGAGCTATTCTTACATGATGCTTGCGCGTAGAGGGCTGTGGTGCCTATTCGCGGAGTATTCTGGATCTTGTTTCCATCACCGTAGTAGGATTAGTTGCATAACGAGGGATCTAACCCTATAAAGTGGAGAACGTTAAGGGCTTGCACCGGACCTATGTAGTATGGAATGCATAGAATCCGACAAGTATGCATTAGAGAGTCAGCATATAGCAATTGTGTTTTCTTGACTTGGTTTTATGCATATTGTTTTCTGTTTTTCTACACTTGACACTTAGTCTAGTTTCACTTGGTGTTTTCATGCTCTACTATTTACTATCTTATATTCCTTGATGTTTTCATGCTTTACTTATTGTTATTTCTTATTTCATTTATTCTTGCTGTTAATACATGTTGTTTATGACTCTATGCCTTATGCTTTAGTTATGTTGTTTTCTTTTTTAAGTCACTCACACCGTTATGGCTGACCCCTGTAGTTTTGGGGGTTAGGGTTATCTCTAGCCTCATGTTTTACAGGTAGGTGCTTATAGCTTAGGATTTGGATGCTTGAGATAGAATAATGTTATGGCTTATGAAAAACTAGTAAAAGATGTGTTGTAAAGAAAAATTTGTAAATCAAGGTGTTTTGTATTCCGCTGTATTTTGTAAACAATTGATGTAATAAAAAATTGAAATAAAAATTATCTGTGTTTTTGGCTATGTTTACTATTGCAATTGAAGTTGATGCTGGAAATTGTGCCACGTATTTCTAAGATATTATATTGGAAATTTGGGGCGCTACAAACAATGTCAAATCCGTAGACCTCTCTCACCACTAGAGAGAGCAAACCCACTCTACACCCTAGAGTGAAACCGACTCTAAAACCAAGAGCCCTACTATTCAACTGAGAGTACCACTCTCACAACCCGAGAGTGAAAACAACAACAAAATTGAGTTTACAACAACCTATAGCCTTGTATGTGATAGTGCTTTTGTATAGTGGCTATTAGATCAACTTCTGAATTCATTCTAAAACGAAATCAATGTTAAATTAGACTAAAATTCAGAGAACCAAGTATTAGAGAGTTTGTATGCTTTTGAAACACTTGAAAACAAAAAGACTTGAGAGTTTAAAGAATGCTTGGAGTTGAGTTACCTTTGCCAAATGAGTTCTATAATCTTTTTATAGAGTTAGAAACATTTGGACGTTGAGAGATAGAATCCCAACTGCCATACAACGGCAGAAAAAAAGATTTGATTTTGAAAAACAAGTTTTAAAATCAGAAAACTGTTGAAACGGCTTGAACAGTCGACTGGGTTGCCATAATAAGTCGACTGGCCAGAGCTTGTATGAGTTCAGGCAGTTTCATACTATGACAGTCGACTGGTTCCAAGAAGTGGTCGACTGGTACTCATACAGCTGAACTTATTCAAGCTTGTTTGACAATTTGATTTTGTAAAACACTCAGATTATTTAAAGTATGTGTGAGTGTGTGTGTGTGATAAGGCTTTTACAAGTTTCTAAGACTCAAAGAATTAAAATTACAATATTACAAGACACTTTGTTTAAAACAATTGAAGCACTTTGAATCTTGTCTTGAACGCGAGTCTTTGTCTTAGGCTTGAGCTTGAGCCTTTGTCTAGATGTCTTGAAGCTTGATCAATTACTATTGAAAGCTTCATCAGATTGTGGTGCCTTTGTGTATTTCACCATGGTACTGACTTTGATACACTCTGCAAGAGATATGTGATAGACAAACTTTGTATTGTGCTGTAGTCATCAAAACCAAGAATCAACATTCTCTCCTTTTTTGATGATGACAACACAATAACTTATAATAACAATATACATAGAAAGATGTCACACATAATTTAATGATATACAAATGTTAAATAAGCTCCCCCTAAATAATGTACAATATGCACAAAATTGTAAAACATGCACAACATAAAACATTTAAACACAAACATATAAACCACAAACCACAAAACCATATTTTCCATATTTTCTCCCCCTTTGTCATCAACAAAAAAAAAACGCAAGGAGGAAGGATACATTGTATAACCATAACACACTGATACATAAGAAAGCAAGTTCATTGTTGCAGATTACAAAATAGACAAAAAAATAACAAACATAAATCATAGTGGAAAAATAACAAACAGAAACATCAAGTAAAACTTCTGTCAGTCGACTGGTTTCTGATACAGTCGACTGTCCAGAACACAAAATTCAGCCAAAATATGAACAAGAAAAATACTTTATAAGTCGACTGAAAAAGACGTTTAAGTCGACTTAAACAAATTAAATTTCAAGAAATGTCATGAAAACAATAAATTCCTAGTTCTCTTCTAAAGTTGATAAAAGTGTCTTCCTTAAGTGGTTTGGTAAATATATCTGCTACCTTGTTTATTAGTAGAAATAAAATCCAAAGTTATATCTCCCTTTAAAACATGATCACGTAGAAAATGATGTCGAATATCAATATGTTTTGTACGTGAGTGTTGAACCGAATTTTTAGATAGATTAGTAGCACTGGTATTATCACACATTATAGCAGGTTTTGAAAATGAAATACCATAATCCAATAAAGTTTGTTTCATCCACAAAATTTGGGCACAAGCCAAACTTGCAGCAATATATCAGCTTCTAGCAGTAGATAGGGATACCGAATTTTGCTTTTTACTACACCAAGATACTAGTGAATGTCCCAAAAATTGACAAGTTCCACTAGTACTTTTACGATCAGTTTTACTACTAGCAAAATCAGCGTCAGTATACGACAAAAGTTGAAAATTATTGGTGCGTGGATAAAATAAAGCCTATTCAGACGTGCCTTTAATGTATTTTAAAATACGTTTCACAGCTTTTAAGTGAGATTCTTTGGGATTCGACTGATATCTAGCACACAAACATACACTAAATATAATATCTGGTCTACTAGTAGTTATATATAAGAGTGAGCCAATCATATCTCGATAGAGTTTTTTGATTGACACTCTTACCTAAATCATCTTTGTCAAGTGTAGTAGTAGCCATAGGTGTGATCTTACTACTAGTGCTATCCATGCCAAACCGTTTGAGTAATTCCTTGGCATATTTTCCGTTGATTAATAAATATGCCATTTTGTGACTGCTTTATTTCTAGTCCAAGGAAATAATTGAGTTCACCCATGTGACTCATTCCAAACTCATTTTTCATGGTATTAGCAAACTCTTGACAGAGATTATTAGTAGATCCAAAAATTATGTCATCTACATATATCTGTATGATTAGAATATCTGTCTCTATTTTTTTAATAAACAAGGTAGTATCTACTTTACCTATCTCAAAACTAGTTTCTAAGAGAAAAGTTTTTAACCGATCATACCAAGCATGAGGTTCTTGTTTAAGACCATATAAATCCTTTTTCAATTTAAAAACGTGGTTTGGGAATTGTTCATGTTCAAAACCGGGTGGTTACTTAACATAAACATCTTCCTTAATAAATCCATTCAAGAAAGCACTTTTTACATCCATTTGGAAAAATGTAAAATTCATAAAACATGCAAAAGATAATAAGATCCTAATTGATTCTAGTCTAGCAACAGGAGCATATGTTTCATCAAAATCGATTCCTTCTTCTTGATTATATCCTTGAGCAACTAATCTAGCCTTTTTCCTAACGACTTGGCCTGATTCATCTAACTTATTCTTAAATACCCATTTGGTACCAATTATAGTATGATCAGGAGGTCGTGGAACTAGATCCTATATATCATTTCTTATAAATTGGTTAAGTTCATCTTGCTTGGCATTCATCCAAAATTCATTCTCACAAGCATCTTGTATATTCTTCGGTTCTAAATCCGACAAGAAAGCCGTATGAGAAATCATGTTAACATGAGATCTTGTTTGAATACCACGTGAAATTTCACCAATTATTAAGTCATGAGGATGATCTCTAACTTCAACAAATGCTTTTGGTAAAGTTTGAGTCATCACAACAGGATCAGTCGACTTAACAAGTCCATCAGCAGGCTGATTCACATCAGTCGACTTGAGATCCTTATCAGTCGACTTGTCTAGGGTAGTTTGCTCTAGTGATTTAATAACGTTATTTAAAGGCGATGATTCAATTTCATCATCTTTAATAACAGTAGATGAAGGCAAGGATTCATCAAATAAAACATGCATAGATTCTTCAACGGTCAAAGTTGACTTATTGAAAATTCTATATGCCTTACTCCTATTTGAGTATACAATGAAGATACCTTCATTAGATCTAGCATCAAATTTATCTAAATTATTTTTAGTGTTTAATATGAAACACTTAAATCCAAATACTTTAAAATATGATACTTTAGGAATTCTTTCATAAAATAATTCATAACAAGTTTTCTTAAGCTTAGGCCTAATTAATATTCTATTTAAAACATAACATGCTGTAGAAACAGCTTCAGTCCAGAAGTACTTAGGCACATTGCTTTCAACAAGCATAGTACGTATACACTCTTGCAATATCCTATTCTTTCTTTCGACCACTCCATTTCGTGGTGAAGCTCTAGGAAATGCAAATGAATGTGTTATACCATTCTTGTTGCAATATTCTGAAAATGTTTTATTCTCAAATTCTCCATCATGATCACTTCTAATAGTGACTATGGTTAGAGATTTTTGATTTTGAATTCGTTTGCAGAAATTTGCAAATTCTTCAAAGGCATCATATTTATGTTTTAAAAAGAAAACCCATGTAAATCTTGAAAAATTATCTACTAAAACCAATACATATCTACTTTTATTTAAAGAAGCGACTCTAGTAGAACCAAATAAATCCATATGGATTAATTCGAGAGGTCTACTAGTAGAAATCATTTCTTTTGTCTTAAAAGTAGATTTGACTTGTTTTCTTAGTTGACATGCATCACATAACTTATCTTTCTCAAAAGATAGTCTTGGCAGCCCTTTAACTAGGTTGTATTTAGACAATTTAGTAATATTTTTTATATTTACATGGCCAAATCTCTTATGCCAAAGTCAAGAATCATTGTTAGAAGCTACTAAGTAAAAATCATTAGAAAATTCATTTGTTTTTAAGCATAACTCATAAATGTTGTTTTTCCTAAAACCTTGAAAAATAACATTTTGCATAAATGAATCATATATTAAACATGCATCTTTTTTAAAAACAATTTTATACCCCTTATCACAAAGTTGGCTAATACTTAACAGATTATGCTTTAGTCCACTAAGTAGAAATATTTCTTCTATAGTAGGGGTAGTGTTCTTACCGACCATGCTTATTCCAATAACATTCCCTTTGTTATTGTCACCGAATGTAACTATTCCTCCATCTATCTCTTGTATGCAAGAAAGAAGATTAGCATGACTATTTATATGCTTGGAGCATCCGCTGTCAAGTATCCAACGTTCTCTTTTAAGTACCTATAAAATAAGCATTGTGAATATGGTACCATTTTCATTGGGTCTGAAAGGGATTAGTTTTTGAGAAACCAAACCCAAAGTGAGTTTGATTTACTACCAAAAGCAGAAATATAATTTACAGAATTACATACATCTCTTATATAAGTAGTTCTATCGTTTAGACCCAAGTTGACTGGAACCCAAATATTTTTAGTCTGTCCAGTCGACTTTATTGTACCTTTCAGTCGACTGTTATGAGAAGTCAGTCGACTGGGAGGTAAAATAGGTCGACTTATCTAAGGTTTTCGTCTCTTTGAATAACACTCCAAACCTCTAGACAAACGACTGACATTAGGGTTCAGTCGACTGGTCCGAACTATAGAATTACTATTTCATGAAAAACAATAGTTTTTGGTTTCTCAATAAACTCATATAATTTTTTCTTGACACTGGAAATAGAATCAGTCTTATTACTACTAGTATTCTTAGAAGAATGATGTAGAGTCTTTTGAAAATCAAGTCCAAATCTATTATTAGATTGAACTTGATTTTGGAGAACTTTATTTAAATTCTACTTTCCTTTATTAAATTTAGATACATTCTTGGATATCTCTTCATAATTTTTCTTAAGAGATACAAGAACTACATCCAAATTTGAAAGTCGAGAATTTAAAGATTTGACTTCAACATCTAAGTCAAGATTTTTTTTGAGAAAGTGTTTGATTAACTTTCTCTAAATTTTTAACTCTAATTTTCTCCTTCTTAAGTTCTTGAAAAACTTCATTGAAAGCATCTAATAAGTCATTTGAATCAAAGTTTTCACTTACATCGTTCTGTGTAGCCATGAAACATACGTTCGCCACTTCGTTTGACTCCTCATTCTCTTCTTCCGATGAAGAGTTGCTATCATCCCAAGTTGCTTGATATGCCTTCTTGTTCTTCATATACTTTTTCTTTGTGTACTTGTCCTTATTGAAGTTAGGAGCCTTCCCTTTTGATTTCGCATTTTCTAATGGGCAATCATTCTTCATATGACCTGTCTTGTTACACTTGAAACAAGTGGGAAGTTCTTTAGTATCTTTAAACTTTGGAATTAAATTTACCTTTTCGTAAAAATTTCTTGAACATTCTAGTGAACATGGCTATTTCTTCTTCATCTTCTTCTTCATCTTCGGAATCCGACATGGCCTTGAAAGCGAGTATCTTCTTCTTTGCTTATTGATGTTCTAGATCCTTCTTGCGTTCTTCTAGTTGTACTTCATATGCCATAAAATTTCCCACAAGATTCTCACGAGAGAGTTGTGATAAATCGTTGGCTTCTTCTATGGCGGTGGTATTCTTCTCCCATTCGGGGGTTAGGACATGCAGAACTTTCCTCACCATTTCCGCTTGCGAGTATGTCTTTCCAAGGTCACAAGAGAGTTTGTAATATCCGTGAACCATGTTATCATGTCCGACACATTCTCGTTCTCCTTCATACGGAACATCTCAAACCTGTGAACAAGAACAGATATCTTAGATTCTTTAACCTTATTAGTACCTTCATGAGTTACCTCAAGTGTGTGCCAAATTTGATGAGCCATTGTTGCATTTGACACACGATTGAACTCCTCTTTGGTAAGTGTAGTGAATAAGGCATTCATCGCCTTTGCATTGTTCATTGTGTTGCTCTTCATGTCATCGTTCTATTGTGCATAGGAAATTGTAGCAGCGATGAATTCTATCTCAGTCATGTTCCAAAAATCATAGTTGATGGACTGAAGGTAGATCTTCATTCTACACTTTCCAATAGTTATAGTTTGTTCCATCGAATAGGGGTGGCCTTTGTGTGGATTGGCTTGCATTTGAAGTAGATGCCATTGCTCTCAACTAGACTCTGATACCAAGTGTTTGATCCTGTAGGAAAGGAAAATAACACTAGAGAGGGGGTGAATAGTATTGTATAAAAAAAATTAAGAACTTGAACTTTTTGTACTGTTAAGTCGACTGAAAAAGATATACAGTCGACTGTTGCGTCAGATACGAAGAGTATTTTACTGAAGAGTTACAAGTCTGATCAGTCGACTTATAGCAGAAAACCAGTCGACTTACTAGACAAGTTTTTCAAATAAAACTCAGAGAAATTGAAATTGCAAGTTGAGAGAATACAACCACAGAGAGTCAATTACAGCCAAACACAACGATGTATCCTGGTTCGATCTCCCGACCTACATCCAGTCCCAAGCAACCCACTTGAGATTTTTCACTATTCTTGAAAAAGTACTAGAATACTCTACGACCTTTGACAACAACAATATCAAATTCGTAGACCTCTCTCACTACTAGAGAGAGCAAACCCACTCTACACCCTAGAGTGAAACCGACTCTAAAACCAAGAGCCTTACTCTCCAACCGAGAGGACCACTCTCACAACTCGAGAGTGAAAACAACAACAAAATTGAGTTTACAACAACCTATAGCCTTGTATGTGATAGTGCTTTTGTATAGTGGCTATTAGGTCAACTTCTGAATTCAGTCTAAAACGAAATCAATGTTATATTAGACTGAAATTCAGAGAACCAAGGCTTAGAGAGTTTGTAAGCTTTTGAAACACTTGAAAACAAAAAGACTTGAGAGTTTAAAGAATGCTTGGAGATGAGTTACCTTAGTCCAAATAAGTTCTATACTCTTTTTATAGAGTTAGAAACGTTTAGACGTTGAGAGATAGAATCCCAACTGCCATACAACGGCAGAAAAAAGGATTTGATTTTGAAAAACAAGTTTTAAAATCAGAAAACTGTCGGAACAGCTTGAACAGTCGACTGGGTTGCCATAATGAGTCGACTGACTAGAGCTTGTATGAGTTCAGGCAGTTTCATATTATGACAGTCGACTGGTTCCAAAAAGTGGTCGACTGGTACTCATACAACCAAACTTATTCAAGCTTGTTTTGACATTTTGATTTTGTAAAACACTCAGATTATTTAAAGTATGTGTGAGTGTGTGTGTGACAAGGATTTTACAAGTTTCTAAGACTCAAAGAATTAAAATTACAATATTACAAGTCACTTTGTTTAAAACAATTGAAGCACTTTGAATCTTGTCTTGAACGTGAGTCTTTGTCTTGAGCTTGAGCCTTTGTCTAGATGTCTTGAAGCTTGATCAATTACTCTTGAAAGCTTCATCAGATTGTGTTGCCTTTGTGTATTTCACCATGGTAATGACTTTGATACACTCTGCAAGAGATATGTGATAGAAAAACTTTGTATTGTATTGTAGTCATCAAAACCAAGAACTAACAAAATAGTCTATGCTGACGTAAGGAAGCATTTATGGCCCATCGCCGTTGGAATGGGGCTGATCATGTCCATTCCCCACATAGTGAAGGGGACCGAGCTGGCCAACGATTTCAGCTTGGCTTAGGGAGCGTGTCGGATGGAGGAATACCTTTGACAGAGGCCACATTTTCTCACAATGTCCTGAGCGTCTTGGAGGAGGGTTGGCCAATAGTACATGTGGTTGAGTATTTTTCTTGCAAGTGCCCTGTTGCCAATGTGGCAGCTACCGATCTCTTCATACATCTCTCCCATCGTGTATTTGGCTTCCTGGTTATTTAGGCAATAGAGGTAAGGTCGCCCGTCCTCTTTGGTGTACGAAGCGTTTGAAGAGTTCTCTATTAATGGGTGCGAACCTCTCCGAACAGCCCGAACCTTTCTGGCTTCGGATGGATCCTGGGGTAGTTCGCCCTGCCCTTAGGAAGTTCAAGATTAGATCAATCCAAGTAGCCTCTCCTACTGGTGGGTTGATGCAGTTGACCTCGGGAGGCTCAACGGCTTCGATGCTGGGTTTCAGGAGAACCTCCAATAAGACCGTGTGTTCCAACCCATCGAAGGAGGAGGATGCCAGCTTGTATAGGGCGTCGGCCTGGGTATTCTGTTCTCGAGGAATCCGAGTCACTGTCGCTTCCGAGAAATCCCAGAGGATAAGCCGGATGCGTGCCAGGTACTGGATCATTTAGGAGTCGCAAGCCTCGTATTCACCAAAGATCTAATTGACAAAAAGCTGGGATTCGCTAAAAACCCTTATGTGTTTTGCTTCTGCCTTACGTGTTAAGAGGATTCCCGCAATCCTTGTAACATATTCAGCCTCGTTGTTGGAGGTTGGAAAGTTGAGGCGGAGAGAGTATTGGAGAATAAAAGCGTCCAGACCCCTAAGTATACCTCCGAACCCGCTTCCGCTTTCGCAGGATGACCCTTCTACATAGAGTTCCCACTCTGGCTCATCTTCTTGTGATCCGTGTGCATTAGGAATAGTGCACTCGATTATGAATTCAGCGAGGTCTGACCCTTGATAGCAGTTCTGTAACGTCCTGGCCCCAAACTCAGACAATTTATTTATTTATTAGTACAACTGCCCACCACAGGCTGCCTCTCAAAAGGTGCTATAGCTTATTGGCGACCTTTGATCATGGGCAATTATGTTTATTAGTTAATTAAGCTTTCTCCCTACCGATGTAGGACTAAGAAAGCCCCACACTAGCAGCCCCCTTCTCCCTCTCTCTGACCACGTCAGAAAGGGAGAGACCTGGGCCCCTCGTGATGTCAAAGCACAGCTCATCTCATTTTTATTTCATTTCATTATTACAATTATGCCATTCAAGATTATTACCATTATGCCAGTATATATATATATATATATATATATATATATATATATATATATATATATATATATATATATATATATATATATACACACACTAGTATTAAATACTCAAGAAATACAGGGTGTTACACACACCCGCCTTAAGAAATCAGCGTCCTCGCTAAGTACGGGGCATGCAACCTAGCGCAGGATCTCCTTTCTTGCTGATGTGGAACAGAGTACTATGATTTAGCTAATTCTCGCATACTCTCCCTGGCCATACTGCCAGCGTACTGATCCCAGCTCCCTCTCAGGCATACATCTCGCTGATGTGGAGTAGAGTACCATGATTCAGCTAATTCTAGTGTACAGCCTCTGGCCATACTGCCAGCGTACTGACCTCAACTCCCTTTCAGGCATACATCTCACCCACTCTTACCTACACTCGGTGTCGAAAGTCAGCTCTGATACCATTCTGTAATGCCTCGTCCCAATACTCAGACAATTTATTTATTTATTTAATATTTATAGTACAACTGCTCACCACAGGCTACCTCTCAAAAAGTGGTTAACCAATTAGGTGACTCTTGATCATAGACAATTATATTTATTATTAATTAATCTTGCAGTATGGGATCAATTTAATCCCCCACACCCTGCCTTCTTTCTACTGCGTCAGCACAAGTAGAGCCCCCAGGCCTGGGCCCCACGCCACGTCAACAGCAACAGCACTGCTGCCCCTTCTTGCACGTGGGCCCTTACCTACCACGTGGCAGGCTCAGGAGCAGTCACAACTCTGCTGCTCCCTCTCCTTGGGCCCCAATGTGCAGCACATAGTCAACATCCATACCATACAACACCCCTATAGACCCCCTATAGAATCTTCTATAGGACACAACCCCCAATTCTTTATATATATCTATATATAAAGAATTGGGGGTTGTGTCATATATATATATATATATATATATATATATATATATATATATATATATATATATATATATATATATATAAAGAATTGAGGGCTGTGTTACAGGGGTGTTATATATATCTTGAAATTATGGGGTGTTACAAGTGCGGTGTTTATAGCTGATGTCGTACTGACTTAACTCAATGGACCATTTGATCAGCCGGTTTGACATTTCAGGTTTATGGAGCACTTGTTTGAGGGGTTGGTCCGTAAGGACCTGAATGGAGTAGGCCTGGAAGTAAAGGCGAAGCTTTCTTGCTGCTGTCACGATCACATTGGCCATTTTCTCTGTCTTAGAGTATCGGAACTTGGCATCACAGAGAACTTTACTGACGTAATAGATCGACTTCTGTGACCCGCCTTCATTCTGAACTAAGACAGCATTGAGCGTGTGTTCGGAAGCAGTAGGGTAGAGGAAGAGGCCATCGTTTTGCCCGAGTTTGCTTAGGAGTGGGGGATTAGCCAAGTATGCCTTTAACCGGTCGAAGGCTTGCTACTGGAGCTTCCCCCCACTCGAAGTTTTCAGCTCCTCTAAGGTCTTTAAAGAACAGCAGTGACTTTTCCCTGAATTTGGAGAGAAAGCGGTCGATATCTGCTAACCGATCGGTGAGGCATTGCACTTCCTTGACGTTTCTTAGGGGGGGCCATGTCTAGTATGCCTGAATTTTTTTGGGGTTGGCTTTTATTCCCCGTTGGCTGACCATGAATTCGAGGAACTTCCTCGATGTTATGCTGAAGGGGCACTTTGAAGGGTTTAGCCGCATGTTGTGGGATCGAAGGACCCCAAATGCTTTCTCCAGATCTTTCACGTGATATCGACCCTTGAGGCTTTTAATGAGCATGGCATCCACGCATACCTCCATGTTCTGACCTATTTGATTTTTGAAGACCTGGTTCACGAATCTCTGGTATATTTCTCTGACATTCTTCAGTCCGAAGGGCATGACGAGATAGTAATATAGCTCTTGGTCGGTAATGAAGGCTGTCTTGGGGATGTCCGGAGGGTACATTCTGATTTGGTTGTAACCCTGAGAAAGTGTCCATGAAACTAAGAAGCTCATGCCCAGACGTCGCGTCGATAAGGGCATCAATACTCGGGAGGGAGAAGGGATCCTTCGGGCAGGCCTTGTTGAATTCCTGTGAAATCAATGCAGATCCTTCACTTTCGCTGGTCTTTTTGACTATCACAACCTTGGCTAGCCATTCGGGGTGGCTCACCTCCTGAATGAAATTGGCGGAGAGGAGTTTTTGTACCTCTTCCTTAGCCACCTGTAGTCGACCTAGGGTGAACTTGTGGCACCTCTGTTGCACTGGTTTGGAGTCCGAAAGGATGCTCAGTTTATGCATTAGAAGATCCTAGGAGATTCAAGGTGTATCCGAGGGCACCCAAGTTAATAAATCTTAACTTCGAATGATGCAGTTAATTCTCTCTCGCCTTAGGTTGGAAGGAAGATACCGGCTCGATTGGAAGCATTTAGATGGGTCATCTTCAGAAAATGGGATCTCTTCCAGCTCATCGACCTGCTCTGAACCGATCATATTTCTCTCAAAGGGGAGTTCAACTGCATCGAGGGGCAGGACTGCCACCCCCACAGCGGCCATATAGCAGGTCCGAGCAGTCTCCTGGTTGCCTCGAACAACACCTACCTCGTGTTCGGTGAGGAACTTCATCTTCATGTGTTATGTCGAGAGCATCGCCTAGAGGAAAGCGAGGTCGGGCCGACCGAAGGGTGGGCGGCTTGTACATTTACCACCATGAAATCCATGGTTTCAGTTCGGGAAGACGGTGCTTGCCCGGCAATAACGTCGTGGGTCACGATCCCCTCGATCTGAACGGGGGCTCCTGAGAACCTCTGGAGTGTGTACCCCGCTGAGGCGGTGATTTACCTTGCAGCGGATTTCAGAGGTTCGAGTCCTCTTATCTCCATCTTATTCCACTGAAAGATGTGAATCTAAAGATGGAAATTCCTTACTAATAGGTGTTAGAGACCTTTTCCTGGGGAGTTTTAGGGCGTTGAAGGCGGCTAGAAACATAATGTTCACCAAACTCCCGTTGTCAATATGGACGTGACAAACCTCGTGATTGGCTAAACCGAGGTTGATGACGAGGGCGTCACAATGCGGGAGTCGGACACCCTCGAGGTCTTCGTTGGAGAACGAGATCGATATCTCCCGGCCCTTAGGGGGTGGTTGGTGGTGGACCGCATTTACTTCTCAAATAAAAGCTTTGCTGGAGGTGTTAGAGTCTCCGCCCAAGGGTCCAGGAGAATAGCTAGTCAGTCGGCTCCCTCTGGCCCTGTTTGCCCTTCAAGGATTGGAGGCTCACCTAGTATTTTGAGTAAACTCGGCCCTATATGTAATACCCTGAATTTGTATTAAATGAGAATTGTTGATTTTACGTGTTGTGAACGTACAAATTTTGTATATATGTTCTCTTATAAAATTGTCTCTCATAACAAGAACAAATATTTCCTTTCTTTCTCTTCGTTTTGTAAAAGCCTATTTTAAAAAGCCTAAACTTGTTTTTCTAATTTAATCCCACCCTAATTAAATGTTTTATTATTTGACCCATGAGTCTAAAGTCCACTATTTTGAAGCCCACAAACTAATTCTTTTAATTGTCATAACTTGTCATGTGGACACAATTAGTAGACAATTGATTAATTAATTTTGTACAACTTAATAGTGGGGGACACTAGGAGGCATGTGCATGCACTAGAGTGTGCATTGCACACCCTTTCTAGGGGTGGCCGGATTTGAGCAAAAGAGAAAGGGAGAGTGGATGAAATTGTGGGGGGTAATTATGTGATCATGGAAGTTGCTATAACTTCCCAATCCATCTTGATCCTTGATCTCTAACTCCTTGATTGAATCCTAGCCATCTATTCTCATCCTAAAAGTGTATAAATACCCCTATATTTCTTCTCATTAGTTCACTAAACAATTAATTAAGAGAGAAAAAAATTAAGAGAGGAAAAGATTGAGTAGTAATAGGGAGTAAAAGATTAGAGTGTGAAATTTTGTGTGTTCCAACCAAGAGGAGGCCGGCCAACCATTCAAGGAGCACAAGAAGGTTCGGGTTCCAAGCTTTCAAGGAGGAGAAGGCAATTGCAATACATTCTACGAGGAGAAGGCCACTTTCTTGCATTCTAGGAGCTTTCATTTTCGTTTCTCCAATAGGTGGGTGTTTCTCATGCTTCTAAATTTAGATACCAAGCTAGGAATGATTTGATAAAATAGTTAAAGAGAAATCAAGAAATTCTAGTCTCATGTTTGATAAATTAGAGATGCAATGATAATTTAGAGAATGACTGTGAAGATGATTGCTAATTGATAAATATGTGAAATTGAAATGCTAGAATCTATCTTATTGTCATGCTTTATGTTTATAAATCATGCTATGTGAAGAAAGTTGTGCTTATGAGATACAAATTGATTAAATGCATCATATGGAATTAATTGTTTGAATTGAAACAACTCTATTGTAGAAAAGGAGATCTTGTGTTCTAATTATTGTAAGGTGTTAATAAGTAAATGAATAAAGACATAAAGTGAATTTGGTGGAAACTTAGATTTATAGATTATATAAATATGGATATTGTTCTCAATGTCGAAATTATGGACATAGAACATAATAATAGAACCAAAATGCATGTTTTATAAAGCAAATAATGACTATAAAAATACTGGTTTACTGTATTTTCATATAATTTACATTCTGGAAATTTTGAGTTCAAAAAGAGAAGAAAAAGAAACAAAATCGTTTTGAGAAGTGGTGAAATTAGAAATGAATAGAGAACTGAGTTATAAACAACCCAACTCAAAATGTGACAATATGGCCACTAAGACCATTTGGTCGGAAGGTGTTTCAGTCGCTAAAGTGCGCGGGGGGGGGGGGGGGGGGGGGGGGGGGGGGGGTTGTCTCTGGTCTCGGGTTCGATTCCGAGTAGGAGCTTTGTTTTTATTTTTTTTGTTAAAAATCTCGAATGCCAAAAGTTAACACATATCGGTTAAAACCCAGATCAAATCGCCTCTGTGGTTTGGCGCAGTGGTCTCGGGTGGCGCCTTTCTTGCTGCTGGTTGTGGGTTCAAATTCGGGTTTGGCCTTAGTTTAAAAAGTGGGTGTTTTGAGAAATAATTAATATTTTGAGTTATAAAGATAAATTAAAATTTAGAAAAAAATATGGAAAAATTCCTATAATTATTTAGACTTCATGAAATAAATTTTTTATAACTTTTGATGAAATTTAATTGAAAAGTTGAGACTATTTTCAAGAAGGGACTTATGTTTAATTACTAAATTGAATTGTCTTTTAGATAAAGAAAAAAATATGGATTGTTTTTTTTAAAAAGGAGTTTAAAAATGAGGATTAGTAATGTGAAATTAAGTGTGAATTTGTGAAATCAAGTGGAATTGTGAATTGTGAATTTAGTATTGATAAAATAAGATTAAGAGAATTACGTGGAAAACATGAACTATTAATTGTGACTTGTTAGAAGAAATGAATTTAATTGTCCATGCATGATATTGTGTATGAAAGTGAAATTAAATGACATGATGAGTCATGAAGAATTATGAATATGAATACACGAATGCTATGAACACGAAATGTGAATTATTATTAATCATGAAAAAGACTTATAAGTATGAAAAACTCAATGTTGTAATTATGAGTCGAAATTAAGAGCTAGGGTGTGGCTAAGCCTTATACTGGCAATAAAAGAAATGTTGAGATGAAATTTGAAATGAAAAGACCAAGAGTTGGGTCGTGTGAAATGAATGAATAAGACTGGTATAATGGGAGTGCTAACCCTAAGAGATTGATTTTGTTCATGATTCAATTAAATTAAGGACTAGATACATAGTGAAGAGGTGATGAAAGTAAGAGAAAAATATGAGTATGAGGGCCATTGGATTGACGACGTGAGAGTATTCACAGGATGTCCCATGATGCGTCATGAGTAGGACATGGATACTGCTCCAGAGTACTGTCCCGGTGGCGACGCTCGTAGGGTGTTTGGTGACTACGGGTGGTGTCATGTCTTTGGTAGGAGGTGAATTACCACAGGATGCCTGCATGACGAGTCATGCGTCAGTGTATTGGGATTCTCTCCAGGGCACCTAGACATGACTTCGTAGGTCATAGAACATCTAGAATATTTATCGTAGTTACAGTAGTAGAATAAGTCATGGCGAGGATTGAACCCTACAAGATGAAGAATGGTTAAGGGCTTGCCCTCGGACCGATGTAGTATGGGCTGCATAGACTCTGAACAAGTGCGCATTAGTGTCATATAACATAAATAATTGCATTAAAGACTAAGTGCACATTCACGACACGATATCAATAGGATAGTTTCCTTAGCTTTGTTTGTGAACAAGTTTGTAGTTTGTTAAGTGTTGAGAACTGTTATACTGTTTTTGGCATAGAGAGGATGGCTGTGTACAATATTTCATCAGTTGAATGAACTGACGTGCCCACAGTTTCTATGCAGGGTAAAGCACATGAAAAGACTAAGGAGGAATTGATGCATAAAGATTATTCAAGTGTTGTTGTATTTCATTCATTGTTGTAAAAATTTACTTCTGCTGTATAAATGTTAATGTAAATGTAACTCTGATGTAAAGTAAAATTTTAATTTCCTTGTAAAATTGTACGAAGAGAAGTGAAAAGTTCCTGTGGAACTCGAATCCAGTCTGTTTTTGGAATTCGGGGTGTTACACTTAGTCTATCTGTATGAGTGCTTCGATCTCCTCATTGAGAGCCCAACAACTGTCGGTCTCGTGGCCATGGTCCCGGTGAAACCGAAAGTAAAACATTCGGTCCTTTCTCCTGTTGTTGTTATTGGATGGTGGGGGATACTTGACCATCCCTCTGTCCTCAATCTCTATGAGGATGGCCGAGACGCTCGCCGTGAGTTGGGTGAATTTCTTGAACCAAGGGACAGGGAGCGGACGCCTCTGGCCAATGGGGTCCTTTTGTGATTTTTTTGGGGCCTCGAACTCATGGCCTTCATTTTCCCTTTTACTGGGTTCTCCTTCCAATCGCTGGGACACAGAGCTTCCTCGGCTCGGATATATTTCTCGACCCTGCGAAGGAGGTCGGGAAAATCTAGGGGAGGTTTCTTGGCTAGGAAGGCCTTCAGCTGGTCATAATGGACATTGTGTCAGAACGCTGCTAAGGCAACTCTGGCATCAAGGGAGGAGATTGCCTTGGCTTATGTTGTGAATCTTCGGACGAAGACCTTGAGGGGCTCTTCGTCCTTCTGTCGTAGGTCCAGAAGGGAAGCACTCGTTTCCTCTATCTTGTGACTAGTCAAGAAGTGCGCGAGGAAATTCTCTTCGAGCTGATCGAAAGAGAAAATTGAACCAGGGGTGAGCTTTGAATACCATTCTTGGGTCGGGCCATGCAGAGAGGCTGAGAAGGCCGATAGGATAGGTTTCGAGACGCTGTGAATCATCATGAGGGTTTTGAACCCCTCTATGTGATCAGTAGGATATGCCTCTCCGTTGTATGTTTCGAACTGTGGAGGTTTGAAGTTTCTCGGAATAGGTGCGTCGAGGATTCGGGCAGAGAAGGGAACCTGGATGGTTGACGACCCCCGCCGAGTTGTCCTTCGTTCTCGCCTATCCGAGCAAGATGGTCTTCCATCTCTTGGAGACGTCTTCAGACATCGTTCTGCTAATTCCCGAATCTGGTCGACCCGTGGGATTCTTCTGCCCCGAAGTCTTCGATTTATTCTTCGTCTGAACGTCGTTCATCCCGGGTTCTTTCACGGAGTCCCCGCAGAACTTCATCTTGGAGTTCTTGGAACTCAGCACAAGTGACGTGACCCTCTCCGCCGTGCACATTAGGATATCGGCGATCCCTTGGGGAGCACCTACGCCGTTGATCCCGGCCTCGGGACCGATGGACACTGCGGCTCAGGGCCAGGTTCAATAGCTTGGCTTCACCTCTCAACGGTTGAGCTGGTTTCAAAGGTCCCCTGGCTGGAACAGTTGTTGATGACGTTCTGGAGGTCACCCACCGACTTGTTTTTACCGTGGAGTGGGATGCGCTCGGAGCTGGTCCCTGCAGATTCTCGGTCCGCTGCCTTCGCAACCCTTGGGTATTCACAGGGCTACAAATCGATGGGGGAGGAGGGACCGAAGGCCCCGCGGCAGCAGTCTTCTTAGCTTTGGGGGCCATGAGAGCAGGTTACTTCGGATTAGAACTCGAGTGGGAGTAGGATTGATCTGTGTGTTTACCACAGACGACACCAATCTGTTAAGGTCTTTTTCTTGGGGTGTGGGAGCAACATATAATGTGAGTTCTAAGATTCGAGAAAATAGCAGTGATCCTACCCCTCGTTCTGGATCCGCTGGGAGTATCGAATGAGCCGGATGACGAATGACCGCCTCATGGACCTGCAAAATGATGTCTGAAACACCGAGAGTATTCTCGGTGACAGACCCTCCGATGCTTAAGTCAGAAGGTAGCAATTTAATGGAAGGGATTCTGTAGCAAAAAAGTCAATACCCATAACTGTGTTGTAGGTGTTTTCTTTTTGGTCCACGGGGGTGGGGTGGGGATCCTTTATGGAGAGACCCCTCGGGCGGTATCGAAATCCCGCTAATCTCGGATCTGGGATTGATTAGCTCCTTGGTTTTAGGGGGTGCGGTTACGGCATAATCGATGGAGCGCTTGGCACAAACGGCGGTCGGCTAACCCGGATGCGCGAATGGGCCTGCGGAGGGCCCGTTTAGCTACCTTGGCCTGGGCCAGTAGAGAAGTTGGCGTTAGGCCCAGTTTTTTGCTTCATGATTTGTACCAGGATCATCGGTGGAGATTACTCACGATATTCCCACAACACTTTCATAGCTTTGAAAGCTTGCCTTCCCTTCTTTGCATTAGCTCACTAAACAACTAAAAGTACACTTGATCCCTCCATCTTAGTCTTTCTGTTGATGGCATCTATGGCTAGTAGAGTTTTTTTTAGTCTCATACTTCACAAAGGCACAACCTGCTTTGCTAGTATGTCGAGACCCTTTCAAAGTTTGTAAGTCTTTAATTGTATCACCACATGTAATTGTGTCTCCCACCTTTCTCTCTGGTGGGCTTTCTCCAGTCAAATGATCAGTGGTAAATTTTACTTCACATATGCGTATTACATCACATACTCACAGTGCAATATGTGAAAGAGGTGGAGGTTGGCCATGCAGTAATGGCTGTTCACATTTTCGGTTACACACTGCAGCTGACCTATCCACTTCCTCCACAAAGCATATTATATAGAAGTATTGGTCTATATAAACCATACTGAAATCCAAGAGGTGAAGTTGTATTATCTCTTGCAGTGCCCCAAATGCCTTTGAACACAACCCATGCCCATTTGTTGTTCTTGCTTTTGGACATAACCCATTATCTTTTGCTGATTTGAATACACTCTCATCCTTATTAAGAAGTTTTCGAACAACATTATCACTACCCATGATAACTTCTCTTAATACCTCCTCCATGGTGTCAAATTCAGATGAGATTTTATCCACGCTACCATTATTTGCTTGATTCAAATTGAAAAATGGACCTGAGTTGCTGTTTGAAGTAGAAGTTGTTTGTTGCATATGAGGAGGAAGATACATAGTATTTTGCACCCTTGATTTCTCAAGGCCATAAGATCGAACACTTGGTGCACATTCCAATTTTAGTTTTCCTTCAACACCAGAGCAGACTGGCTGGAAATCACCTGGGAATTTTCACAAACAGGTTGTGGGCAATCCGAATTTGAAGAAAGAAATTCCACAAATTTCTTTCTTTGATTTTTATACCAACCTGTTGGATCAAACCAACTTATCAAAACCTCCGAAAACAAATTCCAAGATTGGAAAGGTTGTCGAAAATTTGAACCAAGCCAATGCTTTACCATCCATATGAACATAAGCCAACATCAATTTCTGTTCTTCAGTTGATTTGTGCTAATCGAAAAATTGATCGACTTCAAATAACCATCCTATTGGATTTGTCCCCTCAAATCTTGGAAAATCCAACGTAGGGTTTCGAACAAGGAACTCATGAACAGAGAAAGAAGGATTCCTTACATTGCCATGGGATTCTAGATCGATTGCTGGACAGCAGATGAAACGATTGATCGAGCTTCATTTCTATTACTGTACATCGACGAAGCATCTCGCCATCAACACATTCCACGATCAGCTTCCATCCGCCACCAACGTCTGCGTCTCCATGTCAGTGGTGAGCTCAAATCGGTGAAACGTTGGTCAAATTGCCGAATTCAAATCGGTGAAAGCACCAATTGATACGAGTGTAATAGGATTTGGGAAAGGAATTGGAGACTAGGGGTAAGAGATTGGAAATTTGGAATCAAGAATTGGAGAATTAGGGAAGAACAGAGATGAGAGAAGTCAGATCAGATTAGGAAAGTCAAGATTTCGTATTATTCATCATAGCTATTCTATTACAAGGATTTCTATTTATAATAGCTACAATGTGTTACAACTCTCCCTCTTCCCGCCATCCACTTCTTACAAGTTCAACGAAAAAAAGTGTGCTAAGCACGTGAACAACATAACATACACTCACAGTTGACTGCATTACTACGCAGTCGACCGTCAACGGCAACATCAATATCAGCAGCTCAGTCTCACCCTCTCTACATATATGTTCCTACTCGTATCAGTTTATATGTGATATTGATCACTAGTTTTTCGACCATGCTTATACACATTCGATTTTGGAAGATGATAAACACTTTCACACCGACAAGTTGCTTTTCAGGTTTTCTAGAGATAGTTGAAATTTTGGCTAGTGTATTCTCGTTCTACTTCCCTGTCTAGTTGTGTACTACTTTACCCTTCTAACTCATTACCAATAGTTCTTAGAAGCCTGTCAGCTACCCATTGATTATCTAGGAAGCATGTGCATGAGCACACCATCATAGACACGATGTGACAGATACACCGACATGGAGAAGGTTTTGAAAAACTATACGAAGCAAGCAAGTATCATGTCGGATTCATATGTCCGACAGAGCTACTAAATAGAAGTTGCTTTGCTTCATTTCTAACTTTTAGATAACTTATGTTAGGGAATTATCGCCTTAGGATCTTGTTGAGATATGCGACACAAACAATACAAATCACCAAGCAAATAGAAGATCACACCAAACACACAAAGCACACAATTTTGTCACAGTTTGGGCCGAACCCTATTCCGGGGGAAGAAGAAACTGAGATATTATTCAACTAGAGAAGATATAAGAATATTATAATTTTCACCACAACCCTTTCTCTAGCCTCACGAGAAAATACTAGTTGTTTTCAATTGGAAAACCTCTCAAACTCTCTTCAATGAAGTCTCTCTTGGCTCTCAATGGAGGTCAATTACAATAATATATAGAGATCTAGAGAAACCATAGTTTTATATCTTGATACTATAGACATCCGATATTTCTTGAAGAAGAAGTAACATGATAGAAGTCGTGCGATCTAACTTGGAGGAGAAGTCGGTCCCGACGCTTAAAGTCGACTGCCCTCTAGGCACGGTTGATTGCAATGGTGCAATCCCAGTCCAAAGAGCACGCAGTCAGGGAGTCGGTCGACTACCAACCGACTGCAGCTGCTCTCTATTTTGAGGTGCAGTTGACTGTCCTTTCTTTTTGCGGTTGACGGTTTTCCTCTCTCTACACAACGTCGCTTCGATTCTTCCTTTGCTTTACCGTCTACGTATCGAAAGTAGCATGCAAGACATAAACCGAACAATCTTCACCTTGGATTGCATACTATGAATCTACACCTGTGTGATTTAAATCTTCTATACTCCTTTATTCTCCTCTTGCAAATAACTCGGTTCTATGGTTTCTTCTGCTAGATGAATCTACCTCCACCTGTTTTTCTCCAATTGGTATGCCCCTTAAAGGCACACCCCAGAAGGCGTTGACACGGAGGCGCTGCCCTCCGCACGAACTCCACCTACCCCGAAGCACTCTCCACCTCTTGATGATATTCGAATGTCGTAGTCTCGCTCGAATGATTATAGTGACGGCAAACTAGATAGTGCTTTAGGAACGTAGAGCTTCCAACCACTTGTACAAGATTTTCCATTTCCACAAAGCTGGTAGAGGTTATGCTGAACACCACCCTTTCCCTTCATCATCATACAACGACATTCCCAAACTGATAGAACTCCACATTGAGTTGTATACCTACAGCCCCGTGCTTTAAGAATTCATTTTAACTGAGGAATATGAATAACATTCTCTAATGTGTAATTCTTTTCATCTAGTGTCTCCAACTCGATTGTTCCCTCGCCCACTACTTCACAAAACTCACCAACCACTGTTCTCACACAACGATCTCCTGTGAACTTGTAAGTAGCATACATCTCTCTCTTGGAGCATACATGAGAAGAAACCCCCGAACCAAGATACCAGCTGTAATACACATTTATAAAATTTGAAACAAGATGATTGTGTAAGTTATCACTTGATTCAGCGGCACTGAATTTGGTGCCCCTCTGACTCAACCACTTGTGACGATCTTTTTTGTAATGCCCAACTCCTCTCCAATGATGGTAATGGATCATACCCTTACATGCACATTCCCTTCCATTCGAAGTACCATCCACCTCCAAACAACTCACATAAGTAGATGCCGATTTTTTACTCTCATTCCTAAGTGCATCCTCCTTCAAGCCCACGATCACACCTGCTGCTACTCGATTTTCAAGATTTTCGCGCCAGGAGAAGATCAATGCTCCATATTTTGCCACGTCATCAGGTATTTGATTAATTCCATTATTTAATTATTAAATTGAATTAATTGTTTAAACATTCTAAAAAAAAATTGAATATCATAAAATAATTAATTAAAAATTCTAAAAATAATTATTAATTCGGAAAAATATTTTTAAATTCTGAAAATTAACTATTTATATAGAATAATTAAGTAAAATTTTCAAAAATTAATTATTAAAATTCAAAAATTGAATAAAAATGTGAAAAAATGATTAAAATTTTGGGAAAAATGAAAAAAAAATCTGGAAAAGCGCAAAAAATCCAGAAAATTCTTAAAATAATTCTGGGTATTTTACAAATTCAGAATAATACCGTTACATCTCGAGCAAGATTCAAACGTCCCCGAAAAATCCAATATGTTCTGTAAATCCTTAAAAACGGGCGAACTACTCCTCAAAGACTGTGAAACTCAGTCTTTCGGAGTGGGGGACTTGTGATATGGGTAAAAATAGAACCAAATCGAGACAGTTCAAATCGGGCACATATCTTAAAGCTCTTAGGGGTAAAACGATAATTTCACTAGGAACGGGTCCGTAAACGAGAAGTGGGCATCTTTCAAGCCCAATAGCCCAAAACAGGTTTTTATTACTGGGTTGTCATAATAGCCCAATATAAATGAGTCCATATTATTTAAATATGATTTAAATTTATAATTATCCATAAGAGACGGTTCAAAAACTATCTCTTATCATGATGCGAGTTTAAACTAAATCCTCTCAATTACTCTTATCCCTTCATGAGAAAGAGATAACCGATTCAATCCAAAAACACCGAGAAGTAGAGATAAATCATTATCTTGAAACTGACCAAAGCGACTATAAATACCCCTACCTCCACTAGAAATAGGTAATCAGTATTTTGCCACTAGAAAACTCTCTTTCTATTATTGAGTTCTGACTTGAGCGCCAGATAGTCTGTTGTCGGGATTAACCCCGGTGTTTCAGATTTTTGCAGGTCAATCGGAGTGATCGTCACCATCAAGATCAGATCCAACGGTGCAAACAAGTCAAAATTCAGCATTCAACACCCGTTGGAATAATATTAGTAAAAGTAATAAAAAAAAAAAACTTTTTATTGTTTTTAAAAAAATTCATAACATCTATTTGGTCGCAGACATAAATAAGCAGCAACAGTAGACATATATACAGATGTACTCCACTGATCTACAAACAGATGACGTCTGTCCTGTTAATTCTGGCCCACTACAACCAACTAGCACTAGTATAGTTTTTAGTACCAACAACCGCGTGTTTACGACATCTAAGAATAATATGAAAATTATTATATTGCAAAACACAATGTATAACGTACCCCTGACTAAGTTTCATTTCATTATTTGAGATGCAAGCCCAGTTGAGACTACAGAAGAAAGCAACTTGTATGGTCTTTCATTGTTCAGAAAACATCAGTAAACAAAACAGGGAGAGGAAATTTAAAACCAGAAAGAAATGGCAAGATTAACCTCAACTCAATACTTTTTTTAGTTACAACTTAGAAAGACCAGCAAAAGAAAGCAAAGACCACAGCGATTGTGAAGAAGATGCCACCAGCAAAGTTGACCTTGATTGCGATGCCTCCAGAATTGGGACTCGAAATACTGCTGCTTGATGATCCAGTTGGTGTTGCAGTCGCTGCACAAAGAATTCGTGAATTGAGACGTTAGGTGAGATACACAAAGTTAATTTTCAGTATTGAATGTTAATTTGGAGGAGAATGAGTGTTCAGGCCGAACCTTTGGTAGTATTGGTGAAGATGGCATAGTCTGGCGAGCTCGGTGATAAGTTCAGTAGTTCTGTCATCAAACAAGGTTATTAGACACAGGAGAAAATGAACTGGAAGCATTATTAGTAAACAGAGTAGTTGCATAGTTGGTGCCCTTCTCAATATTGATTAAAAGCATTTTATATCGATACATACAAGGATTAATTGTCTTGCTTTAAATCAAGGTAATGGTTGGAACATCTTACAAATAGCTTCCTCATTTAGAAAACCGAACAGATAGGAGGTAATAACTTTTTGGAGATCGAGCTCAATTATATCCTGATAGCCAATTAACCATGAACAAGTCTGCTGCAAGTCTACAATATTTTTATAATTTTTGATTTGTGCTATCTGGTGGCTCTACATTTTACTCAGATCTAACAATTAGAAACTCGCGCTTATCAGAGAAACAACAATCACATGATTATTATCCTATGAACCACGAACATTCAATTTTGGAGTAGTATCTTTGTCGTGATTAATCACTCGTTGTATTTGCTGAATTTGTTTTTTTGAGAATCTAATCCTTTGATCTGACAGCCTTGTAAATTGTGATTATATTATCCCAGAAACTCATCACAGATGACTAAATCAGAGCTTATTCTAAATAGTAAATGCTTCATCCACTACCAATTTCACTACATTTCTCTTCAGGTGATATACTCATTCCTTCCTATTGGAGAGTTCTCCCACCTACTCTATTTTTTCCTACTTATTGAAGTGTGCCACCAAAGAGAGTGAAAAGAAATGTAGTGAAATTGATAATGGAACTAACATTACTCTATTTTAAAAACCTTTTCCTGACTATGTCATTAATTTCTTATTTATGATCCTGCTGTTTAGTTTGTTGCATATTTAACTACTTGACTCTGCAAAACTGACATGCATCCTTCCAATTCAATTGAGTGTGACTTTTTTTCTTGTAAGGAAAATCAAAAATATAATTAAGCAGTAAAATCAAAAAATCCATATGAGGTATGGAAGCTCTCAAAAACATGACATTAAAACCCCTAAATTTTGGTGCTTGTTCACCGAAAAACATAAAGATGCTGCATAACACCACAACACCACAGACCAATACATAGAACTAGATTGTTTTAGACTTTTAGCTTAGATCAAATCAAATCAGGTTTACATGCAAACTCCCAAAAGCAGTATCAAAGTACTAGGTACTCACTTGTGCAGTCAGTGATATTCGTGTTGGCGAGCTTGCAGGCAGCAGGGAGCTGGATGAGCCTGTCAATCCTCAGTCCCAGAGTGTTGACCGTAGATGTGGTAGAGTGAGCTTGCTGAATAACGTAACACAGACACACTGGATCCTTGTTCCTGATCTCAGTCACCGACCCACAACATTCGCTAGACGGTGTATCTTCTTTCGCTGTAGCAAAATTCAGACACTGCCCGAGCTTACTCACGTATGGCGAGCACTTGGTTTGCAGTGATGAGTCACTAGACACAAGGACAAGTCCAACCAAAGAGATGAATAGGAGAACAGGAGTAGCAGTAGTAGTAGAAGTCTTCATGATGATGGCTTAGAAACTGAAATGAGGAAAGGTTAGGGATGATGGGTATAATATATAAATTAGGAGGAAAGAAGAGGAGGGGAGCATTGAACCGAATGTGAGTGGGGGGATGTTGTTAAATGAGGAGTAAATGTAAGTAGGTTGGGAGGTTCGTAGGGGCATTAATGAATGAGAGGTGGTCTACTTCAATTTGTGTTTATCATACTATGCAACTGCATTTGTATTTTTCTTTCACTTCTTAGTATGGGAGGTTGGGCACGCATCTTGACGACCGTTTCCGTGGACCGAGTCTAGCGGTGGATCAAGAAGATAGCAAGTATGCAAAAGGTTTGGTGATTTAGAATCGAGCAAGTATGCAAAATGTTTGGAGTTCAAATATCGCAAGAAAAGAAAAGAGTCTAGTATTGATGCCAGATTTTTGGATTATGTTTGGTATACTCTATTGTTCTTTTCCTTTTCAGGGGAATAATTTTTTTTGCCTTTCATTTACATGTTTGGGCTAATTGAATTTCAAGGTAACTATAGTGACACAAATATTGTTTTGAGTCTTTTTAATTTGGTTTGGAAAACTTGTGAAAGGATATTGAGTTAGACTGGGTAGATTGGAAATTGAGATTATTAAATATGACAATTACATTATCAAATAAATTTGTTCACATTTTGTAATGGCTGCCGTCTAAGTTGTTGAATCTCATTACCTCAAAATACCTATATACATATATATGTGTCTCACTTTGGAAAAATAATAATTAAGAAGATAAGATGACTTGCTGTGCAAGTCTGCTAACTTAGACTTAGCTAAAACATGAGAACTAAAATCATGTACTTGCACTCAGTTGAACTACATTATGACACAAATTAATTAACTTGCTTGATTATTTATTTATTTATTTATTTATTTATTTTGAGTAAAAGGTGACCGTGTCACCGATTCATTAATAAAAAATTAATAAAACAAAGTAGTACAATAATTACATCTAACTGTTTCTAAACGGAACAACACAGAAATGACTTGTCATTATGACATACCGTGAAATGACTTGCCTAATTCCTATTCTGCTAACGACTTGCCTATCCACCCTTCCGGTGATGACTTGTCCCTTCTCTAACCCGAACTGATGAGCTCAAACACTGCCATGATGGCAGTTTCCCCCTGATCATGACATCGACGATGACTAACCCAAGCACTACCTCTGTGACGACTTGGTCATCGACTAGACCTGAAACGACTCACACCTCTCTCACCACAGCACTAACTTGCTCAAACTTCCAAACTAGCGACGAATCGTGCAATCAATCCTACCGGCGACCACTTGTACCTTTAGCACAACAGTCACAGCTCGTACATCCACCATCATATCGACGACTCGTACAACAAACCTAACGATGTCGACAAACTCGTACACCGTGTCCATGTAGATTCGTTCCTTCACCAATGATCAATAATAGGGAGCTACTAAGGCATCTCAAAATGAGTCACTGAAATCAATCAAGAACCCAACTCACGACCCGAGATCACGCTCACCACTCTCCGAATCTAATTTGAATTTCCAAAAAAAAAAAAAAAAAAATCTAATTTGGAATTCAAATAACAGCAATTTTCCTCTCCACACTTCCCCCAATCTGATTTGAATTTCAACAATCTAATATGAAATTCAAATCACTTCACAAATTTCCCTCTCCATACACCCCCAAATCAAATTTTGTATTTCAAAAACCCAATTTGAAATTCAAAAATAAATATTCATCTCTATCCCTCCCCCCACTCTCTCCATGCCCGAAGTTGTCGTCGATCTTCTCCGCCGAACCATCTGACAGCCCTTAAAGCTGACCCTCGACGTGGACAACACCCCGACGCTCCACATCGGTTGTCAACACCTCCACTCTCTGAAAAGAGCAGCTCCTGCCGATGGCAGCAATCACAGCCGCCTCGATGCCGCCTCCGCCTCGACATCGCCTCCGCTTCCCCTAGCAACACAACACCCACCCTCGACGCCAGCCACTTGGCGTCGATAGTTCATATGTGCCGATCGCCTCTACAAGATCTGAAATCAAGAAACCCTAGTCGGAATTCCGACGACACCTACCCCGCTCTGGTAGCCGGGGGGGGGGGGGGGGGGGGGGAGGGGAGGAAGGAGGAGGAGGAGGAGGTGGCGAGGGACTCCTCCCCCCTCCCCGATCGACCATTCATTTCTGGTTTTTTTTTCGGGGTTATTTGGGGAGTTTCTCTTTCTAGAATTTCTAGAGAGAGAAACTTGCTTGAAAGTTGAAATAGTTGCTTAGAGCATTCCCAATCGGACCCTAAAAATCCCTCCTCACCGGCATATTTGCAAAATAAAACCACCCCCAATCGACCGCCAAAAGGTGGGCCCCATTCGCCAAAAGTTATGGCAATGAGATTTGGAATTGCATATTTTTGGTTCCATTTCTCATCCCAGATATGATGGGTCCCATACTTTTTTTTTCTTTCAAAAAACCCCATTTATTTGTGAAGAGTATTTAATAGAAAAGAATATTTGTTTGTTTGTTTGATTTTGTTTCTTTAAACTTCTTTTAAGTTAACTATTTATCGACAATAATAGACAATAATTATACTGTTGTTAATATTTCACCGAGACCTTCAATATGAGACCAATATTGGATATCTTCCTGATTCATAAATATTCACTGAAAATTACAAAAAAAGTAATCTAAGAAAAAATCTGGGATTCCCTTGCACATTTTTACGTACCAAACGTCCCTTAATTATATTATCAGTTTTTAATTATTTGTATTATCTTTTTGCATTAAAAAAAATATTTTGTGCACAAAAAAATTTACAACAAAATATTTAAAACCCTAAAATGGGATACCATTGGAGCACCCCAGTTAAAACCTCAAATTAAAATAGCATATTCCAAGAAATATGCCAAAATGGAACTCTAAAATGGGGATGGGGTTGGGGTTCCATTGGGAATGCTCCAAGGGATGCAAACATGCAGATTTGGTTGTTGGGATCTACTGTGTATTTGCGACAAAGGGGCTGCAATTGTCATAGGGTTTGTAGAAATATTTTTCTGCGAACTCCTGCTTCTCCATATCGAAACACCCACTAAAAAGTAGACGACAAAAAGAGTTCCCTCTGAGTATGAACTAGGGGATCTGCACATCACAAAGCAAGGGAATGCATGATACAATTAAGCTTCCAAATTGCATGCACAAACACTTAATCGATCAAGCTACTAATTATCTTGAACTTTTATTGAACGAATTACGGATTTAGCAAGCTAGGGTTTCTGAGAAATTTGGGAAGATTCAAGAAGAGGAAGAAGATAGAAAAGAAGTTGGTTACAATCCCTAACTCACTCTCCCCTTCCCTCTCCCTTTCTTATTTATACACAATTACACCACATCTCACCCATACACGTGTCCCACTTTTCCCGCCTCCTTCATTCTTCGAACTGAACCCCAACTGTGCTTCATATGTGCAGACATAATCTCTACTATTTTATTGGGAGAATTGGGGTTGTAAACAAACAAACCCTAATTTTGTAACTGAGCAAACCCGTGCAATATACGGCCAAATTAAATCCACCAAACATACTCGTGTGATGCACGTGCAGCCCCTAAAAAAGAAATATTTTAGCAAATGTCCCCATTTAAAATGTAAAAATTAGCATATACCCTCACTATTTTTAAAAACTAAGAAATACCACTATCTCTAATATTATTATGGGAGAAGGCCTTAGTGTCATTTATAAATATTTTGTCAATCTACCAACCCGTGCAATACACGTGCATAACTATTATAAAAGAGGTTCTAAGTTCAAATTCAGATTATGCCTAAATTTTTATTTTTAAAAACTACATTTATTAAGACGTGCATTGCACGTGTAAATTACTAGTCCTTCAAATGCTTCGGTTTAATAATGCTTCTTTTGCTTCCTATGCGGCGATCACTTGTATCAATACCGCCCCTATTAAGAAGAACCTTGTCCTCAAAGTTCAACTTTAGGTGAGGAAAAGCTTTGGCTATTGATTTTGCTTCTTCCCAACTATCTTTGTTTCTGGATAACCCCTCCCATCGGATCAGTACATGCTCTTTGTAGTTGTTCCCAACCTTCAGACTTCTCTTCCCTTGCACAACAACAAGTTGAAAGCACATCACATTATCACTTGCAACTATAGGTAGCATTTCTTAAGCACAAATACATGAAAAACTGGATGAATTTTTGCTTCCTGCGGCAAGTGGAGCTGATATGCTACCTTCCCCACCCTCTTCTCAATCTCATATGGACCACAATACCTCCGTTTACTACCTCTGTTTGTCCATCTGTTTGGGGATAGTAGACAGTGCTTAGCTTCAATGTAGTACCATGTATTTTGAACAATTCTTTTCAGAAATTGCTGAGAAAGATGACATCTCTCTATCTGACACAATCGACTTTGTTATGCCATGTAATTTGAGAATAGTTGTAGAAAAAACTGCAGTAACTTTGGTGGCATTGAAAATATGCATAAGGGCATCAAAATGAGCATATTTTGACAACCTATCAACTACCACTAAGATAGCATGTTTCCCTTGAGAAATAGACAATCCTGTAATGAAATCCATAGAGATATCATCACATACCTGGTTAGGAACTGGCTAAGGCTGTAGCAATCCACTCAGCTTAGTAGTGCGCTACTTCCTTTGCTGACAAACAGAGCACTGCTGCACAAATTGATGTACTTCTTTATGCATGTTTTCCCAATAAAATGACTCTCAATCTAGCTAGCTACAATCTTAGCAACACCAAAATGCCCACCCATTGGTGATAAATGCCACTCATGCATTATTTCCTGTCGAAGACCTTTAGGGACTATAAATCTCCCTTTGATGAATAATAACCCTTCTCTTAGCATCATGTCAGGTTTGCCTACTGGATTTAAAGACAATTCCTGTGCAACAGATACCAATTTAGAGTCTCTTTTCACTTCTTCTCCAATTTTATCAAGAATTATAAATTGTGGCCGTGAGACTTCAACTAAAAATTGACACATATGATCATGAGGCACCTTGACAGTCCATCAGCTACTGAATTGCTCTTACCAGGTTTATATAAAATTTTGAAATTATACCCTGCTAACTTATATAACCATTTCCGTTGCTCAGAGGTTTGAATAACTTGATTAACCATGTGATGCAAACTTTGTTGATCAATCTGAATGATGAATTCTCTCTCAACAAATATTGTCTCCATTTCGTAATGGCCACAATGATTGCATGCATCTCTCTCTGACATAAGTGGACGCTGATTGCATCATAGGAGACATTTTCGTGCTAAAGTATGCAGTTGGATGCCCCTTTTGATATATTACTGTGCACTTATTCCTTTCCCCGAAGCAATAGTCTCAATGACAAATTGTTTAGAAAAATCTGGTAGTGCAAGTACAGGAGTATGTTGCAATGCTTCATTGAGTTGTTGAAATGCTATCTTTGTTTCTCTGCTCCAAACAAATGTCTCTTTCTTCAACAAATCAGTCAGTGCAGCTGCCCTTGTTTCATATCCCTGAACAAATCGTCTGTAATATCCAGTCAATCCCATATTCCTCTCAACTGCTTGATATTTTTAGGAGTAGGCCACTCTTTGATAGCCTATGCTTTCGAAGAACAAGCCTGTATACCTTTGATAGATATCATATGGTAAATACTTCAACTACGGCTTACCAAATTCACATTTACTTTTCTTCACAAAGATATGATTCTGTTCCAATACTCTCAACACCATTGCTAAATAATGAAGATGGTTGTTCCAATCGGCACTGTACACTAGTATATCATTAAAAAAAAAAAAAAAACTAATTCGAACTTTCTCATGTAGGGCTTAAAGATTGCATTCAATGCAGCTCATGTAGGGCTTAAAGATTGCATTCAATGCAGCTTTAAATGTTGATGGAGCATTTGTAAGACTAAAGGGTATAATGTCCCTCATATGTTCTAAACGCAGTCTTCTTAATATCTTTAGGTTGAACCCTTATTTGGTGATACTCAGCTCTGAGATCAAGCTTAATGAAGTACCTAGCTCTATGCAGCTCATCAAAAAGTTCATCTGCAGTAGGTATATGAACTTGTCCGTGATAGTTATAGAGTTCATAATCAATGCAAAACCTCCATGTACCATCATTCTTTTAACCAGCAGTACTGGAGATGAAAAAGGACTTTTACTTGGTCTAATAATACCCTTTTTAAGCATCATTGACACCTACTTCTCAAACTCTTCTTTTTGAAAGGATACTTATATGGCTTGATATCTATAGGAGGCATCCCAGGAATCAAATGTAGTGGGTGGTCATAGTCTCTGCTAGGTGGTAAACCAATAACTTCTGAAAACAAGGATGCATACTGTTGCAGGAACTGAGCAATATCAGCATGTATATCTTCTATACGTATTTCTGCTTTCAAAGCAAGAAGAGATGGTTGAACATCTTTCAAGTTTCAAGAACAAATGAAAAAACTGCCCAACAACATTAGTATCCACCTCTCTTCTTAATGAATTAAGTTGTACTGTGGCCTTCACCTCTCTGCAATCTTACTTTCTGTAGCTTATGAGTGAATTCCATTGTCATTTCTTTGTAATAAAATACTTTTTTTCTTTCAACAATCTCATCCAATGTATCTCTAACACAACATCAGATCCATATATGGGTAGAATGTAGAAATCAATAAAAAATGAGTAGCCTTGTATTTTTATAGGAATAACTATACACTGTCCCTCACACTTAGAGTTTCATCATTGCCTACCATCACATTAAAATGGGAAGAAGGCTGAATTGGCAAATTCAAAATTCATCTAGCCTCTCTTGAATGAAATTGTTTGTACTCCCTGAGTCAATTAAAACTTGTACTGGTATCTTGTTAATTGATCCCTGAACTCTCAAATTCTCAAAGATCCCTGACCTGAGAATGCTTGAAAAGGAATTTCAGGTGTATGTGTCATTTGTGCATGTATCAGACTGTGCCAGTTTCTCAAAGACATAATCAATATCCGGCAACTGCTCATGATCGTCCTTCTCCTTAATTAATAACATGAAGAATTACTTCTTACATTTATGATTAGGAATATATTTTTCATCACAATTGAAGCACATCCCCTTTTCCTTTCTCGCTGCCCACTCAGCCGGGGGGGGGGGGGGGGGGGATTTTCTTCACAAATAACTTTTGAGGTTGTGAGCTACTATGAGACGGACCAGATTGCAATGGTTGCGCCACTGGTCTTGGAAGCAAGGGAGGAAGTGTGCTAGATGGTGGAGGTTGCCATGGTGGCCTGTAATAACTACCCCTATTCCCCTATGACTTGTTCTCAAGAAATTTTTCTTTTTGTAGTCTAGCTAACCCCATTGCATCAACTATGGACATAGATTTATGAGCTAAACCTCCCTCCGCATGTCAGGTTTCAATCCTAAAATGTAATTACTTAGAATATGATTATTAGTCAGCCCCTTAGTTTCAACACATCAAATTGGTCCTAATACTTAGACAAAGATGCAGTTTGTGTCAATTTGAACTGTTTTCCAGCATGATCTACATACGGAGACACTGTCCATTTTCTTAACAAGCACCTCCCAGTTCACAAATTCTCCACTCTCTAACTTATACTGGAATAAATCTAATGCTCTTCCATCCATATGAAAGGATACAGTATGCAGCCTCTGTTCTTGAGGAGTTCTATGAAAAGCAAAGAACTGATTTACCTTGAAAAGTCAATCCATAGGATTGCTGCCATCAAACCGTGGAAAATCCAACGTAGGATTCTTAAAATGAGTATCATGATGCGAAGAAGGAGTTGAAGATCTTACAGTGATTGGGTTCTCAACTGAAACATACCGATTGATATGGCTAAAAATGGGATTAAATCGGGACCGTTTAAATCGGACACGAATCTTAAAGCTCAGGGGTAAAACGATAATTTCACCTATAAACGGGTCTGAAATGGGGACTGGGTCTTTCTTCAAAGCCCAATAACCCATAAACAGATCTGTCTTACTGGGTACGGGTCCCAACCCGTTACAAACCAGTTCAGAATGATAAAGAAGAATTCAGATTCACAATTATCCCTAAGAGGTGGTTTTAACCACTTCTATCCACTCATACCAGGAAGTAGAGATATGTTTTTATCTCGAAACGGATTCTTAAGGCGAATATAAAAACCCCTCTCCCCCACCATAAGCAGGTAATCAAACTTTTTCCAGTTAAAGCTCTTTCATAATCTTCCTGATTACTGACAAGAGCGTCGGAGGGTGCGTCCCGGGATCCATCCTGGTGTCTCGCACTTTTTGCAGGTTCGTAGCAAATGCAAAAGACCAAGTCAACAGGCTGGTGAAGGTCAACAGGTCAGCAGATTTGCCTTGTTCATTTTCTCAAGAATCCACAAATTCATCTGTTTGCTCTCACACCGAAATCAGCAGCAACATTGGCGCCGTCTGTGGGAACCTAAAAAGCAACCCGACCTAACCTCATCAGCGAGACTAGTTTCAAGCCATGCATCCAAAAGAGAAGGGAAAGGTAGCGGTCACCAGCCGAAGAACCACTTCTCTTCCTCCCCCCTCCTCCAACTCAAGGTGCTCCTCCTCAACATGCCCCTCCAGGGTCTCGGGGGAAGGCCTAAGGGGGCTCCCGTTGGAGTACTCCGAAGCAACATCCTCCTTATGACCATGTCGTGGTTCCCAATCCTTCAGTTGAATCTATGGCTTCTCAAAGCCCTCTCGATCGGGATCTTCGTCAAGTGATTGCCAATCGCCAAAAGGGGGTCGACCTCCGTACTCACCTGAATGGATGGCGAGCCCTTGGGGGAGTCCATCAACCTGAGCGCCCAGGAGCCTCAAGAGACCGGACCCCCCACCGACCGAGGACCAGAAGATCCCCTCCTCCGAGGAGGCGAAGAGAGTCCCCTCAGCGTCATCGGCGAAGAACTCATTCTCCAGTAAGCTGAGCTACACATAGGGAGCACCAAGCTGGAGAGGCACCAGTCACAAGGACAGAGCTCCAAGATTTTCAAGAGGCCATTCTGCGGGCCCTCAACGCCGCTCCCAACCACGAGCAACGAGCACCTAGTCCTGAACCTGCCCCAAGCCGCCTTCACACTCCCAGTCCTTGTCCATCTCCAAGCTACCATCGCCGCAGCCCCAGTCCACCCTCGTACGAAGATGAGTCCCGGGGCTCGGCAAGATATGATTGAAGAGAAGACTTGGTCTACCGCCGTCTCCATGAGATGGAGAGGCGCCTCGGCCGAATTGACAGGGAAGAAGAGCAACGAGCGCTAAACCTCCGCCCGAGCAGGCCTCCATTCTCCCGCACTATCATGGAGGCCCCCATCCCAGAAAACTTCAAGCTGCCTCACTTCGAGTCGTATACCGGGGAGTCGGATCCTGCAGATCACATAGAGAGTTTCAAAACTCTCATGATGATCCACCATGCTTCAGACGCCCTCCTCTGCAAGATCTTCCTGCCACGCTGAAGGGACCTGCGAGAGAATGGTACTCTCGACTCGCCTCGGCCTCCATCTTCTTATTCGATCAGTTCGAATGGCTCTTCCTTACTCATTTCGTGAGTAGCCACCGGGCAGAGAAAACAAGTGTATCTCTGGTGACCCTCAACCAAAGAAAGGGTGAACGCCTAAGGGATTACGTTCGACGCTTCACCGCCGAAGCCCGGTCCATTCCCTCCCTCAACCAATCAGTAGCCTCTGCCGCATTCGAGCGCAACGTCACTAACGCCGACCTCAGGGCGTCCCTTGCCAAGAAGCATCCTCGAAACTTCTTAGAACTTCTGCTTAGGAGTGAGAAGTACATTCGAGTGGAAGAGGCTTTAAACCCCCCTACTCTTGAGAAATCATCTTTCGGGAACAAATAGAAGAATACGAGCGAAGAGGGGTCCCAAAAATCCCAGAGGGACGGCAATGGCCAATGCCGCCCAGCTTCTCGTTTTGAGAAGTTCACCCCACTCATTGCTAATATATCAGAAGTTCTTATGGACGTGGATAAGGAAGGGCTACTCCGCACCCCCTAGAATGAATACCCCTAGCAAGAAGAGGAACAGGGATAAGTGGTGCCGCTTTCATAGGGACCACGACCACGATACGGATGATTGTCTGGCTCTCAAGGAGGAGATTGAAGAACTCATACAGCGGGGACACCTGACCAAGTTCGTCCAAAAAGATGGGGCCAAACTTCCACCCTGAGGAGCCTACAAGCGAAGAGAAAGGTCCACCGAGTTCCAAGATTCCAAACCTGGGGCCGTCCTTCACCTCATCCAAGGAGGTCCAATGGGGGGAGAACCAAACTCCTCCCAAGAGGCCTTCACCTTATCGTAGAAGTAGGATCTCGGTTTTCAATAAGGCCGATGCTTGTAACACGGCCAAAAAGCATGTAATAATGGCTCGCCCTACTGAAGCGGCCACTTAGTTTATCTCAATAAAACTTAGCATTTTTTTCATTGAAAATTATTGCTCTTGCTTCATCTCTATCTTTCCGAGTCACATCTACGACTCATGGTGAGTTCAGAGTCCAGCTTCTCCTACATGGCTGCTCCCACAACTTACTAAGCTCAAAAAACGAGTTTGGAGTCCAACACTTGGCTCGACTCCGCTTCGACTACTTGCTTATAAGCGAGTAAGAAGTGGTTCGCCATTCGGAATTGCTCCCACAACCGTTGATTCTTTCTTTTAAACGACGAGTTTGGAGTCCAACACTTTGCTCGACTCCGCTTCGACTACTTTCTCATAAGCGAGTAAGAAGTGGTTCGCCATTCGGAACTGCTCCCACAACCGTTGATTCTCTCTTTTAAACGACGAGTTCGGAGTCCAACACTTGGCTCGACGCCGCTTCGATTACTTGCTCATAAGCGAGTAAGAAGTGGTTCGCCATTCGGAACTGCTTCCACAACCGTTGAATCTCTTTAAATGACAAGTTCGGAGTCCAAAACTTGGCTTGATTCCTCTTCAACTACTCGCTTACAAGCGAGTAAGAAGTGGTTCGCCATTCGGAATTGCTCCCACAACTGTTGAGTCTCACTTAAACAACAAGTTCGGAGCTCAACTCTCTCTTAGAGTTTTTCCTCAAACTTGTCTCCCAAATGGCTCTCTCCTAGAGCCAAGCCCTTCGTCCCACTCGCCTCCCGAGTGGGCCTCTTCTAAGCGAGTTCGGAGCATAACTCTCTCTTAGAGCTGCTCCTCAAACTTGTCTCCCAAATGGCTCTCTCCTAGAGCCAAGCTCTTCGCTCCGCTCGCTTCCAAAGCGGACCTCTTCTCAATGAGTTCGTAGCACAACTCTCTCCTAGAGTTGCTCTTCAAACTTGTCTCCCAAATGGCTCTCTCCTAGAGCCAAGCTCTTCGCTCCGCTTGCCTCCAAAGCGGACCTCTTCTCAACGAGTTCGGAGCACAACTCTCCCCTAGAGTTGCTCCTCAAACTTGTCTCCCAAATGGTCCTCTCCTAGAGCCATGCCCTTCGTCCTACTCGCTTCCCGAGCGGGCCTCTTCTGTAACGCTCCGATTTCTATATACTGGAAAACCGTGACATAAGCCAGAATCTTTTCTTCAATTAGTCACAATACACAGAAAAACAGGAAAATTTAAAACTTTTTATTCAACACAAAATGTATTACAAGTCTGAATGTTATACAACTGCAATACATTACAATAGTGTTACAATAATACCTTTACATTCCCAAGTATTACAACTTTCAACAATTTACATCAGAGTACAATGATTGAAGAACAACACTTGGTAATTCCCACTTGGGTACTTTTCAACTAATAGATAATCAACATTAATATTACAGCGGAACATAAATGACATCGACTCCTCGCTTCCCTTACCTTGAGTCCTCCTGAATCTTGCACCTGTACTTCTGCGAGCCAGTACCTATTGAAGTGGGGACGTCAGTATTCACTGATGCTTTAAGGCTGATAATTTAGCAGCGAATCTCCTAAAACGAACATACAATCATGGCAAATGTGTCGGTGTAGTTTAAGTGTTCGTGAGTGCTATGACTAGAATCTAATGCAATATTGACTAAAGCTAGGATGCTCCTATTCTAATGCCAGCAAGTCTCTGAAGTAACATGCAGCCCATACTACATGCGCCCATCTCAAGCCGTCTTTTCATTATAGGGATTTGAACCCGCGCTATGAGTTCTACTCTTGTACTCAACTTGTTTCTGAAGATTAGACATGACTGAGGAGGTGGCCCTACAACGGTCTAGTTCTGCCAGGCATACCAGACCTTCCTCAAATATCTGACGAATCCTTGGAGTTACCGTGAAATCAGGTTAGCTCGAAGCCTCCCAGCCGCCCCTAGCCAGACCGTAGTCTATGGCCCCTCGCCCTTAGATACAAGCTATGACGGAGTTCCGGGGGGGGGGGGGTCCATCCCCCTAGCTCCGACAGGAATCGCTCCCGCTTATCAAGACACTTTAGAAATTAACAGATGAGATACGGTTCCCATGCTCCCAACTCGTGAGAAGGCACAGACCGTATCCCTTCGACAAGAAGGATACAACCCAATAACACCGCCTAATGCAGGCTTATAGGACAGGTTGGATCATAAGGAATCACCCTTAACACCAACTCCTTCCCTTCGGCGAAAGATGATAATAATAATGGCTAAGTAGTAAAAGTCATAGGTTACTACTCTATCAATGTCACTAACCCTAAACAACTGAGGGATGACAACATAACTTACACAACATACTGAGTCTTAAGTTAGACTTCGCAAGACAATTCTACTAGGCTGCTCATCCTAGACTTACCAGAATCCCTAAGAATCTGATTCATGGCCTATCGATCCAAGACCCCCCCAATACGAATGTACCTGCATGCCACTACCCTGAACTTGGATTTCGTCTATACTCCTGTCTGCGATCAACCTACACCGGCTAAGATCCGACGGTACACAAGGAGTGACTCTTCCACAGTCCCTTAGGAGTAAGAAAATATATGTCTTGATGGTCGATAGCCCTTAGGGTAATAGTATCGCCTTAGACGAGCACAACAAACTGTGTACTAGCTAATAAGCTACATACGAGTAAACCAAACACATACGAGCCAACAAGCTACGTATGAAACCAACAACTACATACGAGCCAAGTGGACTTCGTATGAGACAACAACATACATACCAGCCAAATAAGCCGCGTATGAGACCAACAGCTATGCACGGGCCGGTCGAGCCGCGTACGAGCAAGAATATATATACGAGCCAAATAAGCTGCGTATGAGATCCACAGCTACATACGGGCCAGTCGAGCCACGTACGAGCACAATCACATACAAAAACAGCCATACAGGTAATCAAACTTAGAAGCAACCAAACGTGCTTACTAGCAAACTTGATCTTCTATAATTAGAAGCAACAGAAAAATCTACTAACAGTCTAAAACAGGTATTCTACCAATGAGAAGCCCAAAGCGACATAACAACTTTTATCGAGCTAACAGTTACTAGTAACATTCCCAATCCTTATTACCCATAAGGATGAGGAATGCCTCAATGATAAGGCCCAATTTCAATTAGAACCTCACACAACTAGAATCCACGGTTTCTTTTTCCCAAAACGAACTAGAACTACATGCAACTAGATTCTTGGGTTCTCTCTCAAGTTTGAGTTAGAATTACCTAGGAGCTAGATGCATGGGTTCATGGTTCCTTTTTGATCCTTCACTACCATATACAATTCAAGCATGGTTCTTTAACTAGAATGCTACAATACACCATCCAAGCATGCATGGCTCTAACTATGTAATCTCAACCATGGGATTCCTTCTACTTTACAACACAATATTGCAACTACAACATGGTGGTTCTTCACTAACACAACAACTACAACATGATAGTTTCTTACTAAACACTACAACTATAACATGAAGGTTCTTCATTAACACTACAACTACAACTTGAAAGTTTCTTTGCTAAACACTACAACTACAAGCATGGATACAACTTAAGTAAGAAGCTACTATAAGTTTAAAGCATGAATAGCTACTAGATTTATGCATGGTTAATTGCTACAACTTACCCATGAGTGTTAATAATTTACCATGGTATACAACAAGCATGATTTCCTTTACTACTTTAACCTACAACAATTAGCGTGGTATACAACCTTATATGAATCTACAACATTCCTAAGCATGGTAGGTAATTTAAATATAAATCCTACAACAATCTAAGCATGGATATATACTTAGTATGAGTCTACAATATTTCTAAGCATGGTAGGTAATTTAAACATAAATCCTACAACAATCTAAGCATGGATATATACTTAGCATGAGTCTACAACATTCCTAAGCATGGTAGGTAATTTAAACATAAATCCTACAACAATCTAAGCATGGGATAAAATTTTCCTACACCATCTAAACATGGATGCTTACTTCAAGCATGGAAAATTGGCACAACTTAAGCACGGATTATTAGTACACCTAAACATGGATATTTACTTCAACCTAAGCATGGTATATATCACAAGCATCAACCTACTACAATCTAGCATGGTATGTTGATCTACAACAATCTAAGCATGAAAACAACTTAAGTAGAACACCTTCTACTACAATCTAGCATGAGAAGTTTTTTTACTATATCAAACCTACACAATCTAGCATGGATAGATCATAAGCATGGAAATTGCTACAACTAAGCATGGATAATTACTTTAACTTAAGCATGGAAAAATTGCTACAATTAAACATGGATGCTTACTTTAATTCCTACAACAAGTTAGCAAGGTATCTACTACAACTCAAGCATCAATAGTCACTACTACCTTACTTACACTTAAGCATAAACATCTACTACTACCTTACTTACACTTAAACATAAATATTTATTACTACTTAAGCATGATCTTTACTAGCTAAAACAAGACTTCTTATCTTTATGAATTGCAAGTCCTGCAACATTACAAAAACCCAACTTTATGAACTACAATACTACAAAAAGTCTACTATTTCCTGAACATGGATCCTTACTACACTTAAGCATGAATGTCTACTACTATCTTAAGCATGATCCTTTTATTACTTAAGCATCAACCTACAACATAAACCATACTAATTAGTCAACATAAAAAGAGTGATCTTTTTAACATTCTACAACTAATAACTTAATTTGTTTCTTTATCACTACAATAGAATTAGCATCCAAGTTGGGTTACACCCATATGATTAATAAAAATGAACAAGCAACTAAAATAAGGAATCCCCAACTTGGGTTCAATCATTCATATGCACATTCTTAGTCTAAGTAGTTCAAGTTGTATGTTCTACAACCCAAAATGGGTATGTATACAAGTCCATATGCTTATGTATGAGTCCAGTATCAAGCCCTACAACCCAAAGTGGGTGTATACACAACTCACCATATGCTTATGTTCATTTAGTCCAAATAATAACAACAAGATCAAAATTTCTACAATCATCAAAAGTTCAACCTTTATGTTCTTATTTAGTCCTACCATTCACTTTCATGTGGTCATTTGATTCATGCCACCATTCATAGTCCAAGTGGTTTCATTACCAACAACATACACAACAAAAACCACAACAAAACCAAAAACAACTCACCAATGAAAACAAAAACCAAAGGAACAAATCAAAAAGAGAATAAGAACAACAAACTCAACAAACAAGACAAAAATGGAGAAGCCCTCACCTTAGTTTTCCTTGAAGGAAGAACTAGCTAGCACACCTTCTCATTCCCCTAAGCTCTTATGAAAACTCCTATGGAACCTACAAGTAAAAACTCTCAAGTTAGAGGTTTGTTCTCTCTTTCTTTTTCTCTCTTTCTAAAATGAGACAAGTGATGAAGGGATGGGGTATTTATAGGTGGAGGAGAAGGTGGAGAGTGCAAAATTGCACTCACCATTTTGCACAAAACCCCCTAGGGGTGGAGGTCGGCCATGCTCAAGGGAATGGGCAAAGGTGAGGTGGAGGTATGGTGTGAGGGTGAGGTGGAGGTATGGTGCAAGCTTCTAGAAGAATTTTCCTTAATTCTTACATGCACAATTAACCCTAGGTTAATCCTCTAATCCCAAACTTAGCCATTTGTCATGCAAGAGAAATATTTTGTCCAAAATATATAGCACACAATTTGTATAATGTACTAATTTGGTACAATATAAATGTACGTATATGTATATGTATGTATATATGTGTATACCGAAAATCTTCGCATATCCCGTATAAAATAATTTAATTTGAAAATAATAATTAAATAAATTTTATTATCAATTCGGAAGATCACGGTACCAAATTGATACATTACGGATGTACACAGACTGGTATATGTGTGCAGATAATGTTTATGAACAAAACTGAGTGACAATCACCAAAATATTTCAATTTTGGAATTATAAAACAAAATAATAATAAAATAATAATTTATACGATGTAATATCCGTTCGGGATATTACATCTTCTAAGCGAGTTCGGAGCTCAAAACTCTCCCCTAGAGTTGCTCCTCAAACTTGTCTCCAAAATGACTCTTTCCTAGAGCCAAGCTCTTCACTCCGCTCGCCTCCAAAGCGGACCTCTTCTCAACGAGTTCGGAGCATAACTCTCTCCTAGGGTTGCTTCTCAAACTTGTCTCCTAAATGGCTCTCTCCTAGAGCCAAGACCTTCGTCCCACTCGCCTTCCAAGTGGGCCTCTTTTAAGCGAGTTCGAAGCTCAAAACTCTCCCATAAAATTGCTCCTCAAACTCGTCTTCCAAATGGCTCTCTCCTAGAGCCTTGTGATGTTCTTCACTTCGCTCGCCTCCAAAGTGGACCTCTCCTCACGAGTTCGGAGCACAACTCTCTCCAAGAGTTGCTCTTCAAACTTGTCTCCCAAATGGTTCTTTCCTAGAGCCAAGCCCTTCGTCCCACTCGCCTCCCGAGTGGGCCTCTTCTAAGCGAGTTCGAAGCTTAAAACTATTTCCTAGAGTTGCTCCTTGCACTCACCTCCAAGAATGGATCTTCCCATGGCTCTTATGAGGATCTTCCTAGCCAATCTTCTTCGCCCCTAGGAGTGGAGCTCCTCTTCGAAGATTCTGAAGACCAAAACACTCCTCAACTTCATTAAGACATGGATGTTGCAGGGCTATTTTGACCATGAAGAAGGGTGATTCTTCAACCCACTCCTAAAGAGAAGTTGTAGATCTTCGAGTTAGCTTCGGAACGAGGGGTAGCATGCCCCGATCGGACCTCCGTAGCACCGGAAAAGTGGATTGCAACACAGCTGCGCTGAGCTACTAGGGCACCGACCTCCGTATTGGGGAAAAAACACCTCCGAGCTCTTTGGACCGTCAGATCGTCCAGATGTTCGTGCAACAGCTAATGGATGGCTCAATTTTGCCACGACCACAAAATGAAAAAATCACGTTTTCTCGTGATCTGAGCCCACAAAACGACAAAATCACATTTTCTCGCGATCTACGCCTTCGTGCCTCGTGATTCGTGCCATGATCGTGATCAACCGTCCAGATGGAGCCACGTAGTTCGGATCTGAAATCCGAGCTACTGAGCTACCGAACTGCAAAATGGCAAAAATTTTACCTTAAAATCTGTGCTCGGATTCACTGGAGCAAAACAGGAAGAAAGAAGGGAGAGAGGGGTTAACGGGTCGTGTTCCGACCCGTTAGAGACCCAAAACCCAGCACCATCCTTTTCTTCTCCTTCACACATTCCCGCCAAAACCAAAGCAGAGCAAAAAGCTCTCCTCTCTCCTCCCCTTCTTCTCCTTCGACTTATGGCCCTAAAAACCAAGGGAACAAAAACCCAACTCTGAGCTTCGACCCCGTCTCCTCTCCAAGCTCGAGCCTCTCGTTTCCACACCGACGAGCTCCATCATCTCCTTCTTTGAGCTCCCTTGAGCCAACTCCCCTCGTCGAGCTCCCACTCCAAAGCTACCAAGCTCCAAAAGTCCACGGAAGAGCTCCGAACCCACTGTAGGGCTCACGCAGTCGCCGAGCTCGAGCCCTCCTCCCATGAGCGAAAGCTTGTCGACCTCCTCCGATACCGAGCTCTTTCCAAGCCAAAGCTCCGCCATTGTCGTTGAGCATCGCCTCCATAAGCTCGTCTTGCCGACCTCCTCCAAATACCGAGCTCCTCGACGAACCACTGCCTCACTATCTCTTCCATTGGCGAGCTCTGAGCTCGAACTCGCTACCAAGCTCTGTCGTGGCCGAGCTCCAGTATCCACCAACGTTGAGCTGCCTCCATTCCGAGCTCTCCTCCAACGAGCTCCGTCACGACCTCATGACTTCGCCATCACCATCACCTCCACGGTCGAGCTCCCCCCACGAGCTCCCCTCGCCGAGCTCATCACCTTAACTAAAGCACTCAACGAAGCTCCCCCCTTTTGAGCTCCACGGAAGCTCTCGACAAAAGTTGGAGACGGAAGTTGAAGACGAAGGAGAAGGAAAGAACAGAGCGGGGGAAAGGAGGAGGAAAAGAATTTTTTTTTACAGGGGTGCCATGTGGCGGTCAACGGACAACGTTGACTGGCCACGTGTCAGCATCTGGTGCGTCGACGACGGGTGCCGAGCTACCGAGATTCCGAACTGCACATGTGGAGAAAAACGGTGCCGAACAACACGAGCCGTCAAATCATCCCAAAATTTGCGCCACGACATGATCGACACCCAGAAACGCGCCACGTGTCCATAAAATAATCCTCTTTGTGATGCGCATCATCTGATCATGATCGACGTCCAGAAACGCGTCACGTGTCTAGGTAATATTTAATTAATTAATTAATTTATTTATTTGAATTAATTATTTAAAAAATCCGAAAAAAATAATTAAAACATTCTAAAAATAATTATTAATTAGGAAAATTATTCTAAAATTCTGAAATTATAATTATTAAATTAGAATAATTAATTAAAATTTTCTCTAAATAATTATTTAATTCGGAAAATGAATAAAAAATTCAAAAAAAGGAAAAATTCAGAAAAATCTGGAAAAATCACAAAAAATCCTGAAAATTCTGAGGATATTTTTGGGCATTTTATAAGCCCAAAATAACACCGTTACACCTCGAGCAAGATCTGAACTCCCTTAAGAACACCGATAAAATTCCGTACGCCATTAAAACAACAAAACTACTCCTCAAAGACTGTAAAACTCAGTCTCCAGGAGTGGGGGCTCGTGATATGGCTAAAAATGGAATTAAATCGGGACCGTTCAAATTAGACATGAATCTTACAACTCAGGGATAAAACGGTAATTTTCACCTACAAACAGGTCTGAAATGGGGACTGGGTCTTTCTTCAAAGCCCAATAACCCATAAATGGATCTGTCTTACTGGGTACGGGTCCCAACCCGTTACAAACCAGTTCAGAAGGATAGAAGAATTCAGATTCACAATTATCCCTAAGAGGTGGTTTTAACCACTTCTATCCACTCACACCGAGAAGTAGAGATATGTTTTTATCTCGAAATGGATCCCTAAGGTGACTATAAAAACCTCTCCCCCCACCATAAGCAGGCAATCAATCTTTTTCCAGTTAAAGCTCTTTCATAATCTTCCTGATTACTGACAAGAGCGTCAGAGGGTGCGTCGCCGGGATCCATCCCGGTGTCTCGCACTTTTTGCTGGTTCGTAGCAGTGGCAAAAGACCAAGTCAACAAGATGGTGAAGGTCAACAGGTCAACAGATTTGCCTTGTTCGTTTTCTCAAGAATCTACAAATTCATCTGTTTGCTCGCACACCGAAATCAGCAGCAACACCGAGTAAGCTGTTGATCTATTTTTGCCTGAAGAATGGTAAATCGATGAATTATCTCCGAAAACGAATTCTTCTATACCTCAACAATATTGGTGATCACCTATAATTGATCGCCTTGTAACTGAGACGTCTTTTTCAGCCCGGTGATCGCATCGTCCAACAATCACAGCCTAGTTCCAATTGCCATGGCCAAATCTCAAATCGGTGAAAATACCAATTGATACGATTAAGCTTCCAAATCGCACTTACAAACACTTAATCGATCGAGCTACTAATCATCTTGAACTTTTATTGAATGACTTGGGGATTTAGCAAGCTAAAGTTTTTGAGAAATTGGGGAGAGATGCAGTAGATTCAAGAAGAGGAAGTAGACAGGAAAGAAGTTGGTTACAATACTTAACTAACTCTCCACTTCCCTCTTCGTTTCTTATTTATACACAATTAGACCACATCTCACCCATACACGTGTCCCCCATTTTCTGCCTCTTTCATTCTTCAAACTGAACCACAACTACGTGCTTCTTATGTGCAGACATAATTCTGCAAATGCTTCTTGCTTCCTTTGCTGCGGTCACTTGTATCAACACTTTTCAAAGCATTCTTTGCATGACAAGACATTAATCTGAAAAAGAGGATGACTTGATAATCAACAACCAAGTAACAAACAAGAGGATGACTGATAACATAAACAATAATTAACTATGGACATCATTTTCTAAAATAAATAATTTATTCCTTAATTTTACGTTGCGTACTTTATTATTTTTTGATACAATTGCCTAGAGTGAAATCCATATTCAAAAACCGCACTCATTCAAAGATAACGATATGCCGCAAAAAATAAAATAATAATAATAATAATAATAATAATAATAATAATAATAAAATCTCTAATCTCTAATCTCTAATATTATAATGCGAGAGTTGGGGTTATATACTTTGTAGACAAACTGTAAATTGTAGACAACTAAGCATCTAGTCTCAACCACTCATTTTGAAGTAGGAGTTATATTAACCGTCAATTTACTCAACTGTTGTCAGTTATCATAATACCGTCAAATTTAGTTACAACATAATTATTTACAAAAGTTCCACACTTATAAAATAAAAATTAATGTCACTAAGGGTAATTTGTATAGATTATGGTAAGATTTTGGGACAGATAAAGGAAAGTATCAGGTTCGAGACCAGACTGTGTCATAGTCTTTACTTTAAAAAGTAATAATATTAAGACGTGCATTGCACATGCAGATTACTATATAATATAATCTCTAATACTATAATGTGAGAGTTGGGGTTGTATAATTTGTAGACAATCAACCATCTAGTCTGAACCATTCATTTGTAAGTGGGAGTTATTAATCACTCATTTACTCAACTGTTGTTAGTTACCAAAATACTCTCAAAGTTCGAATTTATTTACGACATAATTATTTACAAAAAGTGTCACTCATACAGAATAAAAGTTGGTGCCACTAGGGGTCTGTTTGGTTGGAGGGGAATGGAGGAAAGGGGAGGGGAGGGAAGGGTTTTTTTAATGCTTTTCTTGTTTGGTTCAATTTTGAGGAGGGGAGGGAAATTGGGAGGGGGGGGGGGTGCAACACCCCTCCTGAGCCAATTTTGGCTCCCCTCCAAAAGTGGGGGGATTTGGAGGGGAGAAAAAATAGGGCTAATTTTTTAAAGTGGCATGACTAAATTGCCCTTTAAAAAATCTAAATCCTAAAAAACCTCTCTCTCTCTAAAATCCTAAAAAATCTCAATTGCTGGTGAGATGCTTGCTGATCATATGACGCAGGATAACTTGGCACAATGGTTGGAGTTGTTGATTCTTGATTTTGATGATCACAACACAGTGCAACATGTGTCTATGTTATACAGCTGACATTGCAGTGCAGAGACTAAAGACAATTCTAGCTGAACAAACAAACAAGCTCAAACAGATACAGATGAAGAAGACAAGGATCAAGTTTCAATTCAAGACTCAAGACTCAAGACTTCAAGCTCAAATGTGTTATATTATTTTGTCTTGTAAACATTGTATTTTATTTCTTGTTGAGTCTTAGTATGATGAAAAGCCTTGTCAACACACACACACACACATACTCAAAAATTTCATAATGTGTGTCTTTTAAAAACCCCCAAAAATAAGTCAAAACAGTTTGAAGAATTTTAACTTTTAAGTACCAGTCGACTTAAGCTTTTGCCAGTCGACTGATAAGTACAAAACTGTTTAAAATTATTCAAACTCTGATCAGTCGACTCATATGGCAACCCAGTCGACTGTTCGAGAGCTTTTGACCGTTTTCTGATTTTCATAATCGAAGTTTTTCAAATTCAAAAGTTCTGATCCGTTGGTTGACAGTTATGTAACCGTTTTCCAACGTTCAGAAGATCAAAACTCCTTATATAGAGTTTCATATCTCTCTGGAAAGAGAAACATAACTCAACTTGATTTCAATACACCCGAGCATTCTTGTGATAAACTTTTTAAGAGATTTTCTGTGAGAAACAAAGCTTTCAAAGTTCATACACTTTGGTTCTCTACATTCAGTCCAGTATAGCATTGAATTCGCTCTGGACTGAGTATAGAAGTCAACCTTGTGATTTAGCATCGTGCATCAACACATACACCAACAAGGCTATAGGTTGATTGTAAAAACTCTTCTTGTACTTTTGCTCTCGGTTGGAGAGTGGTTGTTGACTCTTGGTTGAAGAGTCGGTGTCGTTTCACTCTTGGTTGTAGAGTGGGTCTGGTTTCTCTGGTTGAGAGAAAGGACTACGGGTTAGACAAGGTTGTTGTCGTAACGCCGTAGGGTATTCTTGTAATTTTTTTCAAGAATAGTGGAAATCTCAAGTGGGTTGCTTGGGGACTGGATGTAGGTCGGGAGGACTGAACCAGGATATATCTTGTGTACTCTGTGATTGATTATCTTGTGGTTGCATTTACTTTTGCTTAATTAAGTTCTGCAAAACTTGTCTGGCCAGTCGACTCAGCTTCGTATCAGTCGACTGATCAGTCTCGTATTAATTGTTCTCTTTGTCTTATCAGTCGCCTGCCTTATCTATAAGTCGACTGGATCGAGAGTTTAAATTTCTTTTATTTTGGCTATATCAGTCGACTGGTTCACCACTAAGTCGACTGTGCCGAGAGAAATTATATATTCCGCAATTTATTTTTGATAAACACTATTCACCCCCCCTCTAGTGTTTGTTGCTTAGCCTACAGGATCCTACAGGAGTCATATTAGGGGAAGTGGATGTTTTCTTGCTCTTCTTAAAGTTCAATAAAGCCTTCCCATCATATTCTATAACATGCATCCAGTTATCATAAGCCCTTTTCACTAATGTATCTACAAAGACCTGCAAGAAGAGTAGCAGTATTGTAGTCCTAAGAAAGTTATCTATTGGGTTATTATTTTGAAATCGAGTTTACAAGCTTTAAAATGTATGCAGAAAGAAAGATCAAACAAACAGTATAAACCATTCAGTAAAGCCCATTTTACCTATTTAAAGTTACAGTGTGAGCAAGAATCCAGCACACATACAAAAGCATTGAGGATTAGGTCACAATGCAATTAGAAAAAATCAATTCTGAAACCAAAAATACTGAAGCATGTATGTGCTATCATCTATCATTGTGTAATAGCTAGAACAAATTGGTGAATTGGTTCTCAAAGAAAAAAAAAACAATTGATAAATCTCGTACTAGCAAATGAACTAAGTATAGTTAAATCCAGATTCAACACAGAAATTAAGGCTTTTGAGGATCTTCTGAACCCAGCCCATCTAGATGTCTGTTCAATAAGCCAGTTATCCAAATTGAATGAAAATTGCAGCATTACGATTTAGAATTCTTGTCCTCCATGAAACAAATATATGTAAATGATACATACCACTGTAAGTTACATGACAATTGTAAGAAATGGTGAATATTCCTAGTTAGGCATCACAGATGAAAGTCGGTTATGAATCAAGTGAAATTCAATATGCTTTGTCATAGCCGTACAGAAGTGGTTGACGCATTAAGTGCTAATGTAGCCGATCTAAAGCATCTGGCTTGTAATGCTTATCTGATAATGAAAAAACCTTACTCGAAACAGAATAGTATATCACTTCCATTAGTCTGGAATAGTATATCACTTCCCATAGCTTTTACGATTTCACTTTTGTCGCAGGCACAAGTTTCTTACTGGTTACTTTTTTTTTCGTGTCATTCTCTTCAGCAAAACTATATCTCCTGTTAATTAAGACAAATTAAGATAGCAGTAATGAGAACCATATATATCACAGACTAGGATCAAATGTGTACACTTTCTCAGCTTCTCTGGATTAATAATCCGCACCTGTCTTTTGAACCTCCCCAAAAATACTAATATCAAAATCACCAGCAAAATTTCCTCCATCACCTACAAATTAAGGAAGAGATGAGAATACAAACGGAGATTTGCATTTGATAACAGTCACGTATACATATAATAGATTGCACAGACAAATTCCTGTTTAATTATGACCAAACAAGGATGTGGTTGTATGAATTTCTTATTATATGCAAAAGGGTAAAAAAGTAATTTTATTATAAAATCCATTCCCTCCCCTTGTGAACCAAACAAGAAATTTATTATTTTCCCTCCCCCCCCCTCCTTTGAACCAAACAGAGTTTTCATTAAATCCCTCCTATCCCCTTCCCTCCCCTCCATTAAAATCCCCCCCTCCATTAAAATCCCTCCCCTCCCCTCCCCTCCTTTGAACCAAACAGACCCTAGGTGTAATTTGTAATTTGTAAATCTCTCAAAATTATCTAAATATAACCTAGTTAAAGGACTGCCAAAACTATCCTTTAAAAAGGATAAGTTATGTGATGCATGTCAACTAGGAAAACAAATCAAATCCACTTTTAAAACAAAAGATGTAATCTCTACTAGTAGGCCACTTGAATTAATTCATATGGATTTATTTGGCCCTACTAGAGTTGCTTCTTTAAATAAAAGTAGATATGTGTTTGTTTTAGTAGATGATTTTTCAATATTCACTTGGACATTCTTTTTAAAACATAAAAACGATGCTTTTGAAGAATTTGCACATTTTTGTAAACGTATTCAAAATCAAAGATCTCTAACCATAGTCACTATTAGAAGTGATCATGGTGGGGAATTTGAAAATGAAACATTTACAGAATATTGCAACAAGAATGGTATAACACATTCATTTGCATTTCCTAGAGCTTCACCACAAAATGGAGTGGTTGAAAGGAAAAATAGGACTTTGCAAGAATGCGCACGTACTATGCTTGTTGAAAGCAATCTACCAAAGCATTTTTGGGCTGAAGCTGTTGCTACAGCTTGTTATGTTTTGAATAGAATTCTTCTAAGACCTAAACTAAAGAAGACTTGTTACGAGTTATTGTTTAATAAAATTCCTAAAGTCTCTTACTTTAAGACATTTGGTTGCAAGTGTTTTATTCTAAACACAAAAGATAATTTAGACAAATTTAATCCTAGATCTAATGAGAGTATCTTTTTGGGATACTCAAAAAGGAGTAAAGCATATAGAATTTTCAATAAGTCTACAATGACTATTGAAGAATCAATGCATGTTACATTCGATGAATCTTTACCTTCATCAACCTTAAATAAAGATGATGAAACTGATTTATCACCTTTAGATAATGTGATTAAATCCTTAGAGCAAACTAATCTGTCTGATAAGTCGACTGATAAGGTCTCCCAGTCGACTGACGTAAAGCAGTCGACTGAAGAACAAGTCAAGTCGACTGATCCGATTGAGATATCTTCAACTTTACCAAAGTCATTTGTTGAAGTTAAAGATCATCCTCATGACTTAATAATTGGTGACATCTCCCATGGTATTCAGACACGTTCACATATTAATATGATCTCTCATACAGCATTCTTGTCGGATTTTGAACCGAAAAATATACAAGAAGCTTGTGAGAATGAATATTGGATGAATGCCATGCAAGATGAACTAAACCAATTTATAAGGAATGATGTATGGGATTTAGTTCCTAGACCTCCTGATCAGACTATCATTGGTAGCAAATGGGTATTCAAGAATAAGTTAGATGAATCAGGACAAGTTGTAAGGAACAAGGCTAGATTGGTTGCCCAAGGATATAATCAAGAAGAAGGTATAGATTTTGATGAAACATATGCTCCTATTGCTAGACTAGAATCTATTCGTATTTTATTATCTTTTGCTTGCTTTATGAATTTTATACTTTATCAAATGGATGTGAAAAGTGCTTTTCTTAATGGGTTTATTAAGGAAAATGTTTATGTTAAACAACCACCAGGTTTTGAACATGAACAATTTCCAGATCATGTTTTTAAATTGAAAAAGGCTTTATACGGTCTTAAACAAGCACCTCGTGCCTGGTATGATCGTTTAAAAACTTTTCTTTTAGAAACAGGATTTGAAATAGGTAAAGTAGACACTACTTTGTTTATCAAAAGAGTTGAGAATGATATCTTAATCATACAAATATATGTTGATGATATAATTTTTGGTTCTACTAATAATAATCTATGTCAAGAATTTGCTAATACCATGAAAAATGAATTTGAGATGAGTCACATGGGTGAACTCAATTATTTCCTTGGATTGCAAATTAAACAATCCTCAAATGGCATATTTATCAATCAAGGCAAATATGCAAAGGAATTACTCAAACGTTTTCACATGGATAGTACTAGTAGTAAATCCACACCTATGGCTACTACTACTACTCTTGACAAAGACTTATTAGGTAAGAGTGTTGATAAAAAACTCTATCGAGGTATGATTGGTTCACTCTTATATATTACTGCAAGTAGACCAGATATTATGTTCAGCGTATGTTTATGTGCTAGATATCAATCTAGTCCTAAAGAATCTCATTTAAAAGCAGTGAAACGAATTTTAAGATATATTAAAGGCACATCTGAATATGATTTATTTTATCCACGCACCGATAACTTTCAACTTTTGTCTTATAGCGATGCCGATTTTGCTGGAAGCAAAACTGATCGCAAGAGTACTAGTGGTACATGTCACTTTTTGGGACATTCCCTAGTATCTTGGTGCAGTAAAAAGCAAAACTCCGTATCCCTATCAACCACAGAAGCTGAATATATTGCTGCAAGTTTGGCATGTGCACAAATTTTATGGATGAAACAAACCTTATTAGATTATGGTATTTCTTTTGAGAAACCCTCAATTATGTGTGATAATACCAGTGCAATTAATCTATCTAAAAATCCGATTCAACATTCACGTACAAAACATATTGATATTCGACATCATTTTCTACGTGATCATGTTTTAAAAGGAGATATATCTTTAGACTTTATCTCTACTGATAAACAAGTAGCAGATATATTTACCAAGCCCCTTAAAGAAGATACTTTTATTAAATTAAGGAGAGAACTTGGAATTTGTGATTTTATTGATACTTGTTGAACATGGCTTCTTCTAAGTCGACTATCTTTGTGTATAAGTCGACTGAACTGCTTTTTAAACATATACATTTTTTTTATCTAACCAGTCGCCTGGTTCATATACCAGTCGACTTATTAGTTGATATACAATTTTTAGTTTCTTCTCGACTCAGTCGACTGATAACCCATACCAGTCGACTGTCGCGAGATAAATTGTCTTCAGCGAGTCTTCATCACAGTTTTTGAGATAAAACTGCTCAAATTCTCACCCGTGACTTCTTATCTCAGCCGTTGAGATCTTTTCCTTGCATCTGAGCCGTCAATTCTCTGTTAAAAACCCTTTACCAGCCCCTCTTTCTCACTTTTACCGATCTCAATTTCACCCCCACATTTTCAAAACCCTAAGGCAAGAGAAGAAGAAGCTCATTCGACCAGATCTTAAGTCGACTGCTGGTGTTGTCTCTCTCTTCCATCTTGGTAAATCTCGATTTCTTGTCTCCTTTCAAAACCCTAATGGCACCCAAAAGATCTAAGAGAACTCATGAGGGTACATCCTCTTCACAAGAGTACACCCAATACCTCTTGAGTCCCGATCTACTTGATCGTTGGTATCTCTTTTGTACCATTCAAATCTTCCCTGGGAGATTTGTCAATTTTGGTGATTTAGATCGTTTTAACCTCACTCCACTGTTTCAAAACTGTAGCCTTTATGAGTTTCTATCTTTATCCAACCAACCAAATTACTATCCACAACTCATATATTTGTTTTATACAAATATGAGAATTGTTCAAAAACCAAATGGGGATGTTTTAATTCGGTCGTCTGTGAAAAATCAGAAAATGACTATAACACCGACTAGGATTAATGCAATGTTGGGTATAGATGATGGTGGACTTCATCTTGATGATGTTATTCTAGATGATGCCTCAATATTGTCTAGAATTCTCTTACCAAATTCTCAACTTCCAATGACAAGCAGAAATCTAAGACCAATTGCTAAGCTTGTCGGTAGAATATTAGCTTATAACATCCTTCCTAAAAAGGGAAGTTATGATCAATACTCTACTGAGTTACAGAAGGCTATATATGCAATTTTTGGTAGGATAGCTGTTGATTGGGGTCAAGTTATATTTTCCAAACTTTCTCAAGACCACACTCATTTTTTACCCTTTGGAGGTTTCCTTACTAGAGTCTTTATTTCTTTTGGAGTAGATCTAGATTCTGAGACAAATGTAGTCTCTCGGTATGACTGTCTCGATCGTGCTAGTTTGGCACGCATGAAACTTCTTGATGCTCCTACTCGCTCACCCCCTAGGTCTCCTCCAATGTCCCAAGCTCCCTTAGGTTCATCTTCTAGACCTAGAGCCCCTCAACCTTCTACTTCTGATGATCCACCTCTCCCTCAAGCCAATTATGATGATCCCCGAACCATGTACGACTGTGTGAACTACCTAATGAACCATTCAGTCACAGCCGATAGACATCTTTCTTCCCTTGGTTCCAAACTAGACAATATTGGTTCTGAGGTATCCCATCTCTCTCATCTCTTTACTTCTCAGTTTCATCCTCCTTCTCAAGATGAAGATGAAGACTCCGACGAAGATGATGATTGACAACTTTTTATCCTTTTTTTTTTTTTCTGTATTTTCTCTTTTTTTTTATGATTGAAGATTACTGCTTTTTCTTATTATTTCTGTAATTTTCCTTAATGTAGTTTGTTTTAATGTATTCAACTTTCCTTTTCAATGCAAAATCTTGTTATTTTACGTTTTTTTTTGATGATTCCAAAGGGGGAGAGAAAGCAAGCTTATAGTTTATCTACGTGTAGTTTATCTATGTGTTACATTTCTCTGTGTGTTATGTTCTATCTGTGCTACACTTGTTCAAATTCAACTACACTTGTTCAAATTCAAAATCTCTCTCTGATCAGTCGACTTACAAGGATACAGTCGACTGCTGCTACATCTGTTATATGTGTTAAAATGTTTTCATGTTCTGGTCAGTCGCCTGATCTATTTTTCAGTCGACTGATACATTCTGTATATCAAGTTTTTGTTTTATATGCATATTGTGTTTTTAATAGGGGGAGCTTTCAAAATCTATGCTTGTATCAGCTATTGTGTTGTCATCATCAAAAGGGGGAGAATGTTGATTCTTGATTTTGATGATCACAACACAGTGCAACATGTGAAATCTCTCTTTGATCAGTCGACTTACAAGGATACAGTCGACTGCTGCTGCATCTGTTATATGTGTTAAAATGTTTTCATGTTCTGGTCAGTCACCTGATCTATTTTTCAGTCGACTGATACATTCTGTATATCAAGTTTTTGTTTTATATGCATATTGTGTTTTTAATAGGGGGAGCTTTCAAAATCTATGCTTGTATCAGCTATTGTGTTGTCATCATCAAAAAGGGGGAGAATGTTGATTCTTGATTTTGATGATCACAACACAGTGCAACATGTGTCTATGTTATACAGCTGGCATTGCAGTGCAGAGACTAAAGACAATTCTAGCTGAACAAACAAACAAGCTCAAACAGATACAGATGAAGAAGACAAGGATCAAGTTTCAATTCAAGACTCAAGACTCAAGACTTCAAGCTCAAATGTGTTATATTATTTTGTCTTGTAAACATTGTATTTTATTTCTTGTTGAGTCTTAGTATGATGAAAAGCCTTGTCAACACACACACACACACATACTCAAAAATTTCATAATGTGTGTCTTTTAAAAACCCCCAAAAATAAGTCAAAACAGTTTGAAGAATTTTAACTTTTAAGTACCAGTCGACTTAAGCTTTTGCCAGTCGACTGATAAGTACAAAACTGTTTAAAATTATTCAAACTCTGATCAGTCGACTCATATGGCAACCCAGTCGACTGTTCGAGAGCTTTTGACCGTTTTCTGATTTTCATAATCGAAGTTTTTCAAATTCAAAAGTTCTGATCCGTTGGTTGACAGTTATGTAACCGTTTTCCAACGTTCAGAAGATCAAAACTCCTTATATAGAGTTTCATATCTCTCTGGAAAGAGAAACATAACTCAACTTGATTTCAATACACCCGAGCATTCTTGTGATAAACTTTTTAAGAGATTTTCTGTGAGAAACAAAGCTTTCAAAGTTCATACACTTTGGTTCTCTACATTCAGTCCAGTATAGCATTGAATTCGCTCTGGACTGAGTATAGAAGTCAACCTTGTGATTTAGCATCGTGCATCAACACATACACCAACAAGGCTATAGGTTGATTGTAAAAACTCTTCTTGTACTTTTGCTCTCGGTTGGAGAGTGGTTGTTGACTCTTGGTTGAAGAGTCGGTGTCGTTTCACTCTTGGTTGTAGAGTGGGTCTGCTTTCTCTGGTTGAGAGAAAGGACTACGGGTTAGACAAGGTTGTTGTCGTAACGCCGTAGGGTATTCTTGTAACTTTTTTCAAGAATAGTGGAAATCTCAAGTGGGTTGCTTGGGGACTGGATGTAGGTCGGGAGGACTGAACTAGGATATATCTTGTGTACTCTGTGATTGATTATCTTGTGGTTGCATTTACTTTTGCTTAATTAAGTTCTGCAAAACTTGTCTGGCCAGTCGACTCAGCTTCGTATCAGTCGACTGATCAGTCTCGTATTAATTGTTCTCTTTGTCTCATCAGTCGCCTGCCTTATCTATAAGTCGACTGGATCGAGAGTTTAAATTTCTTTTATTTTGGCTATATCAGTCGACTGGTTCACCACTAAGTCGACTGTGCCGAGAGAAATTATATATTCCGCAATTTATTTTTGATAAACACTATTCACCCCCCCTCTAGTGTTTGTTGCTTAGCCTACAGGATCCTACAGGAGTCATATTAGGGGAAGTGGATGTTTTCTTGCTCTTCTTGAAGTTCAATAGAGCCTTCCCATCATATTCTATAGCATGCATCCAGTTATCATAAGCCCTTTTCACTAATGTATCTACAAAGACCTGCAAGAAGAGTAGCAGTATTGTAGTCCTAAGAAAGTTATCTATTGGGTTATTATTTTGAAATCGAGTTTACAAGCTTTAAAATGTATGCAGAAAGAAAGATCAAACAAACAGTATAAACCATTCAGTAAAGCCCATTTTACCTATTTAAAGTTACAGTGTGAGCAAGAATCCAGCACACATACAAAAGCATTGAGGATTAGGTCACAATGCAATTAGAAAAAATCAATTCTGAAACCAAAAATACTGAAGCATGTATGTGCTATCATCTATCATTGTGTAATAGCTAGAACAAATTGGTGAATTGGTTCTCAAAGAAAAAAAAAAAATTGATAAATCTCGTACTAGCAAATGAACTAAGTATAGTTAAATCCAGATTCAACACAGAAATTAAGGCTTTTGAGGATCTTCTGAACCCAGCCCATCTAGATGTCTGTTCAATAAGCCAGTTATCCAAATTGAATGAAAATTGCAGCATTACGATTTAGAATTCTTGTCCTCCATGAAACAAATATATGTAAATGATACATACCACTGTAAGTTACATGACAATTGTAAGAAATGGTGAATATTCCTAGTTAGGCATCACAGATGAAAGTCGGTTATGAATCAAGTGAAATTCAATATGCTTTGTCATAGCCGTACAGAAGTGGTTGACGCATTAAGTGCTAATGTAGCCGATCTAAAGCATCTGGCTTGTAATGCTTATCTGATAATGAAAAAACCTTACTCGAAACAGAATAGTATATCACTTCCATTAGTCTGGAATAGTATATCACTTCCCATAGCTTTTACGATTTCACTTTTGTCGCAGGCACAAGTTTCTTACTGGTTACTTTTTTTTTCGTGTCATTCTCTTCAGCAAAACTATATCTCCTGTTAATTAAGACAAATTAAGATAGCAGTAATGAGAACCATATATATCACAGACTAGGATCAAATGTGTACACTTTCTCAGCTTCTCTGGATTAATAATCCGCACCTGTCTTTTGAACCTCCCCAAAAATACTAATATCAAAATCACCAGCAAAATTTCCTCCATCACCTACAAATTAAGGAAGAGATGAGAATACAAACGGAGATTTGCATTTGATAACAGTCACGTATACATATAATAGATTGCACAGACAAATTCCTGTTTAATTATGACCAAACAAGGATGTGGTTGTATGAATTTCTTATTATATGCAAAAGGGTAAAAAAGTAATTTTATTATAAAATCCATTCCCTCCCCTTGTGAACCAAACAAGAAATTTATTATTTTCCCTCCCCCCCCCCCTCCTTTGAACCAAACAGAGTTTTCATTAAATCCCTCCTATCCCCTTCCCTCCCCTCCATTAAAATCCCCCCCTCCATTAAAATCCCTCCCCTCCCCTCCCCTCCTTTGAACCAAACAGACCCTAGGTGTAATTTGTAAATAGTATGTGATGAATAAACAGAGGTCTCAAGTTTGAGGTCAGATTACGTCTTTGTATTTACTTTTTATAAAAAAATGATTAGAACGTGCATCACACGTGAAGATTACTAGTCTTTAATATTATAATGGGAGAGTTGGGGTTGTCATTTGTAGACATTCAACCATCTAATTTCAACCAATCATTTTTAAGTGGGAGTTGTATTAACCATTCATTTACTCAACTGTTGTTAGTTACCATAATACCCTCAAAGTTCAAATTTATTTACGACATAATTATTTACAAAAATGTCACTCATATAAAATAAAAGTTTGTGCCGCTAGGATAATTTTTAAATAGTATGTATGAGTAAATGGAGGTTTCAGGTTTGATGCCAGATTACATCTTATTATTAACTCTATAAAAAAAATTAGAACGTGCACCGCACGTGCAGATTATTAGTAATATTATAATGTGAGAGTTAGAGTTGTCGTTTGTAAACATACAACTTACGTGTATCGCGCGCACATAGCTCATATGAAGGAGGTCTCGGGTTTGAGATCAGACTACATCGAAGATTTTAATTTTTATTTTTTCTTATAAATACGTGCATCACACGTGTAAATTATTGGTAATAGTTGTAGTAGTAATAATAGTAGTAGTATTAATAATAATAATAATAATACTAATAATAATACTCATAGTAATACTAATACTACTAGTATTACTTAGTATAGTAGTAGTAGCAGGGGGAGGAGGAGGTAGCACTGGTACAAAACCCTAATACCTAGACCCGACATTGGATCAGAACCGACCCGTTTTATTCGGGTCCGGTCCGGGTCCTATCTTAGGACCTGTTGGAATTTCGGGTCCGGTCCGGTCTGCTTAAAATGACCCCGACCCGGACCGAGACTGGACCCAAACCAACAAAAATAATCCTATATAAATACCCCCAAATCCCTAACATTTTTGCAAAAGTACCAAAACCTTTTGTTCAATTCCCTTTTTTGCCGGCAGATTAGGAGATGGGGGATGGTGATTGTAACACCCCGAATTCCAAAACAGACTGAATTCGAAGTTCCACAGGATCTTTACACTTCTCTTCGTACAATTTTACAAGAAAATTAATACTTTTATTACATTAGAGTTACAACTTGAATTACATATAAACAGCGGAAGAAATTTACAATTACATGAAAAAAATGTACAACACTTGAACAATCTTTAAGCAGCATGCATATTTTAATCTTGTCAGTCTCTTAATCCTGCATAGAAACTGTGGGCACGTCAGTTCATTCAACTGACGCAAGGATATAAAATATCAATTTTCTCCTACTTAGAAAGCACACACTTGTCACAAACAAAACTACGGGGACTATCCTATTGATGTCGTGTTGTGTTGTGCACTTAGTCCTTAATGCAGTTGTTTATATTATATGACACTAATGCGCACTTGTTCGAATTCTATGCATCCCATACTACATAGGTCCGAGGGCAAGCCCTTAATCGCACTTCACCTTGTAGGGTTCAATCCGTCTTCATGACTTAAACTACGGTAACTACGATAAGTATCCTAGATGTTCTATGAGTTACGGGCCCATGTCTAGACAGTCTGGAGGGAAATTCCACGCACTGACATGACACATCATGCATGTAGATTATGGACAATTCAACCTCCGTCATGGAACGATGGCACCACCCATAGTCACCAAACACCCCACAAGCGTCGCCACCGGGATGATAATTCCGGAGTAGTGCTCACGTCATGTCATGACGAATCAAGCATGCAGTCTGTGAATCACTCTTACATCGCCAATTCGATGGCCCCCATACTCGTGTTTTTTTCTTACTTTCGTCACATCTCCACTATGTATCTAGTTCTTAATTTATTTGAATCATGAATAAAATTAATCCCCTAGAGTTAGCTCTTTCCTCTATACCGGTCTCAAACATCAACAATACGACCCAAACTTGGTCTTTTCTTTTGAATAACTATTCTCAAAAATATCTTTCAATGTCGGTATAAGGCTTAGCTACCCTCTAGCTTTCAATTCCATTTCACGTTCATAGCATTTGTGTATTCATACTCATGAGACTTTTCATAATTCATCATGATAATAGATTTCACTTTCATGTACAATTTCATGCATATGACAAATAAATTCATTTTCTAACTTGTCACATTCATTCTTCATTCTTTCCACATAATTCTCTTAATCTCATTTTACCAATACTAAATCTAACATTCATACTTTCATTTTTCCGTGATCAAATCTCTTTTCAAACTCTTTTAAACAATACATTTATTTTTATCCAAAGACAATTTAAAACCTGAGAAATCAAAATAGTCAGGACAGTCGACTGTTGAAGCATAGTAGGTCGACTGTTCAGCGAGGATTAAAAACTCGAAAATTAAATAGTCAGGACAGTCAACTGTCAAGTCATAGTCGGTCGACTGCTCAGTGAGGGTTAAAAACTCGAAAATTACATAGTCAGGACAGTCGACTATTAAGTCATAGCTGGTCGACTGTTCAGTGAGGGTTAAAAACTCGAAAATTACATAGTCAGGACAATCGACTGTTAAGTCATAGTCGGTCGACTGTTCAGTGACTAAAATCCGAAATTTGGAATTAATACAGTAACTTATGATTTTTTAAAAAAATATTTAACTCTCATTTTTCATACAAATACTATTCTTTTATTTATACAAGATGTTCACAAAAACAACATTATGTTCTATTAATTACTTCTTTTCCAAAGAGAATTTCTACTTAATACTTTTCGATTGTGATTGAGTTTCTCTCTATTACTAATAAGTTTCTTCCTCCCTTCTTGATTAACAAAAATCCAATCTTTTCTTAGACTTAGTCCTAATTACAACATTGTTCATTCCCAACAAAACAACTGCAACTTTAGGATTCTTTTAATGTCAATCTTACTAACAACAACATACATAATTATTTAGTCAATCTAACTTTATAGCATGGAGATTTCTCATAATTCACACTTTTCACATAAACACATTTCTTCATATTGCATTTTTCCACATACATGAATATTTCAATAAAGAGATTTTATTCTTTCTTAATTAACATGCTAGTGTAATATCAATTCACCACAGCAATATTTCTAATCACATCATTCAATTTAATTTTTACTAGTCATTTCATGCAATTTCACAAGGATCCATTTTTCTCCTTAATCATGGCACTAACATAAAGCAATATTTTCTCTTGTTTATTCTAGCATGGTCAAAACACAAACCTAGCATGGTAACTATTTATAAGTTGGAGAAAATTGCCCACCTTATTTGGAGAGAAAACAGAAGAAACTCCTAAGAACTCCTAAAATGATCGAAATAGGCGTTCTTCTCCTAGTTTGAGCCACCAATTGACGTCTCCTCCTAGCTTGCAATGCAAATCGAGCCTCACCCTTGCTCCTTGAAAAAGCCGGCCACTTCTAGGATGAAGAACACACAATTTGCAACTCAATCTTTTGAACTCACTATTGTCTCAATCTTTTACTCGCTAGTTGTATTTTTTTTCTTACTCTTTTGATATAGATTAGGTGCAAAGATAAGTAATGTAGGGGGGGGGGGTATTTATACAAATTTTTAGTGAGAATAGAAGGCTAGGATTAGATCAAGTGGTTAAGGATCAAGGGTCTAGATACATTAGGGAGTTGCCATAACTTCCCATGATGGAGTAACCACCTCTCCACCTCATCCACTCTCCCACTCTCTTGAATCCCATCCGGCCAACCTCAAAAGGGTGTGCAATGCATGTGCTAGTGCATGCACGTGCCACCCTAGTGTCCCCCATTTACAAGTTGTTCATATTAATTTAATTAATTGTCTATTAATTGAGTCTACACTACAAGTTAGGCTAAATAAAAAGGAATTAAATTAAATGGGCTTACTAATGGGCCAAAAGACCATAGGCTCTATTAATTTAATCAATTAATTAATTGATGTGGGCTACAAAGAGACAAATTGGCCTAGGATTAAATTAGGCTTTAAAATAGTCTTTTTGGAAAATAAAGAGAACAATTTCTTGTTCATGCTATAAAGAAATATTTTTATAAAAGAAAATATATATATGAAATTTTACGTGCAAAACACGTAAAATCACAAACTCTAATTTAAATAGGATTTGAAAATCCAGGATGTTACAGCACTCCCTCCTTAGAATAGTTCCGTCCTCGGAACTACACTTAAAGAGTGAGAAAACAAAAATACAACAAAAAGATAAGAAAAGAAAAGGAAAGAAGATACAATTCACACAAAGAGCTCAGGATGATCTTTCATCATCCTCTCTTCGGATTCCCAAGTAACCTCTTCAACCAACTGGTTTCTCCAGACTACTTTGACCATCAGTATCGTCTTGTTCCTCAAGACTTTCTCCAGACGATCGACAATCCCAACCGGAAGCTCAATGTAACTCAGATCCAACTGCAAACCCTCTGGCACTTCGGGCAAATGATGACTCGGATCTGGAATGTACCCTCTCAGCATAGACACATGGAAGACATTGTGCACCTAAGACAACTCTTTCGGCAACACCAACCGGTAAGCAGTTTTCCCAACCCGCTTCAATATCTTGTACGGGCCTATGAACATTGGGGATAACTTCCCACCTCTGCCGAAACGAATCACACCCTTGCTAGGTGAAACCTTCAGAAAGACAAAGTCACCAACCTCAAACTCAAGGTCCCTTCTCCGGTTGTCTGCATAACTCTTTTGCCTACTCTGAGTATCCACCAACCTCTTCCTGATCAGATCGATCTTTTCAGAGGTCTGCTGCATAATCTCAGATCCAAACATCTACCGCTCCCCAACTTCAACCCAACAAACAGGTGTTCTGCACCTCCTACCATACAGAGCTTCGTACGGTGCCATCCCGATACTAGTCTGAAAACTATTATTGTAGGCAAACTCTACCAGAGCTAGATGTCTTTCCTAACTGCCTCCAAAGTCTAGAACATAACACCGAAGAATATCCTTAAGAATACGGTTGACTCTCTCGGTCTGCCCATTGGTTTGAGGATGAGAAGCAGTGTTGAAATCCGTCTTGGTACCCAAGGCTGTCTGAAGAATCCTCCAGAAATGTGAAGTAAACCACGCATCTTGATCAGACACAATGGTTAATGAAACACCATGAACCCTGATGATCTCTCCGACGTACAGCTCGGCCAACTTGTCCATAGACGAAGTGAGTTTTATCGCCAAGATGTGAGCAGACTTGGTTAGTCGATCGACTATGACCCAAATTGCATCATTGCCCTTTGAACTCTTGGATAAACCCGTGATGAAATCCATACTGATGTTATCCCACTTCCATTCTGGAATAGGTAACGGTTGCAATAGACCTCCGGGTTTCTGATTCTCGACTTTGACCTGCTGACAGATCTCACACCTCGCCATAAACTCGGCCACATCCCGCTTCAGACCTGACCACCAGAAATGTTGCTTAATGTGCTTAATGTCCTTATGCATCTTGGTACTCCCAGGATGTACAGACAAAAGAGTAGCATGTGCCTCCTGAAGAATACTCTTCCATAATTCTGCTTGATCGGAACACACAACCTCTCTCCAAACCACAACACTCCATCCCTGATCTGAAACTCTGACAACCTGCCAGCACCAACCTGCTCCTTCATCTTCTGAATCTCTGCATCTTCCTTCTGACTTGCGATAATCCTTTCATTCAGCGTTGGTTGGAACCTCAACTGAGCTAAAGATGATCCCAATCCTTGCAGAACAACTTCAATACCAGCCCGATCCAACTCCTCTGCAATCTGCCTCTGAGTTGTAATCAAACTAGCCAAACTGCTCTTGCGGCTAAGTGCATCAGCAAAAACATTATCCTTCCCAGGATGGTACTTAATCTCTGAACGAAAGTCCTCAAGTACTTCCAGCCATCTCTGTTGCCTCAGATTCAGGTCCTTCTGCTGATAGATGTACTTCAAGCTTTTATGGTCCGTATACATATTCAGCTTCTCACCATACACGTAATGTCTCCATTGCTTTAAGGCGAAGATAATTTCGGCCAACTCTAGATCATGAGTCGGATAATTCTTCTCATGCGGTCTTAGTTGCCTAAACCCATAAGCGATCACTTTTCCTTCTTGCATTAAGACACAACCAAGCCTACGATGTGCAGCATAGCTGTAGACATCATACTGAACACCTGCTCTAGGCAAAGCTAAAATGGGAGCAGTAGTCAGCTTCTCTTTCAACTCCTAAAAGCTTGCCTCGCACTGCTCAGTCCACTTGAAGTTCACATTCTTCTTGGTCAGACTAGTGCGCGGCACGGCTATCTGAGCATAGCCCTGAATGAACCTCATGTAGTATCCAGTTAGCCCAAGAAAACTCCTGATTTCCTTCACTGTAGTAGGCCTTGCCCAATCCTTCACTGCCTCTATCTTCTACGGATCAGTTGCCACTCCCTCCTTAGAAAGGATGTGACCTAGGAATGCCACTTTAGATTTCCAGAAATCGCACTTGGACAGCTTGGCATACAACTCATGCTACTGAAGCTTCCTTAAAACTGCTGCCAGATGCTCCGTGTGCTCCTCCTCCGACTTGGAGTGCACAAGAATATCGTTGATAAACACCACGATGAAAGAATCAATAAACGGCCTCAGAACTCTGTTCATCATATCCATGAAAATTGCAGGTGCATTCGTCACTCCAAACGGCATAACTAAGAATTCGTAATGCCCGTGTCGAGTTCGAAATGCAGTCTTATGCACATTTTCAGCCTTCACTCGAACTTGATGGTATCCCGATCGAAGATCTATTTTGGAGAAAACAACTGCTCTTTGTAGATGATCGAACAGGTCATCAAGCAGTGGAATAGGATACTTGTTCTGAACAGTGACCTTATTCAACTCTCGGTAATCGATGCACATCCTCATCGAACCATCCTTCTTCTTTACCAACAACACCGGTGCTCCCTAAGGCGATGCACTCGGTTGAATAAAGCCTTTCTCCAACAGTTCCTCAATCTGCCATTTGATCTCATCCTGCTCCACAGGAGCCATCCTATACAGTGTCTTGGAAATGGGTACACTCCTTGGTTGAATAGTGATGCTGAACTCTACATCACGATGCCGGGGTAACCCAGGCAAATCTTCCAAGGATATGGTCGGATAATCCCGAACCACTAGAATTTGCTGCACCTCTATAGGAATTCCCTTCTTCTTGCTGATAGTAGCAACCAAGCCTGAACATCTCCTCTTCTCTTGGAAAGTGACTTCAGGTCCACCTGGAGCCTTCACTGTTACTTCTTTGGTCTTGCACTCGATGCTTGCACTGTACACCGACATCTAATCAATGTCAATGATAACATCGACTCCCAAGACATTTAGCTCGATCAGATCAATCCCGAAAATTCTACCCCCAATCTTGATCTTGCAGTTCGCATAGTACCGATCAGTGGTTAACGTCTCCCCTGATGGAGTAGCTACTGCTAAGACCTTGCCTGGAATGACTTTCGGTTCGACTCCCAAAACTTTAGCAAACTTAGTTGATACAAAAGTGTGAGAGGACCCAGTATCGAACAAAACAATAGCTTTCTTTCCATTCAAATAAAGTTCTCCTGTTACATAACACACACTCGTTACATAACAGTTTATTAAATAAAGCGGAAAAAGAACAACAGAAAACACTCTTAAACATCATCCCTCGTACCGGTGATGATGTGATCCACCTCATCAGCGTCAGCTTCAGTCAAGGCAAATACTCGCCCCTGCTGGTACGGCTTCTTCCCGACCTGCTGAGTTGGTCCATTACGGATGACATCATGCAGCTTAGGGCACTGGGATCGGTAGTGACCTGTCTCCCCACAATTGTAACAAGTCACCACAGGAGGTCCCACCCACACATTCCCGGGTCTCCCAGCCATCCTGACAGCATTCGCTCCCGTCGGTTTGAACCTTTGGGCCGGCGGCTGTCCCTGACATTTCCAGCAACCGCGGACCTCTTCCCCACATTCTAGTTGTTCCTCTGATTCTGAACAGCATGAAACTACTCCATGTCTGCCTCAGTGGCTGCAGCTCGTTTGACCAACTTGTCAAACCTCCTGATACCGAGGGTATCATCTGCGATCTCAGACTTTGCCTTAAACCATGCTCGAACTTTCGAGCCTTCTTTGCCTCATCCATCACCAGTTCGGGGGCATACCTCGAAAGCTGAGTAAACCTTTTCTCATACTCCCTAAGCGACATGCTGCCCTGCTGCAGCGCTAGAAATTCCATGACCTTCTTCTCTTGGACGTCTGATGGAAAATAATGACTGCAAAATTCCTCCAAGAATTCCTCCCAGCCAAGGATAATATCTCCCATCGTCCGCTTCATCGACTGCCACCACACAGCCGCATCCTTCTCGAACTGCAGCGCAGCCAACTTCACCTTGCTGCCCTCCGGAGTCTCCAAGACCTTTGAAGATAGTTTCGATCTGTCGGATCCAATTGTCAGCCGCGTCAGGGTCTGACTTCTCCTCAAATATAGGTGGTTTCATCTGTTTGAATGATTCCACGAGTTTGATTGCTTCACGTACTTGATTCACATGCACCCTTCCTTGGTTCTGATTCATGGCAACGATATTGAGTGTCTGATAGACCATCGCTAACTCCGTTTCCAAGTCCAGACCTTCTCCGCTTATAGCTCTTCTTCCAACCATATTCTGATGCAAAAGATCCATTAAATTCGAAGTAGAAAACATGAATTTAAATCAATTCTTCATTTCATTGAATTTCAAACTTTATACATTCGAATTTAAAACATTTCTGACATCAAATGAAAGCAGTAAGAAGACACAACATTCTAGTTCCTATGGTTCCTCTTGGCTTCTCGAAGCTCTTCCCGTAGTTCCGCCATTTCCTCCTTCAGTACATCGTACATGTTTTTTCTCTTCTCGAGTTCCCAAACATGATGACTGAGCGTGGCAATGCTCTCCTTGCACTTCGCACACTGTGCCTACAGCAGCTCTGCTCTCTCCCTCTGAGTCTCAACCTGCCTCTGAAAAGACACAATAAGACTACTCGGAACTGGTTCTTCCTTGTCAGAGGAATCATCAGATGAATCCGGAGGTGGAGTGATCTCTTGGACTCAGGCCATTCCTCTTCAAATTCTTCAGGATCTTCTTCATCCGAATCAGCGTGCCCGGGGTAGTAATCCTCCTCAACTATGTGCAAGTCACCACCTCCACCTGGGTCGAAGTGGTCCGCCATCCTAGAGAAAGGAGAAGAAGAAGCATAAATCATAGAGCAACACAAATATAAGTGACTTACATTTAAATCTCTAGACTCAACACACGCTCTAATGTCCACTCTAGGGTGTCGTTCCTTATAAATTTGTACTAGTTGGAAACGTGGCTCTGATACCACTCTGTAATACTCCGAATTCCAAAACAGTCTGAATTCGAAGTTCCACAGGATCTTTACACTTCTGTTCGTACAAATTTACAAGAAAATTAAAACTTTTATTACCTCAGAGTTACATCTTGAATTACATTTAAACGGCGGAAGAATTTTACAATAATTTCATAAATAAAATGTACAACACTTGAAACAATCTTTAAGCAGCATGCATACATTAATCTTGTCAATCTCTTAATCCTGCATAGAAACTGTGGGCTCGTCAGTTCATTCAACTGACGCAAGGATATGAAACATCAATTTTCTCCTACTTAGAAAGCACACACTTGTCACAAAGAAAACTACGGGACTATCCAATTGATGTCGTGTTGTGCTGTGCACTTAGTCCTTAATGCAGTTGTTTATATTATATGACACTAATGTGCACTTGTTCGGATTCTATGCATCCCATACTACATAGGTCCGAGGGCAAACCCTTAATCGTACTTCATATTGTAGGGTTCAATCCCTCGCCATGACTTAAACTACTAAGGTAACTACGATAAGTATCCTAGATGTTCTATGAGTTACGAGCCCATGTCCAGACAGTCTGGAGGAGAATCCCACGCACTGAAATGATGCATCATGTAGGCAGACTATGGACAATTCAACCTTCGTTATGGAACGATGGCACCACCCGTAGTCACCAAACACCCCACAAGCATTGCAACCGGAATGATAATTCCAGAGTAGTGCTCACACCATGTCATGACGCATCAAGCAGGCAGTTTGTGAATCACTCTCACACCGCCAATCCAATGGCCCTCATACTCATGTTTTTCTCTTACTTTCGTCACATCTCCATTATGTATCATTCCTTAATTTATTTGAATCATGAATAAAATCAATCCCCAAGAGTTAGCTCTTTCCTCTATACCGGTCTTAAACATCAACAATACGACCCAAACTTGGTCTTTTCTTTTGAATAACTCTTCTCAAAAATATCTTTCAATACCGGTATAAGGCTTAGCTACCCTCTAGCTTTCAATTCCATTTCACGTTCATAGCATTTGTGTATTCATACTCATGAGACTTTTCATAATTCATCATGATAATAGATTTCACTTTCATGTACAATTTTATGCATAAGACAAATAAATTCAGTTTCTAACTTGTCACATTCATTCTTCATTCTTTCCACATAATTCTCTTAATCTCATTTTACCAATACTAAATCTAACATTCATAATTTCATTTTCCCGTTATCAATTCTTTTTTCAAACTCTTTTAAAAAATACATTTATTTTAATCCAAAGATAATTTAAAACCTGAGAAATCAAAATAGTCAGGACAGTCAACTGTTGAAGCATAGTCGGTCGACTGTTCAGCGAGAATTAAAAACTCAAAAATTAAATAGTCAGGACAGTCGACTGTTAAGTCATAGTCAGTCGACTGTTCAGTGAGGGTTAAAAACTCAAAAATTACTTAGTCAGGACATTCGATTGTTAAGTCATAGTCGGTCGACTGTTCAGTGAGGGTTAAAAACTCGAAAATTACGTAGTCAAGACAGTCGACTGTTAAGTCATAGTCGGTTGACTGTTCAGTGACTAAAATTTGAAATTTGGAATTTATACAGTAACTTAAGATTAAAAAAAAAACATTTAACTCTCATTTTTCATACAAATACTATTCTTTTATTTATACAAGATGTTAACAAAAACAACATTATGTTCTATTAATTACTTCTTTTCCAAAGAGAATTTCTACTTAATATTTTTCGATTGTGATTGGGTTTCTCTCTATTACTAATAAGTTTCTTCCTTCCTTCTTGATTAACAAAAATCCATTCTTTTTTTAGACTTAGTCCTAATTACAACAATGTTCATTCCCAACAAAACAACTGCAACTTTAGGATTCTTTTAATGTCAATCTTACTAACAACAACATACATAATTATTTAGTCAATCTAACTTCATAGCATGGAGATTTCTCATAATTCACACTTTTCACATAAACAAATTTCTTCATATTGCATTTTCCCACATACATGAATATTTCAATAAAGAGATTTTATTCTTTCTTAATTAACATGCTAGTGTAATATCAATTCACCACAACAATATTTCTAATCACATCATTCAATTTAATTTTTACTAGTCATTTCATGCAATTTCACAAGGATCCATTTTTCTCCTTAATCATGGCACTAACATAAAGCAATATTTTCTCTTGTTTATTCTTGCATGATCAAAACCCAAACCTAACATGGTAACTATTTAGAAGTTGGAGAAAATTGCCCTACCTTATTTGGAGAGAAAACAAAAGAAACTGCTAAGAGCTCCTAGAATGATTGAAAGAGGCATTCTTCTCCTAGTTTGAGCCACCAATTGACGTCTCCTCCTAGCTTGCAATGCAACCCGAGCCTCACCCTTGCTCCTTGAAAAAGCCGACCACTTCTAGGATGAAGAACACACAATTTGCAACTCAATCTTTTGAACTCACTATTCTCTCAATCTTTTACTCACTAGTTGTATTTCTTTTTCTTACTCTTTTGATATAGATTAGGTGAAGGCTAGGATTAGATCAAGTGGTTAAGGATCAAGAGCCTAGATGAATTAGGGAGTTGCCATAACTTTCCATGATGGAGTAACCACCTCTCCACCTCATCCACTCTCCCACTCTCTTGAATCCCATCCGGCCAACCTCAAAAGGGTGTGCAATGCATGTGCTAGTGTATGCACGTGCCACCCTAGTGTCCCCCATTTACAAGTTATTCATGTTAATTTAATTAATTGTCTATTAATGGAGTCTACACTACAAGTTAGGCTAAATAAAAAGGAATTAAATTAAATGGGCTTACTAATGGGCCAAAAGACCATGGGCTTTATTAATTTAATTAATTAATTAATTGATGTGGGCTACAAAGAGGCAAATTGACCTAGGATTAAATTAGGCTTTAAAATAGTCTTTTTGGAAAATAAAGAGAACAATTTCTTGTTCTTGCTATAAAGAAATATTTTTATAAAAAAATATATATATATGAAATTATACGTGCAAAACACCTAAAATCACAAACTCTAATTTAAATAGGATTTGAAAATCCAGGATGTTACAGTGATGGTGATGGATATGAAATTAATCGAGTCTTAAGTTATTTTCCGGACCCGGACCCGTACCAAGATTCGTACCCATACGCGACCTGATTCTCAAGGGTGCGAGTTCACATTTGGACCCGTACAGAAATTGGTCCGGATCCGGGTAGTGCACTATCTTTGACCAATAGGACCCGATACCAGTGCTAGTGGGAGTAGGATAGATCGGGTTGTCAAAACCAGCATTACATAGTTTAGTGTTTTTTTGAGGTAAAAGGAGGAATAACGCCACCCTGTTTCATTAATAAGAAATTAATAAAACAACCCCTGACTACCGGGAAATACAAAAGTGCAATGCAGGAAATAAAACATAAACCCCCAATAAAACCCTGGGGGGTGGGTTAAATCGTCCAAACATCAAACAACCTAAAAGTGCAATAGATTGATACAAAATACAAAGAAGCAGAGATTGCAGCTGATGAAAGACTGAAGAGTATGTAGGGTGCCCATTCCTCAGTCCATAGTCAGTCCGAACTCTATCTCCTCGTCATCAAATTCTTCCACCTAGAAAACCCTTGCAATTCTCCCTCTCGCTCCTGTGGCAGCAGCTGTAGCCCAAAAGGAAATCAGATGCATGATATGGGTAAGGTTACCAGAAATAGTATTACAAGAAGCACGAAAATAAAAATTGTTTCTATCTAGCCATAACACCCATGTGGTTGCCTGCAATGGCAATATACCACGCCTCCCTCATATCGTGTTTGATCGAGGCAAATCTGGGACCAACCCACAGTTCCTCATACTCGCTTGGATAGTCACTTGTTCTAGGTCTCATAGAACTTCTATCATGGTGGCCTTACTTCTTGTGCAGTGAATAAACAGATGGTTGAAATTTTTCGTATGCATGTTGCAGAATCCACAGTTGACCGCAATGTGGGGTTGCCTTTTTGCCAGGTTCTCCCTGGTTAGTATCGCATTATTGAGCACAAGCCAGAGGAAGACTCTAATTTTAAGGGGCATTTTTGCCTTCCACAACACCTTTGCCCAGCTGGGTCTGCATCCTCGATAGTGAATACGATGGTAAAGGGATCTGACCGAGAACACTCCTTTGTTCTCTAGTCCCCAACGCATCTGGTCTGGGCCTTGGGCGCACGACACCCCAGATTGTGATATGTGTGTTTGCAGTTCACTCAGTTGCTGGTGCAATCCTGGGAAAAGAGTTCCCTAGACGGCGGCCTCTAATTACCCCTTTTCCAGGTTTCTTCCACAAAGATATTCGATTGGCTCGATTTTTCATACAACTCTGGGAAAGTTTCCTTAAGAGCATGGGGACCACACCATCTGTCCCACCAAAATCTGGTGGACCGTCCATTACCGATAGTAGACGTAACTGCTGAGTTGAACGGTCCACTGGCTTTGGTAATTCCTTTCCAAAACCGTGAGACTTTAGACCCTACTCGGAAGCCCAAGCTTCTCGTCCCTTTTCCCCGAAGGTATGGCTGAATGAAATCCTGCCATCCTTCCTCGCTGTGGTGAAAAACTTTCCATCACCATTTCCCTAGGAGGGCAAGGTTCATATCTCTAAGGTCAATGATGCCTAACCCTCCATGTCTCTTCTTCATGCAAGCTATACTCCATTTGATAAAGTGGTAGCCTCCCTTATTCGAATCTGCCCCTTTCCAAAGGAATCTTTTTCTGATTCGGTCAATCCTTTAGATAACCCACTTTGGGAGTTCAAAAAACGACATATAGTAGATGGACAGATTAGACAACACTGAGTTGATGAGTACCACTCTGCTCCCGAGAGAAAGCGATTTACCTTTCCACCCAGACAGTCTGTCCTCCACCCTGTCTATTATAGGTAACCAGTCAGACTTAGTCAGTCTCCCTGGTCTGAGTGGGAGCCCTAAGTATTTGATTGGGAACTCCTCCGTCGAACAGTTTAGAATGGTGGAATGCTCCCGTGCTACTTCCTCGGAGAGTGTATTGGGAACCAACGCGCCCTAGTGGAAATTTATCCTGAGGCCTGAACAGGCTTCGAAACAGTAGAGGGCCCCTTTAAAGCAGACTGTTTCTGATCTAGTCCCATTTCCAAAGAGTAGGGTGTCATCAGTATATTGGAGAATAGTGCACCCCTGGTTAGAGGTGCTACTGGCCACAGGCGTTATCCAACCTTTTTTGTGATAGTTTTCCAGCATACCTCTCAGCACATCCGCTACAATAGTAAATAGGAGTGGGGATAGTGGATCCCCCTGCCGAAGTCCCTTCAGGCAGGGAAACGATATACCGGGCCGCCCATTCACTGAAATTGTCGTTTTACTAGACTGCAAACACTGTTTGATCCGTCTTATCCATCTGTCCCTGAACCCTCTCCCTCTGAGAGCCTCTAGCAAACACTCCCAGTCGACGGAGTAGTATGCCTTCTCGAAATCCAGCTTAAGGAGGAAGTTCTTGGAGTTGCTCTTGTGGCAGTGGTGGATAACTTGTTCAACAGTGGTCACACAGTCTAGAATACATCTGCCCTTGATGAAACCTGTCTGGGTCCTACTGATAAGACTGTCCATAATATTCCCCAAGCAGATGGCCATGACCTTAGTGATGATCTCAGCCGAGCAGTTTATCAGGCTAATCGGTCTTGTAACGCCCCGAATCCCAAATACACTGAATTCGAGATGTTCTACAGGATCTTTTCACTTTCTTTAGTACAATTTTACAGGGAAATTTAAACTTTTCACTTTACATCAGAGTTTACATCAATATTACACTTTTCATTTGCACAGCGGAAGTAAAATTTACAACAATTAAATAAATGTACAACGACATGGTATAATCTTTAAACATCCATTCCTCTCTAATTTTTAACATGCCATTTACCTGTATATAAGACTGTGGGTACGATCAGTTTATTCAACCGACGATCATTATACACGGCCATCCTCTCTATGCCGGAAATAGTATAACTTAATTTTCCATATTTAGCAAACACAAACTTGTCACATTTCAAACTAAAGGGACTACCCTATTGATGTCGTGTTGTGATTGTGCACTTAATCCTTAATGCATTTATTTATATTACATGACACTAATGCGCACTTGTTCGGATTCTATGCATCCCATACTACATAGGTCCGAGGGCAAGCCCTTATTCGTTCTTCATATTTGTAGGGTTCAATCCCTCGTTATGTCTTAATCTACTACTGTAATTACGGTAGTGTCTTAGATGTCCTATGATCTATGAGCCCATGTCCAGGCAGCCTGGAGGGGAATCCCACGCACTGACACGACGCATCGAGCAGGCAACCTATGGACAATTCGGCCTCCGCCATGGAACAATGGCACCACCCATAGCCACTCGAACATCCCACGAGCGTCACCACCGGGACGATAATTCTGGAGTAGAGCCCACACCATGTCTTGACGCATCAAGGAGGCAGCCTGTGGATCGCTCTCACACCGCTATCCGATGGCCCCCATACTCATGTTTTTCTTCTACTTTCATCACGTCTCCACTATGTACTAATCCTTAGTTTTATCAAAAATCATGAACAAAAATTAAATCTCTAGAGTTAGCCACTCCACTCAACCGGACTTATTCATTCATTTCAACATGACCAACCTTGGTCTAATTTCATTTCATTTCATTTCTCAATGCCGGGGGAGACTTAGCTACTCTATTTCAATTTTCATTTCACAATCTTCAACTCATAAATACCCCATGTTGAGTTCTTATACTCACATGTATATTCTCTTTTCAATTCATGACTTCTAATTTGTTTACAAGTCCATAACTGTGCATAAATTTCATGCACTTTATCAATTATCACAACGAATCAAATTCCACTTTATTACCAAATATGCATACTTCATATTGTTCCACAAATGAGAAATAAATTGCATTAAGTCACACAACCAAGTTTCTTTTCGCCAAATCAATTTCTAGTCCTTCATTTCACTTATACTTTTGAGTTATAATTTCACATCAATAAGCATATAGAATCATGTTTCTATATATGTATTTTAACTCTAAATCATAGTTAATTTCATTCAAATAATCCCCAAACCATTTTTAGAAAGTTCCTTACATTTTTAGGAGAATAACCATATTTTTTTCACATTTTTTGGACACTTAAAAACCCAAAAAAATAATTTTTTTTCAATCTTGCCGATAGCAAGATTCGAACCCGCACCCCAGAGAACACAGCCAACAGCACAGACCGCTAGGCCGGTTTGTGCTAGCGATTAGAAGAGGAGACAGAGAGTATTTATTACTCTCTGTCACTGATTCTCATGTTTTAAAAAAAGATGAAAACAATTGTATGCCATAGGGGTTCGAACCAGTCACCCAAGAGAACACAGCTGCACACAGTGACCACTTGAGCCATATGCTCAGGTTGTCACAGTACCATTTAAAAACCCTTTTGAAATCAATTACCACTGTTGTTAAAAACATCTCGATGTTCAATCAATCTTTGTTTCATATTGCTTTTGTAGAAGTTACTGAAAAATTCCAGATCATCTTCCCCTCACATGACTTTCATATCAGTATGAATAAAATAATTTTTGTACTAATAAAAACATATTTTTCACCCAATTCAATGATTTTTTCATTATAACTACTATATTTTTTATTTTCGACATTGCTTAACAATTGGTCTTCTAATCTTTTTATCCACAATTTCTTATACTAATTTTTCTGATGTTCATCTTTTATTCAACGTACAAATCTATTTTCTTTGAATTTATCCAACCCCAAAATAACTTAAAAAGATCTCTTCATAAATTAGCACTAACAAAGTACTAACTTTTACATATAATTTGTGATGGTAATAAATGTATTTTCTTTAAACCAACATATGCCTCTAGTCAAATCATGTACATCACAAAATATATAACCACCTATCAATTAGCATGCTCACAACTCAAACATTCAAGAAAGTTACTCTTTTCAAAAGTGTGCTCTTTCTTAATCAATTTCATGCTTCCAATTTTCAATTAAACTAGCATTCTTATTAGTATTTTCATGCATCAAGTCTCAATATCATACTAGCATCATTCTTAAGGAAATTTAACCACTATCATTCATTCATTCTAACAAGCATGGAGAATTTTTACCCACAACACAATTTTAACAATAGAACCACATGCAAGTTGTTCATTAACATACCAATCAATTCATGAACTAACTTTCCCATTAAAAAATGTATTCTTATTAATATTTTTCCATGCATCATTTCTAATTAGAAATAAGGAAAATCAAACCCACCTTGTATGGAGAGAAACAACACAAAAGCAACAAATCCTTGCAACAAGATGCACCTCCTCCTAGACGATGCGCGCACACGCTCCACAAGCACCAATCTTGAGCTCCTCCTAGTGATGGCTGGCCTCTCCTTCTTCTCCTTGATTGAAAGCAAGCACAATTCCACACAATTCTCTCAATCTTTTAACTCACAACTTACTACTAAATTAGACTATAGGTTTGGAAGAATATAATTGCATATGAATACTAGCCATGGGAGGGGGTATTTATACTAGAAAACAAATAGAATGAATGGCTAGGATTAACTAGTTGGTTGTAGGATGGAGGGCCAAGATTAGAGTAGGAGTTATAAAAACTACCCACAACTACATAACCACCTCCATGATCACCATTCAAAATTTGGGTTTCCCTCCCAAAAGAATGCAACCGGCCTCCATGGAGAAGTGTGCATTGCACGTGTACGTGTAGTGCACGTGCATGCAACTAGGACCAAAATTGTACATTTTAATTTGTACAAAAATAAAATATTATTAAAATAGTCTTCTACATGACAAGTTAAATAAAATAGGTTAATCCATGGGCTTTAGTTTTGGGCCAAAATATTTATTTTAAATAAAATAAATAAATCACATTTTGGGCTTTTAAGAAAAGGCCTTTTAATCTAATTAAAATAAGGCTTTCTATTTATTTAAAGAAAAATGCTTTTGTGTAAAAATAGTTTGAAAACACATATTTAAATATTTATACACATCACAATAAAAATAATTATAAGATTTAATTCAACCAAAATATTGCACGTGCACACTACGTGCAAAAATAAATAATTTTTCATTAATTGAAAAATCAGGGTATTACAGGTCTAAAGTCCCCAACGCTCTTAGAATCCTCTCGTTTGGGAATCAGGATAACTTCTGCAAAGTTGAACATTCCTAGCCTCAGTCTGTTGTGAAAAAATTCCTCCATTAAATCCATAAAGTCTTCTTTAATTTCTTCCCTAGACACTTGGAAGAACATCATTGGAAAGCCGTCTGGCCCAGGCAACTTGTCTGCTCCCATCTGGGTGATGGCCCTTTTGACTTCCATTTCCGAGAAAGGCGCCTCCAAAGTGGATAAGTTTATTCCTGCTTCATTCTGGTACGTCTGCCAGTAGTCGTCGCTCATTAGGATCCTAAAATTATTCTTCCTTCCAAAGAGACCCTTATAGAAAGTGTGAAAGGTTGCGGAAATCACCTTTTCGTCTTGCGAGGTTTTCGTAGCCATCTGAATTGATAGGACAGGATTGGACCTCCTTCTTGCGCTTGCAACACTGTGGAAGTAGGCTGTATTTGTGTCTCCCTCTTTGAGCCACGAGATTCTAGACCTTTGTCGCCATTTGATCTCCTCCAGTCTATACAGATTGGCAATGTTATCACGAAACTCTAGTAGCCTGTTTCGCTCTTCCTGCAACAAAACTCTTGTCTCTTCCACCTTCTCTAGCTCATCAATTCCTTCCAGAAAGGACTCTTTAGCACGCCAGATGGTCGAGAATCTAGTTCGATTCCATCTCCGCAGCCTATTTCTCAATCTTCGAATTTTTTCACACCATCGGGATGCTGCGTCCCTGCCAGCCGTTGGGAGCGCCCAGTTCTCCATAACCATGTGATGGAATCCTTGAATTTCTAACCAGGCCTTCTCAAATCTGAATTTCCGATGCCTGTGGGCTCCGCGTATCTCCACATCGAGGATTGGGGTATGGTCTGATGTTGGTCTAGGGATCGATCTAGCTGATGCTAGTGGAAATTTAGCCTCCCATTCCATCGAGACTAGAATCCTGTCCAACTTAGCCATAACTGGAGCCGCTTGCATATTCGACCAAGTGAATAGTCTGTCATTGATTGGGATATCAATCAGCTCTAGTTCCATGATCATTCTATTGAACTCCTCTCTGTGTCTATCGCTGGAGCCTCTTTCCTTGTGCTTAAAGGCAAATCTGGTGATGTTGAAATCCCCTCCCACAATCCAAGCTCCCGACCAACGCTGCCGAATGTCGACAAGTTCTTGCCAGAAGGCCTCTCGGTCTGAGCCCACATTCGACCCGTAGACCACAGTCACCGTATGCACCCAATCGTCGGATCGTCACTTAAGTTAGACAGTCTGGGAGAACGTTCCACTGTACTCCTCTACGCAGGATAGAGTATCCGAGTTGAACCCTATAGCAATCCCTCTTGAGGCTCCTGCTGATGGACGTAACACCCACTCCTTGATTCTGTTACCTCCAACCCTTTTGAGTTTGAGCCCGTGCTGGAGTTTGGTCTCTTGTAACCCTACCACATCCGCCAAGGAGTTGTTGATGACTTCCCTTAACATATCTCTCTTCTCTCTATCTCCAGCCCCCGAACATTCCAGAATAGTGTATTCATTGGGGGGTAGTGTTAACGGAGATCGTAGGTGTGGGTGTGGAGCCGGCTACATCCTCGGGGATGTCTGTCGGCCCTGCACAATTTCTAAGGGCATTCTCATGACTAGACTTAACTCTATCAATATCCCAACCTCTAATTTTATTGAGTAGTAAAGCGTTGCGCTCAGTGTCACAAACCTCTAACCTACATGTTTCGGCTAGCAAAAAAACCTCGGAGTCTGACATGAAATTTAATATGGAAGCTAAAAAGTTAGTTGTACCTCCATTGTAGAATTTAGCAGCTTTGGCTGCCGCTGCTACCTCGAGATGTCATCCAAGGACTCCACATGAGCCCTCTTGGGTGAGCGGTGAACTCTGAATCCAACTGTCCTCTGAGACGATCCTGAGCTACCTCTGGGAGCTGACTCTGGGAGTGTGGATAGCACCATCTCAGGGGAGACCTCCCTCTGGGTGTTAGCAATGAACTCAAGATCCTCTGACTTCTCATCTGAGAGTGAGAATTCTTCATCTAGGTTGAGCCGCCCTTCTAGGTCCTCCTCACTATCTGTGAGTTGAATTTCCCTTTGTAGAGTAGGCACTCTCAATGCGGACTCCTCATTGAGCCCGTAGATTGGTGACACACTAATAACAGAAGTGTTCTCCATAGCGGTCCCCTTGGTGGGCCCGCTCCCAGTTTGATATTGTGTCTGAATGAACGAAACTCTAGTGCTAAAAGACCCAGAGACAATAAAAGGCTCTTTGGACCCCTCATTGGGCCCACTAGCCCCTATAAATGGCCCACCAATTGGCCCCAGACTCACACCATCATTAGCAGGCTTCACTAACGAATTGCCGCGGTACATCGTACCGCTGGCTTCAAAAACAGCGGCAGCTGTTAGTTCGAGGTGAGCGGTGAGGTTACCCCCGTTGCCAGCTGGCTTCGTTGCATTGGTGGGAGAAACGGTTGGCTCAGACGGCATGCGTCCCAATGGTTGCTTCATTAACGAGGCGCTAGCTTTTGCCTTTGTTAACAAAGCAGAAGACGCTTCAGCTTCGTCTTCTTTCCTATTTTTGCCTAACTCCTTCGCTCCAAAACCCCTGCCATCTTTCCCAAAATCGCCACCTTCCAAAAGCTTGTCCATCTTACCCACTCCCTCAGCGCTCAACTCATTCTCCTTTGAGTTCTTTTTGCTGAGGTTTGGCAGATCTGCGTTCGCCTCTTTCCCTAGAGACGTCTCTGACTCCTGCCGCACCTGCTCCTCAGCAGCTTCTTTTTCTTTTTCTGACGCAAACCAATGCTTTTTGACCCACTCCTTGGTCGAGAGCTTTCCTTCACCTGTCGCCTTCCCCATACTGGTGGTCTCTTCCACCAACCCCTGGTTCAAAGTCTGTATGTTATGGCAGAGTGGAGTATTGCCCTTTTTGGGGTCTGTCCCTGTCCCTCCCCTCTGTGCCACTGCGCACTTCTCCAAAATAGGGTTGTCGATCGGTGCCACCGTTCGATCCAGCGAGTTGAAGGTCCCATTGGACTTTTGACCGTTGGATCAGACGGGACAGTCCCTTCGTCGAACCTCTCTGTACGGTGGGTCTTGTTTTGGCTGTTGGTGCCGCCCCTGCCCCATCGCCGCCTTGAGAATCTCTCGGTGAGCTCGTTCCACTTCATGAGACCCATCTATTGTGAGGCAATTTGTTGGCGATACCACCTGCTTGTAAGTCCTGTGATCTCTTAGGGTTGTAGGCGACTTGGGAGAGATGCAAGCCTCCTGTTCCTTTGATGAATCAACTCTCTTTTCTAGCACAAACCTGACAAGATACGATTCTTCAAATGAATACACTTTGGCGAAGCGCGACATCAAGGAAATGTCGGAGCTTCTGATTAGTACCCTTGCGGAGACCAACTCCGACCGTCGTACCGTCTTCTCATCTATTTCTTCTACACTCCCGAACTCAGCGACCATCTCTTGAAGAGCTTCCCTCTTCCAAAAGTGCAAGGGTACATTATGAATCCATACCCAAAATTTATCTCCCTGTGGTAGCTCGGCTCCGAATGTCGGCGTCCAAGCGCTGAACTCGACTCGAAAGTGTCCAAAGTCAACAATCCCCATGCTTACAGTCTCTGAAACTTTCTCCAATGAGGGGAATGAGACCAAAAATTGCAAATGGCACAACTTCTTAGCAACCCAATCTCTATCGGCACTCATCGGCCATTTCTCAGTGAGCGCTTGTGTGAGGTGTGCCTCCGACGGCCTTCCAGCTTTAACTTTGGCAATTGCACACCATTGCCACGACCACCTTTCTTTGTTTTTAATGACTTCCAAGCTCTTCGCCAATCGGATGACTGTGGGGTGGTCGGGGGATCTCCCTCGACTAACCGGCCGCTCTTCATCACTTTGGGTTTCCACCACATTGGTGCACACGTAAGATAGATGTCCCCACTTCATACATTTGAGGCACCGTACTTCTTTCGTGCACTCACTTCTGTAATGGCCAAGGTATCCGCAGTTGAAACACGGGGCTGGCTTCTGTTTACCCTTCCTCTACTTCTTCTGGTGCTGGAGCTGATCATCATGATGGTAAGTGGACATGGTCTCAATTTTGTTTTTCTTACCCCGTACTTGAACTCACTACCCCCCGCTCTCCTCATCTCCGGGGTGCCCATCTTCAATAGTCCCACCTTGCGCAGCCCCCTGAGGGTCTCGCTTGGCATTGGATTTAGCTGCTGGGCACTCCAGAGGTGTTGGATTTGCGGGTTGGAAGGTGGTGGGATTTGGGGGGGTGGGGGTGGCCGTGGTGTTAAATTGTGATTCGTGGAGGGGTTGTGGAGGGTGGTCCTGGCCTTTTGGCTTCCTGTGAGAGTTGTGGGGATGGCGCGGGGGGGGGGGGGGGGGGGGAGGGGGGTCAGATGGGAAATGTTGGTGTTGGTGGGGTTGTGGAGGGAGAACATTCTGGCCTCCTGCTTGAACTGTGGTGTTGGGGGGGGGGGGGTCAGAAAGATGTGGTTGGAACAATGGTTTGGGGTTAGTGTTGGAGTTGTTGTGAGTGTGATGCTGCCTGTGTGAAACAAGCTCTGTGGCTCTTTGAGTGTGGCCCCTGGGATGTAGGAGATGGGGCTGTAGCGGTGGGGTTTTCTTTAGCCTATACTGGCCGGGAGGAGGACCCCATCGTTGGGCCCTTCCTCCGTAAGACTCCTCTTGTTGGTGACGTTGATCGGAGCGATGATGATCGTGGATCCTCCCTTCACGACGTTGATGTGCATGTTGGTGTGCACGCGTCCGGGAGCGATCACGTCTGAGCTCACGATCTCCTTTCTCAGTAGGATGTGGGCTCATCTGTCGGGGGTCCACCGGATGAGGAACCGGGGTGAACACTTCTGTAGGCAGCACTTTTGGAAGTAGTTGTTGTTGTGGGACGGAGGTGGAAGTTGTAGCTGGGGGTTGAGCAGCAGCTGTGGTGGAAGTGTAAGTTGTTGGCGCCGGTGGGTGGCGGATCCCCTCATTGGGCCCGCACCCACTGAGCTCAAGAACCGATAGCCAGGTCGAAGCCATGAATGCTCAGGGAAGATTAAGAAAGATTAGAGAAAGAGAAGAACAAAAGAGCAGTCGTAGGGGATGAGGTCGGAGAAGAGAGTCAGTCAAGGAGAGGAAGTCGGGGTAAGGGAGAAGAAGTTGGGGTAGGTAGGAGCTTCACCATCTGTTTTTAAAATGTCAATTTTAATTTATCTCTTCATCTTCCTTTTTCCTTCCTCTTTATAGTTTAGTGTTTGTATACAACTCTCAGTCTTGGTATTTTATCTTGCACTTCTTCTTGCCAAATATTCCGACCTAACCATCAATCTTCCTCACCAACTCTCTCACCGTACTCAAGGCCTTCATGTTGAATGACAAAACGAGTGGCGCCTCATCCCAACATTTATGAAGAAAATCTTTGATGTCATACTAAACTTATTAGCTCTGACCCTGGCATTGCTATTGTTTTATTTGTTTGTTTGTTTGACACGGAGATTCTTTGTGCGGCTGTTTATTTATGGGTTTTTTTTCTAAGAATGAAAACCCCAAACTAACATATCTTCTTAATATTTTTTGTAACCATTCTACATTTTCTTACAGCCGCACGATTTGTAATATTTATTTTAATAGAAGATAAAAATTTATTAAGAAAAAAGGGACATTTTCATCATTGGGAATATTCTCTCCTTAATTTCTCTCTTACATTTCTTCTTCAATAATTTCTTTTTTTTATAAGTGCTAAATTTGATACTATTTAACCTCATTGATCTAATTAACACTAAATACAAATTTTAAGTAATTTTCTTGTCATCGTGTAATATACATTTATTATTTTAACTGAATTTTTATTTTCACACTAGATGTAGAAAATAGAAAATGGCGAGGAGAAAGAGAATTATAATGAAGTTAGTAAACAAGAGGAGATTGTTTCTTTCTTTCTTTTTTTTATTGAAAAACCGGCAAGAGGAGATAATTGAAATGTAGATAAAGGGAAAAGTAAAAAAATATTAAGTGTTGAGACTTAAAAGTAAGTCTCTTGTGATGAACTTATTGCGTAAGACTCTATACTATTTCTATCGTTGAAGATTGTAATAGTGTAATGTTCAAGACTAAATTGACTTTCTTTGTTCACATTTAAATGTATATATATCCAATTTTTTTTAATCTAATGTTAAAAATTGTTGTTATTAGGTAATTATTGTTTTTGATGAATTGTTTACAAGCAGTATTCGAGGAAAATTTATTAAACTTATTTCACATAATAAAGCAATTATAGGGAATCTGGCAACTTTTTCGGATGAATTTGGTGCACAGTTTGGTGTTAATTTGATATTTGAGTTTATTGTTAATTTAAATTTGATATTTTTTTATTTAATCAATAACTCAGTAATTCAAATCAGGGAATTAAAAACTATTGATTATAAGATATCTCAATATCCAACACATTATTTGAAATGCTCCAATAGTTAGTTTTACTCCCTATATTAAATCATATACAATTTTGATCATAAAAATATTTTTCCAACGAAGAGAAATCAACAAAGTAGTGGTCCCTATTTATTGGTTTGTTTAAACAAGTTAATACCAAAACTAACCTGATTTGAAAGAAAATAGAAATTAACTTCACTTTTATAGGGGCTGTCTAAAAGTGGTTAAGATAGTTAAGAGTTTGTATCATAGAAGAACTCTTTATTTATACATGTTCTAGGAAGAGAAAAACAAAAAAAAAGAAAAAAATGGAAATAAAATAAAATAAAATAATATATTGCAGAAGGAATAAGAAAAGGAAACATACAAGTCTAGAAAAGGAAAATAAAACAAAATTATTTAGACTGTACAAGGAAAAAGAGGAAAAAACATTAAAAAAAAATAATTTAGGATATGTAAGGAAAAGTGAAAGTTAATTTAGATCGTATAAGTGAAAAAAGTTAAAATCTAAAAGAAAATTTTGATTTTATAATATAGTGAAAATGGGGGCGAAAAGTAAATTTGTATTGTGTAAGGGAAAAAAAATGAAAAAAATAAACTAATTTAAGGATTTTTATACCAAAATGACCCACTTTTTGAAAGTATTTACCAAACTGACTAACTTTCGAAAGTATTTACCAAAACGACCCACTCGCTATCTCATCGCTATCTAAGATAGCGAGTGTATGGTTATGTGTTTGAAGAAAACATCAAGTATATACTCGCTATCTCAGATAGCAAGTGTGTTTGTACTAAACTCGCTATCTGAGATAGTGAGTTTATGACCATCGCTATCTCAGGTTTAGTACAAACACACTCGCTAAGTAGGATAGCGAGTGTAAGGTGTTGAAGAAAATTTTCCGAATCTAAACTCGCTATCTCAGTTAGCGAGAGCTTTTCTACTAAACTCGCTAACTGAAATAGCGAGTGTCAATTAGGAAATTTTTAAAGACTTGCTGTTTCGGTCTCCCTCACTTCTCTCTTTCCATTCTCTCTTTAACTCCAAAAGAAACTCAAAACGAACAAACGTTAGCCTCCCAGATTCATTATTTCACCAACAAAATCCGTCCAAAATCTTTTGAGATCCAATTCCTCACTCACAACCCTCTCTACTCCCACTCTCAAAACCCTAAACCCATCATCGAAGATCCCGAATTGCTCAATATTGACGATCATAGATTCGAAGGTATTATTTGTATAACCTTTTATCTTTTACACTTGGGTAAATTAGATTATGTGTCTCATTTTTGTATAAATATGTATAGGTATGGATTATGATATTCCTATATGGATTCATTTTGGTGGTGAAATTATTCGTAACGTGAAGATAGATTATTGTTATAGTGCTGTTGATCCTGAAATAATTTGGGCACCCCGTACAATTACAATGATAGAATTAGTCGAGAAAATTTATGAAGTTACTAATTGGGCTAGAGATCAATGGAATTTTAATTTTTTAGCTCGATATGCAGCGAGTAAAGGTGAAGGTCAATATTTTATGACTGTGCTCGTAGCAAATGACAACGCTCTGAAGTCCATGATTGCTAGGATAGTTGATCCAAATTATAGTTGGTGCGCAGTGGAATTATATATTCAGCAAATCCAAATTAGTAATGCCCAGCCACATGCTAATCCTAGTTCATGCTTCGTACGATAAGTACCGACACATGGAGTGAGTTCTAACCCAGTTCAAACTTCACATGCAATCTCATTGTCCCCACAAGAAGACACATTCACAAATACAACAAGCCCGGATCCTACAGAAGTTGAGTTTCCATGTAAACCTAGTTTGGTTCAAGATTATGTTCAATCAACCAATTTTTATGGAATATTTCAAAATGCTACCGTCAACAATGAATTATTAGATGATGATGAAGAAGAAGAAGAAACCGACGATGAAGTTGATGAAAGTGTAGAAATTGATGACGAAGTGGAAGAAGATGAATATGTAAATGTTAATCTAAATGTGAGAAACGATAATGACGTCAACGTTACTGATGCCTTTAATAATGTTAATGTTCATATTATCGAGGAGATGTCACAAAGTGCTAGAGTAAATCAAGTTCCACAAGAGTGGTTTGGTTCATCAAACATCAACGAATTATACATTGGGCAGGAGTTTCAAAGTAAAGAATCGATCTAGCATGCGGTGAAGCTATACTCCATCAAGAAACATCAGGAATTTGTCATGTTGAAATCTACACACACCATATATATCGTGAAATGTAAATTGGCACCTTGGAAACGTATCATTGAGGAGATGGTGCAAATCCCACCAGTCGTAAGTGAGGGCAGCTGCCCGTGGAGATTACGTGCAATCGTTGCAAAGGGTGGGACAAATTTCGTGGTGAAGAAAATTGTAGGGCCACATACATGTTTGAATCCTACGTTAAATCAAAACCACCGTAAAGTTGACGATAAACTTGTATGCAATTTGATTGTGAATGTGGTTAAGGCTGAAATAGGAATAACACCGCGAGCCATTATTAAGATAGTCAAACTACATTTCAATTATCAGATTTCATATAGGAAGGATTGGATTACAAAATAAAAATTCATTGAGAGGTTATTTGATACCTTTGAAGAAGCATATACTAAGTTGCCTTATCTACTATCAGCAATACAAGCAACAAATCTAGGAACTGTTGTCTATTGGGATAAGTATGAGTCTGGTCCCGGCGAGGAAACATTCAAAGGAGTATTTTAGGCTTTTGGTGCTTCGATTGAAGGGTTCAAGTCTTGCAGACCTGTTATAAGCGTTGATGGAACACACCTGTATGGAACATACAAGGGATGTTTGTTAATTGCGGTTTCACCGGACGCAAACGATAGTCTTTTTCCGTTTGCATTTGCAATAGTTGATGGAGAGAGTGTACATGCTTGGACATGGTTCATGAGCTGCCTTCGTTTTTTTATCACGGATCAGGATGAGTTATGTGTTATCTCCAATCGTCATGCAGGTATATTGGCTGCCATGGAAATGCAAAACGGAGCATGGAACGAACCAAATGCATATCATCGTTATTGTATGCGACATTTCGCTACAAATTTTTTCACCAAATTTGGTAGCAAAGCTATGAAAAAAAAGTTAAAATAATAGCATGCCAAAACAAACCCAAAAAATTCTAAAGTAAACTCACTGAGCTGGAAACTGTCATGTGGAGGCGGCTACCTGGTTGAAGGAGAAACCTATTCAGAAATGGGCTTTTCATGACGAAGGAGGTCGTTGATATGGCATGACTACAAACCTATCGGAAGTTTTCAACTCGGTTTTGAAAGGTGTGCGTAGTTTACGCGTAACTGCAATTGTGGAAATGATCTTTTACCATCTAAATTCTTTCTTTGTCACTCGTCGGCAATTAGCAAACACACTTATAGGTGAAGGAAAATTTTTCGCTTCAAGGGTTCAAGATTTGATCGATTTCCACCGTGAGAGAGCAAACTTGCATGAGGTCACAATGTTTCATCATCAACCTGGAGTTTTTTCAGTTAAAATGGGTATACGAAGAGTAGGTGGCAATTCAAAAGGTGGGAACCTACACAGCATGAATTTGGGTAGTAGAACTTGCACTTGTCAGAAATTTTAGCTGTATCATATTCCATGTTCCCACGTGCTGGCGGCTTGTGCATATCATGCAATTGATTACAAGCCATTTGTCGACACATTTTATTCCACTAGTGCCTTAGCACAGACATGGGCTCCGACTCTTCATCCGACACTAGATCCAGCATATTGGCATGTGCTTAGTGAACCACGCCTCATTGCTGATACGAGGCTACGTCGTTGTAGGAAAGGACGGCCAAAGACCACGAGAATTCGTAATGCCATGGATGTAAGAGACGGGTCGAGCACTGGTACGGGGATGACTTGTTGCAAATGTGGTTTGAAAGGTCACAATATGTGCCGTTGCTTGAAAAAATCAAGTCAAACTTCACAAAGCCGTGTATGAATTATATTTCGCATTTATTTCAAAATCATGTCATGGGTTATTGTCTTTTGTATTACTTTGGTAATGGAATTTAGTTATGTAAAATTTCAGTAACAAAGCCGTTACATTTGTGGACTTTTATTATGTACTATTTTGGTTGTTTGAGTGTATGAATGCAAGGAAGAATGCTCTGAGATTTGAGATTGAGATTGAGATGATATGAGATGTGAATTCTAAGATTTGATATTGAAATTAAATGATATGAGATGTGACAATCTGTGAATTCTGAGATGGATTCTGTGTTGAGTGTGTGTATACAGGGATGAGTTTTAGAAGTTCACAAACAGTTTGTGAATATACCTAGGCTCGCTATCTCAGATAGCGACCCTAGTTCAAACACCTAACTGAGATAGAGACTGTGGTTATCCCCATTTTCCAGAGACTTTTAAGTCTCTGGAAGTAAGAACTTCCAACAGTCGCTAACTCAGTTAGCAACACTGGTTGAACGAGGATCGCTATATGAGATAGCGACTGTGGTAAAAGACTTGAAAGTCTCTGGAAAATCAGTCAATGACCCTGGTTGAATCAGTGTCGACTGTTGGAAGTTCTTACTTCCAGAGACTTGAAAGTTTAGAAAATTGGGAATTACCACAGTCGCTAACACAGTTCCCTGACCCTAGTTGAACCAGGCTCGCTATCTGAGATAGTGACTATGGTAATTTCTTACCCCCAGAAACTTGAAAGTCTCTAGAAATTGGGGATAACCACAGTCGCTAACACAGTTAGCGAACCTCTTTTAACTAGGGTCGCTATTTCGGGCAGCGACTGTGGTAATTTCTTACTTCCAGAGACTTGGATAATTGAGGATAACCACAGTCGCTAACTCAGTTAGCGACCCTGTTTGAACTAGGGTCGCTATCTGAGATAGCGAGCCTAGGTATATTCATAAACTGTTTGTGAGCTTATAAAACTCATCCCTATATACACACTCATCTCATATCATCTCAAACCCAGAATCATCACTGTATACACAAACTCATATCACAACAAATCTTCAGACATTCTCAAACCTAGAATTCACATCTTAATATTGGATTTCCAATTCTCAAACCCAGAATTGAATTTGTACACATCACATTCTCAAACATTCTCAAACCCAAAATTGAATTCACATCTCAATATCGGAATCACATCAAGACATTCTCAAAATCTCAAACCCAGAATTGTAGTTGCACACACATGACATTCTCAAAAAACCTTAAACGCAGAATTGAATTCACATCTCAATATCGGAATTCACATCAACACATTCTCAAAATCTCAAACCAAACTCCAGACTTGAAGGTCATGTTGCAAAACATGCACACATTCTCAAACACATTCCCAAACACAGACCACTGCTTATACAAACTATACAGATACATGAGAAAAAAGTGGCAAACACAGACATGTAGTTATACTACTTATAGAAACACAGACACCGGAAAAATAAAGTGCAAGTCCATCTTAAAGTCCCAAATTTGTACAATTTAACAACGATAACAAAATAAATAAAACTTACACAACAAATCTTCAACAGATTACGGATCGGGGGTGAACAAGTCTGGGGGTCTCCTCACTCGTTTGGGACACCTTGGAGTTGCTTGAGTAAGTCCATAAATAGGAATGTTATCATCATCATCTTCAGCTTCTTCTTTTGCCTCCTCGACTTGCTCTGCTCGTTGATGTTGTTCTTCTAACATTCTCTCACGATAGGATGGTCTTGATGCCATTTGTTTGCGATGCCCTGTTCTACACACCGGACATCTCAATACAACGTCCAATCTGTTCCCTTTGCCAACAAGGTCGGCTTGGGCCCGATATGACTCAGCCATTTTCTATGCAAATACCTTCATTGGTTCGGCAACATTGCTCCTTAAAACCTTCGCACATTCTCTAACCTGATTCCAAGTTTGTTCCATCTACACACAAGAAATTCACATCATTTATTGAAAGTCGACACATGTTAAAGATTAAGAGAATTCGTATTAAAGACATAATGTATAAAACTTACGAGGCTCCGAACCAATGTTGCCTTCGGTTGGAACATCGGTAAATTCATGGAATGTGTGTCAGCTGGATCAGCGGCTCGTCTACTAGTCGGTCCCTGCACACCTGCTGGCATTTGGTATGTTAGAGAAATATATATACGTGTCATTCTCCGATACCACGCCATTTATGGATCATGTAAAGATGGAACGAATCGGGGAATTTTTACATTCACGTGATCATACCGATGATTGTCCCATATATCGACGTAGGCGTGCAAACAAGCGGCCCAATCGTGAGCTGATTGGCAACCCATACAGGTAACACCATGCAGAACTGCATTGAATGGTTGGCGCACTGGAATGTTTTGAAGTAGGCCAAATTGTCGGAGAACTCTATCGGGAAAATAGCCCTCCACTGTACCGAAGTTGACAAGAGGAGCCGTAGTCAACCATAGTTGGCCAGCAGACGGGTGGCAATCTAGCTAGACGCTCCTCGGTATAGAGCTCCCAATTAACACAGTCATCCGACAAACAATCAAACTCGTGCCTGTAGTAGGTTAGGCATCGGTTTGGATTAGCCTTCCATGTGAGGGAACCAGACCAGTAGACATCCTGTGAAGCTTTCGAGTGTTCGTCACCTGGAACGTTCACCCACTTTGGTGATTGCCTATTGATTACGGGTCTTCCAACATGTAAGCGTTCCCAACTCCACACTTGTAGCAACAACATCGGTCCGTTCATCTGCTTCGCATCGAGAGAGCAGTTGCACAGACTCCTATATAGCGTCACCAATGCAGCACTACCCCAACTGTACACCCACCCCAACTCTATCAAGATTGGTCGACCTATTTCTTTGGTCCTATTTTTATCAAGATTGGTCCTATCTATGGCAAAGCTTGACAGATTTTTAGTTTCACAAGATTGGTCTACTTTTCATAATTCTTTGGTTCAAGCTTTACCTATCCCTATTTATGATCATGTTCTTACACTCTAACTTTAATTTTTCAAAACTATATAAATTTAGATTTGAAAATTTTTGGTTAGAAGATCATATTTCTATTAATATGATTACTTCATGTCTTTCTTCTATGGTTGGGTCTCATGGCCTTACTAAAATACTTCTTAAATTACATTATGTCAAGAATGGTTGCAAAGTTTGTGAAAAGAAAGATTTGGAAACTTTAAAGCATAGTTATTTGAATACCATTACGCAAATTGACCAACTTCAAGAGTGGTCCTATTTCTTTGGATGATCCAAAAAAAAAGAAAAAAAGAAAAAATAATTGAGTGCAAGAACGATCGTCTTTTTTGCACCAAGATCATATTAAATGGGCTCAAAGAGCTATGATGAGATGGTTGAAAGAAGGAGATTGTAATGCTTGTTATTTTGACAATTTTCCTTCTCATAGAAGAAGAATTAATAGAATCACATCCATTGTTGATGATGATAATGAACTTCATTCTTTATTTGACTTCCACTCTTCCGTTCTTAAATTCTACAAGGACCTTATGGGTACTTCTAATAGTTGCCCTTTTAAATTAAATTGGGAGACTTTGTATGGTTCTGATAATCATGATCTTTCTATTGTTGATTCTTCTTTTACGCTTGATGAGATTAAACTAGCTACCTTTTTTTTATGAGAAGTGACTCATCCCTAAGTGCTGATGGATTTCCAAGTTTTTTTTTTTCTTTCAGAGATTTTGGGACTTTCTTAAAGATGACTTATTTGTCATAATTCTAACTCTAAAGTTGTTTCATTACATTCTGACTTTGAGAAATCTTATGATGAAGTGGAGTAGAATTTCTTTTTTGATATTCTTATTCTTGGATCAAATCAAGCCTATTTACGGGTACTTCTTCTGTTATCATTAATGGCATTGAGGGTAATAAATTTAAATGTAAAAGAGGTCTTCGGCAAGGTGACCCTATCTCTCCTTCTTTATTTGTTCTTGTTGCTGATATTTTTAGTAAGATTTTATTGAATGCTTGAAATTCTAATATTATTAAGGGTTACGAGGTTTTAATAGTTTCAAATGTGTTTTAAACTTACAAATATGTTGAGGAAACTATTATTTTTGCTAAGCCTAATCACTACAAAAGGGACTGGAATATCCGGCAAAACAACGCCGGTGCTTATATAGTCCGCTGGGACATTCCCCGGCGCTTTAACAAAAGCGCCAGCGGGATCCAAAGAAACCCCGGCGCTTAGTAAATTGCGCCGGCCTATTATAAGTCCCCGGCGCTTTCAAACGCCGGGGATATATCCCATCTGATAAATCCCCACACCCACCCTCATTATAGTCACTTCCCTCTTTCTCTTTTCGCTTTCGCGCTCAAATCTTTTCGCCCTAAAACCCTATTTCCATTTCCCTCTTCGATTTCGCTATTAATCCGCGTCGATTTCCCTCTTTGATTTCTCTCCTAAACCCTATTTCGATTTTTACCGATTGGCTAAACCCCCAATCCGCCGTCGTCGTTGTTGTTCGCTTCCGCCGTCGTTGTTCGCTTCCACCGCCGTCGTTGGCTAAACCCCCAATCTCGCATCCGCCGTCGTCGTTGTTCGCTTCCACCGCCGTCGTCCTCTCTCCTTCTGGAACCCTAGGTATGGATTTGCTCATTAGTTTGATTTAGCTACAATAATGATATGAGGTTTGGGTTGAAGGGAGAGAGATTGTGTTGAAATCGAGTAGTAGACCCTAGTAACACTTGAGCTCTAAGAGATATTAGCATTTACTGATGTCCAATTTAAAATTACTTGTAAATTACGAGTCTTATGTGAAAAGGTAACTCTTCATCTTATCTATATATGATGTACTCTTAATTTGCAATTGATTACAGGATAACAAATACTTTTTCATGCATAGGTTGATGTTGCATGTGGAAAAGATGGAGCTGTGGAAGGATTAGGTCCAGGAAAAGGGTAACTTTTTTTAATTTTATTAGACATTAAAGCCATATAATGAGTTGGCATTAGAAGAATCATCTCTTGTTTCTTTCATTAACTTTGCAAACTCACTAAGAAAGGAATAAGTCAATAGCCCTTTTCATCGCTTGTTTCTTGGTTTTTTGGTTCTTTACTAAACCTAAAAAACCAACAAAATAGAACACTAAGTTTAAAAATTGTAAATTAAGCTATGAATAGATCTAATAATTATCTGAAGTCTCTTTTTATCCAGTGATGCATTATAGTATGCAAATTCTTGACAAATTGTTATTATTATGAAGCATAAGGTTACATGTAGCAATTTTTATATGAACTCATTTTTTTTTTCTCTGGTTAATTATCACAGTTATGTGGATGTTTCTACAGTTGATGTCGACACTTCAAAATTCATTAGCAAGAATATCAAAGAGACAGGGGCATCGTTTTTGGAGGTGAGGCTATATTGATTTTACCTTTACCTTTTTCATTCTAATTTAATTTCACCTAAAATAAGCCTGTTATATAGTTTTAATAAATTGCAAACTGTAGTGATTTTCCGAATAGGCTCCAGTTTCAGCCTGCAGAAGATGGACAACTGATATTCTTAACTGCAGGTATCTGTTTGCACTTACTATTACTATCTATATTGTTCTATCTCATATATAGGTTTTTTTTAATCTTCATGTCCCTTCAATGTTGTGAATATATTAACATGATTTTTCCTTGTTCTTTTGCCATTAACATATGTATCATGGTTTCAAATATTGACCAATGTTGAGATGTGAAACTCGAGTCAGGATTTTGCCTATCTGTACTAGTTATCTGTACTAGTTTTTTGAACTATAATATGTTTATTACAATTGGATATATGATTCCAGTGGAGCTTACTGTGTTATTGCCATTTGTCAGGGGATGTGCATTTGTACGAAACAGTTGGACTACTCTTAGACATTATGGGAAAGGTAGATGAATAATGGACTTGTAGTACCTTCAATAGGAAATGCTTTACCTTTGGATTCTTAATTTTCCTTCTCTCGCCCATCTTGAAAGTTGAAATGCTATTTTAAAACCTTTTGCTAACCATTATTTGGTGTCACTTGCAGTCCAGATTTTTTCTTGGAGAAGTTGGCAATGGCGCAGCTATGAAACTCGTTGTTAACATGATCATGGGAAGGTGATCTATGTCCATTATTGCCATTATACTAGGGTTTTATTTAGGCACAAAACTTCCTTAGATAGGTGTTTTAGTTAACTCTCATTTTCTTTTTCCCGGCATGGTTGCAGTATGATGGCATCTTTTTCTGAGGGGTTGCTTCTCAGTGAAAAAGTAGGGCTGGACCCAAATGTTCTTGTCGAGGTAGTTTTCAGAATATGTAATTCTAAATTTCTATCTAAATATTTTACTCTCGGGTGAAATTACCATGTATTTTACCACACTTGGGGGGTCTACTCATAGGGCAATTTTATTCAAAAAGTAACAGAAACTGGCATAGTAAGCACTGATTTTACCACACTTGGGGGGTCTACTCATTTCAGCGTGGAATTATCCCTTCTGTAAGCACTGATTTATCCTTTTGAAGTTAATGTACAAAAGCTTTGATAATGTGTATTATGATCAAGAATATTATCATTTTTTCTTGCCCTTTTTCCAGTGTTATCTCTTGATCCAGTAATTGGAGCAATCACAGCTGGTAACGCTGTAGTTCTAAAGCCATCAGAAGTTGCTCCAGCCACATCATCATTGTTTGCAAAACTGTTGCCCGAGTACGTTGATAACTTGTGCATAAAAGTTGTCGAGGGATCGGTACCTGAAACTACTGCACTTTTGGAGCAAAAGTGGGATAAAATTTTCTACACAGGTATCATCAACCTTGGATACTACTCATGATGCACATTTGTTTGGAAGTTAAGTTCTCTACATTTTAACTGATCAGGTAACGGAAGAGTAGGCCGAGTTGTGATGTCCGCAGCCGCTAAACACCTAACTCCAGTAATCTTGGAGCTCGGAGGAAAATCTCCGGTCATCATCGATTCAAATACCAACTTAAAAGTAACAACCTCTTCTCCTTTACTTGACAAATTACTTTTGATTATACCGATAGAAGCTCAATTGTAAAGCTGCGACTGATTTTTTGGTGATGCATAACAATATATTATAAATATATTTTGCAGGAACGCATATCAAATACTGCATACAATGGGGAATGCACCCCTGTCCGCACTCAATCAGCTCCTGTGTACATAACTATTGGTGATGGAGGAAACATTGAGGGACTTGCCATCAGGTATGCGTGTCATTAGTTTCCATCTTTATTCATCTGCATGGCAATATTTTTTTATCATTGTATGAGGAACATTACGTAAATGCTTAATTTAGTATACATTAGGAAAAGAGGGTACTCAGTAAGAGTCTCGCCATATCATATATACTAATTTAGTTCAACCGGCCTATTATGCAAGCTTCAAGGTATATTGCCTTTCTTCTCTGTTTCTGAGATGCGTACAGAGATGCCCACATTTCCTCAATACTATCAATTTAGAAATTCATTCGCTGTTATTCACTTACAATGTTTATCTGTAATCCATGTACCCTGCTTATTCTGGAAATTGCATTGTCGACGTCCTATGTAGTCATATCTTTGTCCTTTATTTATCTTAAGCACCTGTTGATGGTAGGCTCTTTACCTTGATATATTTTAGTAAACCCATTAACCAAGCATGGTGTAAACAGAGACTGATCTATGCAAGAGCAAACTAGAGAACTACTACTCACAATGCTAAAATTTTAGTTACATGTCTTTCAGTCTGCAAAAATAATCCATCTCATTCTGCACATTTTTTTTTCTCTCAAAACTGTTCTGAATATCTGAATACAAAAATTTTATGTGATTAAATACATCTCAGCGAATTTTTCTCTAACTATAGAATTTGTTCTTTTTCGTTTTGCAGGAATACCACCCGGACTAGAGTTCTCACTATTGTTTATCAACCTTTGTATTGACTAGGAAGCACTGGGATCTCCTTGAATGATTGGAGAATTTTATGTGATCTATGTTTATGAAAGAACTTTATGTTTATAAAAGAAGTGATCCATCTTGTTGAATGGTTGGAGTTCTCACTATTGTTTAAGAAAGAACTTTATGTGATTTATATTCTGAAGTTGAAAAAACTTTATGTGATGTATATATAGTACTATGAATGAAAGATCTTTGTTTTATAAAAGTTTCAAGTAGTCTTTGTTTGATTATTTGTGAGTTTCATAATTTGTGGAGTAGTGGAGTTTGTGATAATTTGTGATAATTTGTGGAGTAGTGGACTTTGTGATAATTTGTGAGAATTTTGTGTGATAAAATGCAGTGAATAACGGTGGGTTTTTTGGAAAAATCAAAAGTAAATCCCCGGCGCTTTGAAACGCCGGGGATTTCTCAAACTATAGCCGGCGTTTCATTTGCGCCGGGGATTCGAACAAGATTCCCCGGCAGCGGCAAGGACGGCGCTTGCGGCGGCGCTTCATGAAACGCCATCAACGAATGGGCGGCGTTTTAAAAACGCCGGCCAATCCTGGAAAAAACGCCAGCCATTCCAGTCCCTTTTGTAGTGAATGGAATTACTCTTCAAAATCTAAAACTCTTTATTTATTTGTCTAAAAGTGATTTTAGTGTGACCATTAATTTTAATAAAATTTATATGATTTGGCTTGGAGGGTTAAATACTAGACAAATAGAGGTCGCTATTTTTTTTTTTCAATTGTAAGGCTTTCTCCTTCCTATTAAATAATTGGGAATTTCTTTGAGATATGAGAAATTACACAAAGAAGATTGCTTACCTATTTGTAAAGCCCCGAGCCCCGCTCAGCTCCATACACGCCTACTTGCGCATACGCGTACTACCCGCCTGAAAACTAAACCTAAACTATGGTCCCACCACAAGGCACAGCCTCACCAAAAGAACTAGCTTAAATTGGTACTCTTGGATCATGGGTAATGATATGGCTAAAAATGGGGTTAAAACGGAACCGTCCAAATTGGGCATGAATCTTGAAGCTCAGGGGTAAAACGGTAATTTCACTTACTAACGGGTCTGAAGCGGGTACTAGTTATCTTCCCTGAAAACCCACTTACCCACAAACGGATCCACCTCAACTGGGTGCGGGTTTTAACCCGCAACAAACCCGGTCTAGAAGGGATAGAATTAAGGTCTCTGATTAAATTCTAATCAACGGCCCTGATTCATATCTATCCCTTCACTGAGGATTAGGGATTACATTCCTTATCTAACCACAGGGGGATTACATTCCTAATCTGATCCCAGCAGGCGCCTATAAATACCCCCCCTCAATCCATCTCCATTAAGAGGTAATCAATCTTTTGCCAATTTACGCTCTTTCATAATCATTCCTGATTACTGACTTGAGCGTCGGAGGGTGCGTCGCCGGGATCCATCCCGGTGTCTCGCACTTTTTGCAGGTGAACGGCGGGAGCCAACGGTCTCCGGCAGAACAGGTTCAGGTTTGCTATTCAAAGTTTTCTAAGAATCCACAAATACTATCTGTTTACCCCCACACCAGATTCAGCGGTAACAGATTGGCGCCGTCTGTGGGAAACTAACGAATAGCAACCTCTCCTCTTCCCGTTGGTCAGATCTTCTCCAGCCATGCCTCCTAGAAAGGTCAGATCCAGAGGGTCCAATCGAGGACCCAACCCCAATCAGATTCCCGTCCAATCTACCCAACAGCAGGGGCAACTTCCTCCCCCAGCGGAAGACCCACTCTAACAGGACCTTCCTCCTCCTCCTCCGAATCAGCCACCTCCTAAGGGTCCTAACTCTCAGAAACAACCTCTCCATCAGGACCATGTCTCAATCCACAATGCCTTTTCGGATTCTATGGCTTCCCATAATCCCCGAGCTTCCGGTCTCCACAACGCCGTCCTCAATCGGCAGAAGAATGAGGATCTTCGTCGCCATCTGGATGAAAAGCGGGCCCGAGAGGGAACCTCCCGCCAATACCGTCTGGATGAGCGATCTCCTCACCGCCGAGAATACAGAAGGTCCCCTACCCGAAGGAGGCGGAGAGAGTCCCACGAGCATTACAGAAGAAGGCCACACTCCCCCGCTGGTCGGCAACAGCCTAGGAACGATGAGGCACCCATCACCCGTGCCGAGTTCCAGCAGTTCCAAGCGACCGTCCTACAAGCTCTCAACCTCCGTCCCAACACCAATGCACCCAAGATCCCCTCTCCTCCTCCGGTCCGAAGTCCTCGCCGATGGTCACCATCTCCTCATCCAGCTCCCAGCAACTCCCGGCATGTGCAAAGTCCTCGCCGCTCCAGGAGCTACCGTCGTCGTAGCCCCCGCTCTCCCTCGTACGAAGACGAGTCTAGAGGCTCGGCTAATTACTGTCGAAGGGACGATGCTGTGTTCCGCCGTCTCCATGAGATGGAGAGGCGCTTGGGTCAGTTAGACCGAGAAGAAGAACTTAAAGGAAGGACCCTTCGTCCAAGCAGACCTCCTTTTTCCCGAACTATAATGGACGCACCTGTACCAGTCGGTTTCAAGCCCCCTCAATTTGAGACCTACTCCGGGGAGACTGACCCCGTCGATCACATCGAGACCCTAATGCTCATCCACCAATCTTCCGATGCTCTGCTCTGTAAAACCTTCCCCGCAACTCTCAAGGGTCCAGCTCGAGAATGGTACTCTCGCCTTGCCCCATCCTCCATATTCTCCTTCGAGCAATTCGAGACCCTCTTCGTCACCCATTTTGTAAGTAGCCGTAGAACTGAGAAGACCAGCATCTCGCTACTTTACCTCCACTAGAAGAAGGGTGAGAAGTTGAGAGACTATATGAAGAGGTTCACGGCTGAAGCCAGGTCCATAGCATCCCTCGACCAGTCAGTCGCTGTAGCAGCATTTCAGTCCAATGTCCTCAATCCCAACCTCTGCTCCTCCCTTGCCAAGAAGCCCCCACAGAACTTCTCTGACCTCCTCCTCCGAAGTGAAAAGTACATTCGGGCCGAAGAAGCCGAGCACCACCCCAACTTGGAGGGTTTCCCTCCGGGTTTAAGAGAAAGGGAACAGAAGAGGAAGGAGCCAAGAAACTCCAGAAGGATAATGCGGGCCAGCGCCGACCTCCCCCCAGATTCGAGAAGTTTACTCCCCTCACCACTAACGTCTCTACCATTCTGATGGAGGTTGAGAAGGAAGGGATCATACCTCCTGCTCCGAGGATGAACACCCATGCCAAGAAAAGGGATAAAGAAAAGTGGTGCCGTTATCATCGGGACCACGGCCACGACACCAACGATTGTCGGGCCTTGAAGAATGAGATAGAAGCCCTCATCCAGAGGGGGTAGCTGACCAGATTTGTGAGAAAGGACCGAGCCGACCTTCCTCCCCCGCCTCGGGGGCTAATAAGCGTCCAGAGCGCGATGAAACGCCCGACTTCGAAGAGGAGCGTGTCCTACATCTCATTCATGGGGGCCCAATGGGGGGCTCCTCAAACTCCTCTAGAAAGGCATTTATAAGAGAAGTCAATTCGGTCCGCGCCACCCCTCCTCCAAAAGGCCTTGGAGTGCCCATCACATTTTCAGATGAAGACCTCGAGGGCGTCCGAACCCCTCACTGTGACGCACTCGTCATCAACCTCCACATGGCGAACTTCAAAGTGGAGAGGATCCTAGTGGACAATGGCAGTTCCGTTAACATCCTCTTCCTCGCCGCATTCAAGGGCCTCAAGCTCTCCCGAGATAGACTCAAGCCCGCCGGCTACACGCTTCATGGGTTCACGGGAGTGCCGGTGACTATTGAGGGGATGATTACCCTCAACGTAACTGCTGGCAAAACTCCTACTACCCGAACGGAGGTGATGGATTTTATGGTTGTGGATGTTCCTGCAGCTTATAATGTCATCCTCGGCCGATCTGGCCTAGCAGCTCCAGAAGCCGTTCCTTCGGTGTACCATCTTAAGATGAAATTCCCCACCCGGGCCGGAGTAGGGGAAGTGAGGGGCAATCAGGAAACGGCCCGTAAGTGCTACATGACCTCTACCCTCGGACCAGTCCTCTCCTTAGAAACTCTGGAAATCCCCCAAGATGCTGCCTGACCGACATCCGAGCCGGTGGACGAATTGGAGGAAGTGCTCTTCTCTGAGCAGGATCCAACTCGAAAGTTCTTTGTAAGCAAGACCCTCCCGTCTGCCCTATGCTCGGACATTGTACAGTGCATCCGAAGGAACCGAGACCTCTTCGCTTGGTCAGCTGCAGACATGCCCGGAATTTCCGAAGAGCTTTTAGTCCACCACCTCAGCGTCATTTCGGGGTCCAAACCGGTTCAGCAGAAGAGGCGCAAGTTCGCCCCCGAGCGCCAGCTAGCCATAAAAGAGGAGGTGGACAAGCTCTTGAAGGCCCGGTTCATAAGAGGTGAACTATCCCGAGTGGTTGTCGAATGTAGTAATGGTGAAGAAGTCCAATGGGACTTGGAGGATTTGCATTGATTTTACCGATCTAAACAAGGCTTGCCCTAAGGATCCCTTCCCTCTTCCGAGTATTGACACTCTGATCGACGCCACCTCGGGACATGAGCTCCTCAGCTTCATGGATGCCTTCTTAGGCTACAACCAGATTCGGATGTTCCCTCCGGATATCTCGAAGACCTCATTCGTGACCGACCAGGGCCTCTATTGCTACAGATTCATGCCCTTCGATTTGAAGAATGCCGGAGCCACATACCAACGCCTCGTCAACAAGGTTTTCCAAGCTCAAATCGGCCGCAACATGGAAGTATACGTTGACGACATGCTTGTAAAGAGCATCCGAGGTCCTGATCATGTAACCGACCTCTAGGAGGCGTTCGATGTTTTGAGAAAGCACAATATGAGACTCAATCCGAACAAGTGTGCGTTCGGCATCTCGTCAGGAAAGTTCCTCGGCTTCATGGTCAGCCAGCGAGGAATTGAAGCAAACCCTGAGAAAATCAAGGCCATATTAGACATGGCCCCTCCCAAGAATGTTAAGGAAGTACAGAGGCTAATAGGCCGCCTAGCCGCCATAGGGCGTTTTCTCTTGAAGTCCGGGGAGAAATGCCTCCCCTTCTTCAAGGCCCTCAGGGGGGCTAAAGGTTTTGAATGGGGTCAACAGCAACAAGAGTCCTTCGACCAGCTCAAAGCTTACCTCGTCAATCCTCCTCTCCTCAGCAAACAAATTCCTGGAGAACCCCTCTACCTCTACCTGGCAGCCTCCGAACAGACTCTCAGTGCCGTTTTAGTAAGGGAAGAAGACCGGGCTCAAAAGCCCATTTACTATGTGAGCAAAGTACTTCAGGATGCCGAACTCTGCTACCCGAAGATAGAAAAGATGGCTTATGCCCTGATGATGGCCGCGAGAAAGCTCCGCCCGTACTTTCAGTCCCATTCGGTGGTCGTCCTTACTGACCAGCCGCTGAAACAGATCCTCCACAAGCCAGAGACCTCGGGTCGCCTGATGAAGTGGTCTATCGAGTTGAGCCAGCACGATATAACTTATCAGCCTCGGACCGCGATCAAGGCTCAGGCCCTAGCAGAATTCATAGTTGAAAGTACCATCCCCGAGCCCAGTCAAGCAACGAAGGGCCCGCCTATCTAGTCGGTTTATGTGGACGGATCCTCCTGCAACGAGGGAAGCGGAGCAGGGGTCATTCTGGCAGGCCCAGATGACTTCATCCTCCAATACTCCCTCCGTATAAACTTCAAGGCCTCGAACAATGAAACAGAATACGAGGCACTCATAGCCGGCCTTGGGATGGCTCGAAATGCAGGGGCGCAATGCCTTAGGATCTTCAGCGACTCTCAGCTAGTCGTAAATCAGGTTCTCGGCGAGTATGAAGCACGTGATGACAGGATGGTCAAATACTTAGCCAAGGTCAAGAGCCTCATGGCACTATTTGAAGAAGCCTTCATCCAACGCATACCCCGGGAAGAAAATGCTCAAGCAGACGCCATCTCCAAACTGGCCTCTTCCTCCCTTCAAGGTCTCGAGCAGACCGTCTTGATAGAGGTCCTTCTGAAGCCGAGTATTGAGGACGAAACTCCCGACTCTAGGGAGTCGCTGCCTGTCCTGCTCGAAGACAACTGGATGAAATCCCTCCTCGAATTCTTAAGGGATGGACTCCTCCCCGAGGATCCCAAAGAAGCTGGAAGAGTGAGAACCCGAGCTGAGCGTTACACACTAATCGGAGGTATCTTATACAAACGCTCCTTCACACAGGTAGACGGCCGGCCTTACCTGAGATGCGTCTCCCCCGAGCAGGCAGACTACGCCCTACAAGAGCTTTACGAGGGCATTGGCGGGGCACATTCGGGATCCAGATCCTTAGCCCGCAAAGTGTTGAATTACGGATATTTCTGGCCCACTCTCCTACGAGACGCGGAACGGCACGTTCGGCAATGCAGCTCCTGTCAGAAGTACTCCGACATCCGACGCCTCCCACAAGCTCCACTCACTTCCCTATCAAGTTCGATCCCCTTTGCAATGTGGGGGATGGATTTACTAGGGCCATTTCCACCAGCTCCCGGACAGTTCAAATTCTTAGTCGTGGCGATCGACTATTTTTCAAAATGGATAGAGGCCGAGCCCTTGGACACGATCACCGAGAACAAGGTTGTTCAGTTCTTTTGGAAGAGCGTGATCTGCCGATTCGGCGTCCCTAGGGTCCTGATAACAGACAACGGAACCCAGTTCACCGAGGCTGCCTTCCGAGCTCTATGCTAAGACCTGGCCATCTAACACTGGTTCTCCTCCGTCTCTCATCCCCAGTCGAATAGCCAAGCCGAAAATGCTAACCGGCAGATCCTCTCTGGCATTAAGAAGAGGTTAGATAAGTATTCCAAAGGCTTATGGGTCGATCAGCTTCCCAACGTGCTGTGGAACTACCGCACCACAAAGCAGACCCCCACAGGAGAGAGCCCATTTAATCTCACTTATGGGTCCGAGGCCGTCATTCCTCTAGAAGTCGGAATACCCTCTCCTCGTCTGATAGCTTACGAAGAAGAGCAAAACGCCAGAGAGCTCCGAGCGAGCCTAGACCTGATAGATGAAATCCGAGAAAGAGCCGCCATTCGTCAACAAAGCTATCGAAGGAGGATCGAGTTGGCATACAGCAAGAGAGTCCACCCTACGGACCTCAAAGAAGGAGACCTGGTCCTCAGGAAATTAGCCATCTCTTTCCCCGGTCAGAAGAGTAAACTTGCTCCGAACTAGGAGGGACCTTACAAGATCGTCAAAGAAGTTCGGCCTGGCACATACAGACTAGAAGACCTCGAAGGCAGGGAGATTCCTAGGACATGGAATGCCGACCATCTCTTAAAGTACCAAGAGTGAGCACCAACACCTCTCTAAGCACTTTGAGATATCGAACCGTTCCTCTCCTATTGCTTGTAATGATTTTCTTTTATTTTTCTCTTGTAATAACGGCTCGCAACTTTAGAAGCAGCCGGCCATTAGTCATCAATAAAGAAAGTTTTTTCATATTATACTTGTAAAAATTGCTTACATCTCTCTGCCATTACTCTTCACTCTACCGATGGTTCGGAGTCCAACACTCGGCTCGACCCTACTTCGCAAGTCCGCTCCTCGGCAAGCTAGAAGCAGGTCGCTGTTCGGAACTGCTCCTGCAACCGTTGAACAACTCAACCGATGGTTCGGAGTCCAACACTCGGTTCGACCCTACTTCGCAAGTTCGCTCCTCGGCGAGCTAGAAGCAGGTCGCCGTTCGGAACTGCTCCCACAACCGTTGAACAACTCAACCGATGGTTCGGAGTCCAACGCTCGGCTCGACCCTACTTCACAAGTTCGCTCCTCGGCGAGCTAGAAGTAGGTCGCCGTTCGAAACTGCTCCCACAACCATTGAACAACTCAACCGATGGTTCGGAGTCCAACACTCGGCTCGACCCTACTTCGCAAGTTCGCTCCTCGGCGAGCTAGAAGCAGGTCGCCGTTCGGAACTGCTCCCACAACCGTTGAACAACTCAACCGATGGTTCGGAGTCCAACACTCGGCTCGACCCTACTTCGCAAGTTCGCTCCTCGGCGAGCTAGAAATAGGTCGCCGTTCGAAACTGCTCCCACAACCGTTGAACAACTCAACCGATGGTTCGGAGTCCAACACACGGCTCGACCCTACTTCGCAAGTTCGCTTCTCGGCGAGCTAGAAGCAGGTCGCCGTTCGGAACTGCTCCCACAACCGTTGAACAACTCAACCGATGGTTCGGAGTCCAACACTCGGTTCGACCCTACTTCGCAAGTTCGCTCCTCGGCGAGCTAGAAGCAGGTCGCCGTTCGGAACTGCTCCCACAATCGTTGAACAACTCAACCGATGGTTCGGAGTCCAACACTCGGCTCGACCCTACTTCGCAAGTTCGCTTCTCGGCGAGCTAGAAGCAGGTCGCCGTTCAGAACTGCTCCCACAACCGTTGAACAACTCAACCGATGGTTCGGAGTCCAACACTCGGCTCGACCCTACTTCGCAAGTTCGCTCCTCGGCGAGCTAGAAGCAGGTCGCCGTTCGGAACTGCTCCCACAACCGTCGAGCAAATCTAACGGTGGTTCGGAGTCCAACACTCGGCTCGATCCTACTTCGCAAGTTCGCTCCTCGGCGAGCTAGAAGTAGGTCGCCGTTCGGAACTGCTCCCACAACCGTTGAACAACTCAACCGATGGTTCGGAGTCCAACACTCGGCTCGATCCTACTTCGCAAGTTCGCTCCTCGGCGAGCTAGAAGCAGGTCGCCGTTCGGAACTGCTCCCACAACCGTCGAGCAACTCTAACGGTGGTTTGGAATCCATCGTTCGGCTCAACCGCACTCAATCAAAACCCCGAGCCGAGCGGACGAGGAGCCGACCCTCGTACATGGAGAAAAATTCTGCCGAACCAATTTCGCCGTTGGATCATCTCAAAATGCGTGCTAGAACGTGATGAACGGATCTGATCGTGCCACGTGTCCACAAAACGACAAGATAGTGTTTTCTTGGAACTCGCGCCTCCCACCTTGTGATGCGTACCACGATCATGATCGACCGTCTAGATGTTGCCACGTGGGCAAAATCTGATGTCCAAGCTATCGCACCTCGGAAGAGCTCAGTCACCTCGGTATACTCCGAGCGAAAAACTAAAGTTCTGCGGCTAGAACCTACAAAGAAGACAACTATGGGTCCTTATGGTTCGGCGTCAAGAATAAGGCGACCGCGGCACAACGACGAACAAAACTACTTCGATTTTATTAAGACACTTGGTAAATTTACAAGGCAGACAGCTACAGCGGGAAAGCAACTAAATAAAATTACAAGGCATGTTATTACAGCAACAGGGATGATGCAAGAGGTAAAAGGCGACGCCACTCGTTCAGTGCCTCCTCGGAACAGGGACGTTCTGATTCAGAGACAACCGCGGCTTCCGTCTCTTCACCTCTGAGCTTGTCTCTAGGCCGACGAACTGGGCCGCCGCCTCGCCATTAACCCTAACGGTGGCTCCGACCGAGGCCCCGCTCGAGCTAACAGCTACTCCGCTTTGTGCGTCGGCCGCTGTCCAACCAATAACTTGGCCACGAGTCGCTAGCTCGTAAAAGGTGATCCCCCGTTCTCTCTCCTCGCGAGTGCAAGAGGTGCTACGGACATTAGCCCTCACAGGCTGAGGCTTCAGTCGAGCCACCTCCTCCTCAAGATCGACGATCCTATCCTTCAGAGTATCATCCTTGACCATTATCTTGAATCGAGGGAGTTTCGCCGAACCGGGGTACTCAGCGCTATCGGATATGATGCGACGTAAGTTGGTCACCTCGATGCTCTTGTCGAACGTGACCCTCTGCAACTGCCCGACCTTCTTCTCGAGCTCGTCTCACTTGGCCAGCACCGAGGCTAGCTCTGCCTCTTTCGCCGAGAGCTCCTCCTCGACTATCCGGAGATGGTGCACCTCGGCCAGAAGCTCGCTGTTCTTATTCTCCACGTTGAACATCAACCTCCCGGTGAGCTCGATTTCACCGACAAGGCGAGCCTCGCGAGATTTTAAACAGCTCGGCACGATGCCGAGCTGCCGCGGTATTTGGGGCATGTTCGGGGATCTGAAATACAAGAATGTCACGACAAGGAAACTATAGACTGACCCAAATACTTGCACAAATTTGAAACAAAAATTTTTTCATTCATGAAAGAAGCGGTGGCCAGTCCGCAAATAGGCATTACATTGGAGAGAAAGAAAAAGATTACAAAAAGACGAGATCAGGGGTCCACCTGCGTCGTTGGCTCGACCACGGGCGCATCGCCAGATGGCCCTTCATCTCTCACCCGGACCTGAGGGTTGGTCACATCCACCTCAGCATGCGCCTCGTCATTGCCCTCGCCCTCACCTTCCTCCTCTTTGCCTTCCTCCTCTTCGCCTTCCCCCTCCTCGTCGTCTGATGCAGACCCAAGCCATAGCCTGTAGCCGATCCGCTCGAAGCCGGGGACGTGGTCCTGAACATGGTCGAGCGCCCTTTGGTAGGACTTCTCCATGTTTGTGGCCATATGCTTCTTCGCCTCGGCCTCGACTTCAGCCCTGATCTTCGTTGCCAAGGCCTCCTTCTCCGCCTTTACCTCGGAAAGTGCCTTTGCTGTTGTCGCCAGCTCCTCAGCAGCCTTGGCGGCTTTGGCAGACTCATCAGTGAGCCGCCCCTTGACTCGCTCCAGGTCGGCCACAAGATCGGCCACCTGGACCTCCAAGCCCTCGGCTCGCCTCTGCTCTGCTTCGAGCTACCGAACTGCCTTCACCTTGTCCGCCTTGTCCTTATCACTGGCGGCCTTCAACTCCTTCTCCTGTTCGGCGAACGCTTCGAGGAGATGGTTGAAGTGACAAGTGGCCTGCCAAAACAAGACGATGGTGAGAACAAGGTAGGAGCCGAACGACAGACTTAAAGAAATTCTGTAAAAAAGGGTACACGAGACTTACCGATACAAGCGACCGGGCGACCTCATAAGTGTCATCGACAACCATCCCCGCCTGCAGTGCGGCTCGATCCTTCGGGGTCGCCAAGTGTTTGATGGCCTGCATCGACATCTGCGAGTTGCCGAGGAATCCATCATGATTCTTGACTCGCCAGTTCGGAACGAATAGCTGCTTGTGCTGCTCGGTCAAGATCACCTCGGCCGGAGCAGTCAACGGCGGAGCCTCAAGCGACAGCGCCGTCGTGACGTTGAAGGCCTCACCGACCGGGGTAGAGGCGACATTAGCCGAGGGCCCTTCGGCAACAACCACCACCAACGAGGGCACCTCAGCGACCGGGGGAGGCGGAGTGGTGGTCGAAGCAACCTTGGTGGGCCGGCCTGACGTAGCGGTGGTGCTCGGCCTCTTCCTCTTCCTTCCATCGGCCACCTTACCCCTCTCGGTCATCATGGCCGTAAAGTCCATCTTCAGCACTTCTGAACCAAACAACAAACAAATTAAGAAGTTAGTGAGACGAGCTAAAGACTTAGAAAAAAATAAATGAGATGTCAGGAGCGTACTCGGGTCGATTGGGCTAAGGCCTGACTCGTACAACACCTCCTCGGTCATCTCCCTCCAACTCAACATCGGGAGGGCTATGATCTTCCTCGCCACCTCCTCCTCGGCCGCAGTCAGTTCTGGGTCGGCCCTCGCAAACGTGGGCACCTCTGGCTTCCACCAGCTCGGAATTTACAATATCGATGCCTCCCTCAATATGAAGAACTTTTCCTTCCAGCCTTTGATCAAGTCCGGATTTTCTATGATCCGAACACCCTTCCTCGGCGCCAGGTGGTATCGATGCTCGGTCTTGTGCATCCGGTTTATCCGATACATACTTCGGAAGACCGTCAGGTCCGGCTCGACTTCGGCGTTGCGGCACTGGAGCAGGAAGGCGTTCCCATGACGCCATGTGTTCGGCATAAATTGGGTCGGCGCAAGGCAGTACCATCCGAGGACCTGACGAATGAAGGGATGCAGCGAAAAATGCAGTCTGGCATTCAGAGAGTCGTAGTCGAACATGCACATATCCGACGACGACAGCTTGGAGTTCGCCCGCATCCCAGGGCCGGGGAGAATTAGCTTGTACTCCGGAGGGATGGCAAACCCCTTTCTGATCCGAAGGAGGTCCCTCTCGGATAGCACCAATCCAATTTCATCTGCCTCGGTAGTCAAAACCGGGTTATTCTCTTCGTAGACCTCCGACCGGCCAATGATCGCCTTCTTCATGAGATCGCCCTCGTATTGCCTAACCCTAGCGTGCCCGGACAGTACACAAGGGTATCGACCCGTCTCAGGGGCTTGCCTCGGATTCTCCACAATCACCTCGACCACAGGAGACTGGGCCACTACCCTCCTCTTCTTCTCCTTCCCCACCTCGGCCACAGACGGCTCGGCTACTTGCTTCCCCTTCCTTCGGATCTGTAACGCCCCGAATCCCAAATCACTGAATTCGAGATGTTCTTCAGGATCTTTTCGCTTTTCTCGAGTACAATTTTACAAGGAATTTAAAACTTTTCTTTTACATCAGAGTTTACAACACATTACATTTGAATTTACACAGCGGAAGCAAAATATACAATATTTACATAAATGAACAACAACATGATAAACTCTTTATGCATCCATTCCTCCTTACATGTAATTTATCCTGCATACAACACTGTGGGTACGTCAGTTTATTCAACCGACGATAATTATACATGGCCATCCTCTCTATGCCAGAAACAGTATAATGAATCTCATTTCTTACAAATCACAAACTTGTTCATAATAAGCATGTAAAATCAAAGGGAACTTTTAGAGATGTCGTGTCGTGATTGTGCACTTAATCCTTAATGCAATTTATTTAGTTAACACATGACACTAATGCACACTTGTTCGAATTCTATGCATCCCATACTACATAGGTTCGAGGGCAAGCCTCTTAATCGTTCTTCATTTTCTGTAGGGTTCAATCCCCCGCCATGACTTACTCTACTTCTGTAATTCCAATGAGTATCTTAGATGATTCTATGAGTACAAGCATGTATCCTGGCCCCTGGAGTAGAATTTCGCGCCATGTCTTGACTCGTCAAGCATGCATTCTACGACAATTCAGCCTCCTCCCTGAACACACTCCTCTTGCAGTCACCAAAACATCCCACAAGCGTGACTAGAGTCCGATCATTACTGAGTTGTGCCCGCGCCATGTCTTGACGCATCAAGCGTGCATTCTGCGGCTCACACACCCGCACCGTACCCTAGCTCTCATACTCATGTTTTTCTCTCACCTTCATCACCTCCACACTATGTATTAAAATTACATTAGAATCATGAATAAAAATCAAGCTCTAGAGTTAGCCTCTCCATCAACCGGACTTATCATTTCATTTCACTTGACCAACCTGGTCTAATTCTCAATATCATTTCATTCACTGCCGGGGAGACTTAGCTACTCTTTGTTCAATTTCAAATTCACAATATCCAATGGAGCATCATCAGCTCATAATTCATTTTAGAGTCTCACAGACTTTCTTACCATGATTTAGCCTTTCATAATTATTCATTTAGTTCTCAGTTCTCATTTATGATTCCTTTCACATAATTCATACAGCCATAACCAGAATCCATCGATAAAAGCATAAAGTTCATCATTACCAACAGTAAAATAACATGAATCAAATTATCGAAAGTCCACTCTGTACAGTCGACTTATACAGTAACATACAAATTCCTCATAAAAGCTCGGGATAGTCGACTGTTGCACTCAACCAGTCGCCTGTCCCGCAACCGTTCATATTCACAATATTATCCACATAACAGTCGACTGTTCAGTAATCAGTCGTCTGTCCTGGAGATTTCAAACAGCATAATTTCTAAGTCCAGATCAGTCGACTTGCTACACGCATTCGGTCGACTGGACAGATCCATTTTCAATTAAAAAGAGATTAATTACAGTTCTCACATGCACTTGCATCATGGTGTCAATTTACAGTACGCATAAAGTCATGTTTCAAAGCAGAGTCTCTTTTGTTCAGTAGTCTCTCAACATGAATTCTCACTTTACTAGTATACTCTTTCTTTAGGGAAAATATTTTAAACATGCATTCATATATATTCATAACTGTCGTACGAAGATAAAGATATGACTCTCGAATTATCATGCTGAGTCTACATAAAAGAATATCTTAATTCATGAAACTTCCAAACAGGTCGTACTCAAAATACGGTACCAGTCGGCTGACTCATATGACAGTCGACTGTGCCGATAATTATAATTCACCATTGGTTCTTTTCCATTCATTTATTGCCTTCCCTCCATCATATGTGTCATAGGGAAAATATACATCTAACAATCACTCCATCATGTCTACTCACACACATGTTCATCAGTACACTATAAGAAATATTGTCTCGTACCAGTCGGCTGGCTCATGTGACAGTCGACTGTACCGACAATCTCGTGCTCAACATTAACAGCATGTTCAAGCAATTTCTACCGCATTCAATTCACTTTTTGTAACATGGTATCAATCATGACAATTATAGTATTATTCCTACGTTAGAAGTCCTGAGAAACACCCACCTTTTATGAAGAAAAATAACGAAATCCCGCAAGTCCTTCAATATAGCGCAGCACTTCTTGTTCCTTTGCTCCACACCGGCTCCTCAGCAATGCTGCTTGCCTCCACAGAAAACTCCCACACAACTCATAGATACTCTCTATAATCTCAGGAAATTTTAAGTGTAAAAGAGATAGGGAAAGTAGGGGGTATTTATACTAGAAGATAAATAGGATGAAGGGTTGAGATCTATTAGGGAGTTGGAGGATTAAGGGCTGAGATTGATTTCGGGGTTGTAAAAACTACCCACAACTCAGGATAACTACCCATGATTCCATCCACTTCTCTCCCAAAACCGGCCAAGCATTTGTGCCTAATACACGTGTACACTGAGTGCACGTGTAAGCACAAGTCACACACCAATATACCCGGAATTTAATGGAGAAAGAAATGTTACATTACAAGTTATAGAAGATAATAAGAGGGTTTAAATTCATGGGCTTAAAATCAATTTGGGCCAAAATAAATTTATTAAAAGAAGATAAACAAATTAACATTGGGCTTTAAAGCAAGTATTTTATAGGGAAAAATATAATTTATTCATCATGGAGTAATAGCCACATGCTACACAAGCATACTATACAAGAGAATTAATCTTTAAGTATTTAGGAAAAGTCGGGGTATTACATCACTCCCTCCTTAGAATAGTTCCGTCCCCGGAACTACAACCAAGAGCGAGAAACAGAAAATACAACAACAAGAGATACAAAGACATAAAGATACAAAATACAAAATACAATCCACAAGACAATCAAGCAAAAAGCTCAGGATAGTCCTTCAACATCTTCTCCTCAGATTCCCAAGTAGCCTCTTCAACCAAGTGGTTTCTCCAGACTACCTTGACCATCGGTATCGTCTTATTTCTCAAGACTTTCTCCCTACGGTCAACGATCTCAACAGGAGTCTCGATGTAATTCAGGTATAACTGCAAACCTTCCGGCACTTCAGGCAAATGATGACTCGGGTCTGGAATATAACCTCTCAACATAGACACATGAAAGACATTGTGCACCTGAGATAACTCTTCTGGTAATTCAAGCCGGTAAGCAGTTTTCCCGATCCTTTTCAATACCTTATATGGGCCTATAAATCTCGGGGCTAACTTCCCGCCTTTGCCAAACCGAACCACACCTTTACTGGGTGATACCTTCAGAAAGACGAAGTCACCAACCTCAAACTCAAGGTCCCTTCTCCGGTTGTCTGCATAGCTTTTCTGCCTGCTCTGAGCTTCCACCAACCTTTTCCTGATCAGATCAATCTTCTCAGAAGTCAGCTGCACAAGCTCAGGACCAAACAACTGACGCTCCCCAACCTCATACCAACACACAGGAGTCCTGCACTTCCTGCCATACAAAGCTTCATACGGTGCCATCCCGATGCTAGCCTGAAAACTGTTGTTGTAGGCAAACTCTACCAAAGGTAAATGCCTTTCCCAACTGCCTCCGAAGTCTAGTATACAACACCGAAGCATATCCTCAAGAATACGGTTGACTCTCTCGGTCTGCCCGTCGGTCTGTGGATGAAAAGCAGTGCTGAAATCTGTCTTGGTACCCAAAGCTGCCTGAAGACTCCTCCAGAAATGCGAAGTAAACCGCGCATCTCGATCAGACACAATAGTCGAGGGAACGCCATGAAGTCGGACAATCTCACCAACATACAACTCAGCCAACTTGTCCATCGAAGCCGTGAGTTTCATTGCCAAAAAGTGAGCGGACTTGGTAAGTCGATCGACTATAACCCAAATAGCATCATTGCCTTTAGAACTCTTAGGCAATCCCGTGATGAAATCCATACTGATGTTATCCCACTTCCATTCCGGAATAGGTAACGGCTGTAATAGACCTCCGGGTCTCTGATTTTCGGCTTTGACTTGCTGACAAACCTCACACCTCGCGACAAATTCGGCCACATCCCGCTTCAAACCTGACCACCAGAAATGCTGTTTTATGTCTTTATACATCTTAGTACTCCCAGGATGTACTGACAAAAGAGTAGCATGCACCTCCTGAAGAATACTCTCTTTCAGGTCTGCCTGATCTGGAACACACAGCCTATCTCCGAACCACAGCACTCCATCCCTGGTCTGAAATCCGGGCAACCTGCCAGCACCAACCTGCTCCTTCATCTCCAAGATATCAGCATCAACTTCCTGACTTGCAATGATCCTTGCATTCAAAGTAGGCTGAAGCTTCAACTGAGATAAAGATGCTCCCAATCCTTGCAAGACAACTTCAATACCTGCTCGATCCAACTCCTCAATCAGATGCCTCTGAGTCGTAATCAAGCTGGCCAAACTGCTCTTGCGACTAAGTGCATCAGCAACAACATTAGCCTTTCCAGGATGATACTTGATCTCAGGTCACATATCCTCGAGCACTTCCAACCATCTCCGCTGCCTCAGATTGAGATCCCTCTGCTGGTAGATATACTTCAAGCTCTTATGATCCGTGTACATGTTCAACTTCTCACCATACACGTAGTGCCTCCATTGCTTCAAAGCAAAGATAATCGCAGCCAGCTCTAGATCATGAGTTGGATAATTCTTCTCATGCGGTCGTAGTTGCCTAGACCCATAAGCGATTACTTTACCCTCTTGCATTAAGACACAACCAAGCCCCCGATGTGAAGCATCGCTATAGACATCATACTCAACTCCTGCTCTAGGCAAAGCCAAAATAGGTGCAGTAGTCAGTCTATCCTTCAACTCCTGAAATCTCGCCTCACATTGCTCGGTCCACTTGAAGCTTACATTCTTCTTGGTCAACTCGGTAAGCGGCACAGCTATCTGAGCATAACCTTGAATGAATCTCCTGTAGTATCCAATCATCCCAAGGAAACTTCTGACTTCCTTCACTGTAGTAGGCCTAGCCCAATCTCTCACTGCCTCTATCTTCTGAGTGTCAGTTGCCACTCCCTCCTTAGAAAGGATGTGACCTAGGAATGCCACTTCAGATTTCCAGAAATCACACTTGGATAACTTGGCATACAACCTCTGCTCTTCCAACTTCTGCAAAACTGCTGCCAGATGCTCGGTGTGCTCCGCCTCAGACTTGGAGTACACGAGAATATCGTCGATAAACACCACGACGAAAGAATCAATAAACGGCCTCAGAACTCTGTTCATCAAGTCCATGAAGATTGCGGGTGCATTCGTCACTCCGAATGGCATAACTAAGAATTCGTAATGCCCATGCCGAGTTCTAAATGCAGTTTTATGCACATCTTCAGCTTTCACTCGCACTTGGTGATATCCTGATCGAAGATCTATTTTGGAGAATACAGCTGCTCCTTGTAGATGGTGGAACAAGTCATCAATTCGAGAAATCGGATACTTATTCTGAACAGTGACCTTATTCAGCTTCCGGTAATCGATACACATCCTCATCGATCCATCCTTCTTCTTTACCAAAAGCACTGGTGCTCCCCAAGGTGACGCACTAGGTTGAATAAAGCCTTTTCCCAACAGTTCCTCAATCTGCCGTTTCACTTCATCCTGTTCCACTGGAGCCATCCTATAAGGTGCCTTAGAGATTGGTGCACTTCCCAGTTGAACAGTGATGCTGAACTCTACATCACGGTGCGGAGGTAACCCAAGAAAATCTTCCAAGAACACGGTCGGATGGTCCCGAACCACAGGAATCCCTTGCAATTCCACAGGAGTCTCTTCCTTGTGGATAGTTGCCACCAGCTTAGAACACTTCAGCTTCCCTTGGAAAGTGACTTCAGGTCCACCTGGAGCCTTCACTGTTACGGTCTTGGCCTTGCACTCAATGCTTGCACTGTACACCGACATCCAATCAATGCCAATGATAACATCGACTCCCAAGATAGTCAGCTCGATCAGATCAATGCCAAAGATTCGATCCCCGATCACTATCTCGCAATCAGCATAGTACCGATCAGTGGTCAAAGTTTTCCCTGATGGCGTAGCTACTGCTAAGATCTTGCCTGGAAAAATCTTTGGTTCAACTCCCAACACTTTAGCAAACTTTGGAGACACAAAAGTATGAGAGGATCCAGTATCAAACAACACCACAGCTTCCTTTCCATTAATATAGAGTTCTCCTGTTATATAACATACATCATTACATAACAGTTTCACACTATGAACGGGAAGAAGAAATGAAAAAGAAACCACACTAAACATTAGCCCTCGTACCAGAGATGACCTGATCCGCCTCCTCAGCATCACCTTCTGTCAAAGCAAATACTCGCCCTGACTGGTACGGCCTCTTCCCAGCCTGTTGTATTGGCACATTATGATTGCCAGCCCGTGGTTTGAGACATCGAGATTGGTAATGTCCCACTTCACCACAGTTAAAGCAAGTGACTGCAGAAGGTCTCCCTACATCGTTCCCAGGTCTTCCAGCTACACTGACAGCGTTCGCCCCTGTCGGTTTGAACTTCTGTGTAGATGGTTGCCCCTTGAAACTCCCCGGTGGCGCGGGCCTCTTCCCGGACTGCCAGTTGCTCTTCTGGTGCTGAGCAACATGGAACTGCTCCATATCCGCTTCCGTTGCTGTCGCCCTCTTCACCAGCTTATCGAATCTCCTGATACCAAGAGGTATCATACGAGACCTCAAGCTTGGCCTCAGACCATGCTCGAACTTGCGAGCCTTCTTCGCCTCATCCATCACCAGTTCTGGAGCGTATCTGGAGAGCTGAGTAAACTTAGTCTCATACTCCCTTACTGACATGCTGCCTTGCTGAAGTGACAGAAATTCCATGGCCTTTTTCTCCTGGACGTCGGAGGGGAAATAATGGCTGCGGAATTCTTCCAGAAATTCCTCCCAGCCAAGCAACAAGCCGCCCATAGTCCTCTTCATCGACTGCCACCAAACAGCCGCATCCTTCTCCAACTGCAAAGTCGCCAACTTGACCTTGCTGCCCTCCGGTGTTTCCAACACCTCGAAGATTGTCTCCACTTGCCGAATCCAGTTATCGGCCGCATCCGGGTCTGACTTTCCCTCGAACACTGGTGGTTTCATTCTCTTGAACGATTCCACTAGCTTAATTGCCTCGGGTACTGGATTCACCGGCCCCCTTCCTTGGTTTGCAGCCACTGCATTCAGCGTCTGGTAAACCCTTGCAAATTCGGCCTCCAGGTCCAAACCTTCACCATTCCTGGCTCCCTTTCTCGCCATATTCTGATGCAAAAGATCCATTAAATTCGAAGTATAAAACAAGAATTTAAACCAACTTTCATTTCATTGAATTTCAAAGTTTATACATTCGAATTAAAACATTTCTTAACATCAGAATAGAAGAAGATAGAAACTAGGACAATCTAATCTCTACGGGTCCTCTTCGCTGCTCGAAGTTCATCCCGCAGTTCATCCACCTCATCCTTCAGCACATCAGTTAGGTTCTTTTTCTTCTCAAGTTCCCAAATCGGATGGCTAAGAACAGAATAGTCAGCATTCCGCTTCTCCATCTGAGCCTCCAAAACTCCAACTCGATACTTCAGGGTATCCACTTGCCTCTGCAGAGAAGCCACAGCGCTACCCAGAGCTGGTCCCTTTTCTTCATCGGAAGAAGAAGAATCGTCAGGTGAGTTCGGCGGTGGGGTGATCTCTCGGGATTCAGGGTACTCCTCATCATCTGAATCAGCTTGCCCAGGGTGATACTCGTCCTCAGAATCAGCCTGTCCAGGATGGTACTCTTCCTCAATAATGTGCCAGTCGTCGTCTCCAGCAGGGTCGAAGTGATCAGCCATCTTAGAATAGAGAGGAAGAAGCATAAATCATAGAGCAACACAAATGTAAGTCACTTACATTTAAATCTCTAAATCCAAACACACACTCTAATGTCCACATCTAGGGTGTCGTTCCTTATAAATTTGTACAAGTGTGAAAGCATAGAAAAGCGTGGCTCTGATACCACTCTGTAACGCCCCGAATCCCAAATCACTGAATTCGAGATGTTCTTCAGGATCTTTTCGCTTTTCTCGAGTACAATTTTACAAGGAATTTAAAACTTTTCTTTTACATCAGAGTTTACAACACATTACATTTGAATTTACACAGCGGAAGCAAAATATACAATATTTACATAAATGAACAACAACATGATAAACTCTTTATGCATCCATTCCTCCTTACATGTAATTTATCCTGCATACAACACTGTGGGTACGTCAGTTTATTCAACCGACGATAATTATACATGGCCATCCTCTCTATGCCAGAAACAGTATAATGAATCTCATTTCTTACAAATCACAAACTTGTTCATAATAAGCATGTAAAATCAAAGGGAACTTTTAGAGATGTCGTGTCGTGATTGTGCACTTAATCCTTAATGCAATTTATTTAGTTAACACATGACACTAATGCACACTTGTTCGAATTCTATGCATCCCATACTACATAGGTTCGAGGGCAAGCCTCTTAATCGTTCTTCATTTTCTGTAGGGTTCAATCCCCCGCCATGACTTACTCTACTTCTGTAATTCCAATGAGTATCTTAGATGATTCTATGAGTACAAGCATGTATCCTGGCCCCTGGAGTAGAATTTCGCGCCATGTCTTGACTCGTCAAGCATGCATTCTGCGACAATTCAGCCTCCTCCCTGAACACACTCCTCTTGCAGTCACCAAAACATCCCACAAGCGTGACTAGAGTCCGATCATTACTGAGTTGTGCCCGCGCCATGTCTTGACGCATCAAGCATGCATTCTGCGGCTCACACACCCGCACCGTACCCTAGCTCTCATACTCATGTTTTTCTCTCACCTTCATCACCTCCACACTATGTATTAAAATTACATTAGAATCATGAATAAAAATCAAGCTCTAGAGTTAGCCTCTCCATCAACCGGACTTATCATTTCATTTCACTTGACCAACCTGGTCTAATTCTCAATATCATTTCATTCACTGCCGGGGAGACTTAGCTACTCTTTGTTCAATTTCAAATTCACAATATCCAATGGAGCATCATCAGCTTATAATTCATTTTAGAGTCTCACAGACTTTCTTACCATGATTTAGCCTTTCATAATTATTCATTTAGTTCTCTGTTCTCATTTATGATTCCTTTCACATAATTCATACAGCCATAACTAGAATCCATCGATAAAAGCATAAAGTTCATCATTACCAACAGTAAAATAACATGAATCAAATTATCGAAAGTCCACTCTGTACAGTCGACTTGGAAAAGTACCAGTCGACTTATACAGTAACATACAAATTCCTCATAAAAGCTCGGGATAGTCGACTGTTGCACTCAACCAGTCGCCTGTCCCGCAACCGTTCATATTCACAATATTATCCACATAACAGTCGACTGTTCAGTAATCAGTCGTCTGTCCTGGAGATTTCAAACAGCATAATTTCTAAGTCCAGATCAGTCGACTTGCTACACGCATTCGGTCGACTGGACAGATCCATTTTCAATTAAAAAGAGATTAATTACAGTTCTCACATGCACTTGCATCATGGTGTCAATTTACAGTACGCATAAAGTCATGTTTCAAAGCAGAGTCTCTTTTGTTCAGTTGTCTCTCAACATGAATTCTCACTTTACTAGTATACTCTTTCTTTAGAGAAAATATTTTAAACATGCATTCATATATATTCATAACTGTCGTACGAAGATAAAGATATGACTCTCGAATTATCATGCTGAGTCTACATAAAAGAATATCTTAATTCATGAAACTTCCAAACAGGTCGTACTCAAAATACGGTACCAGTCGGCTGACTCATATGACAGTCGACTGTGCCGATAATTATAATTCACCATTGGTTCTTTTCCATTCATTTATTGCCTTCCCTCCATCATATGTGTCATAGGAAAAATATACATCTAACAATCACTCCATCATGTCTACTCACACACATGTTCATCAGTACACTATAAGAAATATTGTCTCGTACCAGTCGGCTGGCTCATGTGGCAGTCGACTGTACCGACAATCTCGTGCTCAACATTAACAGCATGTTCAAGCAATTTCTACCGCATTCAATTCACTTTTTGTAACATGGTATCAATCATGACAATTATAGTATTATTCCTACGTTAGAAGTCCTGAGAAACACCCACCTTTTATGAAGAAAAATAACGAAATCCCGCAAGTCCTTCAATATAGCGCTGCACTTCTTGTTCCTTTGCTCCACACCGGCTCCTCAGCAATGCTGCTTGCCTCCACAGAAAACTCCCACACAACTCACAGATACTCTCTATAATCTCAGGAAATTTTAAGTGTAAAAGAGATAGGGAAAGTAGGGGGTATTTATACTAGAAGATAAATAGGATGAAGGGTTGAGATCTATTAGGGAGTTGGAGGATTAAGGGCTGAGATTGATTTGGGGGTTGTAAAAACTACCCACAACTCAGGATAACTACCCATGATTCCATCCACTTCTCTCCCAAAACCGGCCAAGCATTTGTGCCTAATACACGTGTACACTGAGTGCACGTGTAAGCACAAGTCACACACCAATATACCCAGAATTTAATGGAGAAAGAAATGTTACATTACAAGTTATAGAAGATAATAAGAGGGTTTAAATTCATGGGCTTAAAATCAATTTGGGCCAAAATAAATTTATTAAAAGAAGATAAACAAATTAACATTGGGCTTTAAAGCAAGTATTTTATAGGGAAAAATATAATTTATTCATCATGGAGTAATAGCCACATGCTACACAAGCATACTATACAAGAGAATTAATCTTTAAGTATTTAGGAAAAGTCGGGGTATTACAGGATCTCCGTCTGCCTCCTCTCCTCGGCACCACTATCGCCCGAGGACGAGGCCTCACTCCCCGAGTTCACCCTTGACATCTCTATAAAAAAGCAAAGGCAAGTTGACTAACCTTGAAGTGATGTGCCCTTGAAGTGACGTTCACGGTCGAAAAAAGCTCGCCGGAAATTGCCTGGCCCGCGCGACAGTTAACGTCACCGCCTTGGATCAAAAATTGCCGCTACCGGAGAGCACAGAGAGTAAAAGTGAAAACTTGGAGTGAAAAGTGAGAAATGAGCTTGGGGGGTGGGGGAGTAAGAACTAATACCCCCAATGCGACGTTTGGGCTGCCTTGGGAATCTAAAAAGCCCACTAAGAAGCCAAAACACCAAATCGGAGAGTTACGACGTTTCAGTATCACAACAAAGGCTCCACGAAGCGCTCAAGTCCACGACTCGGCCACCGGTTCACCTAGCCGACCTACCGAACAGTCTGGTTAAGCAGCCGAGCTACTGACTCCTCTTCAATACCGAGCCTCCGAACCGAGGGGACGAGGAACCGACCCTCATATATGGAGAAAAATCTTTCCGAGGACAAATCACCGTCGGATTTTTCCAAAATTCGTGTCAAGACACGATGGACAGTTCAGATTACGCCACGCTCACAAAACGACAAAATAACATTTTCTCGTGATCTGAACCCAGCCCTCGTGATTCACGCAATGATGGACGCTCCAGATCTGACCACGTGTACCTCCCGAGCTGCCTGCCACCGGTCTGCCTAGCCAAGCTACCGAACAGCTTGGCTAAGCAGCCGAGCTACTGGGACGGAGAGTGGCGACGCTCCAGTGCTAAGACTCTTCAAAACCTCTAACTCCATACCTCAGCCAAAGGCACCGAGCCTATGAACCGAGGGGACGAGGAACCGACCCTCATATATGGAGAGAAATCCTTCCGAGGACAAATCACCGTCGGATCTTTCCAAAATTCGTGTCAAGACACGATGGACGGTTCAGATTACGCCACGCTCACAAAACGACAAAATAACATTTTCTCGTGATCTGAACCCAGCCCTCGTGATTCACACAATGATGGACGCTCCAGATCTGACCACGTGTACCTCCCGAGCTGCCTGCCACCGGTCTGCCTAGCCTAGCTACCGAACAGCTTGGCTAAGTAGCCGAGCTACTGGGACGGAGAGTGGCGATGCTCCAGTGCTAAGACTCTTCAAAACCTCTAACTCCATACCTCGGCCAAAGGCACCGAGCCTCCGAACCGAGGGGACGAGGAACCGACCCTCATATATGGAGAAAAATCCTTCCGAGGACAAATCACCGTCGGATCTTTCCAAAATTCGTGTCAAGACACGATGGACGGTTCAGATTACGCCACGCTCACAAAACGACAAAATAACGTTTTCTCGTGATCTGAACCCAGCCCTCGTGATTCATGCAATGATGGATGCTCCAGATCTGACCACGTGTACCTCCCGAGCTGCCTGCCACCGGTCTGCCTAGCCGAGCTACCGAATAGCTTGGCTAAGCAGCCGAGCTACTGGGACGGAGAGTGGCGAAGCTCCAGTGCTAAGACCCTTCAAAACCTCTGACTCCATACCTCGGCCAAAGGCACCGAGCCTCCGAACCGAGGGGACGAGGAACCGACCCTCATATATGGAGAAAAGATCCGCCGACCATCCTCAGCCGTTGGATCTTGTCAAAAAGCGCGCTCGTCATGATGGACGGCTCAGATCTGGCCACGTCCACTAAATGACAAGATAGTGTTTTTTGGGGATCCGCGCTGAGATGGACGCTCAGGATCACGCCACGTAGTTCGGTTGATTCCGAGCCAGGCACCGAGCAGCCGAGCCGAGGGGACGAGGAACCGACCCTCGTATATGAAGAAACTATCTGCTGAGGAGCGCAAATCGTCCGATTGCCCGGAAAACCACGCTCAGCAATGATCAAGGGCCCAGATTGCGCCACGCCATAAATCGGTATTAAAAATTAGTTTTTGTTTATTTTAATTGTTTTATTTGTTTAAAAATTGCGAAAAAATTACTAAAAATTCGGAAAAATTAACTAAAAATTCTAGAAAATAATTACAAATTCAGGGGAACATTTTTGAGCCCCCGAACGAGCAATTATTACCTAGAATGTGTCGTTAAGATCCCTGAACGACTAGTTAACACATCGCAAAATTAAATAAAAAATCCGAGGAAAATAGATAGGAAGCACCAAATACCCAGAGAAGCTTAAGAACAGCTTATGGCTTGAAAAATCACCTCACTACCCCCTTCGAGATTCAAAACCCCCCATTTAGACTCCGATACGACTCCACTAGCCTTTAAAACAGCTAAACTACTCCTCAAAGGCTGATCAAACTCAGTCTTTAGGAGTGGGGGGCTCGTGATATGGATAAAAATGGGGTTAAAACGGAACCGTCCAAATTGGGTACGAATCTTGAAGCTCAGGGGTAAAACGGTAATTTCACCTACTAACGGGTCTGAAGCGGGTACTGGTTATCTTCCCCGAAAATCCACTTACCCGCAAACGGATCCACCTCAACTGGGTGCGGGTTTTAACCCGCAACAAACCCGGTCCAGAAGGGATAGAATTAGGGTCTCTGATTAAATCCTAATCAACGGTCCTGATTCATATCTATCCCTTCACTGAGGATTAGGGATTACATTCCTTATCTAACCACAGGGGGATTACATTCCTAATCTGATCCCAGCGGCGCCTATAAATACCCCCCATCCATCTCCATTAAGAGGTAATCAATTTTTTGCCAATTTACGCTTTTTCATAATCATTCCTGATTACTGACTTGAGCGTCGGAGGGTGCGTCGCCGGGATCCATCCCGATGTCTCGCACTTTTTGCAGGTGAACGGCGGGAGTCAACGGTCAAACTCCGGCGGAACAGGTTCAGGTTTGCTATTCAAAGTTTTCTAAGAATCCACAAATACTATTTGTTTACCCCACACCAGATTCAGCGGTAACAGGTAACTATATTTAAACACTCATACACTCACTCTTACTTCCGATGTGGGACATTATTTTCCCAACTCCCTACCTACCACACTGATACACCCTTCACGTGAGCTCCTCGCTCATTTTCACGTGCAAGCAGACACTCCTGCATGCAGGCACACCATGCAGACCCGCGCCTTCGCTTATCCCCATTAACAACTAACTCACTCACTAAGGCTTATATATAAATATACCGGGGTCTTACACTATGATTGATAAAATTGAACCAAGATTAAATATTTGGGCTGGTAGACAACTTTCAAGAGGGGGTAGATTCATCTTAGTAAACTCTATCATTTTTTATATCCCTATATATATATATATATATATACATATATATATATATATATATATATATATATACCGGGGTCTAACACTGTGATTGATAAAGTTGAACCAAGATTAAATATTTGGGCTGGTAGACAACTTTCAAGAGGGGGTAGATTCATCTGAGTAAACTCTATCATTTTTTTCTATCCTTCTTTTTTTATGATGTCCTATTTTTATGCTACTTAGGTGATTAAATGCATTGGAAAAATCAGAAGGAACTTCTTTTGGTATGGTTCTTCTTCTGTGTTTTTAGGGAAACACTTTTGAAATTGGATTAGAATATGTAAATCTATATGAGAATGTGGTATTGGTATTCTTAATCCGTGACATCAGAATTTGGCCCTTCTTGGTACGTGGATTTGGAAGGTTCTTAAGCAGGATGAACTTGCTTGGATTAGACTTGTTAACAATAAGTATTAATAAATTTTGAGATTTACAAATCATGCTTTTTATACAAGCTTCTTCTTTTTTGAAGGGTGTTTGGAAAGAATTTAAACCTTTCAAATATGGGTTGTTATTATTATTTTTTTATGTGTGGAGATGACTCTACTATTAGATTTTGGACAAATTTTTGGATTGGTAATCATAAGCTTTCAATTCTATTTCCTTCTTTATTTAGTGTGGCCTCTAATCAAATTGCTACTTTACCTTCCTTATTATATACTCATAATAATAAGACAGATTGGTAAATTTATTTTCGAAGAAATCTTTCTTTGGAATGACATTCTGATTATATTAGATTATGTGTTTTATTAAGTTCTTATCAGTAGCAAGCTAGAGATGATGTTAGATAGAGATGATCTAACACTGGTACTTACACTGTTAATGTCACGCCCCGCTTCCTAAAAAGAATACGGAATATGGATACGGGATAAAAGTCCAGCGAATGATTTTCATCATCCATAAGCTGTTCAACAATCTTTACAACATTCACAAGAATCATCAGAGTCGAAAGCAAAACTATCAACCAACATGCACATATGAACCAAAAATACCAACAAGAATACTTAAAACCAAATACATTAATCTCAAATAGTCATGATCTGAATAAGACAAATATCCTGGGGCACATTGTCCTAATACAAATAAATTCAAGTACAAGAATACAATATTGTTCAAGTAACTACAAGAAATAATAATAATAAGATCCAGCACTAATACTTCATCTCGCCTATACCATCTGGAACTTGTTCTCCAAAGTCTGCAATTTAACAATTGCAGGGAAGAGGAAAAGAGAAAACAAGTACCCATCAATTGCAAGTTACAGACCACTTGTAATGCAGGATACAAGTACATGGGGAAAACTAACTAGCAACATGGTATAAGCATGATATCCAAATATAACAACTAGCATGGCAAATGAACAAGTATAAGAGGCATGTATCAAGTGTCAAGCGAACAAGTATCATGTAAACAAGTGTCAAGTGTCATGTATCAAGTATCACGAAATCAAGTAACAAGTAACAAGTGTCAAGTAGTCAAGTACAAGTGTCAAGTAGCATGTGTCAAGTAATCATGTTCAAGTATCAAGTAAGCATGTATCATATATCTTGTATTATTACTATCTAGGTAACACTTCATGTTCCATCCTTTTATCACATGGTTGTTACAGTCAATGCAATTTCGTTTTAGATTTCATAGTGGACCATATAGGACAGTGTACTCAGGGACAAGCCTCAAGAATCAAGTATCAAGTATCAAGCCTCAAGTATCAAGTAAACAAGCCTCAACGGTGAAGTATCAAGACTCAAGTGAAATATCAAGCCTCAAGTAAAATATCAAGCCTCAAGTATCAAGTATTAAGCCAAATCTCAAGTATCAAGCCAAGTATCACATAGAATCAATAGATTCTCTTCCGAGTACATGCTTCTGAATTATCCACTATTAGATCTGTTCCTTTAAAACCCCGGCTTGGCTAATTATTATTAATGTCAAACAAGCAAGTATGTGTCACGAAACAAGCAAGCATATCATGGTATGATCAAGTAACTAGTTCAAGTTGCAAGATGAACATGTATGGTTGCAAGATAACTCATACAAGGATAAAATAACCAAATCGCAAGTTCAGGCTAGCAAGACCATACTGTAGTAAAATTGAAATTCCCATTGTTACAAAAATGCAAATCTGAATCTGTCGAGACGTCTAGAAAATGGACTCCCAACCGAATCCAGAGAGTATAAATAAGTCATATAGTAATTCACAAAATCATAACTTAAAACTAATTTGAATCCAGAAAACACGTTCAGGCAGAAATCAGTAAAACCAATTCTCAGTCAGGAAAACAACATCAAAACTCAATAAATAAATCTACGAAAAATCTGGGGTATTCCCCTATCTGTCTAGTATCAAAATATAAACTTTCATAATTTTCCAGTAAAATTAAATCAGCCACCAAAAATCAGAAAACATCAAGAAACGATAGTTTGGCAAATCTGGAATTCCCAACACTACTGTACGGAGACTATAATATCTCGCAACCAGTGAAACGAAATCCAAATCTGCCAAAAGGAGATGAAAATAGATAGAATAGGATAACTTTTATATTTCACAAATATTTTTCATACAGTAAAAGGAATCCGGGTGAAAATACGATTCTTTACAGAACAACAAGCAAAATATAGCAAGTATAGCTTTCATAAACGAGCATGAAACGGCATATAAAACTCATCAATAAAATCTGCCAAAATTTTTAGAAATCCCTAAATAGATATAGAAAAAACTGATCAAAGTTTCAGATCAAAATAATATGTGTAGCACAAGTATCAAAATAGTTTAATCATCAAAATCATCAAGAAACGAAATATGGAAACGAATTACACCTCTATAGTAAAACAGTCATATCTCATACATACGAAAACAAAATCAATCAAGGTCAGAGGGGTTGGAAAGCAGATAAATTTCTCTACAAATCATGTTTTATACTGAAATTAAGATACAGACCTTAATATAATCTAAATTACTGATCAAGACAGAATATCGGCAAAACACAGAATTTTCTCAAAAACCAAAATCAACATAGATTCACCGAAACTTGATCCAAACACAACCAAACATGAAATCGAGTCTACCAAGTGCCCAAACAATATGAAATAGGGTATACAATATGTCCGCAACAAGTATATCACATGGATCTCACAAGCACACGAGTTCTCATAATTATTTCACATATACATCATATTAAGAACTGGCGAAACCTAGGGTTGTTTCATATCATATTGGTGTCGTGAGTCAACTATGGTCAAACCACTATAGAGACAATATCAACAAGGGGTTTCACACCGGAATTGTCTCTAGAACCCAACTACACTACAAGCGGTATTTTTGACTTATATCATACAAAGAAATTTGAGTACAAGTTACTTGCCTTAACCGAAGACGAAATGAACACCAAGAATAATGGGAATGGATTCCCGGCCAACAAGCAAAATCCACGAATCAAAATCAACGAACCAAAAACAACAAACCCACGAACAACTCGCACAATCACACGTGCAAGCTCTCAAGCAATAGAGAGAGAGAGACCACAAGAGAGAGAGAGAGCGGGGTCGGGAGTGCGGCCTGCGCGCTGGCTGACGATGGCACTGGAGGGAAGAGATGGGGAGAGAGAATGAGAGGGGGTGCAAGGGAGCTCGGGTGATGGAGGGTGCGGCTAGGGGAGATGGTGATCGGGGCTAGTGGCATCTGGATAGGCGCAGGTCGAAATAGGGGAGGGTCGGCCTGGGCTGGGGTGTCGGCTGTGTTGGGCGGCGCAAATAGCGAGAGAGAGGAAGAGGGTAGGGAGGCTGGGGTTTAGGTGAAGTAGGGTTAGGGTTTTGGTGAAGGAGATATATATATATATATATAAGGGGGGATTTTAGGGTTTGTATTAGGAGATGGGTAAATGGGGTTTAATTGGGTATTTGGGTTGTGGATAGTTTTGGAGTAGTAGTAGGATTATTTAATAAGATGGTGGTTTAATTTGGCTTTGGTAATCAATTAGGGATCAAAAGAAATAGGGTGAGCAACCAAATCACCATGAGCACCCAAGCACAAAATAAAGAAGACCCAAACCAAATTAAAGTAAGAACCACAGTCGATGAAGAACGAAGCAACCAGACAACAAATCAAACACAGGAGCTCAAAATGAAATAAAAAATATATATATTGAAAACAACTCCAATATATGGTCAAAGAGAAATATAAGAGGGATACAAGAGAGAAAATGCACCATAACAAAATAAAATATACAAAAAAATACACAAAACGAAAAACAGGAGTTACAGTTAAGTCCTTCTATACATTTCTTAACTGTGGAGTTGTTATTGAACCCTTTTATAAACACATTTGGTAGAATATTACTCCTTTAAAACAAGGATTCTTGTTTGGTTAGCAGTGCACAATAAATTTTTGACAGTTTATAATCTTGGTAAGGAAATTTGGCTCATGGTCAAAAGTGTATTTTTTGCCAATCTCATGAAGAAACTGTTGGTCATATTTTCATCCATTGTCCTTTTATCAAGCCAATTTGGTTTATATGTAAAAGTGAATGAAATGTTAAAGGGAAACCAGGAACCATGACTAGTTGGTGGAGTACTTGGAGTAAAAGAAGAATTAAGAGGGCTTTTAGCTTGACATGAGATCTAGCTATGATGACTTTAATTTGGGTTATTTGGTTTAAACAAAATAGGACAATTTTCACTAATAGATTTCACTATATTGAAAAATTTATTGAAGACTTATTGTACTTAATTCATTTCTGGTCTGCGATTCTCTTTATTTAGAAAATAAAATTATGCTGAAATTAGATGCATTTGATGCAGTGACAGTATTTTTGATATCAAAATGCTGGGATATACCTAGTCTATCCCTGTATCTTTCAAAAATGCTGGGATAGACTGTTGACTTTTCCCATCATGGGATACGTTGGCATTTTTGATGGCATTTTAAGAAACGCCGTTACAATCAATCCCGACATTTAAAAATGTCAGGATAGATATAAAATATGCCTGGAAAGCCCCAACATTTTGTATTCGATCCAACAAAATTTCCATAATATCTCATGATCTTTTTAGTTTTCTCTAATAAAAATGGATTGTTTGTGCATATGTGATTGTTGTAGATGACTGAAGATCTATCATACTGCATTCTCTACCTTGCAGTTATCTTTCCTAGTTTGCATTGTCAAAGCTCTAGGTTTTGTTGCAGTTTTCAAATTTCTTACTAATGATGACTGATGGGTGTTGTTAAAGTTTTGGGCGTTCTTCAACTATTTTCAGGAGTGGTTCTGAGTCTTGGAACTTAGATGGTGCATTTACAGTATGAAGCTACATTTGAACTCTATTTGTTTAAAATAATATTTTGATTTGGTCTGTATTGAAGATTGATCTCCTTATAGCCTTGATGCTTTTGTTTTTTGTTGTAGGAGCAACCGATAATGAGTTCTTTTTTTGGAAGAAAACACAGATCTCAGCCGTAGATCTAATCTTGATGAGAGGTTAGTATGGTTGGAATATGTGGATCTGGTATAGATTGTCAGCCACTGAACACCTGCAAAAAGCCTGAAACACCGGAAGTATTCCCTCCGACAGACCCTCCGACGATCAAGTCAACAAATGAAGGTAAAAATAGGGATTAGGGGCAAATGATTGATTAGCTGGTAACTGTGGAGGTCAACCTTCATTTATAGCTTAGTGGAAATATGTTAGAGGAAGGTTAATCAACAACCTGATTAGATTTCGTAGATTAGTGAAGTGATTGAGCAATTGGTCCCCTTATTATAGGGGATTTGATCACCAGCCATAAGTGGCTGGTCAACTCTTCCTTGGCGGACCGAGCTGGGGTGGTGGGGCTATGGACGGCTCCTGAGTTGTTTCCGGGACTGCAGCTGCTCATAGGATTGTTAACTTGGCATAAAAAATATCTAGATTTGTGTAAGGATAGTGCGGTCCAAATTAGCTGCAATTTTCACCTTCATCTTAAGCCCCTCATTCTCAGAGGTGAGTTTCAAATTACCTTTTTGGATTTGGTAACTTTGCGGGGAAAATCACGGTGGCTGTGGAGGCTTGTTTATTACGACGATGCTAAATTCCTTTTTCAAGGGTTTTTAGAGGGTCATTTGCTAAGGCCAAGGTCCGAGCCTGCCTTAGTGAGACATATGGCACGAGATAATCTGCACGAAGCTTGGGGTTGGTAGGCCCTGTCGAGGGTGAAGCACGGGGAGTGTTTGTTGCGGAGAATTCTGCGTGAGGCTCGGAGTCGAGATGCCATGCTGAGGGGCGTAGCACGAGGAGGAGCACTTGTTGCAAAAAAAATTGCATGAGACTCGGAGTCAAGATACCATGCCAAGGGGCATAGCACAAGGAGGGGCGCTGGTTGTAGAGAAATCTGCGCGATGCTCAGAGTTGAGATGCCATGCCGAGCGACGTAGCATGAGGAGGAGCATTTGTTGTAGATAAATTTGTGCGGCACTTTGAGTCGAGATACCATGCTGAGTGCGTAGCAAGGGGAGGAGCGCTTGTTGTGGAGAAATCCACGCGAGGCTCGGAGTCAGGAGGCCATGCCAAGGGACGTAGCACGAGGGGGGGTGTTGGTTGCAGAGTTATCCACGCGAGGCTTGGGATCGGGATGCCATGCCGAGGGATGTAGCCCGAGGAGGAGCGCTTGTTATGAAGATATCCGTGCAAGGCTCGGAGTCGGGATGCCATGCCGAGGGACGTAGCTCGGTGAGAAGCACTTGTTGCGGAAAAATCCGCATGAGGCTCGGAGTCGAGATGCCATGCCGAGGGGCATAGCACGAGGAGGGCTTGTGGAGAAATCCGTGCAAGGCTCGGAGTCGGGATGCCATACCAAGAAAACGAGCGATGGGGTGGAGCCTTGACGTGGAAAAGGGCGCCATTCGCGTTGAAATTCATGCATGATCGGATGGGTGAGTGACGTTCGATCGGGTGCTCATGTGAGTTGGTGGTCATTGAAGAATTGCTATGTGATTTTGTAGTTATTGAGGAGGCATCATGTGACCCGTCATTCTAGAAGTCGCACTCCCCTCTATAAGTCCCCATCTTTCCCTCACTTTTTAGGATTGCTTTCTCTTTCTTCATCTAGAGTTCCTCTGTCTAGATTAAGAGCCTCACAGTGAACTCTTAGTCGGTTCATGTTTCTTTCACAGCTAGTGATTGATCCTGTGGTTCGTTTTCGTCCTCTGGTGGAAGCGGATCATCTTTGAAGTCTACATCTCGATCGCCTTCCTTGATGAGGGAGCCCGAGCATCCGAGGGCCGTTCGTGTTGCTTCTCCAGAGGAGGATGTGGAGATTGAGGTGTGCTTATGCATAGACCGGGTGGAACATGGTCTTTCTGAGGGGGTGAATGTGGTCGATGAAAAGGATAGAGGGAGTTCCGAGGGAGCGGAACGAGGGCAATCCAGAGGTTCTAAAGAGGTCAAGGAGGTGGAGAGTTTTGACGGAGCGAAGCAAGGATAGTTTGGAGGACTTGAAAGTAACAGGGAGGTAACAGAGGAGGGCGAAGAAGAAGTGGAAGGTAGTCCCCAAGTCCGGGAAGTAGGGACCTCGTCCCTTGATAGCATTACCGTCCACTATATTCACTATTTGAAGCACTTTAGACCTGGTCTAACCTCTTTCATTACCTATTAGTGGCTGGCCAAAATATTGTGTGTAGGTTGCACGGGCTTAACCTTCACAATTGTGCACACACAAAAGTTATGTGAGATAATTATACAAGTTCAAAAATAAAATGATAGGTTTAATTATACATAGTTTGGATTATTTTTAATCTAATCCTTTAAATTTAGCACATAAAACTTATATGCATGACGTCATAAATTTTATATTGAAAAAGATAGAATCAACACGTACACTGAAAAATACGTGTACAAAAAATATGTGTATCGCAAGTAATAACAAAAATATTAAAATATTCGTTTAATATTTTGGCGGGCGTTACAGTAATAATGACGTTTTTCATTTTTTCTAAAATCTGAACACAGATTTCATTAATTACCTATGTTAGATAATACTCCTTGTGCTTAGAAATGGGTATTAAGAAGGATTAGGTGTAAGATAGTCTAGTTAAGAATAGTGGATGTCACATGCTTATTTAAATTATTTATTAGTTTTTGCATTCAAACTTTATTATTTTTTGGTTCACAAATAGTTCAACGGAGTGCAATACATACCCAAATAAACAGAAACAAAAGAACAATACAACACTTAAGCAAACATAATGATCGCAACCGAATCATCCATGACGGTTGATCGGCTATCCGGAATGTGAGATGACTACATTGATTTCCGAGTTGGCAGTTAAAAATCCTAGCTTCATGCCGTAATCCTCAGTATTTATCTCCATGTTCTCGTACATCACTTTGCATTCATCCCAGGAATGTTCGACGTTGTCTTCAATAATCTTCATCAGTTCGCCCACCGTATCCAAGTTTTTTATTTTCAACAACATGGTGATGGTTCGTTCTTCTTCCTTTCCATCTTTTATGAACTTGATATCCAACCATATTGACTCTTTTTTCTTCATTTTTTATTTGTTTCGTAGCGAGGTTGTTTGTGTCTGTCTATTTATATATCGAATTATTTCACAAAAGGGAGAGGAATATAGAAATATTAACTTGTATTTATTGTCTATTTATATATCGAATTATTTCACAAAAGGGAGAGGAAATATAGAATTAACTTGTATTTATGATTTAAAAAAGATTTGCATTTATTGATGGGATGTTCGACCTTATAGGAAATCATCTTCATCAGATCACCCAATATATCGAATTATTTCACCTTTAATGTTAGGCTCATAAATTTCCATTTTCTTGTATTTTATAAAGACAACCTTGATTTCAAATTCGAGCTCCCAAAATTTGACATTGCCCCTTTCTATAAATCTAATTTCTTCTCCATTTTGTCAATCTATATCTTTTCTATAGTGGTGAGAAGGAATGTGTTATTGGCCTCCTCCCGCTAGAATAGCGTTCATTATACGTTTTTCGAACATTACCCCTCATTTTAATGCATTAAATATGTAGGCTTCATCACTATGTTAGACGCCCTTTTAGGACAATATTTAATATTAATATGCATTAATCAAGAAATAGTTCTTTTAATATACCTTACCTGTTTTTTCTTAATTTGTTAAATGAATTTCAATTCAGGTTTTTTATGAAATTTATTAAAATTTACTCATACATTTTCTAGCATGTTTGAAAGGCATGATGATGCTGTTGTATGGGTTAATCTATTCTATACAATATATTATGCTAAGACCACTTTTGGTTCAAGAATTTTTTTCTGTTTTGTTCTTTTAAAATAAAAAAAGGAATGCAAATGTAGGAAGCAATCATCCACTCTTTCTCCATCCAAATTTTGAACTAGTTTTATATTCCCTAATCAAACCTCAATCATCGTGCCCTATTATATAGATGTTGTTAGCTGAATTTTTCAAAAATAGTTTACTTATTTTCCCATTTTTGAAAAATTATGTGCAATATTGTACCAGATTATACTAATTATATTTATACAAATATCTATATCTACACAATATATTAAGCTAAACCACTTTTGGTTCAAGGATATTTATCCTTTTTTTTAAACAATAAAAGAAGAGAAAATGTAGGAGGCAACTACCCTCTATCTTCATCCTAATTTTTAATTGAAATCATATCACTTAATTAAACCTAAAAAAAACCTCCACTATTATTATATAGATGTTATTCAATGATTTTTCAAAAAATGTTTTACTTATTTTCTTATTTTTGAAAATTTATGTGTAATATTGCACGGGATTATACTAATTAATTTGTTATCCTAAAGGAGTGGAAAGGTATTGAGTCACCGAAAATGGAGACAGAAAGTAAACCGCCAAATAAAAATTTGAAATCAAATTCGAATTTAAATTGATAAGGAAATATGGAAATAAATAGAATGGTTCAAAAGAATGACTGCCACTGGAAAAGAAAATAATAAATATCAATATGCCCAAGAAATGATATCTCGAATACTTTAGTACTATTGTAATTAGAGAGTTAAGTTTATCTACATTCTGCACATCCTTCCATTGATCTCTACTAATTTAGAGGGTGACTACAAGAACTTTGCAATTCCCCTTTAAAATTTAAAATTATTAAGACGATATAATTGATTGAATTAAAATGGAGAGAGAGAGAGAGAGAGAGCGGGGTGAGGAGAGAAGCTGCCGCCTTCCCTCGGGACCTGAGCAGATCCTATGCTCAGGTGCTTCAACTCCCCCCACGCAGACCCCCCCATCATTACCTTCCCCAACTGCCTCTTCGATCCCCGTGCCACCCCCCACTACCGTCCAAAATCCCCCCTCAAAATGTCACTTCACATCCCACCGCCATAAACAATCCCTCTCTCTCCAACCCAAAGCCCTATTTTCAACCTAAACCCACCACCGTTTTCCCCCCAAAACCCTCTTTTTGGAGACGCCCTGCACGCCGTTCTCCGCCGCGGAAGATGGAAATGAGATGCTTCAAATGTGGCGACGGCGACCATCTGGCAGCGGAATGCAGAAAGCTGGGCTTTCACTACTTTAACTGCAAAAAGTTTGGACATAAGACGCGGGATTGCCCTCTCCACAACAGGCAAGAGACGATGGAGGTCGAACTCCCCCACAACAATGCCATAGCCCAAGCCCTATCAACACTGTATGCAAGTGCATTTCTTCATCTCATCAACCCACGACGGATCCCCCCAACGAAGGACCTTGAACATGCATTCAATTTTTCGTGGGGAAGGAAAAGCTTTTGGTGGTCGCTCAAGCATGTCAGTGATGGTGTTTATCATGTTCAATTCCCAACCGCGACTGAGGCAGAAGCGGCGATCGCCGAGGGGGTCTTTAATTTTTCTGGTTTCAACGCAACTTTTTCACCATGGTCCGTTGAGTTCGGGGCAAGGTTGAGGCCGAAGCCTTCTTACATTTGGGTCAATTTGCCCCTTCTCCCCTTCCACTTGTGGAATAGAGAGTCGGTTGAGCACTTGGTTAAACGCTTTGGCAAGCTTATCACCCTCAGTCGAGAAATGTTGAACGCTGAGAGCAGAGACCAAGCACTGGTTCTTCTCGAGGTTGAAGACCTTACCATGGTGCCAAAGTCCTTGACTGTTAAGTATGCAACTCCTTGGGATCAGAAGACCCATATTCATGATGTTCCGGTTCTCTTGCTTGGCAACCCCATCCCAGTGGAGGACGTGCATGTAGGCAGAGTCCATTTGTTCACTACTGGGACCTCGGCGGCACCGGGGAGCACGAGCTTTTGGAGACCTATTGGCCATACTGTTAACAGAGGTGAGGGTATGGCGGAGCGCCGGGAGCGGATCACGGTCGTGGCGGATGAGAATTTTTCAAATCCCCGCAATTTGGGGGAGGGGCAACAATTGGGCGCGCGATCCTCGCATGCAGCTCCTGATATGGTATTCTTTTCAAATGCTCCCAATCAGATTGATTTAGCACCATCTATGGAGATTGCACCAATCCTTCCACTATTACCGAAATCAACGGAAGATCCTTCACCGCAGCCAAACCCCATGATTATAGCACCAATCTCAAAGCCAGTTGGCAATCTTCTAGAGGAGGGCCCACAGGCTGACAAGGCAGTTATGCACAACACCGTTGAAGTTGAATCCTCTGGTGATAGTTCTAGAGCTGATTTTCGGGAGATGATGTGGGAAGGGAAAGCTATCACTCTGCCTCTTTCCCTCTTTGATAAGATCCAACCAGTTGTTGAAGTTGCACTCCGAGACTCACAGCAGAGAGATGTTAGAAAAGTTGATAAAGAAGCATTGGGGACGTCAGATGAAGGCAACAGCAAGACTGAAAGTTTCCGCACACGTTCCCTGCTAAAAAGAACTGCTAGTCGCACAGCTAGCTCATCCGCTGCCGCCCCTCCAGGGTTCCCAGAGGGTCCTTCCAAGAAGGGGAAGCAATCGCGATCCATTAGCAAGCTCAAGAGTACCAGGCCTTTTATGAAGCACTTATCATCCACTATCAAGAAGAAGGCCTCAGGTACTTCCTCTTTGACTGCCTCTGTTTCCAACGCACATTTAAATCCTTTCGCATTACTGTCCAATGATGATATTGTTGAGGTTGCGGCATCAATTGCAGTGGAGGCTCTGGGGCCACACTCGGTTTCTAAGCTCAGAGAATGCCAGAAAGCTGTAGTTGATCTCCCTGATCAACAACAGCATTCTGCATAGCATTCTTGTTCATTTGCCTTTGTTTTTTGTGTGCGTGTTATGTTGTGTTTTTCTCTTCCAAATGAGGATTGCAAGTTGGAATGTTCGAGGACTGGGATACCCTAACAGATGCTCAATTATCAAAGATGGCATCAAGAGTTGTGCACCTTCTATTATCTGTATGCAAGAGACCAAGCTCAAGAATTCGCGACCTCAAAAAATTTCATCTGTGGGGGGGATGACTGTCACAAAATGGATCCAGTTGGATTCTATTGGGAGCTGTGGAGGTATTCTATTGGGTTGGAACGATCAGATTCTTGAGTGCACATACTCAGCGATAGATATTTTTTCTGTGTCTGCCTCTTTCAAATGTAGAATTTCAGCCAGAGAATGGTCAGTCACTACTGTATATGCACCTTTTGAGCTTGATGATCGCGAACTCTGTTTTTTTGAAATCAAACAGCGTAGGAGACTCCTAAAGGATGCTTCGGTGCTGTGTGGTGATTTTAATGTAACTATGACAGATGAAGAGAGGTCCAAGGGCAGAGGTTCGAACAGAGACATGAAAGCTTTTTGTAGCTTCATTCAAGACTTGGAGTTGATTGATTTACCCCTCTCAGGGAGGAAATTTACCTGGACTAACCAAAGAGAAACTCCGACAATGGCTCGCTTGGATAGAGCGCTAATTTCAGCAGAGTGGGACGTTCTGTTTCCTAACTGCATCCAACCCAATAGAATACCTCCGCAGGAGGTATTCTATTGCACAAGATTATACTAATTTATATTTATACAAATATCTATATTTATATAATATATTATGCTAGACCATTTTTGGTTCAAGGATTTTTATCCTTTTTTTTTCTTTTTAAACAATAAAAGGAGAGCAAATATGGGAGGCAACTACCCATCTTTCTGCAACCAAATTTTGAACTGGAATCTTATCTCTTAACCAAACATAAAAAAACGTGCACGATTATTATATAGATGTTATTCGTTGATTTTTCAAAAAATAGTTTACCTATTTTCTTATTTTTGAAAATTTATGTGCAATATTGCACATAATTATACTAATTAATTTATTATGCTAAAGGAGAGGAAAGGTATTGAGTCACTAAAAATGGAGACAGAAAGTAAGAGCTGCCAAATCAAAATTTGAAATCAAATTCGAATTTAAATTCTATAAGGAAACATGGAAATAAATAGAAAGATTCAAAAGAATGACTACCATTGGAAAAGAAAATCATTAATATCACCGGAGTTGCCTCCTGGCGACAGACCCTCCGATGCTTAGTCAGAACCAGAGAGAGAAAGAGAGTTTAGCAAAGAAATTGCATATTACCTTTTGACTGAATGAGGGGGGAGGGTCTGAGAAACAGTTAGGAGATTGATATAAAATTTATATATTTTGTTTATTCTCCCCTTTAATAGAAAGAATCGGTTACTCTTTTGGTAAGGATAAAAAATTTGACTTACAACCCTCATGTGCCTGCAGGATACCCATACCTTGTTAAAAAGGCCTACTATTGTTAATCTGCATGTAGATTCTTTAAGATCTGTGCTAGATTCGTATGACCCTGATTTGCTGTGAATTTTATCATTATCACAAGCTACCTACACCCAGAAGACAATTTGGTTAGCTTTCAGGAAGTAGTTTGCCTTGTTTCGGAGTTCTGTTGTACTATCTTGGCTTTTAGGGACAATTGAAGATACCAAGAACTTGTTAAAAGCTTCTGCAGGTGGCAAATATTTTGTTGAACTTTTCCGAATTTTTCTTGAATTTTCCAAAATAAATTTCAATTTTTAATAATTTTCCCCCAATTCATAATTGTTTTTTTCGAAATTTTTAATCAATTATTCAAATTTTAATTTTTTTAAAGGAAAATTTAATTAATTTTCTAAATTTAATATCTATTTTTGGAATATTTAATTAAAATTTTGAAATTTAGTTGACTTTTGGGGAATTTTTTGTTGAATTATCAAACCTGATTCGCTTTTTTGAGTCATCCCGTGTGTTGATCAAGTTTTGGCTCACCTGCTGATTGAATCAGGTTGTCGTGATGGCACTGCGGTGATGAGGAAGCGACATGGATCGATTTGGCGCACCCATCATGATATGGCTCGCGCGCTTATGAGATCAGGAGAGCGGATGCGACGTGTTTTGGTTCTGCGCATCCATCATAGAGGGACTCACATTTCTGAGCGATTGATCGATTGATGACGATTGCGAGCGCCGCCTTGGTCGCCCGACCATTTGGGCGACCAAATTCTTCTTCTTTTCCGTCGAGTAGCTTGTTTTTTGTGACCAAGGTGCCTTGGTGACCAAGCTCAGCGATCAAGCTCCCTCAGCAACGATAGAGACCTCGTCGAGCAAAGGCTTCGACAACCTTCTCTCTGCCGAGCAATTTTTTTTGGGCGACGAAGGAGATTCGGCGAGCTTCTCTTCGTCGACCAAGGCCTCAGGCGAGCTAGCCGTGGCGACCACTAGTCTCGGCGACCACCTTCTTAGTGACCAGGAGCCTTGGTGACCAAGAGCTTCATCGACCATTTCTCATCGTCGACCAAGGCTTCATGCAAGCTAGTCTTGGTGACCACCAGTCTGGGCGACCACCTTCTTGGCGACCAGGAGTCTCGAAAACTATGTTTATGACGACCAAGTTTATGGTGACCTAGGCTCATTTTCTTTGTCACCTTGAGTTTAGGAAAAATTAGAGCTTTTGTGTGTTTTGATGCTCTGGTCAGGTTCGGGTTTTGTTGTGTTGGGTTTCAATCCGATGTTTTCCTCTTCTTTGAAGCTAAGTTGCTGTCTTTGTAGTTTGAGTTAGGCTAATTGGTTCTCGGAGTTGGGTTGATGTATTCGTAGTGCTTGTTCTCCTCTGATGTTTTTTGTGGAGTTCGGGTCTCGGAGCTTGGTTTGGAGTTCGGGCATCATCAACCTAGGGGTTTCTCCTGAGCTTCTCCTAGTAGCCGGGCTATGAATGTGACCCACATCTCCTCCAATCCTCAAAGACTGAGGCGAGCTGTACAAGTTAGCAAACTTGTTTGATGGAGAACAATTGCTCTTCATCTATTTTAGAATCGTTCCCAATCTCAATGAGGTATCAACATTGATTGGATCATCAACATGTCGATTTTGGGAAGTCACGTTTGGGATTTGACCCAGCAACAACTCAACCTCATCAACATAGACATGATCGGCTCTCTTTCTTCCTTCCATTCTACATGTCAAATGATGAACAAAACAACCTCTTCTTAGTAATTAAGATTCTCACACTAGTTCAGAGAAAGGACTGATCCTTGATGCAAAGATTGGACCTTAATGAGATTTTAGGATAAAGGCATTTTGGGAAATTGAGAAGGAGGTGAAGAGATATCAAAAGGGTTGATCGGTTTGGAACTTTGTTGAAAAACATTGTTATGAGTTTCGTTGCGATTGTTTTTAGATCTTGCATTTTCACCTACCAAGTGTTTTTTGAGCGGTCTACCTCGTCCAATTTCTCTTTCTTCGATCAAGTGTTGTGTTGTTTGCTTGTTTTGTTGATCGAACATTCCGTTGTTAACGAATCTTGTTGGATGAGTGTTTGTGCCCAGTAAGTTTGTAGAGACAACATTGAGACGGAGTTGGATGCAGAACTTGTTGTTTGTCCCCAACAAGTTTGTAGAGAAAACTCTGAGATGGAGTTGGACATTGAGCTTGCCGTTTGTGCCTAGCAAGTTTGTAAAGATAACTCTGAGACGGAGTTGGACGTAGAGCTTGTTGTTTGCGCCCAGCAAGTTTATAGAGACAACTCTGAAATGAAGTTGGATATTTGAACTTGTTGTTTGCACCTAGCAAAGAGACAACTCTGAAATGGAGTTGAAAGTAGAGGTTGTTGTTTGACCCCAACAAGTTTATAGTGATAACTCTAGTTGGGCGTTTGAACTTGTTTTTTGCTCCGAGCAAGTTTGGAGAGGCAACTCTGAGATGGAGTTGGATGTAGATATTTCTGTTTGCACCTAAGAAGTTTGTAGAGACAACTCTAGGCAGAGTTGGACATTTGAACTTGTTGTTTGCACCTAACAAATTTGTAGCGACAACTCTGAAATGGAGTTGGACGTAGAACTTATTGTTTGATCCCAACAAGTTTATAGTGACAACTCTGAGATGGAGTTAGGCATTTGAACTTGCTGTTTGCGCCTAACAAGTTTGGAGAGGCAACTCTGAGATGCAATTAATGTTGGCTTGTTGTTTAAGCCCAACAAGCTTGTAGAGACAACTTTGAGACATAGTTGAATGTTTGAACTTGTTGTTTGACGAGGCAAATCTAGGCCGACATTGGACGACGAATCTAATGTATGAAGCTGAGGGTTTTTGGAAGGACTCGAGCGAAAAGCGGGGCACCGAACTCGATGTATGGAGTTAAAATAATATTGGCGGAGCTTCAACAGAGAGCAAGACATTAAACTCATTGTATAAAGTAAACACATTGTTTACTGAGCTCGAGCAAAGAGCATTGGGTAGAATACATTGTATGGAGTTAACGAGTTATCGACGGAGCTCGAGCAAAGAGCAGGGCACTGAACTCATTGTATGCAGTTAACGAGCCATTGATGGAGTTCGAGCAGAGAGCAAGTCATTGAACTCGTTATTTGGATCTAACGAGTTACTGACAAAGCTCGAGTGGAGCGTGGGGAACTAAACTCGTTGTATGAAATGAACGAGTTGTTGATGGTGCTCAAGCACAGAGCAACACATTGAACTCGTTGTATAGAGTTAACGAGCTATTGGTGGAGCTCGAGCGAAGATTAGGGCATCGAAGTCATTGTTGGGAGTTAACGAGCTATTGACAGAGCTTGAGCAAAGAACAAAGCATTGAACTCATTGTTTGGAGTTAACGAGCTATTGATGGAGGTTAAGCAAAGGGCATAACATTGAACTCGTTGTTTGGAGTTAATGAGCTACTGAGGGAGCTTGAGCGAATAGCAAGGCATTGAACTCGTTGTATGGAGTTTACGGGCTGTTGACTAAACTCTAGAGAAAAGCAAGTTATTGAGCTCGTTGTATGGAGTGAACTAGCTACTGACGGAGCTTGAGCGAAGGCAGAGCATTGAACTCGTTGTATAGAGTTAATGAGTCGTTGACAGAGCTCGAGCGGAGAGCGGGGAACCGAACTTGTTGTATGGAGTTAAGGAGCTGTTGACGGAGCTCGAGCAAAGAGCAAGTCATTAAGCTCGTTGAAGCAAGGCATTGAACTTGTTGTATGGAGTTAACAAGCTGCTTACGGAGCTTGAGTGAAGAGCAGAGCATTGAACTCGTTGTATGGAGTTAACGAGTCATTGATGGAGCGCGAGCGAAGATCAAGGCATTAAAATCGTTGTATGGAGTTAACGAGCTTTTGACTGAGCGCACGCAGAGAAGTGGGCTTTGGAATCATTATATGGAGTTAATGAGTTGTTGACAGAGCGCAAGTGAAGAGTTGGGCATTGAACTTGTTGAATGGAGCTTGTGCGAAGAGCGGGGCATTGAACTTATTGTATGGAGTTAACGAGTTGTTGACGGAGCTCGAGCAGAGAGCAGGAACCGAACTTATTTTATGGTGTTAACGAATTATTGGCGGACCTTCAGCAGAGAACAAGATATTGAACTCGTTGTTTAGATTAACACATTATTTATTGAGCTCGAGCGAAGAGCAGAGCGTTGAACTCTTTGTATGAAGTAAACGAGCTGTTGACGGAGCTCGAGCGGAGATAATGAACTCATTGTTTGGAGTTAACGAGTCATTGATGGAGCTTGAATGATGAGCAAGACATTGAACTCGTTGTATGGAGCTAATGAGTCATTAACGGTGCTCGAGTTGAGAGCAAGGCATTGAATTCGTTGTAATGTACGCAGCTAACAAATTATAGATGGAGTTCGAATGAACAACAAGGCATTGAATTCGTTTTATGATGTTAAAAAATTTGTTAACGGTGCTCGAGCGAAGAGCAAGATGTTGAACTCATTGTATGAAGTTAATGAATTGTTGATGGGGCTCGAGCGGAGAGTAGGGCATTGAACTCGTCGTATCGAGTTAACGAGTCGTTGATGGAGCTCGACCGAAGAGTGGAGAACTGAACTCGTTATATGAAGTCTACGAGTTGTTGATGGAGTTTGAGCGTAGAGCAGGGCATTGAACTTGTTGTATGGAGCTAACGAGTTGTTGATGGAGCTCGTGCAAAGAGCAAGGCACTGAACTCGTTGTATGGAGCTAACGAGTTGTGGATAGAGCTTGAGAGAAGATCTGGAAGCTGAACTCATTGTTCGACTAATCTAGGGCGAAGAAGAAGGCATTGAACTCATTGAATTGATTGAACGAGTTGTTGATAGAGCCTGAACGAAGAGCGGAACGTTGAACTCGTTGTTTAGAGATAACGAATTGTTGATGGAGTTCAAGCGAAGAGCATGATGTTGAACTCGTTGTTGGAGATAGCGAGTTATTGACAGAGCTTGTGTGAAAAGCGGGGACCAAACTCGTGTATGACGTTTACAAGTTGTTGATGGAGCTCGAGCAAAAAGCGGAGGAGTTGAACTCATTGTATGATGCTAATAAGTTGTTGTTGGAGCTTGAACGGAGAGCGGGACGTTGAACTTGCTGTACGAAGTTAACGAGTTGTTGACAGAGCTTGAGCGAAGTGCAAGACGTTGAACTCGTTATTTGGTGGTAACGATTTGTTGACGGAGCTCAAGCGAAAAGCGAGGCAATGAAATCGTTATGTAGAGTTAACGAGCAGTAGACGGAGATCGAGCAAAGTGCAGGGTGTTGAAATCGTTATATGGAGTTAACAAGTGATAGAGCTCGAGCGGAGAAGAAGGCACTGAACTCGTTGTAGGGAGTTAGTGAGTTGTTGACGGAGCTTGAGTGGAGCACGGGAAACCAAAGTCGATGTATGAAATCAACAAGTTGTTGATGGAGCTCAAGAAAAGAGCAGGGCATTAAACTTGTTGTTTGGAACTAACGAGTCGTTGACATGGCTCGAACGAAGAGCAGTGTGTTGAACTCGTTGTATGGAGTTAACAAGTTATTGACGGAGCTCAAACGAAGAGCAAGGCATTGAACTCGTTATATGGAGTTAACGAGTGATTGGCGGAGCTCGAGCGGAGAGCATGACATTGAACTCATTGTTTGGAGCTAACGAATTGTTGATAGAGCACAAGCAGAGAGCAGGGCATTAAACTTGTTGTATGGTGTTAACTAGTTTTTGACGGAGCTCGAGCTGAGAGTGAGGCATTGGACTCGTTGTATGGAGCTAACGAGCTGTTGATGATGCTCGAGAGAGGTGCAGGGCATTGAACTCGTTGTATGTAGTTAACGAGCTATTGACATAGCTCGAGCGAAGAGTAGGATGTTGAACTCATCGTATCGAGTTAACGAGTTATTAACGGAGCTCATGTGAAAAGTAAGGCATTGAAATCGTTGTATGGAGCTAACAAGTAGTTGATTGAGCTCGTGTGGAGAACAAGGCATTGAACTCATTGTATGGAGTTAACGAGTTGTTGATGAAACCTGTGCGAAGAGTGAGGCACTGAACTTCTTACATGGAGTTAACGAGTTGTTGATGGAGCTCATGTGTAGAGCAAGGTGTTGAACTCAATGTATGGAGTTAACGAGTTGTTGATGGAGCTCATGTGTAAAGCAAGGTGTTGAAATCAATGTATGGAGTTAACGAGTTACTGACAGAGCTCGAGCGAAGGGCAAGGTATTGAACTTGATGTATGGAGCTAACGAGCTGTTAGCGAAGCTCAAGCAGAGAACAAGACATTGAACTCGTTGTATGGAGCTAATGAGTTGTTGATGAAGCTCGGGCGAAGAGCAGGGTGCTGAACTTGTAGTTTGGTGTTAGCGAGTTGTTGATAGAGCACAAGCGAAGAGTAAGACATTGAACTCGTTGTATGGAGTTAATGAGTTATTGATGGAGCTTGCTCATGTGAAGGTAGTAGGAAAGACTTGGAGCTTGCCTACCTAAGGAAGGCTTGTCTCGAATTTTATTATCAAGAGTTTAGGCGGCCCTGGGGAGTTGTTAACTGGCAAGAGGCCGATGAAGAGGTTTGTGTCTCTTAAGAAGAACATCCCCTACCATATAGCCGGGAGGATGATTTGCAGGATAGCTTGTTCTATGATGTTTGTAAAACTTTCATAGCGTTGCTTAGGCATGAAACATAGACTTATTGTAATTCTGCAGTTGTAAGGAGACTTGTTGTTTGCGAAATAAGAAATCTTTTACATGCATGTGCCTTGTCATGTGATTTGTCATCTTCGGTATCAGATAATCGTAGGAGCAGCTCTAGGGCGGAGTTGGACTCCAGACTTGCTGTTTTGTGTTTAACTAGTTGTAGGATCAACTCTAGGAAGAGTTGGACTCCGAACCTGCTGTATGGGTCCTCCAACAAAGTTTGAGAATCACTTCGAGTGGCGAGTTGAGCTCCAAACTTGCTTGTTTGCAGGTTTGCTGGAGCAACTGCAATCCATGATTATGGACATTTAATTCGTCTTTAAGGGTTTTTAATAAGTTTAAGGAACAGATCGAATAGCGAGTTGAGCTCTGAACTTGCTTTTTCACAGGTTGCTAAAGCAACTTCGAGACATAGGTATGGATTCCAAACTTGTTGTTGGAATACCATTTTGCAAATTGACCAACTTGTAGAGTTTGGTCCTATTTCTTTGGAAGATCAAAAAAGAAAAAGAAAAAAAAAAGAATCGAGTGCAAGAATGATCCTCTTTATTTCACCAAGATCATATTAATTGGGCTCAAAGAGCTAAGGTGAGATGGTTGAAAGAAGGATATTGTAATACTTGTTATTTTGACAATTTTTCTTCGCACAGACGGGAAATTAATAGAATGACATCCATTGTTGATGATGATATTGAACTTCATTCTTTATTTGACTTCCAATCTTCCTTTCTTAAATTCTACAAGGACCTTATGGGTACTTTTAATAGTTGCCCTTTTAAATTAAATTGGGAGACTTTGTATGATTCTGATAATCACGATCTTTCTATTTTTTATTCTTCTTTTGCGCTTGATGTGATTAAAATAGCTACATTTTTTATGAGAAGTGGCTCTTCCCCAAGTCCTGATGGTTTCCAAGTTTTTTTTCTTTCAGAGATTTTGAGATTTTCTTAAAGATGACTTATTTGTCATAATTCTCACTCTGAAGGAGTTTTATTACATTCTACTTTGAAAAATCTAATGATGATGTGGAGTAGAATTTCTTTTTTGATATTCTTATTCATGGATCAAATCAAGTCTATTTACCAGTACTTCTTCTTTTATCATTAATGATTTTGAGGGTAATCAATTTAAAAGTAAAAGAGGTCTTCGGCAAGGTGACCTTATCTCTCCTCCTTTATTTGTTCTTGTTGCTGATATTTTTAGTAAGATGTTATTGAAAGCTTGAAATTCTAATATTATTGAAGGGTTATTAGGTTTTAATAGTTTCAAAGGTGTTTCAAACTTACAAATATGTTGATGATACTATTATTTTATCTAAGCCTAATGGGATTACTCTTCCAAATCTAAAATGCTTACTTTATTTGTCTAAAAGTGCTTTTAGTATGACCATTAATTTTAATAATGTTTCTATGATTTGGCTTGTAGGGTCAAATAGTAGACAAATAGAGCTTGCTATTTTTTCCCCCAATTGTAAGGCTTTCTCTTTCTATTAAATATTTGGGAATTTAATTGAGATATGGGAAACTACACCAAGAAAATTGGTTACCGATGTGTAAAGCCCCGAGCCCCGCTCAGCTCCATACACGCCTATGTGTGCATACACGTACTACCCTCCTAAAAACTAAACCTAAACCATGGCCCCACCACAGGGCACTGCCTCACCAAAAGAACTAACTTAAATTGTTATTCTTGGATTATGGGTAACTGTATTTAAACACTCATACACTCACTCTTACTTCCGATATGGGACAATATTTTCCCAATTCCATACCTACCACACTCTCACACCCTTCATGTGAGCTCCTCGCTCCTTTTCACGTGCAAGCATTCATTCCTGCATGCATGCACACCATGCAAACCCGGGCTTTCGCTTACCCCATGCACCGCAAACTCACACACTTATATATATATATATATATATATACATATATATATATATATATATATATATATATATATATATTCCCAAGGTCTTACATTATGATTGATAAAGTTGAATCTAGATTAATTATTTGGGTTGGTAGACAACTTTCAAGAGGGGATAGACTAATCTTAGTAAACTCTATCCTTTTTTCTATCCCTCTTTATATAATGTCTTATTTTTATGTTCCTACTTAGGTGATTAAACGCATTAATAAATTAGAAGGAACTTCTTTTGGTCTGGTTATTCTTCTGTGTTTTTAGGGCAACACTTTTGTAATTGGATTATAATCTGTAAATCTACAAGAGAATGTGGTCTGGGTATCTTGGTATTCTTAAACCGTGACAACAAGATTTGACCCTTCTTGGTAAGTGGATCTGGAAGGTTCTTAAGCATGATGACCTTGCTTGGATTAGACTTGTTAAGAATAAGTATTAATGAAGTTTGAGATTTACACACCAAGCTTTTTATACAAAGTTTCTTATTTTTTGAAGGGTGAAGCATTTCAACCTTTCAAATGTGGGTTAATTTATCTTTTGTGGAGATGACTCTTCTATTAGGTTTTGGACAGATTTTTTGGATTGGTTATAATAAGATTTCAGTTCTATTTCCTTCTTTATTTAGTGTGGCCTCTAATCCAAATGCTACTGTAATTTCCTTATCATATATTCATAATAATCAGAGAGATTGGTAAATTTCTTTTCAAAGAAATCTTTCTTTGGAATGACATTCTGATTATGTTAGATTATTTTTTTATTAAGTTCTAATCATTAGCAAGCTGGAGATGATGAAAGATGGAGAAGATCTAACATCAGTACTTACAATGTTAAGTCCTTCTATACATTTCTTACTGTGTTGTTGTTATTTCACCCTTTATAAATACAGTTGGCAGAATATTACTCCTTCAAAAGAAAGGATTCTTATTTGGTTAGCAGTGCACAATAAATTTTTGACAGTTTATAATCTTGGTAAGGAAATTTGGCTCAAGGTCAAAAGTGTATTTTTTGCCAATCTCATGAAGACTCTGTTGGTCATATTTTCATCCATTGTCCTTGTATCAAGCCAATTTGGTTTATATGTAAAAGTGAATGAAATGTTAAAGGGAAACTAGGAACCATGACTAGCTGTTGGAGTACTTGGAGTAAAAGAAGAATTAAGAGGTCTTCTAGCTTGACATGAGATCTAGCTATGATGACTTTAATTTGGGTTATTTGGTTTAAACAAAATAGTACAATTTTCACTCATTCATTTCTGGTCTGCGATTCTCCTTATTTAGAAAATAAAATTATGCTGAAATTAGATGCACTTGATGCAGTGATATTATCTTTGATATCAAAATGCCGGGATATACCTAGTCTATCCCTGTGTTTTTCGAAAACGCTGGGATTGACCGTTGACTTTTCCCATCATGGGATACGTTGGCGTTTCCGATGGAATTTTAAGAAACGCCGTTACAATCTATCACTGTGTTTAAAATTCTCAGGATAGATATAAAAAATTGTCGGGAAAACCCCAGCATTTCGTATTCGATCCAACAAAGTTTTCGTAATATCTCTTGATCTTTTCAATTTTCTCTTATTCTATATGGATTGTTTGTGCATATGTGATTATTGTAGATGGCTGAAGATCTATCATACTGCATTCTTTACCTTGTAGTTATCTTTCCTAGTTTGCAGTGTTAGAGCTCTAGGAGTTGTTGCAGTTTTCAAATTTATAACTGATGATGAATGATTGGTGTTGTGAAAGTTTTGGGTGTTCTTCGGCTATTTTCAGGAGTGGTTCTGAGTCTTGGAGCTTAGATGATGCATTTACAGTGATGAAGCTATATTTTAACTCTATTTGTTAAAAATAATATTTTGATTGGGTCTGTATTGGAGATAGATGTCCTTATAACCTTGTTGCTGCTATTTTCTGTTGTGGGAGCAAGAAATAATGAGTTCTTTTGTTGGAGGGAAAACACATATCTCTGCCGTAGATCTAATCTTGATGAGAGGTTAGTATGGTTGGAATATGTGGATATGGTGTAGGTTATCTGCCACCGAAACACCTACAAAAAGCCTGAAACACCGGGAGTATTCCCGACGACAGGCCCTATGTCGATCAAGTTTGAAAAATGAAGGTAAAAATAGCGATTAGTGGAAAAAGATTGATTACCTGGTAACTGTGGAGGTCAACTTGCATTTATATGCTAGTGAAAATATGTGAGAGGAAGATTCATCAACTGCCTAATTAGATTTCGTAGATTGGGGATGTGATTAAGCAACTGATCCACTGATTATAGGGGATTTGATCACCCGCCATAAGTGGCTGGTCAACTCTTCCTTGGCAGACCAAGCTAGGGTGGTGGGCTTGTGGATGGCCCATGAGTTGTTTCCAGGCCTGCAGCTTCCCATAGGATTGTTATCATGGCATCAGAAACCTTAGGATTCGTGCAAGGACCGTGCAGTCCATATTAACTATGATTTTCACCCTTATAATAAGCCCCTCACTCTTAGAGGTGAGTTTCAAGTTGCCTTTGAGAAGTAGGTTACTTAACGGGGAAAATTACGTCGGCTGTGGAGGCTTATTTATTGCGACGATGCTGAAGTACTTTTTCAAGGGTTTTTAGTGGGTCAGTTGCCGAGTCCAATATCCGAGCCAACCCTAGTGAGACCCGAGGCACAAGATAATCTACGCGAAGCTTGGGGTCGGTAGGCCATGCTAAGGGCGAAGCACGAGGAGGAGTGTTTGTTGCAGAGAAATCTGTGTGAGGCTCGGAGTCGAGATGCCATGCCGAGAGGCGTAACACAAGGAGGAGCGCTGGTTGTAAAGAAATCCGCATGAGGCTCGGAGTCAGGATGCCATGCCAAGGGGCGTAGCACAAGGAAGGGTGCTTTTTGCAGAGAAATCTGTGTGATGCTCGGACTCAGGATGCAATGCCAAGGGATGTAGCACAAGGAGGAACAAATGTTGCAGAGAATTCCATACGAGAATCGGAGTTGGGTTGCCATGTTGAGGGGCATAGCACGAGGGGGATCGCTTGATGTAGATAAATCTCTACGACAATCAGAGTCGGGATACCATGCTGAGTGCGTAGCACAAGGAGGAGTGTTGTGCAATCTAGACTATCTAAATAGATAGATAAACTAAACACAAATTAAAACCTCGCAAGTGTACGAATCGTTTATAGAAGCGTAGTGACAAGCAAGGGTCGATCCCACAGAGATTGTAGAAATTAGCTTACTAATCAATAAAACAGAAATAAAAATCTTAAAGTATTGTTCTAAAAGAAATGACAAGATTAAAACTAGATCAAGTAGTTCTAAATCACAAATATCTATTAAGTAGTTGGGCTTTGATTTCCACCTATAGTCAATAATGCTAAGTCACCTTCTATACTACTATAATCACCCATGTTTGTTCCTTTAAGGGCATGGTATCTACTCCTTAAAGTTAATGTTTCCCTAGGCCAAGAATTAGGCATGGTATCTATTCTAATTCGTTTCTTTCCTTAAGTATTTAGCATGGTATCTACTAAGTTGCACTTAAAGAAAGCATAGGAACAATGGAAACGAACAAACACTCAAAGTTCTAGAAATTGGTATCAGATCTAGATCCTTCAAGTTGATTAAACCAAGAACCCCTAAAGATTCCTGTGTTACAAGTTATGAGCACGAGATACGGGTCGTCTCTATGCTCATATAACAGATTCAGTTTTATAATACGCAAACTTGATAATCTCAGGTTCTGCATGGCAGTCGACTTGCTGTCACTCTCAGTCGACTGCTCTAAGAACTTCTGAACAAGTTTGATTCATATTATAAATCTATACCAATACCATCAGGTTTAATCAATAAGTAATAGAGTAGCGTTGAGAAGAATATAAGCATTACATGACTACGGTTTCAATCTACCCAACTATGAAATTAGTTCCACATAATGAGACTTTTATTGACTAACAGTTTCGAATACATGATTAAAATAAAAACTAGAAAGAGAAGAAATAACACTGGTGATGTTCAGCCCAAGAAGTCGACTTGCTGTCACTAAGTCGACTGGATCGTTCCCTTCAGTGCACTTGGTCTCCTTCCTTCTTCGATGCTGGTAGAATAAAGCCCGTTGGTTGATGATTGATGATTCAGAAATTCATCGATACCCTCAACTCCTTATTCCAGCCTTTTTATAATTTCTTTTGCCCACATCTGTAGATTTCAATTCTATCTCTTTACACATCTGTTATAGATCTGAGTCGATCTTCTCACTTGCAAATCCTAGTTCTCTAACTTGATTAATGAAGAGTTGTTATTCGCAGACAACCTGGGTTTGGATAACTTAATCTTGCTTCGGATTTGGATGAGGATGAATCTTCAACTGTTCTTATCTTCTAACTCTACTGAATGCCAGTCGACTGGTTTTGTAATCAGTCGACTGTGTCGAGACATCTATAGATTCATAATTCATCAGTCAAGTCGACTGTCTTTGGAGTAAGTCGACTAACTGAGCAGCTTCGGAAACTCAACCTCTCTGTCCAGTCGCCTGTTTGAAGAACCAGTCCTGAATCTGCTTCGTTTAGCTATTTTTAGGCTGTTTCCTATGGAAAAGAGAGAAGAAGGGTAAAATACCACATATAGAGCATTTAAATGTCCAATTGCATTAAGATTATTGCTCCTAAATGTGAATATTATTGGGTTCATCAAATACCCCCAAACTTAGCTTTTGCTTGTCCTCAAGCAAAATTAAACTAAAAGCATCCCTTGAACATCCTGACCCTTCCAACATTTACCTCAGAGAACTTGCTACTGTTAGTGTCAAGGTTAGAACAAGCATTAAGATAGGTCTAACAAGTTTTAATTCAACTGTTAATCACTTATTCACACGGATACTCAACTTGAATATCAAATAGTAGTGTGGCCAATGCCTAAGCAACATAATCATGATTAAGGTTAGCAAGCTCAACTATATTTCAACTCCAAATTCTCACCATGGTATACACTCACACAAAAAAAATATAGCTCTCATTGACATGGGACATTCAAGTTAGATCTCGTGACAATTTATCATTACTTGGATGAAACCATATGCTTGATCTTGCTACTACATCTTCACACCATTGATTTGCATGTTACTTGGATCAAAAGGTCTTTTATAGGTTGTAATGGGGCCATGGGTGAGGGTTTAAACAATTGAAGGGAAAAGGAATACAAAATTCTAAAGGATTAGTAGAGCAACTTGCATTGTTCTAAGAGAGTTTTTTTTTTAAGAGAGTTTTTTTTTTTTTTACCAAATTTTTAAGGCCATATATCACAGGCCTATACTTTATTTCTACCAACACCTTTTCCCCATCCACAACTCAGCAATTTACAACTTTTCATTTTTTCTTATGACAAATCCTCCAACTTTACATTTTCATCCCCTTCATCTTGACATACCACATCTCTTTTTCAATTCTTGCTCTACTAACTCAATAGATATAGGTAAGGTAACCTATTCATCTAGTCTTGGTTAAGGATGATGTGTCTTACAAAAAGAAAGCTTTTAGGCTTCAAAGGGGTAACTAGTGGATAATTGATGTTGGGTAGGCTATTTGTCTTTGGTGATAGAATCTTAGGTGCCTTAATCATTTACAAGTTTTAATGCAAAAACCAAAAATAAGTTTCGAAAAGCAGCAAAAACAAATTCTAGATCATCTCAAGAATGCAGTCAACTGAGATCTTCAAGTGTATGACTCTCTCAAAAGAAATAAATAAGGCTCAAAAACTCACAATTTGTGTATTCTCTTTCACAATTCATTAAATTGACATAGCCAAATGAATGAAAGTTTCAAGTATGATCCATATGATAAGTTATTAGCATTTTTAAAGATAAAGACCACACTTAATACTTGTCCCACTCTCTACCTATAGTAACTGGGCTCATTTCTCATCATTGTTGTTAGAATCGACTCAACATCAAGAGACTCCAAATGTGACTAACTACCCCCAAACTTAGATGGAACATTGTCCTCAATGTCTGAAACTACTTAAGATAGGAATGTGTCACCATCTAATTTGAAGGAAAGAAACTTAAACTAAAAGATGAATAAAGAAATAAAGAGAAAGTGTAAGTACTCCCCTGAAAATTGGGTTGCCTCCCAATAAGCGCTGTGTTTCTTGTCTTCAGCTAGACTTGATGAGTTCATACAATGTATTGGATGGTTTGAAGATTCACATCTTCCTCTTGCGGCTCAAAACTCATCTCAATATAAGGTTTCGCCCTATGCCCGTTCACCCTGAATGTTTGATTTTTCTCTTTGCTATGAACCTCCAATGTTCCATGTGGAAAGGCTTTTGTAACAATGTACGGGCCATACCATCGTGACATAAGCTTGCCTGGAAAGAGTCTTAATTTCGAGTTGTATATCAATACCTTTTGTCCTTCATAAAACTCTTTCCTTGCTAGCTGTTTATCATGGTATATCTTGGTCCTTTCTTTGTACAACTTTGCATTTTCATATGCGTCGTGCCTCAATTCTTCAAGCTCGTTCAGTTGCAATCTTCTTTTGTCACCTGCTTGTTTCATATCAAAATTGAACTTTTTAATGGCCTAATAAGCTTTGTGTTCCAAATCCACTGGAAGATGACAGGCTTTTCCAAAAACCTGACGGTATGGTGACATGCCAATGGGTGTCTTGTATGCGGTTCTGTAAGCCCATAATGCATCATTCAAGCGTAGCGATCAATCCCTTCTACATGTATTTACTGTCTTTTCCAGAATGCTCTTGATCTCTCTGTTGCTAATCTCCACTTGCCCACTGGTTTGAGGATGATACGGAGTACCTACTCTATGTGTAATCCCATATTTCTTCATCAAAGAAGCAAATGGAAAATTATTGAAGTGGCTACCTCCATCACTAATTATTGCTCGTAGTGTACCGAACCTGGTGAAGATGTTTTCCTGTAAAAACTTGACAACAACTTTGTGATCATTAGTTTTTGAGGGGACAGCCTCGACCCATTTAGACACATAATCCACACCCACAAGAATATATAAATAACCAAATGAGTTAGGAAAAGGACCCATGAAGTCGATTCCCCAAACATCAAAAAGCTCGATTACTTGAATGTTTTGCAGTGGCATTTGATTTCTAGAAGAGATGTTGCCTGTCCTTTGGCATTTATCACAAGTCCTGCAAAAAGAAAAAAGCATCTTTGAATACATTAGGCCAATAAAAACCAGATTGTAATACCTTAAGTGTTGTTCTTTTTGGTCCAAAATGTCCTCCACATGCATATTGGTGGCAATGTTGTAGAATATTCATTTGCTCTTCTTCTGTCACACATCTTCTTATAATTTGATCAGGGCAGAATTTGAATAAGTAAGGATCATCCCAATAATAGTGCTTGCACATGGCCACCAGTCTCTTTCTTTCTGAACTTGTCATACCTGAAGGGAAAACATGAGTAGTGAGATAATTTACAATATCTGCAAACCATGGAAGTTGTATATTTATTTCAAATAAATGTTCATCTGGGAAGTTTTCATTCAGTGGAGGCACAATTCTCTCTTCATCATGCAGTAATCTGGACAAGTGGTCTGCAACAACATTGTCACTTCCTTTCTTGTCTCTAATCTCAAGATCGAATTCTTGAAGCAACAGCACCCATCTGATCAACCTAGGCTTAGCATCCTTTTTTGCAAACAAATATCTCAAAGCACCATGGTCAGTGAAAACAATGACTTTAGATCCAATCAAATATGATCTAAACTTCTCTACAGCAAAATTGACAGCTAACATTTCTTTTTCAGTAGTGGAATAATTAAGCTGTGCATCATTTAAAGTTTGAGAAGCATAGTAAATAGCATGGGGTACCTTATTTATTCTCTGACCTAAAACAGCTCCCCAAGCATAATCACTTGCATCACACATAAGCTCGAAAGGATAGTTCCAATCTGGTGCCATGATGATGGGTGCGAAAATGAGAAGATTTTTCAATGTAACGAACGCATTTGTGCACTCTTCTGTCCATGCAAACTCAATATCTTTAGCTAACAATTCACAAAGGGGTCTGGAGATTTTGGAAAAATCATTTATAAATCTTCTATAAAACCCTGCATGTCCAAGAAAACTCCTTACACCCTTGACTGTAGTGGGAGGGGGTAGCTTTGATATGATGTCATTTTTTGCCTTATCCACCTCTATGCCCCTTTTTGACACCACATGTCCTAAGACAATACCTTGTTGTACCATAAAATGGCACTTTTCCCAATTTAGCACAAAATTGCATTCTTCACATCTCTTAAGTACAAGCTGCAAATGGTTAAGGCATTCATCAAAACACGATCCAAAAACACTGAAATCATCCATAAATACCTCGATGAACCTTTCCACCATGTCTGAAAATATACTCATCATGCATCTCTGAAATGTAGCTGGTGCGTTGCACAATCCAAATAGCATCCTCCTGTATGCAAAAGTACCAAAAGGGCATGTAAAAGTGGTCTTTTCTTGATCTTCTGGGGCAATAGCAATTTGATTATAGCCACTATAACCATCTAAAAAACAATAATGACTATATCCTGCTAATCTTTCTAACATTTGATCAATAAAAGGAAGAGGGAAGTGATCTTTTCTGGTTTCGTTATTCAGCTTCCTGTAATCAATGCATACCCTCCATCCTGTGGTCATCCTCGTAGGGATAAGCTCATTCTCTTCATTCTTCACCACTGTGACTCCACTTTTCTTAGGCACTACATGTATAGGACTCACCCATTTGCTATCTGAGATAGGGTAGATGATGCCAACATCTAGTAGCTTCAAGATCTCTATTCTTACCACTTCCTTCATGTGTGGATTAAGCCTTCTCTGTGCTTCCCTGCTAGGTTTTGCATTGTCTTCAAGAAGTATTTTATGCATGCATTTGGATGGACTTATTCCCTTGATGTCTGCAATGGTCCATCCTATTGCACCTTTGTGTTCCCGCGGTACCCTCAGCAGCTTCTCTTCTTCCTACGCACTTAAGTTTGCAGCAACAATCACAGGTAACGTCTGATTTTCACCCAAATATGCATACTTCAAGTGTTCAGGCAGCGGCTTAAGCTCCACATCTGGTGTCCTGGTAACAGAAGAAACAAAAGTATTACAGACACAAGATTTTCAAATGCAGGTGCAAGCTTACCTGAATATGATTTTGGAGTTTCGAGGTAATGCACTGTCTCTGCAATCCTCCATTCATCGTATTCCTGTTCAACATGAGACAATGTTAGAGATTGTGTAATTGTGGCTTGTAGTGGTTCAACGCTATGTACCTGAAATGTTTGATCAACAATCTCCTGTACCACATCAATATTATAACATTCATGATCATCATGTGGTAATTTTAGTGCATCAAACATTTTAAATTCAACCTTTTCTCCATTTATTTTCATACTTATAGTACACTTTTTAACACAAATTTTTATATCAGCCGTACTCATAAAGGGCCTACCTAAAATGATCGGTAAAGAAGATAGCATTGAAGAGTCCTCCATATCCAACACAACAAAATCTGCAGGCAAAATGAAATCATTTACCTGAACTAGGACATCTTCCAAAATACCTCTAGGTCTCCTGTTGTGCAATCCAGCTATCTAAATAAATAGATAAACTAGACACAAATTAAAACCTCGCAAGTGTACGAATCGTTTATAGAAACGTAGTGAAAAGTAAGGGTCGATCCCACAGAGATTGTAGTACTTAACTTACTAATCAATAAAACAAAAGAAAATGCAAATCATAAAGTTTGTTCTAAAAGTCTGATTGAAAGAAAATGAAAAGATAAAAATCTAAATTAAGTAGCATCACAATTTGAGTCACGAATATCTATTAAAGTAGCTGGGCTTTGATTTCCACCTATAGTTAATAATGCTAAGTCACCTTCTATACTACTCCAATTACTCATGTTTGTTCCTTTAAGGGCATGGTATCTACTCCTTAAAGTTGATGTTTTCCTAGGCCAAGAATTAGGCATGGTATCTACTCTAACTCGTTTATTTCCTTAAGTATTTAGCATGGTATCTACTAAGTTGCACTTGAAGAAAGCATAGGAACAATGGAAACGAACAAAAACTTAAAGTTCTAGAAATTGGTATCAGATCTAGATCCCTCAAGTTGATTAAACCAAGAACCCCTAAAGATTCCTGTGCTACAAGTTATGAGCACGAGATACGGGTCGTCTCTATGCTCATATAACAGATTCAGATTTATAATACGTAAACTTGATAAACTTAGGTTCTGCATGGCAGTCGACTTGCTGTCACTCTCAGTCGACTGCTCTTAGAACTTCTGAACAAGTTTGATTATTATAAATCTATACCAATACAATCAGGTTTAATCAATAAGCAATAGAGTAGCGTTAAGAAGAATATAAGCATTACATGACTACAGGTTTCAATCTACCCAACTATGAAATTAGTTGCACATAATACAACCTTTATTGATTAATAAAATAGAATTCATGACTCTATAATAAAAATAAAAAGTAAAAGTAAGAACAGAAGAACACTGATTTGTATGATATTGAAATTGAGCCCAATCAGCAGTCGACTTGTTCTCCTCCTTCTTTGATGCTGGTATCTTGATGCTTGCTGGTCGATGATCCCCTTGATGGTAGATGATTCTCTCTTTATTATAGTTTCTCTTGTCCTTGTCTGCAGATATCAAGTTCCTGATTTCTTATCTCTTCACTCATAGGATGATCTTCTTACTTGCCAATCCCGGTCTCTAGATTTGATTGTTGGAGAAGTTGTTATTCGCAGATAACCTGGGTTTGGATAACTCAATTTTGATTTGGATTTGGATGAGGGTGGATCTTCAACTTTTCTTATCTTTTGATCCTGCCGAATACCAGTCGACTGGTTTTGAAATCAGTCGACTGTGTCGAGACATCTGTAGATTCACAATTAATCCGTCAAGTCGACTGCCTTTGTAGTAAGTCGACTGTATTGCGTATCTTCGGGATTTCATACTCCTCTGTTCAGTCGACTGTCTTTGAGGACCAGTCGACTTATGCTCTGCAGCTCCCTGTGTATCATCCTCTCAGTCTGTATTAGTCTTAAATCTGGTTTGGCTGCTTTTAGGCTGTTTCCTATGGAAAAAAGAAAATAAGAGTAAAATACCACATATAGAGCATTTAAATGTCTAATTGCGCTAAGATTATTGCTCCTAAATGTGAATATTATTGGGTTCATCAAATACCCCCAAACTTAGCTTTTGCTTATCCTCAAGCAAACTAAAACTACAAGCATCTCTTGAACATCTTTACCCTTCCAACATTTACCTCAGAGAACTCACTACTTTTGGTGTCAAGTTTAGAACAAGCATTAAGATAGGTCTAAAAAGTTTTAATTCAAATGTGAATCGCTTATTCACAATAATACTCAACTTGAATATCAAATAGTAGAGTGGCCAGTGCCTCTGCAACATAATCATGATTAAGTTTAGCAAGCTCAACTATATTTCAACTCCAAAATCTCACCATGGCATACACTCCCAAAGAAATATAGCTCTCATTGACATGGGACATTCAAATTAGATCTCGTGACAATTTTAATTACTTGGATGAAACCATATGCTTGATCTTGCTACTACATCTTCACACCATTGATTTGCACATTACTTGGATCAAAAAGTCTTTATATAGGTTGTAATGGGGCCATGGGTGAGGGTTTAAACAAGTGAAAGGAAAAAGGAATACAAAATTTCTAAAGAATTAGTAGAGCAGCTTGCATTGTTTTAAGAGATTTTTTTTTTTTTTTGCACATAATATTTAAGGCCATATATCACAGGCCTATCTTTATTTCTACCAACACCTTTTCCCCATCCACAACTCAGCAATTTACAACTTTTCATTAATTTTTTTTATATATGACAAATCTTCCAACTTTTCTTTATATTTTCATCCCCTTCATCTTGACATACCACATCTCTTTTACAATTCTTGCTCTACTAACTCAATAGATATAGGTAAGTTACCCTATTCATCTAGGCATGGTTAAGGATGATGTGTTTTACAAATAAAAAGGCTTTTATAGGCTTCAAAAGGGGCAACTAGTGAATAATTGATGTTGGGTAGGCTATTTGTCCTTGGTGACATAGGTGCCTTGATCATTTCCAAGTTTTTATGCAAAAACCAAAAATAGGTTTCGAAAAGTAGCAAAAACAAGTTCTAGTTCACCTCAAGAATGCAGTCAACTGAAATCTTCAAGTGTATGATTCTCTCACAAATAAAATAAATAAGGCTCAAAACTCACAATTTGTGTATTTAAGTTTACTCACAGTTGAACTCGCTATTCCCCTTCAAGATTCGTCGAATTGACATGATCATATGAATAAAAGTTTCAAGTATGATCCATATGAAAAGTTATTAACATTTTTAAAAATAAAGATAAAGACCATACTTAATACTTGTTCTCCACTCTCTACCTATAGTAGCTGAGCTCAAATCATTAAATGTTGGAATGGTTAAAATAAAAAGACTCCAAATGTAAATAACTACCCCCAAACTTAGATGGAACATTGTCCTCAATGTTTGCACAAAACTTTAAAATAGGCATGTGTTACCACCCAGTTTGAAGGAAAGAAAATAAAGTAAAGAAATAAAGAAATGATTAAAGAAATAAATAAATAGAAAGTGTAAGTACTCCCCTGAAAAATTGGGTTGCCTCCCAATAAGCGCTGCGTTTCTTGTCTTCAGCTAGACTTGATGAGTTTATGCAATGTATTGAATGGCTCGCGGCTCAAAACTCATCTTATTATAAGGTTTCCCCCTATGCCCATTCACCTTTTAACGTTTGATTTTTCTCCAAAGTTCCATGTGGGGAAACCTTTGCAACAATGTACGGACCGTACCATCTTGACATAAGCCTATCTGCAATGGACCACCTTAATGCACCCTTGTGTTCTTGCAAGACTCCCTGCAGCTTCTCTTCTTCCTGCATCCTTAAGTTTGCGGCAACTGTCACAGGTAATGTCTGGTTTTCCCCCAAATATTCATACTTCAAGTGTTCATGTAGTGGCTTCAGCTCCACATCTGGCGTCCTAGTAAAAGAAGAGACAAAAGTATTATTAGACACAAGATTTTCAAACACATGTGCAAACTTACCTGCATATGATTTTTCATATCCAAGGGTATGTATTTTCTCTGTGCTCCTCCAATCATCATATTCCTGTTCAACTTGAGATAGTATTAGAGGGTGTGTAATTGTTGCTTGTAATGAATCAACACCATGTTACTGAAATGTTTGGTCACAAATTTCCTGAACCACATCAACATTATAACATTCATGATCATCGTGTGGTAATTTTGGTGCATCAAACATTTTTAACTCAATCTTGTCCTCTAGGGTTGTCACCGATTGGAGCTGTTCTTGTCCTCTAGGGTTTGGTATGGTTTGTGGTGGGAGTTCTCCTGCCTTTCTTTTACTTAACTCCTTAGCAATTTGACCAATTTGATTCTCCAATTTCTGTATGGCCTCCCCTTGTTGGTTGCTTGTTTGCTGTTGCTGTTGGAGTAATTGAAGCACGGTGGATTCGAAATCCAACTTCTTCTGTTCTTGTACTGGCCGATCAAACCCATTCCCACTCTGGAATTGCTGCGTATGCCCTTGTGCGAATTGATTGCCTTGATGATTTTGATTATTGCTCCATGAGAAATTTTTATGGTTTTGCCACCCTGGGTTGTATGTGTTTGAAAAAGGGTTGTTCTGGGGCGGGTACATTGCGTGCTCCTGATCTGTGAAAGAAGACATGGGACATGTATTAGTTGTATGATCAGAATGAGAACAAATTGCACAAATTTCTTTTGGTTGGTTTTTTAAGCCACCCAACGTTGAAATCACATTAACAAGCATATCAATCTTTTTGTTCATGGTTTCCATTTCTAGTTGCATGCTATTATTGCTAGAAATTTCGTAAACTCCCTGTTTTTTAGAAGGGCCCCTTCTTGTTGAGAATTATTGTGAGTTCTCGCTGAGTTCTTCAAATAGCTCGATGGCCTCCTCACCACTCTTTCTCATCAAAATTCCATTGCAAGCTGAATCTACAATTGCTTTGTTAGTGTCACTTAAACCCTTATAAAATGCTTGTACCTGATCATCCTTAGGTATATTGTGCATAGGACACTTGAGAAGCTTGTTCTTGAAGTCCTTCCATGCCTCGAAGAATAAATCGCCATCTTGTTGTTGGAAGAGTAGAATTTCCCTTTTTAGTTGTCTGGTTTTCTGAGCTGGAAAGAATTTCTTCAAGAACTTTGTTGCCAATTGCTCTCATGATTGAATTGATCCTGGTTCCGAAGAATAATACCAAAATTTAGCATTAAGTTTTAAAGAAAATGGAAACAAGATTAACCTGATTTGTTCAGGGGTAAGCCCTTGGACGCTTTGTGTTCTGCAAAGATCAAAGAAATCTTGCAAATGTAGATGCGGATCCTCGTCTAGTCTACCAGTGAAATGGAGAACCATGCTAAGTAATTGAGGTGATAGATGCATATTTCCTGTGACATTAGGTTGATAAGCTATGCAAGAAAGTTGCTCAATATTCTTCAGAGTGAATTTGTCTTGCATTGGTACTCGATTTAATACATTCTCACCCATTGTTGCTTTTGGAAAAATCCTCTGTACAGTCGACTGATCCTTGGAGACAGTCGACTTATCTGAATCTGCAAAATATAACCTAAAAGAAAATATTAGCAAAGAAAATAAAAAGAAAAAGATTTGTATTGATTTTGCAAGTTAAGATACTAAACAATCCCCGGCAACGGCGCCAAAAACTTATTGTGCAATCCAGCTATCTAAATAAATAGATAAACTAGACACAAATTAAAACCTCGCAAGTGTACGAATCGTTTATAGAAGCGTAGTGAAAAGTAAGGGTCGATCCCATAGAGATTGTAGTACTTAACTTACTAATCAATAAAACAAAAGAAAATGCAAATCATAAAGTTTGTTCTAAAAGTCTGATTGAAAGAAAATGAAAAGATAAAAATCTAAATTAAGTAGCATCACAATTTGAGTCGCGAATATCTATTAAAGTAGCCGGGCTTTGATTTCCACCTATAGTCAATAATGCTAAGTCACCTTCTATACTACTCCAATTACTCATGTTTGTTCCTTTAAGGGCATGGTATCTACTCCTTAAAGTTGATGTTTCCCTAGGCCAAGAATTAGGCATGGTATCTACTCTAACTCGTTTCTTTCCTTAAGTATTTAGCATGATATCTACTAAGTTGCACTTGAAGAAAGCATAGGAACAATGGAAACGAACAAACACTTAAAGTTCTAGAAATTGGTATCAGATCTAGATCCCTCAAGTTGATTAAACCAAGAACCCCTAAAGATTTATGTGCTACAAGTTATGAGCACGAGATACGGGTCGTCTCTATGCTCATATAACAGATTCAGATTTATAATACACAAACTTGATAAACTCAGGTTCTGCATGGCAGTCGACTTGCTGTCACTCTCAGTCGACTGCTCTTAGAACTTCTGAACAAGTTTGATTATTATAAATCTATACCAATACAATCAGGTTTAATCAATAAGCAATAGAGTAGCGTTAAGAAGAATATATGCATTACATGACTACGGTTTCAATCTACCCAACTATGAAATTAGTTGCACATAATACAACCTTTATTGATTAATAAAATAGAATTCATGACTCTACAATAAAAATAAAAAGTAAAAGTAAGAACAGAAGAACACTGATTTGTATGATGTTGAAATTGAGCCCAATCAGCAGTCGACTTGTTCTCCTCCTTCTTTGATGCTGGTATCTTGATGCCTGCTGGTCGATGATCCCCTTGATGGTAGATGATTCTCTCTTTATTATAGTTTTTCTTGTCCTTGTCTGCAGATATCAAGTTCCTGATTTCTTATCTCTTCACTCATAGGATGATCTTCTTACTTGCCAATCCCGGTCTCTAGCTTTGATTGTTGGAGAAATTGTTATTCGCAGATAACCTGGGTTTGGATAACTCAATTTTGATTTGGATTTGGATGAGGGTGGATCTTCAGCTGTTCTTATCTTTTGACTCTGCCGAATACCAGTCGACTGGTTTTGAAATCAGTCGACTGTGTCGAGACATCTGTAGATTCACAATTAATCCGTCAAGTCGACTGCCTTTATAGTAAGTCGACTGTACTGCGTATCTTCGAGATTTCATACTTCTCTGTTCAGTCGACTGTCTTTGAGGACCAGTCGACTTATGCTCTGCAGCTCCCTGTGTATCATCCTCTCAGTTTGTAGTAGTCTTGAATCTGCTTCGTTTGGCTGCTTTTAGGCTGTTTCCTATGGAAAAAAGAAAATAAGAGTAAAATACCACATATAGAGCATTTAAATGTCTAATTGTGCTAAGATTATTGCTCCTAAATGTGAATATTATTGGGTTCATCATCTCCTGATGTTGCGATCAGCCAACTACAAAGTGATGGATGTTGGTTTGAGTTCCCCCAATCCTAGCTTTTCGTAAACAGAGTATGGAAGAAGAATTATGCTTGCCCCCAAGTCTAGCAGTGCCTTTTCAAAGAAGTGCTCACCAACCCTGCAAGGAATGGTAAAACTACCTGGGTCCTTCAATTTAGGAGGTAATTTCCTTAACAATACGGCGCTCACTTCCTCTGTCAAAGCCACATCCTTCCTAATCTAAAATGTTCTCTTGTGAGTACATCATTCTTTCAAAAATTTGGCGTAAGAAGGAATTTATTTAATAGCATCAAGTAGGGGGATATTAATTTCTACCTTTCTGAGAGTTTCAAAGATATCAAATAAATGTTGTTGTTTCTTTTTCTTGACTAACCTTTGAGGGAATGGTGGCAATACTGCCCCTTCTTTTTTACTTACCTTGTTGGAACCCAAAGCTTTTGATGGTTGTGTATCTGATTCGTCTGCGTGTGTTCCAACCTTGCTGTCAATTATCTTACCACTTCTTAGGGTTGTCATTGATTTGAGCTGTTCTTGGCATCTAGGGTTTGGTATAGTTTGTGATGGGAGTTCTCCTGCCTTTCTTTTACTCAACTCCTTCGCGATTTGACCGATTTGGGTTTCCAATTTCTGAATTGCCTGCCCTTGTTGGTTGCTTGTTTGATGTTGCTGTTGGAGCAATTGAAGGATGGTGGATTCAAAATCCAACTTCTTCTGTTCTTGAATTGGCCGATCAAACCCACTTCCCATCTGGAAGTTCCGTGCATGTCCTTGCGAAGATTGAGTGCCTTGATTGTTTTGATTATTGCTCCATGAGAAATTTGGATGGTTCCTCCACCCTGGGTTGTATGTGTTCGAGAAGGGGTTGTTCTTTGGTGGAAACACTCCTTGTCCTACATAGTTTGCATGCTCCTGATCTGTGAAAGAAGACATGGGACACGTATCAGTCGTATGATCAAAATGAGAACAAATTGCACAGATTTCTTTTGTTTGGTTTTTTACACCCCCCATCGTCGACATTGCATTAACAAGCATATCAATTTTTTTGTTCATGTTTACAATTTCTAATTGTATGTTATTACTACTAGAAATTTCGTAAACTCCCTATTTTTTCGAAAGGCCTCTTCCCCTTGTTGAGAATTGCTGTGAGTTCTCGCTGAGTTCTTCAAATAGTTCGATGGCCTCCTCACCACTTTTCCTCATCAAGATTCCGTTGCAAGCTGAATCCACAATTGCCTTGTTAGTATCATTTAAACCCTCATAAAATGCTTGTACCTGATCATCTTTAGGCATGTTGTGTGTAGAACACTTGAGAAGCTTGTTCTTGAAGTCCTTCCACGCTTCAAAGAATAAATCTCCATCTTTTTGTTGGAAGAGTTGAATCCCCCTTTTTAGTTGTTTGGTTTTCTGGGCTGGAAAGAATTCTTTCAAGAACTTTGTTGCCAATTGTTCCCATGATTGAATTGATCCTGGTTCCAAAGAATTATACCACGATTTAGCATTAAGTTTTAAAGAAAATGGAAACAAGATTAACCTGATTTATTCAGGGGTAAGCCTTTGGATGCTTTGTGTTCTGCAAAGATCAAAGAAATCTTGCAGATGGAGGTGAGGCTCTTCGTCTGGTTTGCCACTAAAGTGGGGAACCATGCTAAGTAATTGAGGAGATAGATGCATATTTCCTGTGACATTAGGTTGATAAGCAATGCAGGAGGGTTGCTCAATATTCTTAGGCGTGAATTTGTCCTGCATTGGTACTCGATTTGGTACTTCCTCACCCATTGTTGCTTGTGAATTGGGTATCTGTGCAGTCGACCTGTTCCTTGCAACAGTCGACTGGTTTGTTGCAGACAGCCGACCTAGTCTGTGCAGAGTGCGTTCTGTTTCTTCGTCAATAGGTAGTAGCTCCGGATGAAGTGATCGTCTCTCGTGCATTCACCAAAGTCCTGTAACCTAAAAGAAAAATATTTATAAAAGAAAAGAAAATGAAAAAGATTTTACTGATTTGTAAGTTAAAATACTAAACAATCCCCGGCAACGGCGCCAAAAACTTGTTGTGCAATCTAGACTATCTAAATAGATAGATAAACCAAACACAAATTAAAACCTCGCAAGTGTACGAATCGTTTATAGAAGTGTAGTGACAAGCAAGGGTCGATCCCACAGAGATTGTAGAAATTAACTTACTAATCAATAAAACAGAAATAAAAATCTTAAAGTATTGTTCTAAAAGAAATGACAAGATTAAAACTAGATCAAATAGTTCTAAATCACAAATATCTATTAAGTAGTTGGGCTTTGATTTCCACCTATAGTCAATAATGCTAAGTCACCTTCTATACTACTCTAATCACTTATGTTTGTTCCTTTAAGGGCATGGTATCTACTCCTTAAAGTTAATGTTTCCCTAGGCCAAGAATTAGGCATGGTATCTACTCTAATTCGTTTCTTTCCTTAAGTATTTAGTATGGTATCTACTAAGTTGCACTTAAAGAAAGCATAGGAACAATGGAAACGAACAAACACTCAAAGTTCTAGAAATTGGTATCAGATCTAGATCCTTCAAGTTGATTAAACCAGGAACCCCTAAAGATTCCTGTGTTACAAGTTATGAGCACGAGATACGGGTCGTCTCTATGCTCATATAACAGATTCAGTTTTATAATACGCAAACTTGATAATCTCAGGTTCTGCATGGCAGTCGACTTGCTGTCACTCTCAGTCGACTGCTCTAAGAACTTCTGAACAAGTTTGATTCATATTATAAATCTATACCAGTACCATCAGGTTTAATCAATAAGTAATAGAGTAGCGTTGAGAAGAATATAAGCATTACATGACTACGGTTTCAATCTACCCAACTATGAAATTAGTTCCACATAATGAGACTTTTATTGACTAACAGTTTCGAATACATGATTAAAATAAAAACTAGAAAGAGATGAAATAACACTGGTGATGTTCAGCCCAAGAAGTCAACTTGCTGTCACTAAGTCGACTGGATCGTTCCCTTCAGTGCACTTGGTCTCCTTCCTTCTTCGATGCTGGTAGAATAATGCCCGTTGGTTGATGATTGATGATTCAGAAATTCAGCGATACCCTCAACTCCTTATTCCAGCCTTTTTATAATTTCTTTTGCCCACATCTGCAGATTTCAATTCTATCTCTTTACACATCGGATATAGATCTGAGTCGATCTTCTCACTTGCCAATCCTGGTTCTCTAACTTGATTAATGAAGAGTTGTTATTTGCAGACAACCTGGGTTTGGATAACTTAATCTTGCTTCGGATTTGGATGAGGATGAATCTTCAACTGTTCTTATCTTCTAACTCTGCTGAATGCCAGACGACTGGTTTTGTAATCAGTCGACTGTGTCGAGACATCTGTAGATTCATAATTCATCAGTCAAGTCGACTGTCTTTGGAGTAAGTAGACTGTACTGAGCAGCTTCGGAAACTCAACCTCTCTGTCCAGTTGCCTGTTTGAAGAACCAGTCGACTTATGCTCTGCAGTTTCTGTGTATCATCCTCAAAATCCTGAATCTGCTTCGTTTAGCTGTTTTTAGGCTATTTCCTATGGAAAAGAGAGAAGAAGGGTAAAATACCACATATAGAACATTTAAATGTCCAATTGCATTAAGATTATTGCTCCTAAGAGTGAATATTATTGGGTTCATCAAGGAGCGCTTGTTGCAGAGAAATCCATGCGAGGCTCGGAGTCGGGAGGCCACACCAAAGGATATCGCACAAGGGGGAGCTCTTATTGCAGATATATCCACGCCAGGCTCAGATTCGAGATGCGATGTAGCACGAGGAGGAGCACTTTTTGCAGAGAAATCTGGGTGAGGCTCGGATTCGCGATGCCATGTCGAGGGCGAAGCACGAGGAGGGTTTGTTGGGGATAAATCTGCTGATGCTCGGAGTTAGCATGCCATGCCGAAGGATGTAGCACGAGGGGGAGCAGTTGTTGCGGAGAAATTCGTGTGAGGCTCGGAGTTGAGTTGCCACGCCGAGGGACGTAGCTCACGTGAGCTAGTGGTCATTGAAGAATCGCTACATGATTTTGTAGTTATTGAGGAGGCGTCATGTGACCAGTCATTCGAGAAGTCTCTCTCCCCTCTATATGTCCCCATCTTCCCCTCACTTTTTAGGATTGCTTTCTCTTTCTTCATCTAGAGTTCCTCGCTCTAGAGTGAGACACTCACATTGAACTCATTGCCGGTTCGTGTTTCTTTCATGGCTAGTGATCGATCCTGTGGTTCGTCTTCGTCCTCTAGTGGAAGCGGATCATCTTTGGAGTCTACATCTCGATCGTCCTCCTCAACGAGGGAGCCCAAGCGTCCGAGGGCCATTCATGTTGCTTCTTCAGAGGAGGATGTGGAGATTGAGGTGTGCTCAAGCATAGACCGGGTGGAACAGGGTCATTCTGAAGGGGCGAATGTGGTGAAGAGGATAGAGGGAGTTTTTAGGGAGCAGAACGAGGGCAGTTTAGAGGTTTTGAAGAGGTCAAAGAGGTGGAGAGTTCGGAGGGACCGGAGCGAGGATTGTTCGGAGGACCTAATTGTAACAGGGAGGTAATCGAGGAGGGCGAAGAAGAAGTGGAAGGTGGTCCCCAAGTCCAGGAAGTGGGGATCTCATCCCTTGATAGCATCTTAGCCATTCTTACTCCCCGTATTCGCCGACCAGCCAGAAATTAGAAGAGGGATCTTTCCCTTGACCCTGAATACGAACCAATGGAGTTTGAACACGTGGGGCGTGTGTTCCGGCCGACAAAACCTAGCCAAATGTATCTAAAGATCTAAAGGTTGTTGTTCATTTTGGTGTGCAACCCTCACTGCCAAACAAGCCTAAGATAGATATGAACAACACGCATAACATTTTGGTGGGGAGTGATCTACCCAATATCCTAGAAGCTTTTCCCATTCCCCAGAAATTCGAGCTACTCCTTCCATATTTCGTGATCCGATCGACAGATGTCCTCTTAGAGTGGGTTTGTAAGTCCCACCTCCCCTCCCCCCACCCCCTGAACATATTGGTCTCACAGTTACGTCTCCTCTATCCACCCGTTCATCAAGGAGGTCTTGAATTGGGCGGGGATGAGCCCTATGCATTACATGCCTAATTCGTGGAAGTAGCTAACTAGCTTCGTTATGTTGTGCACATCAAAGAATGTGCCCTTGAAGCTCAAGTACTTCCGGGTGTGCATAGGTCTAAGCATCTCTCCGTGGTATCAGTATCGGTGGTACATCTACCCATGCTACAAATGTCGTGTGGTGTATAACCACCTGGACTCCATAAAGGATTGGAAGTCGAGGTATTTCATCATTTACAGTCCCGAGCCTTGGGAAATTCCTACTAGGTGGTTGTACAAGCTCCCAGAGAGGAAGAGCCCAAAGCCTTCAGAATCCACTTTTGAGGTTGCAGAGGAATTTAATAGGCTGTTCGATGGTGGCAACAATGTAGATTGGGGGAAGATGACGGAGGCGAAGCTAGCCGCTTGTGGCCTAAGCCCTTAAGTTCCCTATACAGTCTTAGTATATTCGCGGTACTCTTCGGCCAGCGATAATGGTTTCATACGAATTGTTGAAGGCGAGGTACGCAGAGTTGAGAGCACGAAAACAGGCAAAGGCACAGTTGCAAGCTTAGACCCTGGAACAAAGGCGTCCCCCTTCTCCGGATCAGGAATCCCTGAAGAAGAAGAGGGCTAAAGAGACCGGGCCCCCAAAGGCTAAGGCTACTGGAGTAGTCGTGAAGAAGGAGGTCTTTAAGCCTCTGCCCCCCCTGCTGAAGAACGCCGCATTGTCTCAAAACCACCGCTGCTTGCGAAGGTTTGGGCACCTTCCTGGTCCATGACAGAAGCGAATTTGTTGGCAAACTGCTTAATGCTTAGCAGGTTGTTGACTACCTCGCTACTCCCCGTGATCGAAAGGCTTTGAAAAAAGAGTCAGAAAAGGAGGTTTATGGCCGTTTAGCCCACGCTTCCATTTTGGTAAGGACCCTCCTTCATCATCATCCTTTTAGTGTTCTCTTCTCCCGCTATCTTATTTAACTAAGTATATTGCTGGTTTCTTCCAAGCGGCTATCAATTGAGCCGAATTGAGGAGGAGGATGGAAATGCTCCTTCGGCCTAGCTGGCCCGAAGCGGCTCAGAAGGAGCTATGGACCAAAACACTTATATCTGGAAGACCGTGAAGAAGGTGAAGGGGAAGACCGCTCAGGAAGAGCTTCTGAGGGGGAAGGAGGATTTGGCTAGCGATATGCTGACATGTCAGGAAAAGGAGGAGTTAAGGAGGGAGTACGGCAACGCACTGGTTCACATCATCCGGGTCTCGAGGATATTAGGGCAAAGTATCCCGATCTTGACCTTCGGAGCTTTTCTTTTGAGGCGAGGGAAGATGACCCAGCCCACCCTGCTGGGGGAGAGGGTTTGGCGAACGATGAGCTGGTCGACCTAGCTGCTCAGGTTGAAGATGTTCACCCCGCTTCTATCTTCGAAAAGGGGTCTTCTTCCAAGCAGTGGATTTTGAGTTTATTTATATTTTCTTGCGGACTGACCACCGCTCTTGTAATGCTAAGTTTAGGATTGAATAAAACATGTTTGACATGTACATGAACCCTTTTGTTTGCCTTTTGTCTTGTGACGGGACATCCCTCTTGGTCTTCTGAGCCGAAGGTTGAATGGCTGGGGCTTCTCCTTTAGCGGCAGTGGTCCAACGTCCTTAGGCTTCACTTTTCCTTTCGGATGGCCACGTGAGTGATCACGTGAGTCGGCTTACATCACACTTTGTTGGGATCGAGGCATTTTTTGCCTTGAAAGTTGAAACATTGACTTGTTGACTATATTAAATGAGGAACTCATAGTGATCGAGAAGTATCTTAGGAGAATGTTCATAAATTCCCCTGTTCTCAGGCAGTTGGTTCAAAAATCTTATTGCTTTGCTTTTCTGAATGATTGTGCTCCGGATAGGTCTTTTGTTGACTGCCTCAAATGAAAATCCAAGGGTCGAGACAAATGAGGATGGATCCCTTAGAGCCAACTCGGGGATCTTCAACCCGAGGTTCGAGTGTTCGACTTGGTGGGGATCGGTGGTCGGACAAGAAGTTCTGTTAGATTTGTCCCGGTTTTAAAGATCTGAAGTTTACTCCGAGATCTACGGGATGTGGTCTAAATTGACTAAATTTGTCCCTTGCACGAGGCTTAGGGGAATTTGGCTGATACGTACGACATTGATCCAGAGGGACCCGGAGAGGATCAGGGTACCCAAGTCGAACTTCATCATGTTTATCCCGGGTTCAAAGTTCTAACATTCATCCTCGAGTTCCAAGGGTCGAGACCAAATGGGTCATTTCTTTGCGGAGAACATTCGTCCATCTAAATGGGCTGATAATCTTCGTGCTTAGGTTAGCCGGGCTTCATATTGTCACCAACGCGACCTATGATTCTTCTTTTGCATGTCGGTGGCCGGTGAGAATTGAAGCTTCGGAGTACGAGAGGCTACTTTCAGCAGCGTTTAAGCTTAGTTTTCTTGTTTGTTCATTTTGATTTGCCAACTGCGGACTCGTCACCGTCCTTCTTGTAATCATCTTGCTTAATGAAATACTTTTGCTTCACATCTTTTTTTTTTTTTGTAGTCTAAATTGAAACTACTTGTAATGCATTGTCTTATTTTTAGATTTTTTTATTTTTCCCTAATGTTTCTACCTACACAACGAGCACTTGGTGCAGGGTTCAGTTTCACTAAGTACATATATATGGTTGGAGCCTTCCTTTCAGTATCTATTCTTAATATTAAACAAATGATATTATCATATTCTACACTTATGCTAAGCACGTTTGAATGCGTTGTGCGTTGTTCCTATCATGATTGGGGGGGGGGGGGGGGGGGGGGGGGGAGGTGGGGGGATGTGCAGGAAAAGTTTCTTCAAAAAATTTATTAACTTTTTTTTGATGGATTATTTTTTTTAAAGAAACTTAATAATAACGTTTTTCATTTTTTCTAAAATCTGAACACAGATTTCATTAATTACCTATGTTAGATAATACTCCTTGTGCTTAGAAATGGGTATTAAGAAGGATTAGGTGTAAGATAGTCTAGTTAAGAATAGTGGATGTCACATGCTTATTTAAATTATTTATTAGTTTTTGCATTCAAACTTTATTATTTTTTGGTTCACAAATAGTTCAATGGAGTGCAATACATACCCAAATAAACAGAAACAAAAGAACAATACAACACTTAAGCAAACATAATGATCGCAACCGAATCATCCATGACGGTTGATCGGCTATCCGGAATGTGAGATGACTACATTGATTTCCGAGTTGGCAGTTAAAAATCCTAGCTTCATGCCGTAATCCTCAGTATTTATCTCCATGTTCTCGTACATCACTTTGCATTCATCCCAGGAATGTTCGACGTTGTCTTCAATAATCTTCATCAGTTCGCCCACCGTATCCAAGTTTTTTATTTTCAACAACATGGTGATGGTTCGTTCTTCTTCCTTTCCATCTTTTATGAACTTGATATCCAACCATATTGACTCTTTTTTCTTCATTTTTTATTTGTTTCGTAGCGAGGTTGTTTGTGTCTGTCTATTTATATATCGAATTATTTCACAAAAGGGAGAGGAATATAGAAATATTAACTTGTATTTATTGTCTATTTATATATCGAATTATTTCACAAAAGGGAGAGGAAATATAGAATTAACTTGTATTTATGATTTAAAAAAGATTTGCATTTATTGATGGGATGTTCGACCTTATAGGAAATCATCTTCATCAGATCACCCAATATATCGAATTATTTCACCTTTAATGTTAGGCTCATAAATTTCCATTTTCTTGTATTTTATAAAGACAACCTTGATTTCAAATTCGAGCTCCCAAAATTTGACATTGCCCCTTTCTATAAATCTAATTTCTTCTCCATTTTGTCAATCTATATCTTTTCTATAGTGGTGAGAAGGAATGTGTTATTGGCCTCCTCCCGCTAGAATAGCGTTCATTATACGTTTTTCGAACATTACCCCTCATTTTAATGCATTAAATATGTAGGCTTCATCACTATGTTAGACGCCCTTTTAGGACAATATTTAATATTAATATGCATTAATCAAGAAATAGTTCTTTTAATATACCTTACCTGTTTTTTCTTAATTTGTTAAATGAATTTCAATTCAGGTTTTTTATGAAATTTATTAAAATTTACTCATACATTTTCTAGCATGTTTGAAAGGCATGATGATGCTGTTGTATGGGTTAATCTATTCTATACAATATATTATGCTAAGACCACTTTTGGTTCAAGAATTTTTTTCTGTTTTGTTCTTTTAAAATAAAAAAAGGAATGCAAATGTAGGAAGCAATCATCCACTCTTTCTCCATCCAAATTTTGAACTAGTTTTATATTCCCTAATCAAACCTCAATCATCGTGCCCTATTATATAGATGTTGTTAGCTGAATTTTTCAAAAATAGTTTACTTATTTTCCCATTTTTGAAAAATTATGTGCAATATTGTACCAGATTATACTAATTATATTTATACAAATATCTATATCTACACAATATATTAAGCTAAACCACTTTTGGTTCAAGGATATTTATCCTTTTTTTTAAACAATAAAAGAAGAGAAAATGTAGGAGGCAACTACCCTCTTTCTTCATCCTAATTTTTAATTGAAATCATATCACTTAATTAAACCTAAAAAAAACCTCCACTATTATTATATAGATGTTATTCAATGATTTTTCAAAAAATGTTTTACTTATTTTCTTATTTTTGAAAATTTATGTGTAATATTGCACGGGATTATACTAATTAATTTGTTATCCTAAAGGAGTGGAAAGGTATTGAGTCACCGAAAATGGAGACAGAAAGTAAGCCGCCAAATAAAAATTTGAAATCAAATTCGAATATAAATTGATAAGGAAATATGGAAATAAATAGAATGCTTCAAAAGAATGACTACCACTGGAAAAGAAAATAATAAATATCAATATGCCCAAGAAATGATATCTCGAATACTTTAGTACTATTGTAATTAGAGAGTTAAGTTTATCTACATTCTGCACATCCATCCATTGATCTCTACTAATTTAACTACAAAGTTGGACTTGTGCGAACTATATACATCCGGATATAAACTGAACTCAAACATACATTTCTAAGTCAAGTTATCTCGACAATCCACACTACCCATTTACATAACAACCATACATTTAGACTATATACTTTGTCACATGCATAACTCATACTTATTAACTAGGAAATCTCAACGACACATTTAAAACTTGTTGCTGCTACATATCGTGAGTTTATAGTTTGAAGGAAACTACTAAAGATCTAACCTTTGATCGTCGCAGTAAAAAGTGGTTAGAGCTCCTGAGATTGGATCTGGATCGTTGAAAGAACACATTGATATGAATCTGACGGTAGCTGACGCGGCTGATGGAGCTGGAAAAATTCTGAAACACCGGGGGTTGGTCCAAGTGACAGACCCTCCGACGCTCAGGTTAGAACCAGAGATCGAAAGAGAGTTTGAGAGAGAAATTGCATATTACCCTCTGACTAAAGGAGGGAGAGGGAATTTTTAGGCCTGAGAAACAGTCAGGAGATTGATACAAATCTGTTATCTCTTATTGATTCTTCCTTTTAACAGAGAGAATCGGTTACTCTTTTCATAAGGACAAGAGATTTGACTTAGAATCTTCATGGGCTGGGTGTCTCTCTTGGTGAGTCCAGTCACTTTTAATGGGCTTGAAAGCGGCCAATATCTTCTTAATGAGCCTGCAGGAGACCCATACCTGTTAAAGAGGCTCGTTACTGTTAATCTGCATATAGATACTTTAAGATCATTGCTGGATTCGTATGGCCCAGATTTGCTGTGACTTTTATCGTTATCATAAGATACCCACTACTGGAAGACAATTTGGTTGGCAATCAGGAATTAGTTTGCCTTGTTTTGGAAATCTGTGGTACTATCTTGGCTTTCAGGGAAAATTGGAGATACCTAGAACTTGTTGAAAGCTTCTGGATGTGGCGAATATTTTCTTGAAAATTTTCAAAATTTTCTAGAATTTTGCAAAAGAAATTTTGATTTTTAATAAATTTTCCCCAATTCATAATTGCTTTTATGAATTTTTTAATCAATCCCAATTTTAATTTATTTTTTGGAAATTTTAATTAATTTTCTGAATTTAATAACTATTTTTGGAATATTTAATTAAAATTTTGAATTTTAGTTGACTTTTGGGGATTTTTTTTGTTGAATTATCAAACCTGACTCGCTTTTTGGAGTCATCCCGTGCATTGATCAAGCTTCGGTTCACCCACTGAGTGAATCGGGTTGTCGTGATGGTACTGCGGTGATGAGGAAGCGACAAGGCTCGATTTGGCGCATCCATCATGATATGGCTCGGACGCTGATGAGATCGAACGAGCGAGAAGTGGAGCAAGAGAGCGGAGGCGACGTGGCTTGAACCTGCGCGTCCATCATAGAGGGGCTTACGTTTCTAAGCGATTGAACGATCGATGACGAATGTGAGCACCCCTTTGGTCGCCCGACCGTTTGGGCGACCAAACTCTTCTTCTCCATCGAGCAGCTTGTTTTTTGCGTCCAAGGTGCCTTGGTGACCAAGCTCGGCAATCAAGCTCCCTCAGTGACAATAGAGACCTCTTCGAGCAAAGGCTTCGATGACCTTCTCTCTGTCGAGCAACTATTTTTGGGCGACCAAGGAGATTCGGCGAGCCTTTGTTCGTCAACCAAGGCCTCAGGCGAGCTAGCCTTGGCGATCACCAGTCTCGGCGACCACCTTCTTGGAGACTAGGAGTCTCGGTGATCAAGAGCTTCATCGAACACTTCTCTTCGTCGACCAATGCCTCAGGCGATCTAGTCTTGGTGACCATCAGTCTTGGCGACCACCTTCTTGGCGACCAGGAGTCTCGGCGACTATGTTTATGGCGACCTAGGCTCATCTTCTTTATCGCCTTGGGTTTAGGACTAATCAGAACTTTTGTGTGTTTCGATGCTCTGGTCAGATTCATGTTTGGTTGTGTTAGGTTTCAATGCTAAGTTTTGTTCTTCTTTGAAGCTAGGTTGTCTTTGTAGCTGAAGTTAGGCTAAGTGGTGCTCAAAGTTTGGTTGATTTCTTCATAGTGCTTGTTTTCCACTGATGTTTTTTTGTGGAGTTTGGGTCTCTGAGCTTGGGTTTGGAGTTTGGGCATCATCAACCTAGGGTTTTCTCCTGAGCTTCTCCTTGTAGCCGTGCTATGAATGTAACCCACATCTCCAATCCTTACAGACTGGGCGAGCTGTACAAGTTAGCAAACTTGTTTGATGGAGATCAGTTGCTCTTCATCTCTTTCGCAATCATTCCTATTCTCAATGAGGAAGCAACATTGATTGGATCATCAACTTGTCAATTTTGGGAATTCATATTAGGGATTTGACCCACAACAACTTAAACTCATCAACATAGACATGATCGGCTCTCTTTCTTCCTTCCATACTACAAGTCAAATGATGAACAAAACAACCTCTTCTTAGCAATGCAGACTCTCACACTAATCCGGAAAAAGGAATGTTCCTTGATGCAAAGATTAGACCTTTATGAGATATTAGGAGAGGCATTTTAGGAAATTTGAGAAGGAGGTGAAGAGATTGATCAAAAGGTTTGATCGGTTTGGAACTTTGTCGAAAAACATTGTTTGAGCTGTGTTGAGCTTGTTTTGAAGATCTTGCATTTTCGCCTACCAAGTGTTTGTTGAGCGATCTACCTCGTCAAATTTCTCTTTTTTCGATCAAGTGATGTGTTGTTTGCTTATTTTGTCGATCGAACATTCCATTGTTGGACGAGTCTTGTTGGATGAGTGTTTGTGCTGAGTAAGTTTGTAGAGACAACATTGAGACGGAGTTGGACATAGAGCTTGTTGTTTGCACCCACTAAGTTTGTAGAGACAACTCTGAGACGGAGTTAGATATTGTGCTTACCGTTTGTACCCAACAAGTTTGTAAAGACAACTCTGAGATGGAGTTGGACATATAGCTTGTTGTTTGCGTCCAACAAGTTTATAAAGACAACTCTGAAATGGAGTTGGACGTTAGAACTTGTTGTTTTCACCCAGCAAGTTTCTAGAGACAACTCTGAAATGAAGTTGAAATTAGAGGTTGTTGTTTGATCCCAACAAGTTTACAGAGACAACTCGAGTTGAGCGTTTGAACTTGTTGTTTGCTTCGAGCAAGTTTGGAGTGGCAACTCTGAGACGGAGTTGGATGTGGAGCTTGTTGTTTGTGTCCAACAAGTTTATAGGGACACCTCAAGGCGGAGTCGGACATTTGAACTTGTTGTTTGCACATAATAAATTTGTAGAGAGAACTCTGAAATGGAGTTGAAAGTAGAGCTTATTATTTGATCCCAGCAAGTTTATAGAGACAACTCTGAGACGGAGTTAGGTGTTTGAACTTGCTGTTTTCCCCCAGCAAGTTTGGAGAGGCAACTCTGAAAAGGAGTTAACGTTGAGCTTGTTGTTTGCACGCAGCAAGCATGTATACATAACTATGAGATAGAGTTGAACATTTGAACTTACTATTTGCACCCAAAGTTTGTAGAGACAACTCTAGGCCGGCATTGGAAGAAGAATCCATTATATGAAGCGGAGGGTATTTAGAAGGGCTCTAGCAAACAAGCGGGGCACCAAACTCGCTGTATGGAGTTAACAAATTGTTGGCAGAGCTTCAACAGAGAGCAAGGCATTAAACTCGTTGTATAGAGTTAACACATTGTTTACTGAGCTCGAGCAAAGTGCATGAGTTAGAACACTTTGTATGGAGTTAACGAGTTATCGACGGAGCTCGAGCAAAGAGCAGGGCACTGAACTCATTATATGCAGTTAACGAGTCGTTGATGGTGTTCGAGTAGAGAGCAGGGCATTGAACTTGTTGTTTGGATCTAACGAGTTGTTGAAGGAGCTCCAGTGAAGTGCAGGAAACTAAACTTGTTGTATGAAGTCAAAGAGTTGTTGATGGTGCTCGAGCGCAGAGCAACCTATTGAACTCGTTGTATAGAGTTAACGAGTTGTTGGCGGAGCTCGAGCGAAGATCAGGGCATCGAAGTTGTTGTTGGGAGTAAACAAGCTGTTGAGATAGTTCTAGCAAAGAGCAAGACATTAGACTCGTTGTTTGGAGTTAAAGAGATGTTGATGGAGCCTGAGCGAAAGGCAGAGCATTGAACTCATTGTTTGGAGTTAACAAGCTACTAACGGAGCTCGTGCGAAGAGCAAGGTGTTGAACTTGTCATATGAAGTTAACGAGTTGTTGACAGAGCTCTACCGAAAAGCAAGTCAGTGAGCTCGTTGTATGAAGTGAACTAGCTGCTGACGGAGCTTGAGTGAAAACCAGAGCGTTGAACTCGTTGTATAGAGTTAATGAGTCGTTGACAGAGCTCGACCGAAGAGCGGGGAACCGAACTTGTTGTACGGAGTTAATTAGTTGTTGATGGAGCTTGAGCGAAGAGCAAGTCATTAAGCTCATTGGAGCAAGGCGTTGAACTTGTTGTATGTGTTAACGAGCTGCTGACGGAGCTTGAACGAAGAGCAGGGTATTGAACTCGTTGTATGGAGTTAACGAGCCGTTGATTGAGTGCGAGCGAAGAGCAAGATGTTGAACTCGTTATATGGAGTTAACGAGCTTTAGACAAAGCGCAAGTAGAGAGTAGGGGCTTTGAAATCATTATATGGAGTTAACGAGTTGTTGACAGAGCGCAGGTGGAGATCAGGGCATTGAACTTGTTGTATGGAGCTAACGAGTTGTTGATGGAGCTTGTGCGAAGAGCGGGGCGTTGAACTCATTGTATGGAGTTAACGAGTTGTTGATGGAGCTCTAGCGGAGAGCAGGGAATCAAACTCATTCTACGGAGTTAACGAATTTTTGGTGGAGTTTCATCAGAGAGCAAGGCATCAAACTCGTTGTCTAGATTAACATGTTGTTTACTGAGCTCGAGCGAAGAGTAGAGCGTTGAACTCGTTCTATGGAGTAAACAAGTTGTTGACGGAGCTCAAGAGAAAAGCAAGATAATGAACACATTGTTTGGAGTTAACGAGTCGTTGATGGGCTTGAATGAAGAGCAAGAAATTGAACTCGTTGCATGGAGCTAATGATTCGTTGACGGGGCTCGAGTGGAGAGCAACGCATTGAAATCGTTGTAATGCACGGAGCTAGCAAGTTGTAGATGGAGTTTGAACGAACAACAAGGCATTGTACTCATTGTATGATGTTAACAATTTGTTGATGGGGCTCGAGCGAAGATCAAGGAGTTGAACTCATTGTATGGAGCTAACGAATTGTTAACGTATCAAGTTAACGAGTCATTGATGGAGCTCGAGCGAAGAGCAGGGAACTGAACTCATTATATGAAGTCTACAAATTGTTGATGGAGTTCAAGCAAAGAGCAGGGAATTAAACTTGTTGTATAGAGCTAACGAGTTGCTGACGGAGATCATGCAAAGAGCAAGGCACTGAACTCGTTGTATGGAGCTAACAAGTTGTGGACAGAGCTTGAGCGAAGAGTGGGGAACTTAACTCATTGTTTGACCAAGCTCGGGCGAAGAGCAAGACACTAAACTCATTGTATGGAGTGAAAGAGTTGTTAATGGAGCCTGAGCGAAGTGTCAGGCATTGAACTCGTTGTTTGGATATAACGAATTGTTGATGGAGCTAGAGCAGAGAGCATGATGTTGAACTTATTGTTTCGAGATAACGAGCTGTTGACGGAGTTTGAGTGAAAAGCAGGGACCAAACTAATGTATGACGTTAACCAGTTGTTGATGGTGCTTGAGCTTGTTGTATAATGTTTGCAAAACATTTATAGCGATGGTTAAGCATGAAACATAGGCTCATTGTAATTCTACAGTTGTAACGGGACTTGTTGTTTGTGAAATAAGAAATCTTTTATATGCATGTGCCTTGTCGTGTGATTTGTCGTCCTGGGTATCAGCTAGTCGTAGGAGCAGCTCTACGGAGGTGTTAAACTCCAGAATTTCTGTTTTGTGTTTAGCTGGTTGTAGGAGCAACTCTAGGGAAGAGTTGGACCCCTAACCAGCTGTATTGGTCCTCCAACAAATTGTGAGAGTCACTTCGACTAGCAAGTTGAGCTCCAAACTTGCTTGTTTGCAGGTTTACTGGAGAAATTCCAATCCATGAATATGGACCTTTAATCCGTCTTTAAGGATTTTAAACAAGTTTCAGGAACAGACCGAATAGCGAGTTGAGCTCTGAACTTGCTTGTTCGTAGGTTGCTAAAGCAACGTCGAGCCATATGTATGGATTCCGAACTTCTTGTTTGAATACCATTACACACATTGACCAACTTGAAGAGTTTGGTCCTATTTCTTTGGAAGATCAAAAAAAAAAAAAAGGTTTGAGTGCAAGAATGATCATCTTTATTGCACCAAGATCATATTAAATGGGCTCAAAGAGCTAAGATGAGATGGTTGGAAGAAGGATATTGTAATACTTGTTATTTTGACACTTTTTCTTCTCATGGACAGAGAATTAATAGAATCACATCCATTGTTGATGATGATATTGATCTACATACTTTATTTGACTTCCACTCCTCCTTTCTTAAATTCTACAAGGACCTTATGGGTACTTCTAATAATTTCCCTTTTAAATTAAATTGGGAGACTTTGTATGGTTCTGATAATCATGAACTTTCTATTTTTTATTCTTCTTTTACACTTGATGTGATTAAACTAGCTACCTTTTTTATGAGAAGTGACTTTTCCCGAAGTCCTGATGGATTTCCAAGTTTTTTTTTCTTTCCGAGAATTTGGGATTTTCTTAAAGATGACTTATTTGACATAATTCTCACTCTGTAGGTGTTTTATTACATTCTGCCTTTAAGAAATCTTATGATGAAGTGGAGTAGAATTTCTGCGTTGATATTCTTATTCTTTGATCAAATCAAGTCTATTTATCAGTACATCTTCTGTTATCATTTGGTGTTGAGGGTAATAAATGTAATTGTTAAAGAGATCTTTGGCAAGGTGACCCTATCTCTCCTCCTTTATTTGTTTTTGTTGCTGATATTTTTAGTAAGATTTTATTGAAAGTTCAAGGTGCATTCTCATATTGCATTCTCTACCTTGCAGTTATCTTTCCTTGTTTTTAGTGTTAAAGCTCAAGGTGTTGTTGCAGTCTTCAAATTTCTAACTGATGGGTGTTATTAAAGTTTTGGGTGTTCTTAAGCTATTTACATGAGTGGTTTGTTAGATCCTGTATGCAAGGCAGATAACAATAGGGAGGATGAATAGTGTTATAAAAAAAAACTAAAAAAAATATTAAACTGAAACACTTGTTAAGTCTACTGGGACGAAAAACCAGTCGACTGAATCGACAGATAATTAAAAAAAAAGTTGATCAACTTGAAGAACAGCGAGTTTGTAAGTCGACTTAATAGGAATACCAATCAACTGATCAGACAAAGACAAACTAAATAAAATGCAAAGAAATTAAATTTACAATTTAGAAAGATCAAACCACAGAGAATCAGTAATGCTAACATAGCAATATATCTTGGTTCGGTTCTCCCGACCTACGTCCAATCACCAAGCAACCCACTTGAGATATCTCACTATTCTTCAAAAGATTTACAAGAATACCCTACGACCTTTGGCAACAACTATGCCAAACCCGTAGACCTCTCTCACCACTAGAGAGAGCAAGACCCCACTCTATAACCTAGAATGAACACTGACTCTACACCAAAAGCCCTTCTCTCCAACCGAGAGTACCACTCTCAAAACCCGAGAGTGAACAATAAAGAAATCGAAAATTACAACACCTAGAGCCTTGATTTTTTAATGTACTTTTTGTATTGAGGCTATAGGTCAACTTCTAATCGCAGTCTTGAACTTAATCGTTAATATACAAGATTAAGATTAGAGAACCAAGTCTAAGAAAGTGAGAGTTCTTTGAAAACTTTGAGTTCCTTTTCACAAACACTTGAACAAAAGCAAAGACTTGTTTAATGCATTAGGTAACCTTTTCCAAGTGAAATCTGGACTCTATTTATAGAGTAGAAACTCCAGAGTCGTTGAAAAACAGTTAGCCAACAGCCATCAAATGGCAGAAAAGATTTTGAATTTGAAAATCAAATTTAAACTCTTAGAAAACTGTCAAAACTGCTCGAACAGTCGACTGGGTTGCTAAAGGATTCGACTGGTCAGAGCTTGAGTAAGTTCAGATTGTTTTGTATTTGAACAATCGAGTTCTTTAGCAAAGTCAGTCTACTGGTACTTGACAACTGAACTCATACAAGCTTGAATTTGACATTTTTAATTTGATTTTAATAAACTTTATTTTAGTCCTAAGGGATTGTGTGAGTGTGTGCATCAAGGCTATTACAAGATTTCTAAGTAAAAATATCAAAGATTACAATTTTGTACATCAATTTATATAAACACTCTTTTGTTCTTGAGTTGATCACTTTGAGAATCTTTGAAGCTTTGAATGACATTTGTTTTGTAGCTTGATATATAAAATCTCTTTTGTTCTTGAGCTGATCACATTGAGGATCTTTGAAGCTTTGAGTACCCACTGCAAGAGACATGTTAAATAGAACATATGTGTACCGTGTTGTAGTTATCAAAATCAAGAATCTACATTCTCTTCCGTTTTGATGATGACAACACAATAACTAAACAATATAGAATAGTAACTTTAAGCAAAATGCTTCTCCTGAACTTAACACACATATAGATATGCAAAATTAAATTTGCTCCCCCTAAATAAGATAGAACATGCACACAATAATAATATAGAATATGCACACAACCAATCATCATAAAAATTCTCCCCCTTTGGCATCAACAAAAACAGAAAGTATAATAAGGGGAAATCCAAAGAGAGAACATAATGTCATACATAAGCATCCAAATATAGTGCATAATCAAAAGTCAAAGATAACGTCTTACAAAAATAAATAGAAAAAATAATGCAAAATAAAAGAAATGCAACATTGATCTTCATCTTCGTCACTGTCAGAGGCAGGAGTAGGCTGAGGAAATCGTTGAACAAACAACTGAGTGAGGTTGGCAAGAATAACCTCTATAGTTACCTGAAGACCCAGAATGAGATCCTGACGGTCCATAATGTAGTTTACAGATGAATAGAGACTTTCAGAATGAGAAAAGTGTGCCGTAGGACGAGAACGACTACCAGAAGACGAACTAGATGCCGAAGAACGAGGTGGAATGGAAGTGTCCAAAGGTATAGGTGGAGCATTACGGGTAGGTGAATTAGGAGGAGTATGTAGCAATTTCATATAGGCAAGACTGACCAGATCAAAAGTTTCAAAGCGAGACACAACACTAGACTCCAAATCTAAATCTACCTTAAAGTGGTTAAAGATATGAGTGAGAATAGCACCATAAGGTAAAAAAGAAGTGTGAGCTTTGTGGAGACGACTAAATATAACTTGACTCCAATTGATATGGATATTCCCAAAAATAGCATAAACGGCCGCTTGTAATTCGTGCAAAAATTGATCGTAGCACCCTGTTCTATGGATAATATTATATGATAAAATTCTTGCAACAAGCTTCGCAAGCGGGGTGATGTTCTTATTGGTCATAGGACGACCATGAAGCAAATCTTTGGGAAGAAATATTTTAGAAAAAATGGAGGGACCATCAAGTTCAAGTTCCCCTAAATCCAACCTATGAAAAAGAATTTTCAGAAGCTGTCTTTCAAAACATCCAATTTTATATTCACATTTTTAACAGAGGTAGTGATAATTATCTTATCACTATCAGCATTACTAGCAACTTTCATATTAGCATAAAACAAATAAATAAGTTGCGGGTAGTAATGGGGTTGATTTACGAGAGATAAAAGACCAAATAATTCACACTGTTGAAATAGTGGAGCAATTGGATATTTCTCTAAATCGGGGAAGTTAATAAACCTACCAGGAAAAATAACTAGTTGGCAAATGACAAAATATTTTTCAACTAGGATTGGATTCCTCAAATGTTGAAGGTAATTCGGATGGGTTTGTTCATCCTTAACAGGAGCAGAAGACCTAGATCTTTTAGATTTCGACATGAATAGAACAACCTAAAAGACCTAAAGTGATAGGAGAAAGACACAGAGAACAAACGTTACCCAACAGAAAAGGTAAAAAAGAAGACCAAATTAGAGAAACTCTGAGCAAAGAAGTAAGCTCTAATCAGCGATCTGGCAGCGAGCTTCAATCGGTGATCTTGCGAGAAAAAGAAATCCAAGATACTTCCGCCGCCGTCTGGTTCATAGGAAGAAGAAGAGTAAAAGGGTCAAGTGAAAAGAAGGTAGGGTTTTTACAAGATAAGATAAAAATAAAAGGTGGAGATTAAAAGATAGGATTGACTGATGGTGGAGATCAAATAGATAGTAAAAGTAAAGCGGGTCGGGTCTAAGAAGAGCGAAAGAAACCCCAAACAAGTGACTATTCAGATAAAAAAATCAGAACACAGTCACAACAGTCCACTGGTCATAGAGGGAAGGCGACTAAGGCGAGAACAAAACAGAGTGTTTGTTTTTATAAAGCAATGTCAGTCAAAGCAAGAAAGTCGACTGTTCATAAAAAAAAATTCAAGAAAGAAACAAATACATAAGCTAGGTATATGTCGACTGAATCAATAAAATAAGTCGACTTAGACAACAAATTTTTAGGAAATATCATGATATGAACAGATTCCTAGTTCTCGTTTAAACTTTATAAAAATGTATTCTTTCAACAGTTTGGTAAAAAATATCTGCTATCTGTTTATCAGTGGAAATAAACTCCAACAAGATATCTCTTTTTAAAACATGATCACGTAGAAAATAATGTCGAATATCAATATGTTTCATACGTGAATTTGAACTAGATTTTTAGACAGATTAATGGCACTGGTATTGTCACACATTATAGAAGGTTTTGAAAAAGAAATACCATAATCTAAAAGGGTTTGTTTCTATCCATAAGATTTGAGCATACGCCAAACTTGCAGCAATATATTCAGCTTCTGTGGTAGATAGAGATACAGAATTTTGCTTTTTACTACACCAAGATTCTAGGAAATGTCCCAAAAAGTGACAGGTTCCACTAGTACTTTTGCGGTCAGTTTTACTTCCAGCAAAATCAGCATCACTATAAGATAGTAACTGAAAATTATTGGTGCGAGGATAAAATAAACCATATTCAGATGTGCCTTTAATATATCTTAAAATCTGTTTCACTGCTTTTAAGTGAGATTCTTTTGGATCAGACTGATATCTAGCACAACATACGCTGAACGTAATATCTGGTCTACTAGCAGTTATATATAAGAGTGAGCCAATCATACATTAATAGAGCTTTTGATCGACACTCTTACCTAATTTATCTTTGTCAAATGTAATAGTAATAGCCATAGGTGTGGTCCTACTACTAGTGTCATCTATGCCAAATCGTTTGAGTAACTCCTTAGCATGTGTTTCATCAAAATCAATACCTTCTTCTTGATTGTATCCTTGGGCAACTAGTCTAGCCTTGTTCCTAACAACTTGTCCTGATTTATCTAACTTATTTTTAAATACCTATTTGGTACCAATAATAGTATGATCAGGGGGTTGTGGAAGTAAATCCCATACATCATTCCTTACAAATTGGTTAAGTTCATCTTGCATAGCATTCAACCAAAATTTATTCTCACATGCTTCTTGAATATTTTTTGGTTCAAAATCTAATAAGAATGCAGCATGAGAAATCAATTAAAGTGTGATCGTGTTTGAATGTCGTGTGAGATGTCACCAATAACTAAGTCATGAGGATGATCTCGAACTTCAACAAATGACTTTGGTAAAGTTGTTGTTATCTCTACAGGATTAGTTGTCTTAATGAACCCATCAGCCGACTGATTCAACACATCAGTCGACTTATGAAACTCATCAGTCGACTTATCTAGATTAATTTGCTCAAGTGATTCAACAATGTTATCTAGTGGTGAAGATACAATTTCATCATCTTGAATAACACTAGATGAAGATAAAATTCATCAAAAGAGACATGCATAGATTCTTCAATAGTCAAAGATGACTTATTGAAAATTCTATGAGCCTTACTCCTATTTGAATATCCAATGAAGATTCCTTCATTAGATCTAGCATCAAATTTATCTAAGTTATCTTTTGTGTTTAATATGAAACACTTATAGCCAAATACTTTAAAGTAAGAAACTTTAGGAATACGTTCATAAACAACTCAAAACAAGTCTTCGTAAGCTTTGGCCTAATTAGTATTCTATTTAAGACATAACATGCTGTAGAAACAACTTCAGCCCAGAAGTATTTAGGCAAATTACTTTCGACAAGTATGGTACGTGCACATTCTTGCAAAATCCTATTCTTTCTTTCAACCACTCCATTTTGTGGTGAAGCTCTAGGAAATGCAAAAGTATGTGTTATACCATTCTTGTTGCAATATTTTGAAAATGTTTCATTCTCAAATTCTCCACCGTGATCACTTCTAATAGTGACCATGATTAGAGATTTTTGATTTTGAACACGTTTGCAGAAATTTGCAAATTCTTCAAAAGCTTCATTTTTATGTCTTAAGAAAAATACCCATGTACACCTTGAATAATTATCGACTAAAACAAATACATATATACTTTTATTTAAGGAAGCGACTATAGTAGGACCAAATAAATCCATATGGATCAATTCAAGAGGCCTACTAGTAGAAATCATTTCCTTTGTTTTAAAAGTGGATTTTACTTGTTTCCCTAGTTGACATGCATCACACATTTTATCTTTCTTAAAAGATAATTTTGGCAGTACTTTAACTAGATTATTCTTAGAGGTTTTAGTGATATTTTTTATGTTTACATGTCTAAGTCTTTTATGCCAAAGCCAAGAATCGTTGTTTGACGTAACTAAACAAAAATCATCCAAAAACTCATTTGTTTTTAAACAAAGTTCATATATGTTATTTTTTCTAATACCTTGAAAAATCACATTTTGCAAAAAAGAATCATAAATCAAGCATGCATCTTTTTCAAACACTATCTTATAACCCTTATCACATAATTGACTAATGCTTAACATGTTATGCTTTAAACCACTAACTAAGAATATATCTTCAATAATAGGAGTAGTATTCTTACAAACCATGTCTATTCCGATGACTTTTCCTTTGTTATTGTCACCATACGTAACGGTTCCTCCATCTATATCTTGAATGGAAGAGAGCAAGTTTGCAGGGCCAGTCATGTATTTAGAGCATCCACTGTCAAGTATCCATCGTTTCCTTTTAGGTACCTACAATAATTATTTGTGAATATGGTACCCTTTTCATTGGGTCCGAGAAAGACTAATACTTGGGAAACCAAACCCAAAGTGAGTTTGATTTACCCCCATATGCAGGTTTAAAATTAACAGAATTACAAAAATTATTTACAAAGGAATTTATATAAGAAATCCTTTCATTTAGACACAAATTAACTGGAACCCAAATATGTTTACACTGTTCAGTCGACTTATTTTTACCCATCAGCAGTGTTCTAAAAAGTGGTCTAGGCGGCCGCCTAGGCGCCGCCTAGGCGGCGCCTAGGCGCTATGCGGCCCCCCCACGCCTCGACTAGGGCCTAGGCGTTTATGAAAATCGAAAATGGGTTCTAGGCAGCTAAAATCGGACCTAGGCGGCGTTTAATCGGTCTAGGCGGGTCTAGGCGGACTAGACCCGCTTAGGCCTCAAGTAATTTTTTTAAAAAAAAGTAAAAAAAACCCACCGCTCTCGCCTTAAGTAATTAAAAAAAAAAACCCACCGCTCTCACTTTCTCCTCCTAATAAAATTTAAGCATATCTTTATTTTTTTTATCTTGCATAATTTGACATGTATTCACACTCTCACAGCAATCATGTTAAAACTTACAAGTATGGACTTTAATATCACTAACGCAGCTAAATAAGTGAAGTTATGCACCAAAGGGAGAAGTTTATAAGAAGTATCATGTGCCAACAACTTCAAGGCTCAATCAGTCTACCAGATTATAAGTAGTATGCTTTTCCTCATTAGTGAAGCTATTTATTCATCTTCTATTTTCAGCTCCTAAAATGTCACCCAGATCTACATATCTTTCCAAAGCAATCTATGGATGACCAATCCACTTAGTATGGGACAGCATGTCATGAGATGGGAGGAAGTTATCTGATTTAAGTGTGGTTATTAGTTAAGGCTGTTCATCGTTATCAAGCATATCATGAGATCATCTATCAACTTTACATTTATTCTCTCTTTAGAACTTGTATTCTTTTATGAGTAGCCACAATGTGGTTTACATCAGATATGGAGAAGATAGAGTCCTCATGTTCACCGATACAATAATACACCGATTCGACTATGTGAAGCCCATCCTACAATTGCAAAGAGAAAATTTTCAATAGTAAGAATGAGTAGCAATAAAGAGTAAAAAGGGGTAACAACAAAATAAACCCAAAAGATCGATAAATAAATAAATAAATAAATAAATAAATTAGAAAAACCGCCTACCGCCTAGCCGCTTAATCCCCGATTACAAGGTCTAGGCGCTAGGCCCCCTATCGGCCGCCCGACTACCGCCTAGCGCTTTTTAGAACATTGCCCATCAGTCGACTGTTTTGTGACTTTAGTCAAATGTGAGGTGAAACTAGTCGACTTATATGAGACTGTTGTCTTTTCAAATAAGACTGCATCCTTCTGGACAGGCGACTAATTTGAGAAACCAGTCGATTGGTCTTTTCGGAAAACTTTTCCATTTTCATGATTAACAAGAATTTTTTGGCTTTTCAAAGAAATCATACAACTTATTCTTTACACTAGAAGCAGAATAAATCTTATTATCACTAGTGTTATTAGAAGAATGACATTTTTCAAGAATTTTTTGAAAACCAAGTCCAAATCTTTTATTAGACTGAACTTGATTTTGAAGAACTTCATTTAAATTCTCTTTTTCCTTATTGAACCTAGATACATTCTTAGATATCTCTTCATACTTCTTTTTTAGAGATATAAGATCTATATCCAAGTTAGAAATACGAGAAGTTAATTACTTGACTACAACTTGTAAATTAAAGTTTTCTTGAGAAAAAGTTTGATTAACTTTTTCTAAATTCTTACCTTTTATTTTCTCCTTTTTTATTTCTTAAAAATTTCATTAAAGGCTTCCAACAAATCACTAGAATCTATACTATCACTTACATCGCTTTGATTTGCCATGAAGCACACGTTTGCAACTTCATTAGATTCCTTATTTTCTTCTTCCGAAGATGAATCACTATCATCCCACGTTGCTTGGTAGGCCTTCTTGTTTTTCAAGTACTGGCTCTTGGTAAATTTGTCCTTCTTGAAGTTTGAGACTTTGCCTTTATACTTTGCATTCTCCAATGGACAGTCCTTCTTCATGTGACCCATCTTATTGCATTTGAAACAAGTAGGAGGTTCATTAGTATACTTTAATCTTGAATTAAATTTACCTTTGTGAAGGGATTTTTGAATTTCCTTGTGAACATAGCCATTTCTTCTTCATCATCTTCATCATCTTCTGATTCAGAAATAGCCTTGATAGCAAGAGTTTTCTTTTTGGCTTGTTGCGATTCTAAGTCCTTCTTGTGCTCCTCCAATTGTACTTCATAAGCCATTAGATTTCCAACAAGATTTTCAAGCGAAAGTTGTGTTAAATCATTTGCTTCTTCAATTGTGGTAGTCTTCTTTTCCCATTCGGGGGTAAGAGCGCAAAGAACCTTTCTCACCATCTCCGCTTGCGTATATGTTTTGCCAAGAGCCACAAGAGAGTTTGTGATGTAGGTGAATCTTGTTATCATCTCCGATATGCTTTCATTCTCATTTATTCGAAACATCTCGAACCTGTGAAGAATAAAAATTTTAGATTCCCTGACCTTGTTTGTGCCTTCATGTGTTACCTCAAGTATGCCATATTTGGAATGCCTTTGTTGCGGTTGACACACGGTTGAATTCTTCTTTGCTAAGTGCACAAAAGAGAGCATTCATCGCCTTTGCATTGTTCATGGTATTACTCTTCATATCGTCATTCCATTGAGCATAGGGAAGAGTAACCAACGTATACTCCGTCTCGGTCTTGTTCCAAATCTCATAGTTGATGGATTGTAAGTAAATCTTTATTCCAGATTTCCAGTAGTTGTAGTTTGTTCCATCAAAGAGAGGCGGCTTTTGTGTAGATTGACCTTCGTAGTATTGATTTGCATTTGAATAAGAAGTAGATGCCATTGCGATTAACCATGCTCTTATACCAAGTGTTGGATCCTGTATGCAAGGCAGATAACACTAGAGAGTCGGGGGGGGGGGGGGGGGGGGGGGAGGGGGGAATAGTGTTATAAAAAAAAACTGAAACACCTGTTAAGTTGACTGGGACGAAAAACCAGTCAACTAAATCGGTAGATAATTAAAAATAGAGTTGATCAACTTGAAGAACAACGAGTCTGTAAGTCGACTTAATAGGAATACCAGTCGACTGATCATACACAGACACACTAAATAAAATGCAGCGAAATTAAATTTACAATTTAGAAAGATCAAACCACAGAGACTCAGTAATGCTAATATAGCAATATATCTTGGTTCGGTTCTCCCGACCTACGTCCATTCGCCAAGCAACCCACTTGAGATTTCTCACTATTCTTGAAAAGATTTACAAGAATACCCTACGACCTTTGGCAACAACTATGCCAAACCCGTAGACCTCTCTCACAACTAGAGAGAGCAAGACCCCACTCTATAACCTAGAGTGAACACTGACTCTACACCAAGAGCCCTTCTCTCCAACCGAGAATACCACTCTCAAAATCCGAGAGTGAACAATAAAGAAATCGAAAATTACAACACCTAGAGCCTTGATTTTTGAATTTGCTTTTTGTATTGAGGCTATAGGTCAACTTCTAATCGCAGTCTTGAACTTAATCGTTGTTATACAAGACTAAGATTAGAGAACTAAGTCTAAGAATGTGAGAGTTCTTTGAAAACTTTAAGTTCCTTTTCACAAACACTTGAACAAAAGCAAAGACTTGTTTAATGCATTGGGTAACCTTTTCCAAGTGAAATCTGGACTCTATTTATAGAGTAGAAACTCCAGAGTCGTTGAAAAACAGTTAGCCAACTGCCATCAAACAGCACGAAAGATTTTGAATTCGAAAATCAAATTTAAACTCTTAGAAAACTGTCAAAACTGCTCGAACAGTCGACTGGGTTTCTAAAGGAGTCGACTGGTCAGAGCTTAAGAGTAAATCCAGATTGTTTTGTATTTGAACAGTCGATTGCTTTACCAAAGTAAGTCGACCGGTACTTGATAGTTGAACTCATACAAGCTTGAATTTGACATTTTTGATTTTAATAAACTTTATTTTAGTACTAGGGGATTGTGTGAGTGTGTGCATTAAGGCTATTACAAGATTTCTAAGCAGACATATCAAAGATTACAATTTTGTACATCAATTTATATAAACACTTTTTTGTTCACGAGCTGATCGCTTTGAGAATCTTTGAAGCTTTGAATGACACTTGTCTTGTAGCTAGATATATAAACAATCTTTTGTTCTTGACCTGATCACTTTGAGGATCTTTGAAGCTTTGAGTACGCACTGCAAGAGACATGTTAAATAGAACATATTTGTATCGTGTTGTAGTCATCAAAATCAAGAATCTACATGGTTCTGAGTCTTGGATCTTAGATGGTGCATTTACAGTGATGAAGCAATATTTGAATTTTATTTGTTTAAAATAAAATTTTGATTTGATCTGTATTGGAGATAGATCTCCGTATAAGCTTGATGATGTTGTTTTCTGTTGTAGGGAGTAACAGATAATGAGTTCTTTTGTTGGAGGAAAAACACAAATCTCTGACGTAGATCAAATCTTGATGAGAGGTTAGTATGGTTGGAATATGTGGATTTGGTGTAGGTTATCAGCCGTCGAACAGCTGCAAAAAGCCTGAAACACAGGGAGACGAGAGGCCCTCTGATGATCAAATCAGCAAATGATGGTAAAATTAGGGATTAGCGGCAAAAGATTGATTACCTGGTAACTATGGAGGTAAGTCAACCTACATTTGTAGGCTAGTGGGAATATGTTTGAGGAGGATTCATCAACTACTTAATTAGATTTCATAGATTAGGGATATGATTAAGCAATTGATACCCTGATTATAGGGAATTTGATCACCTGCCATAAGTGGCTGGTCAACTCTTTCTTGGCGGACCAAGCTGGGGTGATAGGCCTGTGAACGGCCCATGAGTTGTTTCCGAGCCTACAACTGCCCATACAATTTTTATCTTGGCATCAGAAAACTCAAGATTCGTGCAAGGATCGTGCGGTCCAGATTAGCTACAATTTTCACCCTCATCATAAGCCCCTCACTCTCAGAGGTGAGTTTCTGGTTGGCTTTGAGGAGTAGGTAACTTCGCGGGGAAAATCTCTTCGGCTGTGAAGGCTTGTTTATTGAGACGATGCAGAATTCCTTTTTCAAGGGTTTTTATAGGGTCGGTTGCCAAGGCCAAGGTCAGAGCCAACCTTAGTGAGACCCAAGGCACAAGATAATCTGCATGAAGCTTGCGGTCGATAGGCCATGCCGAGGGCGAAGCATGAGGAGAAGTATTTGTTGTGGAGAATCTGTGTGAGGATCAAAGTCGAGATGTCATTCTGAGGGGAGTAGCACGAGGAGGAGCACTTGTTGCAAAGAAATCTGCATGAGGCTCGGAGTCAAGATGCCATGCCAAGGGTTGTAGCACGAGAAGGAGCGCTTGTTGATGAGAAATCTGCACGATACTCGGAGTCAAGATGCCTCGCCCATTGATGTAGCACGAGGGGGAGTGCTTGTTGCAGAGATATCCACGAGAGGCTCGGAGTTGAGATGCCACACCAAGTGGATGTAGCACGAGGAGGAGCACTTGTTACAGAGATATCTGGGTGATGCTTGAAGACTGGATGCCATGTCGAGGGCGAAGCACGAGGAGTGTTTGTTGTGGTGAAATCCACTGAGGCTCGGAGTCGGGATGCCACGTCGAGGGATGTAGCACGAGAGGTAGTACTTGTTGCGGAGAAATCCGTGCGAGGCTCGGAGACGTGATACCACGCAGAGGGACGTAGCTCACTTGAGCTGTTGGTCATTGAAGAATTGCTACATGATTTTGTAGTTATTAAGGAGGCATCATGTGACTGGTCATTCGAGAAGTCACTTTCCCCTCTATAAGTCCCCATCTTCCTCTCACTTTTTAGGATTTCTTTCCCTTTCTTCATCCAGAGTTCCTCTCTCTAGAGTGAGACACTCACATTGAACTCATAGACGGTTCGTGTTTCTTTCGTGGCTAGTGATCGATCCCGTGGTTCGTTTTCGTCCTCTGGTGGAAGCGGATCATCTTCGGAGTCTGCATCTTGATCGTCTTCCTCAACGAGGGGGGTGAGCATTCGAGGACTGATCATGTTACTTCTCCAGAGGAGGATCTTGAGATTGAGGTGTGCTCAAGCATAGAACAGGTGGAACAGGGTCATTCTGAGGGTCGAATGTGGACGGTGAAGAGGATAGAGGGAGTTCTGAGAGAGCGGAATGAGGGAAATCTAGAGGTTTTGAAGAGTTCAAAGAGGTGGAAAGTTCTGAGGGAGCAGAGCGAGGATACCGGAGGACTTGAGAGTAACAGGGAGGAAACGAAGGAGGGCGAAGAAGAAGTGGAAGGTGGTCCCTAAGTCCGGGAAGCGGGGACCTCGTCCCTTGATAACATCTTTACTAGAAATTGATGTATGAATCATGGTTGAATTAAGATTGGGAGATCCTGTTAAAAAATCAAATTTTTATTAAGATCAAAACCCTAAAAGATGGTAACGGGTCTGTGTGAATAGTAATGGGTCTAGTGAATAGTACCTGAGCTGTTTGTCTCTGTGTGTTGCTCTCATGCGGTGAAGGAGTGGGTGTGGGTTGTGGAGTCCAAGCAGAAATGACCCGGTGCGACCCGAGAGTGCCACTACAGTGCGAGAGAGAAGCATGAAGTCACGGGTTCGAGACTTGGCAGAGCTCGGGTGTGATTTTAAATTGGAAATTTTCCTTTCTCTGTTTAGTCGGAGGAATCGAGTTCGAGTAGGGGCATGTTTGGATTCAGATTTAAAAAATTCAGTATTCATTTCTTTTTGAAAATGAATTTTAATTTAGATTTAAATTAGAATTTAATTAGATTAAATTGAGTGGTGATCTAGATTTAATTCAAAATTAATTTTGGAAATAATTTCATTAAGATGTAACTCAGATTTAATCAAGATGTGATTTAGAATCAGTTTAGATTTGATTTAGTTTTAAACAAGATTCAATTTAGATCTAATTGAGATTGTTATTTTAATTTTAAATAAACTAAGATTAAATTTGTATTAGATTTGGGGATTTGTTAGATTATGATTGAGCGTTGAATTATCTATTCAATTAATTGTTCTTTTTATGGAATGATTGAGTTTCAGGTGTTGAGAACTAGTTAAATTCAAACTTGGAGACTATTTTCCTTCGGTTTGAGTTGATTGAGTAAAACATTGTAATTTGAGTTGGAAGTGAGTGAAATTTTAATTGAACTAAATATTAGTTGAAGATTAATTCTTTAGATGCTAATGATTGATTGGAGTTATGATGGATAAATACGAGTTGATACTAATAAATTAATGAGACTTGTGAGAGTCAAGTGGAAATTTTCCGAGTTATTTTTAGGGTGGTCATAAATAACCCTAGAACGGTTTTGGTACGACGTCCTAGGTAGTTTGAGTCCAAGAGGCTGAGCATGATCCGAGTTACCAGTAAGAATGTAAAATTTTTGGGAATGGGCCAGATGGGGCTAGAAATTCCATATAGTTGAGTTATGTCCGTATGTGTTAAACTAGCTCTAGGAGGAGTTTCGTTTTCTTCTAAATTAAGGACATGCACTAGGAAGGATTTGTTAGGAAGCTTGAGAAAACGTGATTGAGGGATACTATATAGTCGGGCGGTGAATTCTGTGGACTACAATACAGTCGGATGGTGGGTTCCATGGATTGTGACTGCCGCGTGGAGCAAGACAGATCTCAATTATTTTCAGGACTATGAACGATCGGGCGGTGGATTTTGTGGATCATGGATAGTTAGGCGGAAGGGAGACGGAGCTCTAGGATACTTTTTTAGAACGACGCTTACGAGATGTTTGCACGATGAGGGTTCTAAAAGATAGGGTAGTGAATTCCATGGACTAGAGCCAATACTCGTGGGATGTCTAAATCTTGATATTTGTCACTGTTATAGGTTGCATAGCATGGGATTAAACTCTACAATGAGGAGAATGCTAAGGCCTTGCCCTTAGATGTATGTTGTATGTGCAGCATAGAATCCGAACAAGTGCGCATTAGAAGTGCATCGTGTGCATATTGATTGTCATTAGTCATTAGGAGCATGTCATACACTGACATACTTAAGGTAGTCACTCTTTTCATACTTTTCTTCTGCATTCAAGATTGTGATAGTAAAGTTGGAGGATCGCTTATGAATTTTCATTGCATCGATTGTATTCAAATGACATGTTCACAATTCCCTAGTGTTGCAGGACTCTGGTCAGCGAGTGGCGTGGGCGCGAGTTTGTGATGGAATATGTTATAAGATTGAAGATCCATGATGAAATAAATTGTATTTTTATGTGTAACTTCCGCTGTATAATGTAATGAACAGTGATGTAATGAAAAGTTTTAAATTTCCTTGTTTTGTGTCGTGTTGTACGAAATTGAAGTAAAGCTTCTGGATGAGTCATGAATTTCCCGTGTTTGAAATTTGGGGCATTACATCATGGGGAGGAGGTGAAGAGGCAGTACGAGCACGAGCTCAAGTGCTCAGCTCGGAGTTCACAACGATTCGATCAGAAGTTGTAGGATGCCTAGGGGCTTGAAAATTAGGGTGAAGGAGTTGGAGGAGGATTTTGATGGGGCCTTCGATTAAGGAATTCTGATGTCTGAGAAGGAGGCCTTGGAGGAGGAGCGGACAAAGCTAAAAGCGGAACTTGAAGGTACATTGGACAGGATTATCTTAGGGCAGGATGAGGGCTATCATCGAGCCCTTAGAAGTACTCCTCCGACCCATTCAGAGATACCTTCAGGTGATGAGGAGATACGTCCGGCTCCCGCAGAGATACCTTTGGGTGATGAGGAGATACCTTCGACTTCTGCAGAGATACCTTCCGGCGACGAGGAGTTTAATGACGAGTGTGAGGTGGTTGGGACCGAAGTGCCTCACTCTTCTCATCATGGGAGTTTAATGACGAGTGTGAGGTGGTTGGGACCGAAGTGCCTCACTCTTCTCATCATGAGGTGCACCCTTCACCTTAGTTTCTAAATTCTTTGTTTTTTTGTATCGATGCTGACAGCGCACTAGCCACCTCCCCCCTGTAAAATGTTTTTTTGTTTAAGGAAAATTTGTTCTAATTTTGGCCATCTTTTGCACCTCGCACATTTGTTTGGATTTTAAGATGGTTGTTATGTTGGTCATAATTTGAGGTACGAGCCTCGAGGAAGTGGTTAGCAAGTAGAGATCCGAACTCTCCGAGGCCAGTTGCGTCAAGCCGAGGTCACTATCATCCGTCTTCGGAAAGAAACGATGGACAGGGAAGGAGCTTTCGGATTTCACATTCGGCGATCGCAAGAGGTGGAGCGAGAGATCACTCATTTAAAGGTATCTGTCCCCGATGTCAGTTTAGCTCTCTTCCGAACTAGGAAGGATGTGGCCTCTGGCACGACCGGAGGGCAGTCCTCCGATTTTGTTTTGAAGTGGATGCTAGTGTAGAGGGACTTGGAGATACATAGGTTGAGGGTAAGCCTCGGCCAGATTCAACATCCATTTTTTGGAGTCCGTTCTCGAGACCCATTTTGGAGTGGGAACCCCTGGGAAGGCCAAAAGTGGAGTGGTGGGGTGTTCAAGAGTTGCTAGTGTTCTAAGGGGGTCCCGATTCGCCCGAGTAGGGCACCCATCCCTCAGGGACTGACATAGCTTGCACGGGGGGGAGGGGGGGTTGCCGAAGTAGACCCGCGGGCCAGGCTTTTAATTCCAAGGATTTGTAATAATCTTTGGGCTTGTAACTTTTCGGATGTACGATCTTGTCACAGAAGAATAAATACATTTATCCACATCTTGCTTTTTGGTGATGTGCGGTGTTGTCCCACGGAGGATGTGGTCCGAGGTGAGGTGAGGACCTGGTTGTGGAGGAGGGAACTTCATCGTGGTGAAATCTACAAGGGGCTCAGTGTTGGGATACCATTTCTAAGGATGAAGCCTTGCTTCGGAGAAATACCAATAGTGGCTCAGAGTCAGGATGTCATTCCGAGGATGAAGTCTTGTTCCTGAGAAAATTCGAGAAGGGCTCCTAGTCGGGAAGCCATTCCGAGGATGACAGCACGAAGAGGAGTTGAGTTATTTTAGGTCACGTACGTGCTTCAAGTGTGAGTTCTCGTGAGACATGGCATCACGTGCTTGGCACAGTGATCGTTTCCCGCGTACTTGCTTTACTTTTATCTCCTCCCTTCACATTTCTGCTCCCAAATATCCTTTTTCGACAAGCGATAATGGTGTCAGACGTACTGAAGGCGAGGTGTGCAGAGTTGAGAGCGCAAAAATAGGCAAAGGCACAGTCGCATGCTTAGAGCTTGGAGCAGAGGCGTCCCCCTTCTACGCAGCCGGAGTCCTCGAAGAAGAAGTGGGCTAAAGAGACCGAGCCTCCGAAGGCTAAGACAACCGGATTAGTCATGAAGAAGGAGGTCTCTACGCCTCTGGTCCCGTGGTTGAGTTGAAGAGATAGGGGGCCCACGGTTGAGTTGAAACAGCACAGAGGTGCTGAGTTGCGGATGACGTCAGCTGATGTCACCATGGGGGCCCACTCGATTGAGAAGTGAAGCAGTGCAGCTGCTTGCCATGATGACGTGGACAAGGGCCCACCAAAGGGTTGGCTGCTGTACATGGGAGAAAAAGGAGAGAGGTAGAGTTAAATAATCCCATATCGGGAGTTTAAATGAAATAAATAACTATAAATATAATAGCCTATGATCAAGAGTCACCAATCCGGTTAACCACCTTTTGAGAGGCAGCTTGTGGTAAACAGTTGCACTATACTATAAATAATTTGTCTGATAAATTGTATAAATTGTCTGAGCTAGGGGCATGGGCATTACACTGCCGAAGAACGCCGCAGTATCTCCAAAACCACCACTGCCTGCAAAGATTTGGGCACCTTCCTGATCCATGATAGAATCAGACTTGTTGGCAGACCGCCCTAATGCTCGGCAGGTGGATGACTATCTCGTTACTCTCTATGATCGAAAGGCTCTAAAGAAAGGGTTAGAAGAGGAGGATTATGGCCGTTAGGCCCAAGCTTCCGCTCTGGTGAGGACCCTCGTTCATCGTCAACCTTTTAGTGATCTCTTCTCTTGCTATCTGATTTCATTAAGTATACTGTTGGTTTCTTCCAATCGGCCATCAATAGAGCCGAATAGAGGAGGAGGAAGGAAATGCTCCTTCGACGGGCCCAGCTGACCAAAGCAGCTCAGAAGGAGCTCATGGACCAAAACACTAATATTTGGAAGACCGTGAAGAAAGTGACGGGGAAGACCACTCGAGAAGAGCTTCTGAGGGAGAAGAACGAGTTGGCCGGCGAGAGGCTGGCTTGGCAGGCAAAGGAGAAGGAGTTTAGGAAGGAGTACAATGACACCCTGGTTCGCATCATCTTGGTCAAGATGAAGGGTATGACCGTGCTCTCGAGGATATCAGAGCTAAGTATCCCGATCTTGACCTCCGAGGCTTTTCTTTCTAGGTGACGGTAGAAGAGCCAGCCCACCCTGCTGGGGGAGAGCGAACGATGAGCCGGTCGACCCAACTGCTCAGGTTAAAGATGTTTGCCCCGTTTTTATCTTCGAAAAGGGGACTTCTTCCAAGCAGTGGATTTAAGTGTATTTATATTTTTTCCTTCTTGCAGACTAGCCACCGCTCTAGTAATGCTAATTTTTGGAATGAATAAAACATGTTTGAGATGAAACCTATTGTTTGCCTTTTGGCTTGTGACGGGACATCCCTCTTGGTCTTCCGAGCCGAGGGTTGAATGACTGGGGCTTCTCCTTTAGCGGTAGTGGTCTAGTGTCCTTAGGCTTCACTTTTCCTTTCGTATAGCCACGTAAGCGATCATGTGAGTTCACTTACGTCACAATTTGTTGGGATCGAGGCATTTTTCACCTTGGAAGTTGAAACATTGACTTGTCGACTATAATAAATGAGGAAAACCATAATGATCGAGAAGTATCTGTGGAGTATGTCTATAAATTTTCCTGTTCTCAGGCAGTTGGTTCACAAATCATATTGCTTTGCTTTTCTGAATGGTTGTGCTCCAGTGGGGTCTTTTGCTGACTGCCTTGAATGGTAACCTGAGGGTCGAGACAGACGATGATGAATCCCTTAGAGCCAACTTGGGGATCTTTGACCCGAGGTCCGAGTGTTCGATCTGGTAGGGATCGGTGTCCGGATAAGAAGCTCTGTTAGATTTGCCCCGGTTTCCAAGATATGAAGTTTACTCTGAGCTCTGGGGGATGTGGTCTAAATGGACTAGATTTGTACCTTGCTCAGGGCTTGGGGGCATTTGGCTCAGCTGGGACTTCCCATACGTACGACACTGATCTAGAGGGACCCGGAGAGGATCGGGGTATCCATGTTGAATTTCATCAAGTTTATCCCGGGTTCCAGGATCTGTTATTCTTCCTCGAGTTCCAAGGGTCGAGGCCAAACGGGTTATTTCTTTGCGGAGATCATATGTCCATCTAAGTGGGCTGATAATCTTCGTGCTTAGGATCGAGGCATTTTTTGCCTTAGAAGTTGATACATTGACTTGTTGACTATAATAAATGAGGAAACACATAGTGATCGAGAAGTATCTTAGGAGAATGTCTATAAATTCCCCCGTTCTCAGGTAGTTGGTTCAAAAATCTTATTGCTTTTCTTTTCTGAATGATTGTGCTCCAGTGTGGTCTTTTGCTGACTGGGTCGAATGGTAATCTGAGGGTCGAGACAGACGAGGATGGATCCCTTAGAGCCAACTCGGGGATCTTCGACCCGAGGTTCGAGTGTTCGACCCGGTGGGGACCGGTGTCCAGACAAGTAGCTCTATTGGATTTGTCCCAGTTTCCAAGATCTGAAATTTACCCCGAGCTCCCGGGGATGTGGTCTAAATGGAATAGATTTGTCCCTTGCACGGGGGCTTGGGGGCATTTGGCTCGGTTGGGACTTCCCTTACGTACCGACACTGATCCAGAAGGACCCAGAGGGGATCGGGGTATCCAAGTTGAACTTCATCAAGTGTATCCTGGTTTCCAAGATCTGACATTCTTCCCCGAGTCCCAAGGTTCGAGACCAAATGGGTCTTTTCTTTGCGGAGATCATTTGTCCATCTAACTAGGTTGATAATTTTCGTGCTTAGGTCAGTCGGCCTTCATCTCGTCGCCAACGCGACCTATGATGCTTCTTCTGCACGTCGGTGGCCGGTGAGAATTGAAGCTTCGGAGTACGAGAGGCTACTTTCAGCAACGTTTAGGCTTAGTTTTCTTGTTTGTTCATTTTGATTTGCTAACTGTAGACTGGCCACCGCCGTTCTTGTAATCATCTTGCTTAATAAAAAACTTTGCTTCACATCTCTGTCCGCAAATTTTTTTGGTAGTCTAAATTGGAACTACTTATAATGCATTGTCTTATTTTGAGAATTTTTTATTTCTCTATAACGTTTTTACATACGCAACGTGCACTTGGTGCACAGTTCAATTTTCACTAGTACATACATATGGCTGGAGCCTTTCAAGATCTATATGAAAAAATTGATATTATCATATTCTACACTTATGCTATCAAGATGGGGGGGGGGGGGGGGGGGGTGGTTTAACTTTTTTTTAAAAGGAATTTCTGTTAAGAAACTTAATAATGATGTTTTTCTTTTTTTTTTTCTAAAATCTGAACAGAAAGTTAATTAATTACCTATGTTAGATAATACTGCTTGTGCTTAGATTGGTATTTAAAGAGATCAGGTGTAGATAGTCTAGTTAAGAATAGTGGACATCACATGCTTATTTAAATTGTTTATTAGTTTTTGCATTCAAACTGTATTATTTTTTGGTTCGCAAATAGTTGAATGGAGTGCAACACATACCCAAATAAACAGAAACAAAAGAACAAAACTACACTTAAGCAAACGTAATGATCGCAACCGAATCATCCATGACGGTCGATCGGCTATCCGGAATGCGAAATGACTACATTGATTTCCGAGTTGGCAGTTAAAAATCCTAGCTTCATGCCGTAATCCTCTGTATTTATCTCCATGTTCTTGTACATCAATTTGCATTCATCCCAAGAATGTTCGACGTTGTCTTCAATAATCTTCATCAGTTCGCCCACCGTGTCAATGTTTTTTTATTTTCAACAACATGGTGATGGTTCGTCGTTCTTCCTTTCCATCTTTTATGAACTTGATATCCAACCATATTGACTCTTTCTCCATTTGTTTATTTGTTTCGTAGCGAGGTTGTTTGTGTCTGTCTATTTATTTATCGAATTATTTCACAAAAGGGAGAGAAAATATAGAATTAACTTGTATTTATGATTTTAAAAAACTTGCATTTATTGCTGGGATGTTCGACCTTATAGGAAATCATCTTCATCAGATCACCCAATATATCGAATTATTTCACCTTTAATGTTAGGTTCATAAAGTTACTTTTTCTTGTATTTTATAAACACAACCGTGATATCAAACTCGAGCTCCCAAATTTTGACATTGCCCCTTTTTATAAATCTAAATTCTTCTCCATTTTGCGAATCTATATCTTTTCTAAAGTGGTGAGAAGGAATGTCTTATTGGCCTCTTCCCGTTATAATAGTGTACATTCATTACGCGTTCATCCAACATTACCCCTCATTTTAATGCATTAAATACATAGGCTTCATCACTATATTAGACACCCTTTTATGAAAACATTTAATATTAATATGCATTAATCAAGAAATATTTCTTTTAATATACCGTACCTTGTTTTTCTTAATTTATTAAATGAATTTCAATTCAGGTTTTTTATGAAATTTATTAAAATTTACTCATACATTTTCTTGCATGTTTGACAAGTACGATGATGTTGTTGTATGGGTTAATCTATTCTATACAATATATTATACTAAGACCACTTTTTGTTCAAGGATTTTTCTCCTTTTTGTTCTTTTAAAATAAAAAAAGGAAAGCAAATGTAGGAGGCAATCACCTACTCTTTCTCCATCCAAATTTTGAACTTGTTTTGTATTCTCTAATCAAACCTCAATCATCGTGCCCTATTATATAGATATTGTTAGCTGAATTTTTCAAAAATAGTTTACTTATTTTCCCATTTTTGAAAAATTATGTGCAATATTGCACAAGATTATACTAATTTATATGTATACAAATATCTATATTTATATAATATATTATGCTAGGCCATTTTCGGTTCAATGATTTTTATCCTTTTTTTCTTTTTAAAATAATAAAAGGAGAGCAAATGTGGGAGGCAAACTACCCATCTTTCTGCAACCAAATTTTGAACTGGAATCCTATCTCTTAACCAAACATAAAAAACGTGCACTATTCTTATATAGATGTTATTCGTTGATTTTTCAAAAAATAGTTTACCTATTTTCTTATTTTTGAAAATTTATGTGCAATATTGCACGTAATTATACTAATTAATTTATTATGCTAAAGGAAAGGAAAGGTATTGAGTCACCGAAAATGGAGACAGAAAGTAAGAGCTGCCGAATCAAAATTTGAAATCAAATTAGAATTTAAATTCTATAAGGAAATATGGAAATAAATAGAAAGATTCAAACGAATGACTACCATTGGAAAAGAAAATCCTAAACATCAATATGCCGAAGAAATGATATCTCAAATATTTTAGTACTATTATAATTAGAGAGTTAAGGTTATCTACATTCTGCACATCCATCCATTGATCTCTAATAATTTAACTAGAAAGTTCAAGTTGTAAGAACTAGAGACATCCGACCGCTTGGGCGACCAAATTCTTCTTCTCCATCGAGTAGCTTGTTTTTTGCGATCAAGGTGCCTTGGTGACCAAGCTCAGCGATCAAGCTCCCTCAGCAACGATAGAGACCTCATCGAGCAAAGGCTCCGACAACCTTCTCTCTGCCAAGCAATTATTTTTGGGTGACGAAGGAGATTCAGCGAGCTTCTCTTCGTCAGCCCCGGCCCTGGGGTAAGCCCAACAAGCCCATTGGCTTGGGCAACCCCCTTTAATGGGGGCAACAAATTTTTTTAAAAAATTCAATATATATATCTATGTAGTAAAATAAATTTTATTAGGGGCCTATGTGTAAAATTTTAATTTTTTTTAAAACTCCCATCTCTTTCTTTTACTCTTCCGATCCCCTCTTTCTCTTTTCTTTCTCTTTTTCTCATCCCCAGTCCGATTTCGAAACCCTAATCTCAGGTAAGCTTAACTCTTCATGCAAAAAATTGAATTTTCTAATTCCGTTGATTTATAGGGTTTCTATTTATTGAGATGTCGTTGATTTATAAGATCTATACTTATTTATGCTTTGTCACAACAATAAATCATCGGTATTAATAATATCTTTGAAATGATTAATTGAAATGGCATAGGTGCGGTCACCGGAACCTCATGGATGTCAAAAAAACTCAATTCTTTTCCCGACCATGAATGATCATGACCATTTTCATCATCATTTTCTAAGTAGACAAACAAGCAGCCTTTTTTATGTTGATATACTATTATAGTTTGTACTTATAACCAATGTGTTGAGATGAAACTTCATTTTGCAACTGTATCTATGTATTGAAGGATTCATTTCTGAGTGTTCTCTGATGATAGATAGTAAATGATACAAGGGCATATCATGTGCATGGCTGTAGATGGCATGACCATTAATGTGGAGTATAACTGAATCCCAAGAGTTTTAGTATCAGTAAGTCTAAAAGTAAAAGGACTAATACCTCCAAGATTTTGTTCTAATATTAATTTTCCTCTCTTTTTGTAAGTAGACAGGCTCGTAAAGGCTCGTAAGTCGTAACGTCACCTCTTTAAGAAAGAATTTTTACCAAAGAAATTGGTTCACACTACTGCAAGTTCTTTAAGTAATGCTCAGTATATAGTAGAATACATTGAGAAGTATGTTATATTATGACATTACCAGTTGAGATTATTATCTCTCCCTTCAGCCCTTTCCTTCATTCTGGAGGCTTTCTTGAGATATCTGGGTGTATGTATCTTGGTCAGCTCTGTATTTAGCCTAGTTTATTGGACACTAGTTCCATAACTGATTTCAGCAAAGTATTTGTGTTTTGCATCTCATAATCTATTGATGTATAATTTTCATATACAAACAAATGATTTGAATGAAAGTACCAACAAAGGACAACCAATCAGCCATTGTTAAACAAACAAATATTAGTTTCCACAACAACAGAATATCTTTCACTCTTAAATCCAAGGGCAAATATATAGTAAGGAAATCACAGTTTTTTAATGTATACACATCTTAGGAAGTGAAAAATGATTGATTTAGATTTACTACTGCTGCTAATATGAACATTAGTAGTTTTTTGTTTCATCATATTACTAGTAGTGCTACATAATCGTCAACTAAAATTTTATGTTAGTTGACCATTGTTTCACCCTTTAAGTGAAAAAGCAAAACTAGTCCATTTCAGGACTTGGGTGCTTTGAGATCTGAGGTGGGCTTGTGAGCACAGTTTGGATAATGTAATGTCATGGGTGTGTCTCATTGGATCTATGAAATGACATGAGAGAGAAAGGGAAGATTTTGGAGTACTAAATAATGGGTGAGAGAGAGAGAGGTGATATTTTGGCCAACCATGGATAGCATCTTGGTATCTTCATGTGTCTGAAATAGTTGAAATAGTTGTCTGGAATATTTTGTGTCAAAAGATTTTAACATGGGTTTCGTCATAGGCTTGTCTATTCAAATGAGTTAAAATTAATTCTCTGAATTGTCATTTGTGAAGGGATCTGGGCCTCCACAAGTTGGTGTCCATGGATGACACTTTACATGAGGGAACCAAAGTAGGTATTATGTTCCAGGCCAAGTATTTATTAATCAATTACTATTTTTATTGCTTAAGTTTACCATTATATGCTTCTTCTTTTTCACTAACAAGTTCCTTTTATTGACAAAAACTACGTGATGGGTATATAAAAGATTCTGGAATATACTGTCATTGCTGCAACAGTATGGTAAGTAGATTTAGTTTGGGGTTCTCTGATTGCTTCAAATTACGCTTTTAGATTTAGTTTTTGGGTTCTATAGCTTTGTTGAAGCTTATAAAATTTTCTGTTCCTAGATTGATTTTTATTTTAAATCAGGAAATATTTTTGCATAAATTGCTTTCCATGGCTTAGTGTACATTTGGTGTTTTCCATGACTTTGCGTAAAATTTTTTATTTGTTTTTACTTTTACTTTTTGTTGTTAGTATTAAATTTTTTTACTAAAAGGCAACAAAACATGAGTTCGGCTAGGGCAACCCGGATCTCCGGGCCGGCACTGCTCTTTGTCGACCAAGGCCTCAGGCGAGCTAGCTGTGGCGACCACCAGTCTCGGCGACCACCTTCTTAGTGACCAGGAGCCTCGGTGACCAAGAGCTTCATCGACCATTTCTCATCGTCGACCAAGGCTTCATGCAAGCTAGTCTTGGTGACCACCAGTCTGGGCGACCACCTTCTTGGCGACCAGGAGTCTCGGAAACTATGTTTATGACGACCAAGTTTATGGTGACCTAGGCTCATTTTCTTTGTCACCTTGAGTTTAGGAAAAATTAGAGCTTTTGTGTGTTTTGATGCTCTGGTCAGGTTCGGGTTTTGTTGTGTTGGGTTTCAATCCGATGTTTTCTTCCTCTTTGAAGCTAAGTTGCTGTCATTGCAGTTGGAGTTAGGCTAAGTGGTTCTCGGAGTTGGGTTGATGTATTCGTTGTGCTTGTTCTCCTCTAATGTTTTTTGCGGAGTTCGGGTCTCGGGGCTTGGTTTGGAGTTCGGGCATCTTCAACCTAGGATTTTCTCCTGAGCTTCTCATAGTAGCCGGGCTATGAATGTGACCCACATCTCCTCCAATCCTCAAAGACTGAGGCGAGCTGTACAAGTTAGCAAACTTGTTTGATGGAGAACAATTGCTCTTCATCTCTTTCAGAATCGTTCCCAGTCTCAATGAGGTATCAACATTGATTGGATCATCAACATGTCGATTTTGGGAAGTCACATTAGGGATTTGACCTAGCGACAACTCAAACTCATCAACATAGACATGATCGGCTCTCTTTCTTCCTTCCATTCTACATGTCAAATGATGAACAAAACAACGTCTTCTTAGCAATTAAGATTCTCACACTAGTCCGAAGAAAGGACTGATCCTTGATGCAAAGATTGGACCTTAATGAGATTTTAGGATAAAGGCATTTTGGGAAATTGAGAAGGAGGTGAAGAGATATCAAAAGGGTTGATCGGTTTGGAACTTTGTTGAAAAACATTGTTATGAGCTTTGTTGCGATTGTTTTTAGATCTTGCATTTTCACCTACCAAGTGTTTTTTAAGCGGTCTACCTCGTCGAATTTCTCTTTCTTCAATCAAGTGTTGTGTTGTTTGCCTATTTTGTTGATCGAACATTCCGTTGTTGACGAATCTTGTTGGATGAGTGTTTGTGCCCAGCAAGTTTGTAGAGACAACATTGAGATGGAGTTGGATGTAGAACTTGTTGTTTGCCCCCAACAAGTTTTTAGAGAAAACTCTGAGACGGAGTTGGACATTGAGCTTGTCGTTTGTGCCCAGAAAGTTTGTAAAGACAACTCTAAGACGGAGTTGGACGTAGAGCTTGTTGTTTGCGCCCAACCAAGTTTATAGAGACAACTCTGAAATGAAGTTGGACATTTAAACTTGTTGTTTGCACCTAGCAAAGAGACAACTCTGAAATGGAGTTGAAAGTAGAGGTTGTTGTTTGACCCCAATAAGTTTATAGTGATAACTCGAGTTAGGCATTTGAACTTGTTTTTTGCTCCGAGCAAGTTTGGAGAGGCAACGCTAAGATGGAGTTGGATGTAGATATTTCTGTTTGCGCCTAAGAAGTTTGTAGGGACAACTCTAGGCGGAGTTGGACATTTGAACTTGCTGTTTGCACCTAATAAATTTGTAGCGACAACTCTGTAATGGAGTTGGACGTAGAACTTGTTGTTTGATCCCAACAAGTTTATAGTGACAACTCTGAGATGGATTTAGACGTTTGAACTTGCTGTTTGCGCCTAACAAGTTTGGAGAGGCAACTTTGAGATGCAATTAATGTTGGCTTGTTGTTTAAGCCCAACAAGCTTGTAGAGACAACTTTGAGACATAGTTGAACGTTTGAACTTGTTGTTTGACGAGACAAATCTAGGCCGGCATTGGACGCCGAATCTAATGTATGAAGCTGAGGGTTTTTGGAAGGACTCGAGCGAAAAGCGGGGCACCGAACTCGATGTATGGAGTTAAAATAATATTGGTGGAGCTTCAACAGAGAGCACGACATTAAACTCATTGTATAAAGTAAACACATTGTTTACTGAGCTCGAGCAAAGGGCATTAGGTAGAACACATTGTATGGAGTTAACAAGTTATCGACGGAGCTCGAGAAAAGAGCAGGGCACTGAACTCATTGTATGCAGTTAACGATCCATTGATGGAGTTCAAGCAGAGAGCAGGGCATTGAACTCGTTATTTGGATCTAACGAGTTGCTGACAAAACTCGAGTGGAGCGTGGGGAACTAAACTCGTTATATGAAATGAACGAGTTGTTGATAGTGCTCAAGCACAGAGCAACACATTGAACTCGTTGTATAGAGTTAATGAGCTGTTGGTGGAGCTCGAGCGAAGATTAGGGCATCGAAGTCATTGTTGGGAGTTAACGAGCTGTTGACAGAGCTCGAGCAAAGAACAAAGCATTGAACTCATTGTTTAGAGTCAACGAGCTATTGATGGAACTTAAGAAAAGGGCATAACATTGAACTCGTTGTTTGGAGTTAATAAGCTACTGAGGGAGCTTGAGCGAAGAGCAAGGTGTTGAACTCTTTGTATGGAGTTTACGAGCTATTGACTAAACTCTAGAGCAAAGCAAGTCATTGAGCTCATTTGGTGGAGTGAAGTAGCTACTGACGGAGCTTGAGCAAAGGCAGAGCATTGAACTCGTTGTATAAAGTTAATGAGTCGTTGACAGAGCTCGAGCGGAGAGCGGGGAACCGAACTTGTTGCATGGAGTTAAGGAGCTGTTGACGGAGCTCGAGCAAAGAGCAAGTCATTAAGCTCGTTGAAGCAAGGCGTTGAACTTGTTATATGGAGTTAACAAGCTGCTTACGGAGCTTGAGTGAAGAGCAGAGCATTAAACTCGTTGTATGGAGTTAACGAGTCATTGATGGAGCGCAAGCGAAGATCAAGGCATTGAAATCGTTGTATGGAGTTAACGAGCTTTTGACAGAGCACACGCGGAGAAGTGGGTTTTGGAATCATTATATGGTGTTAACGAGTTGTTGACAGAGCGCAAGTGAAGAGCTGGGCATTGAACTCGTTGAATGGAGCTTGTGCGAAGAGCGGGGCATTAAACTCGTTGTATGGAGTCAACGAGTTGTTGACGGAGCTCGAGCGGAGAGTAGGAACCGAACTTATTTTATGGTGTTAACGAATTATTGGCGGACCTTCAACAGAGAACAAGATATTGAACTCGTTGTTTAGATTAACACATTGTTTTTTTAGCTCGAGCAAAGAGCAGAGCATTGAGCTTGTTGTATGGAGTAAACGAGCTGTTCCCGGAGCTCGAGCGGAGATAATGAACTCATTGTTTGGAGTTAACGAGTCATTGATGGAGCTTGAATGATGAGCAAGACATTGAACTCGTTGTATGGAGCTAATGAGTCATTAACGAGGCTCGAGTTGAGAGCAAGGCATTAAATTCGTTGTAATGTACGCAGCTAACAAATTATAGATGGATTTCAAATGAACAACAAGGCATTAAACTCGTTTTATGATGTTAAAAAATTTGTTAACGGTGCTCGAGCGAAGAGCAAGATGTTGAACTCATTGTATGAAGTTAATGAATTGTTGATGGGGCTCGAGCGGAGAGTAGGGCATTGAACTCGTCGTATTGAGTTAACGATTCGTTGATCGAGCTCGACCGAAGAGTGGAGAACTGAACTCGTTATATGAAGTCTACAGTTGTTGATGGAGTTTGAGCGTAGAGCAAGGCATTGAACTTGTTGTATGGAGCTAACGAGTTGCTAACGGAGCACGTGCAAAGTGCAAGGCACTGAACTCGTTGTATGGAGTTAACGAGTTGTGGACAGAGCTTGAGAGAAGATCTGGAAGCTGAAATCATTGTTTGACCGATCTAGGGCAAAGAAGAAGGCATTGAACTCGTTGAATGGAATGAACGAGTTGTTGATAGAGCCAGAACGAAGAGCAGAACGTTGAACTCGTTGTTTAGAGATAACAAATTGTTGATGGAGCTCAAGCGAAGAGCATGATGTTGAACTCGTTGTTGGAGATAGTGAGTTATTGACAGAGCTTGTGTGAAAAGCGGGGACAAAACTCGTGTATAACGTTTACAAGTTTTTGATGGAGCTCGAGCAAAAAGCGGGGGAGTTGAACTCATTATATGATGCTAATGAGTTGTTGTTGGAGCTTGAACAGAGAGCGGGGCATTGAACTCGCTGTACGAATTTAACGAGTTGTTGACAGAGCTTGAGCCAAGTGCAAGACATTGAACTCGTTATTTGGTGGTAACGATTTGTTGATGGAGCTCAAGCGAAGAGCGAGGCAATGAAATTGTTATGTAGAGTTAACGAGCTGTAGATGGAGATCAAGGAAAGTGCAGGGTGTTGAAATCATTATATGGAGTTAACAAGTGATAGAGCTTGAGCAGAGAACAAGGCACTGAACTTGTTGTAGGGAGTTAGTGAGTTGTTGACGGCGCTTGAGCGGAGCACGGGAAACCAAAGTCGATGTATGAAATCAACAAGTTGTTGATGGAGCTCAAGAAAAGAGCAGGGCATTAAACTTGTTGTTCGGAACTAACGAGTCGTTGACATGGCTCGAACGAAGAGCAGTGTGTTGAACTCGTTGTATGGAGTTAACAAGTTATTGACAGAGCTCAAACGAAGAGCAAGACATTGAACTCGCTATATGGAGTTAACGAGTGATTGACGGATCTCGAGTGGAGAGCATGACATTGAACTCATTGTTTGGAGCTAACGAATTGTTGATAGAGCACAAGCAGAGAGCGGGGCATTAAACTTGTTGTATGGTGTTAACTAGTTTTTAACGGAGCTCGAGCTGAGAACGAGGCATTGGACTCGTTGTATGGAGCTAACGAGTTGTTGATAATGCTCGAGCGAGGTGCAGGGCATTGAACTCGTTGTATGTAGTTAACGAGCTATTGACATAGCTCGAGCGAAGAGTAGGAAGTTGAACTCATCGTATCGAGTTAACGAGTTATTAACGGAGCTCGTGTGAAAAGTAAGGCGCTGAAATCGTTGTATGGAGCTAACAAGTTGTTGATTGAGCTCGTGTGGAGAACAAGGCATTGAACTCATTGTATGGAATTAACGAGTTGTTGATGAAACTTGTGTGAAGAGTGAGTCACTAAACTTCATACATGGAGTTAACAATTTGTTGATGGAGCTCATGTGTAGAGCAAGGTGTTGAACACAATGTATGGAGTTAACGAGTTACTGACAGAGCTCGAGCGAAGGGCAAGGTATTGAACTTGATGTATGGAGCTAACGAGCTGTTGGCGAAGCTCAAGTAGAGAACAAGACATTGAACTCGTTGTATGGAGCTAATGAGTTGTTGATGAAGCTCGGGCGAAGAGCAGGGTGCTGAACTCGTAGTTTGGTGTTAGCGAGTTGTTGATAGAGCGCAAGCGAAGAGTAAGACATTGAACTCGTTGTATGGAGTTAGCGAGTTATTGATGGATCTTGCTCATCTGAAGGTAGTAGGAAAGACTTGGAGCTTGCCTACCTAAGGAAGGCTTGTCTCGAATTTTATCATCAAGAGTTTAGGCGGCCCTGGGGAGTTGTTGAGTGGCAAGAGGCCGATGAAATGGTTTGTGTCTCTTAAGAAGAACATCCCCTACCATATAGCCGGGAGGATGATTTGCAGGATAGCTTGTTCTATGATGTTTGTAAAACTTTCATAGCGTTGCTTAGGCATGAAACATAGACCTATTGTAATTCTGCAGCTGTAAGGAGACTTGTTGTTTGCGAAATAAGAAATCTTTTACATGCATATGCCTTGTCGTGTGATTTGTCGTCTTGGGTATCAGATAATCGTAGGAGCAGCTCTAGGGAGGAGTTGGACTCCAGACTTGCTGTTTTGTGTTTAACTAGTTGTAGGATCAAATCTAGGAAGAGTTGGACTTCGAACCTGCTGTATGGGTCCTCCAACAAAGTTTGAGAATCACTTCGAGTGGCGAGTTGAGCTCTAAACTTGCTTGTTTGCAGGTTTGCTGGAGCAACTGCAATCCATGATTATGGACATTTAATTCGTCTTTAAGGGTTTTTAATAAGTTTCAGGAACAGATCGAATAGCGAGTTAAGCTCTGAACTTGCTTTTTCACAGGTTGCTAAAGCAACTTCGAGACATAGGTATGGATTCCAAACTTGTTGTTGGAATACCATTTTGCAAATTGACCGACTTGAAGAGTTTGGTCCTATTTCTTTGTAAGATCAAAAAAGAAAAAAGAAAAAAAGAAAAAAAAAAATCGAGTGCAAGAATGATCATATTTATTTCACCAAGATCATATTAACTGGACTCAAAGAGCTAAGGTGAGATGGTTGAAGGAAGGATATTGTAATACTTGTTATTTTGACAATTTTTCTTTGCACAGACGGGGAATTAATAGAATGACATCCATTGTTGATGATGATATTGAACTTCATTCTTTATTTGACTTCCAATCTTCCTTTCTTAAATTCTACAAGGACCTTATGGGTACTTCTAATAGTTGCCCTTTTAAATTAAATTGGGAGACTTTGTATGATTCTGATAATCACGATCTTTCTATTTTTTATTCTTCTTTTACGCTTGATGAGATTAAAATAGCTACATTTTTTATGAGAAGTGACTTCCTCAAGTCCTGATGGTTTCCTAGTTTTTTTTCTTTCAGAGATTTTGAGATTTTCTTAAAGATGACTTATTTGTCATAATTCTCACTCTGAAGGAGTTTTATTACATTCTAACTTTGAAAAATCTAATGATGATGTGGAGTAGAATTTCTTTTTTGATATTCTTATTCATGGATCAAATCAAGTCTATTTACGAGTACTTCTTCTTTTATCATTAATGATTTTGAGGGTAATCAATTTAAATGTAAAAGAGGTCTTCGGCAAGGTGACCTTATCTCTCCTCCTTTATTTGTTCTTGTTGCTGATATTTTTAGTAAGAGGTTATTGAAAGCTTGAAATTCTAATATTATTGAAGGGTTATTAGGTTTTAATAGTTTCAAAGGTGTTTCAAACTTACAAATATGTTGATGATACTATTATTTTATTTAAGCCTAATGGGATTACTCTTCCAAATCTAAAACGCTTACTGTATTTGTCTAAAAGTGCTTTTAGTATGACCATTAATTTTAATAATGTTTCTATGATTTGGCTTGGAGGGTCAAATAGTAGACAAATAGAGGTTGCTAATTTTTTTCCCAATTGTAAGGCTTTCTCTTTCTATTAAATATTTGGGAATTAATTGAGATATGGGAAACTACACAAAGAAAATTGGTTATCGATGTGTAAAGCCCCGAGCCCCGCTCAGCTCCGTACACGCCTATGTGTGCGTACACGTACTACCCTCCTAAAAACTAAACCTAAACCATGGCCCCACCATAGGGCACAGCCTCACCAAAAGAACTAGCTTAAATTGGTATTCTTGGATTATGGGTAACTGTATTCAAACACTCATACACTCACTCTTACTTCCGATATGAGACAATATTTTCCTAATTCCCTACCTACCACACTCTCACACCCTTCATGTGAGCCCCTCGCTCCTTTTCACGTGCAAGCATTCATTCCTGCATGCATGCACACCATGCAAACCCGGGCTTTCGCTTACCCCATGCACCGCAAACTCACACACTTATATATATATATATATATATATATATATATATATATATATATATATATATATATATATATATATATATATATTCCCAGGGTCTTACATTATGATTGATAAAGTTGAATCTAGATTAATTATTTGGGTTGGTAGACAACTTTCAAGAGGAGATAGACTCATCTTAGTAAACTCTATCCTTTTTTCTATCCCTCTTTATATGATGTCTTATTTTTATGTTCCTACTTAGGTGATTAAATGCATTAAAAAAATCAGAAGGAACTTCTTTTGGTCTGGTTATTATTCTGTGTTTTTAGAGCAACACTTTTGTAATTGGATTATAATCTGTAAATCTACAAGAGAATGTGGTCTTGGTATTCTTAAACCGTGACAACAAGATTTGACCCTTCTTGGTAAGTGGATCTGAAAGGTTCTTAAGCATGATGACCTTGCTTGGATTAGACTTGTTAAGAATAAGTATTAATGAAGTTTGAGATTTACACACCAAGCTTTTTATACAAGTTTTTTCTTTTTGGAAGGGTGAAGCATTTAAACCTTTCAAATGTGGGTTAATTTATCTTTTGTGGAGATGACTCTTCTATTAGGTTTTGGACAGATTTTTTGGATTGGTTATAACAGGCTTTCAGTTCTATTTCCTTCTTTATTTAGTGTGGCCTCTAATCCAAATGCTACTGTAGTTTCCTTATTATATATTCATAATAATCAGAGAGATTGGTAAATTTCTTTTCAAAGAAATCTTTCTTTGGAATGACATTCTGATTATGTTAGATTTTTTTTTTTATTAAGTTCTAATCATTAGCAAGATGGAGACGATGAAAGATGGAGAAGATCTAACATCAGTACTTACAATTTTAAGTCCTTCTATACATTTCTTAACTGTGTTGTTGTTATTTCACCCTTTATAAATACAGTTGGCAGAATATTACTTCTTCAAAAGAAAGGATTCTTGTTTTGGTTAGCAGTGCACAATAAATTTTTGACAGTTTATAATCTTGGTAAGGAAATTTGGCTCAAGGTCAAAAGTGTATTTTTTGCCAATCTCATGAAGAAACTGTTGGTCATATTTTCATCCATTGTCCTTGTATCAAGCCAATTTGGTTTATACATAAAAGTGAATGAAATGTTAAAGGGAAACCAGGAACCATGACTAGCTGGTGGAGTACTTGGAGTAAAAGAAGAATTAAGAGGACTTCTAGCTTGACATGAGATCTAGCTATGATGACTTTAATTTGGGTTATTTGGTTTAAACAAAATAGTACAATTTTCACTAATAGATTTCACTATAATGAAAATTTTATTGAAGACTTATTGCACTTCATTCATTTCTGGTCTGCGATTCTCTCTATTTAGAAAATAAAATTATGCTGAAATTAGATGCACTTGATGCAGTGATAGTATCTTTGATATCAAAATGCCAGGATATACCTAGTCTATCCCTGCGTTTTTCGAAAATGCTGGGATTGACCTTTGACTTTTCCCATCATGGGATACGTTGGCGTTTCCGATGGCATTTTAAGAAACGCCGTTACAATCTATCCCTACGTTTAAAATTCTCGGGATAGATATAAAAAATTGTCGGGAAAACCCCAGCATTTTGTATTCGATCCAACAAAGTTTCCGTAATATCTCTTGATCTTTTCAGTTTTCTCTAATTCTATATGGATTGTTTGTGCATATGTGATTATTGTAGATGACTGAAGATCTATCATACTGCATTCTTTACCTTGTAGTTATCTTTCCTAGTTTGCAGTGTTAAAGCTCACAGTCTTCAAATTTCTAACTGATGATGAATGATTGGTGTTGTGAAAGTTTTGGGGGTTCTTCAGCTATTTTCGGGAGTGGTTCTGAGTCTTGGAGCTTAGATGATGCATTTACAGTGATGAAGCTATATTTTAACTCTATTTGTTAAAAATAATATTTTGATTGGGTCTGTACTGGAGATAAATGTCCTTATAACCTTGTTGCTGCTATTTTCTGTTGTGGGAGCAAGAAATAATGAGTTTTTTTGTTGGAGGGAAAACACATATCTCTGCCGTAGATCTAATCTTGATGAGAGGTTAGTATGGTTGGAATATGTGGATATGGTGTAGGTTATCTACCACCGAACACCTACAAAAAGCCTGAAACACCGGGAGTATTCCCGACGACAGACCCTATGTCGATCAAGTCTGAAAAATGAAGGTAAAAATAGGGATTAGTGGAAAAAGATTGATTACCTGGTAATGGTGGAGGTCAACTTGCATTTATAGGCTAGTGAAAATATGTGAGAGGAAGATTCATCAACTGCCTAATTAGATTTCGTAGATTAGGAATGTGATTAAGCAACTGATCCCCTGATTATAGGGGATTTGATCACCCGCCATAAGTGGCTGGTCAACTCTTCCTTGGCAGACCAAGCTAGGGTGGTGGGCTTGTGGATGGCCCATGAGTTGTTTCCGAGCCTGCAGCTGCCCATAGGATTGTTATCATGGCATCAGAAACCTTAGGATTCGTGCAAGGATCGTGCAGTCCATATTAACTGTGATTTTCACCCTCATAATAAGCCCCTCACTCTTAGAGGTGAGTTTCAAGTTGCCTTTGAGAAGTAGGTTACTTAACGGGGAAAATCACGTCGGCTGTGGAGGCTTATTTATTGCGACGATGCTGAAGAACTTTTTCAAGGGGTTTAGTGGGTCGGTTGCCGAGTCCAATATCTGAGCCAACCCTAGTGAGACCCGAGGCACAAGATAATCTACGCGAAGCTTGGGGTCGGTAGGCCATGCCAAGGGCGAAGCACGAGGAGGAGTGTTTGTTGCAGAGGATCTGTGTGAGGCTCGGAGTCGAGATGCCATGCCGAGGGGCGTAACACGAGGAGGAGCACTGGTTGTAAAGAAATCCACATGAGGCTCAGAGTCAGGATGCCATGCTAAGGGGCGTAGCACAAGGAAGGGTGTTTTTTGCAGAGAAATCTGTGTGATGCTCAGAGTCAGGATGCAACGCCAAGGGATGTAGCACGAGGAGGAACATATGTTGTAGAGAATTCCGTACGAGAATCGGAGTTGGGTTGCCATGTTGAGGGCCATAGCACGAGGGGGATCGCTTGATGTAGATAAATCTGTGTGACAATCAGAGTCGGGATACCATGCTGAGTGCGTAGCATAAGGAGGAGCACTTGTTGCAGAGAAATCCATGCGAGGCTCGGAGTCGAGAGGCCACACCAAAGGTGAGCTCTTATTGCAGATATATCCATGCGAGGCTCAAAGTCGAGATGCGATGTAGCACGAGGAGAAGCACCTTTTGCAGAGAAATCTGGGTGAGGCTCGGATTCGGGATGCCATGTCGAGGGCGAAGCACAAGGAGGGTTTGTTGGGGATAAATCTGCTGATGCTCGGAGTTAGCATGCCATGCCGAGGGATGTAGCACGAGGGGGAGCACTTATTGCGGAGAAATCCGTGTGAGGCTCGGAGTTGAGTTGCCACGCCGAGGGACGTAGCTCATGTGAGCTAGTGGTCATTGAAGAATCGCTACATGATTTTGTAGTTATTGAGGAGGCATCATGTGACCAGTCATTCGAGAAGTCGCTCTCCCCTCTATATGTCCCCATCTTCTCCTTACTTTTTAGGATTGCTTTCTCTTTCTTCATCTAGAGTTCCTCTCTCTAGAGTGAGACACTCACACTGAACTCATTGCCGGTTCGTGTTTCTTTCATGGCTAGTGATCGATCTCGTGGTTCGTCTTCATCCTCTGGTGGAAGCGGATCATCTTTGGAGTCTACATCTCGATCGTCTTGCCTTGACGAGGGAGCCCGAGCGTCCGAGGGCCGTTCAAGCATAGACCGGGTGGAACAAGGTCATTCTGAAGGGGCAAATGTGGTCGGTGAAGAGGATAGAGGGAGTTTTGAGGAAGCAGAACGAGGGCAGTCTAGAGGTTTTGAAGAGGTCAAAGAGGTGGAGAGTTCGAAGGGAGCGGAGTGAGGATTGTCCGGAGGACCTAATTGTAACAGGGAGGTAATGGAGGAGGGCGAAGAAGAAGTGGAAGGTGGTCCCCAAGTCCAAGAAGTGAGGACCTCATCCCTTGATAGCATCTTAGCCATTCTTACTCCCCGTATACGCCGACCAGCCAGAAATTAGAAGAGGGACCTTTCCCCTGACCCTGAATACGAACCGATGGAGTTTGAACACGTGGGGGGTGTGTTCCGGCCGACTGATGGTCATAAGCCTATCCAAATATATCTAAAGATCTAAAGGTTGTTGTTCATTTTGGTGTGCAACCCTCACTGCCAAACAAGCCTAAGATAGATACGAACAACACGCATAACATTTTGGTGGGGAGTGACCTACCCATTATCCTGGAAGCTTTCCCCATTCCCCAGAAATTCGAGCTACTCCTTCCATATGTCATGATCCGATCGACAGATGTCCTCCTAGAGTGGGTTTGTAAGTCCCACCCCCTCCCCCTACCGCCCGAACATATTCGTCTCACGGTTACGTCTCCTCTATCCACCTGTTCATCAAGGAGGTCTTGAATTGGGCGGGGATGAGCCCCCTATGCATTACATGCCTAATTCGTGGAAGCAGCTGACTAGCTTCGTTAAGCTGTGCACATCGAAGAATGTGCCCTTGAAACTCAAGTACTTCCAGGTGTGCATAGGTCTAAGCATCTCTCCGTGGTATCAGTATCGGTGGTACATCTACCCATGCTACAAATGTCGTGTGGTGCATAACCACCTGGACTCCATAAAGGAATGGAAGTCGAGGTATTTCATCATTTACAGTCCCGAGCCGTGGGAAATTCCTACTAGGTGGTTGTACAAGCTCCCAGAGAGTAAGAGCCCAAAGCCTTCAGAATCCACTTTTGAGGTTGCAGAGGAATTAATAGGCTGTTCGATGGTGGCAACAACGTAGATTGGGGGAAGATGACGGAGGCGAAGCTAGCCGCTTGTGGCCTAAGCCCTTACGTTCCCTATACATTCTTAGTTTATTTGTGGTACTCTTTGGTCCTGTGACTAATATGTTTTTTTTCTTGCAGCTATGGTGGACGATTTCACTACTGCTGACCTACTGGCTGAACTGGCAGAAGAGAGGGCGACAGAGGACCCCAAGGGGAAGAGAATGGAACTGCCCTTGACCTCCGAGGAATCTTCGAAGGGGCGGCCTAAAAAGGTGAAAAGGTCAAATGCTCTGGTCATCCATGACCCGAAGGAAGAGATTTCGAGGGTCACATGGAGTAAGAGGTCGATCAAAGCTACCGAATTGGCCGAGTCTCCTTGTAACGCCCCGAATTCCAAACCAAGGTAATTCAAAGCACAACCAGGATTTTTACTTCAATTTCGTACAAAAATACAGGGAAAATAAAACATTTTCATTAACAAATTGTTCTTTACAATGCACAACGAAAATTTACGTATAAAATAAAACTTATATCATCAAAATCTTCAATCTTGCAACATCCATTGACATCAAATTAACTCATGCCCACGTCGCTCGTTAATCCGAGTCCTACAAAACTTGAGAACTATGGGCACTTTTGTTGAATGCAACTGACGCAATGCTATAATTTAGTGATCCTCAACTTTAACAAGCATAAACTTGATGCACAAAACAAAAGCAATAATGACAGAGATAAATAAAAACAGAAAGTGAATCTAATCTAAGTGTATTAGTGTATGCCATGAAAAAAAATCAAAATGCATAAAACAATGGTATAAACCATGCATCCAAGAAAGCAACAAATGCACACAATGCACACTAATGCACACTTGTTAGGATTCTATGCATCCCATACTACATAGGTCCGAGGGCAAGCCCTTAACGTTCTTCTTATTATAGAGTCCGTTCACGAGGCGGGATCCTTATCTGGGGACCCATTTGGAGTGGGAAACCCTGGGGACGCCCAAAGTGGAGGTGGTCCCGATTCGCCCGAGTTAGGCACCCGTCCCTCTGGGACTGACATAACATGCACGGGGGCAGTTTTTGCCGAAGCATACCCTGTGGGCCAGGCTTTTAGTTCCATGGAATTGTAATAAGCTTTGGTCTTGTAACTTTGTGAATGTACAATCTTGTCACTGGATAATAAATACATTTGTGCACATCTTTCTTTTTGGTGTTGTGCGGTGTTGTCCCACAGAGGACGTGGTCCGAGGTGAGGCGAGGACCTGGTTGTGGAGGAGGGAACCTCATCACGGAGAAATTCGTGAGGGGCTCAGAGTCGGGATACCATTTCTGAGGATGAAGCCTTGCTTCGGAGAAATTCCACGAGTGGCTCAGATTCAGGAGGCCATTCTGAGGATGAAGTCTTGTTGCTGAGAAAATCTATGAAGGGCTCGGAGTCGGGATGACATTCCGAGGAAGAAAGCACGAAGGGGAGTAGAGTTATTTTAGGTCACGTGCGTGCTTCACGTGTGAGTTCTCATGAGACATGGTATCACGTGCTTGGCACAATGATCGAACTCTTTTTCCCTATATATTCTTTTCAATGCCTTCATTCCTGCCTACTTGCTTCACTTTTATCTCCTCCCTTCGCATTTCTGCTCCTACATATCTCTTTTCGGCCAGCAATAATGGTGTCATACTAATTGTTGAAGGCGAGGTGCGCAGAGTTGAGAACACTAAAACAGGCAAAGGCGCAGTTGCAAGCTTAGACCCTGGAACAAAGGCATCCCCCTTCTCCGGATCAGGAGTCCCTGAAGAAGAAGAGGACTAAAGAGACCGAGCCCGCGAAGGCTAAGGCTACCGGAGTAGTCGTTAAGAAGGAGGTCTTTAATCCTCCGCCCCCCCTGCTGAAGAACGCCTGCATTGTCTCAAAACCACCGCTGCTTTCGAATGTTTGGGCACCTTCCTGGTCCATGACAGAAGCGGATTTGTTAGCCGACTGCTTAATGCTCAGCAGGTGGTTGAATACCTAGCTACTTCCTGTGATCGAAAGGATCTAAAGAAAGAGTCAGAAGAGGAGGTTTATGGCCGTTTGGCCCACGCTTCCATTTTGGTAAGGACCCCTGTTCATCATCATCCTTTTTGTGTTCTCTTCTCCCGCTATCTTATTTAACTAAGTATATTGCTGGTTTCTTCCAAGTGGCTATCAATTGAGCCGAATTGAGGAGGAGGATGGAAATGCTCCTTCGGCCTAGCTGGCCGAAGCGGCTCAGAAGGAGCTATGGACCAAAACACTTATATCTGGAAGACAGTGAAGGAGGTGAAGGGGAAGACCGCTCAGGAAGAGCTTCTGAGGGGGAAGGAGGAGTTGGCTGGCGAGATGCTGACATGGCAGGAAAAGGAGAAGGAGTTGAGGAGGGAGTATGGCGACGCACTGGTTCGCATCATCCGGGTCTTGAGGATATTAGGGCGAAGTATCCCGATCTTGACCTTCGGGGCTTTTCTTTTGAGACAGGGGTAGATGAGCCAGCCCACCCTGCTGGGGAGAGGGTTTGGCGAACGATGAGCTGGTCGACCTAGCTGCTCAGGTTGAAGATGTTCACCCCGCTTCTATCTACGAAAAGGGGTCTTCTTCCAAGCAGTGGATTTTAAGTTTATTTACATTTTCTCACGGACTTGACCATCGCTCTTGTAATGCTAATTTTAGGAATGAATAAAACATGTTTGACATGTACATGAACCCTTTTGTTTGGCTTTTGGCTTGTGACGGGACATCCCTCTTGGTCTTCTGAGCCGAGGGTTGAATGGCTGGGGCTTCTCCTTTAGCGGCAGTGGTCCAACGTCCTTAGGCTTCACTTTTCCTTTCGGATGGCCACGTGAGCGATCACGTGAGTCAGATTACATCACACTTTGTTGGGATCGAGGCATTTTTTGCCTTGAAAGTTGAAACATTGACTCGTCGACTATAATAATTGAGGAACTCATAGTGATCGAGAAGTATCTTAGCAGAATGTTCATAAATTCCCCTGTTCTCAGGCAGTTGGTTCAAAAATCTTATTGCTTTGCTTTTCTGAATGATTGTGCTCCGGATGGGTCTTTTGTTGACTGCCTCAAATGAAAATCCAAGGGTCGAGACAAATGAGGATGGATACCTTAGAGCCAACTCGGGGATCTTCAACCCGAGGTCCGAGTGTTCGACTTGGTGGGGATCGGTGGTCGGACAAGAAGCTCTGTTAGATTTGTCCCGATTTTCAAGATCTGAAGTTTACTCCGAGCTCTGCGGGATGTGGTCTAAATTGACTAAATTTGCCCCTTGCACGGGGCTTAGGGGAATTTGACTCGGCTGGGACTTCTCGTACGTACGACATTGATCCAGAGGGACTCGGAGACGATCAGGGTATCCAAGTCGAACTTCATCATGTTTATCCCGGGTTCAAAGTTCTGACATTCATCCCCGAGTTCCAAGGGTCGAGGCCAAATGGGTCATTTCTTTGCGGAGAACATCCGTCCATCTAAGTGGGTTGATAATCTTCGGGCTTAGGTTAGCCGGGCTTCATCTCGTCACCAACGCGACCTATGATTCTTCTTCTGCATGTCGGTGGCCGGTGAGAATTGAAGCTTTGGAGTACGAGAGGCTACTTTCAGCAGCGTTTAGGCTTAGTTTTCTTGTTTGTTCATTTTGATTTGCCAACTGCGGACTCGTCATCGTCCTTCTTGTAATCATCTTGCTTAATGAAATACTTTTGCTTCACATCTTTTTTTTTTTTTGTAGTCTAAATTGAAACTACTTGTAATGCATTGTCTTATTTTTAAAAATTTTTATTTTTCCCTAACGTTTTTACCTACACAACGTGCACTTGGTGCAGGGTTCAGTTTCACTCTGCATCTTCACAGACATGTCTATTTCACCGAGCCTCTCTTTGAGACAGTGTCCAGATCGTTACGCATTTCGTGCGGGTCGGAACTTACCTAAGTACATATATATGGTTGGAGCCTTCCTTTCAGTATCTATTCTTAATATTAAACAAATGATATTATCATATTCTACACTTATGTTAAGCACATTTGAATGCGTTGTGCGTTGTTCCTATCGTGATGGGGGGGGGGGGGGGGGGGGGGGGGGGGGGGGGGGGGGGGGATGGGGATGTGCAGGAAAAGTTTCTTCAAAAAATTTATTAACTTTTTTTTGAAGGATTATTTTTTTTTAAAGAAACTTAATAATGACGTTTTTCATTTTTTCTAAAATCTGAACACAGATTTCATTAATTACCTATGTTAGATAATACTCCTTGTGCTTAGAAATGGGTATTAAGAAGGATTAGGTGTAAGATAGTCTAGTTAAGAATAGTGGATGTCACATGCTTATTTAAATTATTTATTAGTTTTTGCATTCAAACTTTATTATTTTTTGGTTCACAAATAGTTCAATGGAGTGCAATACATACCCAAATAAACAGAAACAAAAGAACAATACAACACTTAAGCAAACATAATGATCGCAACCGAATCATCCATGACGGTTGATCGGCTATCCGGAATGTGAGATGACTACATTGATTTCCGAGTTGGCAGTTAAAAATCCTAGCTTCATGCCGTAATCCTCAGTATTTATCTCCATGTTCTCGTACATCACTTTGCATTCATCCCAGGAATGTTCGACGTTGTCTTCAATAATCTTCATCAGTTCGCCCACCGTATCCAAGTTTTTTATTTTCAACAACATGGTGATGGTTCGTTCTTCTTCCTTTCCATCTTTTATGAACTTGATATCCAACCATATTGACTCTTTTTTCTTCATTTTTTATTTGTTTCGTAGCGAGGTTGTTTGTGTCTGTCTATTTATATATCGAATTATTTCACAAAAGGGAGAGGAATATAGAAATATTAACTTGTATTTATTGTCTATTTATATATCGAATTATTTCACAAAAGGGAGAGGAAATATAGAATTAACTTGTATTTATGATTTAAAAAAGATTTGCATTTATTGATGGGATGTTTGACCTTATAGGAAATCATCTTCATCAGATCACCCAAAATATCGAATTATTTCACCTTTAATGTTAGGCTCATAAATTTCCATTTTCTTGTATTTTATAAAGACAACCTTGATTTCAAATTCGAGCTCCCAAAATTTGACATTGCCCCTTTCTATAAATCTAATTTCTTCTCCATTTTGTCAATCTATATCTTTTCTATAGTGGTGAGAAGGAATGTGTTATTGGCCTCCTCCCGCTAGAATAGCGTTCATTATACGTTTTTCGAACATTACCCCTCATTTTAATGCATTAAATATGTAGGCTTCATCACTATGTTAGACACCCTTTTAGGACAATATTTAATATTAATATGCATTAATCAAGAAATAGTTCTTTTAATATACCTTACCTGTTTTTTCTTAATTTGTTAAATGAATTTCAATTCAGGTTTTTTATGAAATTTATTAAAATTTACTCATACATTTTCTAGCATGTTTGAAAGGCATGATGATGCTGTTGTATGGGTTAATCTATTCTATACAATATATTATGCTGAGACCACTTTTGGTTCAAGAATTTTTTTCTGTTTTGTTCTTTTAAAATAAAAAAAGGAATGCAAATGTAGGAAGCAATCATCCACTCTTTCTCCATCCAAATTTTGAACTAGTTTTATATTCCCTAATCAAACCTCAATCATCGTGCCCTATTATATAGATGTTGTTAGCTGAATTTTTCAAAAATAGTTTACTTATTTTCCCATTTTTGAAAAATTATGTGCAATATTGTACCAGATTATACTAATTATATTTATACAAATATCTATATCTACACAATATATTAAGCTAAACCACTTTTGGTTCAAGGATATTTATCCTTTTTTTTAAACAATAAAAGAAGAGAAAATGTAGGAGGCAACTACCCTCTTTCTTCATCCCAATTTTTAATTGAAATCATATCACTTAATTAAACCTAAAAAAAACCTCCACTATTATTATATAGATGTTATTCAATGATTTTTCAAAAAATGTTTTACTTATTTTCTTATTTTTGAAAATTTATGTGTAATATTGCACAGGATTATACTAATTAATTTGTTATCCTAAAGGAGTGGAAAGGTATTGAGTCACCGAAAATGGAGACAGAAAGTAAACCGCCAAATAAAAATTTGAAATCAAATTCGAATTTAAATTGATAAGGAAATATGGAAATAAATAGAATGGTTCAAAAGAATGACTGCCACTGGAAAAGAAAATAATAAATATCAATATGCCCAAGAAATGATATCTCGAATACTTTAGTACTATTGTAATTAGAGAGTTAAGTTTATCTACATTCTGCACATCCTTCCATTGATCTCTACTAATTTAGAGGGTGACTACAAGAACTTTGCAATTCCCCTTTAAAATTTAAAATTATTAAGATGATATAATTGATTGAATTAAAATGGAGAGAGAGAGAGAGAGAGAGAGAGAGAGAGAGAGCGGGGTGAGGAGAGAAGCTGCCGCCTTCCCTCGGGACCTGAGCAGATCCTATGCTCAGGTGCTTCAACTCCCCCCACGCAGACCCCCCCATCATTACCTTCCCCAACTGCCTCTTCGATCCCCGTACCACCCCCCACTACCGTCCAAAATCCCCCCTCAAAATGTCACTTCACATCCCACCGCCATAAACAATCCCTCTCTCTCCAACCCAAAGCCCTATTTTCAACCTAAACCCACCACCGTTTTCCCCCCAAAACCCCCTTTTTGGAGACGCCCTGCACGCCGTTCACCGCCGCGGAAGATGGAAATGAGATGCTTCAAATGTGGCGACGGCGACCATCTGGCAGCGGAATGCAGAAAGGTGGGCTTTCACTGCTTTAACTGCAAAAAGTTTGGACATAAGACGCGGGATTGCCCTCTCCACAACAGGCAAGAGACGATGGAGGTCGAACTCCCCCACAACAATGCCATAGCCCAAGCCCTATCAACACTGTATGCAAGTGCATTTCTTCATCTCATCAACCCACGACGGATCCCCCCAACGAAGGACCTTGAACATGCATTCAATTTTTCGTGGGGAAGGAAAAGCTTTTGGTGGTCGCTCAAGCGTGTCAGTGATGGTGTTTACCATGTTCAATTCCCAACCGCGACTGAGGCAGAAGCGGCGATCGCCGAGGGGGTCTTTAATTTTTCTGGTTTCAACGCGACTTTTTCACCATGGTCCGTTGAGTTCGGGGCAAGGTTGAGGCCGAAGCCTTCTTACATTTGGGTCAATTTGCCCCTTCTCCCCTTCCACTTGTGGAATAGAGAGTCGGTTGAGCACTTGGTTAAACGCTTTGGCAAGCTTATCACCCTCAGTCGAGAAATGTTGAACGCTGAGAGCAGAGACCAAGCACTGGTTCTTCTCGAGGTTGAAGACCTTACCATGGTGCCAAAGTCCTTGACTGTTAAGTATGCAACTCCTTGGGATCAGAAGACCCATATTCATGATGTTCCGGTTCTCTTGCTTGGCAACCCCATCCCAGTGGAGGACGTGCATGTAGGCAGAGTCCATTTGTTCACTACTGGGACCTCGGCGGCACCGGGGAGCACGAGCTTTTGGAGACCTATTGGCCATACTGTTAACAGAGGTGAGGGTACGGCGGAGCGCCGGGAGCGGATCACGGTCGTGGCGGATGAGAATTTTTCAAATCCCTGCAATTTGGGGGAGGGGCAACAATTGGGCGCGCGATCCTCGCATGCAGCTCCTGATATGGTATTCTTTTCAAATGCTCCCAATCAGATTGATTTAGCGCCATCTATGGAGATTGCACCAATCCTTCCACTATTACCGAAATCAACGGAAGATCCTTCACCGCAGCCAAACCCCATGATTATAGCACCAATCTCAAACCCCATGATTATAGCACCAATCTTCTAGAGGAGGGCCCACAGGCTGACAAGGCAGTTATGCACAACACCGTTGAAGTTGAATCCTCTGGTGATAGTTCTAGAGCTGATTTTTCGGGAGATGATGTGGGAAGGGAAAGCTATCACTCTGCCTCTTTCCCTCTTTGATAAGATCCAACCAGTTGTTGAAGTTGCACTCCGAGACTCAGAGCAGAGAGATGTTAGAAAAGTTGATAAAGAAGCATTGGGGACGTCAGATGAAGGCAACAGCAAGACTGAAAGTTTCCACACACGTTCCCTGCTGAAAAGAACTGCTAGTCGCACAGCTAGCTCATCCGTTGCCGCCCCTCCAGGGTTCCCAGAGGGTCCTTCCAAGAAGGGGAAGCAATCGCGATCCATTAGCAAGCTCAAGAGTACCAGGCCTTTTATGAAGCACTTATCATCCACTATCAAGAAGAAGGCCTCAGGTACTTCCTCTTCGACTGCCTCTGTTTCCAACGCACATTTAAATCCTTTCGCATTACTGTCCAAGGATGATATTGTTGAGGTTGCGGCATCAATTGGAGTGGAGGCTCTGGGGCCACACTCGGTTTCTAAGCTCAGAGAATGCCAGAAAGCTGTAGTTGATCTCCCTGATCAACAACAGCATTCTGCATAGCATTCTTGTTCATTTGCCTTTGTTTTTTGTGTGTGTGTTATGTTGTGTTTTTCTCTTCCAAATGAGGATTGCAAGTTGGAATGTTCGAGGACTGGGAAACCCTAACAGATGCTCAATTATCAAAGATGGCATCAAGAGTTGTGCACCTTCTATTATCTGTATGCAAGAGACCAAGCTCAAGAATTCGCGACCTCAAAAAATTTCATCTGTGGGGGGGATGACTGTCACAAAATGGATCCAGTTAGATTCTATTGGGAGCTGCGGAGGTATTCTATTGGATTGGAACGATCAGATTCTTGAGTGCACATACTCAGCGATAGATATTTTTTCTGTGTCTGCCTCTTTCAAATGTAGAATTTCAGCCAGAGAATGGTCAGTCACTACTGTATATGCACCTTTTGAGCTTGATGATCGCGAACTCTGTTTTTTTGAAATCAAACAGCGTAGGAGACTCCTAAAGGATGCTTGGGTGCTGTGTGGTGATTTTAATGTAACTATGACAGATGAAGAGAGGTCCAAGGGCAGAGGTTCGAACAGAGACATGAAAGCTTTTTGTAGCTTCATTCAAGACTTGGAGTTGATTGATTTACCCCTCTCAGGGAGGAAATTTACCTGGACTAACCAAAGAGAAACTCCGACAATGGCTCGCTTGGATAGAGCGCTAATTTCAGCAGAGTGGGACGTTCTGTTTCCTAACTGCATCCAATATTCGCTCCCGAGAATAGCCTCTGATCACTGTCCCATTGTTCTTGATGATCAAGTTATCCCTAAAAGGGTGAACTATTTCAAATTTGAAAAAGCTTGGCTACTCAATCCATCTTTCACACCGGCTGTTAAAGAATGGTGGCAATCCTTCAGGTGCAAAGGGAATCAGGTTGAGATTTTTGCAACTAAACTTTCGCTTCTTAAAAGAAGGATCAAATTATGGAGAAATGATAACTTTGGAAATATTGCGTGAGCTAAGAAGGAATTGCAAGATAAACTTCTCAAGCTGGAAATTGATGCTGAAATTTCATCAAACGCTATTGAGCCTATGAAGTCTGTACAGACGGAGCTCCAAGAGATTATCAAAGCTGAGGCGATCTACTGGAGACAGCGCTCGAGAGTGCAATGGATCAAGGACGGAGATGCAAACACGCGCTTCTTCCACTGCATTGCAAACGGCCGTCGACGAAGAAACTTTATCCACAGTCTGATTATAGATGGTACTCTGGAAACAGACCCTCTCCAAATTAGAGCAGCTTTTGAACAGCACTTCTCATCTATCTGTGGTACAACAACTGTCTCTGATTTTCAAATTGATTGGAACTCACTTTATCCCCATAGGCCACAGGATCTTGCTCATTTGGAGGCACCTTTCACTTTGGATGAGATCAAGACAGCGGTTTTTGGCATGAGCAGTGATAAAGCTTCGGGGCCTGATGGCTTTTCAATGAGCTTCTACCACACTTTCTGGGATATTATCAAAGAGGATCTCCTTAGTATGCTCCTTGCGATCCAGAGAGGTGAAGGCGATGTATCAAGGTTGAACTACTGTAACATCATCCTCATCCCCAAGTGTGAGGGGGCCAACTCTGTTTCTGAATTCAGACCAATCAGTTTGCTCAACTGCTCCCTTAAGATTTTCACCAAATTGCTGGCAAAGCGACTTTCGCCGATATTACACACTCTAGTCTCCTCTTCCCAAAGTGCTTTCTTGAAAGGTAAGTCCACAATAGACTGTTTTGTTGTTGCACATGAGGCTATCAATTTATGCAGCAGGCGGCACTCCGACACCCTTCTCCTCAAAATTGATTTTGCTAAGGCATTCGACACAGTCAATTAGGATTTTCTTGTACAGCTCCTAGTCGCTAGAGGCTTTGGTCAGTCCTGGTGCAGATGGATTCTTATGACATTGAATACTGCAAAATCCTCTATCCTCATAAATGGTGAAGGAGGTCGTTATATTAACTCCAAGAGAGGTTTGAAACAGGGCGATCCACTCTCACCAATGCTCTTCATCTTGGTTGTGGATGTACTAGCTCAAATGCTCAAATGTGGTCGCCGAAATGAAATCTTCTCCCCACTGCCAGTCAGAGGCACAATTGCCAACCTGTCCGTGCTGCAGTTTGCGGATGACACATTGCTTTTTTGCAAAGGCGATGAGGATAAGGTCATTAACCTTAAATTAGCCCTGCAACTATTTGCTAATATATCTGGTCTTGCTATCAAGTTTGATAAATCATCTTTAGTATATTTTGGACGATCCAAAATGAAACTCCAAGCCTTCTCAGCTATTCTTGGATGCAAAGAGGAGAAGTTGCCCCTTAAATATCTTGGTATGCCTCTCGCTTCAAATAAGCTCAGCAAACAATAGTGGTAACCACTGCTCCTTAAGATCCAGAGACGACTATCATTGTGGAAGGGTAAAATGCTTTCTAGAGGGGGCAGATTGGTTCTTATAAATTCTGTGCTTAGTGCCTTGCCGGTTTATTATGCCTCTTTCTTTAAGTTACCCCTTTAGGTTATTAGGAGAATTGATCAGCTCCGCAGTAGATTCTTCTGGTGTGGTTCAGATGCTAATATCAGAGGCATTGCTAGTGCGCAATGGGCACGAATCTGTCAACCGAAAGTGCCAGGAGGTCTGGGGATCCTTGATCTAAAGGTCTTTAATGAAGCTCTCCTCATGAAGTGGTGGTGGAATTTGCTGGCGTCAGATTCCCTCCCAAGCCAAACTCTCCAAAGCCTGTACCAACGCAGTGATTCAAACCAATTCATATGTCCTACTACTGCCTCTAGCTTCTGGAAGGGAATTTACCCGCTGAAAGAACAATTCCTTTGTAACATCACATGGAGCCTTGGTAAGGGTACGCTCATCAATTTTTGGACGTCCAAATGGATCCATGGAGCCAGTGTTTCTTCCCTATTTTCAACCCTTACTGCAGCGGCATGGAACTTTGAAGCTGACATTATATCACAGGGATCTTGGTCAGATGGCTCGTGGACTTGGCAGCCGAGACTAAACTGTGTACTTACTGACTCACTGAGAGAAGACAAAAGGCGCCTGCTTGAGCTGCTTGGGGATTTCCAGCCCTCAACTTCTGAAGACCAACCATCCTGGCGACTGACTACTTCCTCTTCTTATACTGTCAAATCGGCTTATAACTTCTTCATCATGGCTGGCCTCTGCTCCCCTCACTACACTGCAACTTGGTCCTCGCCTGCCCCGCTCAAATGCAAGGTGTTCATATGGTTGCTTAGTTGGAACAAGCTCAACTCGAAGGAATTTCTTCACTCAAAGGGATGGTCGGGCGACACTACATGCACAACTTGTGCATGTCCTGTCGAATCGACCTTTCATATCTTTTTTGAATGCCCAGTTGCTGCCTTAACTTGGAAACACTTCACTGATATGCTTAATATCCATAATATGCCCCATCATATACATGAGTGCTTCACGACATGGTGTTTCGGAAATCATAATAACCGACTCACTTGGCATCTTTTAACTATCTCAGTTTGCTGGAGTTTGTGGCTTGCTAGAAACCAACGCATTTTTACTTCAAAGGCTGTGCAAGCAAAAGACATTGTTACTAATGCCATTTTCTCTTTTCGTTCTTGGATAGATGGGATGGACAGCGGGAGGAAGAAGGCAAAGCTGATGGATGAGTTGGAAAATGCAGGAGTGCAGGATGCCTTATTAAAGCAAGCACTCTTTCGAGCTGATCGGTTGGATAGCGATGTGGGGAGCTGTTCGACCTAACCGTACAGTGCTGTGATCTGTTGGTTATATGTGGATGGTTAGGTTTTTTTGATCTTCTGGACTAACTATTTTCATAACTGTTCTGATGTAACTGGACATTTCTGTTTTGACTATCTGTTTGGAGGACTATTACGAGTACTACTGTTTGGATGGAGAAGGGGGATGAGATCATGTTGTTGTGTCTAGTAGAGGAGTACGACAGTAGTCCGCTGCCCTCTCTACGGCACAACTTCATGCTATCTCAAGCCTAGACCCATCTAGGGACTCGGTCCATATCTTTTGTAACCTCCACTCAGATTGTTTTTTGTAATAGCGGCTTACACACTTTTTATTAGTAATATATATTTTGAGGTAGGCTAATCCTACCTTTTACTCGTCAAAAAAATCTCTACTAATTTAACTACAAAGTTGGAGTTGTGCTTATACATCCGGATATAAACTGAACTCAAACATACATTTCTAAGTCAAGTTTTCTCAACAATCCACACTACCCAATTACATAACAACCATACATTTAGACTATATAGTTTGTCACATGAAAAACTCGTACTTATTAACTAAGAAATCTCAACGACACATTTAAAACTTGTTACTGCTACAAATAGTGTTTATATTTTGAAGGAAACTACAAAGATCTAACCTTTGACCATCACCGTAAAAAGTGGTTAGAGCTTCTGAAATTAGATCTGGATCGTTGAAAGAACACCTTGTTCTAAATCTGACCGTAGCTGACGTGGACGATGTAGCTAGAAAAAGTTTGAAACATCGGGGTTGGCCATAGCGACAGACCCTCCGACGCTCAGGTTAGAATCAGAGAGAGAAAAAGAGTTTGAGAGAGAAATTGCATATTACCTTCTGACTGAAGGAGGGGGGAGGGTATATTTAGGTTTGAGAAATAGTTAGGAGATTGATACAAATCTGTTATCTCTTATTGATTCTTCCTTTGAACAGATAGAATCAGTTACTCTTTTCATAAGGACAAGAGATTTGACTTAGAATCTTCATGAGCTGGGTGTCTTTCTTGGTGAGTCCAGCCGCTTTTAATGGGCTTGAAAGCAGCCAATATCTTCTTAATGAGCCTGCAGGAGACCCATACCTGTTAAAGAGCCTCGTTACTGTTAATCTGCATATAGATACTTTAAGATCATTGCTGGATTCATATGGCCCAGATTTGCTGTGACTTTTATCGTTATCATAAGCTACCCACTATCGGAAGACAATTTGGTTGGCAATCAGGAATTAGTTTGCCTTGTTTCGGAAATCTGTGGTACTATCTTGGCTTTCAGGGAAAATTGGAGATACCTAGAACTTGTTGAAAGCTTCTGGACGTGGTGAATATTTTCTTGAAAATTTTCAAAATTTTCTAGAATTTTGCAAAAGAAATTTTAATTTTTAATAAATTTTCCCCAATTCATAATTGCTTTTATGAATTTTTTACTCAATCATCCCAATTTTAATTTATTTTTAGGAAATTTTAATTAATTTTCTGAATTTAGTAACTATTTTTGGAATATTTAATTAAAATTTTGAATTTTAGTTGAATTTTGGGGATTTTTTTGTTGAATTATCAAACCTGACTCGCTTTTTGGAGTCATCCCGTGCGTTGATCAAGCTTCGGTTCACACACTGAGTGAATCGGGTTGTCATGATGGTACTGCGGTGATGAGGAAGCGACATGGCTCGATCTGGCGCATCCATCATGATATGGCTCAGACACTGATGAGATCGAACAAGCGAGAAGTGGAGCAAGAGAGCAGAGGCGACGTGGCTTGGTCCTGCGTGTCCATCATAGAGGGGCTTACGTTTCTAAGCGATTGAGCGATCCATGACGAATGTGAGCACCCCTTTGGTCGCCCGACCGTTTGAGCGACCAAACTCTTCTTCTCCATCGAGCAGCTTGTTTTTTGCGTCCAAGGTGCCTCGATGACCAAGCTCGGCGATCAAGCTCCCTCAGTGACAATAGAGACCTCTTCGAGCAAAGGCTTCGACGACCTTCTCTCTGCCGAGCAACTATTTTTAGGCGACCAAGGAGATTCGGCAAGCTTTTGTTCGTCAACCAAGGCCTCAGGCGAGCTAGCCTTAGCAATCACCAGTCTCGGCGACCACCCTCTTGGAGACTAGGAGTCTTGGTGACCAAGAGCTTCATCTAACACTTCTCTTCGTCGACCAATGCCTCAGGCGATCTAGTCTTGGTGACCATCAGTCTTGTTGACCACCTTCTTGGCGACTAGGAGTCTCGGCGACTAAGTTTATGGCGACCTAGGCTCGTCTTCTTTATCGCCTTGGGTTTAGGACTAATCAGAACTTTTGTGTGTTTCGATGCTCTGGTCAGATTCATGTTTTGTTGTGTTGGGTTTCAATCCTAGGTTTTGTTCTTCTTTGAAGCTAAGTTGTCTTTATAGCTGAAGTTAGGCTAAGTGGTGCTCAAAGTTGGGTTGATTTCTTCGTGGTGCTTGTTCTCCACTGATGTTTTTGCGGAGTTTGGGTCTCAGAGCTTGGGTTTGGAGTTTGGGCATCATCAACCTAGGGTTTTCTCCTGAGCTTCTCCTTGTAGCCGTGCTATGAATGTAACCCACATCTCCTCCAATCCTCATAGACTGGGCGAGCTGTAAAAGTTAGCAAACTTGTTTGATGGAGATCAGTTGCTCTTCATCTCTTCCGCAATCATTCCTATTCTCAATGAGGTATCAACATTGATTGGATCATCAACATGTCGATTTTGGGAATTCATATTAGGGATTTGACCCAACAACAACTTAAACTCATCAACATAGACATGATCAGCTCTCTTTCTTCCTTCCATACTACAAGTCAAATGATGAACAAAACAACCTCTTCTTAGCAATGCAGACTCTCACACTAATCCGGACAAAGGAATGTTCCTTGATGCAAAGATTGGAACTTTATGAGATATTAGGAGAGGCATTTTAGGAAATTTGAGAAGGAGGTGAAGAGATTGATCAAAAGGTTTGATCGGTTTGGAACTTTGTTGAAAAACATTGTTTGAGCTGTGTTGAGCTTGTTTTAAAGATCTTGCATTTTCACATACCAAGTGTTTGTTGAGCGATCTACCTCATCAAATTTCTCTTTTTTCGATCAAGTATTGTGTTGTTTGCTTATTTTGTCGATCGAACATTCCATTGTTGGACGAGTCTTGTTAGATGAGTGTTTGTGTCGAGTAAGTTTGTAGAGACAACATTGAGATGGAGTTGGACATAGAGCTTGTTGTTTGCACCCACCAAGTTTGTAGGGACAACTCTGAGACGGAGTTGGATATTGTGCTTACCGTTTGTACCCAACAAGTTTGTAAAGACAACTCTGAGATGGAGTTGGACGTAGAGATTGTTGTTTGCGACCAACAAGTTTATAGAGACAACTCTGAAATGGAGTTGGACGTTTGAACTCGTTGTTTTCACCTAGCAAGTTTCTAGAGACAACTCTGAAATGAAGTTGAAATTAGAGGTTGCTGTTTGATCCCAACAAGTTTATAGAGAAAACTCGAGTTGAGCGTTTGAACTTGTTGTTTGCTTCGAGCAAGTTTGGAGTGGCAACTCTGAGACGGAGTTGGATGTGGAGCATGTTGTTTGTGTCCAACAAGTTTATAGGGACAACTCTAGGCGGAGTTGGACATTTGAACTTGTTGTTTACACATAATAAATTTGTAGAGAGAACTCTGAAATGGAGTTGAAAGTAGAGCTTATTGTTTGATCCTAGCAAGTTTATAGAGACAATTCTGAGACGGAGTTAGGTGTTTGAACTTGCTGTTTGCCCCCAGCAAGTTTGGAGAGGCAACTCTGAGACAGAGTTAACGTTGAGCTTGTTGTTTGCACGCAGCAAGCATGTATACATAACTATGAGATAGAGTTGAACATTTGAACTTACTGTTTGTACCCAAAGTTTGTAGAGACAACTCTAGGCCGGCATTGGACGAAGAATCCATTGTATGAAGCGGAGGGTATTTGGAAGGACTCTAGCAAAAAAGCGGGGCACCGAACTCACTGTATGGAGTTAACAAATTGTTAGCAAAGCTTCAATAGAGAGCAAGGCATTAAACTCGTTGTATAGAGTTAACACAATGTTTACTGAGCTCGAGCAAAGTGCTTGAGTTAGAACACATTGTATGGAGTTAACGAGTTATCGACGGAGCTCGAGCAAAGAGCAGGGCACTGAACTCATTATATGCAGTTAACGAGTCATTGATGGTGCTCGAGTAGAAAGCAGGGCATTAAACTTGTTGTTTGGATCTAACGAGTTATTGAAGGAGCTCCAGCGAAGTGCAGGAAACTAAACTTGTTGTATGAAGTCAAAGAGTTGTTGATGGTGCTCGAGCGCAGAGCAACCCATTGAAATTGTTGTATAGAGTTAAAGAGTTGTTGGCGGAGCTCGAGCGAAGATCAGGGCATCGAAGTCGTTGTTAGAAGTAAACAAGCTGTTGACATAGTTCGAGCAAAGAGCAAGACATTGGACTCGTTGTTTGGAGTTAACGAGATGTTGATGGAGCCTGAGCGAATGGCAGAGCATTAAACTCGTTGTTTGGATTTAACAAGCTACTAACGGAGCTCGTGCGAAGAGCAAGGTGTTGAACTTGTCGTATGAAGTTAACGAGCTGTTGACAGAGCTCTACCGAAAAGCAAGTCAGTGAGCTCGTTGTATGGAGTGAACTAGCTGCTGACGGAGCTTGAGTGAAGAGCAGAGCGTTGAACTCGTTGTATGGAGTTAATGAGTCGTTGACAGAGCTCGACCGAAGAGCGGGGAACCGAACTTGTTGTATGGAGTTAATTAGTTGTTGATGGAGCTCGAGCGAAGAGCAAGTGATTAAGCTCGTTGGAGCAAGGCATTGAACTTGTTGTATGTGTTAACGAGCTGCTGACGGAGCTTGAGCGAAGAGCAGGGTATTGAACTTGTTGTATGGAGTTAACGAGCCGTTGATTGAGTGCGAGTGAAGAGCAAGATATTGAACTCGTTGTATGGAGTTAACGAGCTTTAGACAAAGCTCAAGTAGAGAGTGGGGCTTTGAAATTATTATATGGAGTTAACGAGTTGTTGACAGAGCGCAGGTGGAGATCAGGGCATTGAACTTGTTGTATGGAGCTAACGAGTTGTTGATGGAGCTTGTGCGAAGAGTGGGGCGTTGAACTCATTGTATGGAGTTAACGAGTTATTGATAGAGCTCTAGCAGAGAGCAGGGAATCAAACTCATTCTACGGAGTTAATGAATTTTTGGTGGAGTTTCAGCAGAGAGCAAGGCATCAAACTCGTTGTCTAGATTAACACGTTGTTGACTGAGCTCGAGCAAAGAGCAAAGCGTTGAACTCGTTCTATGGAGTAAACGAGTTATTGACGGAGCTCAAGAGAAAAGCAAGATAATGAACACATTGTTTGGAGTTAATGAGTCGTTGATGGGCTTGAATGAAGAGCAAGAAATTGAACTCGTTGCATGGAGCTAATGATTCATTGAGGGGCTCGAGTGGAGAGCAAGGCATTGAATTCATTGTAATGTACGGAGCTAGCAAGTTGTTGATGGAGTTTGAACGAACAACAAGGCATTGTACTCACTGTATGATGTTAACATTTTGTTGATGGGGCTCGAGCGAAGATCAAGGAGTTGAACTCATTGTATGGAGCTAACGAATTGTTAACGTATCGAGTTAACGAGTCGTTGATGGAGTTCGAGCGAAGAGCAAGGAACTGAACTCATTATATGAAGTCTACAAATTGTTAATGGAGTTCAAGCGAAGAGCAGGGAATTAAACTTGTTGTATAGAGCTAACGAGTTGCTGACAGAGATCATGCAAAGAGCAAGGCACTGAACTCGTTGTATGGAGCTAACGAGTTGTGGACGGAGCTTGAGCGAAGAGCGGGGAACTGAACTCATTGTTTGACCGAGCTCGGGCGAAGAGCAAGACACTGAACTCGTTGTATGGAGTGAAAGAGTTGTTAATGGAGCCTGAGCGAAGTGTCGGGCATTGAACTCGTTGTTTGGATATAACGAATTGTTGATGGAGCTGGAGCAGAGAGCATGATGTTGAACTTATTGTTTCGAGATAACGAGCTGTTGACGGAGTTTGAGTGAAAAACGGGGACCAAACTAATGTATGACGTTAACCAGTTGTTGATGGTGCTCGAGCTTGTTGTATAATGTTTGCAAAACTTTTATAGCAATGGTTAAGCATGAAATATAGACTCATTGTAATTCTACAGTTGTAACGAGACTTGTTATTTGTGAAATAAGAAATCTTTTATATGCATGTGCCTTGTCGTGTGATTTGTCATCTTGGGTATCAGCTAGTCGTAGGAGCAGCTCTACGGAGGAGTTAAACTCCAGAATTTCTGTTTTGTGTTTAGCTGGTTGTAGGAGCAACTCTAGGGAAGAGTTGGACTCCTAACCAGCTATATTGGTCCTCCAACAAATTGTGAGAGTCACTTCGACTGTCAAGTTGAGCTTCAAACTTGCTTGTTTGCAGGTTTACTGGAGAAATTCCAATCCATGAATATGGACCTTTAATCCTTCTTTAAGGATTTTAAACAAGTTTCAGGAACAGACTGAATAGCGAGTTGAGCTCTGAAACTTGCTTGTTCGCAGGTTGCTAAAGCAACGCCGAGCCATATGTATGGATTCCGAACTTCTTGTTTGAATACCATTACGCACATTGACCAACTTGAAGAGTTTGGTCCTATTTCTTTGGATGATCAAAAAAAAAAGGTTTGAGTGCAAGAATGATCGTCTTTATTGCACCAAGATCATATTAAATGGGCTCAAAGAGCTAAGATGAGATAGTTGAAAGAAGGATATTGTAATACTTGTTATTTTGACACTTTTTCTTCTCATGGACAGAGAATTAATAGAATCACATCCATTGTTGATGATGATATTGATCTACATACTTTATTTGACTTCCACTCCTCCTTTCTTAAATTCTACAAGGACCTTATGGGTACTTCTAATAATTTCCCTTTTAAATTAAATTGGGAGACTTTGTATGGTTCTGATAATCATGATCTTTCTATTTTTTATTCTTCTTTTACGCTTGATGTGATTAAACTAGCTACCTTTTTTATGAGAAGTGACTCTTCCCCAAGTCCTGATGGATTTCCAAGTTTTTTTTTCTTTTCGAGAATTTGGGATTTTCTTAAAGATGACTTATTTGACATAATTCTCACTCTGTAGGTGTTTTATTACATTCTGCCTTTGAGAAATCTTATGATGAAGTGGAGTAGAATTTCTGTGTTGATATTCTTATTCTTTGATCAAATCAAGTCTATTTACGAGTACATCTTCTGTTATCATTTGGTGTTGAGGGTAATAAATGTAAATGTTAAAGAGATCTTTGGCAAGGTGACCCTATCTCTCCTCCTTTATTTGTTTTTGTTGCTGATATTTTTAGTAAGATGTTATTGAAAGCTCAAGGTGCATTCTCATACTGCATTCTCTACCTTGTAGTTATCTTTCCTCGTTTTTAGTGTTAAAGCTCAAGGTGTTGTTGCAGTCTTCAAATTTCTAACTGATGGGTGTTATTAAAGTTTTGGGTGTTCTTCCGCTATTTACAGGAGTGGTTTGTTAGATCCTGTATGCAAGGCAGATAACACTAGAGGGGGGGGTGAATAGTGTTATAAAAAAAACTAAAAAATATTAAACCGAAACACCTGTTAAGTCTACTGGGACGAAAAACCAGTCGACTGAATCGACAGATAATTAAAAAGAGAGTTGATCAACTTAAAGAACAGCGAGTTTGTAAGTCGACTTAATAGGAATACCAGTCGACTGATCAGACAAAGACAAACTAAATAAAATGCAGCGAAATTAAATTTACAATTTAGAAAGATCAAACCACAGAGAATCATTAATGCTAACATAGCAATATATCCTGGTTCGGTTCTCACGACCTACGTCCAGTCCCCAAGCAACCCACTTGAGATATCTCACTCTTCTTGAAAAGATTTACAAGAATACCCTACGACCTTTGGCAACAACTATGCCAAACCCGTAGACCTCTCTCACCACTAGAAGAGCAAGACCCCACTCTATAACCTAGAATGAACACTGACTCTACACCAAGAGCCCTTCTCTCCAACTGAGAGTACCACTCTCAAAACCCGAGAGTTAACAATAAAGAAATCGAAAATTACAACACCTAGAGCCTTGATTTTTGAATGTGCTTTTTGTATTGAGGCTATAGGTCAACTTCTAATCGCAGTCTTGAACTTAATCGTTGTTATACAAGACTAAGATTAGAGAACCAAGTCTAAGAAAGTGAGAGTTCTTTGAAAACTTTGAGTTCCTTTTCACAAACACTTGAACAAAAGCAAAGACTTGTTTAATGCATTATGTAACTTTTTCCAAGTGAAATCTGGACGCTATTTACAAAGTAGAAACTCCAGAGTCGTTGAAAAACAGTTAGCCAACTGCCATCAAACGGCAGAAAAGATTTTGAATTTGAAAATCAAATTTAAACTCTTAGAAAACTGTCAAAACTGCTCGAACAGTCGAGTGGGTTGCTAAAGGATTCGACTGGTCAGAGCTTGAGTAAGTTCAGATTGTTTTGTATTTGAACAGTCGAGTTCTTTAGCAAAGTCAGTCTACTGGGACTTGACAGTTGAACTCATACAAGCTTGAATTTGATATTTTTAATTTTATTTTAATAAACTTTATTTTAGTCCTAGGGGATTGTGTGAGTGTGTGCATCAAGGCTATTACAAGATTTCTAAGTAGACATATCAAAGATTACAATTTTGTACATCAATTTATATAAACACTCTTTTGTTCTTGAGTTGATCACTTTGAGAATCTTTGAAGCTTTGAATGACATTTGTTTTGTAGCTTGATATATAAACACTCTTTTGTTCTTGAGCTGATCACTTTGAGGATCTTTGAAGCTTTGATTACCCACTGCAAGAGACATGTTAAATAGAACATATGTGTATCGTGTTGTAGTTATCAAAATCAAGAATCTACGTTCTCCTCCGTTTTGATGATGACAACACAATAACTAAACAATATAGATAGTAACTTTAAGCAACATGCTTCTCCTGAACATAACACACATATAGATATACAAAATTAAATTTGCTCCCCCTAAATAAGATAGAACATGCACACAACAATAATATAGAATATGCACACAACCAATCATCATAAAAATTCTCCCCCTTTGGCATCAACAAAAACAGAAAGTATAACAAGGGGAAATCCAAAGAGAGAACATAATGTCATACATAAGCATCCAAATATAGTGCATAATCAAAAGTCAAAGATAACGTCTTACAAAAATAAATAAAAAAATAATGCAAAATAAAAGAAATGCAACATTGATCTTCATCTTCGTCACTGTCAGAGGTAGGAGTAGGCTGACGAAATTGTCGAACAAACAACTGAGTGAGGTTGGCAAGAATAACCTCTATAGAATCCTGACGACCCAGAATGAGATCCTGACGGTCCATAATGTAGTTTATAGACGAATATAGACATTCAGGATGAGAAAAGTGTGTCGTAAGATGAGAACGACTACCAGAAGACGAACTAGATGCCGAAGAACGAGGTGGAATGGAAGTGGCCAAAGGTATAGGTGGAGCATTACGGGTAGGTGAATTAGGAGGAGTATGTAGCAATTTCATACGGGCAAGACTGACCAGATCAAAAGTTTCAAAGCGAGATACAACACTAGACTCCAAATCTAAATCTACCTTAAAGTGGTTAAAGATATGGGTGAGAATAGCACCATAAGGTAAAAAAGAAGTGTGAGCTTTGTGAAGACGACTAAATATAACTTGACTCCAATTGATATGGATTTTTTTTAAAGAAACTTAATAATGATGTTTTTCATTTTGTCTAAAATCTGAACACAAATCTTATTAATTACCTATGTTAGATAATACTCCTTGTGCTTAGAATTGTTATTAAAAGGGATCAGGTGTAGATAGTCTAGTTAAGAATAGTGGACATCACATGCTTATTTAATTTATTTATTAGTTTTTGCATTCAAACTTTATTATTTTTTGGTTCACAAATAGTTCAATGGAGTGCAATACATACCCAAATAAACATAAACAAAAGAACAATACAACACTTAAGCAAACATAATGATCGCAACCGAATCATCCATGACGGTTGATCGGCTATCCGGAATGTGAGATGACTACATTGATTTCCGAGTTGGCAGTTAAAAATCCTAGCTTCATGCCGTAATCCTCAGTATTTATCTCCATGTTCTCGTACATCACTTTGCATTCATCCCAGGAATGTTCGACGTTGTCTTCAATAATCTTCATCAGTTCGCCCACCGTATCCAAGTTTTTTATTTTCAACAACATGGTGATGGTTCGTTCTTCTTCCTTTCCATCTTTTATGAACTTGATATCCAACCATATTGACTCTTTTTTCTTCATTTTTTTATTTGTTTCGTAGCGAGGTTGTTTGTGTCTGTCTATTTATATATCGAATTATTTCACAAAAGGGAGAGGAAATATAGAATTAACTTGTATTTATTGTCTATTTATATATCGAATTATTTCACAAAAGGGAGAGGAAATATAGAATTAACTTGTATTTATGATTTAAAAAAGATTTGCATTTATTGATGGGATGTTCGACCTTATAGGAAATCATCTTCATCAGATCACCCAATATATCGAATTATTTCACCTTTAATGTTAGGCTCATAAATTTCCATTTTCTTGTATTTTATAAAGACAACCTTGATTTCAAATTCGAGCTCCCAAAATTTGACATTGCCCCTTTCTATAAATCTAATTTCTTCTCCATTTTGTCAATCTATATCTTTTCTATAGTGGTGAGAAGGAATGTGTTATTGGCCTCCTCCCGCTAGAATAGCGTTCATTATACGTTTTTCGAACATTACCCCTCATTTTAATGCATTAAATATGTAGGCTTCATCACTATGTTAGACGCCCTTTTAGGACAATATTTAATATTAATATGCATTAATCAAGAAATAGTTCTTTTAATATACCACCTGTTTTTTCTTAATTTGTTAAATGAATTTCAATTCAGGTTTTTTATGAAATTTATTAAAATTTACTCATACATTTTCTAGCATGTTTGAAAGGCATGATGATGCTGTTGTATGGGTTAATCTATTCTATACAATATATTATGCTAAGACCACTTTTGGTTCAAGAATTTTTTTCTGTTTTGTTCTTTTAAAATAAAAAAGGAATGCAAATGTAGGAAGCAATCATCCACTCTTTCTCCATCCAAATTTTGAACTAGTTTTATATTCCCTAATCAAACCTCAATCATCGTGCCCTATTATATAGATGTTGTTAGCTGAATTTTTCAAAAATAGTTTACTTATTTTCCCATTTTTGAAAAATTATGGGCAATATTGCCCAAGATTATACTAATTTATATTTATACAAATATCTATATTTATATAATATATTATGCTAGACCATTTTTGGTTCAAGGATTTTTATCCTTTTTTTTTTCTTTTTAAAACAATAAAAGGAGAGCAAATATGGGTGGCAACTACCCATCTTTCTACAACCAAATTTTGAACTGGAATCTTATCTCTTAACCAAACATAAAAAAACGTGCACGATTATTATATAGATGTTATTCGTTGATTTTTCAAAAAAATAGTTTACCTATTTTCTTATTTTTGAAAATTTATGTGCAATATTGCACATAATTATACTAATTAATTTATTATGCTAAAGGAGAGGAAAGGTATTGAGTCACTGAAAATGGTGACAGAAAGTAAGAGCTACCAAATCAAAATTTGAAATCATATTAGAATTTAAATTCTATAAGGAAATATGGAAATAAATAGAAAGATTCAAACGAATGACTACCATTGGAAAAGAAAATCCTATATATCAATATGGCGAAGAAATGATATCTCATATACTTGAGTACTATTGTAATTAGAGAGTTAAGGTTATCTACATTCTGCACATCCATCCATTGATCTCTAATAATTTAACTACAAAGTTGGACTTGTGCGAACTAGAGACATCCGGACATAAACTGAACTCAAACATACATTTCTAAGTCAAGTTATCTCGACAATCCATACTACCCATTTACATAACAACCATACATTTAGACTATATACTTTGTCACATGCATAACTCATACTTATTAACTAGGAAATCTCAACGACACATTTAAAACTTGTTGCTGCTACATATCGTGAGTTTATAGTTTGAAGGAAACTACTAAAGATCTAACATTTGATCGTCGCCGTAAAAAGTGATTAGAGCTTCTGAGATTGGATCTGGATCGTTGAAAGAACACATTGATATGAATCTGACGGTAGCTGACGCGGCTGATGGAGCTGGAAAAAGTCTGTAACACCGGGGGTTGGCCCAAGTGACAGACCCTCCGATGCTCAGGTTAGAACCAGAGATCGAAAGAGAGTTTGAGAGAGAGATTGCATATTACCCTCTGACTAAAGGAGGGAGAGGGAATTTTTAGGCCTGAGAAACAGTTAGGATGTTGATACAAATATGTTATCTCTTGGATTCTCCGCTTTAACAGATAGAATCGTTTACTCTTTTGATAAGGATCAGAGATTTGACTTACAACTCTCATAGGCTGGGTGTCTATCTTGGTGGGTCCAATCACTTTTAATGGGCTTGAAAGCGGTCAATGTCTTCTTAATGAGTTTGCAGGAGGCCAGACCTGTTAAAGAGGTCCATTACCGTTAATCTGCATGTAGATACTTTAAGTTCTGTACTAGATTCGTATGGCCCTGATTTGCTGTGATTTTTATCATTATCATAAGCTACCAACTCCCAGAAGACAATTTGGTCGGCTTTCAAGAAGTACTTTGCCTTGTTTCAGAGTTTTGTGGTACTATCTTGGCTTTTAGGGACAATTGGAGATACATAGAAGTTGTAGAAAGATTTTGGAGGTGGCAAATATTTTCTTGAACTTTTCCTTTTTTTTTGGAATTTTCCAAAAGAAATTTTGATTTTAAATAATTTTTCCCCAATTCATAATTGTTTTTCAAATTTTTTGATCAATTATGCCAATTTTTAATTATTTTTAGAAAATTTTTATTAATTTTCTGAATTTAATAATCGAATATTTAATTAAAATTTTGAATTTTAGTTGACTTTTGAGGATTTTTTTGTTGAATTGTCAAACTTGACTCGCTTTTTGGAGTCATCCCGTGCATTGATCAAGTTCAGCTCGCCCGCTGAGTGAATCAGGTTGTCGTGATGGCGCTGTGGTGATGAGAAAGTGACATGGCTCGATCTGGCTCGTCCGTCAAGATTCGGCTCGCACGCTAATGAGACAAACGACCTAGAAGTGGAGCAGGAGAGCGGAGGCGATGTGGCTTGATCATGCGCATCCATCACGGAGGGGCTCGCGTTTCGAACCGATTGAGCGATCGATGACGACTGCGAGCACCCCCTTGGTCGCCCGACCGTTTGGGCGACCAATGTAACACCCCATAATTTTCAAGAGATATAATGTAGTATTATATATATAATATTGAGAATGGAGTGGCTGCCCCATAGAGATTCCTATGTGGGTCGATATATGGAGTTGTTAGTAGAGGAGGGGCCCAACGAGAGAATACAGCAGCAGATGCTACTGCTTGCAGCGTCAACCACGTGGCTGACATGGCAAGGGGTGGGGCCGGCCAGAGGGTGGCAGGCATCTTGAGTGTGCTGATGTCAGCGTAGAGCCCAGCTTTTGCTGATGCAAGGAGAGAGAAGAGGAGAGGTATGGGAAATTAATCCCATATCGGGAGATTAGAAAGATTAATTAATAATAAATATAATTGACTATGATCAAGAGTACCTAATTGGTTAACCACCTTTTGAGAGGCACCCTATAGTGGGCAGTTGTACTAATAAATAAATAAAATTATCTGAGTATAAGGGTGAGGCTTTACAAATGGTATCAGAGCCGACTTTCGACACAGCATGTAGGAAAAGAGTGTGTGCAATGTATGCCTGAGAGGGAGCTGAGGTCAGTATGCTGGTAGTTTGATCAGGGGCAGTATGCTAGAATTAGCTGAATCAGGGTACTCCACTCCACATCGACAAGATGTATGCCTGAAAAGGAGTTGAGGTCAGTGCATTGGCCTGGAATTAGCTGAATCAAGGGTACTCTCGCTCCACATCGGCTAGAAAGGAGATCATGCACTAGGTTGCATGCCCCGTACTTAGCGAGAACGCTGATTTCTAAAAGGAGGTGTATGTAACACCCCATAATTTTCAAGAGATATAATATAGTATTATATATATAATATTGAGAATGGAGTGGCTGCCCATAAAGATTCTTATGGGGGTGGATATATGGAGTTATTGGCAGAGGAGGGGCCCACGGGAGAATACAGCAGCAGATGCTGCTGCTTGCAGTGTCAGCCACGTGGCTGACATGGCAGGGGGTGGGGCTTGCTAGAAGGAGGCAGGAGTCATGAGTGTGCTGACGTCAGCGTGGGGCCTGGCTTCTGCTGACGCAAGGAGAGAGAAGAGGATAGGTATGGGAAATTAATCACATATCGGGGGATTAGAAAGATTAATTAATAATAAATATAATTGCCTATGATCAAGGGTCACCTAATTGGTTAACTATCTTCTAAGAGGTGGTGGGTAGTTGTACTAATAAATAAATAAAATTGTCTGAGTATTGGGGCGAGGTGTTACAACCGAACTCTTCTTCTTCTCCGTCAAGCAGATTATTTTTTGTGACCAAGGTGCCTCAGTGACCAAGCTCGGCGATCACGCTCCCTCGGCAACAATAGAGACCTCATCGAGCAAAGGCTACGACGACCTTCACTCTGTCGAGCAACTATTTTTTGGGCGACCAAGGAGATTCGACGAGCTTCTCTTCGTCGACCAAGGCCTCATGCGTGCTAGCCTTGGCGACCACCTGTCTCGGTGACAACCTTCTTGGTGACCAGGAGTCTCGGTGACCAAGAGCTTCATCGACCACTTCTCTTCATCGACCATGGCTTGAGGCAAGGTAGTCTTGGTGACCACCAGTCTTGGCGACCACATTCTTGGCGACCAAGAGTCTCAACGACTATTTTTTTGGCGACCAAGTTTCTGTCGACTTGGGCTCATCTTCTTGGTCGCCATGGGTTCAGGACAAACAAGGTTTTGTGTTTCGATGCTCTGGTCAAGTTCGGGTTTTGTTGTGTTGGGTTTCAATCCGAAGTTTCTTTCTTCTTCGAAGCTGGGTTGCTGTCTTTGTAGTTGGAGTTAGACTAAGTGGTGCTCGGAGTTTGGTTGAAGTCTTCGTAGTGCTTGTTCTCCTCTAATGTTTTTTGCTGAGTTCGGGTTTCGGAGCTTGGGTTTGGAGTTCGGGCATCATCAACCTAGGGTTTTCTCCTGAGCTTCTCCTTGTATTCGGGCTATGAATGTAACCCACATCTCCTCCAAACCTCACAAACTAAGGTGAGATGTAAAACTTCTTTGATGGAGAACAGTTGATCTTCATCTCTTCCGGAATCGTTCCCAATAAATGAGGTATCAACATTGATTGGATCATCAACATGTCGATTTTGGGAAGTTGCATTAGGGATTTGATCCAGTAGCAACTCAAACTCATCAACATAGACATGATCTGCTCGCTTTCTTCCTTCCATACAATAAGTCAAATGATGAACTAAACAACCTCTGCTTAACAATGCAGATTCTCACCCTAGTCCTGAGAAAGGACTGATCTTTGATGCAAAGATTGGACCTTCATGACTGTAACCCCTATTTTGGATTTTATTGTATTTTTATTTCTTTTCTTGGTTATTGTATCCGAATTCTTTTATATTATTATATCTTGCTTTTTGGGGCTCTTTATTTTTCTCTTCAACGTTCTGTGCTCTTTTGTGGGATTTTGCTATTTTTGGTTCATCACAAAATTTCGCTATTTCTATTTTGAGTTTGATTTGTTCCGCTTTATGTTCATCTCGTTATTTTATGCTTGTTCATCTCTTTTTGGAGCAAAAACCGGTACCAAAAACCCATTAAACCACAACCCAAAACCACAATTCTGATCCCCTACACATACCTCATTAAAACCCTAATTTTTATTAATCCTTCTCTCCCTCTCCACTGCGCTGCTCTCTCTCTCTCCTACCTCCAATTCTCTGTTTTCGTCTTCTCCAAACTGAACCCAACTCCCTTCGCCCCTCCGTCCACCACCTTCATCCCTTCACCCTCTCCTTCGACCTCTCGTCATCCTCCGACCATCCCCATCGCCATCTCTCCTTTCGTCGCCTTCATCTCGGTTTAACCCATTACCACCCGCTCTAAACCCATTACCGCCTATCACCCTAGCCCTCACCACCGCCTCGTCAATCCCTTTCCACTGTCCACCGTAGATCCCCTAGCCATCGTCGTCCAAGCCCCAAATGTCGCTGCTTCGTCTCCCCAGTTTTCGGAGTGGGAACAGAGCCGCTCGACACGCCGCCTCGTCGCTACCGTCGCTCCTCGACCATAGCGCTTCCGCTCATCATCGCCGCCATCACCGCTGTGTCACTCCCCGACCGTAGTCGCCATTGAGGTCTCCCTCCCTCCATCTCTCTCTCTCTCTCTGTCGAAGTTGAGGAAGAAGCCGGAGTGGGCAGAAGTAGTGTTTGCTGTTTTGCCTAGGGAGGGATCCGGTATTCGGTGTATGCTGTTTTGTGGAGTTGGTTGTTGTGGTGTTTTGCTATTTTGGATTTTGCACGTGTCTCACCGTGTTTTGGTTCGTCGCCCGGGATCCTTATCCTGTTATTCTATTTATTCGAATATACTAATTAACAGGCAAGTCTCTTCTTGAACTAGTATTTGTTTTGTTCAAGATTCCCTTGATCTCTGCAAGTAGATCCCGTCCTTTTCCTTATCATGCTGCTATTTGAAATTTCGTTGAGTCTATTGAAGGTTTATGCGAGCTAACCCGAGGTATTCTTAACATCGTGCCACTCTCTTTGATCAAAACCTAGTCCCTATTATTTCATTGCATATGCACATTACATGAAAAATAACTAGATCCATATGATAGACTTGTTTGATGAATTTGATGACGGTAAAAATCGTGGCAGATCAGAGCCATACGATCCCTGCACAGATCTCAAAGCATCTACAAGCAGATTAGCCATCACAGGCCTATTTTACAGGCCTGGACCCACTCCAAAACATGGGCTTCTCTCAAGCAATTAAAAAGTGACAGACTAGGCCCACTAAGAGAGACACCCAGCCCATGATGGCTAGGAGTCTCATCTCTTATCCTCTCACAGGGATATCTTATCTCTTCAGCGGGGGAGACATGAAAGATCCGATGGTCACGATTCGGCTTCTAGAATGTCTCTCAGGCCTATAAATACTCCTCCCCTCCTCAGTTTCCGGGGAATCAAAAATTCACCAGTTTTTACTCTCTCTCTTTCTGGTTCTGACTTGAGCGTCGGAGGGTCTGTCGCCGGGGCCAAACCCCGGTGTTTCAGACGTTTTTGCAGGTCCATCGGCCGCATCATCCACCATCCAATTTAGATCACAGGAAGTTAATCAACGATCCTGATCCATTTTCAGGAACCCTAATAGCCTATAACGGCGAGGTTACAGCTTCGACTTTAAGTAGTGTCCTTCATTTATTTAACTCACTATCTGTTTGCTCCCACACCGAAATAAGCAGCAACAGATTGGCACCGTCTGTGGGAATTCACTGCACTAGTCAAATTTTTCTCCATGCCACCAAAACTGAGAGGCGGAGGCTCCAGCCGTCGCACCAACTCTCTCAGTCAGTCTACTCGGGTTCCTCCTATGGAGGATCAAATTCCTCCTCAACAACAGCCCCTGAGGCCTAATCACGCTCCTGTCCACGGAGATGCGCCGGGAGGCTCCCGACAGAACCATCCTAAACAGCATCCTCACAATGACCGCATCTCGGTCCACAATGGCTACACGAGGCCCACGGGGATCTAAAAATATCAACCAAATTCAAGGCGACCTGCGTATAAAGCTGAATAAGAGGCGTGCCCGATCTGAGGCCTCCTGTTCAGGACATCAAGCAAGCCAGAGAGCCCACCCTTCTAGAAAAGTATCAAGACAGTCCTCCTCTCACAGGAGGCAACCAGCTAGGGGAAACCCAACACTGGATGACCAAAGGCAACCTGGGCAGAACAGAGATCGGGATGAACCAGTCACCAGGGCCGAGCTCGATCAGTTCAAGCGCGACCTTCTCTAGCTCTCCAAGGGAGTCAAATGCAAAGCCTTCCCTTGAACAAAGGATCCACTGACTCAATTGAATCCCAAAAGAAGGACAATCTAGTCCTCCGCCGAATCCAAGAGGTGGAGAAGCATCTCGAGCAAATCAGGAACGAGGGGAATCACTCTCACAGGGCCTTCCGCCCTAGTTGACCTCCGTTCAACCGAACTATTCTAGATGCAGCTATTCCAAGGGGTTTCAAGGCCCCTCATTTCGAATCTTATGATGGGGAATCAGACCCGACAAACCATGTCGAGTGCTTTAAAATGCTCATGATGGTCTATAATGCCACCGACGCACTCATGTGTCGGACATTTCCCGCTACACTGAAAGGATCAGCTAGGGAATGGTATGCACGTCTGAAACCTGAGTCTTTTTTTTCCTTTGACCAATTTGAAGAAATCTTCATCGCATACTTTGTTACTAGTCGGAGAATTGAAAAGACCAGCATCTCCCTGCTAGAACTGAAGCAAAAAGATGGAGAATTGCTGAAAGACTTTGTCAAGCGATTCACAGCGAAAGCAAGATCAATTTCCTCTCTAGACTCCTCAGTGGCGGCTACCGCCTTCTGCCACAACGTCAGGCACAAAGAGCTAAAAGCATCCCTCGCCAAGAGGCCGCCTCACGATTTCACAGAGCTCCTAGAACAGAGTGAGAAGTACATTAGAGTTGAGGAAGCCCTCAACCCATCAGACAAGAAAGAATCATTCTCCGGGAACAAACGGAAGAGTCCAACTGAGGAAATGCCCAAAAAGTTTCAGAAAAATGGCACAGGACTACGTCGTCCTCCTCCTCTGCCTCGCTTTGACAAGTTTACTTCCCTAAATGCAAGCACATCTGCCATCTTCATGGCGGTAGAGAAAGATTAGATAGTCCGTCCTCCTCCCAGGATGACGACACCGAGCAAGAGAAGAGACAAAAGCCTATGGTGCGCGTACCACAAATGCCACGGACATACAACTGACAATTGCAAATCCCTTAAATAAGAAATAGAAGACCTGATTCAGCGGGGCTACTTATCCCAGTTTGTTCAATGAAACACAACACTGAGAACCCTCCGCCACGGGGGGCTAACAAGCATCCTGAAAGACCATCGAAATCCAGGGACTCAGAACAAATGGCCATTTTGCACACCATCCATGGCGGGCCCATGGGGGAGATTCTAACTCCTCTCGAAAAGCTTTTGTAAGATAGGTGAATTCAGTTCATAACACTCTATCCCCGAAGGGTTCGGGCCTCTCAGTCTCATTCTCTGACAAAGATCTCGAGGGTGTCAAAACACCTCTTTGCGATGCGCTAGTTATCAATCTAGGCATGGCAAACCACGAGGTGCGACGTATTCTTGGTGACAATGGCAGTTCCGTCAACATCTTGTTTATGGCTGCATTCGATGCACTAAAGCTCTCCCGGGATCGTCTCAAGCCAATCAGCTATACCCTCCATGGTTTCTCAGGTGCACCTGTCCAAGTCGAGGGAATTGTTGCACTCGACGTGACAGCAAGAAAAGCACCGATAACTCGGATAGAGTCCTTAGATTTCTTGGTAGTCGATGTTAAATCCGCATACAATGCCATATTCAGCCGTCCAGGACTAGCCGCCTTCCACGCCGTTGCTTCCGCATTCCACATGAAAATAAAATTCCCAACAACAGCTGGCGTAGGGCAAATAGTAGGAAGCCAACAAGCGGCACACGCATGCTACACTGCTATAATGGGGGGCTCGGTTTACCCTCTCCATGCTGAAGAATTACTACGGGGAAATGATCATTGTGTCACAGAGCCAGCAGGCAAACTCGAAGCCACGGCACTAGGTAGCCAAACTAGAAATTTTCAGAGCCGCCAAATAACTTCTTCCCAGATCCAACCATGTCCTTGCCAGAACCCAACAACTCTCTTAACTCCCTTATCCGAAGTTGATCCACTAAGTCATGATAAACAGTCAATCTTGACTAAACATATCAATCCATCAGAACATTCTGCTGCAACTGAGCAAGGCGACGCGAGCATCCCCCAGGAACAGGCATATACAGACAGGGTCTACCAAGTTGTTTGCCTGGCGGCTCACCAACTTGAAGACCCGGGGAGCAGGGATGTGTCAGTAGCGACTTCAAGTGAACACCCTATGGAGCACAACGAGAGTGTTTGAAACATGCTCTCCTAAGTTATGCAGAATTTTTAAATTTTTGTAATAAAGGCCAGCCACTAGAGCAGCCACTTGGTTTCTCTTTCAATAAGAACCGCCATTACTAGGCGGCCAAGCAAGTAATAAGGGCCAGCCATTAGAGCAGCCCCTCTAGTTTATTCTTCAACAAAGATTAGCAAGTTTATTTCATTACATCTTGGTCAACAGTGCAAATCAAACAATGAGCTAGGAACGCCCAACTCATACTCAACAGCGGTGCTGAACACTTGTTACAAGCTTTCTACAATGCAAGTTCGGAATCCAGAACTCGGGAGTTGCAACATGCAAGCATGCGCGTTTAGAACACAACTCACCGATCGATCTGTTCCTGCAACTAGCTAAACTTCCTTGGAGGCCCTGAAACAACAAGTTGAGTGCCACACTTATACACTTAAGCAGCACTAAACACCCGTTGCGAGTCTCCCCGTAAGCCGGGTTCGGAATCCATACCCATGGCTCGATAGGGACTATAACAATTTGTAATCGCACAAATTTATAGTGCACTTTGCTGTTTGATCTGCTCCTGCAATCCGTTAATGCCTCGACGACCTGTTCGGAGTCCATATTCATGGTTCAAAAGAGACTATCAATTTGCTAAGAAGAAAGTTTATAGTGCGCTTTACATTCAAGCTGCTCCTGTAACCTGTTAATACTTAAACTAACAAGTTCGGAATCCATGTTCATGGTTCAGACTTACTCTTGCAATGTGTAGTCACACACGTTCAGAGTTCGACTCGCCATTCAATCTGTTCCTGCAACTAGTTAAATTCCCTCAATAACAGATTAAGAGATCCAAAATCATGGATCAGAGGTACTCTAGCCACACTTGTAAAAGGCCACGATGTGATTCTGACAATCTATTAGAGGACCCCTACAACAAGTTTAGAAAACAATTATCGTTCAGAATTGTCCCTACAACTAGCTGGGCACAGGACTTAAAATGAATTCAGCTCCAACTCACACCGACGACAGCTCTTTGAGCTATACGCAACATACTTGAGGCCCTGTTATTTAGTGACAGAGAACTCGTCGATAACATTTCGACCACGGCAACAAAGACTAAGCACGTAAAAAGAGTTGTTGAATTATCACGAGTCCACAATTTCATATTCAACAAATACTTTAGATATTTGCAAGTAAGGAGACATCAACCGTGCAACTCGATTTACAAGCCGTCCGTGCGACTCACTGGGCGAGGAGCATTGCTCCTGAGAGACACAAGCCTCCTTGTAGAGTGCCTAACAGCCACCTCCTTTCCTTGACTGCCAGCTCTTTGCACAGCAAACGTGTAACGCCCCGATCTCCCCGTTGCTGGGAAACCGTGACACATGCCAAGATCTTTCCTTCAATTAGTCTCGAGACACAGAAAAACTGGAAAATTTAAAAACTTTTCTTCAACACAGAGTTACTACGCAGTAATTACAAATATCAGTTTGTAATACCAAACTGTACTGCCTGCCCCTTTTCTTTTCTTTTTTGACTCCAAAATCAATACTTCCAATTTCTATATCACTTTAAACATAAACTAAAATAGTTATGTTTCAAAGAAAATTTGGGCAGAGTCTCCCTTGTATTTTTTGCCCAAAACACAGAAAAGCTTACGGAATTTTGCTCTAAATTCCGTAGCTTACATCACAGGCAATAATAATATGGGCTCCCCAGGCCAAAATGAGCATCATCACACAGGCAATATATATATATGCTCTGGGGGCCAAACTCATAACGGTTTAACAAATATCAATTAAAAAGCATAAATCCTTTTGAAAACGTAGTAAGTTTTTAGAAAATAACCTGTAAAAACCTACCACGACGCCCGACACTCCACAACGAAATGGGTACGGGTCGAAACCATATCCTGCTGCCTCACACTATGCTCTTCCTCATCATCCTCATACTTATACATCCAAAATACAATTTAAAGCATAAATCTTTACTATTTACAATTAAAACATAACAACAAATTATAACTGGAGCTCCACTCCACGGAACCTGTACCTACACCTCACCTCTGCACTGCTGAGGACCTGTAACAGTAGGGACCTAGGGTAGCCCAGGGACTCCCTAACCCCCAAACACTAAGGGGTTAGCCATTTCTGGTGTGAGTGTAATTTATTAAATAAGTAAATAAATTAAACTTACAAGTAAAAACATAACGAACTCACAATTTCCAAGATAAACAAATCTTACTTGACATCTGAAAGTGTAAACATCATAATGGGATTTCACATCCAATACTCTCTGAGTCATCACCTGTATGTATATCTATACCCGCTCATAACATACTTATATCTAGTAACCATTTGAATAACCACTCATAATACAATATTGATTTTGTTTCCTTATATCACGTATCCCATCATAAATATATGTCTTCAATCTCATACTACCACATTCATTCATGTCCAACCTAACATCTCATTTCACCTTACCAATTACTTGCATTTTATCACAATACACCCCATATCCCAACATAGTTTGGTAATAACACAATCACATCCCAAGCCCATAGCTTGGTTATTAATCTACTCCAACTATCACACTCGCAATTTATCTCGAATGGAAAGGACACGTGTACATATAATTTGTGCCAGTGTATGTTATGACTTAACTCTATTGCAAATTACCAATACAATGATACTCTTATTCTAATGCAAGATTACTAATGCGATGATGCTCTTATTCTAATGCCAGATTTACTAGTGCGATGATGCTCTTATTCTATTGCCAGCAAGTCTCCGAAGCAACATGCAGCCCATAAATACATGCGCCCCATCTCAAGCCGTTTCTCCATATATAGGGATTTGAACCCGCGTTATGAATTTCTAATTGTACACAACCTGTTCCTGACAGATACTACATGACTGATGAGGTTGCACACGTGGTCAAGTCCCACCAATGCAGTGGGCTCATGGTGTCTATGTTTGCCACTACCACCCGGTACACCGGACCTCACTCAAAAACCAGACGAACACAGGGTCTTCCGAACCCATAACTCATAGACCCCAATCTATGGCCTGTTCGCTTCCCTCTGGACAAGGACCCGACGAAGTTCCGGGGTCCATCCCCCTAGCTTCGCCGCCTTATCATGGCACTTCAGGAATTAACAATCAAGATACGCAACCCGTGCTCCCAACTCGTGCGAAGACACCGTACGTATCCCTTTTGACGGGAAGGTACAACCCCATATCACCACCTAAGGCCTGCTTCGAGGGACAAGTTGGTTGTAAGGCGCTACCTACAACCAACTCCTCTCTTTTCGGCAAAGGGTCGAAGTAAAATGATCTTTATAAGTCACTACCTTAATGATGTTCCTAACCCTGAACAATCCTAGGAATGACAACATTACACAACATGCTAGGTCTTAAATTAGACTTCGCAAGATAACTCTATTAGGCTGCTCAACCTAAACTCACCAGAATCCCTCAGGATCTGGTTCATGGCCTATCGATCCAAGACCCCGGCAATACGAACGTATTCGCATGCTACTATCCTGAACTTGGATTTCGTCACACTCCGGTCCGCAATCAACCAACGGTTAAGATCTGACGGCACCCGCGAAGTGACTCGTCCACAGTCCCTTAGGAGTAAGCTAAACACACGTCTTGATGGTCGATAGCCCTAGGACAATTATATCACCCTAGACGAGCACAACAAACTGCGTATTAGCTAAGAAGCTACATACGAGTAACTAAAAACACATACGAGCTAAACAGCTACGTATGGGACCAACAGCTACATACGGGCCAGTCGAGCCGCGTATGAGACAACAACATGCATACGAGCCAAATAAGCTCCGTATGAGACCAACATCTACATACGGGCCAGTCGAGCCGCGTATGAGACAACAACACATACAACAACCATACAGGTAATCAAACCTAGAAGCAATCAACTGTGCTTACTAGCAAACTTGATCCTCTAAAATTAGAAGTAACAAAAGAATCTACTATAATCAACTTAGCATGGGTTTCTTCTAAAATCAACTCATCATGGCATACCTACTATAATCGACTCAACATGAGTTTCTTTCTAAAATCGACCCAAACATGATATTCTACTACAACTTAACCATGGGTTTCTTTCTACAACAATTCAAGCATGGATCTAATACAACTCAAGCATGGTAGTCCTACTTACTAACTCAAACATGATAAGTCAACTAGAATGTCACATGGGTTCCTTTTTTTTTGACATAGACAACACTCATCTTTATGCTATTCTCTCAAGTTCTACCATTCATACTTTTTATAGGATCCCTTTGATCCATAAATTTTTATATCAATACTTTAGTTTATTCGAACTTCTTCAAAACATCAAAATACGTATATAAACCATACACCCATATTATGATATCATCATCTAAATATAACTCATCCATTATATAGGTTTTTATATACTCAAGAATGGTTAAATTCACCATATTTTTACAATCACAAAAATACGTAAATAAATCGATACTTACTTATTTCTTTAAACCACAAAATACATAAATGAATTAACACTCACATATTCTTAACCACAAAACATATAATTAAAATAACTCACACATATCTTTAAACCACGAAAATATATATATATATATATATAATATAACTCACCACATATTTCTTAAATCACAAATACCTAGATAAATTAACTCACATATTCATCAACCCACAAAATATATAAATATACTAACTCACATATATCTTTAAACCATAAAATACACAAATACATAAACAAACTAACTCACACATATTTCTTAAATCACAATTTACATAGATAAATTAATACTCATTTATTTCTCAAAAGTACATAATAAATCAATACTCACATATTCTTTTAACCCACAAAATATATTAATATACTAACTCGCATATATCGTTCAAACCACACAATTATATAATAAACCAACTCACCATTTTCCGCGAAGATCCGAAGCGCCATGCCACTTTGCCTCCAAAGTCGCAATATATCCTATCATCAATTTCAAAGCAATTAAACTCAAATAATTCAAATCAATCATAAAAGCTAATAACACTATCCCCAAATATCACACAAGCGTTTACTGAACGCTTGGAATATACACGTGCGATGCACGTGATAATCTAATGCTTACGGTATTTTCATTCCCAATTAATTACTAAAAACACCCCCAAATAATCTAATAGTCCAACTATACTCTCCACTATTATAAGAGAAATAGTTCATACATATATAATTCCCTTTTCCAAACCCAAAACCCTAATTTACTAACAACTTGAAATCTCCATAAAAATCCGCTAATTTCTCACCTCTACAATTTCCAATATCTCTAAATCTCCCTATCAAAATAACCCTACTCAATAAAAATTAACCGAACTAACTTTTATACAATAAAATAGTTAGGGTTTATACCTTCCGAAATCCAATCGAAAATCCGACAACACCACCATGTAGAGAATCCCTCCATTAATCTAACCCTCAACTTAATTCGAAATTGACGAAGGAATGGAGGTGGATTTTGAGGTGGGAAAGAATCCGTTGATGGGTTCTTTTGGAGACTCCTTTGGATCGGAATGGCAGGGAAGGAGAAGAAGAAGGAAGAGGGAAGGTGAAGGTCGGGGTTCCTTCGATCTGGGCTGGCGTGCGAACGGGAGGAGGAGAGGAGTGGTCGGGGTTCTTTTGGGTTCGGCATCGAACAAGAAGGAGAAGAAGGAGAAGGGAACGGGGGTGGGGGGTCGCTGGTTGGAAGCGAACGGAGAGGGAGAAGGGAGGAGGTCGGCGGGGGGGGGGGGGGGGGGGGTTCTTTTGGCTGGGTGCGAACGGAGAAGAAGGAGAGGGAGAGGAGGCCGATGGCTTCTTTGGGTTCGGGAAGAAGAAACGAATGGGAAGGAGAAGGGAGGAAGAAGGAGAAGGGAAAGAGAGAGAGAAGGGGTTTTCTTTGGTTGGGAGTGGATGGGAGGGGGAAGAAGTAGGGGGAGCCGGGGGAGGGTATTATCTGGGTTGGGGTGGAACCGGTCGGGAAGGGAGAAGGAGAAGGAAGAAGAAGGAGAAGGAGAAGGAAGGGGTTTTTTTGTAAAAATGTAATAAGTAGATAGATAAATAATGTAAAGGAATTATTACATATAAGCCCCCTAGTTCTCAATACATTCTAAATAAAACCCAACTCTCTACTTTAATATTATAAACAATACGAAAATACATTAAAACTACTTCGTAATAATCCGTATAAAAATAATTTAATTTTGAAAACAATAATAAAATAAAACTAGGCAATAACCAATAATTCTTAATTAAAAATAATTGTTATCAAAAATAACATACTCGCGTGAAATTTTCAATTGCGCCCACATGTCGATGCAAAATAGCCATATGCTATTTTTTCGGGTCGTTACATCACTCCCTCCTTAGAATCGTTCTGTCCTCAGAACGCTGCTAGTGGAGAGGAAGGCAACCCCAAACATCAATGGTTCACGAGATATTTCCCTGAACCATCTCCAGTTCCCCGAGTGATATTCTCGAAAACTGGTTTTCTACCAAGTTGAACTGTTGTCCTTCAGCCTTTTGGACAGACCCACCACGAATTTGATGCTGACATTCTACTGCTCTTGCTCTGGAGTAGACAGTGGTAGCATTGCCTTGCTCTACTCTTGTCTACAAGTGTTGTTGATTTACTCCTTGATTACGACTTCTGTTGGTTGGTGACCACTCCCTCCTTAGAAAGGACGAAGTCACACATTGCCGCTTCAGCCCCTGAGCAGCTCCTCTTGGTGACCTTACTAAATTGTTAACACGATTGCCCTCTGTGTGAGCAAAATTTCCTCCATGACGTGCTCTTAGTGGCTACTTAATCATAAGCTGATCTCAGAAAACTCTACCGCTTCAGTGCTTCAATCCCTGCATTTCCTGCCTAAGCCTTCTGACTTGCTCACTTGGACTCGGTTGCAGCTCCCATCGTGCCAAAACTGAGCTCTAAACTTGAGTAATCACTCCAATACTGGCTTGATTGACCTCATCATCTAGCTTCCTGCGTCCTTCACGGTCTTTGGCTGAGGTCAATTCTTCACTGATCTCGATCTTTTGCATTTCAGTAGCCACTCCCTCCTTAGAACAGGGCATGGCCTATGATCATTACTTCAAACTTCCAGGATTCTCTCCTGTAATTTGCTCGAAGCTGATGCTCCAGATGGTGTATTCAATCAAATCAAATCTAGAGTTGCCTCCCGCCCACAACTCAACTCTTGAAAAATAGTCCGGACAAAAGAATATGATGAACCACAATTGAACAAAACAGTTGTATGGATTCCATATATATATATAAATCCAACTGGTTACGAAAGTGTTTCATCATACCTTACTTCTTAGTCCAAATAAATTTCAAAAACACAACTTTTAACTTAGTTGCAGTTCTATATGCACATACCGGTACTAGCACTCCTGCCTTCAACGACTTGCTGGTAGTAAGTGCGAACTCTACCCTCGGTGAACAGACTCCTTTCCTCTATTGTTCATCTTCGAGGTTGATCTGCCATTCCTTCGGTGAAGCTAGGGAATATCTGGTCGGATACGACCAATCCTTCCACATTTGTAACATGTATGGGTATCTATCTGAGTGTCCTTCCTCGAACACCATTCATGTCGTTAAAGGATGGTAACACATACACTAGGATTAGTCCAGATATAGAAAAATTATAAAACATAAGTTGAAATAACCAACAATATGAATTATAACTATCTACAACTAACTAAAACCCAACTCTTAAAAGGGCATTCAAGTTTAATTTTCCTACAGTGTTGGACTGTAAATTGAAGTCAACTCTGATACCATCTGTAACGCCCCGATCTCCCCGTTGCTAGGAAACCGTGACACATGCCAAGATCTTTCCTTCAATTAGTCTCGAGACACAGAAAAACTGGAAAATTTAAAAACTTTTCTTCAACACAGAGTTACTACGCAGTAATTACAAATATCAGTTTGTAATACCAAACTGTACTGCCTGCCCCTTTTCTTTTCTTTTTTGACTCCAAAATCAATACTTCCAATTTCTATATCACTTTAAACATAAACTAAAATAGTTATGTTTCAAAGAAAATTTGGGCAGAGTCTCCCTTGTATTTTTTGCCCAAAACACAGAAAAGCTTACGGAATTTTGCTCTAAATTCCGTAGCTTACATCACAGGCAATAATAATATGGGCTCCCCAGGCCAAAATGAGCATCATCACACAGGCAATATATATATATGCTCTGGGGGCCAAACTCATAACGGTTTAACAAATATCAATTAAAAAGCATAAATCCTTTTGAAAACGTAGTAAGTTTTTAGAAAATAACCTGTAAAAACCTACCACGACGCCCGACACTCCACAACGAAATGGGTACGGGTCGAAACCATATCCTGCTGCCTCACACTATGCTCTTCCTCATCATCCTCATACTTATACATCCAAAATACAATTTAAAGCATAAATCTTTACTATTTACAATTAAAACATAACAACAAATTATAACTGGAGCTCCACTCCACGGAACCTGTACCTACACCTCACCTCTGCACTGCTGAGGACCTGTAACAGTAGGGACCTAGGGTAGCCCAGGGACTCCCTAACCCCCAAACACTAAGGGGTTAGCCATTTCTGGTGTGAGTGTAATTTATTAAATAAGTAAATAAATTAAACTTACAAGTAAAAACATAACGAACTCACAATTTCCAAGATAAACAAATCTTACTTGACATCTGAAAGTGTAAACATCATAATGGGATTTCACATCCAATACTCTCTGAGTCATCACCTGTATGTATATCTATACCCGCTCATAACATACTTATATCTAGTAACCATTTGAATAACCACTCATAATACAATATTGATTTTGTTTCCTTATATCACGTATCCCATCATAAATATATGTCTTCAATCTCATACTACCACATTCATTCATGTCCAACCTAACATCTCATTTCACCTTACCAATTACTTGCATTTTATCACAATACACCCCATATCCCAACATAGTTTGGTAATAACACAATCACATCCCAAGCCCATAGCTTGGTTATTAATCTACTCCAACTATCACACTCGCAATTTATCTCGAATGGAAAGGACACGTGTACATATAATTTGTGCCAGTGTATGTTATGACTTAACTCTATTGCAAATTACCAATACAATGATACTCTTATTCTAATGCAAGATTACTAATGCGATGATGCTCTTATTCTAATGCCAGATTTACTAGTGCGATGATGTTCTTATTCTATTGCCAGCAAGTCTCCGAAGCAACATGCAGCCCATAAATACATGCGCCCCATCTCAAGCCGTTTCTCCATATATAGGGATTTGAACCCGCGTTATGAATTTCTAATTGTACACAACCTGTTCCTGACAGATACTACATGACTGATGAGGTTGCACACGTGGTCAAGTCCCACCAATGCAGTGGGCTCATGGTGTCTATGTTTGCCACTACCACCCGGTACACCGGACCTCACTCAAAAACCAGACGAACACAGGGTCTTCCGAACCCATAACTCATAGACCCCAATCTATGGCCTGTTCGCTTCCCTCTGGACAAGGACCCGACGAAGTTCCGGGGTCCATCCCCCTAGCTTCGCCGCCTTATCATGGCACTTCAGGAATTAACAATCAAGATACGCAACCCGTGCTCCCAACTCGTGCGAAGACACCGTACGTATCCCTTTTGACGGGAAGGTACAACCCCATATCACCACCTAAGGCCTGCTTCGAGGGACAAGTTGGTTGTAAGGCACTACCTACAACCAACTCCTCTCTTTTCGGCAAAGGGTCGAAGTAAAATGATCTTTATAAGTCACTACCTTAATGATGTTCCTAACCCTGAACAATCCTAGGAATGACAACATTACACAACATGCTAGGTCTTAAATTAGACTTCGCAAGATAACTCTATTAGGCTGCTCAACCTAAACTCACCAGAATCCCTCAGGATCTGGTTCATGGCCTATCGATCCAAGACCCCGGCAATACGAACGTATTCGCATGCTACTATCCTGAACTTGGATTTCGTCACACTCCGGTCCGCAATCAACCAACGGTTAAGATCTGACGGTACCCGCGAAGTGACTCGTCCACAGTCCCTTAGGAGTAAGCTAAACACACGTCTTGATGGTCGATAGCCCTAGGACAATGATATCACCCTAGACGAGCACAACAAACTGCGTATTAGCTAAGAAGCTACATACGAGTAACCTAAAAACACATACGAGCTAAACAGCTACGTATGGGACCAACAGCTACATACGGGCCAGTCGAGCCGCGTATGAGACAACAACATGCATACGAGCCAAATAAGCTCCGTATGAGACCAACATCTACATACGGGCCAGTCGAGCCGCGTATGAGACAACAACACATACAACAACCATACAGGTAATCAAACCTAGAAGCAATCAACTGTGCTTACTAGCAAACTTGATCCTCTAAAATTAGAAGTAACAAAAGAATCTACTATAATCAACTTAGCATGGGTTTCTTCTAAAATCAACTCATCATGGCATACCTACTATAATCGACTCAACATGAGTTTCTTTCTAAAATCGACCCAAACATGATATTCTACTACAACTTAACCATGGGTTTCTTTCTACAACAATTCAAGCATGGATCTAATACAACTCAAGCATGGTAGTCCTACTTACTAACTCAAACATGATAAGTCAACTAGAATGTCACATGGGTTCCTTTTTTTTTTGACATAGACAACACTCATCTTTATGCTATTCTCTCAAGTTCTACCATTCATACTTTTTATAGGATCCCTTTGATCCATAAATTTTTATATCAATACTTTAGTTTATTCGAACTTCTTCAAAACATCAAAATACGTATATAAACCATACACCCATATTATGATATCATCATCTAAATATAACTCATCCATTATATAGGTTTTTATATACTCAAGAATGGTTAAATTCACCATATTTTTACAATCACAAAAATACGTAAATAAATCGATACTTACTTATTTCTTTAAACCACAAAATACATAAATGAATTAACACTCACATATTCTTAACCACAAAACATATAATTAAAATAACTCACACATATCTTTAAACCACGAAAATATATATATATATATATAATATAACTCACCACATATTTCTTAAATCACAAATACCTAGATAAATTAACTCACATATTCATCAACCCACAAAATATATAAATATACTAACTCACATATATCTTTAAACCATAAAATACACAAATACATAAACAAACTAACTCACACATATTTCTTAAATCACAATTTACATAGATAAATTAATACTCATTTATTTCTCAAAAGTACATAATAAATCAATACTCACATATTCTTTTAACCCACAAAATATATTAATATACTAACTCGCATATATCGTTCAAACCACACAATTATATAATAAACCAACTCACCATTTTCTGCGAAGATCCGAAGCGCCATGCCACTTTGCCTCCAAAGTCGCAATATATCCTATCATCAATTTCAAAGCAATTAAACTCAAATAATTCAAATCAATCATAAAAGCTAATAACACTATCCCCAAATATCACACAAGCGTTTACAGAACGCTTGGAATATACACGTGCGATGCACGTGATAATCTAATGCTTACGGTATTTTCATTCCCAATTAATTACTAAAAACACCCCCAAATAATCTAATAGTCCAACTATACTCTCCACTATTATAAGAGAAATAGTTCATACATATATAATTCCCTTTTCCAAACCCAAAACCCTAATTTACTAAAAACTTGAAATCTCCATAAAAATCCGCTAATTTCTCACCTCTACAATTTCCAATATCTCTAAATCTCCCTATCAAAATAACCCTACTCAATAAAAATTAACCTAACTAACTTTTATACAATAAAATAGTTAGGGTTTATACCTTCCGAAATCCAATCGAAAATCCGACAACACCACCATGTAGAGAATCCCTCCATTAATCTAACCCTCAACTTAATTCGAAATTGACGAAGGAATGGAGGTGGATTTTGAGGTGGGAAAGAATCCGTTGATGGGTTCTTTTGGAGACTCCTTTGGATCGGAATGGCAGGGAAGGAGAAGAAGAAGGAAGAGGGAAGGTGAAGGTCGGGGTTCCTTCGATCTGGGCTGGCGTGCGAACGGGAGAAGGAGAGGAGTGGTCGGGTTCTTTTGGGTTCGGCATCGAACAAGAAGGAGAAGAAGAAGAAGGGAACGGGAGTGGGGGGTCGCTGGTTGGAAGCGAACGGAGAGGGAGAAGGGAGGAGGTCGGCGGGGGGGGGGGGGGGGGGTTCTTTTGGCTGGGTGCGAACGGAGAAGAAGGAGAGGGAGAGGAGGCCGATGGCTTCTTTGGGTTCGGGAAGAAGAAACGAATGGGAAGGAGAAGGGAGGAAGAAGGAGAAGGGAAAGAGAGAGAGAAGGGGTTTTCTTTGGTTGGGAGTGGATGGGAGGGGGAAGAAGTAGGGGGAGCCGGGGGGGTATTATCTGGGTTGGGGTGGAACCGGTCGGGAAGGGAGAAGGAGAAGGAAGAAGAAGGAGAAGGAGAAGGAAGGGGTTTTTTTGTAAAAATGTAATAAGTAGATAGATAAATAATGTAAAGGAATTATTACATATAAGCCCCCTAGTTCTCAATACATTCTAAATAAAACCCAACTCTCTACTTTAATATTATAAACAATACAAAAATACATTAAAACTACTTCGTAATAATCCGTATAAAAATAATTTAATTTTGAAAACAATAATAAAATAAAACTAGGCAATAACCGATAATTCTTAATTAAAAATAATTGTTATCAAAAATAACATACTCGCGTGAAATTTTCAATTGCACCCACATGTCGATGCAAAATAGCCATATGCTATTTTTTCGGGTCGTTACAAAACGTCGATCCCAGCGATTGTGACTGCTGACCGGCGCACGAGGCGCGTGACTCTCCACCGACCAAAGTCTGACTCAACAAAGCTGACGCACCTCTTGGGGCACCCACAGGGTGGTGGAAGGGAACCAACAGTGTTTGTACAGCTCCCCTAACACTCGGCCCAGCTGCTTCTACTATCACACAATCTGTCGCAACAGTCGTGGTGCTCTTCTTCGTTGCAACTAGCTGATCCTCCCTAGAAATGGCAACACGTGGAGTGCTTGCCGTCCTTAACCCACCAAGCCTCTCCTGGAGGCGGTATAGCTCCAAGTCCTTCTCAACAATTATCTCCCTAAGTAGGGCGCATTCCAATGTTGTCCTTTGTCACCTTCAAAGGCAGTGGCAAGCTTGCCAGGCGACTGGAATATAGGAGTGCTAACTCACAATCCCGCTCAACTAGCGCCAACTTAAGGTGAACGGATTCTAACCATTCCTCATTCGACTTAGCATGCAAACGGACGACCGCTAATTCAGTTATGCGCAGTTGCTTGCGGAGGCACCCCACCTCATCACCACAAGGACCTTTATCAAATCCCACAGTCACCTGTCAGCAAGCGCAAAGAGTACAATCAGACATGGGATCAAAATACGAAGCGTGATAAGTAAACACCGCAACAAGACACATCAACACAACAGGACAAGCAATAACCAGTCTAGAAGAAAGTTTCTTTAAAGTACTGAAAGGAAATACAGAAATGCGGTGGCTAGTCTGCAATTAGGCATCATATAAGCAAACTACAAAGTCTAAGATGAAATAATCCAACAATAAACTGGAAAGAAGAAAAGTATGCCAAGGTGAATCAAACATCCACCTGCTTCGGTATCCCTTCTGAAAAGACACTCCCAGCTGGGCCCTTCCCCATGACCTTCTTCCCAGAACCACTCTTCGCACCTCCCGTAGGAGTCTCAGCCTCAACATCGTCCTTCCTGTTAGGATCTAGAGGTTCACCAGATCGAAGTGTCACTTGGTAGCCCTTCCCATCGAAATCGGGAACGCGCTCCACCACATGTGAGATTACCAAAGCATAGGACCTCAGCATCACCCCCCGAAGCTTCGATTTACACTCCGCGTGGACCTTGTCCACTTCCACCTTCACATCCAAGGCCACGTCAGTGCGAGCCTTCTCCAACTCCAACAGAAGATCGGCGTTCTTCTTCTCTGATGCCAACTCTCTCTCCTTGGATGCCTCCAGCTCAAGGCGCATCTCCTCCATCTTCAAGGCCAATACCTCCAACTCAAGGCGTGCCTCCTACTCCTTCTTTTTCATCCCTTCCAACTCCGCCTTGGACTCCTTGGCGGCTTTCTTCTTGTCTTTTTCGGCACGAGTGATGCGAGCCCTCATGCTCTTCTCTTCGGCTGCATAAAAGTCCACAAAGTGCCCGAAGTGGCTCATCGCCTAAAACAAAGAGAAATCAGTTTAAAACATAGCAATGCAAAAGAAGGGTGCACAACATAAATAACTAAAGAAACAGGGCCATACCGTCACATGCGCCCTCGCAATCTCCAAGACCGATCGCTCGGGGGGGCTCCATCTTCAACCTCTCCCTGTCAGAAGTAGTAGGGAGGTGGCGACAGGCTTCAAGACAAGCAGCAGAGTTTCCCAAGAATTTCTCCTCGGCCTTCACATTCCAGTCGGGAGTGTAGACCACGTCTTCCTGACTAACAAGCACCGCGGTAGCTGTAGCAGTCAGTGGGGTTGATGCGATACTAGCTACAACCGCAGTTAAAGAAGAACCTGCCCTAACGGCAGGTGGCGCCCCTGCAGGGGACTCATTCTGAGTAGCAGGAACCATGGGCTGTAAGCCCGGGGAAGGATTCGGATGCAATGCCGTCATCTTCTGCTTCTTTGGCTCCTCCTCCCTCTTATTCTGTATCGCATCTAGCTCTTCAAAGATATCCTCAAAATCCATGTCCGTCCTACATGCAAGATGAAACACAGAATAGTCAAACACTGTAAAATTAAAGGATAGCAGTAAAGACATAAATCAAGCAGCTAGAAATCGACAAAAGCATGGATGACAAGGCATGAAAACAGTAACAACAAAGTCATACTAGGAACGGACGGTCCAAGGCCACTTTCAAAGAGAACTTCGTTGGTAATATCTTGCCACGACAACACTTTCAGGCCTAGAAGCTCATTGCTAAGGCTCCTCTCCTCCACGCTCATCACCGGCTCTGCTCACACCGCGAGGGAACCGTTCCCCTCCAAGTAGTGGGAATTCCCCATGGCTTGGCACAACCAACAATGAAGAACTTCTCCTTCCAACATCTCACTGATCGAGGAGCTTCAATCAGCCCCCTATTCTTACGAGGCCCGAGGTACCAACGCTCCTCCATTTGGCTAGGTCGGTTAAGCTTGAAATGTCTCCTAAACACCGCAAGACTCGGTGCAGGTCCAAGCTGGAGGCACTGTAAGACAAAGCTAGTAACATGCCTCCACGCGTTCGGCGCTAGCGAAACGGGGCATAGTCGGTACCAATTAATCACTTCCTTAACAAAGGGATGGAGGGGTAGGCGAAGTCCTGCAAAGAAAGCGTCGCAAGGGAAGAAACAATACTCCTCCAACATGGCGTAACACACCCTAACACCAGGCCCCGGCAGGAGTAAGCTGTACTCATCAGGGATGCCAAAGCCTGCTTTTATCATGATCAACTCATCGCGTGTAAGAATGGTGGCGATCTGATTAGACTCAGTGGTATGAACAATCTCAGGCTCTTCATATTCCATGCCGCTCCTCAAGAATCGGTGATCTACTACAGAGTATTCCCTAATCAACTCTGGCACGAGGTACAACGGGGTCTGGAGCCTACATCTCCCATCTCTCTCGGGTTCGACGATCGTTTCCACAATGGCAGAATGATCAGCCTCACCACAAATGCCCCTTACTCCAGAAGGGTGATCAGGTATAACGCCCTTTTCTCCATCTAGACCAGCGGATCTAGTAGAGGCACAAACCAATGGAATACTAGACATGGCAAAGCAACAATCGCAAGAAAGTTACCTAGTCCAAGCGGGGAAAACTCTGAGTCAACAACTGGGACTGGCACCGCCAAACTCAACGCCGCGATTTCTAGAGAGAGAAGCTCTCCAAAGAATTTATAGAGAGAAAGGGAAAAATCACCACATGTCAGCATCTTAGCTCATCTCAACAGATTGACGGTCAAATAATCCCGAGGCGGGTCCCACAGTAGCAGTAACTCAACCACTAGACAGTCAGTCGACAATACGAATAATCGCCACAACGTTTGGTTGACAGGAGAGACAATCTCACAAACACCTTGTGAGCAACTTTCAAGCATCAAGTTCTTGTGAGACAAAGCCTACTATCCCGTGACAACTCCAAGATCAACCAAAAATCTCTCGATTGAAATAAACTTCAACAATCCAAGCGTGACATTGCTCCTACTTCAACAAGAGGACACCACGGCAAAGACGAGCCAACTCCGAACAAAAGCGAGATTTTTTGGAAGACTAGACGACGGGTAAACTCACACGAAGATCCGTGTATGTGTATTTGTTGCTGATACACGAAACATATACGAATATTTTTGTGTGAACCTAACTCTTAGTTTAAAAACCCAAAAATTCTTTCACAAAACCCCCAAATATATGCTCTCGGTTAAACTCAGTAAAAAATAAGAGGAATTAGGCGGATCGAGTCGGGTCCACGACCCAAACTCGCACACAAAAGCAAAAGAGGGCTAAAGGCGTTAACGGGTAATGGATTCGAGCCCGAACCAAAGTCACACCTGCTCTACCCTTCTTCTTCTCTTTCAAAAATCCGCCTGCCAAAAACAGAGCTCAGAAAACCCAACATCAGAGCTCGATAGAAAGCTCCTCTCTACCTTGCTCCAACTCCGACTTCGAGTTGTCGCCTCGCCAAACACCTCGCACCTCCGCTCCGCCGTCGAGATCCCTCGGAAAAGCCTCGTCGAAACCCACAACAGAGCCCGAAAAAACGTCTAAGTGTATAGCTCGGCAAAAACTTTGGAAGGCCATAGCTCAGTGGCAAGCTACCATAGCTCGGCGAAATGCTCACGAGCCCCATAGCTCGGCGGCAAGCTACCATAGCTTGGTGAAACACTCACAAGCCCCATAGCTCGGCGAAGCAATGGTGGTTTGGAGAAGCACTCACGGCCTATGGCTCGGCGAGAGCTCAAGCTCTATTGCTCGGCGGAAGCGGCGACTCCTCATAGCTCGGAGAGAACTCTAGAATGCCCATAGCTCGGCGAGTGAGCTGAACTTTCCATGGCTCGGCAAGAGTTTCCAAACCCATAGCTTGGCAAAAATCTTCCCCATTGCTCGGCGACGCCTTGACAGCTCCATAGCTGAGCAAAGTAAATCCACAACTCCGCGACACAATGGCTTGGCGATCTCAAAGCTAAAAAATGCTAAGTCCATAGCGTGGCGAGAAGAGCACTCCATAGCTCGGCGAGAAAGGTTTCACCATAGCTCGGCGAGAAAGGTTCCACCATAGCTCAGCAAACTCGAGAGCTCTATAGCTCGGCGGAATGCTGAGACCCATAGCTCGGCAGGAACGAGCGACCATAGCTCGGCAAGGTTACTACGTCCCGCAGCTCGGCAAAAATCATAGCTCCACAGCTAGGCGAGTGCAAGGAACCCATGGCTCGGCGAGTTTCCATAGCTCAGCGATGAGGTTCGAGTTTGATAGCTCGGCGAAAGCCTCTTTCAATCAACGCTTCACCTCACCGAGAGCGCATCGCCATGAAACGGAGCTTGATCGAAAGGCTCTCCTCCACCTCGCCCATAGCTCTGCCGAAAGCTTGACGACTCTAACGGAGTGCGAACGCCTTTATGGCACACTCCAAGCGACCCTGGGCAACCACACCGAGCCATCCAATCGCCGAGCTATGCCAATGAAGGAGAAAAAAACAGCTCGGTGAAATTGTTCGCCGAGCTAGGGGGTAGAGAAGACGACCTTGGCACCGTCAGATCTCCAAGATCTTCGTGTCACCTCCTGATCAAGGGCTCAGTGATTTTTGCCCATGATCAACGCATCTGAGCCACCAGATTGCCTCAGCGTGCGAGCCAGGGCCTGATCAGCACATTAGATCGCTCCAAAAAATGTGCCGGCTCTGATAAATTCAAAAAAATATATTAAAAATCATTTTTAATTCAAAAAATTAATTAAAAAATTCAAAAATAATTATTTAAATTCGTAAAAATAATTTAAAAAATCCGAAAAAATAATTAAAATTGAATTTATTAATTATAAAATTCGAAAGAGTGATTTTGAGATTGTGGAACAATCCATAAAATTTGGAAAAATCCGAAGAACTATGGAAAAATTCCCAGAAAATTCCAAAAAATTCGAAAAATTCCAAAAAAATATGGAAAAATCTATGAATTCATTCACTGCCACCAGAAGTCACAGATCGGTTCCAGGTATCTACAAACACTCCGACTGCTAAGATTATCTGCCAGATTCTAAAAATAAGACATACTACTTCCCGAAAGCCATGAAAATCGCCTTCTGGGAGTGGGGGCTTATGATGATGATAAAATTCATGGCAGATCAGAGCCGTATGATCCCTACACGGATCTCAAAGCATCTACAGGCAGATTAGCCATCACAGGCCTATTTTACAGGACTGGGCCCACTCCAAAAAAGGGCATCTCTCAAGCCCATAAAAAGTGACAGACTAGGCCCACTAAGAGAGACACACAGTCCATGATGGCTCGGAGTCTCATCTCTTATCCTTTAACAGGGATATCTTATCTCTTCAGGGGGGAGGCATGAAAGATCCGACGGTCACGATTCGGCTTCTAGAATGTCTCTCAGGCCTATAAATACTCCTCCCCCTCCTCAGTTTCCAGGGAATCAACAATTCACCAGTTTTTACTCTCTCTCTCTCTCTTTCTGGTTCTGACTTGAGCGTCGGAGGGTCTGTTGCCAGGGCCAACCCCCGGTGTTTCAGACGTTTTTGCAGGTCCATCGGCCGCATCATCCACCATCCAATTTAGATCACAGGAAGTTAATCAACGATCCTGATCCATTTTCAGGAACCCTAATAGCCTATAACGGCGAGGTTACAGCTTCGACTTTTAGTAGTGTCCTTCATTTATTTAACTCACTATCTGTTTGCTCCCACACTGAAATAAGCAGCAACAAAATTGTATAAATGTTAGATTGAATGTGATTAAATGAATTGATTACCATGCCTGTGAAATTATATCTTAGAACTGAAAGTATGCATGTTAAACACCTAAGAACACTTTGATTACTAATTTGAATGAAATATATGGTTGTATAATTTAATTGTTGCCTATTCATGTTAAAACAAATTCTAGACTGCTAGTTGTTTCTTTTTTAATCAGATTTTCGACCTTGTTGTTGTTATATTTTAAAATAACTTTCTGAACATAAAATTTAGCCTCAGATGTCTAGTTTACTACCCTTTTTGTGGATCTAAATTTCGATGTGTAATCTGTTAGATATCATCATTTTAGTACAGCTGTGTCAGAACTTTCAGATTCATAAATGCATGTGTACCTTGCTGTTTCATAATTTATTTGAACATGCTAACAGTAAAATAAAAAACTGAAATAAATCTAGCTGAAACTAGACATGTGTAGGAATGATCCAGAATTTTTGTAGATTTATTTGATGAATTTTATGACCTGAAATAAATAGGTGAACACAATTTAGAACATGCTGCCTGAACATAAAATCTGAAAATAATAGAATTTTCACCCTAGTTCCCGTAGCTTCCATATATCATATATATATTTGTTGGAACTATGTGGAAGTCTAGTTTCTAGAACTTCTAAAGGATCCAAATTTTCTTTTCTGTAGTAGTAGTAGTAATCCATATTTTTGTCCAGTAAGGTCATGCTCTCCTGATTATGTAATTATGCTTATTTGATCTGTTTGCTTCTTGATTTGTCTGTAATGAGTAGAATTAGTCACACTTAGTATCATAAAATATTGAAACATTTATGCATGCTCACATAGGATGAAAGTAAACTATTAACAAGCTGGAGTATTATGGGTAGGACTTGGTAGTAAACGATCGGAAAATGAACTCGATAAGGCCTTCTTGCCGTATGAATACTTGACATGGAAGGAGGAGAAATCTTGACATGGAAATAGGAGAAATCTTGACATGGAAGGAGCAGAAATCTTTATCTTGTTATCACGATATCTTGTTAACCGAGTACACGATCCGTGAATTCACCATCAGTCTAAAACATTCACTGTGTACTTGTGCCGAAACTGTAGTATGGGATGCAGTAGTACGTGCACTAGATAGGCTAATAAAATGATTAATAACCTGCATGCTTGATCCTGTAAAGAACTTGTCTCGACATCACTCATTACATGTGTGATTATTGTAAACCTTTGATATTATTGCCTGCTCTTTGCTTTGTTCTTTGACTTTGATCCTGTCCCTTTTTCTTCAATATACATGCTTTCTTTATCCTCTATTTTTCTTTACTTGCTGTCCACGACTTGCTCTAAGGACACTCTTTCCTTTCTTTTTAGATCAAGTATTTACAGATACTGAAGGAGCTATACTAGAAGGAATTGGTGAGCAACGATTCTAGAGATGGAGTCCAAGATTGTGCTGCTTAATTTATTTATTGATAGATCTTTTCTCTGAGCATTGTTATGACTTTGTACTTTGTTTTGGGATTATTGTCTTGGAGTTTGTTTTCTCAAATGAGGATTTTTGTGTTGGATATTATCATTGTTGGATTATTTCAACTATTATTGAAGTTATCTTTGATTCATGTGATTATATCTTCCTGCGTGGCTGTGTTGTTGTAGCATATTGTTGAGTTAGTCTGGTACATCTTATGGACGATGTTTACATCATTCGCTGGGCCTACGTTACGTACTCATGTTCTGTATTTTGGGAAGCGGGGCGTGATAATGACATTTTAGGAGAAAGGCATTTTGGGAAATTTGAGAAGGAGGTGAAGAGATTGATCAAAAGGGTTGATCAATTTGGAACTTTGTCGAAAAACGTTGTTTTGAGCGTTGTTGATCTAGTTTTGAAGGTCTTGCATTTTCGCCTATCTAGTGTTGAAGGACTACCTTGTCTAATCTCTCTTTCTTCGATCAAGCATTGTGTTATTTTGCATATTTTGTTGATCGAACATTCCGTTGTTAGACGAGTCTTGTTGGATGAGTGTTTGTGCCCAGCAAGTTTATACCCAGTAAGACGGAGTTGGACGTAGAGCTTGTTGTTTGCACCCAGTAAGTTTGAAGAGAGAGACGAAGTTGGACATTAAGCTTTCGATTTGTGCCTAACAAGTTTTGCAAAGACAACTCTGGGATAGGGTTGGACATAAAGCTTTCTGTTTACGTCCAACAAGTTTATAGAGACAACTCTGAAATGGAGTTGGAAGTTTGATCTTGCTGTTTGCGTCCAACAAGTTTCTAGAGATAACTCTAAAATGGAGTTGGACGTAGAGGTTACTGTTTGATCCTAACAAGTTTATAAAGAGAATTCTGAGATGGAGTTGGGCGTTTAAACTTGTTGTTTGCTCCGAGCAAGTTTGGATAGGATACTTTGAGACAGAATTGGATGCAAAGCTTGTTGTTTGTGCCCAACAAGTTTGTAGGGATAACTCTAGGCAGAGTTGGAAATTTGAACCTGTTGTTTGCACCTAACAAATTTGTAGAGACAACTCTGAAATGGAGTTGGACATAGACCTTGTTGTTTGATCCCAGCAAGTTTATAGTGACAACTCTGAGACGGAGTTAGGCATTTGAACTTGTTGTTTGTGCCCAGCAAGTTTGGAGAGGCTACTCTGAGACAGAGTTAATGATGAGGTTGTTGTTTGCACCCAACAAGCATGTAGAGACAACTCTGAGACAGAGTTGAACGTTTAAACTTGTTGTTTGCACCCAGCAAGTTTGTAGAGGCAACTCTAGGCCGGCGTTGGACGACGAATCTATTGTATGAAGCTAAGGGTTTTATGAAGGACTTGAGCAAAAAAGCGGCGCACCAGATTTGCTGTACGGAGTTAACGAATTGTTGGTGGAGCTTTAACAGAGAGCAAGACAATGAACTTGTTGTATAAAGTTAACACATTATTTATTGAGCTCGAGCAAAGAGCATGGGTTAGAACTCATTGTATGGAGTTAACGAGTTATCGATGGAGCTCGAGCATAGAGCAGTACACTAAACTCATTGTATGGAGTTAACAAGTCGTTGATAGAGTTCCAGTGGAGAGCAGGGCATTGTACTCATTGTTTTGAGCTAATGAGTTGTTGATGGAGCTCAAGCGGAGAGCAGGGAACTAAACTAGTTGTATGATTCAACGAGTTGTTGATGAAGCTCAAGCGAAGAGCAATGCATTGAACTCATTGTATAAAGTTAACAAGCTATTAGTTGAGTTCGAGCGAAGATCAGGGCATCGAAGTCATTGTTGGGAGTTAACGAGCTGTTCACGGAGCTTGAGAAAAGTGCAAGGCATTGGACTCGTTGTTTGGAGTTAACGAGCTGCTGATGGAGCTTGAGAGAAGAGCAGGGCATTAAACTCGTTGTTTGGATTTAACGAACTAATGATGGAGCTCGAGTGTAGAGCAAGACATTGAACTCGTTGTATGAAGTAAACGAGCTATTGACAGTGCTCTAGCGAAAAGCAAGTCATTGAGCTTGTTGTATGGAGTGAACTAGCTGTTGACGGAGCTTGAGTGAAGTGCAGAGCATTGAACTCGTTGTACAGAGTTAATGAGTCACTGACAGAGCTTGAGCAGAAAGCGGGGAACCGAACTTTTTGTATATAGTTAACGTGTTGTAGACGGTGCTCGAGCGAAGAGCAAGTCATTAAGCTCGTTGGAGCAAGGCATTGAACTTGTTGTATGGAAGAGCAGGGCATTGAACTCGTTGTATGGAGTTAGCGAGTCGTTGATGGAGCACGAGTGAAGAGCAAGGCATTAAACTCGTTGTATGGAGTTAACGAGCTGTTGATAGAGTGCAAGCAGAGAGTGGGGCTTTGAAATCATTATATGGAGTTAACAAGTTATTGACAAAGCGCAAGTGGAGAGTAAGGCATTGAAATCGTTGTATGGAGTGAATGAGTTGTTGATGAAGCCTGAGAAAAAAGCAGGGCATTGAACTCATTGATTGGAGATAACAAATTGTTGATGGAGCTTGAGCTGAGAGTTGGGTGTTGAACTCGTCGTTTGGAGATAACGAGCTATCGACCGAGTTTGAGTGAAAAGCGGGGACCAAACTCATGTACGACGTTAACAAGTTATTGATGGAGCTCGAGCAAAGAGCGGAGAGTTAAACTCATTGTATGATGCTCATGAGTTGTTGTTGGAGCTCGAACGGAGAGCGGGGCATTGAACTCATTGTACAGAGGTAACGAGCCATTGACAGAGCTTGAGCGAAGTGCAAGGCATTGAACTCTTTGTTTGGAGATAACAAGTTATTGACAGAGCTCGAGCAAAGAGCGAGGCAATAACTCGTTATGTAGAGTTAACGAGCTGTTGACTAAGCTCATGCAAAGAGCGGTGCATTGAACTTGTTGTATAGAGTTAACAAGTGACGGAGCTCGAGCGGAGAACAAGGCACTAAACTCTTTGTAGGGAGTTAGCGAGTTGTTGATGGAGCTTGAGCGGAGCACGAGGAACCAAAGTTATTGTATGAAATCAACAAGTTGTTAATGGAGCTCGAGCGAAGAGCAGGGAATTGAACATGTTGTATGGAGCTAACGAGTTGTTGACAGGGCTCGAATGAAGAGATGTGTGTTGAACTCGTTGTATGGAGTTAACGAGTTATTGACGAAGCTCGAATGGAGAGTAAGGCATTGAACTCGTTATGTGGAGTTAACGAGTGATTGACGGAGCTCGAGCGGAGAGCATAGCATTGAACTCGTTGTTTACAACTAACGAATTGTTGATAGAGCACAAGCAGAGAGCAGGACATTGAACTTGGAGTATGGTGTTAACTAGTTTTTTACAGAGTTTGAGCTGAGAGTGAGGCATTGGACCTGTTGTATGGACCTAACAAGTTATTGATGATGCTTGAGCGAGGTGCAGGACATTGAACTCGTTGTATGGAGTTAATGAGCTATTGACAAAGCTCGAGCGAAGAGTAGGACATTGAAACCATCATATCAAGTTAACGAATTATTGACAGAGCTCGTGTGAAAAGCAAGACGTTGAACTCGTTGTATGGAGCTAACAAGTTGTTGATTAAGCTCATGTGTATAGCAAGGCATTGAACTCGTTGTATGGAGTTAACAAGTTGTTGATCAAACTTGTGCGAAGAGCGGGGCACTAAACTCGTTATATGGAGTTAACGAGTTATTAAAGGAGCTCGTGTGTATAGCCAGGCATTGAACTCATTGTATGAAGTTAACGAGTTACTGACAGAGCTCGAGCGAAGAGGAAGATATTGAACTTGATGTATGGAGCTAATGAGCTGTTGGCAGAGCTCAAGCAGAGAGCAAAGCATTGAACTCGTTGTATGGAGCTAATGAGTTGTTGATGAAGCTCAGACGAAGAGCAGGGTGCCGAACTCGTAGTTTGGTTTTAACGAGTTGTTGATAGAGCACAAGCGAAGAGTAAGACACTGAAATTGTTGTATGGAGTTAACGAGTTATTCATGGATCATGCTCAGGTGAAGGTGGTAGGAAAGACTTGGAGCTTGCCCGCCTAAGGAAGGTTTGTCTTGAATTATATCGTCAAGAGTTTATGCGGCCCTGAAGAGGTTTGTGACTCTTAGGTAGAACATCCCCTACCTTGTAGTTGGGAGGACGATTTGTAGGTTAGCTTGTTGTATGATGTTTGCAAAACTTTTGTAGCGATGCTTAGGCTTGAAATGTAGACTTATTGTAATTCTACAATTGTGTTGTTTATGAAATAAGAAATCTTTTACATGCATGTGCCTTGTCCTATGGTTTGTCATCTTGGGTATCAGCTAGTCATAGGAGCAGCTCTAGGGTGGAGTTGAACTCCAAACTTGTTGTTCTGTGTTTATCTGGTTGTAGGAGCAACTCTATGGAAGAGTTGGAGACCGAACCTACTGTATGGGTCCTCCAACAAAGTGTGAGAGTCACTTCAAGTGGTGAGTTTAGCTACAAACTTGCTTGTTTGCAGGTTTGCTGGAGAAACTAAAATCCATGATTATGGACCTCTAATCCATTTTTAAGGGTTTCTAACAAGTTTTAGGAACATATCGAATAATGAGTTGTGCTCTGAACTTCCTTGTTTGCAGGTTGCTAATGCAACTCTGAGCCATAGGTATGGATTCCAAACTTTTTTTTGGGAGTTTAACAGGTTGCAGCAGCAGATCGAATGGCGAGTTGAGTTATGAACGTGCTTGACTACAGTTTGTTAGAGCAACTCCGAGCCATGGGTATGGACTCTGAACTTTTCGTTGAAGGTTTAACGAGTTGCAGGAATAGATCGTATGATAGGTTGAGATCTGAACTTGCTTTATTGCTAGAGCAACTCCGAGCCACGGGTATGGACTCCAAACTCGTCTTATAAGGAGCTTTTAATGAGTTTTTTGTACTATTTTTAAGAGCGGGCTTGACATTTAACTCATTGTTTGCATCTAGAGAATTGTATAAGTTCTTTGCAAAATTTAATAATAAATTTTATTGAAAAATAAAACTCAGTGGCTGCTCTAGTGGCTGACATTTATTACATGCAGTGACTGGTGAGGATAACCATTTTTATTCTGAAAATATTGAAAATATATAGAGGAGGGGGGAATTAAGCGCCCTTGATGATGTACATGAGGCGTTCCACATTCCAAGCCCCTGGTGTTATCTACTTACCCACCAGGTCTTCAAGTTGATGAGCTGCTAGGCTAACAACTTGGTAGACCTTGCATGGACTTGCCTGTTTTGGAGCGAGCCTCCCCTTGTTTTACAGAGAGAAGGGGAGATCTTCATGTTTGCCAGTGTTTTTAGGTGGGATTGTTTCTTTCCATCGAATGAGGGGAGTGTTTTTAGGCGAAGATTTAGGTTTATCACTGTAATCTGCTGAGGATGAATTTGGACATGGTTGGCAAGAGCTTGGTGGGTTTGGAAGTTCTCAGCTAGATTGTCTAGGGCAGTAACTTCAAGCTCGTTTACAGGCTTAGGGTTATAGTAACTGCTTTTTGACAATAGTTCTTTGGCATCGAAGGGGAGAATCAATCCCCCTATTGTGGTGGTGTATCATAATCGTGCTGCCTGTTGGCTCCCAATAGCTTGGCATACACCTGCTATTATTGGGAATTTCATTTTCATGGGGTAGGCGGAAGTAACTACATGAAAGGCCACCACGCCTGGACGGCCAAATATCACATTGTATGCGGATTTGATGTCAACTACCAAAAAGTTCATTGCTTCTATTCGCATGGTTGGAGGCTTTCCTTCCATCACATAGAGTGTGATGATTCCTTCAATTTGAATGGGGACATCGGAGAATCGAGAAGTGTATAGCCGGCTAGCTTGAGTTTGTCTCGAGAGAGCTTGAGGTTGTTGAAAGTGTTCATGAAAAGGATGTTTACTGAGCTGCTGTTGTCTACAAGGATGCGACATACCTCATGATTCACCGTGCAAAACTTTATGACCAATACGTCACAATAAGGTGTTCGGACACCATCTAAGTCCTTGTCGAAGAAAGATATCGGGACCCCGATGCTCCTGGCATACGAGATGACTGAGTTGGCTTCCCTCACAAAAGCTTTGTGAGAGGAGTTGGAATCTCCCTCCCCCCCCCCCCCCTAATTGGCCCTCTGTGAATAGAGTGAAGAATGACCCTGTGTTCTGAGTCTTGTGATTCAGAGGGCCTTTCTTGACGCTTATTAGACCCCCGTGCCGGAGGAGTTTCGATTTTGTTGTTTTGTTGGACAAATTAAGAGAGATAGCCTAAAGAATTAGAACTTCAAGTTCTTCTTTGATGGCTCGGCAGTTGTCGGTGGTGTATCCATGGTCTCTGTAAAACGTGCACCACTTGTTCCTATATCTTCTCTTGCTGGTTGTGGTCATCTTGGGGGGAGGGTGAACTATTATGTCCTTTCGAACTGCCATGAGGATGGCAGGCACACTTGCATTGAGGGGAGTGAAGTTGTCGAAGCGTGGTGCTGGAGGAAGACGGCGCTAACCTGCACCATCTTTTTGAAACTTCCTGGGTTCTTCCTCGCATGTATTCTTCACTTCGTTCTCGGAAGGTGAATCCTTCATGCATTGAGGATAAAGAGCTTTCTCTGCTATGATATACTTGTCACTCCTTTCCAGAAAGCTCGGTGTAATCTTTAGGAGACTTCTTCTTGAGGGAGACCTTCAGATCTTTGTAAGTGACGTTGTGGCGGAAGGCGGAAGCCGCCACTGACAAGTGAAGGGAAGAGATGGACCTTGCCCTGGTTGTAGAGCGCTTGACAAAGTCTTTCAGAAGTTCTCTGTCTCTTTACTTGAAGCACTGGTATTTTCGGTCATGTGGCTAGTAACGAAGTGCACCATGAAGAGCTCATCGAGCTGGTCGAAGGAGAATATTGACTCTGGAGTAATGTTAGAGTACCATTCCCTTGTTGATCCTTTCAAAGTTGCGGGGAATATTCAACATGAGCGCATCGGTGGCATTACAGACCATCATGAGAGTTTTTAATCTCTTAAAATGGCCAGTTGGGTCAGATTCACTGTCGTAAGATTCAAACTCTGGGGCTTTGAAGTTATTTGAAAAGGTTGCATCGAGGATGGATTTGTTGAAAGGAGGTCGATTGGGGCGGTAAGCCCTGCTGGAGTGGTTCCCTTCATGTTTTATCTATTCCAGGAAATCCTCTACTTCACGGATGCGGCGAAGGACTTGGTCGTCCTTCCCCTTAGATCTAGAAGATCGCTGGATTCTTCTTTTTTTGAAGGAGTAGAGTGGCATCTCCATGAGCGTCGACCCTGATCATGAGTACCTTGGATGGCTTGGAAGATGTCATGCTTGAAGTTTCTTATTTGGCCTTAGGGATTGGGGCCTCTTGCTTTAGGGATTGGGGCCTCTTGCTCTTTGTTCCACTCAAGATGCTTTTGACTCTCATGAGTCGGGCCTCTTTCTATAGTGTGCCCCCATGAGAAAAGGACTGTCTTGATCTCTGCCTCATCCCATGCACGCCTCTCGTCTAAACGGATATGTAGGTCGGTCCCCTTTTGTCTAGCGTTGATGACCTGACCAAGATCTCTTGACCCCCAAGGACCTCGAGAGGTCATCGAGTCGCTGGCAGCATTATGAACTGATACATGGTCATGTATCGGGTATTGTTCATGATGGCTTTGTTGGGAGCCCCCCGATGCATCTCTGTTGAGAGGAGCTTGATTAGACTGTTAGGGTGGATCCAACTGATGAGGAGGAATATGGTCCTCCACGGGAGCAGCTTGCAGACGTAGAGGGTTGGCTAGACGGCTTGATGTCGTTGCTCTCCCTCTTAACCTCGGTGGCATGGCAGGAGTATTCGATGTTTTCACAGCAATGTCTGATCTTTGATGTAGATCTGTGTAGTTTCCCACAGATGGCTCCAATCTGTTACTACTTATTTTGGTGTAGAAGCAAACAGATAGTGAGTTTATATTTTGAAGGAAACTACTAAAGAGCTAACCTTTGATCGTCGTCGTAAAAAGTTGTTAGAGCTCCTGAGATTTGATATGGATCATTGAAAGAACACATTGATCTGAATCCGACGGTTGATGACATAGCCCATGGAGCTGCAAAAAGCCTGAAACACCGGGGTTGGCCCGAGTGAAAGACCCTCTGACGATCAAATCTGAACCAGAGAGAGAAAGATTTTAAGAAAGAAATTGCAGATTACCTTCTGACTGAGGAAGGGAAAAGGTATTTGTAGGCCTGAGAAATAGTTAGGAGATTGATACAAATCTGTTATCTCCTATTGATTCTCCCCTTTAAGAGATAGATTTGGTTACTCTTTTGATAGACACAAGAGATTTGACTTACAACACTCATGGGATGAGTATCTCTCTTGGTCGGCCGAGTCGCTTTTAATGGGCTTGAAAACGACTCATGTCTTGTTAATGAGCCTAAAGAAGGCCCGAAGTTGTTAAAGAGGTCCGTTATTGTTAATTTGCCTGTAGAACCTTTAAGATCTATGCTTAAATTATATGGTCCTAATTTGCTATGATTGTTATCATTATCAAAACTTAAAATTATATCAAATCACCCACTTAAATCCCAGCCACATCTTTACACCCCCTCCCTTTCCCTCCGAAACCCACAAAAAAAAAGTAAAAAGTAAAAATAAAAATAAAAATAAAAATCTCAACCGTAAGTTTTAAATCCTATATATATATATATATATTAGTCCACTTAAATCTTAACCATACATTAAGACAACATTTGGGATCAATCATTCACTTAAATTTATACACTTGGGAATGGTTGTTCTTCGCACAAGGCCCTTAACATTATTGACATTCCATATAAGTCCCTACAAATCCTTATTTCCCATATTCGTCCCTAGATTCACTTCAAAAGTGATTAGCGTGAGACCCCAAAAATAACTCTGGAAAATTCTGATCTACTGAACCAACTCGGTAGAATAGTTTTTAAGTAAAAGGTTCTAGAAGAGGTATAGAAGGCAACACTTGGTGTCACGCCCTGCTTTCCAAAAATACGGAATACGAGCACATGACATTGGCCCTAACGTCACTCATAAGCTGTTTATCCGATCAACTCAACAATATAATCAATGCAAAATAATTGCGTAGACAATAATAATAATCTCATGAACAATAATACTTGGAATGAAGCAATATGAAATATCCAAATACAATAATCCAACGTCTGGAAACAAATAATAAAACCTGGAATATAAGCCCAATACAATAATAAATTCAATCTCAAATAATAATTCTCAATACATTAAGTTCAATAAAACAATAAGTAACTAGAAAGCATTAAGTCTTCAAAAAGTTTGTTCTCTAATTCCAATAGGCAATTCTCCATTATTACCTGTGAACACTTCATCTAAAAGGAGGAGAAAAATTATCCTTAGAGCAAGTCATGAACAACAAGTAGAGAAAGTAAGGAACAATGGAATAACGATATAACAATGAAGTCAATGGATCAATAGGAATAAAAAATATGGGACAATAGCAATAATCAATATCATTAATAATCGATGCAATAGTGTAAACAATAATTCAATAATCGATAACAATATTCGATGATTAATATCAATAACACTTGGCAAATAATCGATATCAATAGAAACAATGATGAACAATATACAATGTCGATGTTGTGTCAATTTTTAAGTCTATTATTTATTTTAATCCTAACTAATGCATGTACTACTGCATCCCATATTACAGGTTCGATGCATACAATCAATTTCGTTTAGACTTAAGTGGAAGATTCTATAGATCATGTACATGGCACGATAACATTATTTGCAGCATTGGTGCACATTGGTTGGCTCAATAACAATAAAACAATACACGATCAATTGGGATACTGTAGCCAGTAATCCAATAATAAACCAATAACAATAACAATAGCCAACACACAATATTTTGGGAAACATGGCCCACACTTCCATGTACAGTTACTATGTCATCAACTACTACAGTCAATCCCTTAAACCCCGGTGTATTAATTATTTTATTAATGCAACAATACAATATATAAATATGAGACATGAGATGAACGATGGTAAAAATAGGGAAACAATAGGATGGTAAACAATGACAATAACTCATTAGGATCATGCAATACAATATACACACTTTGATTCATGCAATACTACGATATATGAATAATTAAATTAAAAAAAACTGAAAAGTAAAATTCTGGACAGCAAGAGCAGTTTGTACAAAAATGAAATTTCCCACTGCTACAGAAACCGAAAACTGAAACTGTCAAAAATTCTAAAAACTAGACTTCCACACGGTTCATTTGTTTTTTGTTTTCTCAAGATTCCATATTTAAAGTTCAAAATCCGAAAACAGTTGCTAGGTCAAACACAACATTCTTTACAGATTTCATGTTCAGACAGAAATTCAACATCATGTTGTTATATTTTTAGAATCAGCAAAAAATCGATATAAAATTCATTAAAAATATTTATTAGACTCCTAAACATGTTAAGTAACAATCTGAAAATTTTTATATCAATATTTTATCATTTGATCAGTATTTTAACAGTTTAAGCATGAAATATACAAGAATCTGATAACCTAGAAATAAAAACACAGCTGTAGTAAAATAGGCATAACTTTTGCTAAACGACTTGGAATTCATAAATTTAAGATGTTCTGGAAACTAGAAAAATGTGGCTACAATTATTATTTAGAAAGTTGTTCATTTTAAGATCGCTTACTGGTTCGAAAATAGTAGACAAGATATAACCAACAAGCAACATACTGGTTTTTGGGTAATTTTTCATGAAGCAAATTAATTAGACATGATGGGGATTAATTCTATTAGTCGATCCCCATAATCAGCATGATGATATAAAAACATGATCAATAAAATTAAGAACACATACATGCATTAATTTTTCATCAATCAAACATCAATTGATCAATCAAACATACAACCTAGCAATTGTTTCTATAAAATATTAGTTGTGTGACAATTATATGAATAACCCTATTCTCAATTTTATATGAACACATGAAAGATTCAATCTTCAGATTCAATAGAGGCACGAAGTCAAGTAAATTGGGGTTAGCTCCTATAAACCCTCAATATACCCAACGAAAGAGATGAACAATGTATAATACGATAAATAATGGGATCTACTTGCAAGAGTTTCAACAAAAACTTGAATTTGATTCAATAACAATTCAAGAGGAAAGTGATTTGCCTTATGGACGATGAAATTGAATACCAACAATAACGGGATGAGAATCCCGAAGCAACGAACCCACGAACACATGAAATAACATGTGTATACGTGCAATAAAGATCCAAGCAACAACATCAAGAACCACAACAGTAATAGTAAAGGGGTCGATGGGTCTGGCCGACGTGGCTCGACGGTGGGCGGGGCGACGTCGATGGTGAGGGCGGCAGACCAATCTTGGCAGAAAACAGGGAGGCAACAGCGGGATCAACGGAATTTGGCATCGATGGGGGAGGAGCAACGGGGTTGGGAGGCTCGACGGGGTAGGGGGCTGCTGTGTAAGCGTCGACGAGAGTAGGGTGGTCGATGAGGGGGTGAGGTGGCACCGGGGGGATGGCCGGAGAAGATGATTGGGGGTTGGGTTTGAGCGGGAAACAGGTCGGGGAGAGAGAAACGAGAGGAGAGAAAATTGGAGGGAGAATAGACGGATATTAAGGTTTGTATTGTGCAATTTTTAGGGTTTGCAATAGGATTGTATTTATAGATTGTAATTAGGGTGTTGGGTTAATGGTTTAGGATCCAATAATAGCGGTTTTGGGTCAATAACAATAGAAATTGGGTTTTAGGGTTCAATAAGAGATGGGTTTAAGGACAACAGGGTTCAAATAAAAATACCCACAATTAAATAAAAGAAAATAGGATCAACAAGAATAGTTCAACAAGAATGAAGAATTTTATGAACAAGTTTAATTAAAATCATCAAGAAAGAAAAATAGAGTATTTTATTTAATTGAAATAAAAATATTACAAAAGAAGGAAAAAATGAAAATAGCGGAAACGGTAGTTACATTTGGGAAATGGTATTTTTCACACAAGGCCCTTACATTATTGAAATTCCATATAAGTCCCTATAAATCCTTATTTTCCATATTCGTCGACCCTGGATTCATTCCAAAAGTGATTAGCATGAGACCCCGAGAACAACTCTGGAAAATTCTAACTCACCGAACCAACTCGGTAGAATAGTTTTTAAGTAAATGGTTCTAGAAGTGGTATAGAAGGCAACAGTGTTGAATTCTAACTGCGGAATAACTCAACAATGACGAAGAGATGCAAGAGCTATAGAATCAAAACAAGAGAACAAAGAATAACCAAAAACAAGACACAAGAACACACAAGATTTTTTCGAGGTTCACCCAAAATAATGGCTACTTTCCCGTGCAGAGGCACTTCTGCGATTTTCACTAGAAATATGAAGAATATGTTTACAAATCTCTCAAGAACTCACCCCCAAGGTGTAGGATTTCTCTCTATCTCACTCTCTCTCAATGACGGCTGGTAATCTCGATTTTCTTTTCAGTTAACCCTAAAATCGTACACAATATAATATATAAAGGATTTCTCAACTTTCAATCTCAGCCGCTCATCAAACAGCGTTAGGACGATCGACCGCAACACCAAGTCGGGCGACCGGTTCTCTCCTTCGACTGTACAGGGTCCAACAGAGTGTAGGTCGGTCGACTACGCTGTCGACCGGTCGCCTCTTTATGTATACAGGGTTGAGGCAATGAGTGAGACGGTCGACTGAGCGGTCAACCGTACGTTGCCTAGGATGCGGTCGGGGGGTACGGTCAACCGCAACTCTGCCTGAAGCTTCAAACTACTCTTAACCTTCTTGCTCCCACTTCAACTCTCCTTTTCGTCTATCTTCTTCAACCCATTATCGTGTATTGGATCCACAAATCCCATCAATCTCCCACTTGGAGACATATACACGAAGTCTCTAACCTGTTCTTTATTCTTCCATTGGCCTAGTCTAGGCCTGTGCCTCTGCGAGTCTCCTCAACAATTAACCTGGAGACAATCCGATAGCGGTATAGCAAAACTGATGTTTCCTACTATCCACCACCTTAGTGAGCATGTCTGCCGGATTCTTAGTGCCAAGAATCTTAGTTAGCTTCAATCATTTCTTCTCAACCGCTATTCTGATAAAAAGATACCTCATTTGAATGTGCCGAGTCCTAGAGTGATATGCCGAGTTTTTCGCCAAGAAAACTGCACTTTGACTGTCACACCATAGTTCACCTATGGGTTACTTTCTGCCCAACTGTTTCACAAGCTCCGAAATCCACAATATGTCTTTCGTCGCTTCTGTAAGTTCCATATACTCTGACTCTATGGTTGACTGTGCTACAAACTTTTGTAACTGCGAACCTCAACTAACAGTTTTTCCTTCAACTGTAAATACATATCCTGTAGTACTTCTGCAATCAACACGATCGCCCAAAAAATCTGCATCCACATAACCATGTATATGCAAAGAATCTCCCCCAAAACAAAGAGGATGATCGGAAGTACCTGCTAGATATCTAAGAATTCACCTTACTGCATTCCAATGTTGTTTACCTGGATTCTTCATGTAATGGCAAACAACTCCCACCGCTTGTGCGATGTCCGGTGTTGTAGACGCCATCGCATACATCAAATTTCCAACGGCTAAGGCATAAGGAATAGCAGCCAATTCCTTCATCTCAGCCTCCATTTTAGGACACAATTCCATTGATAACTTTAAGTGAGCAGCCAAGGGACAAGTGACTGGCCTCGCGCCATCCATATTGAATCTCTTCAATACCTTCTTCACATAGTCTGCTTGTGATAACCAAAGCTTCTTTCTTCTCCTGTCTCTACTAATCTCCATGCCGATGATTTGCTTTCCTCCACCCAAGTCCTTCATTGAAAACTCCGAAGCTAGCGCCTTTTTCACTTCCTTGATCTTTCTAGGCATGAACCTGCTAACAACATGTCGTCCACATACAACGCCAAGGTAACTATATCATTGTCCTCATATCTACGAACATACACATAATGATCTGTTTCACATGTGTCGAAACCTTTTCCTCTTATGAAGAAATAAACTTCAAGTACCATTACCGCGGTGCTTGTTTGAGCCCATAAAGACTCTTCTTCAATCGACACACCATGTCTTCTTTCCCTTTTGCTTCAAAACCTGTGGGTTGTTTCATGTACAGCTCTTCTTCAACATCACCATGGAGAAATACTGTCTTCACATCCAACTGCTCTAAGTGCAAGTCTTTAACTGCCACAATACTAAGCAGAGCCCTAATTGAAGCCATCTTCACAACCGGTGTAAAAATCCCACTAAATCAACACCTTCTCTTGGATAGAATTCTTTCACAATAAGCCTCGCCTTGTACCTCTTACTGCCATCTACCTCATCTTTGACTTTGAAAACCCATTTGTTCATAAGAGCGTGTTTTCCTACAGGTAACTTGGTCAACTCCCAAGTTTGGTTTTGTTCCAAGGATCTCATCTCATCCTTCATGGCTAACTCCCACTGAATTCGAGCTTCATCCCTCAAACCCTCCTCACGAGTCTTTAGCTCTCCTGAGTCCATGTACAGAACATGCTCGTAAATAACACTAGCTGATGGATCAAATATCTTGGTTGGCCTTCTTTCTCGTGTCGATCTTCTCAATGTGGGACCAACCAGTTCAGGTTGCCCGAACTATTCTGGCTCTACCTGTACGTCTTGGATAACCTACTCATTCCCTATAGGCTCACCATGAGCCTCCTGTGCTGCATGTGGTACTGTACCTACTGCTGCACTGTAGGGCTCCCACCCCTAGGGCTGCCTTCAGAATCTGAATCTGAGTCTGAGTCTGAATCCCAATCTGAGTCTGAACTAGTTGTACTGTCTTGGCCTGTGTGCATGTCCTTGTATAGGACCTCTTCATTGAACACTACTTTCCTGCTGCGAATGACTTTGTTATCCACAAAATCCCAAAGCCTGTAACCATACGCATCGCCCCCATAGCCAATGAACACACACCTCCTGAACTTAGAGTCCAACTTCTTTCTTTCTTCCCTGTCAATTAGTACATATGTCATACAACCATAAACTTTTAAATGTGAATAATTGACAGTTTTACCTGACCATAGTTCTTCTGGAATGGCCCTATCAAGGGCACTAGATGGGAAACGGTTAATCAAATACATTGCAGTATCAACTGTAGCGGCCCAAAGATGGACCGGAAGACCCGCATGAAGTCTCATGCATCTCACCTTTTCGAGTATCATGCGGTTCACTCTTTCTGCTACACCATTCTCCTGTGGAGTCTTAGGAACTGTCTTGATTCCTCTGATACCTTCCCTTGCCAGATAGTTAACAAACTCTTTAATTGTGTACTCACCTCCGTTGTCTAACTTTATTGCTTTCACCTTGCCACCCGCCTCACTATCAACCCTGACCTTCCAAGCTCTAAATGCCTCAAATACATCTGATTTCTCGCGAATTGCATAAATCCAAACCTTTCTTGTAGCATCATCGATGAATGTGACGAAGTATCTCTTACCACCATAAGAGAATTCCAGAGCTGGACCCCACACATATGTATGTACCAACTCTAGTTTCCCAAGTTTCTTCTCATGCCCACCCAATTGAAAGCTAACTGTCTTCTGTTTGCCCATCACACAATTCTCACATAAATCCATCTCAACCTTCTTCAGCCCCGGCAAAAGATCCCTAGAACAAAGCTGCTTGACACCCCTTTCACCAAGGTGCCCCAACCTGACATGCCATAGAATTGAAGAGGAACTACCTGTTGATGCTGTAGCAATGATATCACTAGAATCACCTTCTCTGAGTAAGTGTAGCATGTCACAACGCTTTCCTTTTGCCACCAACCTGGCACCTGTAGTCACCTTCCATTCACCCTGCCCAAAAGTTGTTGTGAACCTTTCTTTGTCTAGTTTCCTAGTTGAGACTTTCTATGTCTAGTTTCCTAGTTGAGATCAAGTTTTTCTTCAAGCTCGAAATATGTCTTGTGTCATTCAATACCAATTGCCCACCATTGTGAGCCTTCACTCTCACAGTGCCTCTACCTACAACTGGACATATCTGCCCATTATCAACTGAAACTGCACCAAAATCACATGTCCTGTAATACCCAAAAACATCCCTTATGGGGGTACAATGATAAGAAGCACCTGAGTCTATACACCAATCATCTTGAATAATATTAAATCCAGTATGAACACAATTCATCTAGACGGGATTCAATACTAACCACATTGGCTACCTGTGATCCTGTTTGTGCTTTCTTATACTCCTCGCATTGGTCTCTCTTATGTCCTGGTTTCTTCCAGTACCAACACTCACCTTTGCGATGTCCTGTTCTTGACTTGGACCTGTGATTCTTGCTCAGTGACTTCCCTCTGTTATTACTTCTACCACGGTTATCAATTGACAGCGCGACATTACTAAGATATGACACCGAAGTCTCTTCATGTCTTTTCCTCCTTGCATCCTCATTCATAATGCTACTTATAACATCCTTTAGGGTTGTCGCATCAGTCATGGGGCTAGTAATAGTCTGCTCTACTGTGTCGTAACTATCGGAATGGCTGGATAGCGACAACAACGATTGTGCCATTTTCTCAAACTTTAAACCCGACGATTCCATCTGATTGTAAACCATACAAAATCTATTGATGTGCTCAGCAACCGAACCCCTTTATGACAACTTCAAGTTAACCAACTTCTTTAGGTGTAAGATCTGATTCGCTGCATTCGGCTTCTCAAACATGTTGTCAATATCTCCATTGCCTCCTTTGCGGTCCTTGCCTTCTCAATGTGAAATAGCGCCTTCCTGCTCAGCGATAACTGAATCTGACTAAGCATTTTCTGATCCAATCTATTCCAGGCCGCCAATGCAACCGGATCGACCTCCGTCCCTTCTGGCTTCAAACCAAACAACGGATCATCTAGATCCTTCTGTCGGAGATACGCAATCATTTGGATCTTCCACATTGTAAAATCTGTTCCATCGAACTCCTTGACTCTACTCTTGTCCCCCATCTGAATCAATACTACCAACCTGTAGCTCTGATACCACTTTGTTGAATTCTAACTGCGAAATAACTCAACAACGACGACGAGATGCGAGAACTATAGAATCAAAATAAGAGAGCAAAGAACAACACACAAGAACACACAAGATTTTTTTGAGGTTCACCCAAAATAGTGGCTACTTCCCCGCGTAGAGGCACTCCTGTGATTTCCACTAGAAATATGAAGAATAGGTTTACAAATCTATGAAGAACTCACTCCCAAGGTGAAGGGTTTCTCTATATCTTCCTCTCTCTCAATGACGGCTGGTAGATCTCTATTTTCTTTTCAGTTAACCCTAAAATCGTACACAATACAATATATATATAGGATTTCTCAACTTTCAATCTCAGCTGCTCATCAAACAGCGTCGGGACGATCGACTGCAATACCAAGTTGGTCGACCGGTTCTCTCCTTCGACTGTACAAGGTCCAACAGAGTGTAGGTTGGTTGACTGCGCGGTCGACCGTATGTTGCCTGGGATGCGGTTGGGGGGTGTGGTTGACCGCGCGGTCGACTGCAACTCTGCCTGTAGCTTCAAACTACTCTAGACCTGCTTGTTCCACTTCGACTCTCCTTCTCGTCTATCTTCTTCAACCCATTATCATGTATTGGATCCACAAATCCCAACAAACAGTAGAATGACTTTTTTGGGGGAATGAGACCCATCTACATAAGTTTCTTTTTTTCCTCCTTTCACAAATTAGCTTAATAATTTTTATAATGTTGTAAGTAGGTCTCCAACTGTCACTTTTGGTGTATTATCTCAAAAAAAAAAAAAAAAAAAAAAAAAAAAAACACTGTCACTTTTGGTGTAGATCTAGAGACGAATGTGGAATTAAGTGGGGGAATTATATGGTATTCCAATATTCGTGGGAAACTTCTGTGGATAAAACCAGAAAGGAAAAAAAAAATCATTAAATTGTATAGCCTATCAGCTACATTGCAAGTGCTAAATTTATTGCTTGATATATATTTAATTTAACATCTATATAATAAAACACAAAGAAAGCTATCAAGTGGCTCTCCTTCAATTTTCCAAAAATCAAAGGCCTAGATCTAATCTCACAAAACATATTTTTCTCCCAAAAGTTTTCCTCCAAAACTCAAATTCAAATCCCCCACCCAAAACAACTCCTATATTTATTTAATTATTTTTTGTTCTCTCTCTCTCCTTCCCTCCTCTATTCAAAAATTAAGAAAATAAAAAATTTTAAAATTTTTTAAAAATTAAAAATTAAAAAACTAAAAAATTTAAAAATTTAACAACTTTAAAAATAATTCAAAAAAACCATATAATATGTTTTTTGCTCTATGTTTGCTACTTCAATTAATTTGCTAGACCTCCAAAACTATTTTATATGGTCAAACAAAATGCACCGTGCCGAAGACGTGCCGTAGGCACGTGTCAACGGGCAAACCTAGTTGAATTATAAAACAGCAGCATGTGCAGTGCACACGATAGACTACACATCCTACTAGTGTCGGCACAGCCACCATCTTATATACTACGTGCTTGATTAATGATTATAGTCCTCACTCAAATTATCACCAACTCCCCTACTACAATTTTTTTCAAATCTCTTCAACTGCATGCAATTTCAAAACTCGGTCCATCGGACCATGCATGTTCCTCATAAAATATATGTTATCCTTGACCTACACCTTTTGTTCTAGACTCAAACCTTCTCCTTCTCCATTACCAAGAATATCACATTTTGGGTGCGATTTTCATTATAGCTCCGCCTATTTGTCATATGTGCACCATACAACCCCATTTGTATACCTGATCATTGACTAGGATGTGAATGCTCCTTAAAATACTATACTATACTCGTATTTGTAATGCATAAGAGCATCCACAGTCGTTGGCTTTTTTTTGCTGTTTTTGTCATTTTTTTACAAAAACGGTATTACAGTCGTTATGTATTTTGCACTTTTGTCAATTTTTTGAACAGTGCATTGCTATATTTGAAAATGAATTTGACAATTTTCATATTATAGGGGATGAAACATCCATTTTATTTTATTAATTTTTTAATTTTTCAGACGAAACATGATATTTCATCTCTATTAATTTTTTAAAATTTTTTAATTTCTCATATGTTTTGTCCGACGAATTTTGTAATTTTTTGCATTTAAATAACCCTCAAAAGAAAAAAGAATTTTAAAAAAATAAAAAAATAAAAACTTCCACGGACGAAACATAACATGATGTTTCCTTGATGTTTCGTCTGAGATGGGGGCCATTAGTTTAGGAAATAATTAGTTTATATAATAGATTAGTTTAGGAAATGGGTTTAGATAGATAATTAGATTGGTTAGGAGAATTAGATAGATAATTTGTTTAGTGAGATTTGTTAGGATAATTAGATAGAAAATTAGTTTATATAAAAATTAGTTTAGTGTGAGATTGGTTAGGATTATTAGATAGATAATTAGTTTAGGAAATGGGTGGGCATGTTTCCTCCCACCAAAAAAATAGAAAATAAATAACGCTAGGGGTCGGATGTCCAAATTTTGCATTTCATGACTGCAGCAGCAAACTACGGAAATTGTCAATATCTATTTTGCCATTTTTTGCCACAAATTAAACGACTGTAGATGCTCTAACTATTGGTAAACTACCTCTTCATTATTTACTTACCTTTTCATTGTTTACTTCATGGTTTACATAATGCAAATACGGATTTGGGTGTTTGAAAGGGTTTAGCCAGCTTCCGGCTTCTATCTAACCCCATGTTCTTTTAACATGATATCATCACTTGCCAAGTTCCATGCCCGTTTCTTTTCTCAAAATGTTTGCTCATGTTTGGACCAAACTTTACCGGCAAACTACCCTGTTTTTTTATTTTTATTTTTTTTATTATTTATTTATAACAATTTATTGTTTTTAATAGGTAGATCAATCACATTCATTTGAATGATTGCACAAACTCATATGGTATATATGCTATGGATTAGCTACAAAATAACTTCTGAGGTTGCTCTGCCAAAATTTGCGTATATTTAGCTCTCAAGAGCCAAAGAAAATGACGGTGTCAAATTAAAATGCAAATAAAGAAGACAAGAAAATTAAGATATTGCTGCTCGCTGCTCGTGTAAAATTGAAATTGAATCTCTTTTTGTTTCAATGGTTTTTTTTTTATATATATATGACCTTTCACTTGCCATTCTGCTCTTGCTCTGACAATTTCTGCCTTATCCTCTTCCAGGCGGAGCAGGTGCGTGCTTCCTAAATCCCCTTAATGTGCTCTTCCAAGCTTTACTTCAGCTCCCCATTTTTTCATGGTTGTGAGTGATCCGAGGATATTCGATTGGCGACACTCACAACGGTATTCCGGTGTAATGCTAGTGAGGTGGTAGAATTTCAGTACGCACGCTCTACATACAAACAGTTGGAAATATCTCAGGAATTCTCTGATCAAATTGGTAAGGAATAGAGTTAACTAAATATTACTTTTCCTCTATTAAATTTTGTTGCATCTCTGTTTGAGTCTAGAATTAGAGAAAACTTACCTCGAGAATCCATCCAATGTATTTCACATGAGTAATGCTACATCCACTACCAAATTCATTATCATTTTGTTCAGTACCTTAGGTGGCACACTCCAATAGGTAGGGAAAGATAGAGTAGGTGGGAAAACTTTCCAATAGGAGTATGCCACCTAAGATAGTGAACAAAATGATAATGAAATTGGTAGTGGATGAAGCATTACTCATTTCACATTATTTACGTGCTGGTTGACATCCATATCGCTCCATATTGGCTAAATCCCACGAAAGAAATATTTAGTCAGTGACATTGTTTACTTGAAGATAATGATATGATGTTATTTACGCAAAAACCAAAGTTATGAGAATTCAGTGTGCATACTGCATCAGTGATATTGATTACAATATGGTCTTGGTCCTGCTTACTGCGTACACATAGTACTAGTTTCTTCTTGAGATCATGTGCTTGGACAAATTATCGAGGTTAGAGCTGCAAATGGAAGAACTTCATGTCATCATAGGTCTAATATGATGAGCTGCGTTTTCGTAGGAAAAAATTGGACCTAAAACGCTTTTTTTCTTTTGGGTTATCAATATCAATTAGAAGTTTGTTTTGCTCCTTACTTTTAGAACTAGACGACTTTCTCACAGGAACTTAATAAATGCCTGTTCATGGAGATGCCATTCAGCTGTGTGAATACTTCTATCTCGTTGGATATGAAAACTTGATGCTTCTCCTTGGACACATATGGATATACCTTACAGTTCTCCTCTGTATCCTAAATTTTCTAATGAATTTTTACTCTTTTGAGACATTTTTTTCTACATAGTAGACGGGTCATCTTTCTCTTGACATATTCGCCTGTGGCTTATGATAATTAGAAGGAAACAATTTGGTCTTTAACAATACTCATTGATAAAATAAAGTTGAAGTGAATGAGTAGGGTCAACATCATTTGACAATCCTTCTGTTATATACTATGTATTGCTCTGTAGCGAAACCCATTTTGATGGCAGAAGGTTTAAATGATAATGTTGATGATTTTATTATACAGAAGTTGTTACAAACTTTTACTGAATAGATAATATCTGCGATAAACTTTGCCTCGGTTCTGAGCTATTTGAGGCCTGGGCGAAAAAAAAAATTGGGCACTTTATAGACACACATGTATTTTTATATATATTAATAAATTATAATATGACAGTGGGAGACATAGAAACAATACCCAGAAAAATAAAGATTACCTTTATTTTGCTTTATGACACCAAATACTTCATATTTTTCATTAAGTATAGTTATAGCAACTCTTGCACCTGCCAAAAAAAAACACATCTCATCTAAAATATAAGTCCAGGCTCTAGGAATCAAGCTTATCATATAAATAAGCTTCAAATTTCACTTGGTCAGTAAGCTTACCTAATAATAAAATCAATCAACAATACTATTGTTGGAGTAATTTCTACCTCCGTACCTCCTAAACCCACAAAAGAGATTCTCAATTCTATTAATTAAAAAAAACGACAAGAAAGGGCTGAACTACCAGAGTAGTGCTAAGAAGACCAACAACTCTTGCAGTCCTGCTAAGAAGACCGACAACTCCAACTATGCCTCTGATACCCGAGACACCATGACTACAACTCCAACTACAACTACTGCTAAGAAAAAACTCTGTAAAAGAAACAAACGAAAATTCTCAACTGACAATTTGAAGAAGATCTGAAGATGCCAGAAGGAAAAAGAGAGTGAGTGAGAGAGAGAGAGAATTTGAAGAAGATGAAGATGCTGGACAAAAAAAATGAAGAAGTTGAAGTGACGCTGAAAGAGAGAGAGATTACTAAATTGGACCCTCCACTAAAAATTAATTACAAATCGATTAATTCATTATATTAATTAAAAAACCATTAATTTATTATATTTTAAAAAATTGGGGCCCCTCCCCTGAAGTGGGCCCTAGGCGGTCGCCCTGTTGGCCGTGGGCCAAGGCCAGCCCTGGCCATCACCCGGTTTGCAGTCGTTAACACAGAGAATGATATTTTTCGAAACTATTTGCAGAAAGAAGACAGTTGCCAACGTATTTGCGTTCATTTACTCCACAACTAAACTCGCCGTTCCCAACGTATTTGCCAAAGTATTTGCGGAAATTCCTCGCCCGTTGTTCCTCTTCTCTATCAAGTTGGCCAAGGCGCCTCTCCATCTCGTGGAGACGGCGGTAGACTGAGTCTTCCCTTCGGTCATATCTTACCGAGCCCCGAGACTCTTTCTCATACGGAAGGGGACTGGGAGTGCGGTGGTGATGGCTTATGGCAAGTTGAGAACTAGGCGCTCGTTGCTCGTGGTTAAGAACGACATTGAAGGCCCGCAGAACGGCTTCTTGAAAATCTTGGAACTCCGCCCTTGTGACTGGTGCCCCTCTAGCTTGGCGGTCCCTAGGTGTGGCTCGGCTTACTGGAGTATGACTTCTCCGCTGACGACGTGGAGGGGACTCACTTCGCCTCCTCGGGAGAGGGGATCTTCTGGTCCTCGGTCTGCGAAGGGTCCGGACTCTCAAGATCCCTGGGTGCTCAGGTTGATGGACTCCCTCAAGGGCTCTCCATCCATTCAAGCTAGTTCAGAGGTCAACTCCCTGTTGGCGGTTAACAATCACTTGATGGAGATCCTGCGCGGGAGGTCTTTGAGAAGCCATTGAGTCTACTGAAGGATTGTGGACCGAGACATGATCATGAAGAGGATGTTGCTTTGGACGACTCCGACGAGAGTCCTCTTGGGCAGCCCCCCGAGACCATGGAGGGGCCTGTTGAGGAGGAGACTATTGAGGAAGAACATCTTGGACTGGAGGAGGAGGAGGAAGAGGAGTGGCTCTTCGGCTGGAGGCCGCTGCCTTCCCCTTCTCCTTCAGATGCATGGCTTGAAACTACTTTTGCTGATGAAGTAAGGTTGGATTACTTTTCTATTTCCCACAGACGGCGCCAATCTGTTGCTGCTGATTTTGATGTGGGAGCAAACAGATGAATTTGTGGATTCTTTTTGGAAAAATTAAAGCAAACCTGTTGACCTTCACCGTTGTTTGACTGGTTTCTTGCTGTTGTCATGAACCTGCAAAAAGATCAATACACCGAGATGGATCCCGGCGACGAACCCTCTGACGCTCTTGTCAGTAATCATGAAGATTATGAAAGAGCTTTATGTGGAAAAAGATTGATTACCTTGTTATGGTGGGGGGGAGGGGTATTTATAGTCGCCTTAGGGACCCGTTTCAAGATAAGGATTTTATCTCTACTTCCCGGTGTTTTTGGATAAGATGTAGAGTTTAAATCGTTTCATAGAGATAACCATAAATTTGAATTACTCTTTAAATATCCTGGGTTGGTATGTAGCAGGCTGCTACCCATACCCAATATGACAGATCCGTTTATGGATTATTGGGCTTTGAAGAAAGACCCAGTTCCTGTTTCGGACCCATTTGTAGGTAAAATTACCGTTTTACCCCTGAGAGCTTTAAGATTCGTGCCAATTTGAACGGTCCCGATTTAATCCTATTTTTACCCATGTCACAAGAGGATTCTTCTGTCCAGAGAGAAGGGCTTCAGTTCTTCCCTCACTTGTTCAGGTATCTTAGTTAACCTTCTCGTTTCTCAATTCATTATCACCCAAGTGATGCATTCGAGATTGGCAGATGCATTATCTATTCATCTGAGATTAGAATTACAACAAGAACTTTAATTTATGTAAGAAGAGTGTTATGATGTTTATGCCACCTTGTGGCTCTTGTTATTATTTTCTGAGTACTATGGTCTCTCATTATCCAGCCCCTCCTCATGCCATTCTTTCCAGATCACTACAAAATATGGAGGAATATCTGGCGGAAGTACCCCGGCGTTTGGGGTGTTTCGCCGTAGCATTCCCCGGCGTTTATTAAAAAGCGTCAGCGGGTTCGTCAATACCCGGTGTTGGCAAACACCGGGGAACCCCCCCCCCCCCCTCGCCCTAAATTTGCCACTTCCCTCTCTCTTTTTCACTCTCCCCTAATTACTAGCGCGAAACCTTATCTCTCCAAAATCCATTTCCTCGACGAAACCCTATCTCTCTGAAACCCAATCTCCACTTCGTTCCTCTTTCTTTCTTCGATTTCGACACTGCCATTCGATCTCGTCGCCGCCGCCGTTCGATCTTGCCGCCGTTCCTTCACTTCTCCTTCGTCACCGTTGTCCTCCTCAATCCCTCTTTCATAAACCCCAGGTGACTATTCTTTCATTTTGATTTTTATTTTTGACTTAGATTAGATTAGATTTTGAACTAGTCGAGCACTCATGAGCTGTCTATGATAGCAAGTTCTTAAATGTGATGTGCTATTGCTAAAATGCTTACTGCTTGCTCTTGTAGTTATTTGAGGGCTGTTTCGTTATGTTTCAATCATATTTGGATGTCTACTGCTTTCTCTTGTAGTTATTTGAGGGCTGTTTCGTTATGTTTGAATCATATTTGGTTGTTTGATGTCTCGTAGTATCTATAGATTTTGCCAAATTATCATCATGGTAATGTTTGAGATAACTATTATGGATAGTTTTTGGTTGAAGCTGGTCTTGACAATAGCAACTACACACCGATAAACTGTTTCAAATATCAAATAATCGGCAATTTGATAAATAGAAAAATTCGTGATATGTTTCGAAGTTAATGAAACCAGAACAAGATTATCAGAACAACAAAAAACCAACCAAATCTAAATTCTAATCATTCGAAATTGATGTTTCTGAGATAACCCTAATGAGAAGAACTTCATAAATTATAGTTTGACTTTTGATTTTGATTTTGATTTTGATTTTTGCACTTGATAATCTATAGATGTTGTTCATTTAACATTTTGTTCATCAGTTGAATTTATTTTCATCCCTATGGTTATCCCTATGATTATCATTTAACGCTAAATTAACCCTATGGTTATTTCTACTGAACGGTGGCTTCTCCTATGGTTATTTCTAAAATATAAATATCTTTTATGAGGGTCTTAGTCTCACTTTCTGAATAGCTATCTTTTATGAAATTTAATTTTCAGATTGAGTGATATTATTGAAATGGATAAAAGTTGGATGAGTAAGTCATGATTATGCAAAGAGTATCGAGATGGTGTTAGAGATTTCATTATCTTTGCCAAGCAACATTCCCGTGATCCTAACTTTATCCTTTGTCCATGTCGCCGATGCGTAAACTGTCATTTGCTTCCATGCTACGAAGTACAAACACATTTGGTGATTAATGGTTTTCTGCAAGGGTACACACTGTGGTTCTGCCATGGAGAGCGTGACACATCGATTCTAGTTGGACAAGATGTGTTGGAAGAGAAAAATGAACCCTTAGTGAATGACGATGAAAATGTTTCCGATGAGATGCAAAATTTAGTGCGGGTTGCTTTTGGGATTCATAACAATCCAATGCACACAAATAGTTCAACTAACCAAGTCCATGATGAACCGACCAAAACCCCGCACACTGATGGAGACGTGGGTGGAGAGGAGGGTGGAGTGGAGGAGGGAAGGCAAAACTCTGAAGTTAACAAAGAATTTGAAGCATTCAGTAAGTTGTTGGAGGATGCTAGTACACCCTTGTATCGTGATTGCATCAAATTTTCGAAGTTCTCATTCTTCGTGAGGTTATTTCAGATCAAATGTTTGAATAGTTGGTCTGTCAAATCCTTTACCATGTTACTTAAATTGTTGAATGAAGCATTTCCTGAAATTTGTCTCCCAAATTCAGCATATGGAATAAAACAATTCCTTAAATATTTTGATATGGGGTATGAGAAAATAGTTGCATGTCGATATGATTGTATGTTATTTAGGGGGAATAAGGAGAGTCTGGAGAACTGTGAAATTTTTGGTACTTCAAAATGGAAAGGTGTTTCGAATGAAGAACAAGATGCAAGTGAGACAGTTAAATCAAGACAGAAAAAGAAGCCAACAAAACAGATGCGCTACTTTTCTTTGATTCCTAGGCTACAAAGGTTGTTTATGTCATCTAAGACTTCTTCTGATACGAGATGGCATGCTGAAGGGCGGAAGAATGATGGAATTCTCAGACATCCGACGGATTCTGCTGCATGGAAAAATTTTGATGAAAGATATCATGATTTTGCTAAAGATACTCGCAACATGCGACTTGGATTAGCCAGTGATGGTTTTAACCAATTTCGGCGAATGAGTAGTACATACAACATATGGCCAGTAGTGTTGATATCGTATAATCTACCCCCTTAGAAGTGTATGAAGCCGTCGTCATTTATTTTGTCCACAATAGTTTCTGGACCGAAAAGCCCTGGAAATGATATAGATGTCTATCTTCAGCCTTTAATAGATGAGCTCCAATATTTGTGGGAGGGTGTTCCAATATATGATATAACAACTAAGAAATAATTCTGTCTTCGAGTTGCATTGACTTGGACAATCAGTGATTTTCCGGCGTATGCAAATTTATTCGGTTATAGCACCAAAGGGCGTAATGCATGTCCTTGTTGTGCTGATAAAACTACTTCACGGTGGCTATATAATGGGAGAAAGTTCTGCTACATGGGTCATAGAAGATGGTTGCCCAACACACACAGTTTCAGGATGGAAACTATGACCTTTGATGGGGTGGAGGAGTGGAAACATTCACCTGAAATATCTTCTGGGTCCAATGTGTTCAGGCGGCTACATGATCATCATTTCAATTATGGTAAGGAAGTAGAAGCCAGAAAAAAGGGCAAGAAAAGGGCAAGGGATGACAACAACGATGAAGATGAATGTGATGACATTGTTGATTTAGGGTCCTGGAAGAAGAAGAGCATTTTCTTTACACTGTCATACTGGGAATTCAATTTATTGCGTCATAATTTAGATGTGATGCATATCGAAAAAAATATTGGCAACATCTAATATTGAATTTTATGTGATGTATCATATGAGTTTATATGAGTGTTGATGGATGGTATGAATTTATATGAAGGATGATTTTATATGAATGCTGATGGATTATATGAATTTATATGAAGGAAGATTTTATATGAATAGTGATGGATTCTGTCAGCCTCATGAATGTTGATGCATATGTCAATGTTGTGAAGAGCCGTGAAAGGCTAATTAATTATATACCCCGGTTATTTTTGTTTTATATTTTGAAAGTAATGTTGATGCATATTTTGAAGAGCCATAAAATCAGCAGACTCAAGATTTATAAAACATACCCCGGCATTTACCATCGCCGGGGTATATGAAGTAACGGTAAGCAGCTTAAAAATTCAAAAAAAAAAAAAAAGCCCGGCGTTTTATAAACGCCGGGGATTGTTCACGATTTTTCTGGCGTTTAAATGCGCCGGGAAATCTCATAGTTTTTCCAGCAGGGACAAGGAACGGCGTCGTTTTGCGAACATAGTGTTTTAACATGTAACATTTTCGCTCACAAAACATTTGAATACAGAGAAGTAAAGTTGCAAACTTTTAAAAGAAGAGATTTTGCTAGCCAATAAAATATGCTTTATAGTATTTGTTGTAGGCTTCTAGCGTAGGTTAGGAAATAATTAATCAAGCTGGAGAAGTTTTATGCCTAAGTGTGGGCATATGAAATAGCAGAGGAGTTATCGGATGACGTTTAGATCTGTGTCCCCTGAATTTTCTCGTTGAAATTGAAATATCGTGTTGGGTAACATTTTTGAAGGAGATCCGTAGGCCTTCGATCTGTTTATCTTTTGTCAGTCAAGGACTAAAACAGGAGACTATAGAAAACTCGAGAGAAAAAGACTAATGTGACAATGGGCTACCAAAAATTTAGGACACGGGAGAGAATGGGAAACAAAAACTTTCTAGGCATCGAGGTCATCCTTAGTTATAGGAATTAGGACCATGGAATCAAAGCTTAACCAATACTCCCGATTCAGATTGAAAATTTGTCTACGTTGAATATTTCCGATAAATGGCAACTGATATGTAGACTGAGTTTTGCAGAGCATAGTGGGTAAATACCCCACTTTTCAAAAATATTTAGCGTTTGTTTTGATATTTTGAATAGAGTATTCTGAATAGAGATATTCTGAATATGAGTCTAAAAGCTGTTTGTTTAGCCTATATTCTGAATATTGATATTCTGAAAGCTGTTTATCTGAAAAAGAGAGTTTAGAAGCTGTTCGGTTATATTTCTTACTGAAAACTATTATCTGAAAGCTGTTTTTCTGAAAAAACGAGTTTAAAAGCTGTTCTGTTATATTTCTTGCTGAACACTGTTATCTTATAGCTGTTTTTCTGAAAAAGCGAGTTTAAAAGCTGTTCGGTTATATTTCTTGCTGAAAACTGTTATCTGAAAGCTGTTTTTCTGAAAAAAACGAGTTTAAAAGCTGTTCTGTTATATTTCTAGCTGAAAACTGTTATCTGAAAGCTGTTTTTCTGTAAAAACGAGTTTAAAAGCTGTTCTGTTACATTTCTTGCTGAAAACTGTTATCTGAAAGCTGTTTTTCTGTAAAAACGAGTTTAAAAGCTGTTCGGTTATTTTTTTAGCTGAAAACTATTATCTGAAAGCTGTTTTTCTGAAAAAGAGAGTTTAAAAGTTGTTCTATTATATTTCTTGCTGAAAACTGTTATCTGAAAGCTGTTTTTCTGAAAAAACGATTTTAAAAGCTGTTCTGTTATATTTCTTGCTGAAAAATGTTATCTGAAAGCTGTTTTTCTGAAAAAACGAGTTCAAAAGCTGTTCGGTTATATTTCTAGCTGAAAACTGTTATCTGAAAGCTGTTTTCCTGTAAAAACGAGTTTAAAAGCTATTCTGTTATATTTCTTGCTGAAAACTGTTATCTGAAAGCTGTTTTTCTGTAAAAACGAGTTTAAAAGCTGTTCGGTTATTTTTTTAGCTGAAAACTATTATCTGAAAGCTGTTTTTCTGAAAAAGAGAGTTTAAAAGCTGTTCTGTTATATTTCTTGCTGAAAACTGTTATCTGAAAGCTGTTTTTCTGAAAAAACGATTTTAAAAGCTGTTCTGTTATATTTCTTACTGAAAAATGTTATCTGAAAGCTGTTTTCCTGAAAAAACGATTTTAAAAGCTGTTCGGTTATATTTCGTGCTGAAAAACTGTTATCTCAAAGCTGATTTTCTGAAAAAACGATTTCAAAAGCTGTTCTGTTATATTTCGTGCTGAAAACTGTTATCTGAAAGCTGTTTTCCTGGAAAAACGATTTTAAAAGCTGTTCTGTTATATTTCCAACTGAAAACTGTTATCTGAAAACTATTTTTCTGAAAAATCGAGTTCAAAAGCTGTTCTGTTATATTTCTAGCTGAAAACTGTTATCTGAAAGCTGTTTTTCTGAAAAAACGAGTTCAAAAGCTGTTCTGTTATATTTCTTGCTAAAAACTGTTATCTGAAAGCTGTTTTTATGAAAAAACGAGTTGAAAAGCTGTTCTGTTATATTTCTTGGTTAAAACTGTTATCTGAAAGCTGTTTTTGTGAAAAACGAGTTCAAAAGCTGTTCGGTTATATTTCTTGCTGAAAGCTGTTATCTGAAGGCTATTTTCCTGAAAAAACGATTTTAAAAGTTGTTCTGTTATATTTCGTGCTAAAAACTGTTATCTGAAAGCTGTTTTTAATGAAAAAACGAGTTCAAAAGCTGTTCTGTTATATTTCTTGCTGAAAACTGTTATCTGAAAGCTGTTTTCTGAAAAATCGAGTTCAAAAGTTGTTCGGTTATATTTGTTCAGATTTTTGAAAATCAATTTGCATTCATCATTTGCTAACTTTTTTTTAATTGTTGGAGTTAGATTGCAATGTTGTACAAGTATTGGAAGGGGAAACTTGAGCAGCATGTGAATGGAGCAAAAATCAGACGTCATCATCTCCAAGATTGATTCGTCACGTTAGGGAAGAAAGTTAAAAGAAGCTCTTGTGTTTGTGAAGCCTCTAATCTCAGTTCATGTATAAGTTTTGATTCTTGGATAAATGTTTTGAGATTTCTTGGATAAATGTTTTGAGATCTCTTGGATAGCGTGCAGTGTTTGGTTAACTCATAATTCATTTGGATAGACTGATGTTGCTCAACCTGTACGGTGCAGTTTTTTAAATGACTATAATATCAAAGAAAATTTCTACGGCCTGAGCCAAACAATTTATTCAGATAAATAAGCACTAAGGATTTAAAATAAAAACGGGTCCCATTCAACTATACTCAACCAATTTATTCACCAAAGCAAGCTTACTTCATTAATTTTGTTTACATTGTTCAACAATCCCACGTAACAGATCATTAATGGCATGGGATCGATACATATATTATGAGAATAAGTTCTACAATTTGTTGTCAGCCATCATTACAAACAAGCATGCTGTTAAATCATTATTTGTTGTCTACAGTCACTGCATGCTGTCTGGAGCTGCTGCTGTTGCTTCTTAACTCCTTGATTTGAAAACTGTAGAGCAGGTAGATCTATAAACAAAGATACAATATGAGAAACTTGCTGCATTAAAATTCAAAAAAATGGGGAGGAATAATAAATTGTGCAGCAGAAACTTGCTACATTAACCATAAACGGAAACGGAAAACTGAAAACCGGAGTTCAGATTTGCTTAACCACTATTCAGAATACAGATATCCCCTCTTGTCAAACACTATGAAAACAACATAATGCAGAAAAAATACAACCTAGTCACAGTCTCAGATTCATCAAATCAATGATATCCTGACTCGATATACCAGAGCTGCAATTTTTTACAATGCCACGCCCACTAGTACAAAGCACATTGTCAACATTGACTAAACAGAATTCATCATTGACTATAACGACAACATTTTCTTACTGTTTGAAAAACATATTTGTTCATTTACAGGGATCTGAAGTATTCTGAATAGTATTTACAAACTGGCATTACTAGCAAGATAACAAAGGCATATTCATCTGAATACAAGTGCAATTCATCTCAACAAATCAGATGCATCTAATATTGTATCTAATATTGCTTTTCTGAGAAATGGTTATGATGATACCCACACTGATCATACTTCACACCTTAAAAACAATTAATGCACATAATTTCTTTAAAATCCTGGGTTGTGATGAACAAGGTTTGATATGCATTGCATTGAATTCCTGATATATACAGATACTGTACAGCTTTGGCTGCTCTTGGTTTATGGTTATTGAGATATATCTTTGGCTTCTCATGGTTTCAAACTTTGTTTCTAGAGTCAATTTCTATTGTCCTCAGTCCTTGATCATTACAAATACTACACACTGGTCCTAAATGATTACTGCAGCAGCAATTATCAAATGGGATTCACAAATCGAGTTGCATCATAATACAAATTGCAGAATCAGAGAACAAAGTAGAATCTACTGAATACAAGTTCAATTCATCTGAACAAATCAGATGCATCATAATACATCAAAACATGGTGGTGTGTTTGTTCCAGGTTTGTAATTTTTTTTAAAAAAATTCCTGAAGTAATAACCTGAGTTCGCCTTCGTTATAAGTGTTATTTTGGAAACACTATTCTGAATGCTGATGCCCTCACGTTGGTTTTGCCGCAAAAAAGCATGATTTAGGATAAGAACATATCAGATCCTCCCCAAAACCATAAAAACAACATAATGGCCGGGGTAAAAAATTAGTCACAGTCTCAGATTCATAGTGCTCATTCATAAAAACTCCATACTAGAGCTGCATTTTTGACAATGCCACGCCCACTAGTACAAAACATTGCTCTTGAAAATCCGTTCATCATTGACTATAACGACATCATCTTCGTTATGTTTATAAAACAAATTTGTTTACTTATACTGTTCTTGAAGTATTCCGAATAGTTTTTCCAAAAAACCACTTAAAACAAAGGCCAAGGCCTCTTTGTTTTGATATTGAGAGTGCCATATTCTGAATATTCTATTCAGAATAGGCGTTTGTTTATACCATATTCTGAAAACAGTATTGTGAATATTGATATCACTTGAATTCGAAATTCTCAACCCTACTCACGAGCTCTCTCTCTTCCAAACAGTGTCTCCCCAACCCATCTCTCCTCTCTTCTCACTCAGATGCTCTCTCTATTCTCAACTCAGGATAAACTCATTCTCAGGATAAACTCAGGATATTCTTAGGATAAACAAAGGCCAAAAAAAATAAACCTGGAATAAACTCAGGATATTTGTAATGATCAAGGATTCAAGACAACTCAAATTGACTCCAGAAACAATTGTTTGAAACCATGAGCAGCCAAAGATATTTCTTAGTATCCATAAACCATGAACAGCCAAAGAAAAAACAGTATCTGTATATATCAGGAATTCAAAGCAATGCATATCAAACCTGGTACATCACAGCCCAGGATTTAAGAAATTATGTGCATCAATTGTTTTTAAGGTGTGAAGTATGATCCGTGTGGGTATCATCATAACCATTTCTCAGAAAAGGATAACTGGATAAGTGCTGAAAGCATGAGCAGCCAAAAAGCTCCTCAACAACCATAAACTCTTCCAGATTAATGTATGGTATTTGTATGTCTATAACTCAAAGCAATATAGATCAAACCTGATCCATCACATGTCAAATTCAGTTGAATATGTGCTCCAAGAGCTTCTAAGTGGAGTATGAAGCATCTAAGTGGTTGATCATCACAGCCATAATAGCCAAAGGATAATCAAAAGCATGACTTAAAGCATTAACAATATTATAAAAATCTCCACACATCTTAAAACATCAGGAAGAAAATTGTTAGGATTAATTCTGAAGGGGAAGCATTTTCCAAGAGTTTCAAAAGTAATCAGTATAAGCAATGCAACAACATTATAGTGGTGAAACTAGCAGGATATGGAAACTAACAACAACTCCAAGAATAATACCACTGTTCTGTTATAGTGACACAAAGTAGCCAGGCTGCAGAGACATACTTTATTAGTAACTTATTCCTTGCTCTCTCCCATCACAACCTACCAAAGAACAATAATTAGAACCCATCTGAGATATTGTAGGAGGTAACTTTCACAGTAAAATAAACTTACCCCATCGCCACCCATTCTCCTTGTTGTGGATGCAGTATAATATGGTCCATTAGGGCCAGCATAAGTCACACTTTGGGCACATATGAACATATGATTCATAGTGTGCAACTTCAGAAACATAATCCATCTCATCATCACTCAAAAACAACGAGGAAAAATAAAGCTCAGTTAGGATTAATTCATCACAAGTCACTCCTACAAAGCATTATATAAATGATTCGTAGTGTGCAACTTCAGAAACATAATCCATCTCATCATCACTCAAAAACAACGAGGAAAAATAAAGCTCAGTTAGGATTAATTCATCACAAGTCACTCCTACAAAGCATTATATAAATGATTCGTAGTGTGCAACTTCAGAAACATAATCCATCTCATCATCACTCAAAAACAACGAGGAAAAATAAAGCTCAGTTAGGATTAATTCATCACAAGTCACTCCTACAAAGCATTATATAAATGATTCATAGTGTGCAACTTCAGAAACATAATCCATCTCATCATCACTCAAAAACAACGAGGAAAAATAAAGCTCAGTTACGATTAATTCATCACCAGTCACTCCTACAAAGCATTATATAAATGATTCATAGTGTGCAACTTCAGAAACATAATCCATCTCATCATCACTGAAAACCAACGAGGGAGAATAATGTGCAACACCTGCACATCATTGAAGTGATTGGTAAAGACAACATCTCAAAAAATGAATGAAAATCTGAAAGGAACATATGCATGCTGATATTTATAATAGTAATATTGCAACGATACAAACATATCCAAATGACATCAATGCCTCGCATTCCAGCTACGAAACAATTCGAGAAATGGATACAATGAAAATGTGTACATTCAAATTACATTAGTGTATAGCATTCCACATTGCCAGGGCAATATCATCTCTTTTGCTATTCATATGTCTCAATTGGGAAGATGATAAATCCAACTCCTGCGATGTGGATGCTGCATCTTCGGTCTGTTGGTGATGTACTAATTGTTCGCCATCGAGTTCCGCTAAAAATGCATCGTTTCGTGAGTGCAGGCATATAAAATTGTGAAGTGCACAGCAGGCTGTGACCATCATAACTTGTTTGGTATAATAATAGTTTGGCATGTTCTCGAAGATGGCAAACCTCTTCTTGAATACACCGAACGTTCTCTCAATCACATTCCTTAACCTAGCATGTTGTTTATTAAAAAGTTGTCTATGTTGGGTTGGTGCATGGTTGGCCCCTTGAAAGTCCTGTAAGTGGTATGGCTCACCACGGTATGGCGCCAAAAAACCAGGCATATTGGTATAACCACAATCTACTAAGTAGTATCTATCGTTCGGTGGGATTGGCAACAGTTTTTGTGCTAATGCAGTATGCATTACACGGGAATCGTTCGCACTGCCTTCCCATCCCGCGTAAACAAATGTGAACATCATGTTAAAATCACATGCTGCCAATACATTTTGACTTACAAAACCCTTTCGAGAGCGACAAGCGTTGCTTCGACTAGCGGGAACTGTAGCTTTTATTAACGTCCCATCAGCAGCACCAATAGCTCCCTACAGATTATTAATTCGAATAATAGATATCACAAATCCAAACTAGGAAAAAAATTTAATAATACATGACGCAATCAGGGTGACGTATTACCTGAAACCACGGGTAAAAGTCCTCTGATCCCGTGATTCTGTGATGTACAAGTGTATAATCAGGAGGTTTGATAAGGAATGGTGCTGCTCTTGCCAGACCTTTCAATACAATATTAAAGTGCTTTTGGATTGTTTGGGTTGAGTGGTTAAACGTACTATGGGCTAGTCGCATTCTTGAACTATGACCGACAATATACAGGAAAATAGCCACGCTTTCCTCGAAAGTAACTCGCTTATGACTTGAAGTCTCCGCTGTTTCCTCGCAAAAGTTCCTTTCTTGCAGGAAAGCACACAAGGTCATAAAATAATCTTGGTTCATACGGAAGATTGCATGAAACTCGGCCTGGGAACCCGCTAACATATTTTCCAAATATTCACGTCCCGTTTGCTTTTTATTAGTGGACCTTGTACGGTCAAGTTCTTCACATAATTCAGCTAACAAGATTGCATTCATCACCTCTTCGACATCGTCACTAATGGATGAAGAAGTATCCATAACAGAGGATGCACTTGCAGTAGTAACTCACTATAAAGAAGAAGATAGAAATCATTTTGGGAAAATCCCATATCAAGTGCACACACATTTAATAATACGACTATATGTAACGAGATTTACGGAATCACAAAACAACATATTGAGAGATGGTAGAATTCCACAAGCCTGTGCAATTAAATAAAGATAACAAGGTATACTACTACTAGCAAATCTATTCCGGGAATTAAATTTAAATTATAACATTACAAATTTAAATTAAATTATGTAAGCAATTTGTTCACCGTAAAAGCCGTCATACTACAATCAACCTCAAACAAATACGGAAATAATTATAAAAAAATTTCTACAACATTATTTGTTCAACCCATTAGGCTAAATGGGATTACTACATGGTGGCATAATAATGCACCGCCAACTCGAGACATACGGAGGAAAGCATGACAAATGTTCGGATTTTGAAACAGGTAGTGTGAAGCTTTTAAGGCTACATATGGATCAAGCCCTGTCATCGAATCAATTATATCTTGGCATTGATCCTGTTCGGCCAAAGCAGGGTTAATCGAGGGAGCACTTTCCACTTCATTTTTATTCTTGTACCTGCCTCTTTTTACCTCTTGAGTTTGCTTACACGCATCAAGATATTCCGACATCTTTAACATCATTGATTCGCGGCCACTTGATGCACTAGATTTTCTTTTACGTGAACCGGACCCACATCATCAGACTCATCAATCACATTTACGTGTGGTTGATGGGAGTGGCCAAACTCATAGTTCATCCGCCGCGCCTCCACATCCTCGAACCCCCCTTGTGTGGAGGCCCTTGCCACATTGCCCTGGGCTACAGAGTCCTCCATTATTTTGGTCAATGCATCAAAATGTGGCAACCCCTTATTTTTGTAGTTTTTCGCAGCAGGATGCATCTATTCACAGAATATGTTGTTACTATGCAAGTATTAGATTGAAGATTAAGTATAATAAAAAGGATTCACAAACAAAAATCAAAGTTTGAGATTATATATATTAACCTTAACATATTGTTCCCAAACCAGAGCCTCACAAGTCACGGTTTGGTTGGCTTCATCCCAACCAAAACCGCTCTGTTTCCTCATATCAGCAAACACCTTCCATTCTGATTTAAGTCGTCCATATTTCGACTTCAGTTGTGGCACCGAGAATGAACGCCCACACACAATATTCAATTGTTGCGCAAAATTACTCCAGGTTTTAGCATCGAAGGAGTTGCTTTTTAACAAACCACTGTCAACTGCACCCTCCATAAGGTTGATAAAATATTCTGTAATACCGGAAGTCCACAACCCATAATCCTCCTCCACTGCCTTCCCCTTTTCCCTACCCGTATTACTCATCTAGTTTGAACAAACATCAACAAAAAAAAAAAATTTTGCCAAATTCCTTCAATTAGTTTAATAGCTGATCGGGTAACCCTAGTTTGCAAGTAGCAACCGATTGCACCCTAAAAAATCACAAGAGTGAATTCGGCTAGTTTGTGTGCAGTGTGCACCTTGATTCGAAATAATTTTCGGTACCAAATGCAATTAAAAAGTGGCGCAAATTGGTAAAGAAAACCAACCAAATAAATAATACAATCGATGTCTTCATACCTTTGATTGGATTTTAAGAAGGAAGAAATTGTCAGCACAGGATTCAACCTTGCGTAGTTCTTTGATTCTCTTTGCCCTTCGTTCCCTAGCTCTTCACCGATAGGCAGCACGGGTAGTGCAAACCATTAACCCCCTACCAAAACCCCTCAACCCCTCACCAAGTCGACAGCAAGAAATAGTCAGGTAGCGAAGTCGCCAGCGGGACTCTCAAACGTTTCCGCTCGATTTCACAGTGGAATCGTTCGGGAAATCGTGGATTTGGGGTGGGGGGCGGGGGGAAAAGAGATCAGATCTGGGTTCTTCAAAGGAGGTGGGAGACAACGGAGTCGACGAGATCTCGTGAGTGAGAAGAGAGAGAGAGCATCTGAGTGAGAAGAGAGGAGAGATGGGTTGGGGAGACACTGTTTGGAAGAGAGGGGAAGGTAGAAGACGACCGAATGGAGAACCAGATCTGAGAAGTGAGGAGGGAGAGAGAGGTCGTGAGAGAGAGAGCTCGTGAGTATGGTTAGGAATATCGAATTGAAGGGATATCAATATTTAGAATACTGATTTGAGAATAAGGTATAAACAAACGCCTATTCTCAATACCATATTCAGAATATGGAACTCAAAATATCAAAACAAACAGGCCCTTAGCCAAATTCCCTTCTTCCAAAAATATTTAGCCAACTACCCCTTTTAATTAAATAACCAAAAAGCAAAATTTTATATATAACCCCACTCTAGAAATTATAAACTATAATACACCTTAACCTTAGAAAAGCTGGATAATTCACAGATAATAGAGAAACTTAAATTAAAAAATCTTTCAAAATTCAATATTAGATACGTTGATAAAAGATTAGTAGAAAGTAAGCATATTGCCAGTAAAGAAATATCAGAATACCTATTACTAATAATAAAAGTAACTAATCAACTACCTAAAGAGATACAGAAACAAATAGCATACAAAGTATTAGATTATAGAAACGAAGAAGCAAGCTGGTATTACCAACACCTACTAGCAGACAAAATAGTAGGACATGGAGCCAAAAATTTATTTAAATATACAAAACTTGGAAGAAGATTACAACGGTCCTGAAATGTTCAATGATGTAAGAAAAGATTTAAGAATCATAAATAAAAATATAAAAGAATTAAGAAGATATATGACAGACTACCCAGAAGAAGAATTAGGCATAACAGAAGAAGGTATGAAAGAACTAGAAGCCATAACAAAGCTTAATATAAATATTTTGGAAATAGAAGATTTAATGGCAATCCTAATTCAGAAGAAGTACAAGAAGCCTTGAAAAATCTAGATATAGCAAACGAAGAAATAAAAATGGACCAAGATAAGATTATTGAAAAACCTTTAGAAATTCCAAGTAATATGTATGAAATCTTAAGACCACCACCTCACAAAAAACCATACCACTTACCATGGAAATGGCAAAATACAAAAAGAAGGATGCAACTAGGAAAAGATAAAGAAAAAGAAACCCAAAAATATGAACCAACAGAACACTTCGAAAAAGGAATAGCAGGAAATGGAGAATGGTTAGACCTAGATTGCGTAAAAGATGTAGATAGAACAATTGAAGAATGGGTAAAAGCGTCACTAATAGTAGGATTTAGGCAAAACCTTAACGGGAATGCATTTGAGAAATTTATAGAAGCCACCTTTATGGGAGTAGTAGCAAAATGGTGGAATGGACTAGAAGAAGAAGAAAGAAATACTATAAGAAAATCAAGACCAGTCGATGATGGAGGAACTGAAGAAAGTTCAGCACAAAGGACGTTAGGTTTAAAAGAAATAATTACAAATTACGAAAAAGCAATAAGAACCGAATTCAGTGTATACGATAAAGGAGAAAAACACACTATATATAAAAAGAATCAAGCAAGATGGAGACTAAGTAACTTAGAAATATGCGACATGTGCCATTTTGACAACTATGCTTGTGAATTCCGAGAAAATTATCAAGATAGTTATTATACAAAAGAAGAACGGAGCCCGATTTTAGACTCATTCTTCCTAAAATTACCTGATCCATGGAGCATAAACATATATAGTGCATACATAAATGAGAAAGTAAAACCTGAAGTAGACACTTTAGGATATAGAACGCAATTTGTAAAAGATTATAGGGACAAAGTATGCCAAGAGGCCAGAGCAACAATGAAATATTACAGAACATATAAACAAAGAATTTGCCGTGAAGATGCAAGACCGAACCATTGGGGATGCAATAATAACTATAGATACAATAACTATAAATACACAAAGAAGAATAATCACAAATTCCCAAAATATCAACCAAAATATAGGAAAACTTTTAAGAGATATAGAAAACCTTTTAAAAAATACTTTAGAAAAATGAATAAAAATAAAAATAGACAATATACGAAAAATCCAAAAAAATGTAATTGTTACATATGTGGGGAGGTAGGACATATATCACCAAATTGTCCTAAAAGAATGAAAAAAGAAAATGTAAAATACGTAGAAGAAATTGAAGAAATGAATAAAATAAATTACGAACCCATAGAATATGATGAAGAATGGTCAGAAATATGTGAAGATGAAGAAATAATGGTAATGGAAGAAGATAGTGGAAGTAGTGAAGGTGAAACAGAAGAATGTGAAATATACATGTTGACTGATCTGACAAAAATAGGAGAACCCTCAGAAAGAGAAGAAAACAATGAAGAATTAAGAGAAAGAATGTGCTTTGACAGACAAAAGTACGATAAAATAAGAGAAACCAAATTAGATATAAATCCAAAAAAAATCTTTAAATTACCAATATTTGAAAGAAAGAAAAGCACCATAGTAATAGCTAGGAATAATGAACAACCTATAGACATTGAACAAGCACAAGGCAAAACCATAATCCCATTAATAACAGAAAGAATAATAAGACAAGAGATGGAAAAGATAAACGAAAAAACCAGAAAAACATTAAAACACATACATTTAGGAGCTGTACAAATAATAATAAAAGCCTATTTTAAGGAAAGAATAAATACACCCCTCCAAATATATCTAATGGATGATAGGATAATATCAAGTACACAAGACGCCTTAATAGGAGTAGTGCAAGGGAACCTAATGTACCAAAAGATAAAGTTCACAATAAAACCGAACTTCTCTATAAGCATGACAGAAGAAAATAAAGATAAAAGTCTAGTCATGTATCATAGGTTATCAGGTATAGAAATGATAGAAAAAAGCAAAGTTATGAGCATACAAATTAGAAATATCTACGCTTTCACTAGTAAGCACGAAGTAAAGAATAGAAATACAGACAATAGCAATTAGAATAACCCAACCGTATTCCAGAACTGACCTACCACACATCAGAGTTTCTTCAACCCAGCGTGGTGAATACCAATACTTACCAAATAAAACTAGAATACAACAAGTTCAAGTAACAATCACAAAAGAAATTTTACAAAAACAATTAGAAGATCTGTGCGGAGAAGACCCCTTGGCAAAATGGAACTTAAGTGAACCCACGGCACATATAGAGTTAATAGATAAGAACAAAATAATTAAAATTAGACCAATAAGACATACTCCAACAGACCTAGAAGAATTCAAAATACACATAAAAGAATTGGTGGAAAATAATTATATAAGAAAATCACAAAGTCCACATTCATCACCAGCATTCATAGTTAAAAAACACTCAGAAGAAAAAAGAGGTAAATCTCGAATGGTGGTAAATTATAAGGAATTAAATAAAAATACTAAGAGATTTGGATATCCACTACCAGACATGCAAATACTACTTAACACAGTAAGAACAAGAAAAATATATTCGAAATTTGACTGCAAATCAGGATTTTATCATGTAAAACTAACAGAAGATTCAAAACCTTTAACAGCATTTAGCACACCTCAAGAATTTTATGAATGGAATGTATTACCATTCGGTTACAAAAATAGCCCAGGGATATTTCAAGAATATATGGATAAAATTTTTAAAAATACAATAATTTCATATTAGTATATGTAGATGATATTCTAATAGGATCAGAAAATGAGGAACAACATAAAGAACATCTACTAAAATTCATAGAAATAGTGAAAAATGCAGGCATTATACTATCAAAAAAGAAAATGGAATTATTCAAAACCGAGATAGAATTCTTAGGAACAAAACTATCACATGAAGGAATAGAATTACAATCACATATAGCAGAGAAAATAAAGAATTTTCCTAATGTCCTAAAAGAAAAAAGAGAAGTGCAAGCTATAATAGGATTACTAAATCAAACAAGAAGTTATATACCAAATTTATCAGCAAAAACCAATTGGTTACAACAAAAACTTAAAAAGTTTAAAAAATGGGAATGGACCCCGGAGGATGAAGAAAAACATAAAATATTAAAACAACAAACTTCAGAGTTACCAAAACTAAGACTACCGGTTAAAGAATGTTCTTGGATAATAGAAACCGATGCATGTGAAACTAATTGGGGAGCAGTATTAAAATTTATTGAAATAGGAGAAAGTGAAGAAAAATTAGCTAGATATACTAGTGGTTCTTTCACACAAACCCAACAAAATTACCACATAAACGAGAAAGAACTACTAGCAATCTTAAAAGCTATAAAAAAGTTTGAACTATTCATAATACATACAAAATTTATGGTAAGAACAGATAATACCCAAGCAAAAAGTTGGATCAATAAAATAATAGACCCAACCATAGCAAATAAAAGATTGATAAGATGGCAGATGGAGTTAGCACATTACGATTTTGTGATAGAAAACATAAAAGGAAAACTTAATATTTTAGCCGATTTTTTATCAAGAAATTAACTATTTCGCTTGTTACAGAATGGAAGCCAGAGTTCAGCAAATAGAACACGATATAATCTACCTAAAGGAGACAGTGGAGCAATTAAAAGGAGCATTTAACCAAATACAGCTGCAAATATGTGGTCTTCAAAGTATATTTTACCAACATATAAGTTCTGATCGTATCGAAAAAATGAGCAAAGGGAGTGAACCTACTAACCCACAAAATACAAGTGGGATCACAAAAATAGCCACACAAGAAGAAAACTCCACATCCATACAGCCCACTACCTACAAAGAGAGTTTACTCTCAGATCCTCCAAAATACTCCAAGAATGATTTATTTTTACAATATATTGAGAAATTATGCCAGACCACTCAGGTCAACCAATTTATCAAAACTATTTCTCAGCAACATATGAACAAAACGATCATACTACCAGGAGCTAATCCAAAAACCGTAAGAGTATTGTTCGAAAGAGGACTTATCCACTGCATTTATCCATCTCGAGAATCTGAAGAACTTAGCCAGTTGCCAAAGGAAGTATATAAAGCTGCTAAAAGCTATTTTGGTCTTACGAAGGCATCCAAGATATATGTTCGAATATTTCAGCAATTCCAGAATTCCGTGAAGATAATGAAGAACTACCAGCTGAACATATTATAAAAATAGGGATGACTACTCAAATCTTGTTTGGAGCAACCGGTATAATACCATATAAAGCCGAAGAATTTGAAAAACTAATTCCCGAAAGAAGAGCTACGGGATTTAGAACAATGTATTGTGAACTAAAGGACATACAAAGCAGAGAAGGTAACATATGGATCTATGACAGCCCTGACCCACAAAAATTAATGATCTACAGCATAGCAAAAATTAAACAACCCCAGTCAAAGAAAGAAGTCTTTGACAGCTGGTACCGAATCTTGCATAAAGGAGATATGACAATGACGGAAGAAACAGCTGTCCACTACTGTAGACTGATGAAGATGGAACCACAGCATTCATGTGACTATCGCAGAAAAGGACAAGAGCAGACTGACGAAGAACTGTTCCTGATGTGAAAGCACGTGAAGATGTTCCCTACATAAGCAGCAAATATCTCAATTATTTAGCTATAATGTAAGCACTGATGTAAGAAAAGCAATAATTGTATCTGTGATGTAAGCAATGATGTAAGGAGGGTAATAATTGTATCTGGTGTGAAACCATCCCTTAGCCTATAAAAGGGAAGGCAGGGTAAGGGAGAGGGGCAGACGATTTTGGGAAAGAAAAAATTCCTCATAATCCTTGTAAGTCTGTTTGTAACACGCTTGAAGAAAATAAAATGTCTTTTATGAGTTCATCTATCAGCCTCCGTAGAAAATAAGGTATGAACAACTAAATTACTTTCCCTTAGAGAGAGTTTTGTAAGGCTCTGCCTAAATAATCTTGCAAGAAGACTCATTTGCTACCTTCTATAGTTAAACTTTTGTGGTTGTCTGTACCAAAGTGCTACTAGTTGTTCTAGACGTATCTCTTGGATGAAGCTCTATTGAGGGCATAGTAATCTTGAGATGGGAAGAACGTAAAAGGAGCACAGAAATCGGGGTGCATACCGGGGGGTATTTTATCCACTGGTAGCAACTGGTACAAAACAGATCAAAAAAAAAATTTGACTAGGTCGGAAGCATGATGGGCCGTTTTGTTTTGATTTTTAGGTATCCTTAGAAATCTCTCTCTGCTCTTTATTTTATAATTGCTTATTATTCGAGAGAATTAATGGATAGTAATTTCGGTATTGCCTCACCAATTTTTGAATTAATGGTTAATTACCAAGGAAGTGACAGAATGCTAGTTTTTGATGTTTATTATCCTCACAGACAAATAAGCATGGATGATTGCTACGAATTCAAATTATTCTTTTTTAGCATTCAACGAGTAATAATTATAACAATAAACCAAATAATTCCTGGAGAAACTAGTAATATAAATATTGAAATAATTGACGATCTAACTTATCACGAAAGATCTTTGTTATTTTATGAAAATGGTATATTTAGTAGTTACGTTTGGAGTCCTACGACTACATACAGACAATTTTTAGAAGAACATGAACAGAATGAAGGAGAACATAGACATACAGAAGAACTCGAAGAACCTCCATATGATAGTGAAGAATATGAGACAGAATCAGAATATATAAGAGAATTTGACGACGATGACGACGAAATTCCCATCATTCCTGATTACTTTTTCAGAATTGACAATATCCATTATTTCGAAGAATATTATTTTTCAAACTTTGATCTTTATTTCAACCATTTAGACTTTACTCTTTAGATTTTTAAAGTTTGTGATACTCTTGTCCTTTTGATTTTCAGGTCTCCAGAAGATTACGCGCTACTCACACTTACAAGTTAAGAGATTTCACGCAACCACCAAAGTGGTATCAGAGCCAGTACAAAGTAAGTAAATTTAATTTAATTTTAAGAATTTTCAGTATATTTATTAATAATTTATAAGGTAGAAAGCAGAAAAACTAAAATCTAAGAATAAAAATAAAAATCATCCTAAAACCCAAAAACTTTTAGTTTTTGTAAAAAGGTCACACATCCTATAAAAATTATTATAGGAAGAATACTATAGAAATCTAATTAAGAACTAGGGTATTTCACTAATTATTTCCAAAACAAGGGCATTGGACTAAATAATTTCAAAAAGAAGGTTACCAAGCCAAATAACTCAGTTTTGCAACCGTGGTTAGGAATGTCATTACAACTGACACTTAGAGAAAGCAATATATCTAGTGTGGGACAAGGGTGTTTCACTTACCTTCAACATGTCAAAGACTCTTATAGTCAGTCCTAGGGCCGAATCCAACGATGTCCAATCCGTTTCTTTTTTAGGACAAGTCCAACCCATCTCTTAGTTACGAACTTCAGTGTGTGGATCAACCTATACTTATTGTATCTTTCTCAAATCTTTCCTAAGTTGTTGCTGCATGCCCACAATCTATGCAACTCGTATCTCGTGATTATGCCTATCTTCACTTCAAACTTCAAAGTTCTTCTCCCTAGTCTCTACTATTAAGACTCCCGAAAGAGTTTGTGAAGCCACAACATATGGATAGTATATACGCTACATGTGTTTTTCTGTTTTTTTAAATACGAACCCAAAAATTAACTGTTCATCTCTCGCTTTATAATAACACAAATTCTATATATGTGGATGAAATTGGCAGGATGGAGCCATTTGACTCTATCCTATTATATATATACTAGTATTATACACCTGCGTTGCACGTGGGAAAAATGGGAAGGAGGGAATGAAAAGGACAAAAAAAAATCTAGTATTATACACATGCGTTGCACTTGGGAAAAATGGGGAGGGGGAATGAAAAGAACTATAAAAAAAAAACTACCAACACGTGCGCTGCACGTGTTGACAAAATGACAAATATTTACAAATGACACTAAGCCCTTCTCCTATTATAATATTAGAGATATATAGAGAGAGATACAGGGCCGACCCTGAGTTCTCGGGGGCCTGAGGCAAAAGACCCAAATAATTATTTTTGGGGACTCCTAATAACAATAGTTTTTACGTGCAAAATATGTATCTATATTTACAATGGAAATACAAATTTGGGGCCCCTAGAATTGTAAAAAATCCAGGGGCCTGAGTCGGCCGCCTCACCTGCCTCAAGGTGGGGGCCGGCCCTGTATAGAGAGAGAGAAATGTTCCGTTATGCACTAGGCCTCCGCGTGCACTCGGTCTTCCCGTCTTCGTATTGACGATCCGGACTGTTCACATTGATCTACACATCTAAATTAGTCTAAATATATAAAATCAAATCATTTGAAAATCATTTTCCCATCCATCATGTGACTATAAAAAACAACGATTTTCTGCCATACAATTTTGTAATACTTTAATGGATGGGCAAATGAATTTCAAATGATCTGATTTTACATATTTAGACTAATTTAGATGTATAGATCAATGTAAACGGTTCGGATTGTTAATATGAAGGCGAGAAGGCCGAGTGCACACGGAGCCGTAGTGCACAATGGAACATATCTCTCTCTCTCTCTCTCTCTCTCTCTCTCTCTCTCTCTCTCTCTCTCTCTCTCTCTCTCTATATATATATATATATATATATATATATATATATATATATATATATATAAGCAACAATCAAGTTTATAAGAGGTAAAATCGATAGCGAAGAAACAGAAGAATAGCAAAAACCAAGGCGGAATAGGCTAAAGCAAATAAGGAATCTACAACAGTCTATAACAACCGCAAGCAGATAAGATGTCTGCCCAAAATTACGGTAGCGAAGAAGAAGACCTCAACAAGAAAATAATAAGTAGCAGCAGTAGCCTGGAAAGCAACCACCAAAATCCAAAACAGACCATACCGCAACAGTAGTTGGAGGTCAACATCAAGACCAGCACAAATTGCAATAAAGAATCAGCATAACACCCTGAGATTGTAGGCAGCAACGCAATAGGAAGCCAAACAGGAGGAAGAGAAGTTAGACAGCACAGAATGTGATAGGCAATAAACTCAACAAGCACAAACAGCCTCATACACAAACACAAAACAAAGCATAGAGAAGCCACCCAAAATGCAAATTGACAGGCGCACAATAAACAAAAAGCAGACAAACAGGTAACAACAGCAGCAATAATGCGGCGGAAAAGAGAAGGGAAAATTATAAAAACCCCTAGACATGAGGAAATAAGATCACACGATAAATAATATCAGAGCACACCATATGAAGCGAAGTACCTGAAAAAGAAATGAGAGAAGAACAGTAGAATATAGGATAGTTAAGAAATAGAAACTAGTACAACAAAAAGATTAAGCAGTATATGAAAAGAAAGTACAGCAGAGCAACAAACTAATAGCGAATAAAGCACAACCGTAAGCAGAAGGTGGAGAATTCCAGGCTTGAGAGCATAAAAAAGAAAGCAGAATCTCCAATATAACCGTAGTAACCACCACATAGGCTTAGATCTGCAAGAAGAAAGAAACTCATCTCAAGAGGAACAAAATAGAGAAAAGGGAATACAATATATAAAAGAAACTATAGAGGAAAGTTAAACATGATTAATAAAAGAGGCTTCAGCCTTATCAAGATAAGCTAATTTAAGCTTGACTTTTTTTGCAGTGAGGAAGAATGTTAGCCCAAAAGTTAGTGTAGAATAAAAGATCATCATTAAGCTCTTAATGGGGCAAGAATTATTAGAGAAAATTCTATAATTTCTTTCATTCCAAATAATCCAAATTAAGGCCATGATGGATAAATCCCACGATGCCCGGAAAGAATGCCTGACGCATAATGTCTTCCATTTATCCCACCAAGAACTGACTGAACCAGGTTTATTGTGAACGTGTCAGGCCTTCATGCAAATGGATCATAATGGGCTAATGAAAGAGCAAGTGATGAATAATTGCCTAGCATCCTCGTGATGAGAGAGGCAGAGTGCACATTTTTTTCCAATAGTAAGATTTCTCTTGTTGAGTTTATCAACATTAAGAAGTTTGTTATGAACAGTCAACCACGTCATAATGTGTATTTTAAGCTGTGCACAACACATCCAGATAGTATTGGAGAACGGGGAGAGAATCCCCTCGGAGTTAAGAAAATTATAACAGGACTCAACCTAATAAGATCCTGAGGAATTTTACCTCCAAAGTATATCATCTTTCAGATGCCATTGATAGGATCTTAATAACAGAAAAAGTCTGAGAAAATGTGGATACAAGGCAATAGGGAGAATTCTACTGAAAGGAATGTGCCAGTCTCGCAAATCGTTATGACGAACAAGATAATCTGCCATCGTTGCATTAGGATTGATAGCAAGATAAAAAAGGTCGGGGAAATTAGAAGTAAGAGAAATTTTACCAATCCACAGGTTCGGCCAAAATTTAACAGTCTAACCATCACCATAAAATTTAAATAAATCGCATTTGAAGGGTTCCACAACTTTTCAAACTCCTTTCCAAAAAGGAGAAACCCTAGGCGAGAGAGTGGGATGGAGTTCCCAAACTTTATGGTGAAGATGGGATTTATGAACGACAAGGCATTTCCGAGCCAAATCGTCAGGTTTAAGGATATTCCACTGCCATATGCCGAGAAGAGCAAGATTCTGATTTCGGAGGTTAAGAATGCCCAAACCACCCTCCATCTTAGACTTGCATAAAAGTTTCCAATTGCAAAGATGTTTAGCAATTCTCAAAGTAGCGGGTACTCGATCAGAAGAAAGTTCTCCAAATCTTGTCAATCTGATTAAGCACCCATGAAGGAACGTAGAAGAAAGACATCATGTGGAGGGGGATAGAAAATAGAATGGAATTGATAAGAATTAACCTACCACCTCTAGAAAGAATGCGACCAGACCAAACATTGAGTATGGATTCAATTCTGTCAATCATCAGAATCTAGTTAGAGTTGTGAAGTTTGCCCCAGCGTAAAGGAATTCCAAGGTAAGTAATGGAAAAGAAGCTGATGCGCAATTGAAGAAATGCGCAATTTCAATTTGACGATTTTCAGAACCTCCAAGCCATAAAACCGAAGTATTATGAAAATTAATAGTTAATCCCAATGTCTATTCGAAGATATAAAGAAGAAGCTTAAGATTACGGATGGTGGGACCAATAGGTTTGGCAAATAAAATGGTGTCATCTGCGTATTGACGATTTAGAACCCCTCTAGAAAGCCCCCTAACCCCCCAATAATGTTACCATTCTAAGCTTTGAGGAGTAATTTGCTGAAAACATCTGCAACAAGGGAGAATAAGAGAAGAGATGGGGTCTCCTCGCCTAGGCCCCCCCTTACATTCGATTTTATTCCTTCAATACAATTAATGAGGATAGACGAAGTACTGGATTTAATCCAGAAAATTCATCTAAGGCCAAAACCTCGATGTAAAATAATATCAAAACGGAATTCTCAATTAACTTTATCGTAGGCTTTCTGAAAGTCTAATTTCAAAAAAAAATCATTCCTTCTGGCATTGATGATGACCCGAGATAAGTTTTTTTGTGCAAGCAATGCTATTTAAAATGAATATGTCCTTGATAAACCCCGATTGAGCTGGGTCAATCAAAGGTGAGATAACCGAACTAAGACGGTTAGCAAGCACTTTCATAATGATTTTAAAGAGGGTATTGAGAGGACTAATGGGACTAAAATTTGAGACCTTGTTAGCGCCAATAATTTTGGGAACCAACACAATTTGCACATAGTTGATCCTATCAAAGGACAGATGACCGTGGAAAAGATCAGATAACATCTCAAATAGATCATCCTTAAGAAGGTCTCAAAATTTTTGAAAGAAGAAAGATAGAAAACCGCTAGGGCCAGGTGTAAAGTCGCAGCACATAACAAAGACAGCCGATTTAGGTTGTGTTTGGCCTAGCTTTTTTTGGGCTTTAAAGATACTTCAGAAGGAGAAGTCAGAAAGTAGAGCTTTGAAATTAAAAGCTGAAGCTGTTTGGATAGTCAGCTTTTTTTTAACTTTAAAGCTACTTTTATATATGCCATCTTTTTCTTCCAAACTCCAATTGTCCATCGCTCTGTTATTATGCAATTCCCTTTTTAAGTACAAACAGACACAAGATGGATCATTAGTAAAAGGTTGGCAGACCATAATCAGAGCAGAAATAGATAGTTAACTTGGAGTAAGCAACTTACTGATCAACAATCAAACCGATACAATTTATTAAAGTCACAAGGAGATTCTTATTGCAGTTGGAGTTCCCACAAATTTGGGTGTAGCTCCTGTATCGAACTCTCCTGCAACTCCAATTACTCTAATTGTTGTAACTTGCCAAAACATCTGTCAGCAATACCTGTTAGCTGAAATTGGAGCTACACAAACACAACCGCCAAAATTATTGTTCCAACTTTCAACTGTAAACCCTACCTTTTGCTGTTAATATTCTCAGACAAGAGTAAGCCCAAGTCAAAACCCATTCACTGTCATGAAAATTGCCATTTCATCTTGCTGAAAACCCTTGCCACTGGAACATCAATGGAAAACCCATTCACAATCATGTGGGTGCAGCAATGAGAAATTGAAAGTCTAAAATCTTTCTAATGGAGCAAGATATAGTACTACAAGCAACCATTAACAAACCACGGCGAGCGTGCGACTCTTCGACGGCGACTCTTCGATGGCGTTCGACGGCGGGGTTCAACGGCGGTATTCCCCGGTCGTGAGTGTTCGGCGGGGAAGGAGAAGGGGGAAAATTTTTGTTGTTAGGATTTGATATGTGGTAAGGGCTAAAAAAAGAGAAAAGGAGAAGCCAGAAGTTGCTCTTGAGGGCTTTTTTTGAAGCTCATTTTCTTCATTAAAAATAAGCCACTTCTTTTTTTTGTAGAGCTTTTCAAAATATGTGTTTGGCTCAGCTTCTCCTTCTAAAAGAGAAGATAAGCTAATTTTAAGCTGGGCCAAACGCTACCTTATTCTCTTCTACAGTGAAGGGAGCTTCAATTGAGGATAAATCGTGCTGCTCATCTTCGTAAAGGCTATGCCAATCAAGATGGATAGATCTGGAAGAAGAAGAACCCTTAAGGTTTTTAAAGAACGAAAGAAATGCAAAGTGAAATTCGTAATTAGAATGTAATTCAACGTTCTCTTCAACAATGGAAGAGATCCGATTACATCAACGATGGAACAAAGCGGTGTTACAATCACCGGTTTGGAACCACTTGATCTTGGCACGATGAGCCCATTTTATATGATCAAGATGAAGGGGAGACTTGAACTCTTTTATAATCTTTCTTTTCTTGAGTCCGCAATCAGAAATATGACCTAATTCTTCCAATGGATCAATAGACGGAATGGTAGAGAGTACAAAATTCTTTTATAACTGGTATAGCTAGTTGATCAATCTAGTGTATATTATTTCTGGTATGATAACTGGAGAGTTTGAGTTGTTTGTTTGTTTTAAATAAAATTGTCTACTAATGAATATCAACCATACATTTTTAATTACTTTAACCGTCTACTTAAAATTAATTAGCTAACTGTTTAATCTCTAACACACCTTGTCTCACACATGGCGGATTGCATGTACTAATATATCAATAATCACAACGGTCAATCAGCGAAAGAAAACACAAGAGGTTAATTACACTAGCCTTACTTCACGAAACTCATTTAACATTGAGGATTGTGAATATAATTAAAGCACTACAAACGGGAAGGGAATCCGCGACGTTTTTCTTGACATTTCCCGGCGGTTATAAACGCCGAGGATGATCCCCCCGTCGCTTTAAAAAGCGCCGCCGCAAGAGCTGTCCTTGTCCCCGCCGGGGAAGAATATTGTCTTCCCCGGCGTTTTCCAACGACAGGGGTTTGTATGATATCCCGGCGCTCTTCGTTACAATTCCTGGCACTTTTAAAACAAATATATATATATATATATATATATATATATATATATATATATATATTAATTTAAAATCTACCCCGGCGTTTGAAAGCGCCGGGGTAGGCTTTTTTATTTTATTATTTTTTTATAATCATGTATAGCCAAAGATTACAAGTCTTCATACAACACAAATCAATAAGCAATTCATTCCAAGCAAGCTACACTCATAAATACAAGTCTTCATACAACACAAAGCAATAAGCAATTCATTCCAAGCAAGCTATACTCAAGAATACTAGTCTTCATACAACACAAACCACAATTCTCTCACATTACATACAAATTCAGTCACCCTCCTTCCATTTTCATGAATTAACTATTATATATCTGTCATAGAATTTACAACCAAGCATGGACACTACATAGATTCATTAGATACCTATTTCCGTTGTCGAAGCTTGCCACAATTTGATCGTTTGATCGAGAACTAGGCTTGACTCTCTCTTTGTTCCATGTGCACCTACATGAATATAGCAAAATAGTTCATTAGTTGGAGCGGATAGACCAATAAACCTTAAACTAAATATCAAACAATTGCAACACAACATAAGTAGTCTTTCTCTCAAAGAATATATAAGACATGGTTATGTTGCATTATTGTTCATGATACAATCATAGTACAAGAAAATGATATCGAATATGGTCACATATCACAATGTTTAGTTCAAAATCAGATTAGTGAATTTTGCGTTAGCTAAATGGAAACATCTTTCTATTAGGTATTACACAAATATATGAAATGTTAAATCCATACCGAGCGAATTAAAAGTTTCTGAATCTGCAAACAAACGGATCTGCAATAAGGAGAAATCACAACTTATCTTATTAACACTTTCAAAGAAATATGTAGTAGAAATAAATATAAAGCTATGGATAGGAGATGATAGGAGATTTGTATCTAAAGAATCATATGTTGAGACCAGCCCACCAATCGACGAGCCAGATAAATTGGATCCATAACAATTCAGCCACAATTCTATTGATTTTCCGATATGTTTTTCGAGCAAGGTCTTATTAAAATGAAACATATAGCCTATAGAAAATTTAAAAGCAAAGCTGTAAAAAAGACGAGAAATTTTGTTAGACAGATCTTCAATGCAGATCTTCAATGCAGATTTTTTAAATTTAAGTCCATTACTATAAAGAATATACGTATCTGTGTCTCAGCACTACATGTTGTGCGCGGAATACAAAACTAATTAACCAATGCGGAATCAAAGAGAGAAACAGCGAAGAAAAACACAGAAAAACAAACCAACACAAGGACACAAAGATTTAATGTGGTTCGGCAAAACTCATGCCTACATCCACGGGGCGGTTGGGGTTTCTTCTTCTTGATATAATCACCAATGGGCGAAAACAAACCCTTTACAAAAGATGACGGCTACAAAACCGAATAGGGGTCTCTAATTTCGTCACTAATTATAAAACCCTAACAAGTGTATTTATAGGGAAACTACTGGGCCTTTTCGACTTGGGCCTTTTCTAGTTCAAAATCCCGTACACAGTCGACTGGTCACCTAAGCAGTCGACTGGTCTTGTTCAGGGCAGTCGACTGCTGCTGCTGTATCCCAAGCCTTTGAAACTTCTCTGGACAGTTGCCTGATCCTCCAATTCAGTCGACTGATATACTGTAACTTTCATTTGCTGCAGATACTCCAAAACAATCTGAACCAGAATCGAGCCATTATCCTACAATCTCCACCTTGGCGAGATCTTCCAAGTATCCAACAATCTCCACCTTGGTGAGATCTTCCAAGTAGCCCAAGCAATCTCCAAAAAATACTCCAAAACAACTGCTCATCACCAAATGCAACAAAAAACCAAACTCCACCTTAGTATGATATCACATACTAAACAAACCAATAGCAAAGCACTATCCCAACCGCCCATGCCAAATTATCAAACATGCAAAATATTAGCCAGGTTCATGCAATGCTTGAACTTGGCTGTCCCAACAAATTTGGTCAACATATCAGCAGAATTATCAGCTGTTCCAATCTTCACCAAATGAATATCACCATCCTTTATCAAATCACGCACAAAATGATAACGGACATCAATATGTTTGGTCCTCGAATGATGAACTTGGTTCTTCGCTAAATGAATAGCACTCTGACTGTCACAGTGTACCTCCACCTTCTCCCGATGAATTCCCAAGCTCTTCAAAAGTCCATGTATCCAAATGGCTTCCTTCATGGCCTCAGCAACCGCCATGTATTCAGCCTCAGTAGTAGACAACGCTACAGTGGACTGCAAATTGGACCTTCAACTTATAGGTGCTCTAGCCATAGTAAACAAATAGCCTGTAGTAGACCGCCTCTTATCTAGATCACCTGCATAGTCCGAATCAACATAACCCACCAATAACCTGCTAATATTGTCATCCCTTTCAAACTTCAAACCCACATCTGTGGTGCCACTTATGTACCTCAAAATCCATTTAGCTGCTTGCCAATGCTCTTTGCCTGGATCATGCATATATCGACTAACCATACTCACCGCCTGAGAGATGTCTGGTCGAGTACAAACCATGGCATACATCAAACTGCCAACCACACTAGTGTAAGGTACATTAGCCATATACTGTCTCTCTTCATCTGTACTTGGAGACTGAGAAGCACTAATTCTGAAATGAGGAGCTAAGGGTGTACTGACTGGTTTAGTTTTCTCATCTATACCAAACCGTTTCAGCACCTTCAAAAGATATTGCTTCTGTGTCAAACTTACTATGCCCTTTGCCCTGTCTCTAGCTATCTCCATCCCAAGTATCTTCTTGGCTTCACCAAGATCCTTCATCTCGAATTCAGAACTCAGCTGATTCTTCAAATTTTGAATCTCCTTAGCATTTTTAGAGGCAATCAACATATCATCCACATATAATAACAGATATATAAAAGAACCATTCTGCAACTTCCTGAAGTAGACACAATGATCATACTCACTTCTGGAATATCCCTGCACTTTCATAAACTGGTCAAACGTCAAATACCACTGCCTTGGAGATTGCTTCAACCCATAGAGAGACTTCTTCAACCTGCAAACACAACTTTCCTTCCCAGCTGTCTTAAACTCATCTGGCTGCAACATATAAATTTCTTCATCTAGATCCCCATGTAAGAACGCAGTCTTCACATCCATCTGTGTCAATTCAAGATCAAACTGTGCTACCAATGCCAACAAAATCCGAATAGAAGGATGCTTCACAACTGGAGAGAACACTTCATTATAGTCAATACCTTCCTGTTGAGCATACCCCTTTGCAACTAGTCTAGCCTTGAACCGAACACTGCCTTTTGGACCCTCTTTCTTTGTATACACCCACTTGCAACCAATTGCTTTCTTTCCCTTTGGTAGTTGCACTAGATCCCAAGTCTTATTCTTATGAAGAGAGTTCATCTCTTCATCCATAGCAACTTTCCAATCTGCATTTTCAGAACTTCTAGTAGCTTCTTTGAAGTTGGAGGGAACTTCATCATCCACAATGGGAAGAGCAAATGCAACTGTATCTGTAAAACGAGACGGTCGTTTGATATCTCTTTTTTGCCTTCTTACTGCAATTGATTCTACCTGCTGGATAGGAACTTCTTCATCATTCTCAGTATCAACCACATCATCTTCATCTTGGACAGGAACAGGATTTTCAACTGACAACTTTTCTAACTCCACCTGTTGGAGAACTCTCCTACCAGTCGACTGGTAATTGCCAACAGTCGACTGTCCCGAGCTCCCACTCTTCTGCTATTCTGGACCACCAGTCGACTGCTCCTGTACACCAGTCGACTGTCCCGAGCTTCTGCTACTCACCTGTTGGAGAACTGTCCTACTCTTCTGCTGCTCACCAGTCGACTGTCCTATACCACCAGTCGATTGTCCCGAGCTAATCATGCTGGTCTCATCAAAAGTCACATCCCTGCTGATTACTAACTTCTTCTGTTCTGGACACCACAACCTGTAACCTTTGATACCAGTACTAAAACCAACAAATATAGCCTTTTTGGCTCTTGCATCAAGTTTAGTTTCAGTTACATGAAAATAAGCAGGACAACCAAATATATGCAAAAAATTATAATCAGATGCAGGTTTACCACTCCATACCTTAATAGGCGTTTTGCCTTCAAGTGCTGCTGATGGTAAACGGTTGACAATATGGCTTGCATATATAACAGCTTCTGCCCAAAATGTCTTCTTCAATCCAGACTGTGCTAGCATACATCTTACCTTCTCAAGTAAGGTTCTGTTCATCCTTTCTGCAACCCCATTTTGCTGTGGAGTCTTCCTAACTGTGAAGTGCCTCTGGATCCCTTCATCTTCACACAATTTCAGAAACGGATCATTCTTGTATTCCCCTCCATTATCTGACCTCAGAACCTTAATCTTCCTACCAGTCTGATTTTCAACTTTCTTCTTCCAACTTGTGAACAATGTCAAAACTTCATCTTTGTGCTTCATGGTATATACCCAAACTCGTCTGGAGTAATCATCAACAAAAGTAACAAACCAGTGTCTACCACTCATAGAAGGTGCCTGAGTAGGGCCCCAAACATCTGTGTGTACATAATCGAGGATACCCTTTGTCTGATGTACAGCTGTACCAAATTTCACCCTAATTTGCTTACCCAAAACACAATGTTCACAAAATTCCAACTTGCACCCTTTAGCATCTTTAAGCAACCCTTGCTTCACAAGCTCCTGCAAGGCCTTTTCTCCTGCATGCCCGAGTCGCATATGCCACAACCTAGTAGAGTCGGGAACAACCTGTTTAGGCTTTTCAGTTACACTGGCAGCCTGACCCAAATATGTTTTTCCCTGCAAGAAAAACAAGTTCCTTTTCCTTTGCCCTTTCATCACCACAAGTGCTCCGTTAGTCACCTTCAGAATGCCACCTTCACTAGCAAATTTCAATCCACTGGCCTCCAAAGCACCAAGTGAAATCAAATTTTTCTTCAAATCTGGAACATACCAAACATCTGAAAGCTCCCTAATAAGACCATCATGCATTAGCAATTCAATCTTCCCGATTCCTACCTTCTTACAAGGCGCATCATTTCCCATCAAAACTACACCACCATCCATATACTCCAAAGAAGTAAACCACTCCTTTTTCCAAGACATATGATAGGAGGCTGCTGTATCAAGAAACCATACTTCTTGATAAAGTGAGGGACTAGAAGCAAGTGCAAAAGAAAAATCCTCGCCACTATCTAAATTATCAACAGTCACATTTGCAGTCGAATTTCCCTTATTTCGTAGCTTTGGACAATCCTTTTTCCAATGCCCCCTTTCATGACAGAAAGCACATTCATCTTTGGCCGGTATTTTCCTGTCCTTCGAAACTCCTCTCGATTTGGAACGAGATTTGTTTTCCTTTTTCCCAGATTTGGACTCAGATCTTGTCTCAGTCCTGCCCCTTACAATCAATGCTTCAGAAGTTTCTCTATCAACCATTTTATCCCTTCTCCTAGTTTCATTATTCAACAAAGCATTTGCAACATCTTCATATTTCACAGTATCTTTTCCATATATTAACGTTGTTGCTAAATGATCATAACTTTCAGGTAATGAATTCAACAGAATTAGGGCTTTATCTTCATCTTTAATTTGCTCATCCAAATTTAACAAATCATCCAATAATTTATTAAATGATTCAACATGAGCATTCATAGACATACCTTCAGTATAGGTGAAGCGAAAAAGCCTCTTCTTCAAATACAGCCGATTCTCCAAACTTTTCCTCATGTATTTGTCTTCGAGTTTCTTCCACAACACCGCAGCAATGGTATCCCTCATCAAATCATACTTCTGAGCCTTCGCAATAAAGAGCCGAATAGTCCCACACGCTACTCGATACAACTTCTTCCAATCTGCTTCGGACATATCCTTTGGTTTTTCTTTCTCCAAAGCAACATCTTGTTCTTGTTGAACAAGAACATCCAACACCTCACATTGCCACATCCCAAAATTGTTTGTCCCATCAAATTTTTCAACTTCAAATTTTGCGTTGTGAATCGTTGTTCTGGACGAACTTGATCCCACAACATCCTTGGTTGCATCTGCATCACCCGCCATCTCCCTCTAGGTCGAACCAACAGCTCTGATACCACTTGTTGTGCGCGGAATACAAAACTAATTAACCAATGCGGAATCAAAGAGAGAAACAGCGAAGAAAAACACAGAAAAACAAACCAACACAAGGACACAAAGATTTAATGTGGTTCGGCAAAACTCATGCCTACATCCACGGGGCGGTTGGGGTTTCTTCTTCTTGATATAATCACCAATGGGCGAAAACAAACCCTTTACAAAAGATGACGGCTACAAAACCGAATAGGGGTCTCTAATTTCGTCACTAATTACAAAACCCTAACAAGTGTATTTATAGGGAAACTACTGGGCCTTTTCGACTTGGGCCTTTTCTAATTCAAAATCCCGTACACAGTCGACTGGTCACCTAAGCAGTCGACTGGTCTTGTTCAGGGCAGTCGACTGCTGCTGCTGTATCCCAAGCCTTTGAAACTTCTCTGGACAGTTGCCTGATCCTCCAATTCAGTCGACTGATATACTGTAACTTTCATTTGCTGCAGATACTCCAAAACAATCTGAACCAGAATCGAGCCATTATCCTACACTACATCCTATCATAAAAGTGCAATGTTGATACTATTTGACTATCGATAACATCTATAAATCTTCTGCAGCAAAGTAATGTTTTTCTAGTCAAGCTGATTACAACTAGCACCAAAGAGAAAAGAAAAGGTTGGAAATTTTTGAAATAATTAGATAGACTGATAGAGTGTAATAATATGAGAGATAACCTTTCAAAAAAAAAAAAAAAAACACAACAAAACAAAACAAAACAAATAATAATCTGAAAGAGCAGAATGGAAGCATCCACCATCCACAACCAAATAATAATCTCACCAGCTATCTCTATCAATAATTCCCCTTATGTGAATTCCACCCCTCTCTGTATTGGCAAACTTACTAAGCAATCTAGCTTGCATAAGTTGGACAGTGGCTTATCCTTGATAACTATATAAAGAAGACCCTCCTTTTCCTCCCAAAACAAAAAATACATCAACACATATACAGCCATGAAAACCCCTTCGAGCCTAGATAAGGATTGTTTTGCAGATTCCTCCTCTGCTGCCAGTTTTAAGTATCTATAATGATCGACGATGCCCGATATGCAATAGACGTACTTACCAAAGCAGGAGAAGAACGTGTATTTCTGAGAAAAACCATAAAAAAATTGCAACTAACGCTCATGTAGCCTGTCTAGGCAATGAACTGGCTGGTTGATCATGTACCATCTGATATATATATTTTTTGCGACAATTAGGAACTACGATAAGATTTCAAATTTTAATATAAAACTAACTGCAAATGTTATAATGTTAGATTCAGTAAATCAAGAAACAACAAGGAACTTGGAAATTAGGTATATGATCTGTATATGTACGAGAAGCCACAAGTTAAAGGCTTACGTAGATCGACTTCACTACAAACGGAACACATGAATCTTCATTGTTATTGATTAACTATAGCTGTGGTTCCTCTGCTAGCAAATCTTTAGAATATTTCTCTATAGCTACAATTCTATTTCTAATAAGGACACAAGCCTAGATATTGAGACAACCAAATCAACAATAGTTGCCATTTCAATGATAAATGGAAAAAAAAGAATGGAGTATCTGTCACATTAGCCAGTGCTTGATCCATAACTCTATACCTCGGTGTTGCCTTCCACAAATTTTTTAATTGATGTACCTCATCAAATATTAATTTAGCTCACTCACCATAATTTTAAGTAGTTTTCCTATATGCTAAAATGAGGTGTATTTGCTTATAACTTTTCTACATTCTTATGTCAATTCTCTTTCCTAGATCCTCTAATTATTTGGCGGTTGTAATTTGGATTGAACATTATCATAGAAACTAATGAGAAAGTGATGATATCAATTTCATGGAGGTGGAAAATAATACTGTTCAAAGATCTATTTCTTTATGAAAGTTAAGAATTTTGATGAACTTACTTTTTGTGGTTTCAAATTTTTTTTTGTTGCCCTATAATGAAATGAGATGGTTTTCACCTTATTTTGCTCATAAAATTAGTTTAGAGCAAAGCAAACAAACAATAACCATGCATCGATTTCAACACTAGATCACGTACATCACAAAGAAATCTAAGAGAACTATATAAGTTTAACCAAACACATACTTTGTTTTTGTAAGAGTAATGGGTACCTTTCAAAGCCAATGCATTGGAACTGTATTATTTCATCATCACTTGCTCAAATTTGCAATACTACCTGCAAAAGAACACATGAATCACCATAAGACGGTGTTGTTCTTCGGCTTACTGTAAATTAAAATCTATCATGTCCTCCAAAATCACAAACCCTAACTAAATTTACCCCCAGAAAAATGAATTTTTAATTACAAACTACAAAATGCAATACCATGAGCCTTGAGAATGCAAAGGATTTTGCTTCCGGTTACGTTCTTAACCTGCGCAGTCCCGTGAGAACCAATGATTTTGCTTCTCATCAACCTATACATCCAAAGTTACAAAATTTATCAAATTTTGATAGAAAATAATTGGGGGAAATAGAATAAATGGGTCGAATTTAAAGAATGATTACACCTTGGGCCGAGATTTTGAGCCAGCTGCGCTTGAACGACATCGTGGAGGATGAGATACCCTTACTGTGAATGAAAGAAAGAAAGAAAGCATGTATCCACCAAGTTGTATCTTGTAGGTAGACATTGTGGATCCTCCATTGAAGTATGGATTAGATTGTGATAGTAGTTGAAATGATTCTGTACAGGTATCTTTAACTCATTTTGATTGTCAATGGCAATTCATCTTCTTTTTTACAATTTTTTCAAATTGATTTGATATCATCGGCTCATTATTAGGAATGAAGTCAATTCCCTAATACATGCCAAATTGTTTAGTTATTATAAATGTATACACCAAGATCACTGAAACTAATCAAAGAGTGAAATATTGTAAGGCCATCAGGCAAATAAATTGTAAGGTGAAACTGAATTTATTTCACATTTTCACGGTTCAACCTTCTCAAACACATACAAAATGCAACTAAAGCAACAGAAATTTATTTTGTGTGTGAGTGGGTAGTTGTTCACAAAAGACCTCATTGTTGTTCACATCTAAAAACTTATTGTTCACAAAAGACCTCCACGAGAATGAGATGAGATAAACCAAAAACTATGCTCATTCCCAAATTTAAAACCTATGATGGTTGATTTTTCTCTAAATTAAACATGGAATTCTTAAGGATTTGAGAACAAAAAAATCAATCCAAACTATATATAAAAAAAGATTTGATTTTGGGAACATGGGTTGTCAATCGTCACCTAGGGTTTCGGAGAGATATGGCAAAAGCAGCGGCGATGAGAGCAAACAGCGGCGGGAGGCGGGCGGGGAGCTGCGAGCGGCTGCGGCGATGAGAGAGAACAGCGGCGGCGGAGATGAGAGTGAACAACGGCTGGCGGCAGGCGGCGTTCAGCGAGCGGCGGCGGTGAGAGCGAACGGCAATCCGTCTGTGCGAAATCGAGAAAAGAGAAATAGCCAGGGTTTCGGAGAGATAAAGGCGCCAATAGGGAAATAGAGAGAGGAAAGACTGGAAGTGGGGAGCGTGGGGTTTTAGAAAGGAATATTCCCCAGCATTTTTATAAAACGCCGAGGAATCTTTGGACCCCGCTGACGTTTTTTACGAAACGCCGGGAAATGCCCCGGCGAAACATCCAAACGCCGGGGTAGTACCGCCGGGTATTCCTACATCTTTTGTAGTGAAGTATACATGTAGGCACAATTTACCTTGTTAAATGTTCCCCACACCGACAAATAATGATGTAGATAATGATATATCACTGCATAACTTATAGTTTAGAGTATCAAGCAACACAACCCCACTCAAGTTCTGGTCAATTCTGCCATAGAACGTAGTTAACTAATCTCAATTATTTATAAACATGTAAATAAAGTACCCACCTCTGTTGTTAGTTTTAGAGTGGAAAGGGGATCAAAGTTGTGGGTCGGTCTTGAAACATGGTGATCTGGTCGGTGCTTAACCTAGTTCGCAACGTCCAAGATAAGAATCCTATACTCCCTCTCCTTTTGCCACCTTTCCTTTCTCTGTCTACCTCTCTCCTCCTCTTCTTCTCTTTATATGTCTCTCTCTAATCTCACATCACCCTTCCAATACCAAATAAACTCTGAAAACCTAAGAAGAAACCCTAGTTCTTTGAGATAAATCTTTAGCTACTAGTTATGGGCCATTTCTGGAATTTCCTCACTCACCTCAACTCCTTAGCTGGGTATAATCATCTCCTTTTTCATTTTATTTGCTTATTAGTTGTTGACATGACATTTTGTTTACTTGAAATTAAGATGGTATAACGTCATCGAATTTCATTAATGAGGAATAATTTGTTGTTCATTGTCATATGAATTACTGTGCAGGCCAACCATCATGCTCTTGTATCCCTTGTAAGTAATCCTTTCTTTAGTTTTGCGTTTTTTGCATCAATGGTTATGATAGTGCTCTTCTTCTTTTTTTATTCTAAATTTAGGTATGCGTCGGTCCAGGCAATTGAGAGCCCAAAGAAGGACGACGATGAGCAATGGCTAGCATACTGGATCCTCTACTCATTCCTAACTCTAACTGAGATGGTGGCCGAGCCAATCTTGTATTGGTAAGATATCTCTTTAAATGGTGAAATATGTTATTATGCAACTAAAATTTTTGAGTTTGGGGGCTGATATGTGAATTTTATTTATTTTTGAAAATGGGTGAAGGATACCCTTATGGTATCAGATAAAGGTGTTATTTGTGGCATGGTTGGTGCTCCCTCAGTTCAAAGGTGCAGCCTTCATTTATGAGAGGTTTGTGAGAGAGCAACTTAAGAAGTATGGAGCTAAGATGGGCAAAACAAAGGTGACAACTCTTTCTTACACAATTTCTTTTATTTTTTTTCTAATAATATAGTGTCATTTTGTAATATATTTTATATTTAACTTCAGCTCATGAAAATGAAATTACATATTGATCACATATGAAACTCTTGTCTTAATCATTGAGGCCATGTTTGGAAACAAAGTTTTGTTACGATAACTGAAGTGGAGAATCTCTGTTAACTTCACAAAATTCTAGTTATCTTTTAACTTGTTTGGGACTTATTTTAGGACTTGATTTATAAGTTATCTCACCTAATGATTGAGATAATTGCACTTGTCTAAACTCTCCTTGTATCTAATTTTTCTTAATTTTGATAGTACCAAACACCAAGTTATAATATATAACTTTAAGTTGGAGGTAAAAGTTTGGTAATCATAGTTAATATACCTCCTACAGTCATGGGCCTGATTTTCTTTCTCTACCCTTATCTAATTCAACAGATTCCCCAAAATTAACTAATTTTAACAATGTAGGAAAAGGGGGACAAATTTGTTGTTTCTCATTTTCTGTTCAGTGAATTTGTTATAGGTAAATATCTAAAGCATCTTTATTGTGGAATTTTGCAGGGTGAGCATGAGACACAGTGATGGATGAAAAATGCTGGATCATGCCCTTATGTTGTAGAACTTATCATTTGCTTTTCTCTACTTCCCTTTCTTTTTCTCTTCTTTTTTTTTAATCATGCTATAAAAAGAAGCAAACATCAAGACTTGTCTTCTTTGTTATGTATGATCAGCATATACATTAAAGCAAATTCCTCTCTTTTTCTTTGTGGTCTCTCTTTTTTCTTTATTTTATATTTTATATTTTATATTTTGTATTAACTATCTATACTCCTATAATGGGAGAAGGCCTTTGTCCATAACCCAATCTGTGTAACGCACGTGCAGGTAATTCTTTTTTTTGCCATTTTCATTCCTCCCAATTTTTTTCCACGTGCACAGCACGTGTATAATACTAGTAGTTTTAATGCATCTGAGGGGTTTGGGTAAGGATTGGAATTAATGAGAGAGCATGTGACTGACACGTGGCATTTGTAAGGAAAATTGACTATTGATTTGTTATCAGTACTAGTAAATGAGGATATACAATAGGAAGATCTTCGAGAGTAGGACTGTAAATCGGACCAGACGAGATCAGACAGTTATATATTCAAGTTCGGACCGAAATTCCACTCGGATGGGCTTATGTCCGGCTCGGTCCAGATCGGACAAAAATTTTATAGTCCGGACTCGGTTCGGTAAGGCATCGGGCCGCAATAATACTCAGACGGACTTATGTCCGGCTCGAGCTCGGTAAAACATCGGACCTAATAATTTGTTCAAACTCAGTTCGTATAACAGTTCGGATGGTCCACGGTCGGGCCATTTCTCGAGTCGGACTAAGACGGACGACGGACCGTCCTGTTCATTTTACACCCTATTCAAGAGAGATCAGGACTTTCAAAAAGATGGAAGAGCCCAAGACTTACTTTCATTATAGTGCATTTTGTAACAGAATCTGATATGGCTAAAAATAGAACCAAATCGAGACCATTCAAATCGGGTACGAATCTTAAAGCTCTCAGGGGTAAAACGGTAATTTCACCTACAAACGGGTCCGAAATGGGAACTAGATCTTTATTCAAAGCCCAATAACCCAACAACAGATTTGTCCTACTGGGTCAGGGTGACAACCCATTACAAACCAGCCTAGGTCATTTAAAGAGTAATTCAAATTCATGGTTATCCCTAAGAGACGGTTAAAACCAAATATCTTATCATGAAAAGATTTAAACTCTACATCTTATTCTAAAACACCAGGACATAGAGATAAATGATTCTCTAAACTGTCTCTAAAGGCGAAAATTCCCTCTCCCCCACCATAAAAAAGGTAATCAATATTTTTTCCACTAAAGAGCTTTTTCATAATCTTCCTGATTACTTACTTGAGCATCGGAGGGTTCGTCTCCGGGATCGACCTCGATGTATCGAACTTTTAGCAGGTTAACGGCAGCAGCAAGAAACAGTCAAGCGCCGGCCAAAAGTCAATATGTTTGCCTTATTTGTTTCCTAAAGAATCCACAAATACATCTGTTTACTCCCACACCAAAGTTAGCAGCAACAGATTGGCGCCGTTTATGGAAAACAGAAAAAGCAATCCAACCTTACTTCACCGGTGAAGTTAGTTTCCAAGCCATGCCTCCGAAAGGGAAAGGAAAAACAGCGGCTTCTAGGCGAAGAGCCACTCTTCTTCCTCCTCCTCCACCACTCGCGACCAACAAGTTCAGCAACCGCAACCTGAACAACCCCTTTCCTAATAGCTTCCTCCTCAGTAGGCCCCTCCAGGGTCTCGGGGGGCTGCCCCGGGGGGCTCTCGTCGAAATCGTTCAAAGCAACACCCTCTTCAAGACCATGTCTCGGTCCACAATTCCTCAACTGACTCTATGGCTTCTCAAAGCCCTCACGGGCAAAATCTACATCAAGTAATTGTTAACCATCAACAGGGGGTCGACTTCTAAACTCACTTGAATGAAAGGCGAGCCATTGAGGAAGTCCCTCAACTCGAATGCCTTGGGGCCCCGAGAGTCCGGACCCCCTACAGGCCGAGGACCAGAAGATCCCCTCCCCCGAGGATGTAACGCCCCTGCCCCCAGCTCAGACAATTTATACAATTTATAAAACAAATTAGATACTATGTAGTACAACTGCCCACCACAGGCTGCCTCTCAAAAGGTGGTTAACCAATTAGATAACTCTTGATCATAGGCATTATTATTTATATATTATTTTAATCTTATATCTTACCGATATGGGACAATTTCCCATACTCTCTCTCTCCTATCCTGAGAGAAGACAGCACAATACACCGGGTGGGCCCCTACTGGGTTGCCACGTCACCTAGGGGTGACGTCACCCCCAATTGAAAGCAACAACCAACCTGCTGTTTTTACTTCACGTGTGCCCCCCCCCCCCACATTTACTATTCTTTTACCCAATTATTACAACATTGCCATCACATATATTTTTCAACATCCAACACTATTATCAACAAATTTACCAAACCAACCATCACACACACACACACACACACACACACACACACACACATATATATATATACTATTTAGAAATTACAGGATGTTACAGACACCCCCCTTCAGAAATTTGCATCCTCGCTGAGTACGGGCATACACAATCTAGTGCAGGATCTCTTTTCTAGCCGATGTGGAGTGGAGTACCTTGATACTACAAGCTGCACTGTACCCCCAATTCTGCGGGTGGTCCATTATTTTAGGCCGCCACCTCACTCCCTCACAGGCATACCCGTACATCTGCTAGCTCCATCTCAGACATACATCTCGCCCACTCTTACCTTCACTCGGTGTCGAAAGTCGGCTCTGATACCATTTGTAATGCCCCTGTTCCTAGCTCAGACAATTTATACAATTTATAAGACAAATTAGATACTATATAGTACAACTGCCCACCACAGACTGCCTCTCAAAAGGTGGTTAACTGATTAGGGGACTCTTGATCATAGATATTATTATTTATATTTTATTTTAATCTTATATCTTACCAATATGGGACAACTTCCCATACTCTCTTTATCCTATCCTGAGAGAAGACAGCACAATACACCGGGTGGGCCCCCACTGGGCTACCACATCACCTAGGGGTGACGTCACCCCCAATTGAAAGCAACAGCCAACCTGCTATTTTTTACTTCATGTGTGGGTTCCCCCCCCCCCCCCCCATTTACCATTCTTTTATCCAATTATTACAACATTGCCATCACATATATTTTTCAACATCCAACACTATTATCAACATATTTACCAAACCATCCATCACATATATATCTATATATATTTATATACTCTTTAGAAATTACGGGATGTTAGAGAGGAGGGGAAGAGAGTCCCCTCCACGTCGTCGGTAGAGAATTCATACTCCAATAAGCTGAGCCACACCTGGGGACCGCTGAGCAGGAGGGGCACCAGACTCAGGTCGAGCTCCAAAACTTCAAACAAGATATCCTGCGAGCTCTTAATATTGCCACGTGTCAAGATCAGCGTGCGCCTAGCCATCGCCATACCGCCACTCATGAAGGAGAGTCCTGAGGGTCGATTAGATCGGACTGGAAGGATGACTCATTCGAACAGTTTAAGGAGCTCTTCCTTACCCACTTTATTAGCAGTTGCCGAGCCGAGAAAACAAGTACATCTTTGTTAGCCCTTAGCCAAAGAAAGGGTGAACGCCTAAAAGATTATGTTTTGTGCTTTACCGCTGAAGCCCTGTCTATTGCCTCTCTCAATCAATCGGTGGCCTCTGCAGCATTCAGGCAGAACGACAATGACGCCGACCTCACGGCGTCCCTTGCCAAGAAGCCTCTTTGGGACTTCTCGGAACTCCTACTTAGGAGCGAGAACTACTTCCGAGCAGAAGAGCCTCTCAACCCTTCCCCCCTCCCCCCCCCCACCCCCCCAGTTAAGAGGAGACATTTTTCGAAAACAAATGGAAGAATACAAGCGAAGAAGGGTCCCAAAAATTCCAGAGGGACGACAATGGACAATACCATCCCGCTCCTCATTTTGAGAAGTTCATCCCCTCAATGCTAGTATATCAGCAGTTCTTATGGAGGTGAACAAGGAAGGGCTACTCTGCGGTCCCCCTAGAATGAATTTCCCTGGCAAGAAAAGGAACATGGATAAGTGGTGTAGGGACCACAGCCACGACACAGATGATTATCTGGCTCTCAAGGAGGAGATCAAAGAACTCATACAGCGGGGACACCTCGCCAAGTTCGTCAGAAATGACAGGGCGGATCCTCCACCCTGAGGAGCCAACAAGCGAACCGAGAGGCCCGCCGAGCTCCATGACTCCGAACTTGGGGCCAGCCTCCACCTTATCCATGGAGGTCCAATGGGGAGAGAATCAAACTCCTCCTGAACGGCCTTCACCCTATCGTAAAAGTAGGTTTTCAATTTTCAATAAGGCCGATGCTTGTAACACGGCCAAAAGCATGTAATAATAGCTTGGCCCATTGAAGCGGGCACTTAGTTTATTTCAATAAAACTTAGCTTATTTCAATTGAAAATTATTAAATTTGTAATGCCCTGATTTTTCATTTAATGAAAAATTATTTGTGCACGTAGTGTGCATGTGCAATATTTTTGGTTGAATTAAATGTTATGATTATTTTCATTATGATGAGTTTAGATTTTTTAAATATGTGCTTGTGATTATTTTTATAAAGCCTTCTTTCAATTAGACAAAAAACCTTTTTCTTAAAGCCCAAAATTTAATTCATTTATTTTATTTTAAAATTGTTATTTTGGCCCATAAAACTAAAGCCCATGAGTTAATTTATTTTTAAATACAACTTGTCATGTAGGATACAATTTAAAGATTATTTTATACAAAGTTTAATGTACAAATTTTTGGAGGCAAATGCTTGCACGTGCATTGCACGTACACGTGCAAAGTGCACCTTCCCAAAGCATGGCCGGATTGCTTCTTTTGGAGGGAATGGGAAAATTTGAGTGGGATCATGGTGTGGTAGTTACTTGATTATGGGTGGTTAGTATAACTCCTCCTTCAATCTAAGCCATTTGTTCCTAACTCCTACTTCAATCTTAGCCATCCATTCTCCTTCATTTTTAGTATAAATACCCCCTCCCATGGCTAGCATTCTTGTGCAAATCAATTCTTCCCAAACCTATAGTTCAATTACATTATCTAGTAGTTATTTTAGTGAGTAAAAGATTGAGTTGTGTGTGGGAGTTGTGCTTGCAACAAGGAGAGGAGGCCGACATCAAGGAGGGAGTGCTCTCGGTTTGGCATTGGGTGTGCTCGGGTATGGCTGGTGCGCGCGTGTACAAGGAGGAGGAGCATTCGTTTGCAAGGACATTCGTTTAGGAGGTCGCAAATTGTACTTTTCTTCAATAAGGTGGGTAAATTTTCTATATTTCTAAATAGGAATACATGCTAGATTGAATTGAATGAATGAAGCATGAAAAATATTAATAAGAGTACGCATTTTATTGAGAAAAAATGACCTATGGATTGATTGAAATGTGGATGTAAAATTGTATGTGGTTCTATTAGTAAAAGCTAAATTGTGTGTGAATTAATTATGGCCATGGATTATTGAAGGAAGTTTCATTATTCGACATCACAAATTATATTCACAAAGTTAGTAGATTGACAATGCTACTTCATGTGATTAAATGGATCTTTGTGTTATATTGAATTAAATGAATTAAGATATAGATTTGTATGTATGGTAAAAGATTAAAAATAGAGAATTAATGTGTAGTTAGCTAATAAAGAGATTAGTGGCGTTAATTGTTGAGAAATGTCGAAAAAGAAGAAATGTGGTAGTGATAGTTCACAATTCAAATTAATTGTATGAAAAATAGGTTTTGATTATTGAAAAAAATTATTTTTATTGTACTGGAATATAACGTATGATGATGTTAGTAAATCTGGAATTTTACAGTAATTGTTATAAAAACGAAATGAAATGAGGACTTGTTGAATATCGAATTGTTTTAATAACAGAGAGAATTGTATTAAAAAGAATTTGAGTTGTACTTTGACAACCTGAGCACGTAGCTCAAGTGGTCAGAGCGTGCGGTTGGGTTCTCACAAGTCATTGGTTCGACTTTTGAGAATACCATCTTTTATGTGTGTTTTCTTTTAAATCCAATCAGTTCCGAACCGAGAGTATTTAACTCTCTGATTCTCTTTTTATACCGTTGGTGCAAGTGGCCTAGTGGCCTGTGCCTTCGGCTGTGTTCTCTGTGGTTCTGGGTTCGAATCTTTGTCTCGGCAGTTATGAAAAAATATTTTTTTTGATGTTTTGGTGATCAAAAAATTGTGAAAAAAAAATATGACTATTCTTCTAAAAATGCATCGGACTTATTAAAAATAATTTGGGAATTATTTACATAAAATAAAGTATGATTTGTGACTAAATGTGTAAATAGAACTATGGTTCCACATTGATATTCTTGTGAAATTATATCTTGCAAAAATGACTTGAAATGAAGGATTAGAAAATTAATATGGCAAAGAAAGAAATTATATTGTATGATGTGATGCAAATTATTCTCGTTTTGAGAATAGTGTGGAAACTATGAAGTGTGAATAATCATTTAGTGATGTGATTTCAATGTGAAATTGATAATTGATGAAGTATATAATTCCATGTACGATTATGGACTATTGAACAATTTAAAGATCATGCTAGTGAAAGAGAAATCTGTTATGATTATGAAAATGAATTTATGAGTTGGAAATGCTCAAATTGGAAATTGTGAATTGGAATTGAAACAAAAGAGTAGCTAAGTCTCCCCCGACATTTGGAAAGAGATGAAATGAAATTTGAAATGAAAGACCAAGGTTGGTCATGTTTGAATAAATGAATAAGTCCGGTTTAGTGGAGAGGCTAACTCTAGAGCTTTGATTTTGTTCATGATTCTAATAAAAACAAAGAATTAGTGCATAGTGAAGACGTGATGAAAGTGAGAGAAAAACATGAGTATGAGAACTAGAGTTTACGGTGCGGGTGTGTGAGCCACAGAATGCATGCTTGATGAGTCAAGACATGGCGTGGGCACAACTCAGTAATGATCAGACTTTAGCCACGCTTGTGGGATGTTTGGTGACTGCAAGAGAATCGTGTGCCATGAAGGAGGCTGAATTGCCACAGAATGTATGCTTGATGAGTCAAGACATGGCGTGGGGTTCCCCTCCAGGTTTTCTGTACACGAGCTTGTACTCATAGATCATCTAGGATACTCACCGTAGTTACAGTAGTAGATTAAGTCATGGCGAGGGATTGAACCCACAAAGATGAAGAACGATTAAGAGGCTTGCCCTCGGACCTATGTAGTATGGGATGCATAGATACCGAACAAGTGCGCATTAGTGTCATCTAATATAAATAATTGCATTAAGGACTAAGTGCACAATCACAACACGACATCAATAGGGTAGTCCCTTTAGTTTGATATGTGACAAGTTTGTGTTTGCTAAATATGAAAAATAAATTATACTATTTCCGGCATAGAGAGGATGGCCGTGTATAATGTTCGTCGGTTGAATAAACCGACGTACCCACAGTCTTATATGTAGGTAAATGACATGATAAAGATTAAAGAGGAACAAATGCTTAAAGATTATACAATGTTGTTGTACATTTATTTAATTGTTGTAAATTTTACTTCCGCTGTGCAATGTAAAGTGTAATGTTTTATGTAAACTCTGATGTAAAGTGAAAAGTTCAAATTTCCTTGTAAAATTGTACTAAATGAAGTGGAAAGATCCTGTAGAACATCTCGAATTCGGTGTATTTGGGATTCGGAGCGTTACAACATTTGCCTCATTTTCTATCCCTCGGAGTCACATCTACGACTCGTTAAACGGTAAGTTCGAAGTCCAGCTTGTCCTACAGGGCTGCTCCCACAACTTACTATGCTCGAAAGATGGGTTTGGAGTCCAAAACTTGGTTCGATGCTTTAGCCGCTTGCAAACAAGGAAGTGCGGAGCAGCTCACCATTCAGAATTTTTCCTACAACTCGTTAACCCCCTCAAGCAACAAGTTTGGAGTCCAACACTTGGTTCGATGTCGCTTTAGCCGCTTGCAAACAAGCAAGTGCGGAGCAGCTCACCATTCTAAATTGCTCCTACAACTGGTTGAAACTCCCAAACAACAAGTTTGGAGTCCAACACTTGGTTCGACGCCGCTTTAGCTGCTTGCAAACAAGCAAGTGTGGAGCAGCTCACTATTCGGAATTGCTCCTACAACTCGTTGATAACTCCGTAACAACTAGTTTGAAGTTCATGATCATGGTTCAAAATTGTCCTCACAGTTTGCAAGTATGCAGTTTCGGGGCTCAAAAAGAATATTCATACTACTCCCACTACTGGTTAAATTTTGCAACAAGCATGTTCGGAGCTCAACTCTCCCTTAGAGTCGCTCTTCATGTCTCCCAAACGGCTCTCTCCTAGAGCCTGGTGATGCTCTTCGCTCCGCTCGCCTCCCGAGCGGCCTTCTTCTCAATGAGTTTAGAGCTCAACTCTCCCAGAGAGTTACTCCTCAAACTTTTCTCCCAAATGGATCTCGCCTAGAGCCTGGTGGTGCTCTTCACTCCGCTCGCCTCCCGTGTGGCCTTCTTCTCAATGAGTTCGGAACTCAACTATCCTCTAGATTTTCTCCTCAAACTTGTCTCCCAAACGGCTCTCTCCTAGAGCCTGGTGATGCTCTTCGCTGCGCTCGCCTCCCGAGCGACATTCTTCTCAACGAGTTCGGAGGTCAACTCTCCCATAGAGTTGCTCCTCAAACTTGTCTTCCAAACGGATCTCTCCTAGACCCTGGTGATGTCCTCATCCCACTCACCTCCCGAGTGTCCCTCTTTCCAAATGAGTTCGGAGCTCAACTCTCCCCTAGAGTTGCTCCTCAAACTCGCCTCCTGAACGGCTCTCTCCTAGAGCCCGGCGATGCTCCTCCTCCCACTCACCTCCTGAGCGGCCTTCTTCCATGAGTGTTCGGAGCCTAACTCATCTTGAGAACGCTCCCTAAACTCACCTCTAAGAATGGATTTTCCCAAAAGTCATACAAAACTCTTCTCAACTCCATGAAGGAAAAGATGTTGCGGGACTATTTTGACCATGAAGAAGGATGATTCTTCAACTGACTTCTAAATAGAAATTGTAGATCTTTGGGTCAGCTTCGAAATGAGAGGTCAAACGTCCTGATCGGACATCCATAGCACCCGAAAAGTGGGTTACAACACAGTTGCACCAAGCCAACAAATCGTTGACTGGTCAACGATCAAATAGTTAAACTGGACATGTGTCAATCAGTCGAGCAACCATAGCTCTTCGGGGCCAAAATCCAAGCAAACGTGTCCCCGAACGTGAAATTGGGGAAAATCTCCGCCTTAGGATGCACGCCCGATCCAGATCGATGGCTCAGAATTTGCCACGTCGCTCGGATCCAAAATCCGAGCAAACGTGTCCCCGAACGTGAAATTGGGGAAAATCTTTGCCTCAGTATGCACCCCCGATCCAGATTGATGACTCAGATTTTTCCACGTCGCTTGGATCCAAAATCCGAGCAAACGCATCCCCGAACTGAAAAATGTAGAAAAACTCCTCCTCCCGAGCCGTGCTCAATCATGATCAACGGCTCTGATTCGCCAAAAAAAAATTGGAGGAGGTTAAAGGGTCGGGTTAGAACCCATTTTGGATCCAAACCCGTAAGTAAAACTCCTCAGATCGTCATCTTCAAAGAACCTTCTTCAAACCCAGCAGAACCGCAACCCTCTTCTTCAAAACCCGACTTAACTTCTTTCGAATCCTCCACGTCTATTGAAAGCAAGTGCTTGAAAATCTTATGGTCTTCCTCAGTCAACAGCTTGCTAAGTGCAGGGTGACTCAGAAATGCAGCTAACCAAAAGTCTGGAATAGCTTGAATAATTGCATTCTTCCTTTAGTAGACAGGCCTACGAATCTCATTATATTTCTGTTCCACCTCCAAAACTTTGTCACTTGCTTCTTCATTCACCTTCTCGAGTTCGTCTTGGATCTCCTGCAATTTCTCGATAGAGAGGATGACGTCACTATCAATATGATCGGTTTCTTCGTCCTCTTTCCTCTCCTCCACCTTCGCCTTCTTCCCTTTGTCGGCCACCATCTTCTTAATCCCTAATTCCAAGAACCTCTCGAATGATCTTTGAAAACCCATCGTAAGGTCATTGAGCTCGAGTTCGCCAAGGTCGAGGCCCTCGCCGACCTCCATTAGCTCCCTCGCCGAGCTCCCCATGCCGAGCTCCAACTCCTAACCACTGTCGAGCTCCCGTCCTCTGCTGCCGAGCTCCTCCCTCGACCGAAGAAGCGTCGAGCTCCACTTCTCGAGCTCCATCGTCACCGAGCTCCTCTCCACCGCCGAGCTCGAGCACTTATTCGCCAGCCATCAAGCTTCGATGCCAAGCTCGAGCTCCTCTCCTCCCTTCAAGCTTCGTTGAGCTCCAAACCCACCACCAAGCTGTCGCCGATCAACTCTGCGCCGAGCTCCCGCCTCGTCGTGCTCGCTGAGCATCCTCTCCAAGGTCGGAGCCTTCGCTGAACATCCCCACATCGGTGAGCGCCACCCTCGTCAAGGTCCCCTCGTCGAGCCCCCTTCTGATCCCAAACTCCAGTGACCTTCGAAGAAGGGGTCGAAGGAGGAAAGTGTAGGAAGAAGGAGGTAGACGTAAAGTGAAGGAGAAGAAAAAAAAAGTGGGTTCAACGTTGACCGCCACGTGGTGCCATCTCGAGCCTCATCAGCGAACGTTTGGCACGAATCCGAGCAGACTATGTTCCGAACGTGACTACGCAAGAAAACACCCCGGCCCCCGATGCACGCTTGCTTGATCATGATCAACGCACATGATTGCGACACGTGTACAGGTAAATATTAATTAATTAATTAATTAATTATTAATTTGAATTAGTTATTTAAAAAATCCAAAAAAAATAATTAAAAATCGAAAACAATTAATTAAAAATTCTAAAAATAATTATTAATTCAAAAAATACTTTTGATATTCTGAAATTATAATTATTAAATTAGAATAATTAATTAAAGTTTTCAAAAATTTATTATTAAAATTCACAAATTGAATAAAAAATTCAAAAAAATGATTAAAAATAGGAAAAATTCAGAAAATCTGGAAAAATCACAAAAAATCCAGAAAATTCTGAGAATAATTTTGGGTATTTTAGAAACTTAGAATAACACTGTTACACCTTATGCAAGATCCAAACTCACCCGAGAACGCCGATAAATTCTATAAGCTATTAAAAACGGGTGAACTACTCCTCAAAGGTTGTGAAACTCAGTCTTCAGGAGTGGGGGGCTTGTGATATGGCTAAAAATAGAACCAAATCGAGACCATTCAAATCGGGTACGAATCTTAAAGCTCTCTGGGGTAAAACAGCAACTTTACCTACAAATGGGTCCGAAATGGGAACTGGATCTTTCTTCAAAGCCCAATAACCCAAAAAAAGATCTGTCCTACTGGGTCAGGGTGACAACCATTACAAACCAGTCCAGATCATTTAAAGAGTAATTCAAATTTATGGTTATCCCTAAGAGACGGTTAAAACCAAATCTCTTATCATGAAAGGATTTAAAGTCTACATCTTATCAAAAAACACCAGGATATAGGGATAAATGATTATCTCTAAACTTTCTTCAAAGGCGAATATAAATACCCTTCTCCCCCACCATAAAAAAAGGTAATCAATATTTTTTCCACTAAAGAGCTCTTTCATAATCTTCCTAATTACTGACTTGAGCGTCGGAGGGTTCGTTGCCGGGATCCATCCCGATGTATCGAACCTTTTGCAGGTTAATGGCAGCAGCGAGAAACAGTCAAACGCTGGCCAAAAGTCAACATTTTTGCCTTATTTGTTTCCTAAAGAATCCACAAATACATCTGTTTGCTCCCATACCAAAATCAGCAGCCACAGAACCAAACCGTTCATTTGTTAGAAATGATTAACCTAGTTTAAGAATTCGGAATCAAGTTTTTTTTATAAATTTGTATGCCCTTGCAATTAAAACTTTACCAACTTATAAGGCTAAAATATCATTTTTTTATTATAATGATATGGTGTAAGGACAAACAAAGTTTAGATGACTTGATATCATACTATGCTAAGTATTTAGAACAAGATGAGCGACTCAGATCGTTAATAGGATAGCTTAATCATTGTGAGCTCTCACACTTTAAGGAGAATTCCAGCCTCTCTTGAAAACATCCCCATCTTGCAGACTTCTCTATATAGAATGTGCACATGTTCCTTGAACAAAGGGTTGCGTTGTAAGACATTTCTTTACCTATCCCAGTTTCTTATCATTGAGCGAGGAACTCAGTGGTGTATTTTTTAGGAATGAGTTTGTGCTTAATCCAGTATATTGACATTAATTTCCCTACATTTATGCTGCAAAGTAATGATTTGTATAGATGGATAGAAACCAAGTTTGGATTCTAATAACTGTGAAAAGAAAATGGAAGTGATGAATTAATAATATCTAGCTACTGTGAAGGTTAGTGTCTGAGTCACTTGTGTTGAGATGGGGGTGTCTACAAAAAACCCAGTGGTGCAGCGGAACTGATTAGAGCAACACTACAAAGTGTATGATTTTCTTAGAGCATCTCCAATGGGGCTCCATTTTGAAGAAATGAAGCCCCAATGGTGCTCTATCTCTATCTCCAAAATAGAGATTGGGTGAAAACGTCTCCAAATTTGGAGACTCTTCATCCCATCTCTAAATCACTATTCCTTTTTTTTATTTCCCATTTTACCCCTTTTGACCTTAACATCTTTTTAAAAATTCCTTCCATGTCCTTTAATTAAAATGTGTATTGTATATTTCGTGAATGTATCTTATAAAATATTAAACAAAATTTTATTATTTTGGTACAGTTGGAAATGTCTTGACGATACCTTTAAAATGAGACCAATTTTGAATATTTTTTTTTTTATTTGAAAAAATAATTGATACAATATTTATAGATAAGATTATTTAGTTATTTTGTATTAGCTTAACATATTTTAAAAAGACTACCCACTCATACAATGTGATCATTAATTGGAAATAGATAAACGACAAATACATAGAATCATTAATTGAAAATACAAACGTTGGACATTGAAATACATAGAACTGAATAATAAAAAAAAATTAAAATTATAACATTAATAATCCCCAACTTTTAATCCATTTCATTGCCGTGTCTTGCCCACAAATGCTCTATCAGTGCATTTCTAAGTGCAATATGAGCATTTTTGTCTTTGAGTTGCTTGTGTCGAGCAAGAAATCGTTGGAATTGCTCAGCTTCGTTGACATCAATCTCTTGAGTATTCTGAATAATTGCAGGAGTAGACAAAACTAGGCTTTCAGAGTCATCGCGTTCATTCTCGATAATCATATTGTGCATTATAACACACGCAGACATGATGTCATGTAGTACACTTTTATTCCAAAAACGTGATGGTCCTTTGATGATGGCAAATCGTGCTTGAAGGACTCCAAATGCACGCTCCACGTCTTTTCGGTATGATTCTTGCATCATTGCGAAATATTGTTTCTTTGGACCTCGGGGTTGGGAAATAGTTTGTACAAGGGTTGACCATTTGGGGTATATGCCATCGGCTAAATAGTAACCGACATCATATTCTTTATCTTGAATTGTATAATTAGCAGGAGGAGTAATACCTTGAGTTAGGTTAGCGAATAGATTTGACGCTTGCAACACATTGATGTCATTGTTCGAGCCCGGTAGTCCAAAATATGCATGCCATATCCATAAGTCATAAGAAGCCACTGCCTCAAGAATGATAGTTGGACTACCATGAAGACCCGAGTATTGTCCCGCCCAAGCCGTTGGACAGTTTTTCCATGCCCAATGCATACAATCAAGACTACCCAACATTCCTGGAAAACCTCGTTCTTCACCCTTCTGTAATAATCTTGCAACATCATTGGCATTGGGTGTTCTTAAGTATTCATCTCCGTCTTCTCCTGTGGCATTGGATACCCTGTCTTCATCAGTCAAGTCGTTTGTCTTCTCCTGTGGCATTTTTAATTATTATAATCCGAAATTTTCTATTTCTGTCAAAATTTAATATTAAAATATACTAAATTAGAAAATTTATTTGATTAATGTTATATATGATATTATTAAATCAATTCCAAAGTAATTTTACACTTGATTATTTTACATTGTTAATACAAGTAAAAAGTTCATAATTTAAAATTAGTTTTAAAAAGTACTAATATTAGGCTCGTTTTAAAGCATTCGGCGAGATATTTCCAACATCATAATTTTTATTTTCCCAAATAGATTATTAATATAGGCAATTTAATGTAAAATTATTTATAACAAAACTAATTACAAATTCTTAAAAATTATAGAGATGTCCCATTGGAGTGGGTCTCTATTTCCTCATCTCTATAATAGAATATTTCCAGGAATATTCCATTATAGAGATGAGAAATAGAGACACCCATTGGAGATGCTCTTAGGCACTTTACCGCCGGCATTTTGGGTAAAACGTCGGGGTAGATCCCAACATTTTTTATGAAAACACCTGGATAGAAACCCTTCCCCATAAATCCCCAAATCACCCTCTTTTAATTTTCCTTCCTACTCTCTCAAAACCCCAAATCACTCCAATCCCCTTAGACCGAGAACGAAGAAGAAGATACCCTAATCCCCAAACTCCAGGATGGGTCGTAAGCATTCCAAAGGGTAAGAATCCCTAATCCTAACCCTAAAAATCTCATCTTTTTCATCATTTCATCTCAGCAACCTCTTCTTTTTCTCTTTTTCTTTCTTTCACAGTAAGGGTATCTCAACCTCCGCATTGTCAAGAACATCTGCAAGTTTGCGAAGAAGGGTTTGATGTCGTCTCATATCGGTGTGATTCTCCATGATTCTCACGGGATTGCGCATGTTAAGAGCGTAACCGGAAGCAAAATCCTTCGCATTCTCAAGGCTCATGGTATTGCATTTTGTAGTTTGTAATTGAAAGTTCATTTTCTCTTTGGGGGGGGGGGGGGGGGGGGGGTAAATTTAGTTAGGGTTTGTGATTTTGGATGTGGGTTTCTAGGGGGTAAATCTGGAAGTAGTGAGTATTTTATTTCTTGTTTTCATTTCATTTGATTTATAGTTATTGTAGTTCAAGTGTCGATATGCGATTAGTTTTCTTAATGTGAAACCTTACATTTAAGTAATTGCCAAAGTTGAGCATTGTAATGTAATTAGGTGTATGGTATTATTATAGCTTAATGTGCAACTTTTGAGAAAATTTCAACAACCAAAACATAGCCTTTATCTTAATATATTGGGTAGCTTGTTAATCCATTTCCACTGTTTAACTCTATTAAGGTTTGTATCCTTAATTAGTTTACTAGCAATGGGGTTCATTATTTCTTTGTTGGATGGTTTGACCATATTTGTTTAGTTCTCTTTAAAATCTTTTTCCATTAAACTCTTTATACTATTATTTCTCTTAACAAAAATGTTTTCAGTCTCTATTGTGAATGCCCAAATCGGTCATATCACATAATCCTCCTGCATGTTACCCTCAGCCAAGGTTTTTGTAGCTTCCATTAGGCGTATATATTATCCTGGTAGAGCTGTCAGACACACAGGCTTGTTAGAAAGTAGTTTGCTATGACCCAATTTATGTAGCAGACTACTAATGAAGTTAGTCCATTTTATGTAGTGGACCCAATTTATACTGATACATGTCTATATCTTCCACTTTGTGTTGCAATTTGAATAAGGTAGTTTTCTTCTTGTTGTGATATTTCAGGAATTTGTCTTACAATAATTTGAGTGCTCCTGTACCCAGGTTTCCAGCTAGAACATTCAAGTAAGCCTTATGAAGTCTTTAACTTCATTTGTCTTATGTATCAATTTGAGTTGTGTTGTGGGGTTCACTAGTTAACTGTAAACTTGAGAAATTGTTTTTTGTCTTAAAAATAGTCTTTCATTTGCCAAATTCTCAATACAACTGCTATTGTCTTCTGGTGTTCATCAATGAATGGTCCACCTAATATATAGAGAAGTGAAGGGTTGTATTGTTCCCTTTAAGGATGGTACTTTTTGCAGAATTGAATGAGGCATGAAGTAACTATTTTGCTTCTTGCATTTTTATACTCCAAAATATGGCAATTGTGAATACTTGATTAAGTTGTTAATTTTGATTTAGACTGGGAAGAATTTTTTTAAAATATTTTTAAATTTAAACTTTTTAATGACATGCTCACTAACACTCGAAATCTAGAAGTTTCGCTTAATCAAGAAAGAAAGAGAAAAGAAACACACTGGATCTAGATGAAGATCATCTAACTGTTGTTAATCTTCGAGTTTATGGTTAACTGATCGATACATAAGAAGTTATGCAAAGTGTATAATTTGTAGTCATTTTGAAGTTGTCGACTCTGCACATGGATTTGTTCTGAAAGCATATGGTTGATGTCAATCTTTATTAAGTATAACAAAAAATACAATCACAATTCCAAAATTTCCAACTGGATATGAACATTTTGAAGTTATCAGTATTTGAGTTGCATGGTAATTTAACGCCATTTATGTTTGCTGTTTCCTCCAGTATTGGGAATCCTGATTTGCACAACTGGCTCGGAGCAAAAAATGCTATGGAACAATGCCTATGCCTATTTTCTTCGATGTCAATAATTCTCAGAGTATGTTCTGCATCTAGTTTCTATATAATCTCTATTGTCTACGATGCCTATTTCTAGGGGTGGCATTTGGTCCACCCGGGCCGGGCCGAAGCCTGGCGGGTTTGACCCTGTCCCGGGCTAAGGCGAGTCGAGCCAACGTTGAAGGCGGGCCAGGCCGGGCTTTTGCTAGAATATTGAGGCCCGGCCCCGGCCCTTAGCTTGGGGGCCGGGCCGGGTCGGTTCGGGCTTATTTTCTTTTTAAACTTTTTTTTTAAAATTTTTTTTTAAAACTTTTTAAATTTTGTTCGCAATTGTTAAAATCATATAGATAAAAGAGAGATTCAAATATTATCTTTATGAATTACAAATTGTAATATGTAATCAAATAATTGAGTGAAATTTTATTTCATTCAAATAACTTCAAATTACAATACGAGGGAAACATTTGTATTTAGAGATCGAGATGGCCTCTATTTAGATTGAAGAAAAGATAGTGGACTATTGTCGTGCACTTCTACTTAACCTAAATATAGAATCTCATCCCCCTAAATTTTTTCAATTATTTAAAATACACTATACAAATTACATTTTACTACTTCACTCGTCGCTACTTGTTGATCCGTTTTGTGATTCTTGTAAATATTGAGTCCTCTCTTCCGCTTTCATCCAATCTTCGGCGGATACCAACATCTCTAAATTCTTTGACGTCAAGCAGTTCCTGTTCGGGGTCATAATCCTGCCACCAAGAGAAAAATACTTTCTGATGCAACGGTTGACACCGGTACAATTAGGTACCGTTCTTTTTTTTCCCTCTTATAAGAGGTTACCTCTTATAAGAGATTTACAGTAAGAGCCTCTTGTAAGAGCCTCTTTTTGAGGTGTTCTTTTTACATAAAAATAACCTCTTATAAGAACCTCTTATAAGGGAATTCTGTTCTTTTTTCACCTCTTACAAGAGCCTATATTACCCCAAAGTCTATATTACCTCCAAAGTATAAAAATAGTGAGATGAAGGACAAGAAAAGATAAGTTCAAATTACTAATATATAAACTAGTTTAATGCCAAGTTAAATTCACAAATCAGTGTAAATCATCAATTATAATTCTAGGCTACTATAGACTTTTAATTAGTATGAAAATTAGTATGTATAAATATAAATAATAATAATTTGTTTCAAAGAAGTTGGATTAAAAAAATTTAAGGTCAATGGGCTAATATAAATTCTCCCTTGGCTGTAAATAAATAAAAAATAAATAAAATTACATTCAACTAATTGTTTCGACAGCATCCCTAACATAATTGTTCGAGATTGTGAAGAATGAATTCCTACACTTTTTCTAGGATAGCATATTACAGTCAACTACGTATATGATTACACTTTTTCTATGATAGCAATTTCCGGACTACTATAGACTAATATATAAACTAGTTTAATTAGTAACAATTATAATATAGACTTTGGGGTAATATAGACTTTTTAAGTGATAGAAGTCTTATAAGAATTTAAAAGAGGCTATTAGAAGTCTTTTAGGCTAATAAGTGAGAAAAATGTCTTATAAGAGGTAAAAAAAGAACACTAAAAAAACTCTTGTAAGAGGGAGACCATCTCTTAAAAGAGGTAAATCTCTTATAAGAGGAGAAAAAGAACACTACCTTAGCAAATCTTTAGCCATGTGAGAAAGAATATTAAAAATATTTTCATTAATTTTCCAAAAAGAAAACACATCTACTACATCTTGAATGGGAGGTTGTATATTATACCAATTCAACTCATTTGGTGAATTGGTTCTTGGTTTTTTTTATTTTAAGAGATTTAAAACACTACTAGTGGCAAGACCATTTCCCTTTGATAACATAGAAGAAGAAGAAGAACCAACATTTTGTGTTTGTGTAGTGTTAGATGAATAAATTCTAACGTAACTATCATACAAACTATTCAAAACATTTTTAAATTTTGTAGTGAAAACAACATGATTAAAATCATCTATTTCTTCGTGTGGAGCATAAGTATAAAAAATCTCAATTAAATTTTTTGTGTTATCTAACTTAATCATGAGATTCATTACACTAGAAACACAATATAACATAGGAAGCAGATGAAAATATTTTAAAATTTTAATATAAGCGGCATAAACCATTTTCCCAATGAAATGGTCATTTACCAAATCTTTAATTGTTGTCATCATAGTGACAATTGCAAGTAAAATGCCACTATATGTAGATGTATATGTTTTTGAAAATTGTAAAGTAGCATCATTAAAATGTTTTAAATTTTTTGGCAAACTATTGGAAAAAAATCAAAAATCATCATCTACCATACAATCTTGCATACCCATTGCAATACAAAATTCTCTAAGATTAAAACGATAGTGAAGAACAACACTTAATAAATCAAAAATAAAATTCCAACGATGTCTAACATCTTTAGGAAAATGTTTAAATACAATTCCCCTAAGTTGACACCAATCATGAAAAGCTTGACATATTGGACCATTCAACGTAATAAAATCAACACAATTTCTCATTGCCTCTATTTTATCGTGTCCATATTTAAGTGCATCTTGTGCACAAAGATTTAATATATGATAAGCACGCCTAATATAAAAAATTTCCGGTTCTAAAGGATTAAATGTAATTAGCAAACTAGCAATTGCCTTAGTATTATTAGAAGCGTTATCAAAATCAATAGCAAAACCTTTATCAAAAATACCAAAATAAGTACATGCTTCCATGATGTGTGTGGTAATTATTTCACATTTATGTGAGTACCTAACAAATTCGAATGAAATTATCCTCTTTGAAGTTGCCAATGGGAATCTATCCAATGGCATATTACACACATCATCGGTACGCCGTTCACTCCTACCCACTCATCCAATGTCAAAAAAACTCTAGTGTTTAGTGACGTAAGTGTTGCTACTAAAAAATTCTTAGCCTCATTGTAAACTAATTTACAATCACCCTTTACTACATTCCTAGGAATTTTTTTATAATGGGGGTTTAATGCGGTTTGTGCAAAGTTCTCGACATTCTTACTTTCACCAAAAGAATAAGGTAATTCATCTCTCGTTACTAACTTAGCCATTTCTCTACGAACGATATCGTGATCGTAGCTATGACTATCTATTTGGCCGGTCTTAGGGTGTATTTTTTGTTATGTGAGGTTATCTTTAGAAAATTCGGGTTGACATTTATTTAAGTGTCGTTGAAGTGCACCTGTTCCTGATTCTAATTTAAACTTATAGTGTTTGACACTACTTACAAAATTTTAATCCTACATTTTTATAATTTTGTGAAGGGACATAGTCAAACTATTTGTGTACTTCGGATGTGTTCCCTCTTGTTTTACAGGTTTGAGATGGGCCTTGATCCGATGGTTGTGGTTCTATGTCTTCTACTTCTACTTGATCCGTGTGTGTTTCATGAATATCAGGAATACTATCATAATTGTAAAGTATTTCTTCACTATCTACATATGGAAGAGGAATGGAAGGAATGCGACGACTACTAGTAGACTCTTGGCTACTATGTCTACCACGTGATCGGTTAGATGCCATCTAAACTAGTGTATGTTATAAAAATTTTAGTGTATATTCTAAAAATTAATTCTAAAGTATGTTTTAAAAATTAATTGTAGTGCATGTTTTAAAAATTTTATTCTACAAAACAAGTAAAGATAGATAAACTAGTGTATGTTATATAAAATTATTCTACAAAACAAATAAAACAACAACTATAAAATGATTATTCTAGTGTATGTTTACCAATTTACCAAAAAAAATCTAAAACGAAGAAGAAGAACAAGAACAAGAAAACCCAATTTAATTATGAGAAATAAATGTTAACAAACAACAATGATAATTCTAAAAATTATATAAATACGAAAATACCGTATGAGTGTAGAATTTAGATTGAAGAATGAAGGTAAAGAGAGTTGAGACTTTGTAGTGTTGTTGTTGATTGTTGTTGGATGTTGTTGATGTTGAATATTGAAAGAGAGTTGTTGAATGTTGTTGATTGTTGTTGATTTGTTGAGAAAATTGAGAGATAGTAGAGAGTTGAGTGAATTTGTGAAGAGAATTGAATGAAATGAGGTTGTATATATAGAATATGTATTTCTTCAATTTCCTAAAATACCCCCAAAACTAGCTAGTATAAATCCATTGGGGGTATTTTGGTAATTTTACACACCCTTTTTTAATAAAAAAAATTCTGGGTGAAAAAAAGAAACAGCAGCAGCCAACGGTTGGCCCGCGGGCCAGCCCAGACCGGCCTGGGCCGGTTCAATCCGGTTTCGGGCTAGTGCGGGTCGGGCTTCTACCGGGTTCTTTTCGCCTTTCCGTGAACTGTACTGGCCCCCATGTTTGGGTCGTTCAGACCCCGGTTCAACCCGGGTTTGGGCGGGCAGGACCGAGCGGGTCGGGCCGGGCCGGTCCCGGGCCAGCCCAGACCCAATGCCACCCCTACCCATTTCCTTTGGTGTGAATAATTAATTTTTTTTAGGGCTATTAATTTAAAACTTAAATTTATATTTTCTCTGTGAGATAGAGGGGTGAGACTATAACAGGGTTCTCTGGGTTACTTGTGCGAGACTGATGAGGCTCCCAAACCTATTGCAAATCCTACACCTGTTCTCTGGGTTACTTATTCAGGAATGATGAGGCTCCCAAACCTGTTGCAAATCCTACACCTGTTGTTGATAGTCCATAGACTGCCGCAAAGCCTTCTACAAATCCCGAGCCTGCCCCAAAGCCTTCTACTGGTTCTCCACCTGCTGACATTGCCAAGAAGATTCCAGCAGGCATTCAAAGCAGGTTCCTACACCTGTTGTTGAATTATACTAAAGTGTTGAAATAAATTATTTTTTAAAAATCTTTTTCTTGTATTTAAAATTTGAATTTATATGTAATTAGTAATATGTGCTACCTTCGTCCATTATTTGGAAATTGAGAATTTTTGTGTTGTGCGGATGCATTGTAGTAATTGAATTGAATTAATGGTCTTACATTTTTGTTTGGTCTTACATACTTTGATTTGATAAAATAAACAACAAAAATAACAACAAACCAACTATTCCAAAAAAAAAATATATATTAAAAAAAAAATTAAGGGTCTTTAACTATCTCGACGTTTGCAATCGCCGGGATTAATGGAAAATTTTGAAACAATGAAAATCACTCTATCTCGGCGTTTACAAACGCCGGGGTAGTTTTTTTGCATCATCGGCGGGGGCAAGAACGACGCTTGCGGCGGCGCTTTTTAAAGCGTCGAGGAATCTACCCCGGCATTTTATAAACGCCGAGAAAGGTAAAAAAAATGCTCGGATTTTCCAGTTCATTTGTAGTGCAATAAGAATGACGAAGTAGATATACGAATCAATTGAATAACCAAATAAATATATCCACCAATCTAACACATACACAACGAGGATTTATCTCGGTTAGCTTTCGCTTAATCCAGAGGAAAATATAGGGAGATAGATATAATATTCAAATAGAAGAAAGTACAAGGAGTTAATGATTCACTCATTACAAGAAATTAAACTCACTTACAAAGAACTATCTTTCTCAAGCCTCTCTTTGCAATGAAAAAATAATGTGAATAAAGTACTTACCTCTCATATTGGAGGCCACAACAATATATAGAAGAAGAATAGAGAGAATCCTCGGTTAATTTTGACTTTCAGCCGTCCGATAAATTCCATAGAAGAAGTAACTAAATATGAGCCATACGATCTGACTTGGAGTTGAAGAATGGACTGAAACGACATAACAAATCGAGGCCCAATATAACACAGCTGCCGCGGTCGATTGACTGCACCACAAGTGCGGTCAACTGTCCCTCTCTCGGTCAGACCCTGTACAACATGTGGTCGGGTGTATGGTTGGGTGTACGGTCGGCCAACCAGTCGACCGTACCAATCTCTGACCTTGTTGTTGCTACTCTATTTTGCTTCTACTCTTTTCGACGCTTCGACCTCCGTACTTCATTGTATCTTCTTTTAATCTGAATCACGAGTATACAAGACATATACCTAACAACCTCCACCTCGGATTGCATATGAGTGCTATAAACATGATGTGACTCTTCATCTCCAAACTCTATTAAACTCCACTTGCGAATCATATTTGGAACAATATTTCTTCTACTAGTTGACTTCTACCCAATCTCACTGATCAATATATCCCCTCAAGGGCACATCTCAGTAGGCGTTATCACGGAGTTTCCAACCACCGCATAAACTCCACCTACATCGAGGCACTTTCAACCTCTCGACGACATCGTAGTCTCGCTTCGATAATGCTAGTTGCGGCAAACTAGATGAGCTTACGGGAATAACGGGAAAAGAAGAAACAACACTTGCGAAAGTATTTCGGATTCTCCAAAACTTGTAGAGATTGTGTTGGCTTGGCCCAACCACTCTCATACCTCTAATAACCTTACGACGACCATGAAAAACAGACAGAACTCCCACATCGAGTTGTGTACCTACAACCCCGTGCTTCACGAGTTCTGAAGAAAATCAGATTCCATTTCAATAAAGGAATATGCAAGACTTCCGTTAGAGTGAACATGTTTATACTTGGCATGTTCCAACTCAACTGTTCCCTCAACCACTACTTCACAAATCTCTCTAGTTTCCATTTTCTCATAATGCCTTATAGTAGACTTATAAGTAGAAAAAAAATTTCTCTCGTAGCAAATATGAGTTGAAATCCCTCAGTCAAGAAACCAACTAGAAACTACTTCTAAACAATTTGAAACAAGATAACAAAAATCATCTGATTCAGAAGGGTAAACCACATTTGCGGTAGTATTGTCATCCTTTGCACTTTTCTGATTCTGCAATATCAAACAGTCTTTCTTGATATGCCATGACCTCTTGCAATATCGACAACAGATCAAATCCTTTTGAAATGCACTTTGACTTCCAGTTGAAGGTTCATTCACTGCTAGACAACTTGGAACAGATAATGATTTCTGAGTCTCCTTCCTAAGTTGATTTTCCTTCAATGCTTTGATTACACCGTCCACCGAAATACTCTCTTTAGCAGATCTACCGTGTAGCATGATAGTGATCAAAATCTCGTATGAATCCGGCAGTGAACATATCAAGTTGAAAGCTTTATCTTCCTCGCTCACATCCGCATTTATCGCCTTGAGTTCCGATTGAACCTTGTTGAACTCTATGACAGTCTTGGAGATCGATACCTTTCTTCATTGACAAACGGAATAACTTTCTCTTCCAATGCATCTGGGCTAATAACGACGAACTAGAGTAGTCAGCTATGAGTTTTATCCATAAACTCGCTGCGTCAGTTTCTCCAAGAAATCTGCACTTGACGTCGTCCGCCAATGATAGACAGATCAGACTTATGGCTATTTCATAAATATCATCCCAAACATCCTCCTTCATATCGAATGAATTTTCCTTCTGATGGCTAACTGTAGACGTAGGACATCATACATGTCTACCTTCCAAAGATTGAAGCTGATCTTTCCATTGAACTGCTTGATCTTCAAATGACTCTGACCAGGTCATGTTAACTAAGGGAGTCAGTAACCTGAAGCTCTGATACCACTTTGTTGGGATGGGGGTCGGTGGCATAGCGAAACTGATTAGAGCAATGAAGATGACGAAGTTGATGAGATGAATCAATTGAATACCAAACAAATAGATCCACCAATCTAACACAAACACAACGAAGATTTATCCCGGTTAGTTTCGCTTAATCCGAAGGCAAATATAGGGAGATATAATATTCAACTAGAAGAGATTACAATGAATTAATGATTCACTCAATACAAGGATTTAAACCCACTCACCAAAAACCATCTCTCTCAAACCTCTCTTTGCAATGGAGAAAATAATGTCAATAAAGTACTTACCTCTCATACTGGAGGCTACAACAATATATAGAAGAAGAATAGAGAGAACCCTAGGATAATCTTGATTCTCAGTCGTCCACTATATCCAGTTGAAGAAGTAACTGACTTGGAGTCGAACGATCTGACTTGGAGTTGCAGATTGGACTGAAACGACCTAAAAAAAGGGGCCCAAAATAACATAGCAGCTGTGGTCGGTCGACTGCACCACATGTGCGCTCGACTGTCCCCTTCTCGGCCAAACCCTGTACAACATTCAGTCGGGTGTACGGTCCTCCTACACTGAGGCACTCTCCACCTCTTGACGACATTCGAACGTCGTAGTTTCAGTTCGATGTGCTAGTTGCGGCAAACTAGATGGGCTTGCGGGAATAACGGGAAAAGAAGCAAAAACACCTGTGCAGGTATTTCAGATTCTCCAAAGCTTGTAGAGATTGTGTTGGCTTGGCCCAACCACTCTCATACCTTTAATCACCTTACGACGAACATGAAAAATAGACAGAACTCCACCTCGAGCTGTGTACCTACAATCTTGTGCTTCAAGAGTTTCCAAGGAAACCAGATTTCTTTTCAGCAGAGGAATATGCAAGACTTCCCTTAGAGTGAACATGTTTAGACCTAACATCTTCAATTCAACTGTCCCCTCACCCACTACTTCACAAATCTCTTCACTTTTTCTTCTTAAATAACGCCATGTAGTAGACTTATAAGTAGAAAACAACTCCTTCTCGGAGAAAATATGTGTAGAACTTCCTGAGTCAAGAAACCAACTAGAATCCACTTCTAAATAATTTGAAACAAGATGACACAAATCACCTGATTCAGAAGGGTAAACCACATTTGCAGTAGTATTACCATCCTTGGCGCTCTTCTGGTTCTGCAATTTCCAACAGTTTTTCTTGATATGCCCTGACCTCTTGCAATATCAACAACAGATCGAATCCTTTAGCAATGCATTTTGACTTCCAGTTGAAGGACTATTCACTGCTAGACAACTTGGAGTAGACTATGATTTATGAGTCTCCTTCCTAAGTTGAATTTCCTTCAATGATTTTATTGCACCATTCCCCGAAATACTCTCCTTGGCAGATCTACCATGTAGCATGGTAGTGATTAAAAGCTCGTACGAATCTGGTAGTGAATATATCAATTTTAAAGCTTTATCTTCCTCAAACACATCTGCGTTTATCGCCTTAAGTTCCAATAGAACCTTGTTGAACTCTGTGATGTGGTCTTGGAGATTAGTAAATTCCTTCATTGAAAACGGAATAATTTTTTCTTCCAATGCATCTGATCTAATAACGACAAAGCATAGTAGTTAGCTATGAGCTTTTCCCACAAAATCGACGCATCAATTTCTTTAAGAAATCTACACTTAACCTCATCCGTCAATTATACTATGAGTAGACGTTATTGAACTAGGACATCTTACATGTCTACCTTCCAAAGATTGAAGTTGATCTTGTTGGATCCTGTATGCAAGGCAAATAATACTAGAGGGGGGGGGGGGGTGAATAGTGTTGTATAAAATTAATCAATAAATTAATCTTTTTGCACTGTTAAGTCGACTGCAAATAGAAGGCAGTCGACTGAAGCGTCAGATTAGAAGAGTAAATTGCTGAAGAGTTACAAGTCTGTTAAGTCGACTTACAGAGTAACGCAGTCGACTGACCAGACTCGATTTACACAAGAAACTTAGAGAAATTGAAAATGCAAGTTTAGAGAATACAACCACAGAGAGTCAACACTGCAAACACCACGATGTATTTTGGTTCGGTCCTCCCGACCTACATTCAGTCCCCAAGCAATCCACTTGAGATTTTTCACTATTCTTGAAAAAAGTACAAGAATACTCTACGGCCTTTGACAACAACTATGTTAAATCCGTAGACCTCTCTCATCACTAGAGAGAGCAAAACCCACTCTACATCTTAAAGTGAAATCGACTCTAAACCAAGAGTCCTACTCTCCAACCGAGAGGACCACTCTCACAACCTGAGAGTGAAACAACAACAAAAAGAGATTTACAACAACCTAAAGCCTTGTATGTGGAAGTGCTTTTTGTATATTGGCTATAGGTCGACTTCTGACTTCGGTCTAGAACGAATTCAATGTTATACTAGACTGAAAATCAGAAAACCAAGTCTTAAAGAAAGTATATGCTTGTTCTTCTTTTTCTCAAAAGCAAAAGACTTGAAAATGAAAGTTAAGGAGTTAGGGAACATTTCCTAATTGAAAACTATACTTTATTTATAGAGTTAGAAACCCTTGAACGTTGAGAAATCGTATCTCAACTGCCATATAACGGCAGTAAACAGGTTTAATTTGAAAAATAAGTTTTAAATTCAGAAAACTGTCAAAAATGGCTTAAACAGTCGACTGGGTTGCCATAAGAGTCGACTGGTCTGAGCTTGAGTGGGTTCAGTCAGTTTCGTACTCTAACAGTCGACTGCCTCCAATAGTAAGTCGACTGGTACTCAATCAGTTGAACTTATACAAGCTTTGTTTTGCCATTTTGATTTTGTAAAACATTTTCTTTATTTCGGGAATTATGTGTGTGTGTGTGACAAAGCTTTTACAAGATTCTAAGACTCACAAATAATACAAACAAAATTAGAAGACATTTGTTCAAATGTAGCTTAATCACTTAAAGCTCTTGAAAGTCTTGAACTTGAAACTTGAAAGCTTTTGAAAGTCTTGAACTTGAACTTGAGTATTTGTGACTTGATCTTGCCTTTGTGGCTTGAGCAAATACTTTTGAAAGCATCATCACATTGTTTTGGCCTTGAACACTTTTGATACACACTGCAAAAAATATGTAATATAGGCCAATTGTGTATTGTACATCAAAATCAAAAATCTACAGATCTTTCCACCGAACTGTTTGATCTTCAAAAGACTGTGACCTGTTATCTTAACCAAGGGACTCGGCAACCTGAATCTCTTATACCACTTTGTTGGGATGGGGGTGCCAACGAACACCCCAGTGGCGCAGCAAACGGATTAGAGCAATGAGGATGCCGAAGTAGATGAAATGAATTAATTTAATAACCAAATAAGTAGATCCACCAATCCAACACAAACACAACGAGAATTTATCCCGGTTAGCTTTTGCTTTATCCGGAGGAAAATATAGGGAGATATAATATTCAACTAGAAAAGATTACAATGAGTTAATGATTCACTCAAAACAAGGAATTAAACTTACTCACCTAGAACTATCTCTCTCAAGCCTTTCTTTGCAATGGAGAAAATAATGTCAATATAGTACTTACCTCTCCAATAATATATAGAAAAAGAATAGAGAGAACCCTAGGTTAATCTTAATTTTCAGTCGTTCGATATATCCTGTAGAAGAAGTAACTGAATAGGAGCCATATGATCTGACTTGGTGTTGAAGATTGAGCTAGAACGACCTAACAAATCAAGGTCCAAAATAACACAGTCACCACGGTTGGTCGAACGCACCACAAGTGAGGTCGACTGTCCCTCTCTCGGCTAGACCATGTACAACATGCGGTTGGGTGTACGGTTGACCGACCAGTCGATCGTACCAGTCTCTGACCCTGTTGTTGCTACTCTGTTTTGCTTCTACTCTTTTCGACGCTTCGAGCTCTGTGCTTCATCGTATTTTCTTCTAATCTGAACCACGAGTATGCATGACATATTCCTCACAAGTTGCTCCAATATCTGAATTAGTAGACATTATCTGTTCTCCATGCAAATACTGATTTAACACTTTTATCACGCATAAACTGGAATAGACAAGAATAGTATGACTTTTGTGATTACTTGGATATTTGTATCATCAAGAAAAATATGTGGACTACTCCAAGCATATATATAGAGTATTTTGATATGATACTGAAAATCATTTTGTAAAGTCTGTTAAACTTTTATGGATAGGCAGAAATGGGGATTCAACAACTTTGCTGGGATTTGTATGGTGCTCGTTTAATTTATGCTCCAATCTTGAATGTGTTACGCTCCATGCACTGGTGATAGTCAATCTTGAATGTGTTACGCTCCATGCACCAGGTGATGGTCAATCTCGACTGTGTCTACTCAGGGCCGCCCCCACCTTGAGGTAGGTGAGCCGCCTCAGTCCTCCAAATTTTTTATAATTTTAGGGGCCCCCAAATATATATTCCCCTTGTTGATACAGACACATATTTTGTGCGTAAAAAAAAATTGTTATTAGGAGTGATGATGGTAAAAATCGCAGCAAATTTGAGCCGTACAATCCTTGCACGGATCTCAAAGCATCTACAGGCAGATTAGCCATCACAGACCTATTTTACAGGTCCGGGCCCACTCCGAGACATGGACTTCTCTCAAGCCGATAAAAAGTGACATGCTAGGCCCACTAAGAGAGACACCCAGTCCATGTTGGCTAGGAGTCAAACCTCTTATCCCCTAACAGGAATATCTTGTCTCTTCAGGGGGGAGACATGAAAGATCCAACGGTCACGATTCGAACTCTAGAATGTCTCTCACGCCTATAAATACCCCTCCCCCTCTTCAGTCACGAGGTAATTAACAATTTGCCAGTTTACTCTCATACTTTCTCTCTTTCTGGTTCTAACTTGAGCGTCGGAGGGTCTGTCACCAGGGTCTAGCAAATATCAGGCGTTTTGCAGGTCCGTCGAACGCATCACCCACCATCGAATTCAGATCACAGGAGGTCAATCAACGATCCAGATTCAATCTCAGGATGTCTAACGTCTTTTAACGGCCAAGGCACAAGTTTGACTTTTAGTAGTTTCCATCAATTATTAACTCACTATATGTTTGCTCCTACACCGAAATAAGCAGCAACAGATTGGCTCCGTCTGTGGTAAACAACACAAGTAAGACTTATCGCCATGCCACAAAGACTAAGAGGTAAAGAGGCGGCCTCCAGCCATTTCACTACTACTCTTTGTCAACCAGCTCCTCCTATGGACGATCAGATTCCTCCTCAACAATCTCCCCGACAGCCTAATCATGATCCTTCCAATGGAGAGGCACCGAGGGGCTTCTGACAAAACCATCCTGAACAACATTTAGTCCACAATGCTTTAACTGGATCCCAAAAGAAGGACGACCAAGTCCTTTGCCATATCCAAGAAGTAGAAGATCGCCTAGATCAGATGGAGAATGAGAGAAACTGCTCCAACAGGGCCTACCGCCCAAATCAACGTCCCTTCAGCAAAACAATCCTCGACGCACCCGTTCCAAGGAACTTCAAAGCTCTTCAATTCGAATCCTACAACGGGGAATCAGACCCGACAAACTATATCGAGAGAATCAAAACACTTATGATGTTCTATAACGCCACTGATGCATTCATGTGTCGGACATTTTCCACTACACTGAAATGATCAGCTAGGGAATGGTATTCACGTCTGAAACACGAATTCACGTTTTCTTTTGATCAACTCGAGGAACTCTTAATTACACACTTCGTTACTAGCCAGAGAACTGAAAAAACCAGTGTCTCCCTGCTAGAACTGAAGCAAGAAGATGGAGAATTGCCAAAGGACTTCGTCAAGCATTTAACAACTGAAGCAAGGTTAATATCTGCCTTGAACACTTCAGTCGCAACTGCAGCTCTTTCGCCACAACGTCACTAACAAAGACCTGAAAGCCTCCCTCTCCAAAAAGCCACCCAAAAGTTTCACTGCGCTCCTGAAAAGGAGTGATAAGTATATCAGGTTCGAGAAAGCTCTCTATCCTCAAGGCAAGAACGATTCATCTTCCGGAAACAAACGGAAGTACACAAGCGAGGAAGAAATCAGGAAGTTTCAGAAAAATGGTGCAAGTTCACGCCGTCCAACTCTAGTGTCATGCTTCGACAAATTCACTCCTCTCAATGCAAGCGTATCAGCCATCCCATCCTCATGGAAGCGGAGAAGGATGGAATAATCTGCCTTCCCTCCATGATGTCAACGTCTAGCAGAAGAAGAGACAAAAATAAGTGGTGCACAATTCATAGAGATCATGGACACACTACTGACAAATGTCGAACCCTTAAAGAAGAACCGAATGCCCTGATTCGCAGGGACTATCTCTGCAACTTCATTCAGAAAGACAATGACGCCGAAAATCCTCGATCCCAGAGGGCTAATAAGCGTCAGTAGAGGTCATGCGAGTCTCAAGACTCTGAACACATGGCTGTCCTCCACTCCATTCATGAAGACCCGATGGAGGGAGATTCTAACTCCTCCCGCAAAGCTTTCGTCAATAAAGTCAACTCCATAGATAACATTCTGCCTGCCAAACGCACCGGGATCCCGATATCTTTCTCCGACAAGGACTTAGAAGGCGTCCAAATACCTCATTGTGATGCATTGGTCATAAACCTTTGCATGCTAAATCATGAGGTACGCTGCATCCTGGTGGAGTTCAGTAAACATCCTCTTTATGGCCATATTTCAGGCTGTCAAGCTCTCTCAAGACCGACTCAAGCCAGCCGGTTATATACTTTATGACTCCTCTGGTGCACCTGTCCAAGTCGAGGGTATTGTCGCACTTGACGTAACAGTAGGGAAAGCCCCCTCTATTCAAACAGAAGCACTGGACTTTATGGTAATCGATGTCAAAGCTGCATACAATGCTATATTCGGCCGTCCCGGCCTAGCGGCATTCCATGCAGTTGCCTCCGTATTTTACATGCAAATAAAATTCCCAACAACTGCTGTTTTAGGACAAGCTGTAGGGCCAACAAGCAGCATGATCATGCTACACCGCTACAATGGGGGGGCTCCATTCTCCTCCTCGACTCCATAGTCACCACAAAAAAACAATCACAATAATTCAAAAACTGTAAACGAGCTTGAAGCCTCTGCCATAACCAACTCTACCAAGAACTTCCAAACTTGATACCTCATCTTTCACCATGTGCAAACTAGTTCTCATCATGAACAATAATAAACCTGAATCTCTCGCCCGAAGCCACTCCACTAATTCAACGAAGACAGATAGTCATGCCTAAACACATTGGTGCATCAGAAGATTCCTCTTTCACTATGCAAAACAATGGGGGGCTCCCACCAAATCAGGCAAGTCTAGGCAAGGACTACCAAGTTGTTCGCCTGACGACTCATCAACTTGAAGACCCGGAGGACAAGGAGATATCAGCAGGAACTTGGAAAGTAGAACACCTTGTGAAGTACAACGAGTTGGATGCCAAACTTGTACACAAAAACGGCACCAATATCGTTAAAAGCATCCTACGAGATGGGTTCGGAGCCTACATCCATAGTGCGAAGTTACTACAGCAATTTACAATGAAACAAGTTCAGAGTGCTTCGCCATTCTATCTGCTCCTGCAACATGTTAATTCATCAAAGCAAACAACGAGCTAAACGCCCAACCAACGCTTAGAGCGGCGCTAAACACTCGTTACAAGCTTCCCTCAATGCAAGTTCGGAATCCAGAACTTGGGAGTTGCAGCGTGCAAACATGCACGTTTAGAACACAACTCACTGATCGATCTGTTCCTGCAACTAGTTGAACTTCCTTGGAGCAACACCAAACACTCGTTGCGAGTCTCCCCGTAAGACGGATTTGAAGTCCATGCCCATGGCTCGACAGGGACTCTAACAATTTGCAATAACGCAAGTTCACAGTGCACTTCGCTATTCGATCTGCTCCTTCAATCCATTAATGCCTCGACGACCGTTTCGGAGTCCATGTTCATGGTTCAGAAGGGACTCTGTCAATTTGCAAAGAAGCAAGTTCAGAGTGCACTTTGCCATTCGAGCAGCTCCTGCAACCTGTTAATACATAAACTAACAAGTTCGAAATCCATGTTCATGGTTCAGAGTTACTCTTGCAACCTAAAATGACACACGTTCAGAGTTCAACTCGCCATTCAATCTGTTCCTGCAACTAGTTAAATTTTCTTAACAACAGATTAAAAGGTCCAAAATTATGGATCAGAGTTCCTCTAGCAACACTTGGAGTTCAACTCTCCATTCGATGAGACTCTCATAATCTGTCAGAGGCCCCATACAGCAAGTTTGGAAAATGACTCTTCTTCAGAGTTGTCCCTACAACTAGCTGGGTTCAAGACAGAGCAATGCTAAACTCCGTCATACACCATCGACAGCTCTCTAAGCTATACGCAACAGACCTGAGGCCCTGTTATTTAGCGACAGAGAACCCGTCGATGACACCTCAGCCATGACAGCAAGGGTCAAGCATGTGAAATGAATCCTACAAATCACAGAACTATCACCAACTCATATGTTCAGATCCAGTAGCACTACAGACGTCTGCAAATACAAAACGGCTAGTCCAAAGTCTAACTCTCCCAAGAGCAGCTCATACGACTAGCCAACCCCCAAGACGATGTATCACAGGACAAGACACCGGCATGTAGAAGACTTTTCATTTCAAAAACTACAAGTCTCATTACAACAACAAAGTTATAATGACTCCACGATTCACGTCTAAGATTCGCTACCGAAAGTCCTGCGAACACTGTACAACAAACTGTCATGAAAGTTGTTCTTCTAGCTATACACACTGGAAAGATGCTCTACCTAAGAGAAACCAAACTCCTCGCCGGCCTCCTACCAGCTAACAGCTCCATAGGGCGCCTCAACTCTTGATGATGATGTTCAAGACAAGCTTTCCTTAGACGAGCAAACTCCAGATGTATCCGACCACCTTCACTTGAGCAAGCTCCAACTCCGTCTCGCTTGAAGCACCGTGTAAACGGGAGAGTTCCAACTCCGTCAAGCACAACGTACCACAAAGGAGAGCAAGCTCAGTGTCCCAGAGAACCTCGTTCGATGCACGTAACTACTTGTCAGTGAAGAGAACAATGGAATCATCTCAACGCTGAATAAACACAAGTGACTTCACTTCCACACTAAGAAGATTCAGAATACCCACAACTCATCTGCTCTAAAAATGAGTTTGGTGCTCCGTGAGCTACTTGAGTTCCTCCGGCTAACCACTCGTCAACATCGAGCAATGGGTCCAACACCCCGGTCTCTGCTCGCTGCTTGAGCTCCATCAACAACTCGTTCGTCCCAAACAACAAGTTTAGCACTCCACTTGCCGCTTGAGCTCCATCAACAATTCGTTGGTCCCAAACAACGAGTTCAGCGCTCTGCTTGTCGCTTGAGCTCCATCAACAACTTGTTGGTTCCAAACAACGAGTTCAGCGTTCCGCTCGCCGCTCGAGCTCCATCAATATCTCGTTGGCTCCAAACAACGAGTTTAGCGCTCCGCTCGGCGCTTGAGCTCCATCAACAACTCGTTGGTCCCAAAGAACGATTTCAACGCTCTGCCTGCTGCTTGAGCTCCATCAGCAACTCGTTGGTCCCAAACAACGAGTTCAGCACTCTGCTCCCCGCTTGAGATCCATCAACAACTCGTTGGTCCCAAACAACAAGCTCAGCGCTCTGCTCGCCGCAAACAATGAGTTCAGCGTTCTGCTTGCCGCTTGAGCTCCATCAACAACTCGTTGATCCCAAACAATGAGTTCAGCATTCTGCTCGCTGCTTGAGCTCCATCAATAACTCGTTGGTCCCAAACAACGAGTTCAGGGATCTGCTCGCAGCTTTAGCTCCATCAACAACTCGTTGGTTCCAAATAACGAGTTCAGCGCTCTGTTCGCTGCTTGAGCTCCATCAACAACTCGTTGGTCCCAAATAACGAGTTCAACGGTCAGCACCCCGCTTTAACTCCGTCAAGTCACTCGTTGGCCCTAAGCAATGAGTTCGACGTTCTGCTCTCCGCACTGGCTCTGCCTACCCCGAACAACGAGTTCAACGCCTCGGTTCAATACCTTGGTCTTCGTTCAGGCTCGCTTGACAACTCGTTGGTTCCAAACAGTGGGTTCAATGTTCAGCACTCTGCCTCAACTTTGTCAAGCTACTTGTTGGCTCTAAACAACGAGTTCAGCTCTCTGCTCGTCGCTTGAGCTCCATCAACAACTTGTTGGTCCCAAACAACGAGTTCAGCGCTCTGCTTACCGCTTGAGCTCCATCAACAACTTGTTGGTCCCAAACAATGAGTTTAGCGCTCTGCTCACCGCTTGAGCTCTATCAACAACTCGTTGGTCCTAAACAACGAGTTTAACACTCTGCTTGCTGCATGAGCTTTCCCTACGCTTGTTGTCTTCGAATAACGAGTTCTACGCTCTGCTTGCCACATGAGTTTTTCCTATGCTTGTTGTCTTCGAATAATGAGTTCTACGCTCTGCTCGCCGCATTAGCTTTGCCTACACTCGTTGGCCCCAAATAACGAGTCTAATGCCTGGGTCTTCGCTCAAGCTTCACCAAGTAGCTTGTTGACTTCGAACAACAAATTCAACGCTCTGCTCTCCCCAACAGCTCCATCAATAACTCGCTGGGGCCAAACAACAAGTTCAAGCTCAAGTTCATCTCATAGCTCTCCCTACAAACTCGCTGGGGTCATACGGCAGTTTCTACATCAGCTCTATCTCAGAGTTATCTCTAACTTCGCCGGGGTCAAACGGCAGTTTCTGACCAACTCGATCAAAGAGTTGTCTCTACACGCTTGCTGGGCGCAAACAGCAAGTGCAACATCCAACTCTACCATAGAGTCCTCTCCAAGCTCGCCGGGATCAAACGACAGTTTCTACATTAGCTCCACCACGAGTTGCCCCTCCAAACTCGCTGGGATCAATCGACAATTTCTGCATCAGCTCTATCTCAGGGTTGTCTTTAAACTCGCCGGAGTCAAACAGCAGTTTGTAGGCCAAATCAATCGAAGAGTTGTCTCTACACGCTTGCTGGGTGCAAACAGCAGGTGCAACATCCAACTTTGTCATAGAGTCCTCTATAAACTCGTCGGGGTCAAACGGTAGTTTCTGGACCAACTCAATCAAAGAGTTGTCTCTACACACTTGCTGGGCACAAACAGCAGGTGCAATGTCCCTCTAAACTTGCCGGGCGCAAATGGCAAGGTTGAACTTTCACCTCTATCACAGAGTCCTCTACTCGCTTGCTGGGCGCAAACAACAAGTTCAGCACTCAATTCTGCCACTAAGTTTTCTCCAAACTTACTGGGAACAAACAGCAAGCTCTACGTCAACTTAGTCATAGAGTTGTCTCTACAAACTTGCCGGGATCAGATGACAAGCTCAATATTCAACTCCATCGCAAAGTTCTCTACACACCTGCCGGGCACAAACGGCAGGTTCAAACGTTCAACTCTGTGTCGGATATGCCACAACAACTTGTTGGGATCAAACAGCAAGTCTATAAACAGCTCTCCCAGGACAGCTATATGTGTACAAAATCCACCAATCGACGGTGATGGAGTAAAAAGCTGGGTATACACATATAAGTAATTATATATATATATATATATATATATATATATATATATATATATATATATGAGTTGTTGCATATACATGACAATATATACATATATAAAAATTTATATGCAAACCTAAGCTCAAAATAGCTCCAAAAAATCTCCAAAAAATTCTAAGAGTTGCAAAAATGCAAAAAAAAACACTCACTATTTTCGTGTGTATGAGTCTTAAAGAGAAAAAAGATCGGATCGGGTCGGGTCTACGACCCAAACCCGTAAGCAAAATTAAAAAGAGAAAATGAAAGGTGCGAAACGGGTCGGATCCAAACCCATTAACCCACCACCTACTCCACTCCTTCTCCCTGCTCTCCTTCTTCTTCGAATTTCTCCCGCCAAAAACTTCTGCCTCGTCTTCTTCCTCAAGCGACCAACTCCCCCACCTCGCTCGAAGCAAAATAAGACATACTACTTATTTTTAGATTATTCGCCAGATTCTAAAAGTAAGACGTACTACTTCCTGAAAGCCATGAAAATCGCCTTTCGGGATTGGGGGCTTATGATGATGGTAAAAATCGCAGTAGATCAGAGTCGTACGATCCCTGCACGGATCTCAAAGCATCTACAGGCAGATTAGCCATCACAAGCCTATTTTACAGGCCTGGGCCCACTCCGAGATATGGGCTTCTCTCAAGCCCATAAAAAGTGACAGGCTAGGCCCACTAAGAGAGACACCCAGCCCATGTTGGCTAGGAGTCAAATCTCTTATCCCCTAATAGGGATATCTTATCTCTTCAGGGGGGAGACATGAAAGATCTAACGATCACAATTCGATCTCTAGAATGTCTCTCAGGCCTATAAATACCCCTCCCCCTCTTCAGTCGCGAGGTAATCAACAATTTGCCAGTTTTATTCTCATACTTTCTCTCTTTCGTGTTCTGACTTGAGCACCGGAGGGTCTGTCATCGGGGGCCACCCCTCGGTGTTTCAGGCGTTTTGCAGGTCCGTCGGCTGCATCATCCACCGTCGAATTCAGATCACAGGAGGTCAATCAACGATCCAGATTCAATCTCAGGAGCTCTAACCTTTTTTAACGGTCAAGGCACAGGTTTGACTTTTCGTAGTTTTCATCAATTATTAACTTACTATCTGTTTGCTCCCACACCAAAATAAGTAGCAACAAGGAGCCCAAAAATTAATTATTTGGGTCTTTCGCCTTGGGCCCCCTGAAACTCAGGGCCGGCCCTGTGTCTGTTGTTTAACTGAAGAATATGAGTTGTGTTCTCACATTGTGTATTTTTTTTAGCCCTGCTAACATGTACTTGTCTTAGGAACCCTTTTGCTTTGGTTACTACAACCATGTAAATCAGTCTTAGTAAGTCCAACAATAGTCTAATTTCTGCTCTAATGTCTAATAAAATTGTACGAAATATGTAATAGAAACCGACTGACTGTGTTGGAGTTACTATACTGAACTCTATTCTTCAGTTGGTGTAAAAGCTTTAAAGTAGGAACGTGACAATGATGATTATGCCTCCTCTCCTCTCCCCCCCCACCTTTTTAACCTTTGAACCCATCTTCAAGAATCCTCTTCTCCGTTGCCTTTGATCTCATATTCAAGTTTCTCCTTGCTACCTTACAACTAAAACTCCATCACCAAGTCAGATCAGACCTTCGGCTTCACTTTGCCATGTTATCGGAGCTGGAGTTGAGTGGGTGCGGGCCCAACGAGGGGGTCCGATACCCACCACCCCCCCTCCCCCTCCTCTCCCCACTGCAGACACTTCCCTCCCAACCCCCACATCTCCTCCGCCTCTAAAGCCCCCCTCCATGTTACTCCGATGGCTGCACCCCTCAACCTCACCACCAACCACCCTGCCCCTTTGAACCCACCCCCCTTGAGGAGGAGCCTCCTAGACTCAGATGTTCGCTCACTCCACCGCGGGCACACCGAAGTGCACCTCTTCGACAGTCAAGGAGTGGCGACACTCATCATCGCCATTAGGAGCTGGTTTCGAGAGAATGGGCCCATAGAGGGGGTCCTTCTACGAGCCACAATGGGCGTAAAAGTAACCCCCCTAAGTTCCAGCATTACTCCCAAACATGACAGGTTCAGCGGCATTACAAAGACACTCATAGACAGAGCTCTTACAGAGGAAGCTACAGAGAAACCCATTACAGTTACCCTCATCAAAACTACAACTACAACAGAGAGAGGGAGTTTGGCAAAGATACTCACCGCCCCCACTATTACAGAGAGCAGCGGCATCACCAACACCAGCCAGCCAATATTACACACCCAAGAACCAGTGCACACCACCAGAGCCCCCCATCCGACACTCCCCATCCAATGAAACCCAACAACCAACAAAGCATCCCACCAACTCCCCCCTCGATCACTCAACACCCTTCACCTCCAATGGTAACGAGCCCAGTCCTCCCAGAGCAACCCCGACCACAATCCGAACCGGCTGACCTTCTCAAATCCATCGTCACCTAGGCCTAAAGAGGGGAGCCAGGGGGGATGCGAGAGGGTGGGGAACAGAACGAGGTGGGGGACCACACCGAGAGTTGGCAAGAGGTTACAAGAAAAGTAAGACCAACAGATCCCCTCCTTCTCCCCAACAAGAAAACCAAAAAAAGTAAAAGGCAAACGAAGGCCGGTACCATGCTTCAACTGCGGCGAACTAGGCCATTTCCCCAAAGATTTCACCAAGGAGGTACGGTGCCTCAAATGTATGAAGTGGGGTCATCTCTCATATGTGTGCACCAACGTAGTCGAAACACACATTGATGAGGAACGCCCGATCAACAGAGGGAGATCGCCTGACAACCCCACCCCGATCCGACTAGCTAAGAGCTTGGATGTCACCAAGAGTGAGAAGAAGTAGCTGCGGCAATGGTGTGCAGTAGCCAGGGTTAGATCAGGGAGGCCCTCCGAGACCCACTTTCTACAAGCATTGGAGGCTAAGTGGCCGATGAAGGCACACAAAGACTGGGTCGCAAAGAAGCTTTGACACCTCCAATACCTGGTCTCCTTCCCCTCGATAGAGGAAGTAGGTGAGGTCACAGGAATGGGAATTGTGGACTTCGGCCATTTCACAGTGGAGTTTTTTCCATGGTCTCCGAGCTTCGGAGCGGAGCTCCCCCAAGGCGAGCTCTACTGGATTTGGATACACAATGTGCCGTTGCACTTTTGGAAAAGAGAGGCTTTACAAGAGATTGTTGCCGACTTCGGTTCAGTGGAAGAAGTCGACGAGAAGACGGTGCGTCGCTCCAAGATTGTCTCAGCTAGAGTTCTTATCAGGAGCATAGATATATCGCAGATGCCAAGATTTGCCAAAGTATACTCCTTCGATGCTTCATACCTCATCCGCTTCATGCTCGACAAGCGAGCTGAATTAGAGGCTGAGAGAATGGCCATCACTTCCCCCATGCCACACAAAGCCCTCAGAGACGGCAGGTCTTATAAACAGGTGCTCTCACCACCAGGGTGGAAACTCATCATTGACGGAGCACATGAAGTTGAGCAAGCTCACAAAGAGGTGATCAACGCTTTCAGAGAGATGGAGGGTCGTCGAGAGCTAGCGGCAGAGGGATCAGAACACCAAAGCTCAAGGTCGATCCCCGATGGTCAACGCAGAGGTTTGACCAAGGGATCCAACGACAGGGAAGGAAGGACACTGGTGCATCCTCAACCATGTCCAGATTTGGACTGTTTCGAAGGGACAGATACCAACAACTCAAAAGGGGTCAAAAGATTTACCCAAAATGGTGGTCAAGCACTACATACAGGAGAAGAGGAGCGCGCTGTGGCTCAGAGGGGAGGGACAGGTCTTGCAGACCCCAAAAATGGCAAAAACCCACTCTGTAACAACATGCAGGCTTCGAGACAAGGGTTGGTGAAGGAAAGCACCAGCCTGGGGAAGAAGACAAGAGAAAGAACACTTTCGACCAGGGAGTGGGTAGAAAAGTGCTGGTTTTCACCAGCAAACAGAAAAGAGGCTTCGTTGGAGCAAGGGCGACCAGAGTCAGAGACCATTCTGGGGAAAGCGACGAGCAAAGCTCTGATCATCCACAGGGAAAAGAACCCAAAGGAGAATGAGAGCGATGCTCAAGGCTTGAGGAAAGGCAAATTTGGTAAAGAAGACAACGAAGAAGAAAGGAAAACACCAACTGCTTTGGTAATGAAGGAGAAAGAAAACCCTTCGTGTATCACGCTACGCGCATTGATACCCACGCCCACTGACTCTGCTGCACTTGCCCCCAACCATTTGTTTGCCAGCTGGCAAGGGGGGTGAGGTTACCGCTAGAATAAAACAAACGGAGGGTGTGATTTTCGAGAGCGGCGATATGATGGAACGCGGAGGAGAGCTCTTTTGTATCTCAGATACGTTTACAAATGGTGGGCTGGTGCTCAATTTATAGACGTTAATGGGCCCAATGAGAGGCCCAAAATGCACTTTACTGTATCTGGGACTAGTAATTCTACAATTTTGAATAATCAGACACAATGTCAGACAGGTAGTGGGCCCATCGAGGGGACCGCGACGGAAAGCACCACAATTATTATTGAGTCGCCAATCTGTGGGCTCAATGAGGAGTCCGCAATGAGAGAATCTAAGCTACAACGGGAAGCTCAGCATACAGATAGTGATGAGGACCTTGAAGACCGCTTAAATCTAGACGAAGAATTTTCATTCACAGATGAGGAGTTAGAGGATCTAGAGTTCATTGCTGACACACAGAGGGAGATCTCGCCAGAGATGGTCTTATCCACACTTCCAGAATCAGCACCTGGAGACAGTACTAGAACGTCGTGCAAGACGGTTGGGTTCAGAGTTCAGCGATCGCCTAGGAGAGCTCATATGGAGTCCTTGGACGACTATCTGGAGGTAGCGGTAGTAGCTAAAGCTGCAAAATTCGACAACGGAGGTACACGAAGTTTTTTAGCTACTATATTAAATTTCATGTCAGACTTTGAAGTTTTTTTCCTAGCTAAAACATGTGGATTGGAGGTGTGTGACACTGAGCGTAATGCATTACTACTCAATAAAATAAGGGGTTGGGAAACTGAAAGGCTTAAGACTAGTTTTGAGAATGCCCTAGGATCTAGCACCGGGTTGACTGACATCCCCGAGGATGAAGTCGGCCCCACTCCCACAACAACGGTCATCCCTGACACAGTCCCCCAATGAATACACTTTTCTGGAATGTTAGGGGGCTGGGGGATAGGGGGAAGAGGGATATAGTTAGGGACGTCATTAGCAACTCCAAGGCGGAAGTGGTAGGGTTGCAGGAGACCAAACTTCAGCACGAGTTCAAACTCAAAAGAATTGGGGCAACAGAATTAAGGAATGGGTGTTACGCCCGTCAGCAGGAGCCTCAGGAGGGATAGCTATTGGGTTCAACTCGGATATTCTCACTTGCACCGAGGTATACAGTGGAACGTTCTTCCTGACCACCCGACTGAAATGATGGTCTGATGATTGGGTGCAGATGGTCATTGTCATTTACGGGCTGAATGTGGCTACAGATCGAGATTACTTTTGGCAAGAGCTTGTCGATATTCGACATCGGTGGTCGGGAGCTTGGATTGTTGGGGGGGGAATTTCAACATCACCAGATTTGCTTTCAAGCACAAGGAAAGAGGCTCCAACGACAGACACTGAGAGAAGTTTAATACGGTGATAACGGAACTAGAGCTGATCGATATCCCAATTAATGACAGACTATTCACATGGTATAACATGCAAGCGGCTCCGGTGATGGCCAAATTGGACAGGATTCTAGTATCGATGGATTGGGAAGCTAAATTTCCGTTAGCAACCGCTAGATCGATTCCTAGACCCACGTCAGATCACATGTAGTACCCCGTATTTTTTAATATTATTTTTAAATGTTTATAAATGAACTAAAATGATTTTTTGGAGATTTAATAAATATTTTCTGGAAATCTATCTTTTTACACGTGCAAATATTTTCTTGAGAACTTCAAAAGCCAAAATTTCTTCATGGAAAATCATCATTTATTATTTGGGGTTTAATCGTAATTTTTCTAGATTTTTCTGATATTTATTGGATCGATTTGCAAATATTATAAAAAAGAAGGATCTTTTTGCAAAATTGTCAATTTGAGGGGTGAAAGTGTAAAACTATTTTCTGGACTTTTCAAATAGTGCCGACTGGAAATAAGGAGTTTATTTTGCTTTTAAATATCAATTTAATTGATTTTATCAAGTTTCCAAGCATAGAGATCTATTTATGTAAAGTTATATTTTCAAGGATTTATTTTTTGCAAATGTGTTTAGAAACCCTAATTCTCCTATCCCGGGTATTTAAAAGAGGTGGAGTGCAGCCGTCTTTCACTGCACAACACAAAGGTCTATTATTTTTTTTGGAGGATTAAGGAGAGGATCTTGGATTTCGCAAAAGAAAGGTTTTCTTATCAGATTTCTTCATTCGATGTGAGTGATTTGTTGTGTTTTATTTTCTTTTGTGAATGTTGTATGTGAGTGACTTGTTTGTTTTCTTTCATTTTGTGAATGTTGTATGCGAATGATATGAATGTTTTAATGGATCTTGGATGTTGAATTTTATTTGCTAGAAAGCATGTTTAGGGTTTGAATATGAATATAAACATTATGAATTGGATGGATGGATAAAAATTTGATCTTATGAAACCCTAGTTGTTGTAAATAAAATTGTATGCGGGTAATTCGAGATTTGATGAATGACCTATTGGTGATCATGGGTAGTCCATCTCTTTTGAATCAATGTTGGATTAATTGAATATGGTGGATTTTATGCATAAACCTAATATAGATGAGACCTTTATTACTTTTGAGTATTGGTTGAACACAAATTTGATATGGTGATGTTATCAATTGAGTATGGTTATGAGTTGTGGTAGTAATTCAGTTTTGAGAAATTTGAAAGGAAAAGTATGAATCAAGAGATCATGACATGAAAAATCGAAATTTGAAAATTTAGTTGAGTTCAGGAAATATACCCAAATTGAGGATTTTCTTTGAGATTTTGATATTTATATGGTTTGGATCTGAATACGAAACTATTTCAGCGATCAATAAATTTTTAAGAAACTCTATTTTTGACTATATGCACAATCCATGTTTTAATCGAAAGAAATCAACAAAATCTCTATTTTTATATATTCAAGTAGTTTTGATTTAGTTTTATGGACTATTATATGTCCTACAAGTTGTATTTGGTCATATAAGAAATAAGCTTTTCGTAGAAATCGTTTTCATAAAGTAAAACTACGTATCGGTTGAAATGTGCACAACCAAAAGTATGCAGTCTGTAGATCGACAGTCGACTGGTATGACTTCTCAGTCGACCGACACGATCCAGCTGCAATGTTCTCTAGTTTTTCTTGAAATCTCATTCTGGACAGTCGACTGATGACTTTTACAGTCGACTGGTACCACTTAGAATTATTTTCTCGAAGTTATTGTAATTTTTCTCTCTGGACAGTCGACCTATACCCTTTACAGCCGACTGCTATACTTAGAATTATTTTCTTAAAAACCATGAAAATCTCTTTCTGGACAGTCGACTTACGTTTGTCTGTAGTCAACTGGTACTGATGTATCTTTATATTTTTGAATGTTCTTTCAAATGATTTATTCTCTAAATGTTTTAATCTATAACTTACTATTTTATACTTTATCTTCTACTGAACATATGTTTTCAAGTTGTTTTGACTAAGCAATTCATATTGGAAGATTGGTTTGGATATTTGAGTGTGAGTCTCTAGAGGGTGCGTGTGACCTTAGTATACCGACAGTTAAGATAATTATGTTTGGGCCTGTTGAGGCATTTAGTTGATCAGTTGTTTGAGTTAAGTCCGGTGCGGTACACAATCTCTAGGATATTCGTCAAGTAATTAAATAACCTAAAAATGATAAGGACAGGCACTAGTGGTGATATGATGAACGAGAACATAGGTTATGGACCTCAGTATGGCTTGCGGTGCGAGATAATCCCCGGAATTATCTAGGTGTGAGTGAAATAGTCTCCAGAATTACCTGTGGTATGGGATTGATCTCTGGAATTATTGGGGTCGAGGCGACGCACATGTGGTATTCGTGTGATGAGGTGCCATTGCTTGCAGTGTGGGGCATTCTTGAAGATTCCCAGGTGTGAGTGAAATAGTCTCCGGAATTATCTGTGGACAGAGTTTGACCTCCGGAATTATCGGGGCATGGGCTAATACTCACAGTTTATCTTTATCTCGTAGTAGTCATCGTGTTAGGATTAGTTGCATAGCGGGAGATTAAACCCTATAATGTGGAGACATTAAGGGCTTGCACTGGACCTATGTAGAGTGGGATGCATAGACTCCGACAAGTACGCATTAGAGAGTCAGCATATAGACTTAATGTTTTCTTGACTTGGATTTCTGCATGTGGTTTCCTGTGTTCTACACTTGACACTTAGTTAGTTTCACTTGTTGTTTTCATGTTTCCTTGCTACGTCACATTTATGTATTCTTATTTATTACATGTTCATGAATCTATGCATAACTTATGTTGTTTGTTTTTTTTATGTCACTCACACCTTTATGACTGACCCATTTAGTTTTGGGGGTTAGGGTTATCTCTAGCCTCATATTTTACAGGTGATTTCTTGAGGCTCGAAGTTGGATGCTTGAGTTCAATTGATATAGTGACTTATATAATTTGTAAAGTGTTGTAAATAAAAGAGAATTGTGATTTAAGGTGTATTGTATTCCGCTGTGCTATGTAAATGATTATTGAAATGAAAGTTGAAAAATTTATTGGTATTTGGCTGTGTTGAATATTACATTTGAAGTTGATGTTGGGAATTGTGCCACGTATTTTCTAAGATATTATATTAAAAATTCGGGGTGCTACATCACACCCCGATCCTTCTCGATATGGGGGTACACGGGGCTCAGAGGCCAAGAAAATTCAGATTTGAGAAGGCATGACTGGAATTCAGGGATTCCACCACATGGTGATGGAAATTTGGGCGCTTCTAACTACTGGTACGGACGCTGCATCCCAATGGTATGAAAAAATCCGTAGATTGAGAAAGCGGCTACGCAGATGGAATCGATCTAGATTTTCGACCATCTGGCGTGCAAAAGATTCCTTTTTGGAAGGAATTGATGAGCTAGAAAGGATGGAAGAGTCGCGAATCTTATCACAAGAAGAAAGAAATAGGCTACTAGAGCTCTGGGAAAATATTGCCAATCTTTATAAATTGGAAGAGATCAAATGGCAACAAAGGTCTAGAATTTCGTGGCTCAAAGAGGGAGACGCGAATACGGCTTACTTCCACCAGGTGGTAAGCGCAAGACGTAGGTCCATTCTCGTCCTGTCAATACAGACGGATACGGGAGCATCGCAAGACGAAAAGGTGATTTCCACGACATTTCAAAATTACTACAAGGGCCTCTTTGGGAGGAAGAATGATTTCAGGATCCCAATGAGGGATGATTACTGGCAGGCATACCAGAACGATTCAGCGCAAAATTTTTCCACCTTGGAAGCACCTTTTCTCGGAAATGGATGTGAAAAAGGCCATTAACCAAATGGGAGTAGACAAGTCACCTGGGCCAGACGGCTTTCCGATGATGTTCTTCCAAGTGTTTTGGGAAGAAATTAATGGGGACATTATGGCATTGATAGAGGAATTTTTCCACAATAATCTCAGATTGGGCATGTTCAATTTTGCAGAAGTTGTCCTCATACCCAAACGGAAGAGTCTAAGCGTGTGGGGGATTTCCGACCGATTAGCCTCATAAACTGCTCGGTTAAGATCATCACAAAGGTCCTGGCCATCCGCCTGGGAAGCATTATGGACAGTATAATCAGCAAAACCCAGACGGACTTCATCAAGGGCAGATGTATGCTAGACTGTGTGGCCACTGCTGAACAAGTGATCCACCACTGCTATACGAGCAAATCCAAGAACTTCCTCCTAAAGTTGGATTTTGAGAAGGCATACGACTCCGCCGACTGGGAGTGTTTGCCGGAAGCTCTTAGAGGGAGAGGATTTGGGGATAAATGGGTAAGATGGATCAAATAGTGTTTATAGACTAGTAAAACGACAATATTGGTGAATGGGCGGCCATGTCTGTCATTTCCTTGCAAGAAGAGACTCCGGCAAGGGGATCCGTTATCCCCACTTCTATTCACTATTGTAGCAGATGTGCTGAGGGGTATGCTAGAAAATTGTCGGAGAAAAGGTTGGATTATGCCCGTGGCCTGTAGCACCTATAATCAAGGGTGCACGATTCTCTAGTATGCTGATGACACCCTACTTTTTGGGAATGGGACCAGATCAGAAACAATCTGCTTTAAAGGGGTCCTTTGCTGTTTTGAAGCCTGGTCAGGTCTCAGGATAAATTTCCACAAGAGTGCACTGACTCCCATTACACTCTCTGATGAAGAAGCTCGGGAACACGCCACTATACTAAACTGTATGACGAATGAGTTCCCAATCAAATACTTAGGGCTCCCACTCAGACCAGGGAAACTCACTAAGTCGGACTGGCTTCTGATAATAGATAGGGTGGAGGACAGACTGTCTGGCTGGAAAGGAAAATCACTATCGCTAGGAGGCAGAGTGGTACTCATTAACTCAGTATTGTCTAATCTGCCCATTTACTACATGTCTTTCTTTGAGCTTCCAAAGTGGTTTATCCAAAGGATTGACCAAATCCGAAAAAGATTTCTGTGGAAAGGGGCAGATTCGAATAGGGGAGGTTATCACCTGATCAAATGGAGTATTGCTTGCATGAAGAAGAATCATGGAGGGCTAGACATCATCGACCTTAGAGATATGAACCGTGCCCTTTTGGAGAAATGGTGGTGGAAGGTTTTTCCCCACGGTGGGGAAGGATAGCAGGATTTCATTCAACCATACCTTCGGAGAAAAGGTACGAAAAGCCTAGTCTTTCGAGTAGGGGCTAAGGTTTCGCGATTATGGAAAGGAATTACCAAAGCAAGCGGACCGTTCAATTCTACAGTTACGTCGACTATCGGTAATGGACGGTCCACCAGATTTTGGTCGGATAAGTGGTGTGGTGTTCATACACTGAAGGAAACTTTGCCAGAGCTGTATGCCAAAACGAATCGACCTAATATCTCTGTGACCGAGACTTGGAAGAGGGGAAATTGGAGGCCGTCGTTTTGAGGAAATCTTACCCCAGGATTACATCTGCAACTGCTTGAATTGCAAACACACATCACACGGACCGGGACGATGTGTGCCCAAGGTCCAGACCAGATGCGATGGGGACTTGAGCCCAAGGGAGCTTTCACGGTCAAATCTCTGTACCATTGAATTCACTTCCGGGGATGCAGACCCAGCTGGGCACAGGTGTATGGAAGGCAAAAACACCACTAAAAGTCAGAGTCTTCCTCTGGCTAGTGCTCAATAATGCAATCCTCACAAGAGAGAACCTGGCCAAAAGACAACCCCAGATTGCGACTGACTGTGGGTTCTGCAACATACATACGGAGACTTTGAATCACCTTTTTATTCACTGCCCAAGGAGTAAGGCGACTGTGGTAGAGGTTTTAAGAGCCCTAGGAACAAGTGATTACCCCAGCGAATATGAGGATTTGTGGATTGGCCCCAAATTCTCCTCGATTTGCCACGAAATGAAGGATGCATGGTACATTGCCATTGCGGAAACTACATGGGTGTTATGGCTAGACAGAAACAACTTTTATTTTCGTGCTTCATGTAATAGTATTTTTGGTAACCTTACTCATATCATGCATCTTATTTCTTTTTGGGCTACAGCTGCCGCCACAGGAGCGAGAGGGAGGATTGCCAGAGTCTTCAGGTGGAGGATTTTGATGATGAGGACGTAGAGTTTGGGCCGACACTGGACTGAGGGGTCAGCGCCATCCATACTCATCAGAGTCTCAATAGCTACAGTCTCTGCTAGTTTGTATTTGGCCTACTGTACTTTTGGTTGTTTGATGCATGGAGGATTAGACCCACCCCCCAGGGTTTTGTTGGGGGTTTATGTTTTATTTCCTGCACTGTACTTTTGTATTTCTCCCGGTACACCGGGGTTGTTTTATTAATTTCTTATTAATGAAACAAGGTGACATTATTCCACCTTTTACCTAAAAAGAAAGACAATGATGATTATGCTAGATAGAAAGCAAGCAAAACTAGAGTATTGCAAAGTTGAATTTTGATAATAAGAAATTCATTGTCAACACCGGCCGGAATGCTAATTCTCCCGGTTCTGTGTTTCATATAAACTGAACTTTTAAGGCACTCAAACTAAAACTACCAAGTCAGAGTTTTAGTTTCAAGTAAAGGATTAACTGGATCCCAACCAAAAACCCTTCTTCCTCCTCTGATTCTTCCTAAACTTTTCCTCAGTTCGACACTGTCACGCCTCGCTTCCCAAAATACGAAAGTACAGTGAATGATATAAGTGTACAAAGTCATATCATACATAAGCTGTACAATATCAGTAAGCTCAACAATACATGTAATAATGATAACATGAACAATAAAAATACAATAATCAATATCTGAGATACAAGAACTTCGGGTGAAAATGTTTGACCATACAATGTATGATATTATATTTGTAACGCCCCGAATTTGAGATTCCACAGAATCTTTACACTTCACTTCGTACAATTTTACAAGGAATTTAAACTTTTCATCGTACATCAGAGTTCTTTACAATGTTTACACAGCGGAAGATAAAGATGAAATACAACAATGAAAAATAATATACAACTTGTACATTTTTAACATGTAATAAATCAACAGCGTCGAAATCAACTTTACTTCTTCATGAAAAATCCAGTTCCTACATAATCAGCTATGGGCACGTCAGTTACTTACAACTGACGAAAATGTTATAATCGGCTATCCTCTCTATGCAGTACATATAACGATCTCAATACTTTAACAAACCACAATTTGAATGCAAAATAAAGTGTTAAATGTGTAACGCCCCGAATTCCAAATGCACTGAATTCGAGATGTTCTACAGGATCTTTCCACTTCATTTAGTACAATTTTACAAGGAAATTTGAACTTTTCACTTTACATCAGAGTTTACATAAAATTTTACACTTTACATTGCACAGCCGAAGTAAAATTTACAACAATTTAATAAATGTACAACAACATTGTATAATCTTTAATCATCTGTTCCTCTTCAATCTTTATCATGTCATTTACCTGCATATAAGACTGTGGGTACTTCAATTTATTCAACCGACGAACATTATACACGGCCATCCTCTCTATGCCGAAAATTGTATAACTTATTTTCCATACTTAGCAAACACAAACTTATCACATATCAAACTAAAGGGACTACCCTATTGATGTCGTGTTGTGATTGTGCACTTAGTCCTTAATGCAGTTATTTATATTATATGACACTAATGCGCACTTGTTCGGATTCTATGTATCCCATACTACATAGGTCCGAGGGCAAGCCTCTTAATCGTTCTTCATCTTTGTAGGGTTCAATCCCTCGCCATGACTTAATCTACTACTGTAACTACGGTGAGTATCCTAGATGATCTATGAGTACAAGCACGTGTACAGAAAACCTGGAGGGGAACCTCACGCCATGTCTTGACTCGTCAAGCATGCATTCTGTGGCAATTCAGCCTCCTTCATGGCACACGATCCTCTTGCAGTCACCAAACATCCCACAAGCGTGGCTAAAGTCCGATCATTACTGAGTTGTGCCCACGCCATGTCTTGACTCATCAAGCATGCATTCTGTGGCTCACACACCCGCACCGTAAACTCTAGTTCTCATACTCGTGTTTTCTCTCACTTTCATCACGTCTTCACTATGCACTATTCTTAATTTAATAGAATCATGAATAAAATCAAAGCTCTAGAGTTAGCCTCTCCACTAAACCGGACTTATTCATTTATTTAAACATTTCCGACCTTGGTCTTTCATTTCAATATTTCATTTCATTTCATTCCAATTTCCGGGGGAGACTTAGCTACTCTTTTGTTTCAATTCAAATTCACAATTTCCAAATTGAGCATTTCTAACTCATAAATTCATTTTCATAATCAACAGATTTCCTTTTCTTATAACATGATCTCTGAATTGTTCAATAGTCCATAATCATACATGGAATTATATACTTCATCAATTATAAACTTCACATTTAAATTCACATCACTACGAATATTCACATTTAATATCTTTCACACTATTCACATATGAGAATAATTCACATCCATCACATAATATAATTTCTTACATTAACCTTCCAATCCTTCATTTCAAGTTCTTTTTGCAAGTTATAATTTTCACAAAAAAATATATACACATATAGAACCATAGTTCTATTTACACATTTTATTCTCAAATCATACTTTATTTCATGCAAATAATTCCCAGATTATTTCTATAAAGTCCTACATATTTTTAGAAGAATAGTCATATTTTTCTCATAATTTTTTGATAACTAAAACACCCAAAAATATATTTTTTTCAATCTTGCCGAGGGCAAGATTCGAACCCAGCACCACAGAGAACACAGCCGAAGCACAGACCACTAGGCCGAAGGCTGCTGTCGTTAGAAGAAAGCGCTGAGAGCTCTAAATGCTCTCGGCCACTGTTCTTTCATTTCGTGTCACAAATACAAAAAGTATGATACTGAGGGAATTCGAACCAGTGACTCACCGACCCACTGTAGCGATTAGGATCATGCCGACCACTTGAGCTATACGCTCATGTTGTCGTAATTCCAACAGTAGTCTAGTTAAATCTGTTCTTTTGTTATTTAAAACATTTCAATGTTCAACGAATTCTCATTTCAATTTGCTTTTATAGAATTTACTGTAAATTTCCAGATTGGCTATTCTCAACATAAATTATACTTCAGTATAATAAGAATAATTTTTTCAATAATTAATACATATTTTCATACAACTAATTCGAAATATGAACTATCACTACCACATTTCTTCTCTTTTTGACATTTCTTAGCAATTAGCATTCTAATCTCTTTATCAACAAATTTCACATTAATACTCTGTCTTTAATCGTTTACCCAACATACAAACTCATATTTTAAATTATTCATGCCCACATTAACACAAAAGATCTATTTAACACATGAAATAGCATTATCAATCTACTAACTTTTGTATGTAATTCTTGATGGCAATAAATGTATTTTCTTCAATCAATCCATGATCCTAATCAATTCACATATAACTTAAATAATAGAACCACATACAAATTTGCATATCCACATTTCAATCATTCAATGGGTTATTTTTCCGAATTAAAGTGTACTCTTCTTAATCTTTTTCATGCTTCATTCATTCATTTCTAACATGCATTTCTAATTTAGAAATATGGAGAATTTACCCACCTTATTGGAGAGAAAAATACAACTAGTAACCTCCTAGACGAATGTCCTTGCAACGAAATGCTCCTCCTCCTAGATGCGCGCACACTTAGCAAAATTCCAAGCACACCACAAGCCAACCCGAGCACTCCTTGATGGAAAAACCGGCATTCTCTCCTTGATAGAATGCAAACACAATTTTCCCACACACTCTCAATCTTTTACTCACTTACTAACTACTAGATAAAGTATTTTAGACTATAGATTTGGAGAAATTATTTAGCACAAGAATAACTAGCCATGGAGGGGGGTATTTATACTAAAAATCAAGGAGAATGGATGGCTAAGATTGAAGTAGGAGTTAGGATTAAATGGTTGAGATTTAAGGGGGAGTTATACTAACCACCCATAATCAAGTAACCACCACACCATGAACCCACTCAAATTTTTTGGGTTTCCCTCCAAAGAAGCAATCCGGCCAAGCATGGGGAGTGCACTTTGCACGTGTACGTGCAATGCACGTGCATGCATTAGCCTCCAAAAACTTGTACATTTTATTTTATATAAAAATAAACTTTAATTTTGTATTCTACATTACAAGTCATATTTAAAAATAAATTAACTAATGAGCTTTAGTTCATGGGCCAAAAATAATTATTTTAAAATAAAATAAATGAATTACATTTTGGGCTTTAAGAAAAAGGCTTTTTGTCTAATTGAAAGAAAGCTTTGTAAAAATAATTAAAAGCACATAATTAAAAAAAATCTATACTCATCATGATGAAAATATTTACCCAAATATTGCACGTGCACACTACGTGCAAAAATAAATAATTTTTCATAAATTGAAAAATCAGGGCATTACAAAATGTGACTATACTAAACATGCAAGTGTATGCGATGCCTTAATGCCTAATGCAGATATTTTATACTAACATGACACTAATGCATACTTGTTCGGATTCTATGCATCCCATTCTACGTAAGTCCGAGGGCAAGCACCTACGTACTCCACATTATAAGGGTTCGATCCCTCGCCATGAAAACTATCCAGTAATAAGAACAAGGTTTAGATATTCCACGAGTACGGATCCCAGTCCCGAACTACACCGCCCGACTGTTATACAGACTCCTCGTCGTGCGAATACCTCGCAAGTGCCCCTCTAGCCCCGGTATACGTATATACACTGGAGTACGACAAACTATCTGCCTGACTATGCATAGTCCCGGATTTAAAATAAAACTCGTCTCCATCGAAGCAACCTCAGTCCCGGAGTACACCGCCCGATTAGGACTATAGTCCCGGAGTACACCGCCTGACTATATAGAGTGCCCACTTACGTTTGCCCAGGATTACTACATCTTCTCTTAAGTGCCTAGTTTTTTAAGTTCAAGACATGAATAATTTATCATACCTAGAGTTAGTTTTATCCCCTACCGTACTTCATCACAAATACGAGATAGCTCCATGGCCATATCTTAAAATATATCTCAAATCTTTTAATTCAATAGTGCCGGTATCCGAGGTCTCACTAACTCTAAATCACAACTTTTCATGTACAAGAAACCATGGGTATTCATACCCTTCATATATTAAACTCAATATATTCATATCTTCAACTTATTCATAAATAGATCAATGTCTTATCTTAGCACTTATTCATGATTCATTTATTCATTTACAATTCAAAATAGAACAATAATTTCTTTCATGAACAATAGATTCATCACTACAAATTTCATCAGCAATTTAAGCAATTCATATCTCAATTCACATCAAGTATTTCTTACTCAACATAAGTGTTTGTTTACAACAAGCGAGTTTCATGACTTGTCACATATTTTTCTCTTCTTTTCAAAAATAAAGGTCATTTCTCAAATAAATATTTTGGAGTCAAAAACTCATTTACTATCTCAATTCCCCTTTTTACTTCCTCAAAATATACAAGAATAATTTTAGAACCATCTCTAATAATTTCTATGTGATTTTATATGAACAATAGAATTTTATTCTCAACCTAATTCACATAAAAAAAATCCCAAAGTATATTAAACTCCCAAAAAAAAATCAAAAGTTGGCTTTCGGGTTTCGAACCCTGAACCAGCCGAGACAACCAGCAAGCGCCCAAAAGCCATAACACTAGCCACTAAGTCCATATGGACTTGGTGTCATAAACCACAACGAAAATCCCTTTATATTCAGGCTCGGGTTCGGATTTAATCTATATGAAAACAAAATAAAATGTGTCCAACAAGTTTTGAACCTAAGATCTCTTATAAGTACAGTAGTGCTCTGTGCTGCACTGGCTAACCAGTAAGTCCAAGTGATTATTGATTTGGAGACGTATTAATATGATTTTGTTCATACTGTTCTGGAATTGATTATTTTTCGCAAAATTGTTTATCCAAATGATCCAATCTTTTAGGATATAAACTTTCCTTTGACTGAGTTTAATTTTAAAATAGTACCCAACAAATTTCAAATTTACTTTAAAATATATATCTCTATTTTCAAATAGTTTTTCTTTTCATTTTACATACCAATTTACATTTTCTCAAAACTCGAATAAGAATTCTATTCATTAAAACTAGTTTATGTAATCAATTATACTAATTTAAAATTTTGTAATAAAACCCAAACATGCCTCTCAATCACGAGGATCTCAAAAAGAAACTCTTTTATGCAAAAATTTATATTTTCAATATAACATGACAATATGCATAAGTTAACACATTTCATGGCAACAATTCAGTTTGGTTTTTCTTTCTTTCTTCTTTCTAATCATCATGGCACTAAGGCATATATTGAATATAGCATTACATCAACAAACTTTCATACAAATCATATATTCGATATGTACAAATTTACAAGCATACCAATATGATTCATAGTATTAATTCTTTTATTAAAATCCTTCTTTCTAATTATCATGGTGGCACAACAAGATTACTTTCATTCATGGCATACTACATTAGCATGGATTATGTCTACATATTTTACATCAAATTCAATCTATACTACTCATTTATAACTTTTAGCATGCATTCTGTACATTAGAAAGAAAGAGATTACCCTCCTCTTGTGAAGAATTAATAACCAAGTATAGAGAGACCACTTCTAGCTCTTAGCTCCAACTAGCACCTCCTTGTCCTTCTCCTTCTAGCAAAAGCTCCCCAATGCACAAAGGTACTCTCTTTCTCTCTTTCTTTTCCTCTCTTTATTTTTGTTTAGTCTAGGTATGAAATGAGAAGGAAGTTTGGGTGTATTTATAGGACAAGGTGAGGGTTTAAAGTGCAAAATTTTCTACCTAATAAATTACTCAACTTAATTCTCCAACTCTTCATAATCCTAACTCCCATAACCCCCAACTCTTCATGTTCCCACCTCTTCAAAACTTAACCCCCAACTCTCCATGATCAAATCTGGCCAACCCCCCTAGTCCCCTCACATACCACGTGCACGTGTTGTGCACTAGTGCACACACATACACAATATTTAATACAATTCCTATAGTTCCAAAATGTGTATTAAAAGTTGTTACATGTCATGTGTGAGTTCATGCACAACTTAAAATAAGATTTAATTAATGGGCTTGTCCCATGGGCTTTCTTTTTAATCAATTTAATTAATTAGTCTACTGGGCTCTCCTTTTAATTAATCTAATGGGCTAGAATCTAACTTTAGGTCCATGAGTTTAATAAAAGACTAAATAAAGATTATGCATGCTAAAATAGTAAATGAGAGTAAGAAAATAGGGATGGAAAAATGAACACGTGCATCATACGTTTAAAAATTAAAAAATGCATTTTTTTATTTAAAATAAAAATGCAGGGTGTTACAATATTACTAATAATGGGAAAAACATGAAACAAGATATTCGGCACTATCATCTAGAAGATTTGATCGCCAAGTCCTTCGGTTGGTTCCTCCTCGGTACCTGAAAGCTCAAAATCTAGAGTTTTTTTATTTTTTATTTTTATTTTTATTTATTTATTTATTTATTTGGGAGGGGTCCGTTAGAACAAGTTACAGACGACAAGTAGTAACAAGCAGCATGATAACAAGAACAATGTATAATAAGAAAGCAAGCATGAACTGGCAATGCTATTATGAAACAATATGATAGGGTGTAATGCAAGTGACAAATGAAACAAGTCTCAAAGTATAGTTAATCGGGAGCAAGGAATCATGTATTCAGAAACATGTCATGTAAATGGGAAACATGCAAACTTTTAACGGGAATCAAGTAAACATGTAAACGGGAAATATGTAATGTGTAAACAGGAATCATGTAAACTTGTAAACAGGAACATGCACATTAAGTCTACCAATCTTTTATCAATCACATCTAATGCACGCAATTTTGCATTCCATACCACAGGTTCGGTGCATACAATCATGTGAACGCTTAAACTTTAGTGGTGAATTCTATAGGATTATGTACTCGGATCTTGCAGTGACAATAACAGGAAACAGGAAACATGTAAACATGAACATGTAAACAGGTTATATATAGTCAAGTAATGGACTCTAGAGGTGGCCCCCACAGACTCGTGAGGTGGCCTCTGTCATACCACGACGTGGCAATTAGTTATGTGTGACATTTAGTTCCATGTAACATGTAAACAAGAAACATGTAGTCAGGTAATGGACTCCGGATGTGGCCCCCATCATCCCACGACGTGACACTTAGTTATACATAGCCCCATTCTGAGTACATTCTCCTATATAATCTACTATTAGGTCTTACCCTTATTACCCCAACTTGTTACTTTTTTACTACAATTAATAATGATGAAACCAATGGAGATGGTGTCAAGACAATATTAGGAAGGTTCAGGAGTTTTGCAATGCATGATATGTTAGTTAAATTCATAAACGCAGAAAAAAAATATTTTTTATGTTTAATAACATGAAACAAATTCTGGACAGCATTATACTACTGTACTTAAACTCACACGACATATTCCCGCTACTACAGGAAAGCGAATCAGATTCCGACAGGAGGTTCCAGAACATAGACTCCCTGCTGGTTCCAATGCATATTCACACCACATATTCTAATTACAGTAACTATGCTTACCAATCAGTTCTTTATGGGTCTAGTGTTTAGACAGCAAGTCAGGATCAAGTTCTTGTGCATATATTTCGACTGAAAAGTCGTTAAAAAATCTTACAAAAACCATAAACTAACTCCTAACAATGTTTAGTAACTTACTGGTAAGTCTCATGTCTTAATTCTGCTGATAACATATTATTATAATCAGTTAATCATGACAGTATACTCCTAAACAGTATCCTGGAATTAAAACGTTACCATACTAAAATCAGGATATCCTGCAATTTACAAGTCGGATTACAGAACCGTAAGTTGTTCTGGATTCTAGACACATGGGGCTATAATTCTTATTTATAAAGTTCTAAATTATTTTACATGGTACTTGTTCAAATACTTAGTACAAATTTCGGAAAACATTAGGGCACAAGCATAATAATTTCATTTGCAACTACCAATGTTCACAAAACATATATCTTATAACCAAAATTGAACTAGCGTTATCTTAATACTGTTAACATGACAGAAATTGTTATCTCTATGGTATCGAATATACTATTATATATATACCAACACATTGCAATACAATCAAATTAAAATTAACTTGTAACACGTATCTATATGCATATACTTCTTTAACGTGTGTTTTTGCAATGCATGCAATAACAAAGAATTTTATGGTCTTTTTATGAGTGTAGATATGATGGAATAAAATAGAACGAGAAAACGGATCAAGTTCAAATGTCATGTGAAGGACAAAATGAGTTCAATAACATGATAGACCAATAAAAGGGAACTACTTGCTGAGTTCAAAGAAAAGCTTGTCGTAAGCGGTGGTTACGACGGGAAGAAGAACGGAGATGGGAACACACAACGACAACGACGCAACCACGGCGAGCAACAATGAGCAAGAGCGATGACGACAACAAGTGGGTCGGGCAGCAACAGCAAGTAGGAGGGGCTGTAGACGGTGTTCGACAACAAGCGAGGGGTAGTCGGGAGGTGGTGTGGGGTTGTCTTGTGCGAGCTGAGTTATGGCAACGACAGTGCGCGGGCTTGGCATCAGGTTTTGGAGTGGCAGGTGGTCGGGAGATGTGGCTGCAGTGGTGCTTGGGATGCAGTCGGGGTTATGGAGATCAGGAAGTGGTGAGTGGGTCGAGATTCAGAGGGGGGAGGTGGAAGATGATGATGATGATGATGATGGGGATTAAGTGGAGGAGTTGGTCGGGAAGGAGATGGACTAGGCAGCAACGATGATGGATTGAAGACGAAGAAGTGGGGAGTTGGTGGCTGTGTAGAGAAGGAGAAGGGAATTAGATTAGGGTTAATTAATAGGTGATATAAATAGGCAGCATATAAGTGGGCTTAGGGTTTCGGGATGGGCTTTAGGCTTGGATTTTATTTATTTATTTAGTTAGTGGGTTAAGTTGGATATGGGTTTGGGTTGTACGCATTAATAATAATAAAAAAGAAAGGAAATAAAATTATGGAAAGAAATAAAATTTGTGTTAAAATATATAATTATTTAAGAATAGTTACACATACAATTAATGATTAGTGAGGACTTTAACAAAATTGCATATCATAGCGTATACAATTGAGTTAAAAAAAATTAGAAGAATTTATAGATAATTGGAATACAAGAATACGAAGAAAAGAAAAATGAAAATCCGTACAGTCGGAAACAAGGGTTACAGACAGACTAACTAATCTTTTCAAGCAACGCTAATTAAATTGAAGAAAAAAAGGGATTAAATGAAAAAAAAAAGATTAAAAGGAAGCTCTATCCTACCGTATTTTGCAACCTTGAGGTGACTAAAAGTTACACCACTCTTTCATCCACTATTTGTTGGTGTACCGTGGGCTATTCCAGCCCATGATAGAGTCTTGGTTTCTTTCGAATTACCTAGAGAATTAATTACTATAATATTAAAGTATTAAGTGCTATGGTTTTCTATCATGAAAAATGGTAGTGATGGTGGCACTGGAAGATGAAAAAGGAGGATGTGCATGCAAATGGATTAAATAACATAATTTTTTGAATTTTCTTTTGCCATTCCAATGCTAAAATAATGTTTCATCCGTACCTATATAAGGATGAAACATCGGAGGGTTTGTCCCCGAGGCCACCCTCGGTGTTTCAGGCTTTTTGCAGATTCATCGGCCGCGTCAGCAACCGTCGGATCCAGATCACAGTGTTCAATCAACAAACCAGATCTATTTTCAGGAGCTCTAACAACTTTTCACGACAACGATCAAAGGTCAAATTTTTAGTAGTTTCTATCAGTATTAACTCACTATCTGTTTGCTCCCACACCAAAATAAGCAGCAACACACTCCAAGTCGAGAGTGAGAATTTCTGGTCTTTGTATACCACTTCCATGTGTGAGAGTGATGGTTTTTCTATTCTCTTATTGTAACCATTATTTGAATATAGTGGAAGAAATTTAAACTGTTGCCCTGTGGACGTAGGCGCAAATTGCCGAATCACACTAATTTCTTGGTGTCCATTATTTTTGTTACTTCCACCTTATTTTTTTCAATACCACTGTTCGACCCTAAAAAGTGGTATAAGAGCTAGATTGGTTTACTGGTACAGAGTGGAAGGTGGTGGTGGCTCCATGATTAAACTCAACAATTCCAACTGGGTGATGCAGAAACCAAGGATTGCGAATGTTCTCTGCTGCAAGGATTTGCATAAGCTAATCAAAGGTGTTGATGCCGAGCCAAAGAATAGGTGAGTTATTGAGTGGACGAAATTGAATCGGAAAACTATTAGCCATATTAGACAAAAGGTGGATGATAGCGTGTTCCACCATGTATATAAGGAAATCGACACTCATGCTCTTTGGGTGAAACTTGGGTCTTTGTTCAAGAAGAAGATGTCTGCGAAGAAAGCCTTCTTGATCAAAGATCTCATCAATTTAAAGTACAACCAAGGTACGAGTATAGCGGAGCACATCAACAATTACCAAAATGTGTTCAACCAGCTAGCCGCCACACTACAAACCGCAATGGCTATTGTGGCATTTTTTTTTCCAGCATTTATACGAAACGTCGGGATAGAGTAGTCATATTTTCAACCCACTCCATCCCAGCATTTTTTAGCGGCGTTCATACGAAACGCCGGTATAGTGGTTGTCTATACCAGCATTTTAAAAGAAAACACCGGTATAGGACCCCCCAAAATAAAAAACCAAAATTCCTCGTTTCCCCCCACCCAATATTTCATTTCCCTCTCTCTCTCCCTCTCTCAGAAACCCACTTCCTCTCTCCCTCTCCCACCAAGCTCGATCGCCATCGTCATCCCCTGCATCCTCACCGCCGTGTCCCCCCCCCCAAGCCATATCTTAAATCGTACCTTGATCCTCATCGTTTTCCTCCCTCTCTCAAACCCTAGCTCCGATCTAGGTATGTCTCTCTCTCTATATATATATGCGGGAATAGTTGAAGATCCGGGCAACATGAAATCCTTGATTTGCACTGATATTTTTGTGAAATTATCATGTGTTTTTATTTTTGCTGATGCATTGATTTGCACTGATATTTTTGGGGTTTTTCCCCTTCTTTTTTTGTCCGATTTTGGTGAAATTAATGATATTTTTTTTTATGGATTACGGTACCAGGGTCGAGTTTGAAGCCTGGTGATCATATATATATATTTTCTTAGAAGGCTGCTTATGTTTATGCCCATCATGGTAAATTCGTCTCTTCTTCTTTATTTTGTGTGATTATTATAGTTGTGATTAATTTGAGTATTGAATAGTTAATTTTTTTTTAGGAAATCAATGGTGGTCTTTGTTACCGCTAAATCTGGTGTGGGGACAAACAGATAGAATTTGTGGATTCTTAGGAAAACCGAATAGCAAACCTGGAACCTTTCCACCGGAGTTTGACCATTGACTCCCGCCGTTCACTTGCAAAAAGTGCGAGACACCGGGGTTGATTCCGGCGACGCACCCTCCGACGCTCAAGTCAGTAATCCGAAAAGATTATGAAAAGAGCGTAAACTAGCCAAAGATTGATTACCTCTTAATGGTGGTGGATGGGGGGTATTTATAGCCGCCTTTGGGATCAGTTTAGGAATGAAATCCCTAATTCCCCGTGAAAGGATAGAGTGAATCAGGGCCATTGATTTAATACAATCAGAAACCCTAATTATATCCAGCTGGATAGGGTTTCTTGCGGGTTGGGGCCCGCACCCAGTTAAGGTGGGTCCGTTCGCGGGTTATTGGGCATTTGTAGAAAAGACCCGGTACCCATCTCAGACCCGTTTATAGTTGAAATTACCATTTTACCCCCAAGTTTTAAGATTCGTGCTCGATCTGGACGGTTCCGATTTAATCCCATTTTTAGCCATATCACGAGCCCCCCACTCCCGAAGACTGAGTTTGATCAGCCTTTGGGGAGTAGTTTTACTGTTTTAATGGCTTTCGGAGTTGTATTGGAGTCCGAACGAGGGATATTGAATCTTTGTATGAGGTATTATGGTAACTTTCGAAGCTATTTGCGCGCTCAAGGTTGTTCTTGAGCTCTCTTGGACTTTTGGTGGTTTTTCTTAATTTTTATCTATTTTTGGACTATTTATTTAATTTTGTGAAGTGTTAATTCGTTGTTCGAGGGTCTTAATTGACTCTTCTAAGCCATAATTATTTACCTAGGGGTTCAAAAATGCTTCCCTGAATTTATAATTATTTTTTAGAATTTTTAATTAATTTTTCCAAATTTTTAATCATTTTTTCGCAATTTTTAAATAAATAAACCGATTTTAGTAAATAAAAATTAATTTTTAATACCGAATTATGTTGTGGCGTAATCTGGGCCCTTCATCAGCGTTGAGCACGGTTTTCTGAAGGATCGGACGGTCTGAGTAGCTCGGCACGCTTTTTCCCCGTATGCGAAGGTCGGTGCCTCAGCACCTCGGCCCCCTGTGCCTCGGTAGCTTGGTGGCTCGGCATGTAGCGAATGGCAGAGCTACGTGGCAAGATCTGGATCGCTCATCATGGCGCGAATCACGAGGAGGGCGGCTCAGATCACGAAAAATGCTATCTTCTCGTTTTGTGGGCGTGGTGCGATCTGGGCCGTTCATCGTGTTATAGCACGTTTTTTGACTTGATCCAACGGTTGAGGTGGTTCGGCATCATTTTTCTTCAAATGTGAGAGTCGGTACCTCGGCAGTTCGGCTAAGCTATTCGGTAGCTCGACCGAGCACTCCGGTGAATCAGCGGCTCGGAATGAATTGTTGGGACACGTGGCTGAATCTGAAACATTCATCATGACACGAATCGCAAGGATGGGGTTCAGATCACGAGAAAATGCTATCTTGTCGTTTTGTAGGCGTGGCATGATCTGAGCTGCTCATCAGATTCGGACACGAAATTTGAGACAATCTGACGGTGAAACTAGCTCGGCAGCATTTTTCTCCATATGTGGAGGTCGGTACCCTGTCAGTTCGGCTAGAGCGGCCCGGTGGCTTGTCCTCTGCCCACAGTAGCTCGGTAGCTGGGCTGAGCTGTTCGGTAGCTCGGCTGAGCGCTCCGGTGGATTGACATATTAGATCGAGTCTTCGAACCACATGGTGGGATCTGAGATGCTCATCATGGCTCGTATCACGAAGTTGGAGGTTCAGATCAAGAGAAAATGTTATCTTGTCGTTTTGTGGGCGTGGCATGATCTGAGCCGCTCATCAAATTCGAACACGAAATTTGAGACAATCTGATGGCAAAACTGGTCGGCGGCATTTTTCTCCATATGTGGAGGTCGGTACCCCATCAGTTCGGCCAGAGCGGCCCAGTGGCTCAGTGGCTCGTCCTCTGCCCACAGTAGCTCGGTAGCTGGGCGGAGCTGTTCGGTAGCTCGGCTGAGTGCTCCGGTGGCTTGACAGAATAGATCGAGTCTTCGAACCACGTGGTGGGATCTGAGACTCTCATCATGGCTCGTATCACGAAGTTGGAGGTTCAGATCACGAGATAATGTTATCTTGTCGTTTTGTGGGCGTGGCATGATCTGAGCTGCTCATCAAATTCGGACACGAAATTTGAGACAATCTGATGGTGAAACTGGCTCGGCGGCATTTTTCTCCATATGTGGAGGTCGGTACCCCGTCAGTTCGGCCAGAGAGGCCCTATGGCTCAGCGAGTCACGAGTCGTCGAGCGATGATGTTAAGCGAACCGACGCGTCTTTTCTCTGAACCGTCACAGCTTTCTCTTTTTTGTCGTTTTATCTCCTTTAATGGGCCTCTAAGCATTTCGAAAACCCAACAGTCGCTTTCTTGGCTATAAGTTCTCACACCCCCCCCCCCTCACCCCTTAGCTCATTTCTCACTTTTACTTCCAAGTTTTTACTTTTGCTCTCGAGTTGCTCTACTAGCGGTGATTTGTGCTCCAAGGCGGTTGTGCTAGCTATCGCAAGGGCCAGGCGATTTTTGGCGAATTCTTTCCAACCGTAAACGTCACTTCAAGGTTACGTCACATCAAGGTCAGTCTTCTTTGCCTTATATATTTATTCGAGATGTCAAGAGTAAGCTCGGGAAGTGAGGCATCGTCCTCGGGAGGTCGGAGTGCCGAGGAGGGAAGAGAAGTAGTGAGCCGTAGAAAGGGGAATGAGGTAGCAGGGTCGTCTGCGGCCGAGGAGAAGGAGAGGGTAGTGGTTCGGTCCTCGGTTGTCGAGGAGATTGTGGAGATTGATAGATGGGCTGGCAAATCGGGTCGGATGCCTGGCGTGATGTCCGGTCATGCTGGGATTCGGTAGTACGACGGCGAGCTGCTGAGCAAGGCGGTCGTTGGTCGCTCGGCGACCTATGAGGAGAACGATCCAAGGGAGGTCACCGAGGTGGAAGACCTCCCCTCAGTGCTAACCGAGCGGGATCTACTCAGGATTAGAAAGGGGTTCGCCATCCCTCAGGAGTACAAGCTGGTCCTCCCCGGCCCCGGGATGCGAGCGAATACAGTCCTGTCTCCGGACACATGCGTCTTTGCCTATGATACCCTGAACGCCGGTCTGCGCTTCCCCCTTCATCCCTTTGTGACGGCCGTCCTTCAGTGGTACTGTCTGGCCCCCATACAGTTCATGCCGAACACTTGGTGCCACATGCTCGGCTTTCTGCTTCAATGTCGAATTGCCAAAGTGGAGCCGGAGCTCGTCATCCTCTGCAGTCTATACCGAATCAACAGGATGAGTAAGCTCGAGCCTCGCTATTACTTGTCACCCCGGAGAGGGGTTAAGTTAATAGAGAATCCTGATTCGATAAAGTTGTGGAAGGGGAAGTTTTTCTGATAAAGGGGCCCTCGACGTTGAATTTCCCGACTCGGAAGAAGGAGGAGGTACCGAAGTTTGCAAAGGCCGAGCCGGTGTTGACCGCTGCCGAGGCGGAGGTGGCGGCCAAGCTGATCGCCCTCCCGATGTTGAGTCGGAGGGAGATGACTAAGAAGGTGCTGCACGGGTTGGGCCTTAGTCTGATCGACCCGAGTACGCTCCTGACATCTCACTTTGCAATTCTCTTTTATCGCCTTGTACATTCTTCTAACTCTTTTCTTTTTCTTTGGACAGAAGCGCCGAACATGAACTTTAAGGGCATGATGAAGGAACTAAGCAAGATCGTCGATGGAAAGAAGAGGAAGAGGACGAGCACGGGTCCTTTGTCAGGCCAACCCACCAAGGCACCCTCGGCCGTCGCCGCTCCTGCTCATCGGGAACCGTCTTCGGCGGTAGCCGTCCTCCCTACCCCGTCTGCCCCTGCAAGTGAGGCTTTCTCCGTCTCGGCGGTGCCGGCGCTCGAGGCCCCGCCCCTAACCGAACACGTCGAGGAGATTCTAACCGAGGCGCACAAGAAGCTGTTCGTCCCCAACTGGCGAGTGAAGAACCACGATGGCTTCTTGGGTGACTCGTTGATGAGCATGTAGGCGGTTAAGCATCTCCCGATCCCGAAGGACCGAGCCGCCCTAAAGGCGGGAACGACAGGGGATGACGCTCTCGAAGTGGCCCGATCGCTCATGTCGGTAAGTTCTCTTTTGCTATTTAAATTTTTCTTGAAAATTTTCTAAGTCTTTAGCTCGGTTTTTGTGGTGTTCTAACCGTTTCTTCGTGCAGGCCACTTGCCACTTCGGCCATCTCCTCGAGGAGTATTCCGAGCGGGAAAGGGAGCTGACGACCCTCAGTGACAAAGACCGAGCGGAGAGGGTGGTGGCCGTGAAATAGCTCGATGCGGAGCAGCGTCGCTCGGATGCTTTGGCAGCTCAGGTCACCGACCTCGAGGCGGCCTTGGCGCAAGCGAAGGAAAAGCTCGCTGCGGAGGTCGTTAAGGATGCCGAGGAGAGGGCCGCAGCGGCGAAGGCTTTGAAAGCGGTGAAGTTGGAACAAGCCGAGGCCGTGGAGAAGGAGAGGAAGAAGATCGAGGATGAGGCGAAGAAGCATATGGCTGCCAACATGGAGCTGTCTTACGCTAGGTCGCTCGACCATGTCGAGGCTCGAGTGCCCGGCTTCGAGAGGGTGGGGTACCGGTTGTGGCCCGGCGGCAAGGAAGAAGACGAAGAGGAGGAGGGAGAAGAGGAGGAGGGCGAAAAGGAGGATGACGAGGTGCCTGCCGATCTCGAGACTGTGGCAGCTGACCCCCGAGCCGGGGCGACAGGGGACGAGGTGCCGTCCACCGAGGTGCCTGTTTCCGAGCTGCCACCCCAGGTGGACCCTTGATTTCCTCATTCTTGTAAATTTTCTTTTTATGTACTGCCTTGTAGCGGACTGGCCACCGCTTTTGATATGAATAAAGTTTTGTTCGAACTCTCTTCTCAAATTTGACTAAGTGTTGGATTGAAATCTTTTCGAAATTTTGACTAAGTGTTGAGCACCGCCTCTTGTTCTTCTTGTTGATACCCTTCTGCTTTTCAGGTTGTCGAGCCGAGCCCGATCTCCGAAGCATCTCGCCTTCGTACCGAACTAGAAGAGGCGAAGCAAGCCCTCTCTCGCAGCCGAGAGGGTTTCCTCAAGAGCGAGCTGAGATTAGAGGACATCAAAGCGACTGCGAGAGGGTATTTCTCCGAGTTGAAACAACTACGGAAGCGATCTCGCGTGGCTCGTCTTGAAGGCGAGGTGGAGTTGCTCAGGATGACGCTATTCGACGTGGAGACAGAGAGAGGCGAGTTACTGGCGGAGGTTTGCCATCTGGAAATAGCCGAAGAAGAACTCTCGACGGAGGAAGATGAGTTAGCGTCAGCAGTGGGTAAACTGATGATCGAGCGCGACGAGTTGACGGCGAGGGTCGAGCAATTGAGGAAAGTTACAGTCGATAAAAGCATCGAAGTAACCCACCTTCGCTGCATTATAGCCGACAGCGCCGATGCCGCAGGCTCTGCCAAACTTCCCCATTTCAAAATATCTGTAAAGGATGACGTTTTAAAAGATAGGATTGTTAAGCTCGAGGAGGAAGTTGCTCGCCTTAAACCTCAGCCTGTAAGGATTAATGTTCGGAGTACGTCGTGTACTCGCGAAGCGAGCGAAAGGGGGATCTCGTTTTATGAGCTCGCGACTCATTCGCCTATCATTAGGCGGAGCCCGGCCGATGCTCAGAGTGGGGTGGCCATTTCGTCTAGTGGCGCTTCGGTGGGAGCCACAGTCAGAGGCAGCGCTGAAGAGGCGTCTCGGTTCGTTGGTTCAGAGACGAGCTCGGAGGTTAGGCGACGTCGCCTTCGTGTGTCCCTAAATCGAAACGTCCCTTTTCCGAAGAAGCGTTAAATAAGTTGTATTATGCTCCTTTGAGTTTTTGTGGTACCCTGTAGTAGTAGCTAGGTCTTGTAACTTGAATGCTTTTGTGCGTTAGAATTTTGTATAAGTGAAAGCTTTTGCTTCTCTTCTGTGCTCATGTGCTTCTGTTGGTAGGTATTTACTCAAGCACCACCCCTCCAACTTTTTACAACTACTCAAAATCAGAAACAAATCTTTCTTTGTATGCGCGCGGAATGCCTAACTCCAACTTTAAATGAACCATAAGAACCAAAGGTTAGCTCCTGCAAGTACTCTTCTCCCATGTCTAGTCTAGTTGTAGGAGCTTCGCATGCGGCGGCGGTGCGCGTTTCGACGCTTGTGGGAGTAATTCCGAATGACGAACCACTTCTAGCTCGCTTAAGAGCGAGCCTGCGAAGCGGAGTCGAGCCAAGTGTTGGACTTTGAACTCGTCGTTTGAGTATGTTTCAACGGTTGTGGGAGCAGTTCCGAATGGCGAACCACTTCTAGCTCGCTTAAGAGCGAGCCAGCGAAGCAGAGTCGAGCCAAGTGTCGGACTCCGAACTTGTCGTTTGAGTATGTTTCAACGGTTGTAGGAGCAGTTCCGAATGGCGAACCACTTCTAGCTCGCTTAAGAGCAAACCTGCGAAGCGGAGTCGAGCCAAGTGTTGGATTCCGAACTCGTCGTTTGAGTATGTTTCAACGATTGTGAGAGCAGTTTCGAATGGCGAACCACTTCTAGCTTGCTTAAGAGCGAGCCTGCGAAGCGGAGTCGAGCCAAGTGTTGGACTCCGAACTCGTCGTTTGAGTATGTTTCAACGGTTGTGGAAGCAGTTCCGAATAGCGAACCACTTCTAGTTCGCTTAAGAGCAAGCCTGCGAAGCAGAGTCGAGCCAAGTGTTGGACTCCGAACTCGTCGTTTGAGTATATTTCAAGGGTTGTGGGAGTAGTTCCGAATGGCAAACCACTTCTAGCTCGCTTAAGAGCGAGCCTGCGACGCGGAGTTGAGCCAAGTGTTGGACTCCAAACTTATCGTTTGAGTATGTTTCAACGGTTGTGGGATCAGTTCCGGATGGCGAATCACTTCTAGCTTGCTTAAGAGCGAGCCTGCGAAGCAGAGTCGAGCCAAGTGTTGGAATCCGAACTCGTCGTTTAAGTAAAAGAAATTAAAAACAGAGAGATGTACACAATCACGACATGTAAAAAAGAAGCTTTTTTATTGATAACTACTTAGTCGGCTACTTCTAAGTTGCTAGCCGCTATTACAATGAGAAAATAAAGAAGCAAAATACAAGTGAAAAGATGGAAATGGCTCGCCACTTGAAGTCACTTAGAGAGGCGTTAAGGCGCTCTCTTGGTACTTCAGTAGGTGGTCAGCATTCCAAATCCTGGGTATCTCTCTGCCCTCAAGGTCTTCAAGACGGTATGTTCCGGACTGAACTTCTTTGGTGATCTTGTAGGGTCCCTCTCAATTCGGAGCTAGCTTACTCTTCTGGCTGGGGAAGGAGATAGCTAGTTTTCTAAGGACCAAGTCCCCTTCTTTGAGATTGTTTGGTCGGACCCTTTTGTTGTAGGCTAACTCGATCCTCCTCCGATAGTTTTGTTGGCGAATTGAAGCTCTTTCCCGTAGCTTATCAATCAAGTCCAAGTTTGCCCGAAGCTCTCTAGCATTCTATTCTTCTTCATAGGCCATGAGACGAGGATAGGGTAGTCCGACTTCCAAGGGGATCACAGCTTCGTACCCATAGGTGAGGTTGAATGGCGATTCATCTGTGGGGGTCCGCTTCGTAGTGCGGTAGTTCCACAGTACGTTGGGGAGCTGATCCGCCCATAAGCCTTTAGCCGCCTTATCTAGCCTTTTATTGATACCGGAGAGGATCTGTCGGTTGGCATTTTTCACTTGGCCGTTTGTTTGAGGATGGGAGACGGAAGAGAAGCGTTGCTGAATGGCGAGGTCTTCAGACAGAGATCGGAATGCCGCCCCTGTAAATTGTGTTTCGTTATCAGTTATCAGGACCCGAGGCACCCCGAACCTACAAATGACGTTCTTCCAGAAGAACTTAAGCACTTTGTTCTCAGTGATTGTAGCCAAAGGCTCAGCCTCTATCCACTTTGAGAAGTAGTCGATCGTCACGACTAAGAACTTGAGCTGTCCGGGAGCCGGTGGAAATGGGCCGAGGAAGTCCATCCCCCACATTGCGAAAGGGATCGGACTTGAGAGGGATGTGAGTTGTGCTTGGGATAGGCGACGAATGTTGGAGTACTTTTGGCAAGAGCTGCATTGCCGGACATGCTGTTCGGCATCTTGGAAGAGAGTCGGCCAGAAGTATCCATAGTTCAACACCTTTCTGGCAAGGGACCTTGACCCTGAATGTGCTCCGCTTATACCTTTGTGGAGCTCTTGCAAGGCATATGAAGCTTCTTCCGGGGAGAGGCACCGCAAGTAGGGTCTGCCGTCTACTTGGGTGTGGAAGCGTTTGTACAAGACCCCCTTAACAAAGGTGTACCGCTCTGCTCTGGTCCGGACTCTGCGAGCTTCCTTTGGGTCTTCGAGGAGGAGTCTATCCCTTAGAATTTCTATCAGAGGTTTCATCCAGTTGTCTTGAAGTTGGACGGGCAGTGACTCCATCGAGTCGGGAGTTTCTTCTTCTATGCTCGGTCTGAGGAGCACTTCAATCAGGACGGTCTGCTCGAGACCCTGAAGGGAGGAAGAGGCTAGCTTGGAGAGGGCATCTGCTTGGGAATTTTCTTCTCTGGGGATTCGCTGAATTAGCGTCTTTTCGAATGAAGCCATGAGATTTTGGATCTTGGCTCTTAGCCATTCGGTCATCTCTTGCCTCGTACTCACCCAAGACTTGATTCATGACCAGCTACGAGTCGCTAAATATCTGGAGGCGTTGTGCCCCTGCCTTGCGAGCCATATCGAGGCCGGCTATAAGGGCTTCATACTCCGCCTCATTATTAGAGGCTTTAAAGTTAATGCGGAGGGAGTATTGGAGAACGAAATCATCTGGGCCTGCCAGAATGACCCCAGCTCTGCTCCCCTCGGTGCAAGAGGATCTTTGTACATATACCGTCCAGAGAGGAGGCCCCTTTACTGCTTGGCTGACTTCTGGGATAGTGTTCTCAACAATGAATTCAGCTAAGACTTGAGCCTTGATTGCGGTCCGAGGCTGGTATGATATGTCATGCTGACTCAGCTCGATCGACCATTTCATTAGCCGGCCCGAGGTCTCGGGTTTGTGCAGAACTTGCTTAAGCGACTGGTCGGTAAGAACGACCACCGAGTGGGACTGAAAATAAGGGCGAAGCTTCCTAACTGCCATAACCAAGGCGACACCATCTTCTCCAGCCTTGGATAGTGGAGCTCGGCATCCCGAAGTACCTTGCTCACGTAGTAGATGGGCTTTTGATCATTGTCTTCTTTCCTTACCAGGACGGCACTGAGGGTTTGTTCGGAGGCAGCCAAGTAGAGGTAGAGTGTTTCCCCGGGGATAGGCTTGCTGAGAAGAGGGGTAGGCCTTCAACTGATCGAACGATTCTTGTTGCTGTTGGCCCCATTCGAAGCCCTTAGCCCCCCTGAAGGCTTTGAAGAAGGGAAGACACTTCTCCCCTGACTTGGACAGAAAGCGCCCTATGGCTGCGAGGCACCCCGTGAGTTTCTGGACCTCTTTCATATTTTTGGGAGGAGCCATGTCCAAGATAGCTTTGATTTTCTCGGGATTGGCCTCGATTCCTCTTTGGCTGACCATGAAGCCTAGGAATTTCCCGGATGAGACCCCAAACGCACACTTGTTTGGGTTGAGCCTCATGTCATGTTTCCTCAATACATCGAATGCCTCCTGCAGATCGGCCACGCGATCGGCCCCATGGATGCTCTTGACCAGCATATCATCAACATATACTTCCATGTTTCGGCCGATTTGGTTCTGAAAAACTTTGTTGACAAGGCGTTGGTAGGTCGCACCTGCATTCTTCAACCTGAAGGGCATTACCCTATAGCAGTAGAGCCCCTGATCGGTGACAAAGGAGGTCTTCAGGATATCCGGGAGGAACATTCGGATTTGGTTATACCGGGAGAAGGCGTCCATGAAGCTGAGCAACTCATGACCCCAAGTGGCGTCAATCAGGGTGTCGATGCTTGGGAGAGGGACTGGATCTTTGGGGCATGCCTTGTTCAGGTCCGTGAAGTCGATACAAATTTCTCTAACTCCCGTTAGACTTCTTAACCATAACAACATTGGAGAGCCATTCGGGGTAGTTGACTTCTTGGATGAACCGGGCCTTAAGGAGCTTGTCCACTTCTTCCTTGATAGCATGTTGGCGCTCAGGGGCAAATTTGCACCTTTTTTGTTGGACCGGTTTGGACCCCGGAGCAACACTCAAGTGGTGAACGAGGAGCTCTTCGAAGATTCCTGGCATGTCGGCAGCCGATCATGCAAAGAGGTCGCGGTTCTTTCTGATACATTAGACAATGTCGGAACATAGGGCAGATGGGAGGGTCTTACTGATGAGGAACTTGCGATTCGGATCTTGCTCGGAGAAGAGCACTTCCTCCAATTCATCCACCGGTTCGGACGTTGGCTAGACATTCTCTTGGGGAATCTTAAAAGTTTCGAGGGAGAGGACTGGTCCCCCGGTGGAGGTCATGTAACATTTGCGGGCCATCTCTTGACTACCCCTTACTTCTCCTACTCCCGTTCTGGTGGGGAACTTCATCTTGAGGTGATAAGCCGACGGGATGGCCTCTAGAGCAGCTAGGCCAGGTCGGCCTAAAATCACATTATAAGCAGCGGGGACATCGACGACCATGAAGTCCATTGGCTCCATTCGGGTAGTAGGAGTTTTGCCAGCGGTTACGTCGAGAGTGATTACCCCTTCGATAGTCACTAGCACTCCCGTGAACCCGTGGAGTGTGTAGCCGGCGGGCTTAAGCCTGTCCCGGGATAGCTTGAGCCCTTTGAAAGCAGCGAGAAAGAGGATGTTAACGGAGCTACCATTGTCCACCAGTATCCTCTCCGCTTTAAAATTCGCCATATGGAGGTTGATGACTAGTGCGTCACAATGGGGGATTCGGACACCCTCAAGGTCTTCATCTGAAAAAGTGACCGGTACTCCGAGGCCTTTGGGAGGGGGCATGCCATGTACTGAGTTGACTTCCCTTATGAAAGCCTTTCGAGAGGAGTTGGAGGTGCCTCCCATGGGGCCTCCATGGATGAGATGCAGAATGCGTTCCTCTTCGAACTCGGGAGTTTCCTCGTGCCTTTCAGGACGATTGTTAGCCCCCTAGGGGGAGGAGGAAGATTGGTCCGGTCCTTTCTCACAAATTTAGACAGCTGCCCCCTTTGGGTGAGGGCCTCGATTTCATTTTTTAGGGCCCGACAATCATTGGTGTCGTGGCCGTGGTTCCGGTGATATCGGCACCACTTCTCTTTGTCCCTCTTCTTGCCAGGGGTATTCATCTTCGGGACAGGAGGCAGAACCCCTTCCTTTTCAACCTCCATGAGAATAGTGGAAATGTTGGCATTAAGAGGGGTGAACTTCTCGAATCTGGGAGGTGGGCGGCGCTGGCCCCCATTATCCTTCTGGAGCTTCTTGGCTTCCTCTTCTTCAGTCGCCTTTCTTTTGGTTCCTGAGGAAGGCCCCTCAAAGGTGGGGCGATGCTCAGCTTCCTCAGCCCGAATATATTTCTCGCTTCTGAGAAGGAGGTCGGAAAAGTTTTGCAGGGGCTTCTTGGCTAGGGAGGACCGAAGGATGGAGTTAAGGACATTCGATTGGAAGGCTACTGCAGCGACTGACTGGTCGAGGGAAGCAATGGACCTGACTTCTGTGGTGAACCTTTTCACATAGTCCCTGAGCTTCTCACCCTTCTTCTGGTTGAGGTAGAGTAGCGAAATGCTGGTCTTCTCTGTGCGACGGCTACTCACGAAGTGGGTGACGAAGAGGGTCTCAAATTGTTCAAAGGAGAATATGGAGGATGGGGCAAGGCGAGAGTACCATTCCCAGGCCGGATCCTTAAGAGTAGCTCGGAAGGTCTTACACAGTAGGGCATCGGAAGCTTGGTGGATCAACATAAGGGTCTTGAAGCTCTCGATGTGGTCCATGGGGTCTGACTCCCCAGAGTAAGTCTCGAACTGTGGGGGCTTGAAGCCTATTGGAACGAGCGCCTCCATGATTGTTCGAGAGAAGGGAGATCGGCTTGGACGGAGGGTCCTTCCTCTAAACTCCTCTTCCTTGTCTAGCTGACCCAGGTGCCTCTCCATCTCGTGGAGACGACGGTAGACGGTGTCATCCCTTCGACGGTAGCCAAACGAGCCTCTGGACTCGTCTTCGTAGGAAGGGGAGCGGGGGCTACGACGACGGTAGCTCAGGGAGCGATAAGGACTAAGGTCATGGTGGCGGTTGCTAGGAGCTGGAGGAGTTAGGGACCGATGGCGAGGATTTTGGACCGGAGGAGTGGGGACCCTCTGAGCATTGTTGTTGTTGGGTCGGAGATTGAGGGCTTGCAAGATGGTTGCTTGGAATTGCTAGAATTCGGCACGGGTGATAGGATCATTATCATCCCTCGGGGGTTGCCGACCAGTAGGGGAACGTGGCCTTCTTCTATGGTGCTCGGGGGACTCTCTCCGTCTTCGGTGAGGAGGGGACCTCCTATGTTCTCGGCGATGAGGAGATCGCTCATTTGGACGTTGTTGGCGGGAAACTCCCTCTCGGGTCCGCCTTTCATCCAAACGGCGGAGAAGATCTTCTTTATGCCGATTGTTGAGGGTGTTGCGGAGGTCATCAGAGGCCTGGGGATTGTGAGATGCCATGGAGTCGGTAGAGGGGTTGTGTACGGAGATGTGGTCATGTTGGAGAGGTTGTTTCTGAGGATTGGGATGGGAGCCCCCCGCACCGGCATTCTGAGGCCCGGTTTGACCCTGAGGTGGCTGAAGATTCTGAAGAGGAGGTTGAACCTGCAGCGGGGCTTGGTCGGGCTGAGGAGGGAGGCCCTGCAGCTGGACTGTTTGGAGGGGGATCTCCTGCTGTTGAGGAGGAGTAGGTCCACGGTTGGACCCCCTGGATCTAAGTTTCCTTGGAGGCATGGCTGGAAATGATCTTAACCAAGGAAAGAGGAAGGAGTGCTATTCGTGGGTTCCCACAGACGGCGCCAATCTGTTACCGCTAAATCTGGTGTGGGGGCAAACAGATAGAATTTGTGGATTCTTAGGAAAACCGAATAGCAAACCTGGAACCTTTCCACCGGAGTTTGACCATTGACTCCCGCCGTTCACCTGCAAAAAGTGCGAGACACCGGGGTTGATCCCGGCGACGCACCCTCCGATGCTCAAGTCAGTAATCAGAAAAGATTATGAAAAGAGCATAAACTGGCCAAAGATTGATTACCTCTTAATGGTGGTGGATGGGGGGTATTTATGGCCGCCTTTGGGATCAATTTATGAATGAAATCCCTAATTCCCCGTGAAAGGATAGAGTGAATCAGGGCCGTTGATTTAATACAATTAGAAACCCTAATTCTATCCAGCTGGACAGGGTTTCTTGTGGGTTGGGGCCCGCACCCAGTTAAGGCAGGTCCGTTCGCAGGTTATTGGGCCTTTGTAGAAAAGACTCTGTACCCATCTCAGACCCGTTTATAGGTGAAATTACCATTTTACCTCCAAGCTTTAAGATTCGTGCTCGATCTGGACGGTTCTAATTTAACTCCATTTTTAGCCATATCAATCTTCTATTTGATTGGAAGTGATTCAAGCTTTCAACAAAGAGAAGGATTATCAACAAAGCGTGCTAGCAAACATGTTTGAGTTTTAATTTGTGCCAAGTCTCTGGCTAGAAGGAAAGGATCTATCTTATGGGAATATTGATATGGGAAACAAGGGATGTATACTAAGTAAGGAGTTTTCATTCGCCTTGTACAAAAGCAGCGGACTTTTTGTTGTTGCCAATTTGTGATAAAGTCATCCAATTTCTGTCCAGTATTTAGTTTATGTATGAACTTCATTCAGTTTTTCTCATAGGGTTAGCTTAATTCAGTGTGCAGTTATATGATTTATTCCTTGGAAGGACCATATTCTAAACGTGAAAGTAACTAGGATACAAACCTTGCCCAAAAAATTGATTTACAAATCCTTCCTATTTTTTGTTCAAACTTGTCTTGTATTGTTGTAACGCCCGTAATTTTTAATACAATATTTTGAATTACTGAATAATTTTTAAATCAATTTATTTAATTATTTTGAGTTTTTGTAAAATTAACATTTTCACACATGCAAATATTTTTGAGGTGCAAATTTTTACTTCTAAATTTTTTTTAAAATTCTCCTATTTATAATTGAGTATATTCTAAATTTTGAGATTTTTCAGAATAAAGAAATTATTTTTGTAAATACTTTGAAAGAAAGGGTTTTTGTGTAGAATGTCGTTTGGAGGTAAAATTTGGGTTCAAATTTTTTTTTTTTTTTGTTGCTATTTTGGTAGGTCGATATGGCAGTGGAGAGATTGGGGGGAGAGATTTTAGCCCTCTAATTTGATTTGATTTGATTTTATTGAGTAAATATTTAATTATAAAATTTTGAGATTGGTGGGGACTTTATTGCAAAACTGTGATTAAAATCCTAATTTACGGAATCTGACTATATAACAGAGAGCATGAACATAGTGATTTCGGCTACCCATATATTTTCTTTGTGTTTGTGATTTATTAAGCATTTTTCTGAAATTTATCATTTGTGCACGTGGAAATATTTTTCTTGAGAAATAAAAAGTCAGAAAATTTATTTGGAAAATCTAAAATTTATTAGTAGATAATAATTCTAAATTTTCTGAATTTTTATGAATATTTTATGGCATGTTTGCAAATATTTCAAAGTGAAGGAATTTGTGTAAAATTACCACTTGGATGCAAAATTCAAAATTTGGAACCCCTTGGCTACATGATGTCTGGCCAAATCAAGGAGATTAGGGGAGATAAAATATTACCTTAATTGATTTGATTAACTACTTATTTTAGTAGATCTACATATTTGTAAAGATTTGATTTCTTGTTTGGGGGGGGGGGGGGGGGGGGGGGGGGGGGGTTGTAAAATTCGTTAAGAAACCATAAAAATAGACCCCCGGCCTATTTTAGCTGCTGCTACAGCTGCCCTCCTCTGTTGTGAACAAAATATCATCTTCTTTAATATTATCTTGGAGTTTTGGAGTCTTGGATCTTAGATTTTCGCAAGGAGGAGGAGCTTTTTCTTTCTTGTTATTGTTGTTCCTCAATTGGTCTTTTTTTAGGTGGGTGATACTTCTTGTCTCTTGATGTATTTTTATTATATTATTATGATGAATCTAGTAGAGATCATGCTAGGGCTTGTTGTGAATTTGTGGATCTATGTTTTGATAGTTTGATCATGATTTTAAAAAATGAGTTGATGGTTGTTATGCATGATGAGTGAACTTTAGATGTTTATATGAGATAAAGATGCAATTTTTATGAGAGATGATATTTGAATGTTAAATATTAATGATGTATGATGGATCTAAATTTTTATCTATAGAATTAATTGGTTGTTCATAAGTTTAATGGTGGATGATTATAATCTGTTGTATGTTGTAGGAGACTTGTATGAGTCGTTATCTAAATTGGAAAAAGATCAAAACTTCGATTTTATGAAAGTTTCTTACTTTATTGCAATTACATCAAGTGTGAACTAGGATGCGATTAAGTAATGGTTTCACATATGCATAAGATGGGTATTTTCTCAATTTCATATCAATTGATAGAAACATTTATGCTAATTTTATAGATCTATAACTAATTGTAATCTAATTGGTTAATAAGGTAAATGAATGTAGAGGTCAAATTTTCCTATTCAAAATAATTTGTATAATATTCCATGTTAAAATGCCTTAAATTAAGGAGAATGTCGTTCTGGAAATTTAGAGATGCTACATAGTAGCAATAATTATGGAAATATTTTAAGAATAAGAAAATTGAAGTTATATGGCTAAATTAAAAATATATGAGAAACATAGAATTGAGATAAAAAGAATTTAATGGGGTTATAATTAGAATGTCGGTTTGGTCTATTGGTTGGCGTGCTGTGTTGGGTGTTGCCTAGTCTTGGGTTCGAGTCCAGGTTTGGGACCTTTGATAAAATTTTTTTCAAACTCAGCTAAAAACAGTGGAAAGAAATCTTATAAGAATTCTTTATGTAGAGCGTTCATCAATGTGATTTGGCTTGGTGGTTGGGGCTTGTGGTCGACTTGCTACTGGTCTTGGGTTCGATCCTGGCCATGCACCGTTTGTGTTTATTTTCTTTTTAAAGGGTTTTTCACATTTTAAAAATTTGGGAAAAGTGTAGAAATAGTTTAAAAAATTACTAGAACATTGCTAATAATTCTCCACCATTTTTTGATGTATTTTGGAGATTTAAAATGACATTAGATAGTGTATTAGATGAATTTTAGTTTCGAGTTCAAATTCAAAAAAGGGGATTATTCATGATTAAAAGGATTTAAAATTGGGAGTAGAGTACAAACTTAGAACTCATATTTGTAAAATTTCATGAATATTAATATATCGAATTAAGTAAATGGTTGGGATGTTTTGTAATAAATATACAGACATTGAAAGACTATAGATGTGCTTCAGATTGACATTGATTTGAGGGAAATCTTTTTAAAGGGTTTTTCACATTTTAAAAATTTGGGAAAAGTGTAGAAATAGTTTAAAAAATTACTAGAACATTGCTAATAATTCTCCACCATTTTTTGATGTATTTTGGAGATTTAAAATGACATTAGATAGTATATTAGATGAATTTTAGTTTCGAGTTCAAATTCAAAAAAAGGGATTATTCATGATTAAAAGGATTTAAAATTGGGAGTTGAGTACAAACTTAGAACTCATATTTGTAAAATTTCATGGATATTAATATATCGAATTAAGTAAATGGTTAGGATGTTTTGTAATAAATATATAGACATTGAAAGACTATAGATGTGCTTAAGATTGACATTGATTTGAGGGAAATCCTCACTCTGAATGAGTTTGTCTTTGAATTTAAGAGGTAGAAAGAAATGATTGTGTTGACATTTCGAGTTGTGAGACTCTAGAGGTTGAGTGAGACCTTAGTATGCAGGCGAATGAGATTTTTGTGGAAGTGGGCCAGTGGGGCCTTTGTTCCTGGTTTTGTAGAGTTAAGTCTGGTTGGTTACATCAATTCTAGAGAGGACTGTGAAATAATAAACATAAGGACATGCACTAGTTGGAGTTGTGATGAAATAAGAGCAAACATGGGTAGGGAGGCTCATAGGATTCGCAGTGGGAGATGTTCTCGAGAATTATCAGGGTGTAATCACTTGCGGTGTGGGTTTCAATGATTAAAATTATCGGGGTGTGAGGGAGTGTACCCAAAATCACTTGCGGTGGGAAGTTGATTCTCAAGAATTATAGGGGTGTAATCACTTACAGTGTGGGATGTATCTTCAGAATTATCGGGATCGAGGCAACGCTCATGGGATATTTGTGTGATGATGTACCATTTGGCTTGCGGTGTAGATTTCAATTTTCAGAATTATCAAGGTGTGAGGGAGTTTACCAAAAATCACTTGTGGGAAGTTAATTCTCAAAAATTATCGGCGCATGACACTAGATATTCACAGAATAATCTAAATTTTAAAGTAATTACTGTAGTAGGTTAGTGCATAACGAGGGATTGAACTCTATAAAGTGGAGAACAATAAAGGGCTTGCACCGGACCTGTAGTATGGGATACATAGAATCCGGCAAGTATGCATTTGTAATCATCATATGCATTTATGTTTCTTGACTTGTTTTATGCATGCTTGGTTTCTGTTTTCATCTCATACACTTGACACTTAGCCTAGCTTCACTTGCTGTTCTATGTTCTATCTATTATTGTTTATGCATCATTTACTATTGTTTTATTAATATGCACCAAGTTTGTGATTGTGAGATTTAGAAGTATCACTATTACCGTAGTTGACGTCAGTTGCATTTAACTGACGTGCCCACTTTTCAATAAATTCTTGCAGGGTTTTCAGTTATGGATAACATTTATGCAAATAAAGTTTGGAGTATAAATGCAAATTGAAGATTCTATGTGTTTTAAAAAATTGTAATTAATGTGTTTAATTCCGCTGTGTTTTGTAAAAAGAGAAGATGTAATAAAAAGTTTTAAATTTTTCCCTGTATTTGATATTGTGTTTAAGATTGCGATTGAAGTTGATTATGGAAATTGTGCCACTTATTTCTAATTTTATTTATTGAAAATTCGGGGCGCTACAATTAGATTGTAAGTTTATTGTATTGTACATACCATAAGAGGATGTTTACTTTTGTATACAAATTTCATGCTCGTAATTTGCCTTTAGCATTAACTTTGATAGTAGCCATATAGAACACCGAAACAAGCTGCACCGACACTCAGGTACAAGTGCCAAAACCAAATTTGTTCATACATGAGCTAGTACCATTTTGCAATATGTTGATTGCGGGGCTTAACACAAGCAAGGATGAAAGAGTTTGGAATGGGAAAACCCTAGGATGTTTCAGTTAAATCCATGTATAGAGTGCTTAATGATGGTGGGATTCATGGTGAAAGTATAAGGTGCATGTTAGTGCTTTGCTTTTACACTTAATTCATGTCGAGTCAAAGTAAAGTGATAGCTTACAGAAGCTACACATACTATTATAGGAATCTCTGGCACATTTCATTATAGAAGCTACAACTCAGACACAAAGCCCTCGAGAGGCAGATCAGAGCCGTACGATCCCTGCACGCATCTCAAAGCATCTACAGGCAGATTAGCCATCACAGGCCTATTTTATAGGTCTGGGCCCACTTCAAGACATGGGCTACTCTCAAGCCCATAAAAAGTGATAGAGTAGGCCCACTAAGAGAGGCACCCAGCCCATGATGGCTAGGAGTCTCACCTCTTATCCTCTTACAGGGATATCTGATCTCTTCAGGGGGGAGACATGAAAGATCTGACAGTCACGATTCGGCTTCTAGAATGTGTCTCAGGCCTATAAATACTCCTCCCCCTCCTCAGTCTCCAGGTAATCAACAATTCACCAGTTTTCACTTCTTTACTCTTTTTTCCTGGTTCTGAATTGAGCGTCGGAGGGTCTATCGCCGGGGGCCACCCCCCGATGTTTCAGACGTTTTGCAGGTCCATCGACCGCATCACCAACCGTCGTATTCAGATCAAAGGAGGTCAATCAACGATCCAGATTCAATCTCAGGAGCTCTAACGTCTTTTAACGGCCAAGGCACAGGTTTGACTTTTAGTAGTTTCCATCCATTACTAACTCACTATCTGTCTGCTCCCACACAAAAAAAAAAAACAGCAACAGATTGGCGCCGTCTGTGGGAAACTACACAAGTAAGACTTATCGCCATGCCACAAAGACTAAGAGGTAAAAGGGTGGCCTCCAGCCGTCGCACTACCACTCTTAGTCAACCAGCTCCTCCTACGGAAGATCAGATTCCTCCTCAACAGTCACCCCGACAGCCTAATCACGCTTCTTCCAACGGAGAGGCACCGGGGGGCTCCTGAAAAAACTGTCCTGAACAACATCCTCAGTACGACCGCATCTCAGTCCACAATGCTTCAACTAGATCCCAAAATAAGGACGACCAAGTCCTTTGCCGTATCCAAGAAGTAGAAAATCGCCTAGAACAGATGATGAATGAGAGAAACTGGTTCAACAGGGCCTACCGCCCTAATCAACGTCCCTTCAGAAAAACCAACCTCAATGCACCCGTTCCAAGGAACTTCAAAGCTCCTCAATTCGAATCCTACAACGGGGAATCAGACCCGAAGGACCGTATCAAGAACTTTAAAACACTTATGATGCTCTACAATGCCACCGATGCACTCATGTGTTGGACATTTCCCACTACACTGAAATGATCAACTAGGGAATGGTATTCACATCTGAAACCAGAATCCACATTTTCTTTCAATCATCTCGAGGAACTCTTTATTGCACACTTCGTTACTAGCCAGAGAACTGAAAAAACCAGTTTCTCCCTGCTAGACCTGAAGCAAGAAAATGGAGAACTGCCAAAAGACTTCATCAAGCATTTAACAATTGAAGCAAGGTTAATTTCTGCCTTGAACACTTCAGTCGCAACTGCAGCTCTTTCGTCACAACGTCACTAACAAAGACCTGAAAGCCTCCCTCACCAAAAAGCCACCCAAAAGTTTCCCTGTGCTCCTGAAAAGGAGTGACAAGTATATCATGGTTGAGGAAGCTCTCTATCCTCAAGTCAAGAACGATTCATCTTCCGGGAACAAACGGAAGAACACAAGCAAGGAAGAACTCAGGAAGTTACAGAAAAACGGTGCAAGTTCATGCCGTCCAACTCTAGCGCCACGCTTCGGCAAGTTCGCTCTTCTCAATGCAAGCGTATCAGCCATCCTCATGGAAGTGGAGAAGGACGAAATAATCTGCCTTCCCCCCGCGATGTCAACGTCTAGCAAAAGAAGAGACAAAAACAAGTGGTACGCATTTCACAGAAATCATGGACACACTACTGACAACTGTCAAGCCCTTAAAGAGGAACTGGAAGCCCTGATTCGCAGGGGCTATCTCTCAGATTTCGTTCAGAAAGACTACGACGCTAAAATACCTCCGTCGCAGGGGCTAATAAGCGTTAGCAAAGGCCATGCGAGTCGCAAGACTCTGAACGCTTGACTGTCCTCCACTCCATTCATGAAGACCCGATAGGAGGAGATTCTGACTCCTCCTGCAATGCTTTTGTCAGTAAAGTCAACTCCATAGATAACATTCCGCCTGCCAAATGCACCGGGATCCCGATACCTTTCTCCGACAAGGACTTAGAAGGTGTCTAAACACCTCATTGCGACGCATTGGTCATAAACCTTTGCATGCTAAATCATGAGGTACGCCGCATCTTGGTGGACAATGGTAGCTCAGTAAACATTCTCTTCATGGCCATATTTCAGGCTCTCAAGCTCTCTCAAAGACCGACTCAAGCCAGCCGGTTATACACTTCATGACTCCTCTGGTGCACCTGTCCAAGTCGAGGGAATTGTCGCACACGATGTAACAGCATGGAAAGCCCCCGCTATTCAAACAGAAGGACTGGACTTTATGATGTCAAAGCGGCATACAATAATATATTCGGCTGTCCCAGCCTAGCGGCATTCCATGCAGTTGCCTCCCCATTTTACATGAAAACGAAGTTTCCAACAACAGCTGGCATAGGCCAAGCAGTAGGAATCCAAGTGGCGGCATGAACATGCTACACCGCTACAATGGGGGGCTCTATTCTCCCCCTCGACGCCATAGAGCTACCGCCAGAAAATAGTCACAATAACTCCAAAACTGTAAATGAGCTTGAAGCCTCTACCATAACCAACTCTACCAAGAACTTCCAAACCTGCCACACCATCTCTCGCCAGGTCCAAGCTATTTCTCATCATGATACAGTAATAAACTTGAATCCCTCTCCCGAAGCTACTCCGCTCAGTCGACGGAAACAAATAATCTTGCCGAAACACATTGGTACATCAGAAGATTTCCCTTTCTCTATGCAAAACAATGGGTGGCTCCCTCCAAAATAGGCAAGTCCAGGCAAGCTCTACCAAGTTGATTCGCTTGACGGCTCATCAACTTGAAGACTTGAGGGGCAGGGAGATATCAGTAGGGACTTGGAAAGTAAAACACCTTGTGAAGTACAACGAGTTGAGTGCCAAACTTGTACATAAAAATGGCACCAAAATCGTTAAAAGCTTCCTACGAGATGGGTTCGGAGCCTACATCCATAGTGCAAAGTTACTACAACAATCTACAATGAATCAAGTTCAGAGTGTGCTTCGCCAATCGATCTGCTCCTACAATCTGTTAATTCATCAAAGAAAACAACGAGCAATACGCCTAACTTACATTCAAAGTGGCGCTAAACACTCGTTACAAGCTTTCTACAATGCAAGTTTGGAATCCAGAACTCAGGAGTTGTGGCATGCAACCTCGCACGCTTAGAACACAATTCACCGATCGATCTATTCCTACAACTAGTTGAACTTCACTGGAGGCTCGGAAACAACAAGTTGAGTGCCACACTTAAACACTTAAGCAGCATCAAACACTAGTTGCGAGTCTCCCTGTAAGAAGGATTTGGAGTCCATACCCATGGCCCGACAGGGACTCTAAACAATTTGCAATAATGCAAATTCACAGTGCACTTTGTTATTCGATCTGCTCCTGCAATCTGTCAACGCCTCGATGACCAATTCGGAGTCCAATTCATAGTTCAAAAGAGACTGTCAATTTGCAAAGAAGCAAGTTCAGAGTGCGCTTTGCCATTCGAGCTGCTCCTGCAACCTATTAATACTTAAACTAATAAGTTCGGAATCCATGTTCATGGTTCAGAGTTACTCTCGCAACCTGTAATGACACACGTTTAGAGTTCAACTCGCCATTCGATCTGTTCCTGCAACTAGTTAAATTTTCTTAACAACAGATTAATAGGTCCAAAGTCATGGATCGAAGTTACCCTAGCAACACTTGTAAAAAGCAACACTTGGGGTTCAACTCTCCATTCGATGTGACTCTCACAATCTGCCAGAGGCCCCATACACCAAGTTTGGAAAACAACTCTCCTTCAAAGTTATCCCTACAACTAGATGGGTTCAAGACGGAGCAATGCTAAACTCCGTCATACACCGTCGACAGTTCTTTAAGCTATATGCAACAGACTTGAGGCTCTGTTATTTAGCGACAAAGAACCCGTCGATGGTACATCAACCATGACAGCAAGGGTCAAGCATGTGAAATGAATCATGCAAATCACAGAACTATTGTTAAACTCATATGTTCAGATCCAGTAGCACTACAGACATCTGCAAATGCAAAACGGCTAGTCCAAAGTCTAACTCTCCCCAAATCAGCTCATACAACTAGCCAACCCCCAGGACGATGTATCACAGGACAAAACACAAGCATGTAGAAGACTTCTCATTCCACAAGCTACAAGTCTCATTACAACGATAAAATTACAATGACTCCATGTTTCACGTCTAAGAATCTCTACTGAAAGTCCTGCGAATACTGTACAACAAACTGTCATGAAAGCTGTTCTTCCAGCTATACACACTGGAGAGATGCTCTACCCAAGAGAAACAAAAACTCCTCGCCGGCCTCCTACCAGCTAACAGCTTCATAGGGCTGCCTCAACTCTTGATGATAATATTAAAGACAAGTCTTCCTTAGATGAGCAAACTCCAGATGTATCTGACCACCTTCACTTGAGCACGCTCCAACTCCGTCTCGCTTGAAGTGCCGTGCAAATGGGAGAGTTCCAACTCCATCAAGCACAACGTACCACGAAGGAGAGCAAGCTCAGTGACCCAGAGAACCTCGTTTGATGCACACAACTACTTGTCAGTGAAGAGAAGAATGTAATCATCTCAACGCTAAATAAATACAAGTGACTTCACTTTCACACTAAGAAGATTCAGAATACCCACAACTCATCCGCTCTAAAAATGTGTTTGGCGCTCCGCGCACCACTTGAGTTCCTCTGGCCAACCACTCGTCGACATCGAGCAACAGGTCCAACACCCCGATCTCTGTGCACCGCTTGAGCTCCATCAACAACTCGTTTGTCCCAAACAACGAGTCCAGTGCTCTGCTTGTCGCTTGAGCTACATTAGCAACTCGTTGGTCCCAAACAACGAGTTCAGCGCTCCGCTCGCCGCTTGAGCCCCATCAGCAACTCGTTTGTCCCAAACAACGAGTTCAGTGCTCTGCTCGTCGCTTAAGCTCCATCAACAACTCGTTGGTCCCAGACAATGAGTTCAATGCTCTGCTCTCCGCATGAGCTCTGTCTACAACTCGTTGGTCCCAGACAACAAGTTCAATGCCTTGCCATATGCTCAGGGTTCATCAATAACTTGTTGGCTCCAGACAACGAGTTCAACAACTTGATTTTTTCTCAGGCTTCATCATTAACTTGTTGGGTCCAAACAACGAGTTCAACGCCTTGATTTTCTCTCGGGCTACATCAACAACTCGTTGGTCCCAAACAACGAGTTCAGTGCTCTGCTCGCCACTTGAGCTCTATCAATAACTCGTTGGTCCCAAACAATGATTTCAACACTCTGCTCTCCGTACGAGCTCCGTCTATAAGCTCGTTGGCCCTAAACAATGAGTTCAACACCTTACTCTATACCCAGGCTTCATTAATAACTTGTTGGCTGCAAACAATAAGTTCAACACTTTGTTTCCGCTCAAGCTTCACCAAATAGCTTGTTGATTCCAAATGGCGAGTTCTATGCTCTGGTTGCTGCTTGAGCTCCATCAACAACTCGTTGGTCCCAAACAACGAGTTCAGTGCTCTGCTCGCTGCTTGAGCTCCATCAACAGCTTGTTTGTCCCATACAATGAGTCCAGCGCTCTGCTTGCCGCTTGAGCTAACTCGTTTGTCCCAAACAACGAGTTCAGTGCTCTGCTCGCTGCTTGAGCTCCATCAAAAACTCGTTTGTCCCAAACAGTGAGTTCAGCACTCTGCTCGCCGTTTGAGGTCCATCAGCAACTCGTTGGTCCCAAACAATGAGTTCAGCGCTCTGCTCGCCGCTTGAGCTCCATCAACAGCTCGTTGGTCCTTCAACAACGAGTTCAGTGCTCTGCTCGCCGCTTGAGCTCCATTAGCAACTCGTTGGTCCCAAACAACGAGTTCAGTGCTCTTCTCGCTGCTTGAGCTCCATCAATAGCTCGTTGGTCCCAAACAATGAGTTCAGCGCTCCGCTCGTTGCTTGAACTCCACCAAACAGCTCGTTGACTCCAAACAACAAGTTCAATGCCTTGGTTTTCGCTCAAGCTTCACCAAATAGCTCGTTGGCTCTAAACAACGGGTTCAATGTTCTACTATTCGCTTGAGCTCCTTCAACAACTTGTTCAGCTCCGCTCGTCGCTTGAGCTCCATTAGCAACTCGTTGGTCCCAAACAATGAGTTCAGCGCTCTTCTCGCCGCCTGAGCTCCATCAATAGCTCATTGGTCCCAAACAAAGAGTTTAGCGCTCCGCTCGCCGCTTGAGCTCCACCAAACAGCTCGTTGACTCCAAACAACAAGTTCAATGCCTTGGTCTTCGCTCAAGCTTCACCAAATAGCTCATTGGCTCTAAACAACGAGTTCAACACTTTGGTCTTCGCTTAAGCTCTAACAAATAGTTTGTTGGCTCCAAACAACAAGTTCAACACTTTGGTCTTCGCTCAAGCTCTACCAAATAGTTTGCTGGCTCCAAACAACGAGTTCAATGCTCTGCTCGCTGCTTGAGCTCCATCAACAACTCGTTTGTCCCAAACAACGAGTTCAGCACTCTGCTCATTGCATGAGCTCCATCAACGACTCGTTGGTTCCAAACAACGAGTTCAGCGCTCTGCTCACCGCTTGAGCTCCATCAACAACTCGTTGGTTCCAAAAATGAGTTCAGCGCTCCGCTCGCTGCTGGAGCTCCATGAATAGTCCCAAACAACGAGTTCAGCACTCTGCTCACCGCTTTAGCTCCATCAACAACTCGTTGGTTCCAAACAACGAGTTCAGCTCTCTGCTCGCTGCTTGGGCTCCATCAACAACTTGTTGGCTCCACGCAACGTGTCTAATGCCTTGGTTTTCGTCCAAGCTCTACCAAATAGCCCGTTGGCTCCAAACAACGAGTTCGACACCTTGCTCTATGCTTGAGCTCCGTCCATAACTCGTTGGCTCCAAACAATTAGTTTAATATTGCACTCTACGCTCATTTTCTCCCCACGATGAGTCTAATACCTTGGTCTTCGCCCAAGCACCACTAGCAACACTTGCTGGGATCAAATAGTGAGCTCTATGCTAACTCAGCCACGAGTTGCCCCTACAAACTCGCCGGGGTCAAATGGCAGTTTCTGGACCAACTCTATCAAAGAGTTATCTCTACACGCTTGCTGGGCGCAAGCAGCAAGTTCAGCACTCAATTCTACCATCGAATTCTCTCCAAACTTGTTGGGAACAAACGACAGTTTCTACATCAACTCCATCACGGAGTCTCCTTACAAACTCGTCGGGATCAAATGGCAGTTTCTACATCAACTCCATCACGGAGTCTTCCCTACAAACTCGCTGGGATCAAATGGCAGTTTCTACATCAACTCCATCACGGAGTCTTCCCTACAAACTCGCCGGGATCAAACGGCAGTTTCTACATCAACTCTATCACGGAGTTTCTCCCTACAAACTCGTCGGGATCAGACGACAGTTTCTACATCAACTCCATCACGGAGTCTCCCCTACAAACTCGTCGGGATCAGACAACAGTTTCTACATCAACTCCATCACGGAGTCTCCCCTACAAACTCGCCGGAATCAAATAGCATTTTCAACATCATATCTATCTCGAGTTGACTCCACACGCTTACTGGCTGCAAATAGCATGTGCAACATCCAACTCTGCCAAAGAGTCCTCTCCAAGCTCGCCAGGATCAAACGGCAGTTTCTAGACAAACGCAATCAAAGAGTTGTCTCTACATGCTTGTTGGCTACAAACAGTAGGTGCAATAGCCAACTCTGTCACAGAGTCCTCTACACGCTTGCTGGGCACAAACAGCAAGTTCAGCACTCAATTCTGCCATTGAGTTTTCTTCAAACTTGCTGGGAACAAACATCAAGCTCTACGTCAACTCAGTCAAAGAGTTATCCCTCTAAACTTGCCATGCGCAAACAGCAAGCTTGAACGTTCAATTCTATCTCAGAGTCGTCTCCAAACTCACCGGGACCAAAACGGCAGTTTCCACATCGACTCTATCTCAAAGTGCACTCCAAACTTGCTGGGATCAAACGGCAAGCTCAACGTTTAACTCCGTCGCAGAGTTCTCTGCACACTTGTCGGGCGCAAACGACAAGATCAAATGTTCAACTCTGTTCCGGATATGCCACAACAACTTGTTGGGATCAAACAACAAGTCTATAACAGCTCTCCTATCATAGCTGGTTATATACATGCAAGATCCACCAGTCAATGGTGATGGAGTAAAAAGCTGGGTATACACATATAAGTAATTATACATATATTTATTAGTTGTTGCATATACACGACAATAAATATATGTATAAAAATTTATATGCACACCCAAGCCTAAACAAGCTTCAAAAATCCCCAAAAAGAAGCTCAAAAATTCAAAAAGTGGCGGACAAGCAAAATCACCAAGAGCAAATACCAAAAACACTTACTGTGTTCGTGAGAATGGATCGAAAGGCTTCGGATCTGGTCAGGTTGCGACCAAAACCCGCAAGCCAAATAAAGAGAAGTAACTATGGGTGTATACAGGTCGGATCCAAACCCGAAACCAAACACACCCGCTCCGTTAACACCTTCTCCTTCTTCTTCTTCATGATTTCCCGCCAAAACTCCGCTTCGAAACTCGACGTTGAAGCTCGAGCGAAAGCTCTTGTCCTCTTCACTCTGACCTTGATCTCGAGCTCAAGCCTCACCAATTTCTTCACGTCCCCACTCCGCCGTCGTGCTCCCTCAAATGAGCTCCACCTCCGAGCTCAATCCACCTCGACGAAAGGCTCTCGCTGAAAACAGAGTTCCTAAACTCCAAAAAAATTTCTAACCCATAGCTCGGCGAGAACAAGCTATCCCCATAGCTCGGCGAGATGACGGCTCGAGTCCATAGATCGACGGGGCGCTCCATGGCCATAGCTCGGCGAATTCCTCGAAACCCATAGCTCGGCGAGAACAAGCTATCCCCATAGCTTGGCGAAAACGAGCTATCGTAGCTCGGCGGGGCGCTCCATGGCCATAGCTCGGCGAATTCGTCCAAACCCATAGCTTGGTGAGATTCCTCGCTTCCTAGCTCGGTAGAACGAGCTACCATAGCTCGGCGAAAACTTCGGAGGATTGTAGCTCGGCGGAGAGATACCATAGCTCGGCAAAAACTTCGGAGGGCCATAGCTCGGCGACGAGCTACCATAGCTCGGTGAAAGCTCGGAGCTCGGCGAAACCTCCATAGTTTGGCGAGGTGGCGATTCCCCATAGCTCGGCGAGAACGCAAAGCACTATAGCTCAACGAGCCCATGGCTCAGCAAGTTCATAGGTCAGCGATCGTAGCGTGGCGATGTCAAAAACTCCGTAGCTCAGCAAGCATCAAAAACTCCATAGCTCGGCGACGCTTCGGAAACTCCATAGCTCGGCGACGCTTCGAGAGCTCCATAGCTTGGCGAAGTGGCTGTCTCCATAGCTCGGCGGAACACTAAGAGCCATAGCTCGGCGAAACCCACTACTCCATAGTTCGGCGAAAACATGCCATGGCTCCACAGCGACGAAGCTTCGATGGTTCGGCGAGAGCTCGACGTCCAGAGCTCCGTAATCGCCCAACTGAAAACCGCCGCCAAGCTATGCATCGAAGGAGACAAAGAATAGCTCGGCAATTTCGTCGACCGAGCTAAGGGGTGAAGAAGACGGCTAGCGTCCGCTGGATCTCCATGATTTTTGCACCGCTGTGATCGACGCTTCAGGGCTTTTTTTGGCCTGATCAAAAGCTTTCGGCCGTCAGATCGCCTCAGCGCACGAGCCCATCGCTGATCAGCGCCACAATCGCTTTAAAAAGCGTAACGGATCTGATAAATCCAGAAAATATTTTAAAAATCATTTTTTATTCGAAAAATCAATTAAAAAATTCAAAAATAATTATTTAAATTCGGAAAAACAATTAAAAAATCCGAAAAAGTAATTAAAATTGATTGATTAATTATAAAATTCGAAAGAGCAATTTTGATATTGTAGAAAATTCCATAAAATTCGGAGAAATCCGCAGGACTATGGAAAAATTCCCAGAAAATTCCAGAAAATTCGAAAAAAATCCAAAAAAATATGGAAAAATCCAGGAAAATATTCACTGCCTTCAGAAGCCACAGATCAGTTCCAGGTATCTCCGAATACTCCGACTGCTAAGATTATTCGCCAGATTCTAAAAATAAGACGTACTACTTCCCGAAAGTCATGAAAATCGCCTTCCGGGAGTGGGGGGCTTATGATGATGGTAAAAATCGCAGCAGATCAGAGCCATACGATCCTTGCATGTATCTCAAAGCATCTACAGGCAGATTAGCCATCACTGGCATATTTTACAGGCTTGGGCCCACTCCAAGACATAGGCTTCTCTCAAGCCCATAAAAAGTGACAGACTAGGCCCACTAAGAGAGACACCCAGCCCATGATGGCTAGGAGTCTCACCTCATATCCTCTCACAGGGATATCTTATCTCTTCAGGGGGGGAGACATGAAAGATCTGACTGGTCACGATTCGGCTTCTAGAATGTCTCTCAGGCCTATAAATACTCCTCCCCCTCCCCAGTTTCCAGGTAATCAACAATTCACCAGTTTTCACTCTCTTACTCTCTCTTTCTGGTTCTGACTTGAGCGTCGGAAGGTCTGTCGCCGGGGGCCACCCCCCGGTGTTTTAGACGTTTTGCAGGTCCATCGGCCGCATCACCAACCGTCGAATTCAGATCAAAGGAGGTCAATCAATGATCCAGATTTAGTCTCAGGAGCTCTAACGTCTTTTAACGGCCAAGGCACATGTTTGACTTTTAGTAGTTTCCATCCATTATTAACTCATTATCTGTTTGCTCCCACACCGAAAAAAGCAGCAACAACTACAATTTTGTAAGTTTATTGTATTGTACATACCATAAGACGATGTTTACTTTTGTATACAAATTTCATGCTTGTAATTTGCCTTTAGCATTAACTTTGATAGTAGCCATATAGAACACTGAAACAAGCTGCACCGACACTCAGGTACATGTGCCAAAACCAAATTTGTTCATACATAAGCTAGTACCATTTTGCAATATGTTGATTGCGGGGCTTAAAACAAGCAAGGATGAAAGAGTTTGGAATGGGAAAACCCTAGGATGTTTCAGTTAAATCCATGTATAGAGTGCTTAATGATGGTGGGATTCATGGTGAAAGTATAAGGTGCATGTTAGTGCTTTGCTTTTACACTTAATTCATGTCGAGTCAAAGTAAAGTGATAGCTTACAGAAGCTACACATACTATTATAGGAATCTCTGGCACATTTCATTATAGAAGCTACAACTCAGACACAAAGCCCTCGAGAGGTAGACCCCTCAAAGTTGCTACATGATGTGGAAGATTTTTGTGTAGAAAGAGTGTTCGGGCCTCCAGAGAAGAAACATCACAGGAGTCGAGGAGCTGTTCTGCCAAACAGGGATGAGGGAGATGCGTCTGCGAGGACATCAGCAACTAGCATAGCAAATAGTATGATGACAACAAGTGGAGTAGCAAGTAGTGAGCTGCTCAAAGCTTTGGAAGAGTCCAACAAGAACTTTCAGGAGTTGAAGGTTCAAAATCAGATAATTCTGTACTTCATCTTAGAGCAGCATCCTGATAAAGTTGCTAGGTTGCAATTGAAAATGACAACTGCTATTAGCTCAATAAGAGGAAATAATCATTGCGAAGAGGTTTGTACACTGATCATGAACTACTTATATTTGCTAAATTAAGTAGAAGGTGCTAAATTTTGTTTTTATCTTCTTGTAGTCCCTAAGTAATGTGGATGCTCCAAGTAATGTTGATGAGGATGACTTAGGCAATCACCGAAGGTATGCTAACTTTTCGAAGTATATAATGAAGTGTCCAATAGTCAGGCATGAAATAGTTTGGTGCATTTAAATTGTTTGATAAGGTTACAGGGTTGGTTTGTTAAATCAAATAGTTTGGTGCATTTAAATCTTAATAGACACTTGCACACTATTATCTATCCTTACTCTTTAGGACTTTGTCAATGATTTTAATTGATTTGACTTGTTATCTTAGGTATACTCAAATGTCTTTGATTTAGTGTGTGGGTTTGTGTGGTCGAGTCTGACCTTCAGAAAGATGAACAGAGATATATCAAAAAGAAAAATGTGGAGGAAAGTTTTTTATATGAAAGAAATATTGGTTATTGGTTTGAATGATTATATTGGTTGTTATTGGTTTGATTGATTATATTGGTTTTTGGTTTGAATGATTATAGATGAAGGTGAAAGAATATCATATTGGGACTAAATTTTATAGTATTTTTTTTAAAATATAAATTTTTAATTTTTTTTAAAAAAATAGTGCCATATCCCAACTTTTCGGCAAAAAAGCTGGGATATGGTGTTTTTCAAAAAAAAAAAGTTCAATCACCTATCCAGACATTTGTTGGCAAAAACGCCAAGATAGTGTTTTAAAAAAAAAGTTTAATCACCTATACCAGCGTTTTTGTTCAAAAATGCCGGGATATGTAGCTTTTTCTTTTTTTTAATAAACGCTATATAACGGGGTTTTTATATAAAAAGCCGGAATATATGGGTCTATAGCGGCATTTATAAAAATGCCAGGATAGTCCCTATATCTGTTCGGCAGCTCGCTACAATGGAGCTCTTGGCGGCATTTCCAGAAGCACCGTTACGTGCTATAGCGGCATTAAAAAATGTCGGGATAGCCTAATAAAAACATTGCTAAAGGCTTAGCGGTTTGTAGTGCCATGACCGTGATAATCGATGACGAGCTACAGTCGTTCTTATTTTTTAGTTCCTTACCAGACAGCTGGGAGATGTTCGTGATGATTTTAAGTAATTCTGCTCTTGATAGTGTTCTTACTATGAAAAATATTTAAAGTAGCATGTTTAATGAAGAAATAAGGAGAAAAATTTCAGGGACAGAAAATAGTCAAGTCTGTGGCACAGAGAATAGGGGAGGAGCAAGAGTAAAGGACCAAGGGATCATGACTGAGGTCAGAGCCGGTCAAAGTCTAGATTCATAGGTACATGCGATCATTGCGGCAAAGAAGGCCACATGAAGAAGAACTACCTCAAATGGAAGAAACAACAAAAGAAGAGCAATGACCAAAAGAAAGAATACACTAATAAAATACTGCAGTGTTATGTGGTGACAGTGTAGAGATCCTCTTTGTTGGTGAATGCCTACATGTTGGTAATCCTGGTCAGGTTGTTGAATGGATTTTCGATAATGGTGCTTCCTTCCATGCTACAAGAGTTCTTCTGCATGTATCTTTGGAGTGGTGAAGATGGGGAATGAGAGCTACTCCAAAATTTTTGGAATTGGAGATGTTTTCCTCCAAACTAGTTTTGGTTACCGGTTGTTGCTGAAAAATATGTGACATGTTTTTGTGTTACATCTAATCTGATTTGTATAGGTGTGTTTTACCTACAAGTTTATGAGCACTACATTGAAAATAGAAGATTGAAGTTGACCAAGGGCTCGATGGTGGTAGCAAGAGTCAAGCGTTGTTGCAATTGGTACAAGTCCTATGGTAAGGTATGTCAAAGTGAGTTGAATAGTGTGGAGGATTCATCTCCATATTTATGGCACATGAGGTTAGGTCAAATGAGTTAGAAATGCCTTCATGTTTTGGAAAAGAAGTCACTCATTCCCTTTGGCAAAGGTATGCCTATTCATTCTTGTGAGTTTTGTTTATTTGGAAAATAACGTAGAGTTAGTTTTGCCACTTCCTATGCAAGGAAAGAAAATCTATTAGATCTTGTGTATTTTGATGTGTGTGCTCCCATGGAGGTGGAGTCACAAGGAAGAAATAAATACTTTGTTACTTATATTGATGATGCTTCACGCAAAGTTTGGATTTATTCGTTGAGAACCAAAAGACCAGGTTTTCGAGATGTTCCAAAAGTTCCATGCCATGGTGGAAAGGGAGACTAGTAGATCTCTTAAGTGCCTATGAACTGATAATGGTGGATTGTATACATCTCATTAATTCAGGGACTACTGCGTGAAGCATGGCATCATGCATGACTCCACAACACAACGGTGAAGCCGTGAGAATGAACGACACTTCTATATGTACTCCCAGATTGTACGACACTTCTATATGTACGTATATATATATATATATTATCTGTATGCGTGCATAGGATTGCAATATTTTGTTCGAGTATATGAATGATGGAGTGAGTCCATGTTTATGGGACGGTTCATGGGAGGATTGCATTCTAAAAGATGCACAAGAATGAGGAGGACCGATACTGGTGTAAACACTAGTTTTCGGCACGATGCCTATGCAAATATAACACTGTATGATACTACAGTGGATATATATTGCATGCGCTCGATAAAACTCTCGTCTCGCACTCGTAGGGACACATTTAACCTTAAATAGGGCAGCCGACACAACAACCACAAAACAAGGGGCTACAAGCCATGGTTTGATCAAAACCACCCTACTAGCCTACCCTACCCCCCTAGCTCAAAACCGGCCCATATCCCCCTCTCTTCTCCTTCATTTCTCCACTCCATCCCACCTCCTTGCTCGGAAAATTTCAGAACTCCTCCAAGAGAAAAAAAGAGAGGAAGAAGAGAGAGTGAAGAAGGTCTCAAGGAAGGATTTTCAAAGGAAAAAAGCTCAAGGAGATCAATTCCTTTACAGCAACCAAGGGTGGGGAGTTACTCTAAACCTTCCTTTATGTCTTTTAATTGATTTTCTTGCATGCATGTATGATAGGAAGTTCTAGGATGATTATCTAAGAGCTTGAAAGATGAAATCAGAACTGAAACTAGAAAACTGGTTCAGAATGCTATTGTGTAGATTTCTCCGAGAACAAACTGCAAGTAATTAGACCATGAAATTTTCAGGGATTGTTCATATGTATGTGTAGATAGTTGATGATTTATTTCGGATTTTTCTGAGGTCATTTGGTATTTTAATAAAATTGAATGGTAGAACTGTGTCGTAAGGCAGAATCAGCAATTGGTTAACAGAGTAACTGATATTGTTGGAATTTTACTAATTTATTGGAGCATTTTATTGATCTGAAATTTTTATCCTGTGCTCCTACATGCATTTAGATTCTATAAAAAAATCAGAAAAATGTTTGGATGAATATATAGGCTTGAGAGAAATTGATCTTTAATCAGTAGCTGAAGCTGAACTGAAGAACATGATGACCCTTCTGTGCTAAATTGAAATAGAGAGAACTCACTGTATACTTGGAGTTTTGACATGAAACCTTTTGCATGTTGTTTATTATGACCTCTAGTTTCATCACTATAAATTTTGTGTCATTTGGATAAGTACGGAATTTAATATGATTTTATGAGTATGTGCTATGCTGGTTTCAGCCATTTTTGATACCCTGTAGAGATTGGACATTTGAGGCTCATTAAGAGCACAATTTGAGAACCTGATTCATTAGATATTTGTAGTAGATACCAAGACCTTTCCAACAAGACCAATTTGAGGTGATTCCAGTAAAGGGTTGATTTACTGTGATTTTTTGTAATACTGGACAGAGACCTAGAGTGGATCTGAGTGCTCTGATTTAGAAAGACCTACTGTGTGACTTGGTGCAATTGTGAGAGATGTGTGTGTTAGGATGATTTATTGGTATAATTTGGACTCATGACCAACTAGAGAGTTGTTGAGGACACCCACACCCTTCTATAGAACTTGGGTTTGTGACGTTCTGATGAACGAGTAATATTTTGTGTTACCGGTAAGGTGCAGCCCGTGTACAGGAAGTACACAGGCTGAGGCTTGAGAGGCTATTTTGGGATCAAGATGATTGAAATTGAGTTTAGGATCAACTAGAAAGTTGTAGCCTAGGAACTTACCTTTCTGGATTGGGCTCGTACACTCCAATCGGAGTTGTATTGAGAGAGTTATGACCATTCTAAGTTTCTGGTAGAAACCCCGTAGGTTGCAAGTCTGGAGTATTGACTAGGTATTGTGAGGACATTTCCCGTGTGAACTATTAGAGTTGATGACTCTTGTCTAGGGATGGTTGATATCTGTAATTGGTGTTAAGGACTCCCATAATGGGTGTGTGACTCGAGTTAGTCACTAGGGTAAGGGATACCCTGCACCTGTCAACCCTACATTATAAACTTTCGCTGAAGCGTAGAACATCCGAGTGTGCCATTGAGATAAGTTCATAGCCCGGGTCAGGGATGAACATACATTCACAGCCGGGGAAATGGCGAATGTAGGCCGTAATGCTGGACAACTCCAAGCTGGGGAAGTGGCGAACCATACCGGCATCGCCAGGGCCAGAAGTTGATAGGCGAGTATGGAAGCAAATTTCATCTTTATCCAAAGTGATAGAGTAAGGTCGGGGTTAGAATGACATATTAAGGGGTTGAGAAATTGTATTAGTCCTACTAAATCATAGTCGGTGTTGTACCTTCCAGTCATAGGGATACGTTTTCGGCACTCATGAGTGAGTCCTCGGCTCGTATCTTGATCTGTTAATTCCCAAAGCTTTGCCGGAGTAAGGTACGGAAGGCTAGGAGGATTTGACCTTCCGAGGTGCTTACGTCCTTATGCGCGGGGGTTTTGTGTTTTGGTTTATATATAAGTTCATAACCCAATCAGGGGTGAACACGCATGCGTCAGTCCATAGGTGGACATGGGGAATCAATCGGTCAGGCGACCGGATTCAACGTAGCTTTCTAAGGAGGCTCATACACGGATACCAAGTGGTGGCTACCACTTAGGCACTGCAGTGGCGGAACTAGACCGACCAACTGCAACCTCCTTGGACGACGGACAATCTATTGGGAACTGGTTGAGTACAAGGGTAGGATGCTTGGCGAGGGATTGAACCCTACAATCAGGAGAGGCAAACTTCTTGAAAAGTATGCAGTATGGGATGCATACGTTTCCATCGAAGTTGATTTTGGAAAATTATGTAGTATGAGATGCATACGTTCCTAACTAAATTGCATTAGAGTAGGTGCATCATGTGCATTCTTATTTTGCGCATTAGATTAGGCTATGCTTGGGTCTGGAACGCATGTAGTATGGGATGCATGCGAATCCAGATTTCCAAGTCTTGCTTGCTTTAGAATAGGCTTGTGATTGATGTATTTAGTTGTTAGATCATGGCATACACGAGCACTATATAATTTAGGATGCACCTTTCTCTTTCCATCCAAGATGGGTTGTGATTGCCAGTTTGGAAGATCGCTGTTATTATCAGTATTGCGTCAGTCGAAGTGCTGACGTTTCCCACCTTTTAGGTACCGGTTCTACCTCTCGAGCAGGTACAAGAGACATCAGAGTCACGCAGCAGAAGACTCAAGTCGAGGAGCAAGTCCCGGAAAAGCAAATTGACCGTTTAGCAGAGCTTCGACAGTGAGCCGTCGACTGCCATTCCGAGTGAGAGAAGTTGTTAACTTTATAATAGGAGTGATGTATGTTGTAATAAGATGTACTAAGTTTATGTAATTTGTATTCTTGTCAAGAACAAGACATGGGTTGTAATCAATGATGTAATGACTTTATTTGGAAATAAAAAGTTTTCAAATTTTCATGTTATTACTGTGTTGAGATGCATTTGAAGGCAAAGATTCTGGTGAGTGTCACGGATGTCCGATAACGGGGATCCGGGGCGCTACAAACTTGGTTTAGTATTTTCAATTATTTTGAAGCCCAGGTCGGGCTCGGGCTAGACTAATACAAACCCGAACCCGGCTAGAAAATTAATTCATGCTCAACCTTTGAGCCCAGGAAAAGTTTAGGATCTGTACACTTATAAAAACGAGTCAGACTTTGTTAGGCTCGGGTCGGGTTCAAGTCAATTGCCAGCCTTAATGATCATGTCCTGATGAGAGTTGTTTCTCCAAAAGAGGCCTTTCGAGCAGTAATAACATTAAATCACTTTTTGCTACAAAGTGAAAAATATGTACCAAATGTGGTGTATACACTCCAAAAGATGAAGGATAAAATTGAGTACGGTTTAGGGAAATAGAAAAAGAACAGGACTATAGATGCATATTTTGAGAAATAGAAGAATTTAGAAAAGAAGTTGTCAGATTTTTTTTCTTTCTCTTTTTCCAAGTATAAGTTGTGAAGTTGAGAATACGATAATAAAATGAACTTTTATTGTCTTATAACTTTTTATATGACATTTTAATTCAGGTTTTCTCACATTGGTCACTAACGAATGTTTCAATTCCATATACCTCACTCACAAATACCTAATTCCATATAACTCACTTACAATATGAAATCAATCCCACATAATTACTTTTGTTACCAAAATTTAATTCCATATAACTCACTCAAAAGTACTTATATGGAATTAAATATTTGTGAGTGAGGTATATGAAATTAAAATATTTGTTAGGGACCAATATGGAAAAAAACCCCTTTAATTAATTATTAATTTATATATTCAATGGGAACTATCGAAGTATTAAAAAAAATTTATCTTATGCATTTAGCAAGAATATTAATTTAGTACATTAGGCCAAGTCGGGATCAGAAGATTTTATAATTTAAGCGAGGTTATTAATTTAACGCAAATTAATTTATTGAAGTTCTACTGTATTTGGGAAAAGAGTAATGCTACATCCACTACCAATTTCACTACATTTCTCTTCACTGTCTTTGGTGGCATACTCCAATAGGATAATTCTGCAATAGAAGTATGTCACCTAAAGTAGTGAACAAAATGGTAGTAAAATTGGTAGTGGATGAATCATTACTTTTGGATACTCGGAAAGAGTAGTGCTACATCTACTGCCAATTTCCCAAAATCAATTCATGGATAATTTTGCACAGAAGTCCTGTTGTTTTCATTTTTAATGTTATTAAGCCTCTAGGGACGTATATAAAACCAAATAATTAGTATTTTGAGTTGGTCTTCCAATTTTACCACTACGTACTCGGCTGGTTGAAATCTTCATCTCATTCTTTTCATCTTCAAGTAGAATTGAAGCTTCTCAAACAGAAGTATATATTCATTTATTATTTAAATCCTCGCATGATGCCCAATTCGGGTATATCAATTGTCATAAATAATCACTAATTGATGAATCATACTTTATAATACACTATTATGTACACTATAATCTCAATAAAGAGTATAATTAAAGTTCGGTATATTACACTTCTCTTATGTAAGGGTACCTCTCCCTATTATCACATTGCCCTTTTGATTTCCAATAACCACTAAAACCCTACAACTTCCAATTATTTTCCTAAACAGGAAAAACCCTAATTGTTTGAGAGAGATCTTTATCTGGTTATGGGCCCTATCTTAACTTTCCTCAACATTCTAGTTGGGTACGTATAATGATATCCTTCTTAATTTCTTTTGTGATGTTTACGTAATATTCGTTGGCATAACATTGATTCCTTGTTTTTTGAATTACCATGCAGGCAAACCGCCATGCACTTATATCCCGCGTAAGCAATATGTGTTCCTGCTACCATCATTGTTTTCTGTTATTTTCAACTTGTACAGCTTTTGAATTTGGCTGTGAATTTTGTTATGTTTGGTGATTTTTGTCTCGTATGGGTTAACTGTATTTTATTTTTGGATGCATGTTATATATATTTATCAGTCTCTTATTGCGTTGTTTTCCAACTTTGATTTTCCATTTATGATGCATGGTGAAAAATATTTCTACTTTTTGATATATTCCTCTTTCTTAATTCTTCACATAGGTATGCAACGATCCAAGCAATTGAAAGGGAATCAAAGCGCGACGCCGAGCAATGGCTAATCTACTGGATCCTCTACGCATTGCTAACTATAGCGGAATCTGTGGCTTGGCCAATCTTGTGTTGGTAAAATCTCTTATTAATTATGGCCTGTGAAATACGCTTTTGGGTTATAAACTTATGAGTTTAAGGCCTGATATGTAAATTTTATTTTATTTTTCCGAAAATGGGTGAAGGATACCACCACCATTGTGGTATCAGACGAAGGTGTTATTTGTGACATGGTTAGTGCTCCCTCGCTTCCAAGGTGCAGTCTTCATTTATGAGAGGTTTGTGAGGGGGAAATTTAAGAACCTTCTAAAGTATGGAGCTAAGATTGGCTTATAAGGTGACGAAACTCATCCTCAAGACAACTTTTTTCTTTTTAATCTTAATTTTTTCAATCAACTTTAGTTTTTGAAACTGAAAGTAAATAGTTAATCAGATATATATGAAAACTCTCCTTTTATTCATAGCTTTTCTTTTCCCTAAAGGGGGATAAATTTCTGTCTAGAATATTTGTAGCTTTTTTTTTTATATAAATTTTTTGAATAAATATTACAATTGTTATTTACTTTTTAAAGAAAATACAGCAATCTTTATTCCATTCCTCTTAAAGTTGCCAAAATATAAAAGAAACTCTTTATAATTAATCTGTCTGGAATCAAAATTATGGTATTAAAAAAAATTATAGTATTTATTTTAAAACAATGAATTGAAAGGCTTGAGGTATATTTATGTAATTAGCCTTTTTCCCCGGTGAATTTGTAACTAATTTAAGTATGTTCATTTTGGAAATTTGCAGGGGGCAGCATGAGAAATTCATACCGATGGATGCGGATACATGGATCATGTCATTATGTTGAAGAACTTACAATCTTCTTTCTCTTCTTCTCCTTCCCTATTTTATCTCTGTCTTGCATCTTTGCAAAAAAACAAAAAACATTTAGACTTATCTTCTTTGTTTAAATATGATTTGGAAAGCTTCAAGATCAGCATATAATTACGTCTTTTATTTTGTGGCCCCACTACAAGAATAATCGTCATCCCCGGTTATACCTTTGGTTTTTTTTTTATTTTATTTATAATTTCCCGACGTTTAAACACCGGTACATATCCCGGGAAATCGAGTGTTGCGGTAGATTGGGGATCTATACTGGCATTTTTAGAACCCCGACATTTAAAAAATGCCGGCGTAGAGGCGTTTTCATTCGACTTCTTTTTTTTACAACATCTACCCCGTCGTTTTGAAAACGCCGGCATAGGGTTTTAAAAAATTTGGGTAAAATCAACCCTGACACTTTTAAAATGCCGGGATAGGTATATATTTTTCAATTTTTTAATTTTTTTTTCAATTTATCACCTTCTTAGCGCTCCGTTGCAGCTACTTCTGTAGCACTAAGACTAGCAGGGCATTCAATAGCAGCGGAGTCTGTAACAGCTTATGCTAGCACAACAACCAAAGAGATTCTAAAACTAAGATGTAAAAAAAGAGAGCGAGACAACAACAACCGTACTTTTTAAAACTGCAGCCACGCTTATAATCAAAAATATATATACTGGAGCCATGTATACAATCAAACATATACTTCTTACAATCAAATATATACTGTAGCCACGCTTACATACTTCACTGTCATACATATACTAACTGACAATATGCTCCAGGATTACATACTTCACCATTAAATACTTCACAAAGGTCCATACATATTAAAATTGTGGCTGACAATGACTAAGGATGACCATACATATATAACTTCTCACAATATATAGATAAACTAACTAAGAAAATGTTATATCTTGCAAGCTTAAGAATCTTCAACCTGTGAGAGAGTAGGCATCGGACTACCTGATAAGAATGAATTGAAGGGCACAAGTGCCTGCTTGGGTTGATGCAGAAGAACCTCATGTCCTGCTCCTTTCACCGTAAAAAATGTGAGTCCTTTGTAAATTTGGGTCCACCTGCAACCTATTTACAACATTTTATCTGTTTTGTTTGAGCATCACTCCTACAAAATGTAACTATAATGTGGTTTTTATTGGTTTCAGGCCAATAATCTCCATTTATAACTCCAAGATGAGCGAACTGTGTCATATGACTTTGTTGCTTTCCTTAGATCATAGTTACATTTTTGTCTAAATTCTAACCTTGTTTAAATACCCCTACCCAACTGCTAAGTAACATTTCTTTCATGTAATAGTATTATTTACAATACAAGACCACTAACACAAGACAGAGAAATCAGAATGAGTAGGATGAGTTAATATTTTGAAATCAATTTTCATCAATAAAGAAAATAGACAATGAGAAACCTAATTACATGATCTCCGGCATAATGAACCTGAACTTGATCTTATCTCCACCCCCCACCACTTGTCCTTCTCCTAGATAAATATATTACTAAGATAAACCAGCCAGTCTGAGTACACAACCAAGATAAATATGAAGAAAATTAACTAACTAAAAGCCAAAAACTACCAAAGAATCATATTTATATGGATTTCCCAAAAAAATGGAAACATGGAATCAATGGACATGGAAATGACACTACTGTACCTGTATATGATTTGCTGACTGATGAAGAAAAGATGCACTAAATGTAAAATATGAGTGATCATGTTTCTTCCTCAATTGATATCTGCAATTAAACACTGATAATTTTACATGAGGAACACAACATAAGTACGATGTACAGACTGAATTCGTAAATAAATGACAAAAAGAAATTATCTAGAAAACCAACCACCAATGTCAAATCTCCCAGATTTATTCCCCTGATAAGCATCTTAAGATTGTTAACAATGAAAATGGCGAATATGAGATGCTAAATCATGTCAATAGACAAGGAAAATAGACAATGTTGCAAGTTAGGAAGCAAAAAGAGCTAGATCGCGTAAATGGCTGGTTCAACCGCCATTATAACAAATGTAAGCTACCTCATTTACCACCCCATGTATCATAGAGAGTTTTTCCCAAAAGCCCTCCAAAATATCCTTGAGTTATGTTGCAACAACAAACCAAAATAGCTAACATGTTCGTGGTGGGCTAACTCCAAAACACCAAAATAGCTAACACCAAACTGATCCACCCAAAATGATTACCAAAACCCAAATCAGTTTCGGTCAATTCATTACAAAAATATACAATTGATGAAATTAACAATTACATCGATTAACAAATTAGTGAAAAAATTATAAAAGTTAGCAACTAATTAATGGCTTAAAAACTTCATTAACTTCTAAGAACCCTAATCCATGCCTCAATATTTCAAAACCCCAATACAATCATACAAGCTAGAGATTTCTACCAACACCCACAAACCTGAAACAATCGTTCTCTTCGCATTTCATCAATTCATTGTGAATAAAATTAGCATAAGACAAACAAAAACCCTAATTAGCATGATGGAAAGAGGGAAAAAAATCCAGAAATTAAGCAAACCCTAACCCTAATTTTCTCAATCAACACAATCAGGATCTACAGTTGGACATGCGACTGGGGGGGGGGGGGGGGGGGGGGGGGGGGGGGGGGGACGACGACGTCGACGAGGTACGACTACGGCGAGATGTGGTGGCTGGGGGATTTGGGGATTAGGGTTAGTGTGAGATATAAAGAGAGAGCAGAGACGGGAGCACGATGATGGTGAGAGGGCACAACGACGAAGGGGCAGGGGACGACGGCAGGGGAGGGGGGCACAGCGATGATGAGGTGCTGTGGTGGTGGGGATTTAGAGGCTGGGGTTTGAGAGAGAGAGAGAGATAGATAGAGAATTAAGTTAAGAGAAATAAATTTGTGAAGATTGTAAATTATAAGAGCATCCATAATGGCGATTCTTATTTTTTGACAAAATAGAACGAATTGAAATGGAAGAGATCGAAAGGTGTGCAGTGATCGTTTGCTATATTTTGTTAAAATATGAGTAGGACGAAACAACTTGTCCCGTCCGTTTTTTTTTTTTTTACAGATTTAATTAATTACCAATTAACTATTAAAATATCTTAATTAAATAAATTAAATATTAAAATATTATCTAATCCTAACTAAATACCTACTGAACTCTATTAAACACCTAAACTTACCTCTAATAATCCCCCCCAAACCTGGACGGGACAACTTGTCCCGTCCGTTGGGGATTTTGTTTTTTTTTTGTTTTTTTTTTGTTTTTTTTTTTATGAATCTTATCCGTTGGATTCGTTTGAAAAAAATGGAAAAAAAAAATTTTTGGAAGGACGATACATCATGTATCGTCCGACCCATTTTAAAAAAAAAAAAATTTTTTTTTTACAAGATGAGACAACTAGTCTCGTCCGACTATAATAAAAAATTATTTTCGCTCTGGAACGATACATCATGTATCGTCCTCTATATTTCTATATTCGCTTCTCGGCTTCTCAAATATGAGAATTCACTGTGCATCGTTTGCTATTTTTTGAGAAAATAGCAAACGATTGCAGAGGCTCAATTCTCATATTATTCTCAACTAGTATCATGCACGTGCGATGCACGTGGAGGAAGAAGGAAAAAGAAAAGAAAAATAATTTCCAAACTGATCCACCGCCAAAAATATTTACCAAACTGGTCCACTTTTGCACGTGCACGCGGAGGAAGAAGGATAAAGACCAAAAAAGGGGAAATAATTTCCAAACTGATCCACTGCCGAAACTATTTACCAAACTGGTCCACTTTCGAAAATATTTACCAAAATGAGTCATTTGGCTTCAAAATGACAAAATGAAAAAAAAAAAAAAAAATTAATGACAAATACCACTAAGGCCTTCTCCCATTATAATAGTAGAGAAATATGAGAATATGAGAATTATAGCAAACGACTGTGGATGCTCTAAGTGAGCTATTCCGGTATTTTAAACAAAAAAACACTGGTATAGCCCAACTCTACCTCGGTGTTTTGTATAAACGCCGGTATAGAGAGATATTTTTAAATTCTATCTGAAAATACATATCTATTCCCCCGTTTCTACCCAAACGCAGTGATAGATACGACGGAAAAGATGTTGTTTTGTAGTGCCCTCTCCTTTTCTTTATTTTGTTTTATTTTATTTTTATTTTTCACTTTTATTTTGTGAACAAGGCTCCAATCACACACACACACTCATTGACTCTTGTCCCAATTTATATATGATAATGATAAAAATCACAGCAAATCAGAGACGTTCCAACACTGATCTCAAAGCTTTTATAGGCAGATTAATCATAATGGACCTCTTTAGCAGGTCTGGCCTTCTCCAGGCCCCTCGACATGACATGGGCAGCTTGCAAGCCCATTAAAAGTGACAGACTAGGCCCACTAAGTGAGACACCCAGCCCATGAGGGCTGTAAGTCAAATCTCTTATCCCCAGACAAGAGAGTTATTCTTAAGGGGAGAATCAACAGGAGATAAAGAATTCATATCAATCTAACAGATTCATCTCGATCTCCTGAACTGTTTCTCAGGCTTATAAATACCCCCCCTCCCCTCCTCAGCCAGAAGGTAATAAAAAATTAGCAATTTCTCTCTCAAATTCTCTCTCTCTCGGGTTCTGACTTGAGCGTCGGAGGGTCTGTCGCCGGGGCCACCCCCAGTGTTTCAGATTTTTTGCAAGTCCATCGGCTGCATCAACAACTTTCGGATTCAGATCACGGTGTTCAATTAACGATCCAGATCTAACCTCAGGAGCCCTAGCCACTTTTTACGGCAACGATCAAAGGTCAGATCTTTAGTTGGTTTCTTCAAATATAAACTCACTATCTGTTTGCTCCCACACCAAAATAAGAAGCAACAGATTGTCTCCGTCTATGGGAAACTACACAGATCAGACTTACTGACATGCCACCAAGACCAAGACGGGGACTGGCGGCCTCAAGTCGTCACACCAACTCTCTAGTCAAACAGCTCCTCCCGTGGAAAACCCAATTACCCCTCAACAGTGGATCCGACCCAACAGTCTAATCAAGCTATTATCAATGGAGAGGCACCGGGGGGCTCCCAACAAAGCCATCATGAACATCGCCATCTACATGACTGCATCTCAGTCCATAATGCTTCCACTGATTCAATGGCCTCGAGAGGTCCTCGAGGGTCAAGAGATATCTGCCAAATCATCAATGCCAAGCAACAATGAACTGATCTACACATCCGCTTGGATGTAAGGCGCACAAGAACCGAGGCCTCCCGCTCAGAATGTCAGTTGAACCAGAGAAGTAACTATCCTCAAAGACAGAGATCAAGACATTCCTCCTCTTGCAGGGGGAGCACTACAGAATGAATCCCGTTTCACGAGAGTCGAAAGATTCTTGAGAAAAAAAAAAGAGAAAGAGGCCCCAGTCACTAGGGCCAAATTGGAAAACTTCAAGCATGGCATCCTTCGAGCCATCCAAGGCCGTCAAGATCAGGATCGACGATCATGGAGTCACCACCCTAATCCTCCAAAAGAAGACGAATCCCGCACTCAGCTGGATCCAAGGGGAAGGACAACCAAGTCATTCACCGCATCCGCGAAGTAGAAGATCGCCTGGAACAATGAAGAATTACGAGAAATGCTCTAGTAGGACTTACAACCCTAGTCGACCTCCTTTCAGCAAAACCATCCTTGATGCACTCATCCCAAAGAGCATCAAAGCTCCTCAATTCGAATCATATGCTGGAGAATCAAACCCGACCGACCATATTGAGAGTTTCAAAACTCTCATTATGGTCTACAACGCTACCGATGAGCTTATGTGCAGAACATTCCCCGCAACACTGAAAGAAGCAGTAAGGAAATGTTACTCCCGACTCACTCCGGAGTCAATATTCTCCTTCGACCAATTTGAGGAACTCTTCATAGCGCACTTCGTTAATAGCCGCAAGGATGAAAAAATAAATGCTTCGTTATGGAATTAAAGGAAAAGAATGGAGAACTGCTGAAAGACTTTGTCAAGCGCTTCATAGTCGAAGCACGATCCATCTCCTTCCTAGACTCATCAGTGGCCGCTACCTCCTTCCGCCACAACGTCAATAACAAAGACCTAAAAGCCTCCATCGCAAAGAAGCCTCCTAAAGACTACATTGAGCTCCTAGAAAGGAGTGACAAATATATCAGGGTCGAGGAAGCTCTTTATCCTAAAGGCAAGAACAATTCATCTTCCGGGAACAAATAGAAGAATACAAATTGGAAGGACCCAAAAAATTTCAGAAAGACGACGCTGGTCAACGCCGTCAACCTCCAGCACCATGCTTCGACAAGTTCACTCCTCTCAACGCAAGCGTATCAGTCATCTTCATGGAAGTTAAGAAGAACAAAATAATCCGTCCTCCGCCCAAGACATCCACTGCTAGCAAAAGAAAAGCCAAATTAAGTGGTGCACATTTCACAGAGATCATGGGCACACTACTGACAATTGTCAAGCCCTCAAAGAAGAACTTGAAGGCCTAATTCTTCGGGGCTATCTCTCTCAATTTTTCGAATAAAACAATAATGTCGAAATCCCTCTGGCACGGGGGGCTAATAAGCGTATAGAGAGGCCCTGCAAATTACGGGACTTAGAACATATGGTCATTCTCCATCCCATTAATGGAGGCCCAATGGGGGGGAGATTCCAAATCCTCCCGCAAAGCAATTTTCAGGGAAGTCAACTCAGTGCATAACATCCTACCTCCCAAGAGCACCGGAGTCTCAATATCTTTCTCTGACAAGGACTTAGAAGGTGTCCGAACACCTCATTGCAACAAATTGATCATAAACTTTTGCATGGTGAATCATGAGGTACGCCGCATCTTGGTAGACAATGACAGCTTGATAAACATCATTTTTATGAACACTTTCAATAGCCTCAAGCTCTCTCGAGACCGACTCAAGTATGCCGGTTACATTCTGCACGGATTATCCAGTGTCCCCATTCAAATAGAAGGAATCGTCATACTCGATATGACATCAGGAAATCCTCCAACTACCCGGATGGAAGCACTAGAATTTATGGTGGTCGACATCAAAACCACGTATGACGCTATATTTGGACGTCCCGGCCTAGCGGCCTCCTATGCAGTTACTTCCACGTTCCACATGAAAATGAAGTTCCGAACAAAAATAGGCGTATGCCAAGTTTTAGCAAGCCAATAGGCAGCACGAGCATGCTACATTGTGACAATGGGGGACTCTATTTTTCCCATCGACACCATAAAACTACTGCCAGAAAGTAATCACAGTAACACCGAGTCTGTAAATGAGTTCAAAGCTACTGAACTAGGCAATCCTATCGAGAATTTCCAACCTGTCAAGTCATCTCCTCCCAGGTCCAAATTCATCCTCATCAGAATACAATAATAAACGTGAATCATCTGCCTAAAACCACTCCACTCATTTCAATAGAAATAATTAGTCCCGCTAAAATACATTGGTGAACCTAAAGATATCCTCTTATCTATGCAAAACAAGGGGAGCCTCGCTCTAAAACAAGCAAGTCAAGGCATGGTCTACCAAGTTATTCGCCTAGCGGCTCATCAACCTGAAGACCTGGGGGCAAGGAGATATAAGCAGGGACTTGGAAAGTATAACACCTTATGAAGTTGAACGATGTCGTCTAAAACGTCATCTCTTAGTAGTAGTAGTAGTAAATTTTCTCAATTTGTAATAAAGGCTAGCAACTAGATCAGCCATTTAGTTTTACTTTTCAATAAAGACCGCTTTCACTACCAGCCATTATATGTAATAACGGCCAGCCACTGGAGCAGCTGCTTAGTTTTATTTTCCAATAAAATTTAGTATTAACTTTTACATAATTATTGGACAATTCTACGGATGCATACAATGAGTTAAATGCCAAGCTTAATCCTAAAACCGGTACCAAAAACTCATTAAAAGCTCCTTATAAGTTGGGTTTGGAGTCCATACCCATGGCTCGAAGTTACTCTAGCAATTTGCAATAAAGCAAGTTCAGAGTTCCCTTCGCCATTTTATCTTCTCCTGCAATCCGTTAACGCCTTGATGAAAGGTTCAGAGTCCATACTCATGGCTCGATGTTACTCTAGCAACTAGCGGCAAAGCAAGTTCTGAGTTCTACTCACTATTCGATATGCTCCCACAACTTGTTAATACCTAAACTAACAAGTTCGAAATCCATACCCATGGCTCGAAGTTACTTTAACAATCAATCAAGTAAGTTTAGAGTTTAACTCGCCGTTCGATCTGTTCCTAAAATTAGTTAAAATTTCTTAAAGATAGATTAGAGGTCCAAAATCGTGGATCGTAGTTACTCCAATAAAACTTGAAAAGCGACATTTGGAGTTCAACTCGCCACTCGATGTGACTCCCAGAATTTGTTGAAGGACCCATATAGCAAGTTCGGAAAACAACACTCCCTAAGAGTAGCTCCTACAACTAGCTAGTTCCAAACTCTGTCAAACATTACGCACACCATCGACAGTTCGTTAGCTATACACAACGAATTTGAGGTCTTGTTATTTAGCTACAAAGAACTCAGTCGATGGCTCATCATTCTTAACGACAAGTTGCACAACAAGGATCAAACATATGAAAGGAATTTTTTAAATCACAGAACTACAGCAAATCGGTGCATTCAAATCCATCGCCACTACAAGTATCTTCAAGTACAATAACATAGATCATTTTACAAGTTAAGAACAACAAGCTGTCCTACAAGTCATTCTTACAGCTACACAGTATAGGGAAGCTCCGCCTAAAAGAGGCATACCTCTTCACAGGCCTCCTGCCAGCTAACAGCTTCCCAAGTTTGCCTCAACTCTTGATGATAAAATTCAAGACAAGTCTCCCTTTGGCAGGCAAACTCCATGTTTATCCTACCACCTTCACCTGAGCAAGCTCCAACTCCGTCTCGCGTGAAGTGCCACACAAATGGATGTGCCCCTACGCCTTCAAGCACAGCGTGTCACGAAGGAGAGCAAGCTCATTGTCCCGAGGAACTCATTCGATGTACACAACTACTAGCCAGCAAAGAGAAGAATGGAATCACCTCAACGATGATCAAACACAAAGTACTTCACTTCAATATTAAGAAGATTCAGAACTCACGCAACTCATTTGCATTACAAAACAGTTCAGCGCTCTGCGCGCCACTTCAGTTCCTCCATCACGTTGGCTCCAAACGACGAGTTCAATGCCTTGCTCTTCACACGAGCACCATCAACGACTCGTTGACTCCAAACAATGAGTTCAACGTCTTACGCACCGCTTATACTCTATCAACAACTCATTTGCTCTACAAAATGAATTCGATGCTCCACGCGCCACTCGAGTTCCTCCAGCAGATAACTCGTTAACTCTAAATAACGTTAATGTCTTGCCTTTCGGTGAGGCTTCATCAGCAACTTGTCGACTCTGAACAACGAGTTCGATGCCTTGCACACAACTTAAGCTCCACCAACAGCTCGTTGGCTCCAAACGACGAGTTCAACACTCTGCTCATTACTCGGGCTCTATCAACAACTCATTGGCTCTAAACAACGAATTCAACACTCTGCTCACTACTTGAGCTCAATCAACAACTCGTTGACTCCAAACAATGAATTCTATGCTTCGCTTACCACTTGAGCCCCATCAACAACTCGTTGGCTCCAAACAATGAGTTCAACGCTCTGCTTATCGTTCGAGCCTCATCAATAACTTGTTGACTTCAAACAACGAGTTCTATGCCTTGCTTACCGCTCGGATTCCTTCACCAACTTATTCGCTCTACAAAATTAGTTCGGTGCTCTGAATGCCAGTTCATATAAAAAAAAGTAGAACCCTATCTGTAATCCTACACTAACCCTTGCCATAACCCTCATAACCCTCTAACCTAAGCCCTGACCTTCCAATACCTTAACTCTTAAACTGAATTCAATGTATATGAAGAATGATCTGTAAATTTTATATACAAATATTATTTGTAGTTTCCAAATTGTTTTGCACCCAATTCAAAGGTTCCAATATAAATTATAAAATTCATTTTCAAATTTGAACAAAAAAAAAATTAAAAGGATTTGGGGGAAAATTATATAAAAAATAAAATTATAATTTTAAAAATAAAACATTATAAATTAAAAGAATCAATTTTAGAAGTCTAAACATTAAAGCTGATAGAGCGCCAAGTCCAGCACTATCTCTAACCCTACTCTAACCCTACTTGAGTTCCTCCGACAAACAACTCGTTAACTTCAAACAATGAGTTCAATGCCTTACTCTTTACTCAGGCTCTATCAACAATCCATCGACTCCGAACAAGGAGTTCAATGCCATGCACACCGCTTGAGATCCATCAATAGCTCATTGGCTTCAAATAACGAGTTTAATGCTCTGCTTACCGCTTGAGCCCCATCAACAACTTGTTGGCTCCAAATAATGAGTCCATCGCTTCACTTACCACTCGAGTCCTTTCAATAACTCGTTGACTCCAAACAACAAGTTCTAGGCCTTGCTCTCTCGTCGACCTCCATCAGCAACCTGTTGGTCCCAAACAACGAGTTCAATGCTCTGCTCTCCGCACAAGCTCTGCCAACAACTCGTTAACTCTGTACGATGCGTTCAATGCCTCGCTCTTTGCTTGAGCTCCGTTAATAACTTGTTAACTCCATACAATGAGTTTGGTGCCCTGCTCTCTGTTCGAGTTCTTCCAACAACCCCAAAACTTTATGCAACTGGTTCGTCGCCTAACGCCCGACCAGGATTGCTTCTACAGAACTTGCTGGGCACAAAACGCAAGTTCAATGTTCAAATCCATCTCAGAGTTTCCTCTACAAAACTTGCTGGGCACAAACGACAAGTTCAACATTCAACTCCATCACAGAGTTGTCTCAACACCAACTCTGTCTTAGAATTGTCTACACAGACTTGCTAGAAGCAAACAACAAGTTCAAATATTTAACTCTATATCAAAGTTGCCTCTACGAACTTGCCAGGATCAAACAGTGAGCCCTACATTCAACTCTATCCTAGAGTTGTCTCTGCAAACTTGCTGGAATCAAATGGTAAGTTCAACGTTCAACTCAGTCTCAGAGTTGCATCTACAAAACTTGTTGGGTGCAAATGAGAAACTCAATCTTCAACTATGTTTTAGAGTTAGCTCTCCAAACTTGTCAGGAATAAACAACAAGCCCTACGTCTAACTCCATCACAGAGTTTCCTCTACAAAACTTGTTGGTCTGAAAAAGCAAGTTCAACAACAACTCTATTTCAGAGTTGTCTCTATAAACTTGTCGGGATCAAACAGTAAGCTTTACGACCAACTTTATCACCGAGTTGTCTCTCCAAACTTGCTGGGCACAAACGACAAGTTCAATATCAACTCTATATCAGAGTTGTCTCTCCAAACTTGATATGAACAAATATTCCAACTCTGTCCCAAGGTTGTCTCTACAAACTTGCTGGGTGCAAACATCTTGTTCGAATGTTCAACTCTTGCCTCAACAATAGCTCGTCTAGGTCAGCTTCGTACTCAAGATCCAATGATCAAATCACTCAGCTCCCAGACCAACGCAACACTTGTCCAACAGCGAAATGCTCGATCGACAAAACAAGCGAACAACACAACGCTTAGTTGACGAAATAGTAGTTCAGCAGAACGGACAATGAGATGTTTGATCGACAAAATAAGCAAGCAACACTACGTTTGGTCAACAAAAGAGCAATTTAACGAGGTAGACCGCTCAATGAAATGAGTTGACAAGCACAAGAAGTAATAACTCATCAAAAATATTCAGTAGGTATATGGACCAAGGGGTATGAAATAAGATGTTGTGTACACATATATATCCACATGCATATACGTGTACATATGCAAGCACAAGAACTCCAACAACAAAGGCAACACAATGCATCAAAAGAGAGCAGCTGGCTTGACCTATTGTATATGGAAGTGGGTTGTCGGGTTCATAAACCTGACCCAAATCCAGGAAAACCTTCTTCTTAAAAAAATCAACTCCAGTCTCAAACTCCAACAGAGCTTCAAAAATAAAAAATACCAACCCATCTCTGATCAAGCACCCGAACAAGAACTCGAGCCCAAGTCAGCCAACATCCTAGCTCTGAGATTCAACTTCAAAGCTCGAGCACCACTTGATCACTCTTCTCTTAACAGAAAATCTCCGAAGCTTCGACATCGAACTCCAAAAAATCCTTTTCTAAAACCCGAGCTTCAAGCCCAACTCAAAGCTCCAAAATGACGAAGGAGACGAGGTCATAACTCAATGAAGAGGATAGAGCTCGACCAAAATCCATAGCTCGACTGAATGCAGTAGCTCAACGAGAAACCCATAGCTCGACGGAGACTCATAGCTCAATAAAGGTGGTAGCTCGGAGAGAAATCCATAGCTCGACGGAGACTCATAGCTCGATAAAGGTGGTAGCTCAAAGAGAAACCCATAGCTCGACGGAGGATCTCCATAGCTCGACCAAAACTCAACTCCATAGTTCGACGGTTCAATGCTCCATAGCTTGATGAAGGATCTCCATAGCTCGACCGAAATTAAAAAATAGAGCCCCTCTATACCTCGATAGCTCTATAGCTCAACGAGAAATCAAAAGCTCCATAGCTTCGACCAAGATCACAGCTCGACCAGATAATGATGCTCGACAAGAAATCGAACCACTATAGCTCGACCGTAGCTCGAAGCTCCATAGTCGACCAAGATCGTAGCTTGACGAAGAAGCAATAGCTCGCCCAAACGAAGGTTGCCGAAGTCATAGCTCGACGAAGATATAGGTCGATGAAGTCCCAAAATCCAAGAAAAATGGCCATAGCCCGACCAAATAGTTGGGCGAGCTAGGCAGCAGCTCACAACAGTCTCTAGCCCTTAGATCTCCCAGAAAAGCGTGCTAGCGCAAGATCTGCGCTCAAGATCAGTTCCCTTCTTCCATAATGCTCTGTTCAGTTCGCTAGCTGCCATATCTCTCCAAAATGTGATCTAAGCATGAGATTGACACATGAGAGCAAGCCACGCCATCGCCTTCATATCACCTCTGTTCAAACCCATCAGTGGGCGAGTCCATGCCTGATCAACGACTCAGATCACTTCAAAAAGCGCGCTTGGGTTTGATCAATAATAATAAAAATCCAATAAAATCATTTTTAACCCAAAAAATCAATTAAAAAATCCAAAAATAATTATTAAATTTGAAAAGTTAATTAAAATTTCCTGAAAAATAATTTAAATTTGGGTTTATTAATAAAAAAGTTGAAAAGTGATTTTTAAATTACGGAAACTTATTAAAAAATCTAGAAAAATTCAGAAATGCCCGAAAAATTCCAAAAAAATTTAGGAAATATTTGCCACCTACAGAAGCATCTGATCAGTTCCAAGTATCCCTAATACACCCTGAAACCTAAGATTGTATTCCAAAATTCAAGAATAAGGCGAACTAGTTTCTAAAAGCCAAGAAAATTGTCTCCGGGAGTGCGGGGATAATGGTAAAAATCGCAGCAAATTAGGGTTGTACGATTCCAGAAAGATCTCAAAGCTTCTACAGGAAGATTAACCATAACGGACCTCTTTAACCGGTTTGTGCCTTCTCCAGACTCCTCTATAGGACAAGGGCCGCCTTCAAGCCCATTAAAAGTGACAGACTAAGCCCACTAGAAGAGACACCCAGCCTATGAGGGCTATAAGTCAAATCTTTAATCCCCATATATAAGATAGTCTTATCTCTTAAGGAGGAGAATCAACATGAGATAAGGGATCCATATTAGTCTAAGGGATCCATATCAAACTTCTAAACTATTTCTCAGGCCTATATATACCATTCCCCCCCCCCCCCCCCCCCGGTCAGAAGATAATCAACAATTGGTCACTCAAACTCACTTTCTCTCTCACACATTCTGACTTAAGCGTCAGAGGGTTTGTTGCCGGAGCCACCCAGGTGTTTCAGGCTTTTTGCAAGTCCCTCGGCCATGTCAGTAACCGTCGAATTCAGATTACAATGTTCAATCAATGATCCAGATCCAACCTCAGGAGCTCTAACCACTTTTCACGACAACGATCAAAAGTCAGATATTTATTAGTGTCCTTCAAATATAAACTCACTATTTGTGTAACACCCCAAATTCCAAAACATATTGAATTCAAAGTTCCACAGGATCTTTACACTTCTTTCGTACAATTTTACAAGGAAATAAATTTTTTTGTTATATCAGAGTTTACACTTACATTACATATTTACAGCGAAAGCAATTTACAACAATTTACATGAATTGAAATATACAACACTTGGACCATTCTTTAATCAGCATGCATTCTTTATTCTTATTAATCACTTTACCCAGCATAAAAACTGTGGGCGCGTCAGTTGCTAACAACTGATAAAATATTATACACGGCTATCCTCTCTATACCGAAACAGTATAACGATTCTCAATACTTAACAAACCACAAACTTGTTCACAAACACAGCTAAGGGGACTATCCTATTGATGTCGCGTGGTGAAAGTGCACTTAGTCCTTAATGCAACTATTTACTTTATACGACACTAATGCGCACTTGTTCGGAGTTTATGCAGCCCATACTATATAGGTCCGAGGGTAAGCCCTTAATCATACTTCATCTTGTAGGGTTCAATCTCTCGCCATGATTTAATCTACTACTGTAACTACGGTAAGTATCCTAGATGTTCTACAAACTACGAACTCATGTCTAGGCGCCCTAGAGAGAATCCCAACACTGACACATGACTCATCGTGCAGACATCCTGTGGTAATTCACCTCCTACCATAGCCATGACACCATCCTTAGTCGCCAAACACTCCACGAGCATCGCCATCGGGATGCAGGCCCGGCCCAAGGCCCAAGCGGCCAAAGCCCTTGCTTTAGGCATCCATTTTTTCCCTTGCTTTAGGCCTCCATTTTTTTTATTCTACTGAAAATATCTCCCGCCTTTTCACCTTCCTTGGTTGTCTGTCTCTTTGATTTCAAAAAATGGCTCTTTGATTTCCAAAAAGGCCTCTTAGACTTACTAAATTTCTATAATTAATAATCCCCCAAATCCCAATTCAGCCACATCTCTCTCTGATCTCTTTCTCCGAAATTCTCTCTATCTCTCCATGACTCCACTCTGTTAATTCGACAACTCCTCTCCTCCGATCGCTCCCAGCCTCACTCAACGACTCCACTTCCCTCGCCCAGTTGGTGCCACTGCGGCTCTGCCTCGCTTCCCCCGCTCCGCTCGAGTGCAGCCACAAGGCCCACAACCTGCGACCAGACCACAATCCGCTCGAGTGTAGTCGCCAGTCTGTTCCAGTCGAGTGCAGCCACAAGGCCCACTTTCAGTTTCTGTTCCATTCGGCGCGGCCTCGCTTCCAGTTTCTGCACCTGAGCGCCTCGCTTCCCCCCGGCCCCCGCAGCCCCGGCCCTGCTCGACTGCAGCCACAGTGGCGACTAGGTTGTATTGTTCTAACTCCTCTATAACTCTATTTAATTTGAATTCTATATATCTAATTTTCTATAATCTCTTTATTTAGTGTTAATTTTTATTGTTTTTATTTTTAAATATATAAATGTCAACCAGGAAATTTGAATCAGGTTATTTGAAACTTTAAAAAAAAAAGAGTTGAAGCTTTAATTGAATCACAAAAAGGTGCTTTAAATAAATTTGTTAAAACAAACAAAAAAGATAATGAATTAGTTAATGAACAAGTTAACAATGTAGACACAAATGAAAATAGAGAAGAAATGTTAGTTAATGAACAAGTTACTAATAAAAATGAAAATAGAGAAGAATTATTAGTTAATGAACAAGATTGTATTGATTCTCATACTCACAGTGAAGATAGAGAAGAAATATTAGAAGAATCCACTATTAAAAATATATTTGATACAAGTCAAAGGACAAATATTGATACAAGTTTGAGAGATTTATTAGTAGAAAATGGTCCTATTAAAGTTACCGATATAGATTTTCCTAAGGATGAATTTGCAAGACATTTTTCATCATCACTTTACATTCAAAAGTTGTCCAACGGAGAAAAGCGTGAAAGAAGATGGTTGGTATATTCCCAAGATTTGGATAAAGTATTTTGTTTTTGTTGTAAATTATTTAATGCTCTTTCTAGTACAAGTAAATTAGCAAGTGAAGGTAGTAGGGATTGGAGAAATATTAGTTCTAAGTTGAAGAGTCATGAGATAAGTAATGAGCATATCACTAATATGAGTTCATGGAGTGATTTAGAAATGAGATTGTTAAAAAATAAATAAATTGATAAACATGTTCAAGAAAGAATAAATAGAGATAGGGAGCATTGGAGGAATGTATTATTTAGAATTATTGCAGTTGTTAAAACTCTTGGAAGAAATAACTTGGCCTTTTGTGGGACAAACGAAAAGATATATCAATAAAATAATGGAAATTTTTAATGCCTAATTTAAATGGTTGCAGAATTTGATCCTATAATGCAAGAACACATTCGTCGAATTAAAGATAATGAAATTCATAATCATTATCTTGGACATAAAATACAAAATGAATTAATAAATTTGCTAGCAAATGAAATTAAAACTAAAATTTTAACAAAAATTTGGAACGCAAAATATTTTTCAATCATACTTGATTGCACTCCTGATATAAGTCATCAAGAACAAATGTCTATTGTATTACAATGTGTGGATACTTCTTCAACCAAAGTACAAATCAATGAATATTTTTTAGAATTTTTAAAAGTAGATGATACAACTGGAAAAGGTCTTTTTGATGCTATTATTAATGAAATAAATACTATTGGACTTGATATTAGTAATATGAGAGGACAAGGTTATGATAATGGGTCTAATAGGAAAGGAAAATATCAAGGTGTTCAAAAAAGATTTTTACACATTAATCCTAGATCATTTTATACTTCATGTGGTTGTCATAGTTTAAATTTGGTACTTTGTGATTTGGCTAATTGTTGTCTTAAAGCTACATCTTTTTTTTGGAGTGTTGCAATGTATATATACACTATTTTCTTCTTCAACTAAAAGATGGAAAATTCTACAAGATCATATCCCTAGCCTAACTCTTAAATTATTGTCACAAATACGTTGGGAAAGTCGTGTTGAAAGTGTAAAAGCTTTAAGATTTCAAACTTCACAAATAAGAGATGCTTTATTGAAATTAGGTGAAGTTAATGATGAACCTAAAATAAAAAGTGAAGCTGAATGTTTAGCGACTTATGAGCTTGAAAATTTTGAGTTTTTGTTAGGCATGACTATTTGGTATGAGATATTGTTTGCGGTAAATTCAGTTAGTAAAAACTTTCAATCAAAGGATATGTGGATAGATGTTGCTATAGAACAATTGAAAGGTCTTATTTCTTTTTTCGAAAAATATAGGGAAGATGGATTAGAAAATGCTATAATTTCTGCTAAAGAAATTGCTATTGAAATGGATATAGAACCCAAGTTTCGTGAAAAACGTGTTATTCGTAGAAAGAAATAATTTGATGAGATTATGGACAATGAAGTTTTAAATTCTCCTGAAGAATCATTTAAAACTGACTACTTCTTGTACATAATAGATCAAGCAATTATTTCATTCCAAAGTAGATTTGAACAATTTGAAACATATCAAGATATTTTTGGTTTTGTATTTAGTATTGAGAAATTAAGGTCATTAGAAATTGAAATTTTAAAAAAAGATTGTGTTAACCTTTAACGATCATTAAAATATAACGACAAATCAGATATTGTTAGGTTAGATTTATTTTTAGAACTTAAAATTTTAAGAGAAATTATACAAGTGGAAAATGATACACCAATTGACATACTTAATTATATTAAAAGACTTGATTCTTTTCCAAATGCATATATTGCTTATAGAATAATGTTAATAATTCCCGTAACTGTTGCTTTGGCAGAAAGAAGTTTTCCAAAACTAAAATTAATAAAATCTTATCTAAGATCAACAATGTCTCAACAAAGATTAAATGGATTGGCTTTATTATCAATTGAAAAAGAAATTTTAAGTGAAATTGATTACAATAATATAATAAATGATTTTGCATCTCAAAAAACCCGAAAAATAACATTTAAATAAAATATATTAATTTTAACAAAATATTATTATAAGCTTTTAAAAGGCCTCATTTCGGAGTTCGCTTTAGGCCTCAATAGGTGTTGGGCCGGCCCTGGTGGTGTTACAACACACTACTTATCTTCTCTTGGACTTTTGTCCCTTCTCAGCTTTAGAGTGTTCTTTTCACTCAACTCACAGAACCAACACTCTGGCCTATTTATAATACACATAGGTCGGTGAGACCATGTATTATAGAACTCTAGAATTTTTATATTTAATTACACAATTAATATTCTTATCTTTTCTATAAAATATTGACTCTAGAAAGGGATGAGACTTCTTTGAATATCTTCAATCTTCTAGTATCTTTTTCAAACAAGTTTAATATTTCCAACAAGGATGGTAGTATTTAAATGTGCTAATGTCCAGGTTCATATATTGCTTGGATCATATAGAACTCTAGAATCTTCTAGTATCTTTTTCGTGGAAGAAGAGGAGTTGGCCGCTCAAATCATATCCAGGTTCATATATTGCTTGGATCATATAGAAGTTATAGATCCCTCTTTGGTAGGAGTAATTCTTTCTTGCGAACAATCTATTCTGTACACAAAGGAAAGGTGGATAACTCATTGCAGAAGACATTCTCACTTATAAGAGCATCCACAGTGGTTTGCTAAACCTATTCTAACTTTAGAAATGAAAATTTAGCTTTCTTAGAATGTCGCTGCAGTCGTTATTTCTAAATTTTAAAAAAGCATAGTATGAAACGGATCTTGTTCATCCGTCTAATATTTTTTTAATTTTTTTTTTGGTTGGAAGGATGAAGATCATCCGTTCCATGCTAGTTTTTAAAAAAAAAAAAAAAATGGTTGGAAGGATGAAGGTCATCCGTTCCATGCTTTAAAAAAAAAAAAAAAAATGATTGGAAGGATGAAGGTCATCCGTTTGGATGGTTTGCCTTTTTTTTTGATTTTTTTTTTGGATTTTATATTATAAAAAAATCAAACAGAATTAAAAAAATAATAAAAAAAAGTCAGAAACTTCTACAAACGGATCATCTTCATCCGTTTGCTCAGTTCGGTTTTTTTTTTTTTTTTTTTTAAATCAAAGAAAATAAAGAACGGATGATCATCATCCGTCCAATGCCATAAACGGATTATCATCATCCGTCTTCTATATTTAGCAATCTTCTATCCAGACTTCTAACTTTAGCAACTTATTGTACATTTCTATTCTAACTTTTGAGTTTTTAGCAAACCACTACACGCCAATTTTCTAAATGGATTTCTAAATTTTGAGTATTTAGCAAACCACTGTGGATGCTCTAAGGTAATAAGGCGGATACTTCTAACTCACTTGGACAAATATATGCACATGCTGGATAACTTTGGGGTCCACAGCTCATATGTAAACATATATATGCTGCTCAAATCATCTGCAGGTTCAGTGTGAGAAAGTCTGCCCTCCTATCTGTCTTCTTTTCCCATTTGTTCTCCACCTTGGAAAGTTCACCCAATCTGAATATGCCATTTCCCTTCCTCTCTTGTGTTCTTTGGTGCTCCACCTTGGTCGCTGCGCCGCCTTTGTAGCTATTTAGCCTTGGTGCTGCGCGCTTTGGTAATTCCTCTCGGATCATTCGATTTGAGAGTGTTGGTATCCTTTTATTCTAGTGCTTCTACAGGTATTCTCCCCGTTCGTTCGAATTACTCGTCCTCACTTTTTACTAAGCGAACCATGTAAGTCTCTTGGTCTCTATCTCCTGTTTCTTTTATTATTCTTATTCTTTATTTTCTTAGCTATTGTAAGTGTGTCGTGGGTTGCTTTAGTTGTTTTCGGTGTAGATCTAAGTTGTTTTATTACTTGGACTGTTGTGATTTAGTATTGCATGCTTTTTCTGTGCTTTTTCTTTTCCGGATTTGTTCTTGTAGATCTATCGCTTTCCCGCTTGGACCCATTTTTAGGGTTCAGTCTCTCTCTCTTTATCCTTTCTTTTTTCTTTTGATTTTTTCTTTTAATTTTTTCTTTTACTTTGATCTTCTCTTCTTTACTCTAGTGAACAGTTCTTGTTTGTGGTTGACTTAGTCAACTTTGCTATCTTTTAGCATTATTAATTTTTGGGCATTCTCTTATTGGGCTTACTACTTGGCTTGGGTTTGAGGGTTTTGATGGCCGATTCATGGGTTGAACTTGTTAAAAGAAATAAAAATAAACAAATATTTTGAGGAACATCTCCTTTTTTAGGCCTAATTTTCATAGCCCTCTTTGTGCCACTTCCTGCCCATTTCATCCTTCTTCCACAACCTTCTCATCTTCATCTTCTCTCTCTAGCTCTTCATCTCCCCTTACTGCTACCGGTGCCTTCAACCAAGCAACCTTAAGTTCAACTTTTGTAACAAAATGAAATGCTTATTTTGTGATAAATTTGGCCACTCTAGGGATTGATGCTTCAACAGCTTCTTGGTCTCCCTATGGGTGCACCGATCTCGGAGCAACTGTTATCTGCTATCAATATTCCTTCTTTTCAATATAAGTTAGCTGGCCTTCATGCTAAGAATGCAAAGCATATAATTCTCTCTAACTCTCTTACACTTCTTCCTACCCCTGCTCCATCGCAATTGCTTACTGTCCCTACCACTCCTCAGTCCCCTCTACCTCTTTTCATTGTCTGTTGTGATCTATCTTTAGAGCTTATTTCTAATAAAGAAATCTGGAGTGCTATGGAGCGGTCTCGATATTCGGTGGTAACTTGTCTAATGCTTCTTTAGACTCTTTCTTAGGCCAAACTTGTGGGATCAAGGATTGGACTTGGGGCGTGAACGCATGCTCAAATGGCGACATAGTGATTAAATGTCCATCCTCTAAAATCTTGCTTGATCTTGTGGCAAAAAAATCTTTTACTGTTGGGTCGATGAATCTATTAATTTGCAAATGGCCATTTATGGGATCCAATCTTCCTTCCCACCAATCTCAATCAACCAAAGTCTTCATTTTAGGTCTCGCTCCATACTGTGATTCTCATCAGGTTGTGGCCTCCATGACCAAATACATCGGTGAATTAATATGTATTTCTTCTACTTCTCTTCTCACCTCGGATTGCCTTAAAGTGGAGGCTGAATTTTTATGTCACTCCGACTTAGACAGGGTTTCAGCTTACACCTTACAAATTGGAGATGCCTCTTTCTCGATCTCAGTGTGTTATCCAGCGGCAAATCCTGCATTGCCTACTTCTCTCCCTTCCCCCATTGGCACTTCTGTTAAGCTTGGTGCTTCTCAATCATCTTTATCTTTTAAGGAAGGGACTTCCAATTCTTCTTAGTCCACTCTTCCTCACCTCTCCTCTTATCTCAGGAAATCCAATAGAGGTGGTTTCATGGAAACAAGAATTATACTTATCACCGTACGGCGCACACAAATTGCCAAATCTTTTTTGGATTAATCCAGATGTGTCTTCTCAAGCACTTGTTTCGCAGACTTCCAATCCCACCATTTCCACTCCTATTGTGTTGACTAGCATCAGTCGACCTGATGCCATCTCTGATCTTGCAGCTATTGTATCTACAACTCCTGTTCTTCCCCTTCTCGCTCCGCAACTGCCTACTACTGTTGGAAATTTTTCTTCTTCTCCCGGTCCGAAACCCATCCTGAATGATAAATAGCCTGACTGGAGCGTTAATCACCATGATAATCATTATTGGAGTAACTTTAAATTTGTTATTCATGCTCACTCTTCAAAATCTTCGAAACCCATCAGTAAACTTTCGGGACCCTTCACTGATGATAAATGCCTTACTGCGACTTGGGTTGATTCCGATAATCTTATGTCTGATGAAGAAAAAGAGCTCTCTGATCAACAGGTCAACTCTAAGGTATTTTCACTTTCTGTTAGTTCTTCTTGCTATTTTTTCTTGTTGTCTTATAAGATTACTTTTTACTCTGTTGTTTTACCCGGTAGGTTATATTCTTTATTTCCAGCTTTAGGTGTACTAGACATGATTACGCTCATGTTCAATTACCTTAATTTCCATACCTTCTCCCGCTATGGTTTCCTCAGAGCCCACAGATTCCTTTTTCTCATCCTCTCTCTGCCCGACCCATGTTCTCCTCATTTCGAACTTGGACCCAGATAACCTGACTCCCACTCCTCTCTAATCTATTGTTAGTATGCTCGATTTATCTTATAATCTTGAGTACTCCACTCTTATAGAGTACCCCCACTCTGGTAGAGTCCTGTAACCCCTGTTTTTTATTTTGTGTATTTTTGAGTGTATCTTTCGTTTTGGTGTATTTTCTCTCTTGTATTTTTTTCCTGAACCGTATATTGGAGTTGTTTTCAATATATATTCGTTTTATTTCATTTTTGAGCTCTTTGTGTTTGATTTGTTGTCCTTTGTTTCGTTCTTCTATTATTTGATCTTTCTTTTATTTGGGCTCGTTCTTTTTATTTTTTCTGTTTTTATTTTTTTGGGTGTTTGTGGTGGTGGTGATTGGTTGCTTGTCCTATTCCCAATCCTATTGTTTGATCCCTAATAATATTTACCAAATCCAAATTAAATCCCCAATCCTATTTGATATCCTATACAAATTGTATCCTAATTAAAGCCCAATTAAACAAATCCTACTACTACTCCTAAACTACCCGTTACCCAATAATCCAACTCATATTTCTAAACCCTAATTCCCCTCATATATATACTACCTCTCTCACAAAACCCTAACCCTATTTTCTCTTCACCCTAACCCCGGCCTCCCTCCTCCTTTTCCCTTGCGTCGCCCGCACCCAGCCAGCCCGACGCCAGACCACCTCCAGGCCGAGCCACCCCCTCCCAACCTGTGTCCGACACCGCACACCCCCCACACTCCGACATCCATCCCCTCCAAACCCGACACCCCCCTCTTGGCCGACCACCCTTCACCCCACCTCACCACCATATGACCCCTTGCTCGTCTCTCTCACCCGCTCTCTTGGTGTTCTCTAGTGGCCGCAAGCCACTATTGTCATCTCTCTTTTGGTGGAATTGTTCGTGTGGAGATTTTCGCTCATGTTTGCTTGGATTCTTTCATTCGCAGATTTTCGTTCGTGGGTTTTGCTCGTTACTCTTGATTTTCGTCATTCTTCATCTTCGTTTAAGGCAAGTAACTTGTACTCCAATACATTTGTTTGATACAAGTCAAAAATACCACCTATAGTGAAGTTGGGTCTAGAGACGACTCTTGTTTGTGTTAATCTTGATGGGTTTTGTCTCTATTGTGAAAACTTGACCAAAGTTGCTTCACGACACAATATGGACATGAATTTAACTTAGGTTTTACCCGTTCTTGATTTGATCATGTATGTGGAATTTTTGTGAGAATTCGTGATTTGGTTGAGACCCATGTGATATATTTGGTGTGGACATGCTAAATACCCTAATTCATGATGTTTGGACACTTGGTAGAATCGATTTCATATTTGGTTGTGTTTTGAACAAGTTTTGTATGATATATGTTGAGTTGTTGTTAAAGGGAAAAATCTGTATTTTGTCGCTGATCTGTTTTGTTTGTTGTTTTGGACTGTCTTGAAGTCAGTATCTTAATTTCGGTATAAAATATGAGTTTTATAGAATTTTGTCTATTTTCAAATCCCTCTGACCTTGCTCGATTTCGTTTTTGTATGAGTGAGTTATGACTGTTTTACTATAGAGGTGTCGATCTTTTCCAGATTTTGTTTTTCGATGGTTTTGATGACTAAATGATTTGATACTGATGCTACATATATTATTTTGATCCAAAACTTGGGTCGGTGTTCCTTTATCTAGTTAGGGATTACCCAGAATTTTGGTGGATTTTATTGATGCGTTTTATATGTCGTTTCATGATCGTTTATGAAAACTATATTTGCTGTATTTTACTCGTTGTTCTGTAAAGAATCGTATTTTCACCGTAATTTCTTTTACTGTATGAAAAATATTTGTGAAATATAAAAGTTAGTATATTTTATCTATTTTCATATCCCTTTAGCGGAATTGGATTTCGTTTTACTGGTTGCGAGATATCATAATTTTCGTACAGCAGTGTTGGGAATTCCAGATTTGCCAAACTACCGTTTATTGATGTTTTATTATTTTTGATGACTGATCTGATTTTACTAGAAAATTATGAAACTTTATATTTAGATACTGGACATATAGGGAAATACCCCAGATTTTTTGTGGATTTATTTAATGTGTTTTCATGCTGTTTTCCTGTTCTTGAATTCGTTTTCCTGATTTCTAACTGAACCTATTTTCTGTATTCAAATCAGTTTTGAGCTATATTTTTGTGAATTAATATATGACTTATTTATACTCGCTGGATTCTGTTGGGAGTCTATTTTCTAGACATTTCAACGGATTCAGATTTGGATGTTTGTAACACTAGGAATCACTATTTTACTACAGTATGGTATTGCTGTCCTGAACTTGAGATTTGTCTATTTTATTCTTTCATGTATTATCTTGTACTCGTACATGTTTACCTTGCAACTTGAACTTGCCACATGATCTTGCCATGTTATTCTTGATATATTTTGCACATATACGTGCTTGTTTGACAATAATAATAAATAACTAAGTCGGGGTTTAAGGGACAGATCTAATAGTGGATAATTCAGAAACATATACTCGGAAGGGGATCCACTGATCCTACGTGATTACTTAAGACATGATACTTGACACGTGATTACTTGATACTTGCACGCAAGACACGATACTTGCCACTTGCATGACTTGACACGTGGTTACATGATACATGATACTTGGAGCTTGGAGCTCGATTACTTGACTTGTCCCCGAGTATACTGTCCTCTATGGTCCACTATGAAATCTAAAGCAAAACTGTTTGTTGTAGCAACCATGTAAGGTGGGCTGCATGAAGTGCTACCTAGCTAGTAATCACTACAAGACTTGGTACATGCCACTTGAACATGATACTTAAATATGACACATGCTTGCTTGATACTTGACTACAAGATACATGAGACTTGAAACTTGACACTTGATGCATGTTTACATGATACTTGATTACTTTACACTTGATGCATGTTTACATGATATTTCATTACTTGACACTTGATTCATGCCATTTACACTTGTTCACTTGCCATGCTAGTTGTTTATTTTGACATCATGCTTATACCATGTTGCTAGTTAGTTTTCCCATGTGCTTGTATCCTACATTATAAGTGGCCCGTAACTTACAATTGACGAGTACTTGTTTTTTCTCTTTCCATCTTTCATGTATTTGTTGAATTGCAGACTTTGGAGAACAGGTTCCAGATGGTATCGGAGACATGAAGTATTAGTGCTGGATTTTATTATTATTATTTCTTGTAGCTTGCTTGAACAATATTGTATTTTGAGATTTAGATTTATTCTTGTATTTGGACAATGTGACCCAAGATATTTGTTTTATTCAGATCATAACTATTTGAGATTTATATATTCGGTTTCAAGTATTCTTGTTGGTATTTTGGCTCATATGTGCATGTGGTTGATTCTTTTGCTTCCGACTCTGATGATTCTTGTGAATGTTGTAGAGATTTCTTGAACAGCTTATGGATGATGAAAATCATTTGCTGGGCTTTTGTCTCGTATACGTATTCCGTATTCTTTTTGGGAAGCGGGGCGTGACAAGTCCTCTTTGGAGTGCCTCTTTTTCTTCCTCCAAAAGGAAGTATTATAAAAAGAACTATAAGTCTTCGTTCAGCTGTGCTAGTGCACATATTCATTATAAAAAATTAGCTTCCATTCCTATTTCCTCTCAAGCGACTTTAGTTGCTCAAATTAAGAATATGGAAGTTCCCCCAACCCAGAGGAACCTAATCATGACTCTCCTTTAGGGTCAATTTACCAAGTTCATTTTGGCCTAGCGGTGAACATGGGATTCTCAATCTCCACGTCTTCTACTTACCTGATTAATGACATTATAAATTTAGAAATGTCCAGAGCTGTTAAGCATTCCAGTCGTTATGTTTAATGTGTCTTGGAATATTCGTGGTGTAGGCAAAAACCTTAAAAAAGAAACCATTTATGACTTAATTTCATAACTATGCATCACATAGACAAAGAGTTAACCATATCTCTTTCATTGTTGATAATGACATTGAATTGTGCTCTTTATCCGATTTTCATTCGGCGTTCCTTTTCTTCTACCAGAATCTTATGGGCACCTCCTCGCCTCGTAATATCCATCTTGATTAGGATGCTCTGTATGGTGACGAAGCCCATCACTTATCTATTCTGGATGCTCCTTTCACTCTAGGTTGTTGTTTACTCCATGTGTAGTGACTCTTCTCCTGTTCCGGATGGATCCACAGCTTCATCTTTCATAAAATTTGGAATCTTCTCAATGATGACCTTTTTGAAATGTTTGCAGACCTTTTCTAAGGTCATTTCTTAAAGCTGAATTTTTAAAAGGCTTACGATAAAGTTGAGTTGGACTTTCTCTTTGACATTCTTACTCATCGAGGCTTTATCCTTTGATAGATATCTTGGATTAAATCTAGCATCTTCGCTGGTACTTCATCTGTGATTATTAACGGAGTGGAAGGTCATAAATTCAAATTTAAGAGGGGCCTTAGGCAAGGTGATTCAATTTTCTCTCTCTTATTCTCTCTTGATGCAGATATCTTCAGCAAAATGCTCCTGAAAATGTGGCATGCTGGCCTTATTGTTGGTTAGATGGTTTTCAAGGCTTCAAAGGTGTTCCCAATCTCCAATACGCTGAGGGTAGGGATGGCAACCGGGCCGGGCTGACCCGCGACCCGCTCGCAAAAACCCGGCCCGTTAAGATACGGTTCGGGTCCGGGTCGAACCGCTTAGTCCGGGTCGAACCTGCGAGCCTAAGCGGGTCGACCCGAGTCGTCTAATTTGGGATTCCAACCCGTTCAACCTAGCCTATCAACCCAGTGAACAGTGCCCAACCCGCCCACCAACCCGCGGGTTTCGAACCATTAGACCCGTACGGGCCAAACGTTTGACCCGCGCGGGTCGACCGTTCGACCCACGAGTTCAACAGACGAAAAAAAATAGAGGCTTGGTGTTCTAGCCTTTTTTTGGGTTTTTTGGTTTATTTTTTGTTTTATTTGTATTTTTCCCTATAAATACCCCTTAAACCACTCTAAAAATTTCACACCTTATTCTCTTACTCCCTCTACTACTAGTACTCAATTCAATCTCAATTCTTTGAAATTTTGTCAACAAAGAAGCTAGCAACATAGATGTCACGTCCCGCTTTCCAAAAAGAGAATATGGAATACGGATACGCGACAAAAGCCCAGCGAATGATTTTCATCATCCATAAGCTGTTCAAGAATCTTTACAACATTTCACGAAATAATCAGAGTCGGAAGCAAAAGAATCAACCAACATGCACATATGAACCAAAATACCAATAAGAATACTTGAAACCAAATACATAAATCTCAAATAGTCATGATCTGAATAAGTCAATTATCCTGGGTCACATTGCCCAAATACAAGAATAAATTCAAGTACAAGAATACAATATTGTTCAAAGTAAGCTACAAGAAATAATGAAAACAAGATCCAGCACTAATACTTCATCTCTCCAATACCGTCTGGAACCTGTTCTCCAAAATATGCAACTCAACAATTGCAGGAAAAGGGGGAAAAAAAAAACAAGTACCCGTCAATTGCAAGTTACGGGTCGCTTGTAATGCAGGATACAAGTAAATGGGAAAAAACTAACTAATCACACGGAATAAGCATGATGTCAAAATAAACAACTAGCATGGTAAGGTGAACAAGTACAAGTGGCATATATCAAGAGTCAAGTAAACCAGTATCATGTAAACATGTGTCAAGTATCGTGTATCAAGTCTCATATATCAAGTCTCATGTATCAAGTGATCAAGTATCAAATAAGCATGTATCATATTCAAGTTTCATGTATCAAGTCTTGTAGTGATTACTATCTAGGTAGCACTTCATGCATCCCAGCTTTTACTACATGGTTGCTACAACGAACAGTTTCACTTTAGATTTCATAGTGGACCATAGAGGGCAGTGTACTCAGGGATCAGAACAGAAACAGGAACAGGTTCATGAATCAAATAGGTACACGAATCATCCGATTCATGCATCAACAGGTTCATGAATCAACAGGTACACGACCAGCAGGTCCGTGCATCAACAAGTAACAGGTACATGAATCAATAGATCCATGCATCAACAGGTAACAGGTACATGAACCAATAGGTCCATGCATCAAAAGGTAACAGGTACATGAACCAACAGGTCCATGCATCAACAGGTTCATGTATCAACATGAATCAAAATAGGAAACACGGGCCCCCTTCCGAGTACATGTTTCTGAATTATCCACTATTAGATCTTTCCCTTAAACCCCGGCTTGGTTATTTATTGTTAATGTCAAACAAGCATGTAGGTGTGCAAAACATATCAAGAATAATATGGCATGATCATGTGGCAAGTTCAAGTTGCAAGATAAACATGTACAAGTGCAAGATAACTCACAAAAGAATAAAATAACCAAATCTCAAGTTTAGGACATCAAAACCATACTGTAGCAAAACTGAAATTCACAGTGTTATAAACATGCAAATCTGAATCTGTCGAAACGTCTAGAAAATAGACTCCTAACCGAATCCATTGAGTATAAATAAGACATATAGTAAATCACAAAATCATAACTCAAAACTAATTTGAACCCAGAAAACGCGTTCAGGCAGAAATCAATGAATCCAATTCTCAGTCATGAAAACAGCATCAAAATTCAATAAATAAATCCACGAAAAATCTGGGGTATTCCCATATCTGTCTAGTATCAAAATATAAAGTTTCATAATTTTTCAGTAAAATTGGTTTAGCCAATAAAAATCAGAAAATACCAAGAAATGGTAGTTTGGCAAATCTGGATTCCCAACACTGCTATACGAAAACTGTAATATCTCGCAAACCGTGAAACGAAATCCAAATCTGCCAAAGGCAGATGAAAATAGACAAAATAGTCTAACTTTCATATTTCATAAGTATTTTCTATACAGTAGAATGAAATAGGGTGAAAATACGATTCTTTATAGAACAGCGGGCAAAATACAGCAAGTACAGTCTTTATAAACAAGCATAAAACGGTATATAAAACTCATCAATAGAATCCACCAAAATTCTAGGTAATCCCTAACTAGATAAAGAATACTGACCAAAGTTTTGGATCAAAATAATATGTGTAGCACAAGTATCAAAATGATTTAGTCATCAAAATCACCAAGAAACGAAGTCTGGAAAAGATCTACACCTCTATAGTAAAATAGTCATAACTCACACATACAAAAACAAAATCGAGCAAGGTCAGAGGGGTTGGAAAGCAGACGAATTTCTCTACAAATCATGTTTTATACTGAAATTAAGATACTGACCTTAATATGGTCTAAATTTACTGATCAAGACAGATTATCGGCAAAATACAGAATTCCTCAAAAGCTAAAATCCACATAGATCCAACGAAACTTGATCCAAACACAACCAAACATGAAATTGAGTCTCTCAAGTGTCCAAACAAAATGAAATACGGTTTACAACATGTCCACAACAAGTATCTCAGATGGGTCTCACAAGCGCACGAGTTCTCATAATTGTTTCACATATACATCATATCAAGAACGGGTGAAACCTAGGGTTGTTTCATGTCAAATTTTGTGTCGTGAGGCAACTATGGTCAAATCACTATAGAGACAATATCAATAAGGGGTTTCACACACAATTGTCTTTAGAACCCAACTACACTACAAGCGGTATTTTTGACTTGTATCATACAAAAGAATTTGAGTACAAATTACTTGTCTGGAGATGACGACGGGAACGAAGCAAGAACAAGAATAACGAGAACGGATTCCCAGCACACACAACGAACGAAACGGAACCCATGAACCAACGAACACAAACCACGAGCACGAGCAAGAACCAACAACCAAGAACGAACGGACGAACAAAATATGATCCACGCACACAAAACCGACACCCACACACAAGTGAGGGCAGCGGCAACTCCGGGTGTAATGTGGAGGAACAATGGTGGGACAACGGCGAGGACGGATGGCACGACACACGGCGGGGAAAAACACAGCACGCCGGTGAAGTTGTTCTTGTTCCCCTGGTCTGCGTCGAAGAGAGAGGGCAGCATCGGTGAGGCAGGCGATGCGATGGATAGAGATGGCAGGGAGACCGCACGGGGCTGCCGACCATGGGGTCACGGCTGTGGCTAATGGTGGTTGTCACAGCACAGGGAGGCGCTGATGGCGACAATGGAGGAGCACAGGCGACGCAGGGGGGCTGGCAGTGCACGGCTGTGCTGCGATGTGGCTGTCGCTGTTGTTGTTGTGACGGCGGAGCGAAGGGCAAGGTAGGAAGAGAGATGGAGGGGCGAGGGACGGTGTAAGGATGACGGGGATGAGGGAGAGCGGGCAAGAAGAGGGCGGCGGGGCTTACAAAGGGGAAGACGAAACGATAGAGTAAACGGGCTAGGGGGTGGCTGCATAGTCGAGGAGGTGAACAGGGTTTTAGGGTAAATATATATGGGTTTAGATTATAGGGTTAGGGTTAAACAGGTGGGGGTGAAATGGGTGGGGAAAAGTGATAACGGGTAGGGGTTTCAGGTAGTTTAGGCTGATGGTAAATGGGTATTTATTGGGTTTGGGTAATGTAATGGGTATTGGGTATTGTAATAGGGTAATTGGGTTTAGGTAAATGGGTATGGATAGTCCAATAGGGAAATAGGGTTTTAAAATTCAATAAGAAAATAAAATAACAAATAAAAAGATTGTTTATAATAAGATTGTAATTTGCATTACAAAAATAGAATTTATTTAAAATAGATATAAATACAATTAGCACAAAGAAATGAATTTTCAATAACCAGTCAAAATTAATAATAATAATAACAATAATAATAGTAATAATACCAATAAGAGTAATAATAACAAAAATAAGAATTGTATTTCAATATAATAATCATAGAAAATATTTACAAATAAGGTTATTGATCGAAAACAGATTTTAATAGAAAATCCAAAAATATATTTTGATAAAAGAATTTGAAAACCGAAAAAAATTAATTTGCGAAAATTTTAAATACAGAAAATACAAAAAAATACATTTTTGGGAAAACAGGGGTTACAATAGAAGCGACAAATTTCGATCGTATCGAATTCAATATTCAACTACGTCTACTTCAAGTCTTCAAGTACTCCAAGGCTCCAACAAAGAAGCACTCTTTCTATCTATATACGAGTGCGGACTTCTACTTGTACTTCTACTTTTATTTTCACTCTCATTTTATATACAAGTATCCGCGAAGTACGGTATCAAAATTTCACAACCCTCTTATTGTCTTTATATTTTTTTGTAGTTCAAATTTTTTGTATCATATTAGTTTGTTGGTTTTTTTATCTTCTCTCTCACAACCCTCCTATTGTTTTCTAGATTTATTTTTTAAACTTATCTCGCATAGATTGTATTTAATTTTTTCACATACACTACTATATCAACATGTCTAGATCACGAGGTAGTGGCCGTAGCCGAAGTGGACAAGATTCCACCGGCACTTCTCATAGGCCTCCTATTGTCCCACAAAATGAGCCCGCTGAAGAGTACCCTATGACCGGACACATTGGTACACACGATGTGTTTGTGGGAGACGTAGACATAGAAGAACCACAAACACAAGCAACCGAAACAACACAACCGGGTAGAAGTAGGAAAACTAGATGGAAAACTAGTGATTGGCACAAATTTTATGATTATATTCCGGACGAAGAAAATTCGGGTGTAGGTATAAAAATTTGTAAAACATGTTCGAAGCCATACAAATGGAAGAAGGGTGAGGGGACGGGTACAATAAAATGACACATCCAAAATGTACACAAAGAACTTCTTATAGACCTACACGGCCAACAAAAATTCCACCCTAGGACTGGTGTAGTTGATAGCCACTCTTATAATCCCGAACTTGTTCGTTGGGAAATGGCCCGACTAGTAATTAAGGAAGAGTTACCATTTTTCTATTCTGAGAGTAGGGACTTAGAAACTTTTAATCAAACTGCATTAAATTCGTATTTTAAAAGAATCCCTGGGAATACTTTGAAGTCAGATTGTTTTAAAATGTACAACGAAATGAGTGAAGCTTTGATTGCCATTTATGGAGTTTAACTTGTAGAATTTCTTCCGATTGTTGGAAGGGTTGCAACAATATTCCAATGATGGGAATAACTTGTCATTGGATCGATAGTGATTGGATTCTTTAAAAAATGATCATATCACTTGCCGCGTTGCCCTATCCCCATAGTGGTAATGAAATTGCAAATCGTATTTTAGAAATTTGTGATGTTTTTCATATTCGTGATAAAATTATGTGTATAAGTTTTGATAATGCATTCAACAACAATGCATCAATTAGTATATTACAAACCGTATTAAACCCTCCATCTGACATTATTTTTCATATTAGATATGCATGTCATATTTTAAATTTATGTATTCAAGATGGATTAAAAATAACCGACCCATATATAGTTAACATTAGAAATTGTGTACATTTTATTGCATTAAGTGGCCCTATATTTCAAGAATGGAAAACATGGTGTAGACTTAAAATTGTATATTTTCAAAGGATGTTAAACACCGATGGAACTCTACTTATGATTTGCTACATGTTGTTACCGAATATAAAGCATGTATAAATGATTTTTGTATGGCAAAAAATATGCCAAAATTTCGAATGACTCCCGAAGAGTGGTTTTTTGCCGAATCTTTGTTAAAAATTTTTAGAACCTTTTAAAACCGCAACTTTAAAATTTTCAAAATCTTATGAATTTACTTCTAGTAGCATTTTTTATTTCAATAGTTACTATGATGCAAACTTTCAAAGAAATGATCGATGATATTTTTATTGGTCATATTGTGAAACCTGCATACACCACAATTTTGAAATATTTTAATCCTCCTCCTATGTTGTATTGTATTGCAGCTGAGATGGATCCGCGTATCAAATTAGAAGGTACGAAGAGTTTGATTGAAATGTTTTTTTACTTTACTTAGGGAAGATGAATCTGAAATTGATTGCGGAACATTTTTAGCTAAATTTGAATCGACATTAAATAACTTGTATGGTTATTATGATAGAAGTTTCGCATCCATTAGTACAACTACTTTAGTTACTTCTTCTTTTGCTACTTTTAATGGTAAGAGTAAGAGAAAATTAGATGATTTCACATTTAATTTACTTGCTAAAATTCAATTAAAAAAAGCTGGGACTAATAAACCAAATGAATTACATTGGTATAATCAACAAGATTCTGAAAGTTTTACTTCTTCACTAGATATTTTACAATGGTGGAAAGACCATGAACATACCTATAGTATTCTTAAATATATGGCCAAAGATCTACTAACTACTCCTGTCTCTACAGTTGCTTCAGAAAGTGCATTTTCTACAAGTGACAGGGTTCTAACCGATTACAGGAATCGCTTGAAACCCCAATCGCTGGAGATGCTCGTCTGCATGGAAGATTGGATGAAAGCCAAAGACAGGACTCAAGGAAAAGGGTTCGACACATCTACAAGTGGAAGCAACTCACCGGAAGAACAACAACAACAACAATAGCAACCAATATGAAGAATTGAAGACCAACAACAACAACAACAAATTGAAGACCAACAAAATGAAGAAAATTATAAATGTATAAAAAATTGTATAAAATCTTTGTTTCTTATGAAAATAGTTTTGTAATTGAGGATAACTGAATTTGTATAAAAGATATTCGTTATTTTATAGAACAAATTAGTAGAAAATCTTTGTTTCTTATAAAAAATTGGGAAACTTGTATAAGTTGAAATCATGTTAATAATATATACATTTTTTGGGAAAATTTCACTCTTTGATTCTATTATTATTACATTTTTTAAAGTTTTTTTAAAAAAATACTTTAAATAGCCGGGCCAACCCGCGACCCGACCCGACCCGACTTGACCCGGGTTGGACCCGAATGGGTTCATGGGCTGGGCGGGTTGACATTTCGCAAATCCAACCCGACCCGGTTATCATTCAGACCCAACCCGAACACGCCCTACTCGGGTTCCAACCCGGACGGGTTCGACCCGACCGGGCCCGGTCACCTGTTTGTCAACCCTACCTGAGGGTACTATCCTTTGTAACCTCAAACTCCTCTATCTTTTTGAAAAAAAGCGTATGGGTTTTCCATTAATTTCAATAAAACTTATGTTTTATAGTTGGGAGGCTCTAACAGCAGGTAACTGGAAATAACCAATTTCTTCAACTGTGCCTCATCCTCTTTCCCTATCAATTATGTAGGGATTCCTTTACGCCGGGGCAAGTTGCACAAATAAGATTGGCTTCCAATGATTCATAATGTTAAATCTAGACTCAATGCTTGGTCGGGTTGCCATATGTCTCGTGGAGGTAGATTGGTGCTCGTTAACTCTATTCTCTTCTCAATTTCCTTCATATGATATCTTATTTCTATGTTCCCTCTTGGGTTATCAAGAGAATCGAAAAGATTAGGGGGATTATTTTCTAGCCTGGTTCTCCCGCGTTGTCTATTAGTAAACACTTTTGTAATTGGAAGAAACTTTTCAAATCCAAGAAAGAAGGCAGTCAGGGTATTCTTGACCTCAGACTTCAGAACTTATCCCTTTTCAGTAAGTGGCTTTGGAGGATTATTAAACATGACGACCTTTCGTGGATTCGCCTAGTTAAAAACAAAAATCATAAAATACACAAGGTGTGGGCTCTTCATTCCAAACTTGCTATTCACGCCTCACCTTTTTGGAAAGGTGTATGGAAAGCAGTCTAACCTTTCAAATCTGGTTTGAAAAAAAATTATGGAGATGGTTTGACTGTTAGATTTTGGGCTGACTTATGGATCAGTAATAATAAGCTTGCATCCTTTTTTCCTGATTTATTTCGTCTCGCTTCCAACCCTAATGCGACGGTTGGCTCTTATCTGTCTGTTCATAATAATCTTAGAGAGTGGAACATTCCATTTCGTAGATCGCTCTCTATCTCTTCATCTTAATTCCCAATATATTAGGTTACTAGTTTTCTTAGGTTCTTATTGATGGAATGCGTGAGAAGATAATCAACGACATTAGTCTAATACCGACACTTTCACGGTTAAATCTTTTTATACCTTTCTTAACGCGGGTGGTGGTATCTCTTCTTTCTATAAAAATATCTGGAAGAATGTTGTGCCTTCAAAAGCCAGAATTCTTACCTAGTTAACCATTCACAACAAACTTCTTACTGTGGAAATCCTCAACAAGAGGAATTTGGCCTTGGGTCAAAGATGTGCTTTATGCAAGAACCACTCCGAGAACACGAGACATTTATTCTTTCATTGTCCCTTTATCCAACCGTTATGGTTCATTTGTAGAAAAGCTTGGCTTGTCTCCGGGATACCAGGTTCTGTGGTGTCTTGGTGGAGCTCTTGGAGGTCCCAATGGGTGAAACATGCTTTTCGAGCTTCTTGGGACCTCTCCATGATAGCTTTTATTTGGATTATTTGGAAAGAAAGAAATGCTAGGATTTTTACTAACACTTCTCATTCTGTTGACTGTTCAATCGAAGTTCTTATATTTTTCACCAATTTATGGTCTTTTATTCTACCTCCTGAAAAATTAGTTAACTTCAAATTATCTAACTTAAATACAGTTGTGGCATCTCTTATTCAGCAAGGTATTTATACTTCTAATTAATATGTTTAGTAGTGTACTTATTAATTGTTTTTTCTATGCAGAGCTGATCTTTCCACTTGTCAAAGTTTCTTCCCAGGCTCTCTTTTGCACTATGGGTGTTCTTTTGTAGTTCTGATGTGTGGTTCTCCTGGTCTGAATCTTGTTGTTATGATTCTGTAATACCCCGAATTCCAAACACATGTAATTGTAGTACAAACATGATCTTTTACTTCAACTTCGTACAAAAATATAAGGAATTTAAAACTTTTCATTTACAACATTGTTCTTTTACAATAGCACAGCAGAAATAAATAAGTACAATACAATATATGTTAATAAAAGCTCTTAAATCTTGTGACATCTCTCACAGTGTCTTCAAATCTAGGCCAAGACCAATCCTGCAACTACGAAACTATGGGCACGTCAGTTGCATACAACTGATGAAAAATGCTATAATACAATGATTCTTCTACTTTAGCAAACACAAACTTGAATGTGAAACAAAATGTGAAAGGTGACTATCCTAAACATGCCAGTGTATGATATGAACTTAATGCCTACTGCAGACATTACACTACGATAACACTAATGCATACTTGTTCGAATTCTATGCATTCCATACTACATAGGTCCGAGGGCAAGCCCTTATCATACTCCTCATTATAGGGTTCAATTCCTCGTTATGAAATCCTACTATGTTTACTAATGCAAGGTTTATATATCCTGTGAATATCTAGTACCGCCCTGATAATTCTTGAGAATCGTTCTCCCACCGCGAGCCATACCCCCGATAATTCTGGAGACGAAACCCACACCGCGAGTCATATGGTACCTCATCACACAAATATCCTATGAGCATCGCCTCGATCCCGATAATTCTGAAAATAAATCCCACACTGCAAGCGATTTTGGACATCATGCCTCACACCCCGATAATTCTTGAAATAATCTCCCACTGCGAATCATATAAGGCCCTCATACACATGTTTGCACATACTTCATCACATCTCCCACTAGTACCGGTCCTTAAGTTCAAACATAAAATAATATCACCTAGAGCTAGCTTACCCTCCTACTGGACTTAAATCAACACACATGAACATTAGCCCACACTAGCAATTTCTTAAACTTTTATAATCAAAAATTGGCTGGTACCCTGGGTCTCACTCAGCCTCTAGAATCCACACATTCCAAATATTCACAATATTTCTAGGTTATCCATAACCATTTTTATAATCAATTACAAATTTTATTCATTCATATACTCAATTCATCTCTTATGCATTCCATCCAATTAGTCATCCTCAAATAACTAGATAAAATCTTCCAAACTGTTACAATAGGACTTCAAAAGCCTCAATCCAATGAACATCATCTCTGTTCTAATATCTCAAATCTAACTATCATATATGTACTAAAATTGTTAATCCAAAACCTTTGTACCAATTTCCTTCAAATCATAATTCTTCGTTATACTAATATCCTTTAAAATCATCTATATTCAAATCCTTCAAATCCAATCACCAAATATGTGTTCAATCCCTTATCTAAGTGGGGCAATTAACTCAAAAATGTTTGTACAAATCACCATCAAAATATTTTTTTTAGAAATCAATTTATATTTCCAATATACTCAAAAATAGTATATACAACCAAATTCGAGCTCATTCAAGCCTACAGTCTTAAAGACCATAGGCCATATGCACTAACTAATACTCCAAGTCCATTTCTTTATCAACTTCTTTTCAAGGTAACAACATATATATATATAATCCACTATTTGAATGATTAACTTGAGACATCAACCCAATGATATTATAAAAATCATATAAATTCTAGTACTACTCCAAAAATAGATTTCTTAGTTTCATAGGAAACATAAATTAGTCTACTAATCCTTTGTAGTTAATATCATCTAAATTCATCCTCAATTACTTCGTCAAAATTCATTTGCAAAACAGTAGGATCAAAATCCGAAAACTGCAGCTCATGCTACTTGTAAAAATTACAGAAAATTCTTTACTTCATGAAACTTTGTGTTCTTTAGCTCGAATTAAAGATATACAAGTCTACTATAACTTTTTATTTATAAGTTTCTCCAAAATATTGTGTCTATAACCTTGAATTCTTCGAAATCTACAGCCTGGTCGAAATGTTATACAGACTGCCTCTTGTTTGATCTTGTAAAATTCATTATAAATTGTATTCTTCATGGAAAATTGGTTTCTTAGACTCTAAAAAAAGGTTAACGAGTGTACTTAAACTTCTTAGTTTTGAAGTTTCTCAAAATACTGCATCTAAGATGTCGAAATGATCAAAATCCTAAATATATACAAATTTCCTTCAACTAACCAACTACCAACTAGTCCTAAGTTTGGACTTTATTAAAATAGTAAACGATATCCAAATATTATGAAATTTTAAGGAGTTGTTCTTGACATATACGAGATGCTCCTATAAAAATTTTTGCTCTAGATTCCATATAGTTTAATGATATGCTTTTCTGAAGTGCAACTTAAAAGAGAAACTTATGAAAATGCCTCCAAGTCAATCATATCATAATTTCATACATTTAATCAACAAAACATAATTTAAACATGAATACTCAATCAATATAAGTTATCATGTATCTAATAATTCACACATATATTCTACAAATCAAGAATTCTACTAATAAAATTATATTAAAAAGTTGGAAAAACGGGTACCTCTTCAAGAATTCTACTAATAAAATTATATTAAAAAGTTGGAAAAACGGGTACCTCTTTGAAGAATTTTTCCAAGCAAATAAAACTCCTAAAAGCCTTCCATTCCTCCTCCTCAAAACCTGTGCTCCCTCCTTGGATTTCCCGAAAGCACATCAGCAACACTCTTGGTTCTCTCTCTTTGTCACGCCCCGCTTTCCGGAATACGGGAACACAGGCACGTAACTGAGGCCCAGCGAATGATATAAGTATGCCAACTCATATCATCCATAAGCTGTACCAGTCTTAACTCAACAATATAAGAGAAATTAATCACAACCACGCAGGAAACATAATCACATAAACGATAATGAAATTCAATAACCAAATCTGAAATACAAGAACTTACCAACTAGCTCGATAGGCTCCAGCTCCAATCGTAGAGAACTGCTCACAATTGTCTTCTGAAAATTCTCCTTGTACACCTGTACTTGTTCATCTAAAAAGAAAGAATAATTTGTCCTTAGAGCAAGTCGTGGACATGCAAGTGGAGAAACAGTGAAACAATGGCAATAAAGGTATAGCAATGAATTCAAATGAACGATGAAGTCATTAGTGTTGAACAGTGACAAACCGATAATGGCATAATATGCAATACTTTGATTCAACGCGATAACAATAAACAATATCAATAATGACAATAATAGAGGTAACACTGTTCAATAAGATAACAATATGCAATGATAATGTGATGAGAGCCTTAGGTCTATTATTCATTCTTTTATCCTAGCTAATGCACGTACTACTGCATCCCATACTACAGGTTCCATGCATACAATCAATTTCGCTTAGACTAAGGTGGCAGATTCTATAGTTCATGTACTCGGGAACATTATTCAATAATGACCGATGATCGAATCAATCGAGATACTGATGTCAGTAATCTGCAATTAACCGATGACCGATATAACCAATAACCAATAACCAATAACCGATATACCGATAATTAGGGAAACACGGGCCCCTCTTCCGAGTACAGTCACCATATCATCAACTACCCTAATCAACCCTTAACCCCGGCTTGCTTTACTTTCTTTATTCAATTAACTCACAATAATGCAATTAGTAAGGGACGCTAGAAAAGGTGACAACACAACCCTAGGATAATGCTATATACTATATACAATTAGATACACTAAATATAACATTATAAACACAATTGTACATTTTAAAGCATAGAATCCCAATTCTGGCCAGCAGTAGGTTGCTGTACCAAAATCAGTATTCCCGTTGCTACAGGACAGCAAATGTGGATCCGTCAGGTGGTCTAGAAACTAGACTCCCGCCCGGTTCCAACGCATACTTAAAAGTCTATATTCCGACGACGATAGCTAGGTGAAATTCGGTGTTCTTTATTGGTTTTAGTTTCTGGCTGGGTGTAGATGTTGTCTAATTTTAATTATAAAGGCAGTAAGTAAATATTATAAAAATCAGTAAAAATACTTTTTAACACCCTAAACATGTTATTTTCAAATCTGGAATTTATCTTGGCCATGTGTGATTAATAGTTCACTTAATTCATTAGCCTAAGTTGTTATGTACGTGAATCTGTAATTTCAGCGCAGCTGTGGTAAAAGGTTCATAACTGGAGCTGTATAACTCCGAATTCGAAATTTTTGGTGTCTATCGACATCTAGACAGATAGGGCTACGATTTACTTTCAGGGAGTTTCTGATTTTAATGAAGTGTTCTAGGTCAAAACAGCACATTAAGGATTCGGGTAGGCGTAAGTTACAGAATAGCCAATACGTTCATTTTAAGTAAAATGGTAAAAATAAAATAAAATGATAGTATATTGGAGTTTAATTAATCTTAATCGCAACGAATCAACCTTAGGTGAACATGGTATAAATGTAGGTGATGTCTAACATTTTTATAATCACAATCCAACAAATTAGTAATAACATTCACATTAACAATCAACTAATTTTCTACAATCTACTATAGCCATTTGTCATTTAATTTCATGACATGAAATGTGTCTACAACTCCTTATTTTTATAATCAATAACTATAACTATATGATGTATGAACATTTTTATATTTTAGAGGCAAAAGATGGCACGATGTCGAGACTACCACTTGGATTCGCTCGTGTAAATCCGTGGCATCTCGACGATTGATACAATGATATTTTACGATTTTAAAATAAGATCCACTTGCAGAATTTCAACAATATTTATCGAATATGATACAAAAAAAAATACATTCGATAAGAGTGACTTGCCTTTAGGACGACGTTAGATCCGGTATATTGAGAATAACGGAATCGAAATCCCGACGACGAGCAAACGATCGGGCACGAATCTCGATGATGATCAAGATCAAGATGAAGATCCAGCGAATCCAACGGTCGAGATCGGAAACAAAGCATATGAGAATTAGAAGAGTACCAAAGTATACCATGATTTATAATTGATGAATAAGAACAAAAGTAGATCAAATGTTTACTCACCGAGCAAAGGAAGAATGAGACGATCGAAGACCGAGATCAAGTTGATCAACCAATCGACGGCCAAGATCGAAGATCAAGATCATGGGTGATCAAGATCGAATGGTCCAGATCTAATCCATCAGATCATACCGACTCTGATGAGATCAAGATGATCGACGATCGAACGGTTGAGATGCGATCGGATGGTGATGATCAAATCAACGGCCAGAATTGAATCAATCAAACGATCATGATCACGAAGAAATGGACGGCTTACATCTATTATGATCAAGTTCCACTTGATCAACAGTACCCAACAATGGTGCTGCTGTTGTGGCCTACTGAGCGGCGGGCGGAGCACAAGGGGAATGCCGGTGAGGGTGGCTGCCAGTGATGCAGCGTCGCGAGCAGGGAGGCTGCACCGCGAGATCATTGCTCGGGCTGGCGAGGCGAGGGTTGCTGCGCACTGCGATCGGGCTGACGGGCTGGCGAGCGGCGACTAAGTCGAGGGAAGCTCGACGTGGCGGCTACAGGCGGCGCGACGTGAGGAGCATCGCGGCGATGGGGCGATGCTCTGTTCTCGGGGTCGAAACAGAGTGAGGGAGCGAAGGTGGCGGGGTAGTGTTGCGTCGCCGTGGGAGGCGGCACTGCAGTCGTAGGTGGCGCGACTGGGGGTGTCACGAGGGCACGCTGGCGCGCGACGGGGAGAGGGCGTCGGGGTCCTGCTGTCGTTGTTGACGCGAGGAGAGGCGGGGGATGCGAGGGAGGCGTTGCGACAGGGAGATGGAGAGGGAGCGTCGGAGTGGTGCACAGGCGCAGGCGATGAGCGCGACGGGGGAGGAGTTGATGACGGTGGGGCGACGGTGGGTTGAGTGAGTGAAGATGGAGCGATGGAAATGGAGTTGGGGAAGATGAAGAAGACGATGAGTTTGCTTTTGTTTTCGTTGGTTCTGTTGGGTTTGTTTTGATTTGGGTTTCATTTTGTTTGGGTTTGTAATCAGAGGAGGAGAGGGAGAGAGAGAGAATAGGGGAATTATTAATATAATAATAATAATATAGTAATAAGGAGGGGGTTACGGGATACAAAAATGAAATGAATCAATAGGCTGATAATTAGGGATAGTGGGATTGTGGTTATGGGGAGTGATTAGGAGAAATTATAGGATTAGTCTGTTAGGAGAGATTGGGGGTAGTATGGGTTATTGGGTTTGGGTGAAAGATGGATTTGAATCCAATAAGAGATGGTATGGTTTACAAACCAATTTATATATTCAAAATCCAATAGGGGCAAATGGGTATTGGGTAAAATCCAGTGGGAAAAATAGGGTTTATAAACAAGATGTAATTTGTATTAAAATGTAGAAGTTATTTGAAATGAGTACAAATGTGATTAATACATAGAACTAGGTTTTTAATAATTAATCAAGTAGCAATAATAATAATAATCATAAAAATGTTCATGAAAATTTACAGTAATAATAATAATCATATTTTCCTTAATAATCAAGGAAATAATGATAATAATAATAATTGTAATATAATATAAGAATCATGGGAACTAGTTACAAATAAAATAATTTGTTAAAAGTAGATTTTAACAAAAGATCAATAATACATTTTAACAGTGAATTTGAAAACGGAAAATAAAATAAAATAAATAAATATTAATTGATAACAAATTTTAAATACAGGAAAATATACAGAAAATACGTATTTGGGGAAACAGGGGTTACAAATCCTACCCACCTTACACAAAAATTTCGTCCTCGAAATTTGCTTAGGCGGTATATAGGATAAGGCAAAACAACTCTTATGGGGAATAACAAAACAAGGGATTCAACGAAATGCCAAGAGGGTGGCAATACCAGAATAAGAAAATCATAGATAATAATGGGGTGAACTAGAACGATGTCCAGTAGAGATTCAATGAACGAAGACAATGCATATGTATGAAGGAAGAGCAAGTAGTGCAATGAAGGGAAAGCAGCAAGACAATACTGGGACCTATAGGTTATGAGCCCACCACGCTTCCGCTGCGCTGCTTTAATGGCGACGTTCCAAGTTGCAAACATGTCGTTGTAGACCACGTAGTACCAAGCGACGATCCGATCAGGAAGGAAAAGAATGAGACACCAGGTTCAAATGGAAGTATGGGTTCAAGGTAGCTATAAACAATAATGCAAAATAATATAAAATTTGGGCTTCAATTCAAATAATCAATATATATAGTATATATCAAAACTAATGACTTTAACAGGAATAATAATAACAACAATGTTAACAATAAAATCGATAGTGATAGAATAGTAATAACAATAATAAAAATATTAATGGTAATAATAATGATAACAATACTTATTTATAGTAATATAATAATAACAACGATAAATTAAAATAATAACAACAATAATAATAAAAAATGGTAACAATAAGTGCAATAACATTAAAATAATAATAATAATAATAATAATAATAATAATAATAATAATAATAATAATAATAACAATAATAATGATACAAGTAATAAAAACCATAATAATAAAATAATAAAAACAAATAATAACAATAATCAAAATCATCATAACCATACTGGTAGTAATAATAATATAATAAAATAAAAATATCAATAATACTAATAATAATGATAATACATACATGACAAAATAAAATTCAACACATTCATGAAAATAATGCAATAATAATAATAATGATAACATTAAAAATAATATCAATAATAATAATAATAATAAAATATTAAGAGTACTAAAGGTAACGAAAACAATAATAATAACATCAATTGAAATGACAATAATAATAATAATACCAATAATAACGAAAATATTTATTTACCATCGGTTTCATTATATAAGTAACGAGTCTTGAAATATCAATTAGTAATAGGTAGAAAATCTTGCCTCCCTAACATCAAGTTGCATGTTTGCCTTCACGACATCAGGTTGCAAGTTGCCGTCCGGATATTCGGCTGCACATTTTGCCTCGCCGATATCCAGTTGCAATTTGCCTCCATTAACATCGAGTTGCATAACTGCCATCTCGACATTAGGTTGCACCGAAGTGGTGAAATGTATATAAAATTGAGCATGCTCAGGCTCAACATAATTTAATAATAATAATATTAGTAACGATAAAAATAATAACACGAGTAGCAGTAACAGCATTGTCTTACTAAAATAATCCAGTAGAAATATATAGTCGATCAAAAACGAAAAGTGAAATTAAATACACCATTATTCGGAATAACAAAGTCTTTGTTGAGAAATATTTTGATAGAAGATCAAAAATAAATATAACAATTAATAGTCGAAATATAGAAAGTATTCGGAAAAATTAATTATAAAGAGAAAATAGATATGAGAAAAACGAAGCCACACCCAATAAAGAGTTAAAGAGGAGGATGACTATAAGGGACAGAAGAAAATTAAGGAATTTAATACGAAGGGAGAAGGACGATGAGCAACATCGGAATTGAAGGGAATAAAGCAGGGAAGAAATAACTAACATGATACTCAATATGAATCAACAATTAAAAATGAATGCAAGGCAGGGAAAACAATGAACGACACACGAGTTGAAATAAGAAGGAATCAACGAGGCAAACAGAAAATCAGAGATTGTTTGCACCAGAATCAAAATAATATGGGTACAAAAGAAAGATTCTATACCCAATAAGAAATTAATAAATGTAAATAAATGGATGGAACGAAACAACTGAGAAATGAAATTGTGAAGGGATCAAGGAGGAATCAATACAGAGAAGTATCCAGATTATGTTGGTTATTCATTATCCATGTGATCAACGTGGTGTACATATTGTTGAGTCAGCTTGGTTGAGTTAAGTCTGTCTAATGTATTAGTCAACTAACACATTAGCCCAAACCTTAGCTCTGATACCACTAAAAACCTTGTCACGCCCCGCTTCCCGGAATACGGGAACACAGGCACGTAACTGAGGCCCAGCGAATGATATAAGTATGCCAACTCATATCATCCATAAGCTGTACCAGTCTTAACTCAACAATATAAGAGAAATTAATCACAACCACGCAGGAAACATAATCACATAAACGATAATGAAATTCAATAACCAAATCTGAAATACAAGAACTTACCAACTAGCTCGATAGGCTCCAGCTCCAATCGTAGAGAACTGCTCACAATTGTCTTCTGAAAATTCTCCTTGTACACCTGTACTTGTTCATCTAAAAAGAAAGAATAATTTGTCCTTAGAGCAAGTCGTGGACATGCAAGTGGAGAAACAGTGAAACAATGGCAATAAAGGTATAGCAATGAATTCAAATGAATGATGAAGTCATTAGTGTTGAACAGTGACAAACCGATAATGGCATAATATGCAATACTTTGATTCAACGCGATAACAATAAACAATATCAATAATGGCAATAATAGAGGTAACACTGTTCAATAAGATAACAATATGCAATGATAATGTGATGAGAGCCTTAGGTCTATTATTCATTCTTTTATCCTAGCTAATGCACGTACTACTGCATCCCATACTACAGGTTCCATGCATACAATCAATTTCGCTTAGACTAAGGTGGCAGATTCTATAGTTCATGTACTCGGGAACATTATTCAATAATGACCGATGATCGAATCAATCGAGATACTGATGTCAGTAATCTGCAATTAACCGATGACCGATATAACCAATAACCAATAACCAATAACCGATATACCGATAATTAGGGAAACACGGGCCCCTCTTCCGAGTACAGTCACCATATCATCAACTACCCTAATCAACCCTTAACCCCGGCTTGCTTTACTTTCTTTATTCAATTAACTCACAATAATGCAATTAGTAAGGGACGCTAGAAAAGGTGACAACACAACCCTAGGATAATGCTATATACTATATACAATTAGATACACTAAATATAACATTATAAACACAATTGTACATTTTAAAGCATAGAATCCCAATTCTGGCCAGCAGTAGGTTGCTGTACCAAAATCAGTATTCCCGTTGCTACAGGACAGCAAATGTGGATCCGTCAGGTGGTCTAGAAACTAGACTCCCGCCCGGTTCCAACGCATACTTAAAAGTCTATATTCCGACGACGATAGCTAGGTGAAATTCGGTGTTCTTTATTGGTTTTAGTTTCTGGCTGGGTGTAGATGTTGTCTAATTTTAATTATAAAGGCAGTAAGTAAATATTATAAAAATCAGTAAAAATACTTTTTAACACCCTAAACATGTTATTTTCAAATCTGGAATTTATCTTGGCCATGTGTGATTAATAGTTCACTTAATTCATTAGCCTAAGTTGTTATGTACGTGAATCTGTAATTTCAGCGCAGCTGTGGTAAAAGGTTCATAACTGGAGCTGTATAACTCCGAATTCGAAATTTTTGGTGTCTATCGACATCTAGACAGATAGGGCTACGATTTACTTTCAGGGAGTTTCTGATTTTAATGAAGTGTTCTAGGTCAAAACAGCACATTAAGGATTCGGGTAGGCGTAAGTTACAGAATAGCCAATACGTTCATTTTAAGTAAAATGGTAAAAATAAAATAAAATGATAGTATATTGGAGTTTAATTAATCTTAATCGCAACGAATCAACCTTAGGTGAACATGGTATAAATGTAGGTGATGTCTAACATTTTTATAATCACAATCCAACAAATTAGTAATAACATTCACATTAACAATCAACTAATTTTCTACAATCTACTATAGCCATTTGTCATTTAATTTCATGACATGAAATGTGTCTACAACTCCTTATTTTTATAATCAATAACTATAACTATATGATGTATGAACATTTTTATATTTTAGAGGCAAAAGATGGCACGATGTCGAGACTACCACTTGGATTCGCTCGTGTAAATCCGTGGCATCTCGACGATTGATACAATGATATTTTACGATTTTAAAATAAGATCCACTTGCAGAATTTCAACAATATTTATCGAATATGATACAAAAAAAAATACATTCGATAAGAGTGACTTGCCTTTAGGACGACGTTAGATCCGGTATATTGAGAATAACGGAATCGAAATCCCGACGACGAGCAAACGATCGGGCACGGATCTCGATGATGATCAAGATCAAGATGAAGATCCAGCGAATCCAACGGTCGAGATCGGAAACAAAGCATATGAGAATTAGAAGAGTACCAAAGTATACCATGATTTATAATTGATGAATAAGAACAAAAGTAGATCAAATGTTTACTCACCGAGCAAAGGAAGAATGAGACGATCGAAGACCGAGATCAAGTTGATCAACCAATCGACGGCCAAGATCGAAGATCAAGATCATGGGTGATCAAGATCGAATGGTCCAGATCTAATCCATCAGATCATACCGACTCTGATGAGATCAAGATGATCGACGATCGAACGGTTGAGATGCGATCGGATGGTGATGATCAAATCAACGGCCAGAATTGAATCAATCAAACGATCATGATCACGAAGAAATGGACGGCTTACATCTATTATGATCAAGTTCCACTTGATCAACAGTACCCAACAATGGTGCTGCTGTTGTGGCCTACTGAGCGGCGGGCGGAGCACAAGGGGAATGCCGGTGAGGGTGGCTGCCAGTGATGCAGCGTCGCGAGCAGGGAGGCTGCACCGCGAGATCATTGCTCGGGCTGGCGAGGCGAGGGTTGCTGCGCACTGCGATCGGGCTGACGGGCTGGCGAGCGGCGACTAAGTCGAGGGAAGCTCGACGTGGCGGCTACAGGCGGCGCGACGTGAGGAGCATCGCGGCGATGGGGCGATGCTCTGTTCTCGGGGTCGAAACAGAGTGAGGGAGCGAAGGTGGCGGGGTAGTGTTGCGTCGCCGTGGGAGGCGGCACTGCAGTCGTAGGTGGCGCGACTGGGGGTGTCACGAGGGCACGCTGGCGCGCGACGGGGAGAGGGCGTCGGGGTCCTGCTGTCGTTGTTGACGCGAGGAGAGGCGGGGGATGCGAGGGAGGCGTTGCGACAGGGAGATGGAGAGGGAGCGTCGGAGTGGTGCACAGGCGCAGGCGATGAGCGCGACGGGGGAGGAGTTGATGACGGTGGGGCGACGGTGGGTTGAGTGAGTGAAGATGGAGCGATGGAAATGGAGTTGGGGAAGATGAAGAAGACGATGAGTTTGCTTTTGTTTTCGTTGGTTCTGTTGGGTTTGTTTTGATTTGGGTTTCATTTTGTTTGGGTTTGTAATCAGAGGAGGAGAGGGAGAGAGAGAGAATAGGGGAATTATTAATATAATAATAATAATATAGTAATAAGGAGGGGGTTACGGGATACAAAAATGAAAGGAATCAATAGGCTAAAATTAGGGATAGTGGGATTGTGGTTATGGGGAGTGATTAGGAGAAATTATAGGATTAGTCTGTTAGGAGAGATTGGGGGTAGTATGGGTTATTGGGTTTGGGTGAAAGATGGATTTGAATCCAATAAGAGATGGTATGGTTTACAAACCAATTTATATATTCAAAATCCAATAGGGGCAAATGGGTATTGGGTAAAATCCAGTGGGAAAAATAGGGTTTATAAACAAGATGTAATTTGTATTAAAATGTAGAAGTTATTTGAAATGAGTACAAATGTGATTAATACATAGAACTAGGTTTTTAATAATTAATCAAGTAGCAATAATAATAATAAACATAAAAATGTTCATGAAAATTTACAGTAATAATAATAATCATATTTTCCTTAATAATCAAGGAAATAATGATAATAATAATAATTGTAATATAATATAAGAATCATGGGAACTAGTTACAAATAAAATAATTTGTTAAAAGTAGATTTTAACAAAAGATCAATAATACATTTTAACAGTGAATTTGAAAACGGAAAATAAAATAAAATAAATAAATATTAATTGATAACAAATTTTAAATACAGGAAAATATACAGAAAATACGTATTTGGGGAAACAGGGGTTACACTCTTTTCTATGATATATTTTTGTGTTTATTTGGGGTAAGAATAGGAGGTATTTATATGGGAATTTGGGAGTAATTTTAGCAACTAACCACCCACTAACCTACCCACACACCCACACACCCACACACCCACATACCCACTCACTCACCCCACTCAAAATCCACTCACCTCATTCTCTCCTATATGCAGCCATTTTTGAAAGAGTGCACATTGCACGTGTGCACGTGTGCACGTGTGTACGTGTTTTGTACACTTTCTCATTTTATTTTTATTTTTATTATTTTATTCCATTTTAAATTATTATATTTAATAAATACTCATATTAAATTTAGTATCATTATCCTAGTAAAATTTTTAGTGCACAAATTTGTAATAAAATAGCACAATTTACACGTGCATAAAAAGAAACACGTGTAAAGCACGTGCTAATAAATATTCATATATAAAAGAAACTCGAGAAAATGAAAGATGTCTATAAAAATAGAAATACAAAATATGTAAAATACATTTCATTAATTCTATATAATTATACGTGTAAAAATATATTTGAGTCAAAATAGGAGAAAAATGAATTTCAATTTATGAAACGAATTCGAACAAGTTATAAAATAAATAATTGAACACGTAGAAAATTTTATAATATTACACGTAACGGTAGAATATACATAATCGACACGTGTATTGAAAGTACGTAAAAGCACAAAGATTAAAATAAATATTTAAGTTGGATCAGAATAGGATGAAAATAAATTTTGAGAATACAAAAAATGTATAAATAATTGAAATGCAGAAATACGTAGGACATTTATATTTAAATACGTTACGGATATTACTCATATCAGTACAAAATATATGTGCGTAACACCCGTGGGCAAAATTGTCATAACTCAATTTTGTGGGGTGTTACAGATTTCCCCTAACACATTAAGAATGTTCTTCATTACCTGGTGTATAGTGTACAGTGACTTCAGAATGTTCTGGTGTTTTGGATTGCCGATGCAGCACCTCTCTGCTTTCGAATGCTATGGCTTTGGTTTGGGTCTTAGTTCCCTTTTTTCTAGTTCATTCTTTTGTCGTTGCTTTTCTTTATGCTTATTTCCGATCTTGCATACTAAGATGTTATATTGATGCTGTTGTTTTTTCTTGGGGATGTTGTTTCTGTGGTGCATTTCTCGATGATGTTGTATGTCTCCATTCTGTATGTACTGCTATATATATATATATATATTAGAGGCTGGGACTCTTTTCAAGTCCTATCCAGTTGATGAAAAAATTTTTTGGTACACAGCTGTAGGCGAGAAGAGCAAGTCGACTTTGTAGTTAATTGGCTCTACAATTCTGGATTATTTTCTTAAATTTATACCTATGATATGGTGTAATCGACAAGACCAATAACAACAATTACCTATAAATAGATACCATTAATAGGTAATTGTTGTTATTGGTCTTGTCCATTAAAACATATCATTGGTATAAATTTAAGAAAAAAAATCCAGAATTGTAGAGCCAATTAACTACAAAGTCGACTTGCTCTTCTCGCTTGCAGCTATGTACCCAAAGTTTTTTTCCATCAACCGGATAGGACTTGAAAATAGTCCTAGCCTATGGTATTGTTTTATATATATATATATATATATATATATATATATATATATATATATATATATATATATATATATATATATATAACAACTAGATTTGCCCGTGGGCACGTGCCTACAGCACGTCTTCGGAACGATATAACACACGAAAAGCCCTGTAAACAATAAAACAACAATTATGTAGCTCAAGTTTGAATAGTATCACAATAATTAGTTGTAAGTAAAAGTCCATGTTTCCATTAGTATATGTTGAAAAATAATTACAAAAGGGGGTGTAAAATCCAACTTCTTAGAACTTTAAGGGTGGAAAATGATGAAATTTAACTGTTGAAGAGATATTTGCGATTTTCAATATAACATGTGCAATAAAAAAAAATTTTGAAAATTTTACAAACCTAAAATCTTAATATCTAAATTTCTAAGTAAATAAAGAAATAATGGGATAGAGAGAGAGGGAGAGAGAGAAAGAGAGAAATATGAAAACGTGAAGAGAGAAGAGAGAAGAGAGAGTAGTAATAAAGTAATGAGTTTTTTTAGTTTTTGGGGGAAAAATTGGTTTTGGAGTTTGAAATTTTTTTTTTTTTTTTTTGGGGGGGGGGGGGGGGGGGGGAATGTGTCTTGTGAAGTTGGATCTGAGCCTTTAATTTTGGGTGAATTGAAGATGAACAACTTGATAGCTTTCTTTGTGTTTTATTATATAAATACCATACCATTATATATATATATATATATATATATATATATATATATATATATATATATATATATATATATATACCAGGTTTGCTTTGCCCGTTGACACGTGCTTACGGCACGTCTTCGGAACAGTGCACCTGGTTTGATTATTAAAATAGTTTTGGAGGTCCAGCAAATTAATTGAAGTAGCAAACATATTATATGAGGAAGTAGTATATCTACCTTTAATCTCAACCATCGCTTTCTTGATCATTAGCTTGAACTTACCTGGAATGCATATAGTTTGTTAGAAACACTGCATAAAGTTTTTTCTAACTTCAGCATCACTTTTAGATGCTTGTAATAGTTATGCAAGGACATTATCATATAGGTTTTATATTGCTTACTCTAATCCCATAGCCGCTATGAGCATGTATAAATATAATGATAACGCAAGTGCAGGTGTGAAGGTATCTACAATACCAATAATCTAAACATTTGTTTGTCTAAAACTGAAACACCACGAATTCCAAAACAGACTGAATTCGAAGTTCCACAGGATCTTTATACTTCTCTTCGTAGAATTTTACAAGGAAATTAAAACTTTTATTACATCAGAGTTACATCTTGAATTTCATTTAAACAGCGAAAGTCATTTACAATAATTACATGAATAAAATGTACAACACTTGAAACATTCTTTAAGCAGCATGCATACTTTAATCTTGTCAATCTCTTTATCCTGCATAGAAACTGTGGGCTCGTCAGTTCATTTAACTGATGCAAGGATATAAAACATCAATTTTCTCCTACTTATAAAGCACACACTTGTCACAAACAAAACTACGGAGACTATCCTATTGATGTCGTGTTGTACTGTGCACTTAGTCCTTAATGCAGTTGTTTATATTATATGACACTAATGCGCACTTGTTCGGATTCTATGTATCCCATACTATATAGGTCCAAGGGCAAGCCCTTAATCGTTCTTCATCTTGTAGGTCTCAATCCCTCACCATGACTTAAACTACTACGACAACTACGATAAGTATCCTAGATGTTCTATAATTTACGAGCCCATGTCCAGACAGTCTGGAAGGGAATCCCACGCACTGACATGACGCATCATGCAGACAGACTATGGACAATTCAACCTTCGTCATGGAACGATGGCACCACCCGTTGTCACCAAACACCCCACAAACGTTGCCACCGGGACAATAATTCCAGAGTAGTGCTCATGGCATGTCATGACACATCAAGCAGGCAGTTTGTGAATCACTCTCACATTGCCAATTCGATGGCCCTCATACTCGTGTTTTTCTCTTACTTTCGTCACATCACCACTATGTATCTAGTCCTTAGTTTATTTGAATTATGAATAAAATCAATTCCTAGAGTTAGATCTTTCCTCTATACCGGTCTTAAACATCAATCAACAACATGACCAAACTTGGTCTTTTCTATTCAATATCTCATCTCAAAAATATCTTTCAATGCCGGTATAAGGCTTAGCTACCCTCCAGCTTTCAATTCCATTTCACGTTCATAGCATTGTGTATTCATATTCATAAGATTTTTCATAATTCATCATGATATTTGACTTCACTTTCATGTACAATTTTCATGCATAAGACAATTAAATTCATTTTCTAACTTGTCACATTCATTCTTCATTCTTTCCACTTAATTCTCTTAATCTCATTTGACCAATACTAAATCTAACATTCATACTTTCATTTTCCCGTTATCAAATCTCTTTTTAAACTCTTTTAGACAATATTTTTATTTTTATCCATAGACAATTTAAAACCTGAGAAATCAAAATAGTCAGGACAGTCGGCTGTTGAAGCATAGTCGGTCGACTGTTCAGCGAGGATTAAAAACTCTAAAATTAAATAGTCAGGACAGTCAACTGTTAAGGCATAGTCGGTCGACTGTTTAGCAAGGATTAAAAACCCGAAAATCGAAATAGTCAGGACAGTCGATTGTTAAGGCATAGTCGGTCGACTATTCAGCGAGGATTAAAAAGTCGAAAATTAAATTGTCAGAACAGTCGACTGTTAAGGCATAGTCGGTCGACTGTTCTGTGACTAAAATCCAAAATTTGGAATTTATACAGTAACTTAAGATTTTAAAAACATTTAACTCCCATTTTTCATACTAATACTATTCTCTTATTTATACAAAAAGTTCACAAAAACAACAATGTATTCTATTAATTACTTCTCTTCCAAAGAAAAATTTCTACTTGATACTTTTTGCTTATAATTGGGTTTCTCTCTATTAAACTAATAAGTTTCTTCTTTCCTTCTTGATTAACAAAAATCCAATCTTTTCTTAGACTTAGTCCTAATTACAACAATGTTCATTCCCAACAAAACAACATGCAACCTTAGGATTCTTTAAGGTCAATCTTACTAACAACAACATACCTAATTATTTAATCAATCTAACTTCATAGCATGGAGATTTCTTATAATTCACATTTTTCGCATAAACATATTTCTTCATATTGCATTTTTCCACAAACATGAAAATTTCAATAAAGAGATTTCATTCTTAATTAACATGCTAGTGTAATAACAAATTACCACAACAAAATCACAACATTCAATTACTAGTCAATTCATGCAATTTCACAAGGATCCATTTTTCTCCTTAATCATAGCACTAACATAAAGCAATATTTTCTCTTGTTTATTCTAGCATGATCAAACACAACCTGGCATGGTATCTATTTAAAATTTAGAGAAAATCGCCCACCTTATTTGGAGAGAAAACAAAAGAAACTCCTAAGAACTCCTAGAATGATCAAAAGAACAAAAGAAACTCCTAAGAACTCCTAGAATGATTAAAAGAGGCCTTCTTCTCCTAGTTTGAGCCACCAATTGACGTCTCCTCCTAGTATGATAAGCAACCCGAGCCTCCCCTTGCTTCTTGCAGAAAAACTGGCCACTTCTAGGATGAAGAACACACAATTTGCAACTCTCAATCTTTTGAACTCACTATTCTCTCAATCTTTTACTCACTAGTTGTATTTTTTTCTTTTACTCTTTTGATATAGATTAGGTGCAAAGACAACTAATGTAGGAGGGGTATTTATACAAATATTTAGTGAGAATAGAAGGCTAGGATTAGATCAAATGGTTAAGGATTAAGGGCCTAGATCAATTAAGGAGTTGCCATAACTTCCCATGATGGAATAACCACCTCTCCACCTCATCCACTCTCCCTCTCCTCTTTGATACAGCCCGGCCACCCCCAAAGGTGTGCAATGAATGTGCTAGTGCATGCACATGCCACCCTAGTGTCCCCCACTTACAAGTTGTTCATGTTAATTAAATTAATTGTCTACTAGTTGAGTCTACACTACAAGTTAGGCTAAATGAAAAAAGGAATTAAATTAAATGGGCTTACTAATGGGCCAAAAGACCATGGGCTCTAATAATTTAATTAATTAATTAACTAATGTGGGCTACAAAGAGACAAATGGGCCTAGGATTAAATTAGGCTTTAAGAATAGATCTTTTAGGAAATAAAGAGAATAATTACTAGCTTAAGCTATGAAGAAATATTTTTATAAAAGAAAATATACATATGACATTATACGTGCAAAACACGTAAAATCACAAACTCTAATTTAAATAAGATTTGAAAATCCAGTGTGTTACAGCACTCCCTCCTTAGAATAGTTCCGTCCCAGGAACTACACTTAAAGGGTGAGAAAACAAAAAAATGCAACTAGAAGAAAAGAAAAGAAAAGAAAAGAAGATACAAATCAAACAAAGAGCTCAGGATGATCTTTCATCATCCTCTCCTTGGATTCCCAAGTAGCCTCTTCAACCAACAGGTTTCTCTAGACTACTTTGACCATCTGTATTGTCTTATTCCTCAAGACTTTCTCCCGGTGATCGACAATCTCAACCGGAAGCTCAATGTAACTCAGATCCAACTGCAAACCCTCCGACACTTCGGGCAAATGATGACTCGGATCTGGAATGTACCCTCTCAGCATAGACACATGGAAGACATTGTGCACCTGAGACAACTCTTCCGGCAACTCCAACCGGAAAGCAGTTTTCCCAATCCTCTTCAATATCTTGTACGGACCTATGAACCTCGGGGCTAACTTCTCACCTCTGCCGAAACGAATCACACCCTTGCTAGGTGAAACTTTCAGAAAGACAAAGTCACCAACCTCAAACTCAAGGTCCCTTCTCCGATTGTCTGCATAGCTCTTCTGCCTACTCTGAGCATCCACCAACCTCTTCCTGATCAGATCGATCTTTCAGAAGTCTGCTACACAATCTCAGGCCCAAACCTCTGCCGTTTCCCAACTTCAAACCAACAAACAGGTGTTCTGCACTTCCTGCCATACAAAGCTTTTATAGTCCTCAAGTACTTCCAGCCACCTCCGTTGCCTCAGGTTCAGGTCTTTCTACTGATAGATGTATTTCAAGCTTTTATAGTCCATATACATGTTCAGCTTCTCACCATACACGTAATGTTTCTATTGCTTTAAGGCAAAGATAATCACAGCCAACTCCAGATCATGAGTTGGATAATTCTTCTCATGCGGTCTTAGTTGTCTAGACCTATAAGCGATCATTTTCTCTTCTTGCATTAAGACACAACCAAGCCCACGATGTGAAGCATCGCTGTATACATCATACTCAACACCTGCTCTAAGCAAAGCTAAAATGGGAGCAGTAGTCAGCTTCTCTTTCAACTCCTGAAAGCTTACCTCGCACTGCTCAGTCCACTTGAAGTTCACATTCTTCTTGGTCAGACCAGTGAGCGGCGCGGCTATCTGAGCATAGCCCTGAATGAACCTTCTATAGTACCCAGTTAGCCCAAGGAAACTTCTGATTTCCTTTACTGTAGTAGGCCTTGCCCAATCTTTCACCGCCTCTATCTTCTGCGAATCAGTTGCCACTCCCTCCTTAGAAAGGATGTAACCTAGGAATGCCACTTCAGATTTTTAGAAATCGCACTTGGACAACTTGGCATACAACTCATGTTCCTGAAGCTTCCTCAAAATTGCTGCCAGATGCTTCGTGTGCTCCTCCTCCAATTTGGAGTACACAAAAATATTGTCGATAAACACCATGACGAAAGAATCAATAAACGGTCTCAGAACTCTGTTCATCATATCCATAAAAATTGCAAGTGCATTCGTCACTCCAAACGGCATAACTAAGAATTCGTAATTCCTGATAAGTTCGGAACGCAGTCTTATGCACATCTTCAGTTTTCACCCGAACTTGATGGTATCCTGATCGAAGATCTATTTTGGAGAAAACAACTGCTCCTTGTAGGTGATCGAACAGGTCGTCAATTTGAGGAATATGATACTTGTTCTGAACAGTGACCTTATTCAGCTTTCGGTAATCGATGCACATCCTCATCGAACCATCCTTCTTCTTTACCAACAGCACCGGTGCTTCCCAAGGCAAAGCACTTGGTTGAATAAAGCCTTTCTCCAATAGTTCCTCAATATGCCATTTGGTCTCATCCTGCTCCACAGGCGCCATCCTATACGGTGCCTTGGAAATGGGTGCACTCCCTGGCTGAATAGTGATGCTGAACTCTACATCACGATGCGGGGGTAACCCAGACAAATCTTCCAAGAATACAGTCGAATAATCCCGAACCACTAGAATTTGCTGCACCTCTACAGGAATCCCCTTCTTGCTGATGGCAGCAACCAAGCCTGAACATCTCCTCTGCCCTTGGAAAGTGACTTCAGGTCCTCCTGGAGCCTTCACTGTTACTTCTTTGGTCTTGCACTCGATGCTTGCACTGTACACCGACATCTAATCAATGCCAATGATAACATCGACTCCTAAAACATTGAGCTTGATCAGATCAATCCCGAAAATTTTGCCCCCAATCTCGATCTCGCTGTCCGCATAATACCGATCAGTGGTTAAAGTCTCCCCTGATGGAATAGCTACTGCTAAAACCTTGCCTGGAAAGACTTTCGGTTCGACTCCCAAAACTTTAGCAAACTTAGGTGATACAAAAGTGTGAGAGGACCCATTATCGAATAAAATAACAGCTTTCTTTCTATTCAAATAAAGTTTTCCTGTTACATAACACACACTCGTTACATAACAGTTTACTAAATAGGCGGGAAAAGAAGAACAACAGAAAACACTCCTAAACATTCTCCCTCGTACCAGTGATGACATGATCCACCTCATCAGCATCAGCTTCAGTCAAGGCACATACTCACCCTACTGGTACGGCTTCTTCCCGGCTTGCTGAGTTGGTCCCTCATGGACGACGTCTTGCAGCTTAGGGCACTGGGATCAGTAATGACCTATCTCCCCACAATTGTAATAAGTCACCACAGGAGGTCTCACCCATGCATTCCTAGGTCTCCCAGCTACACTGACAGTGTTTGCCCCGATCGGTTTGAACGTTTGGGCTGGTGGCTGTCCCCTGACATTTCCAGCAACTGTGGGTCTCTTCCCCATATTCCAGTTGTTCCTCTGATTTTGAACAACATGGAACTTCTCCATGTCCGCCTCAGTGGCTGCAGCTCGTTTGACCAACTTGTCATACCTCCTTATACTGAGGGGTATCATCCATGATCTCAGACTTGGCCTCAAACCATGCTCGAATTTTTGAGCCTTCTTTGCCTCGTCCATCACCAATTTGGGAGCATACCTCGAGAGCTGAGTAAACCTTGTCTCATACTCCCTAACCGACATGCCACCTTGCTGCAGTACCAGAAATTCCATTGCCTTCTTCTCCTGGACGTCTGATAGAAAATAATGACTACGGAATTCCTCCAAGAATTCCTCCCAGCCAAGAACAATATCTCCCATCGACTGTCACCACACAACTGCAACCTTCTCGAACTACAGTGCAGCCAACTTCACCTTGCTGCCCTCCGGAGTCTCCAAGACTTCGAAGATAGTCTTGATCTGTCGGATCCATTTGTCAGCCGCGTCAGGGGCTGACTTCCCCTCAAACACCGGTGGTTTCATTCGTTTGAATGATTCCACGAGTTTGATTGCTTCAGGTACTGGATTCACAGGCACCCTCCCTTGGTTCTGATTCATGGCAACGGCATTGAGTGTCTGATAGACCCTCGCTAACTCCGTTTCCAAGTCCAGACCTTCTCCACTTCTAGCTCTTCTTCCAGTCATATTCTGATGCAAAAGATCCATTAAATTCGAAGTAGAAAATATGAATTTAAATCAATTCTTTATTTCATTGAATTTCAAACTTTATACATTCAAATTTAAAACATTTCTTACATCAAATGAAAGTAGTAAGAAGACACAACATTCTAGTTCCTACGGTTCCTCTTGGCTTCTCGAAGCTCTTTCCGAAGTTCCACCACTTCTTCCTTCAATACATCATACATGATTTTTCTCTTCTCGAGTTCCCAAACACGATGACTGAGCGTGGCAATGCTCTCCTTGCACTTCGCACACTGTGCCTGTAGCAGCTCCGCTCTCTCCCTCTGAGTCTCAACCCGCCTCTAAAGAGACACAATGAGACTACTCGGAACTGGTTCTTCCTCGTCCGAGGAATCATCAGATAAATCCGGAGGTGGAGTGATCTCTCTAGACTCAGGCCATTCCTCTTTGAATTCTTCAGGATCTTCTTCGTCAGAATCAGCTTGCCCGGGGTAGTAATCCTCCTCAACTATGTGCCCGGCATCACATCCAGCTGGGTCGAAGTGGTCCACCGTCTTAGAGAAAGGAGAAGGAGAAGCATAAATCATAGAGCAACACAAATATAAGTGACATACATTTAAATCTCTAGACTCAACACACGCTCTAATGTCCACTCTAGGGTGTCGTTCCTTATAAACTTGTACTACTTGAAAGCGTAGCTCTGATACCACTCTGTAACACCCCAAATTTCAAAACAGACTGATTTCGAAGTTCCACAGGATCTTTACACTTCTCTTCGTACAATTTTACCAGGAAATTAAAACTTTTATTACATCAGAGTTACATCTTGAATTACATTTAAACAGCGAAAGTCATTTACAATAATTACATAAATAAAATGTACAATACTTGAAACATTCTTTAAGAAGCATGCATACTTTAATCTTGTCAATCTCTTTATCCTGCATAGAAACTGTGGGCTCGTCAGTTCATTCAACTGATGCAAGGATATAAAACATCAATTTTCTTCTACTTAGAAAGCACACACTTGTCACAAACAAAACTACAGGGACTATCCTTTTGATGTCGTGTTGTGCTGTGCACTTAGTTCTTAATGCAGTTGTTTATATTATATGACACTAATGCATACTTGTTCGGATTCTATGTATCCCATACTATATAGGTCCGAGGGCAAGCCTTTAATCGTTCTGCATCTTGTAGGGTTCAATCCATCGCCATGACTTAAACTACTACGGTAACTACGATAACTATCCGAGATGTTCTATGAGTTACGAGCCCATGTCCAGACAGTTTAGAGGGGAATCCCACGCACTGACATGACGCATCATGCAGACAGACTATGGACAGTTCAACCTCTATCATGGAACGATGGCACTACCCATAGTCACCAAACACCCCACAAGTGTCGCCACTGGGACGATAATTTCGAAATAGTGCTCACGCCATGTCATGACGCATCAAGCAAGCAGTCTGTGAATCACTCTCACACCGTCAATCCGATGGCCCTCATACTAGTGTTTTTCGCTTACTTTCGTCACATCACCACTATGTATCTAGTCCTTAGTTTATTTGAATCATGAATAAAATCAATTACTAGAGTTAGCTCTTTCCTCTATACCGAAATTAAACATCAATCAACAACATGACCAAACTTGGTCTTTTCTATTCAATATCTCATCTCAAAAATATCTTTCAGTGCCGGTATAAGGCTTAGCTACCCTCTAGTTTTCAATTCCATTTCACGTTCATAGCATTGTGTATTCATATTCATAAGATTTTTCATAATTCATCATGATATTTGATTTCACTTTCATGTACAATTTTCATGCGTAAGACAATTAAATTCATTTTCTAACTTGTCACATTCATTCTTCATTCTTTCCACTTAATTCTCTTAATCTCATTTGACCAATACTAAATCTAACATTCATACTTTCATTTTCCCGTTATCAAATCTCTTTTTAAACTCTTTTAGACAATATTTTTATTTTTATCCAAAGACAATTTAAAACCTGAGAAATCAAAATAGTCAGGACAGTCGGCTGTTGAAGCATTGTCGGTCGACTGTTCAGCGAGGATTAAAAACTCGAAAATTAAATAGTCAGGACAGTCGACTGTTAAGGCATAGTCTGTCGACTGTTCAGCGAGAATTAAAAACTCGAAAATCGAAATAGTCAGGATAGTCGACTGTTAAGCCATAGTCGGTCAACTGTTCAGCGACGATTAAAAAGTCGAAAATTAAATAGTCAGAACAGTCGACTGTTAAGGCATAGTCGGTCGACTATTCTGCGACTAAAATCCAAAATTTGGAATTTATACAGTAACTTAAGATTTTAAAAACATTTAACTCCCATTTTTCATACAAATACTATTCTCTTATTTATACAAAATGTTCACAGAAACAACAATGTATTCTATTAATTACTTCTCTTCCAAAGAAAATTTTCTACTTGATACTTTTTGCTTATAATTGGGTTTCTCTCTATTAAACTAATAAGTTTCTTCTTTCCTTCTTGATTAACAAAAATCCATTCTTTTCTTAGACTTAGTCCTAATTACAACAATGTTCATTCCCAACAAAACAACATGCAACCTTAGGATTCTTTAAGGTCAATCTTACTAACAACAACATACCTAATTATTTAATCAATCTAACTTCATAGCATGGAGATTTCTTATAATTCACATTTTTCGCATAAACATATTTCTTCATATTGCATTTTCCCACAAACATGAAAATTTCAATAAAGAGATTTCATTCTTAATTAACATGCTAGTGTAATAACAAATTACCACAACAAAATCACAACATTCAATTACTAGTCAATTCATGCAATTTCACAAGGATCCATTTTTCTCCTTAATCATAGCACTAACATAAAGCAATATTTCCTCTTGTTTATTCTAGCATGATCAAACACAACCTCGCATGGTATCTATTTAGAAGTTGGAGAAAATTTTCCACCAAAACAAAAGAAACTCCTAAGAACTCCTAGAATGATCAAAAGAGGCCTTCTTCTCCTAGTTTGAGCCACCAATTGACGTCTCCTCCTAGTATGATAAGCAACCCGAGCCTCCCCTTGCTTCTTGCAGAAAAATCTGCCACTTCTAGGATGAAGAACACACAATTTGCAACTCTCAATCTTTTGAACTCACTATTCTCTCAATCTTTTACTCACTAGTTGTATTTCTTTCTCTTACTCTTTCGATATTGATTAGGTACAAGGACAACTAATGTGGGTGGGGGGGGGGGGGGGGGTTGATTCTTGGTTTTGATGACTAGAACACAATGCAAATTTGTGCTACTTCTTATATAATGCAGGATGTATCAAGGTCTATACTATGTATGATAGACAAGTGCAAAGTGCTCCCATGAAGCTCTCAAAAAAAATTGATCAAGCTACAAAGGCTCAAGCTCTTATTCAAGACTCAAGACTCAAGACATGACCCGTGCTTTAATATGTTATTAAATGTCTTGAGTGCTTTAATGCTCTTATTCAAGACACACACACACTCACACATCTTTATAATTGAGTGTTTTTCAAAATATTAATGGTCGAAACAATTTGAATTAGATTAGCTGTTAAGTAACAGTCGACTGCCTTATGGCACCAGTCGGATGTACCAGTATGAAACAGTCTGAACTCTTTCAAACTCTGGCCAGTCGACTCATCATTGCAACCCAGTCGACTGTTCAAGTTGTTTCGACAGATTTTAGAATTTAAAACTTGTTTTTCGAATTCAAAAGTTTTATATCCGTTTTAAATCAGTTTTATTAACTGTTTTACAACGTCCTAGTGATTCCTCTATATAAATAGAGCCTAGGAATCACCATTGAAAGGTTCCAATCATTTTGATAAAATGTATAAGTTTTTACTTTTGAAAGAGAACTAATATTCAAACAAGCACTCTAAATCTTCTAAGTCTTGGTTCTCTGAATCTCAGTCCAATATAACATTGATTTCGTTTTGGACTGATTTCAGAAGTGACCTATTAGCCACTATACAAAAATCACAATCACAAAATAAGGCTATCGGTTGATTGTATCTCTTTTATTGTTTTCTTTCACTCTCGGGTTGTGAGAGTAGTCCTCTCGGTTGGAGAGTAGGGGGCTCTAGGTTGTAGAGTCAGGTTTTCACTCTTGGTTGAAGAGTGGGTTTGCTCTCTCTAGTGGTGAGAGAGGTCTACGGGTTGGACAAGATTGTTGTCTAAATGCTGTAGGGTATTCTTGTATTTTTTCAAGAATAGTGGAAAATCTCAAGTGGGTTGCTTGGGGACTGGATGTAGGTCGGGAGGACCGAACCAGGATACATCGTGTATACTCTGTGGTTGTATTTCTTTGAACTTGCATTTTCTTTACTTGCATTTAATTCTTATTCGAAAACTTGTCTAGACAGTCGACTGCATCTCCGCTTTAAGTCGACTGGTCAGACTAGTATAACATACTCTTCGAAAACTTGTCTGGCAAGTCGACTGTTTTCCGCTATAAGTCGACTGATCAGACTTGTCTAAAATACTCTTCTAATCTGACGCCTCAGTCGACTTATTTCTCTTTTCAAGTCGACTGGACAGAAGAAAAAGTTCAATTTCGTTATTAATTTTCATACAACACTATTCATCCCCCCTCCCTCTAGTGTTTCTTGCCTTGCCTACAGGATCCAACACTTGGTATCAGAGTCTGGTTAAGTGCAATGACAACTACTTCTAATCCAAACCAATACCATGAAGGCCAATCCATACAAAGGCCATCCCTCTTCGATGGAACGAATTACAACTATTTGAAGTGTAGAATGAAGATCTACCTTCAGTTCATCAACTATGAGATATGGAACATGACGGAGACCGAGTACACCGCTCCTACCATTCCATATGCACAATGGAACGACGACATGAAGAGCCAAACAATGAACAATGCAAAGGTGATGAACGCGCTATTTTGTACTCTTACTAAGGAGGAATTCAATCGTGTGTCCAATACAACAACCGCACATCAAATTTGGCACACACTCGAGGTAACTCATGAAGGAACTAATAAAGTATAAGAATCTAAAATATCTGTTCTTGTTCACAGGTTCGAGATGTTCCGCATGAAGGAAAATAAGAATGTGTCTGAAATGATCACAAGGTTCACGGATATTACAAATTCTCTTGTGGCGCTTGGAAAGACGTACACTCAATCTGAAATGGTGAGTAAGGTTCTTCGTGCACTAACCCCCGAATGGGAGAAGAAGACCACCGCCATAGAAGAGGCTAACAATTTAACACAACTTTCTCTTAAGAATCTTGTGGGAAATCTCATGTCGTATAAGGTACAACTTGAAGAATGCAAGAAGAATCTAGAACCTCAACAACCAAAGAAGAAGACACTGGCATTAAAGGCAATGTCGGACTCCAAGGATGAAGAAAAAGATGAGGAAGACATAGCCATATTCACACGAAAGTTCAAAAAGTTCCTAAGGAAAGGTAAATTTAATTCAAAATCTAAGGATACTAATGAACTTCCAACTTGTTTTAAGTGTAACAAGACAGGACACATGAAGAAGGATTGCCCACTAGAGAATGCAAAATCTAAAGGAAAGGCATCCAACTTCAAGAAGGATAAGTACATAAAGAACAAGTTCATGAAGAACAAAAGGGCGTACCAAGCAACTTGGGATGATAGTGACTCTTCATCGGAAGAAGAAAATGAAGAGACAAACGAGGTTGCTAACGTTTGCTTTATGGCTTCTCAAAATCAAGTAAGTGATGATTATGATTCTAATGATTTACTAGATGCTTTCAACGAGATTTTTCGAGAGCTTAAGAACGAAAAAGTAGAGTTAAGAACTTGGAGAAAGTAAATCAAACACTTTCCCAAGAGAATCTTGACTTAGATAAAGAAGTGAAATCTTTAAATTCTCGACTTTCTAGTTTAGATATAGATCTTGTGTCTCTAAAGAAAGATTATGAAGAGATATCCAAGAATGTATCGAAATTTAATAAAGAAAAGGAAAATTTAAATGATGTTCTTCAAAATCAAGTACAAACTAATAAAAGATTTGGAATTGGTTTTCAAAAGTCTCTTGAAAAACATCATGCTTCTAAGAACACTAGTGTAAATAAATCTGTATCAATTTATAGTGTTAAGAATAAACTGTATGAGTTTTTTGAAAAGCCAAAAACTAAGTTTTAATGAAAAGAGTAGATCTATAGTTCAGACCAGTCGACTGAACACAAATATCAGTCGCCTGTCCAAAGGTTCTAAGTTTCATTCAAAGAGACGTAAACCTCAGATAAGTCGACCTATTCTACCTCCCAGTCGACTGGATTTCAGAAACAGTCAACTGAAAGGTTCGGTAAGTCGACTGGACAGAGCAAAAATATATGGGTTCCTGTCAGCCTGAGTCTGAAAGATAGAATTGCTTACATAAATTCATATATTCTTACTGTATGTAACTCTGAAAATTATATTTCTGCATTTGGTGGAAAATCAAACTCTCTTTGGGTTTGGTTTCCTAAGAACTAATCTTTTTTATTTGGACCCAATGAAAATGGTACCATATTCACATTGAAAATTTTATAGGTACCTAAAAGAGATTGTTGGATACTTGACAGCGGATGCTTAAACAACATGACTGGTCATGCCAATCTCCTATCTTCCATACAAGAAATTGATGGAGGAACAGTCACATTCGGTGACAACAACAAAGGGAAGGTCATTGGAGTAGGCATGGTCGGTAAGCACACTAACCCTTCAATAGAAGATGTTTTTCTAGTTAGTGGACTTAAGCATAATTTGTTGAGTATTAGTCAATTGTGTGATAAGGGATATAAAATAGTTTTTGAAAAAGATGCATGTTTAATTTACGACTATACCATGCAAAATTTAATTTTTCAAGAATTTAGGAAGAATAACATTTATGAATTGTGTTTAAAGTCATATGATTTTTCGAATGATTTTTGCTTAGTAACTTCTAATAATGATTCTTGGCTATGGCATAAGCGATTTGGCTATGTGAATATGAAAACTTTTGCTAAATTGTCTAAGAACAACCTAGTTAAAGGGCTGCCAAGACTATCCTATAAAAAGGATAAGTTATGTGATGCATGTCAACTAGGTAAACAAATTAAATCTACTTTTAAAACAAAAGAAGTAATTTCTACTAGTAGGCCTCTCAAATTAATCCACATGAATTTATTTGGCCCTACTAGAGTTGTTTCTTTAAATAATAGTAGGTATGTATTTGTTTTAGTAGATGGTTTTTTACGATTCACTTAGACTTTCTTTTTAAAACATAAGAATGATGCTTTTGATGAATTTGCAAATTTTTGTAAACGGATTCAAAATCAAAAATCTCTAACCATAGTCACTATTAGAAGTGATCATGGTGGAGAATTTGAGAATGAAACGTTTGCAGAATATTGCAACAAGAATGGTATAACTCATTCATTTGCATTTCCTAGCACTTCACCACAAAATAGAGTGGTCGAAAGAAAGAATAGGACTTTACAAGAGTGTGCACGTACCATGCTTGTTGAAAGCAATTTACCTAAGTACTTTTGGGCTGAAGCCGTTGCTACAGCTTGTTATGTTTTAAATAGAATATTGATTAGGCCTAAGCTTAAGAAAACATGTTATGAGCTATTTTTTGATAGAATTCCTAAAGTATCTTACTTCAAAATATTTGGATGTAAGTGTTTCATTTTAAACACTAAAGATAATTTAGATAAGTTTGATCCTAGATATAATGAGGGTATCTTTATAGCATACTCAAATAGGAGTAGGCATATAGGATCTTCAACAAGTCAACATTGACTATTGAAGAATCCATGCATGTTGCATTTGATGAATCTCTGCCTTCATCAACTTTAATTGAAGATGATGAAACTGATTCATCACCTTTAAATAAGGTTATTACATCTTTAGATCAAACTACCCTTGCGGATAGATTGACTGATAAGGAAGTCAAGTCGACTGATGTGAATCAGTCGGCTTGGACTAGTCAAGTCGACTGATCCTGTTGTGATGTCTCCAAATTTACCAAAATTTTTTGTTAAAGTTAGAGATCATCCTCATGACTTAATAATTGGTGACATTTCACATGGTATTCAGACAAGATCTCATGTTAACATGATTTCTCACACGGATTTCTTGTCGGATTTTGAACCGAAGAATAAACAAGAAGTTTGTGAGAATGAGTTTTGGATGAATGCCATACAAGATGAGTTAAACCAATTTATAAGGAATGATGTATGGGATTTAGTTCCACGACATCCTGATCATACTATAATTGGTACCAGATGGGTATTCAAGAATAAGTTAGATGAATCAGGACAAGTCGTTAGGAACAAAGCTAGACTAGTTGCTCAAGGGTATAATCAAGAAGAAGGCATAGATTTTGATGAAACATATGCTTCTGTTGTTAGACTAGAATCAATTCGTATTTTATTATCTTTTGCTTGTTTGATGAATTTTACACTTTTCCAAATGGATGTTAAAAGTGATTTCCTTAATGAGTTTATAAAGGAAGATGTTTATGTTAAGCAACTACATGGTTTCGAACATGAACAATTCCCAAATCATGTTTTTAAATTGAAAAAGGCTTTATATGGTCTTAAAAAAGTACCTCGTGCTTGGTATGATCGATTGAAGACTTTTCTTTTAGAAATGGGTTTTGAAATAGGTAAAGTAGATACTACTTTGTTTATTAGGAGAACTGAGACCGATATTTTGATCATACAAATATATGTAGATGACATAATTTTTGGTTCTACTAATAGTAATCTATGTCAAGAGTTTGCTAATACCATGAAAAATGAGTTTGAGATGAGTCACATGGGTGAACTCAATTATTTTCTTGGACTACAAATTAAACAGTCACCAAATGGCATATTTATTAATCAAGAAAAATATTCTAAGGAATTACTCAAACGATTTGGCATGGATAGCACAAGTAGTAAGACCACATCCTATGGCTACTACCACTACCCTTAACAAAGATGAATTAGGTAAGAGTGTCGATCAAAAACTCTATCGAGGTATGATTGGCTCACTCTTATATATAACTGCTACTAGACCAGACATTATGTTTAGTGTATGTTTGTGTGCTAGATACCAGTCAAATCTTAAAGACTCTCACTTAAAAGCTGTGAAACGTATTTTAAGATATATTAAAGGCACGTCTGAGTATAGTTTATTTTATTCACGCACCGATAATTTTTAACTTTTGTTATATAGTGATGCGGATTTTGCCGGTAGTAAAACTAACCGAAAAAGTACTAGAGGAACATGTCACTTTTTGGGACACTCCCTAGTATCTTGGTGCAGTAAGAAGCAAAATTCGGTTTCCCTATCTACTACAGAAGCTGAATATATCGCTGCAAGTTTGGTTTGTGCCCAAATTTGTGGATGAAACAAACCCTATTAAACTGTGGTATTTTATTTTCAAAACCTGTTATAATGTGTGATAATACCAGTGCCATTAACTTATCTAAAAATCCAGTTCAACATTCACGTACGAAACACATTGATATTAGACATCATTTTCTACGTGATCATGTTTTAAAGGGAGATATTTCTTTAGACTTTATTTCTACTGATAAACAAGTATAAGATATCTTTACTAAACCACTTAAGGAAGACACCTTTATCACTTTTAGAAGAGAACTAGGAATTTGTAGTTTTCTTGATGTTTCTTGAAATTTTAGCTCTGGAAAGTCGACTGTGAACAGTACTAAGTCGACTGCCAGTTATATTATTACTATTTTCGTTTAACTATTTTGCTCTCGACTAAGTCGACTGATCCTACACTCCAGTCGACTGTCGCGAATCAGATCTTCTTTCAGATTCAAAATTGGCATTTCTTTTGAGGCGAATCTTTACCTTTTATTACCCTTTGACCGTTCTGCACCTTTGATTTCCTCCAGCCTCAATCTCAGCCATTGATTCTTAGTAAAAACCCTAATTTTTACTTCCCCTCCTTTTCACTTTCTTTTTCACTGTCTCTCTCCAAACCGAGCTCTAGAAGTCGGCTGCTCTGGCGATTCCAGCTTTTGAAGCCGAAATCGAAGCGTTCTTTTCAATTTCAAGTGGTTTTCCAAGGTCTCTTGAAGCTATTGTGCTTCTCTTTACCTCTCATTGTTGGTATAATCCCTTGATTCCTTTCTTTGTATATTTTTCTAGAGTTTCCCTTATGCCTCCTAAAAGATCCCGTAGTTCTAATGTTGAAGAGGGACAATCCACAAAGGATTATCTCCATTATTTAAGAAGTCCAAGTCTTATAGATAAATGGTACATCATTTGTTCTATTGTCATTTTTTCGGGAAGATTCGTTAATTTTCCAGATCTTGATAGGTTTCCTTTTGTCCCATTGTTTGAACAGTGTGGATTATTTGATTTGTTGTCCTTGGTGAACCAACCCTCTTACTACCCTCAACTTTTATATTTGTTTTACATAAATATGAATGTTATCACATCAGAGGATGGTAGCGAGATATTTATACTATCTTCAGTAAAAAATATCCGCATGAAAATCACCCCTGCTAGATTAGGACTTATTTTGGGTCTGTCTGATGAAGGGATTGATATAGGAGATGTTGAGATGGATGATGACACCATTTTGTCAAGAATTTATTTGCCAAATCGAGGTCCTCCTATGACCAATCGATCAATTACTCCTATTGCTAAGCTAGTTGCACGCATACTGTCATATAACATTATTCCCAAAACAGGGAGTTATGACCAGTATTCCCATGAGTTGCAACAAGTTGTTTATGCAATTTTTGGCAATATAAAAATAAATTAGGGTCAAGTCATCTTTAATCGTCTTCATAAGATTCATTCTTCATTTCTTCCTTTTGGTGCTTTACTCACTCACATCTCGATTCTGAGACGAATGTTGTAAAACACTATGAGTCCTTTGATCGTGCAAGTCTAGAACGTATGAAGCTTCTCACCTCTCCATCTAGGTCACCTCGTAGGAATACACCTCCTATCCCCTTAGCTTCTACCGCTCGTCGGTCTTCTGCTTCTAGTTCGTCTCGTCCTAGAGCTGATTATGATGATCCTAGGAGTCTTTACATTTCTGTCAATTATATCATGGATCGTCAAGACACTCTTGAGGCCAATCTTTCCCATCTTACTCACTTGTTCACTTCTCAATTTCCACCTCCACCTCCTCCCTCTCAGGGTGCCCAAGACGAAGATGACGAAGACTGATTAGCTCTTTTTTCTATGTATTTTTTTTACTTCTTATGTATTTTCTAGTTTATGTCATAATTTTAACAATGTATTTCAAATTTCTATGTATAAATCTGCTTTGGTTTTGATATGTGTTTGTTCTCTTATAATGTTTTTTTTATATCTACTATTTATTTTCCTCCAATTTTTTGTTGATGCCAAAGAGAGAGAAAAAGCTATGTGTGTAATTTTTATGCATATCTTTGTGCATGTTTTTGTGCATGTTTTTTAACATATGCATTTTGTACATTCGTTAGGGGAAGCATTGAGCATGTGTAATATTTCTATTATTGTAAGCTATTGTGTTGTCATCATCAAAAAGGGGGAGAATGTTGATTCTTGGTTTTAATGAGTTCAACACAATACAAAGTTTTGCTACTTCTTATATAATGCAGGATGTATCAAGGTCCATACTATGTATGATACACAAGTGCAAAGTGCTCCAATAAAGCTCTCCAAGAAAATTGATCAAGCTACAAGGGCTTAAGCTCTTATTCAAGATTCAAGACTCAAGACTCAAGACTCATGACAAGACCCGTGCTTCAATGTGTTATTAAATGTCTTGTAAAACAAATTGTAATCTTATTTTTTTTTTTAGTCTTAGATTGATGCAACAGCCTTGTCACACACACACCCCACACATCTTTATAATTGAGTATTTTTCAAAAGATTAAAGGTCGAAACAGTTTGAATTAGATCAGCTGTTAAGTACCAGTCGACTGCCTTATGGCACTAGTCGAATGTACCCGTACGAAACTGTCTGAACTCTTTCAAACTCTGGCCAGTCGACTCATCATTGCAACCCAGTCGACTGTTCAAGTCGTTTCGACAGATTTCAGAATTTAAAACTTGTTTTTCGAATTCAAATGTTTTATATCCATTTTAAATCAGTTTTATTAACTGTTTTACAATGTCCTAGTGATTCTATATAAATAGAGCCTAGGAATCACCTTTGAAAGGTTCCAATCATTTTGATAAAAGTATAAGTTTTTACTTTTGAAAGAGAACTAATATTCAAACAAGCACTCTAAATCTTCTAAGTCTTGGTTCTCTGAATCTCAGTCCAATATAACATTGATTTCATTTTGGACTGATTTCAGAAGTGACCTATTAGCCACTATACAAAAATCACAATCACAAAACAAGGCTATAGGTTGATTGTATCTCTTTTATTGTTTTCTTTCACTCTCGGGTTGTGAGAGTAGTCCTCTCGGTTGGAGAGTAGGGCTCTAGGTTGTAGAGTCAGGTTTTCACTCTTGGTTGAAGAGTGGGTTTGCTCTCTCTAGTGGTGAGAGAGGTCTACGGGTTGGATAAAATTGTTGTCTAAACGCTGTAGAGTATTCTTGTATTTTTTCAAGAATGGTGGAAAATCCCAAGTGGGTTGCTTGGGGACTGGATGTAGGTCGGGAGGACCAAAACCAGGATAGATCGTGTGTACTCTGTGGTTGTATTTCTCTGAACTTGCATTTAATTCTTATTCGAAAACTTGTCTGGACAGTCGACTGCGTCTCCTCTTTAAGTCGACTGGTCAGACTGGTATAACATACTCTTCGAAAACTTGTCTGGCAAGTCGATTGTTTTGCGCTATAAGTCGACTGATCAGACTTGTCTAAAATACTCGTCTAATTTGACGCCTCAGTCGACTTATCTCTCTTTTCAAGTCGACTGGACAGAAGAAAAAGTTCAATTTCGTTATTAATTTTTATACAACACTATTCACCCCCCCTCTAGTGTTTCTTGCCTTGGTTACAGGATCCAACAGGGGTATTTATACAAATTTTTAGTGAGAATAGAAGGCTAGGATTAGATCAAATGGTTAAGGATCAAGGGCCTAGACGAATTAGGAAGTTGCCATAACTTCCCATGATGGAGTAACCACATCTCCACCTCATCCACTCTCCCTCTCCTTTTTGATACAACCCGGCCACCCCCAAAGGTGTGCAATGTGCTAGTGCATGTGCTAGTGCATGCACGTGCCTCCCTAGTGTCCCCCACTTACAAGTTGTTCATGTTAATTAAATTAATTGTCTACTAATTGAGTCTACACTACAAGTTAGGCTAAATAAAAAAGGAATTAAATTAAAAGTGGCTTACTAATGGGCCAAAAGACCATGGGCTCTAATAATTTAATTAATTAATTAACTAATGTGGGCTACAAAGAGACAAATTGGCCTAGGATTAAATTAGGCATTAAGAATAGATCTTTTAGGAAATAGAGAGAATAATTACTAGCTCAAGCTTTGAAGAAATGTTTTTATAAAAGAAAATATACATATGACATTATACATGCAAAACACGTAAAATCACAAACTCTAATTTAAATAAGATTTGAAAATCCAGGGTGTTACAGAAACTTAGTTTGCAATTGAAATACCTCTTATTATTGTTTCAACCAAAATGAAATACATGAAGTTCTCAAAACTCTAAACCAAGCTAATCATTTCTTTTATCTCCACTTTGTCTCCCCATTGCACCTTTATAAAAAGAAATCAAAATGGATAAATAATAAATTTACATTAGCTGTCTTTTTTGAGTGGATAGTTTGCACCCTTCACTGGTAAACTCCAGTCATCCCAATCATATATATCCAAACATATACTAAAATTTCTTATATGTTATGTTATCCATGGTTTCTAATAACCAGTGAAGGGAACATTTCACGATAGTATTTTTTCTTATAGTAAAGAAATTAATGTTTCATATTTACCAAGTTATTTTAGGTTGCTGATCATCTTATCTGTCCTGCTATGGTTTGGAAGCCCAAATTGAGGCCACCAAATAATCCATTTTTCACTTTCATACACCTTAAATCAAAACCAATAAAAAACTCATCAAATAAATAACCAAATTAAAAAAATTTAAACCCAAAAATAAAATAATCATACCTCTCTGAACTTAGATGTCATGCACACACAAAATTCGAGTCAGCAAAAAACTGAGTAATCCCCTGCACACACAAAATTAAAAATTAGAATGAGAATTCGGTTAATGAGATAAAATTAGAGTCGTTGCATCGCGTATAGAGGCTCTTGATTCGGTGGAGGGGAGTCGCCGATACGGAGTCGCTTGATATTCACGGTCGATTTGGTGGAGGAGAGTCACCGATACGGAATCAGCTGCGGATCAGATATCAGCGACGACCTCTTGATTGGGGTTGGACATTATATTTGCTTTGAGATTTTCAAATTTTCAAAATTTTCAAATTTTCAAAATCTCAAAATTTTCGAAATTTTCAACTTTTCGAAATTTTAAAATTTTCAAAAAAATTTTAATTTTAAAATTTTTTTTAAAAAATTTAATTTCTTTTTTAAATTTAATTTTTAAAATTTTTTTTTATAACTTTTTATAAGTTTTTGACTTTTTTGAATTATTTTATAAAGTTTTTAAAGTTTTAATTTTTTAAAATTAAAACTTTTTTAAAATTTAAATTATTTTTTGTATGATTTTTTAAAAAAATTTAATAGTTTTTTATAAGTTTTTGATTTTATTGAATTATTTTTAAAGTTTTTAAAGTTTTAATTTTTTTTTAAATTTTAAATTTTTAATTATTTTTAATTTTTTGAATTTTTATTTTCTTAATTTTTTTGAATTGGGGGGGGGGGAGATAATTAAATAAATAAAGGAGTTGTTTTGGGTGGGGGAAATTTGAATTTGAGTTTTGGGAGGAAACTTTTGTTTGGGGGGGGGGGGGGGGGATGTGTTTTGTAAGGTTAGATATGGGCCTTTGATTTTTGGGGGATTAAATGAGAGCCACTTGATAGCTTTCTTTGTGTTTTATTTTTCTTTGTGTTTTATTTTATATATATATATATACATATATATATACGTATATATATGTATATATATATATATATATATATATATATATATATATATATATATATATATATATAGGGGAACCTTCAGTTACGCACTCATTTTTGCGCACTGTACGTGTGCACTCTCCCTCCACCACTTGATTTTCATCAATATCTTGATGAAAATCGTGTGGCTCCCCTTCCTTCCGCTCTCTCCATTACTGTCCATGGGGGTAATAATGTCATTCTCCCCCAATGCCATACCCTTGCCTTCTCATCTCCTTCCATTTGGGGAATAACCCCATAATCTTCCCGCTCATCTCCCCCATGGCGATCCTAAGCCCTACCTCCTTCTTCGACGTCATATTCCCCAAAACGAAACCCTAAAAATTGCATCTGGAGTACTCTCTTCCTCGACGTCCTCGACGCACTCTTGTCTGCTCCAAACCCTACATCCTGAGTTCGAACCCCCTAGCTCGCTCGCTCGCTTCGCTCGATCATGTCCAAATCGAAAGTTGCCTTCTCTGAATCCTGAATCTCAAGCCTGAAACCCTACCTCCCGCTCCCACTTCACGAAGCTTCGAAATCTCCTCAAATCTGACGAAACCCTAGATCCTCATCATCATCACTATATGATCAGGTAAAAAAATTTTTCCTTTTTTTAAATTTGTTTCTTTTCTTGTATTTATGGTTGTTTTTTAAATTCCTTTAACTTGTTGATCATCACTATATGATCAGTTGTAATATTATACTTCTTAGTTCAACATCACTATAGTGTAATTTTTAGTGTGAAAAAAAAATTGCTGGGTTGATTTATGTTTGAAGCCGGTTAGATAACATATTTAATCTCATTATTTCATCATAACTATTGTTACATAATTTTTTTGGTATAATGTGAATGAGACAGTTCTTTTGCTCTGATAATAGGTATGGATCTTCACAAAAGGAGCTCTGATTTTGGGGGAAATGTTTTTTTAACTAATGAAATGAGTTGTTGACTATGTAACTATTTTATGTCATTTTTTTGAGGCAAAAATGTAGAAGAAGAAAGTTCCGAAGACACTTTTGATGATATGAATTGAGGTAAATTATTATGTATTTTGCATTTGTTTTCTACAATTTATAATTTACATCACTGTGTTGTTTCCTATGATCTGATGAGGGAAGTACTTTTGCAGACAATGAAAGAGATTGCAGCTATTGGACCAATATGTTGTTTCTTATGATTACAATGAGGGAAGTATATGACCATATCAATCTTATTTACCAATTTGGTTGTTTCCTTTTTTGTGTGTGACAGTAGGCCGTGATGACAAGCAATTAATGAGCTTTTATAGTCATGGGTTCTATGTATCTGAACTTTGGTCTCAGTTGAAACTGAACTTTGGTCTCTATTAGTCATTGCTCCATCTAAATCATGTTTCAGTTGTGATGGGGGAAAATCACTAAGGCGTTGGGGGAAATGACAGCCTTACCCCCATGGGCAGTAATGGAGAGAGCGGGAGGAAGGGGAGCCACACGATTTTCATCAAGATATTGATGAAAATCAAGTGGTGGAGGGAGAGTGCGCACGTAGAGTGCACAAAAATGAGTGCGTAACTGAAGGGAGAGTGCGCACGTAGGAAGGGGAACATGGAACTATTTGATGCATGTCGTTTGTTTAGAGACAAAAATGTACATGATTATGCATATACAGTAACTATTTGATGCATGTCATTTTGTTTTCTTATTCTCAAATTTGGTTGTTTATTTGAGCCAAAACTCGTAATCTGAGGAACTGATTTGGTCGTTGACAACGCACTTTATGTCTGATGTTGAAAAGGTTCTATAACGAACATGTCATATGTCAAAAATGAGTGTGTAACGGTTTCCCTTAATGAGCTTTTATAGTCATGGGTTTTATGTACCTCAATTTGGTCTCAGTTGAAACTGAACTTTGGTCTCTGCTAATCATTGCTCCATCTAAATCATGTTTCTAGTTTGATGCTACAGAGAGTGTGCAAATGAAGAGTAACTCCTGTTTGCGCACTGTACAGTTGTGATGGGGGTAACTCATGTTTGCGCACTAATAGAGAGCAAAGATTTAGCTGTTTTCACACCCACTATTTCTTCTCCTTCAGTTATTAATGCATGATTATATATGTATATCAACTAGTTGGCATGGCATTCCAATGCAGCCCTAGCTTTAATTCTGTGTGGTCTGAGCCTACTTTGTTTTGATTAAATATTTTTTCTGTTGTTTTGTTCATTTTTTTGAGCAGCTGCAGCAACAGCACAAGCAGACTAAGCAACTGCAACAACATCATAAGCAACTTAAGCTCCACTACATAGGGGAAGGGGAACATGGAGCTATTTGATGCATGTCATTTGTTTAGAGGCAAAAATGTATATGATTATGCATATACAGTAACTATTTGATGCATGTCATTTTGTTTTCTTATTCTCAAATTTGGTTGTTTATTTGAGCCAAAACTCGTAATCTGAGGGACTGATTTGGTCGTTGACAATTCATTTTATGTCTGATGTTGAAAAGGTTCTATAACGAACATGTCATATGTGACAGTCTATGAAATTTGTCAGTAATAATTCTGTCTTTGTTTCTATTGATGCAGTGTTTATATCAAATAGCTCCATGTTTCTATTGATGCAGTGTTTATATCAAATAGCTCCATGTTTCCGTCTTTGTTTCTATTGATGCAGTCTTTGTTTCTACATTCCATCTTCTTACAAAGCTCTGAAATATCATCCGCTCCATAAACTGCCAGTATACGTTGTTTGTGTAGTTCGCTATGAAAACGTTGGAAAAAAGAACCGCGTTCATAGAACTGGAAGTATTTGAAAGGAAGTAGAGTATGTTTCAGGATTCTGTGTTTATAGTTATGCTCTTCACAAGTAGAGAGTTTATGTACTCTTCGAATGCAAAATTAAAAGTGATGAAGCTTTGGTTTTCTGCAGTTATAACTATGAAGCTGAAGTGCATGAAACTCAAACTAGTAGTATAAGTAAACAGTGAGACATAGGTACCTATACTGAAACAGAATTTTGACTGCCGATGCTTCTAATAAATGACACATATGTGTCTACTTGCTCACAACACCATCATAATACCTGAATAGCATATGCCCATCAAATTCTTAGCAATTCAAAGAGATGAATGTCAAAAAGATGGAAGTGAAATGATAGTATGCTCGACACCCTTCAGTAATTCATCAAATCAGCACAATTGAGAATGAAAAACTAAGAACTTTATTAATCTATTTCTGTGTAAAAAGCAAATTTATACAGCAAAACCCTAATTCAATAACTACATTTACCATTTGCTAGCACCTTTGATCATGAGTATCTGAACTGAGCACTGTGTACAAACATTGAATCAACAATCAACACAAATGCATGTCAACTAATAAATCAACCAGTGCAAAGGAGAAGGAGAAGAGGAACATTAGTAAATTACAAATAAGAGTTTGTTATTGTATATGCATAATCATATACATAATCAAATTACAAAGCATTACAAAGAACTTTGGCTCCAAAAGGATAATCAAAATAAAAAAAACTTAACGTATTACAGGTTCAAAAAAAATATTACAAGCTCACAGTATTACAATTGTTATACACATCATCACCTTCTTCTTCTTTGAGCCAACTACAATACAGCCACATGGGGATTTTATACACATCATCCCCTTCTTCTTTGATCCAACTAAAATACAGGAATGTTGGTGAAAAAAAAGTTCTTCTTTGATCCTCTGAATTCCAAGTTTCCAACTAAAATCCAACTCTTCATGAAAAAAAATCCAAACTAAAATACGGCTTCTTCTTTGACCCTCTGAAATCACCAATACAAAATAGAAAGTAAAAAATTCAAAAAAATAAAATAACATATTGGTGAAGGGCAACATCCGAAATCATATTGGGTGTGGATTTTGGATATGCGGATTTGGGGCATCGAAAGATGCGGGGTGGGTTTCGAAGAGAGAGAGAAGTCGAGATCGAGCTACTGTAGGGAATAAGACAAATGAGGAAGAGTTTCAAACTTTCGATCCGAAGAAGGCAACTTTCGATTCGGAGACGATCGAGCGAAGCGAGCGAGCGAGGTAGGGGTTTCGAACTCAGGATGTAGGGTTTGGAGCAGACAAGTGTGTGTCGAGGACGTCGAGGAAGAGAGTACCCCAGATGCAATTTTTAGGGTTTCGAATTGGGGAATAGGACGTCGAAGAAGGAGGTAGGGCTTAGGATCGCCATGGGGGAGATGAGCGGGAAGATTATGGGGTTATTCCCCAAATGGAAGGAGATGAGAAGGCAAGGGTATGGCGTTGGGGGAAATGACAATATTACCCCCATGGGCAGTAATCGAGAGAGCGGGAAGAAGGGAAGCCACACGATTTTCATCAAGATATTGATGAAAATCAAGTGGTGGAGGGAGAGTGCGCACGTAGAGTGCGCAAAAATGAGTGCATAACTTCTATATATATATATATATATATATATATATATACAATATATACCTTAGGGTGTAGGGTGTATATATATATACCCTAAGGTATATATTGTATATATATATATACAATACTATTAGGGTTTAGTAATTTTTCATTGTAAAATATTTTGATATAAAGATTATTTAAGAATACATATTTATTGTTAGCCTTAAGGGTATGTAGGTTCATATCGTTAATTAGACCAATAATATGAGTATCTATTGACTAAATTATCTATTATAAGCACCTATGGTCCAAATTAATTATGTCAAGTTTCGAATTTATATCAGATCTATCATGTTCAATTATCTCAAAATTTCTTAGGATATCGAAAGAAGATGTTAAACATGAGGTGTACTAGATCTATATGTGAATAATCATGTGTAGAGATATTCATGAATGTTCAAACCAGAGGATACATATATCATGTTGATGCTTATTTTGGTGTGGGAGCAAACAGATAATGAGTTTATATTTTGAAGGAAACTATTAAAGATCTAACCTTTGATCGTCGTTGTAAAAAGTTGTTGAGCTCCTGAGAGTGGATCTGGATCGTAGATTGACCACCATGATTTAAATCTGAAGGTTGTTGACACAGCCGATGGACCTGCAAAAAGTCTGAAACACCGGGGATGGCTATGGAAACAGACCCTCCGACGCTCAAGTCAGAACCAGAGAGAGGAAGAGAGTTAGAGAGATAAATTGCAGATTTATTAATTACCTTCTGTTTGAGGATGGAGGAGGATATTTATAGGCCAGAGAAATAGTTTAGAAAATTGATATGGATCTGTTAGACTGATATGGGTTCCTTATCTCATGTTGATTCTCCTCATAAGACTATCTTATCTGAGGATAAGAGATCTGACTTATAGCCCTCATGGACTGGGTGTCTCTTCTAGTGGGCCTAGTCACTTTTGATGGGCTTGAGGGCGGCCCATGTCTTGTAGATGAGCCTGAAGAAGGTCCGGACCTGTTAAAGAGGCCCGTTATGATTAATCTACATGTAGAAGATTTAGAAGCTGCAATGGAATTGGCCCTGATTTGCTGCGATTTTTACCATTATTATATCACAAGGATAAAGAAGATATATAAAGATTCGCCAAGTGAAGATCTACAAAGAAGTGAACTATGCTACTACTAAAAGAAAAGGAACAGAAACTCATAACACAAGATATTGTTAGAACCTGTAGGAAAGGCAAGAAACACTAGAAGGGGGGGGTGAATAGTGTTGTATAAAAAATAATAACAAAATTGAACTTTTTCTTACTGTTCAGTCGACTTGAAAAGGGAATACAGTCGACTGGGGCGTCAAAATAGAAGAATATTTTATACAAGTCTAATCAATCGACTTATAGCGGAACTTAGTCGACTTGTCAGAAAAGTTTTCGAAGATTATGTTATACCAGTCTGATCAGTCGACTTATAGAAGAGGGACAGCCGATTTGCCAGACAAGTTTCACAGAGAAATTAAAATGCAGGTAAAGAAAATACAACCACAGAGAGAAACAACCACAGAGTACACAGTGATGTATCCTGGTTCGCTCCTCCCGACCTACATCCAGTCCCCAAGCAACCCACTTGAGATTTTTCACTATTCTTGAAAAAAATACAAGAATACCCTACGGCATTTAGACAACAACCTTGTCCAACCCGTAGACCTCTCTCACCACTAGAGAAAGCAAACCCACTCTTCAACCAAGAGTGAAAACCTGACTCTACAGCATAGAGTCGTACTCTCCAAACGAGAGGACCACTCTCACAACCCGAGAGTGAAAGAAAACAGTAAAAGAGTTACAACAACTATAGCCTTGTTGTGATTGTGATTTTTGTATGGAGGCTAATAGGTCAACTTTCGAAATTAGTCTAAAACGAATTCACTGTTATACTAGACTAATTTCAGAGAACCAAGACTTAGAAGATTGTGAATGCTTGTTTGAATACTTGTTCTCTTTTTCAAAAGCAAAAACTTAAACTTTTTTCAAAATGCTTGGACCCTTTCCATGGTGATTCCTAGGCTCTATTTATATAGAGGAATCACTAGGACGTTGTAAAACAGTTAATAAAACTGATTAAAAACGGATATTAAACTTTTGAATTAGAAAAACAAGTTTTAAATTATGAAATCTGTCGAAACGACTTAAACAGTCGACTGGGCTGTCATGATGAGTCGACTGGCTAGAGTATGAAAAAGTTCAGACAGTTTCTTACTAGTACAGTCGACTGGTGCCAAACGGCAGTTGACTGGTACTCAACAGCTGATCTTAATCAAGCTTGTTTCGACCTTTAAACTTGTGAAAAATACTCAATTATAAAGATATGTGTGAGTGAGTGTGTGTGTGACAAGGCTATTACATCAATCTAAGACTCAAAGAATACAATTACAATTGTTTACAAGACATTTAATAAAACACATTGAAGCACTGAATCTTGTCTTGATCTTGAGTATTGAATTTGAGCTTGAGCCATTGTCTTTAGTTGTTGAAGCTTGCTTGACTTGATCAAATTTTCTTTGAGAGCTCCATTGGATCAACTTTGCCTTTGTGTAATTGACATTAATACATCCTGCAATATAAGAAGTAGCACAACTTTGCATTGTGTTGTAGTCATCAAAACCAAGAATCAATATTCTCCTCCTTTTTTGATGATGACAACACAATAGCTTACAATAATAATAAAAATACAAATGCTCCCCCTAACTAATGTACAATATGCATAAGTTAAAAAATATGCACAAAAACATGCACCAAATGCAAACAACATATACACATACAACATATACACATAGAACATACACAAGCTTTTTCTCCCCCTTTGGCATCAAAAAAAAAATACAAGGAGAAAAATAAAGAGGAACATATTGCAAGAGAACAAACACAAGTTAAAACCAAAGCAAATTCATACATATGAAATTCGAAGTACATTGTTCAAAAGATAACATAAAATAGAAAATACATAAAAAGTAGAAAATTATAGAAAAAATATAGCTAATCAATCTTCGTCTTCATCATCATTTGTGGCACCTTGAGAGGGAGGAGGTGGAGGTGGAAACTGGGAAGTGAACAAGTGAGTAAGATGGGAAATACTGGCTTCAAGGGTTTCCTCACGATCCATGAGATAATTTACAGAAGTGTAAAGACTCCTAGGATCATCAAAATCAGCACGAGGACGAGATGAACTAGAAGCAGAAGACCGACGAGCTGCAGTGGCTAAGGGGATAGGAAGGGTATTTCTTCGAGGAGGAGAGTGAAGAATCTTCATACGAGCTAAACTCGCACGATCAAAAGACTCATAATGAGTAACAACACTCGACTCAGAAGTAAGATCAACTTCATAGAAATTGAAAATATTAGTAAGTATTGCACCAAAAGGAAGAAAAGAATATGAGCCTTATGAAGATGATTGAAAATGACTCGACTCCAATTTACTTGAATGTTGCCAAAAATTGCATAGACGGCTTGTTGCAACTCGTGAAAAAATTGATCATAACTCCCTGTTTTAGGGATAATGTTATACGACAAAATTCTTGCAACTAGCTTAGCAAGCGGTGTAATTGTTTGGTTAGACATTAGGGGACTGCGATTTGGCAAAAAGATTTTTTGAATGGATAGAGTCGTCATCCATATCAATCTCCCCTAAATCTAATCCTTTAGAAGGAATACCAAAAATAATTCCCAATTTTGCAGGAGTCAACCTCATACGAATATTTTTTACCGTAGTAGTAATAAATATTTCGTTACCATCCTCGAAATTTACAACTCTCATATTTGTATAAAACAAATATATAAGTTGTGGATAGTAATACGGTTGATTAACAAGGGAAAGCAAGTTAAATAACCCACATTGTTCAAATAATGGGGCTAAAGGGAATCTTTCTAAATCAGGAAAATTTACAAATCTCCCTGGAAAGATAGCAATTTGACAAATGATCAAAAATTTCTCAACAAGGTTTGGGTTCCTAAGATATTGAAGGTAATTGCTAGAAGATTGTCCTTCCTCAACATTAGAACTACGTGATCTTTTAGGAGGCATGATTCAAACCCAAAACACTAAACAAGAAAAGAAATCAAGGAGTTATACCAACAATGAGAGGCAAAGAGAAGCACAGGACTTCAAGAGATCCTCGAAAGAACTTCAGCAAGTGATTGACTCGAAATCTGAACGAATCTTCAACTTGTGAGCTTCAAAAATCTGAAATCGTTAGGATGAGGAGCAGCTGACTGTCTATGTCTTCAAAGAGATAGAGAAAATGAAAAAGAGGGGAACTAGGGTTTTTACTTTAGAATCAAAGGCTGAGATTGAGTCTAGGAGTAATCAAGGGATCAGATCGGTCAAAGGGTAAGAAAGGGTAAAAGAAATTGCCTCAAAGGTGTGCCATTTTCGAATCTAAAAGACAGACTGAAGCGCGACAGTCGACTGGTTTTGAGAAACATTCGACTTAGTCGAGAGTAAATAAAACAAACGAAAAAACTCAAGTAATACTTCTGGCAGTCGACTGAGTACTGTTCACAGTCGACTGTCCAGAGCACTAAAAACTCAGAAAAAATAAATCTTGAAAAATACTTGGGAAGTCGATCGAAAATTATTGCTAAGTCGACTTAGCATAAAAAAATCAAGAAATATCATAAAAACTGCAAATTCCTAGTTCTCTTCTTAAGGTGATAAATGTGTCTTCCTTAAGTGGTTTAGTAAAGATATCTGCTACTTGTTTATTAGTAGAAATAAAGTCTAAAGATATATCTTCCTTTAAAACATGATCACGTAGAAAATGATGTCTAATATCAATGAATTTTGTACGTGAATGTTGAACTGGATTTTTAGATAAATTAATGGCACTGGTATTATCACACATTATTGCAGGTTTTGAAAATGAAATACCGTAATCTAATAGAGTTTGTTTCATCCACAAAATTTGGGCATAAGTTAAACTTGCAGCAATATATTCAGCTTCTGTAGTAGATAGAGATACCGAATTTTGCTTCTTACTGCACCAAGAGACTAGGGAATGTCCCAAAAAGTGACATGTTCCACTAGTACATTTGCGGTCAGTTTTACTGCCAGCAAAATCAGCGTCACTATATGACAAAAGTTGAAAATTATCGGTGCGTGGATAAAATAGACCATACTCAGATGTGCCTTTAATGTATCTTAAAATACGTTTCACAGCTTTTAAGTGACTCTTTAGGACTTGACTGATATCTAGCACACAAACATACACTAAACATAATATCTGGTCTACTAGCAGTTATATATAAGAGTGAGCCAATCATATCTCAATAGAGTTTTTGATCGACACTCTTACCTAATTCATCTTTGTCAAGGGTAGTGGTAGTAGCCATAGGTGTGGTCTTACTACTCGTGCTATCCATGCCAAACCGTTTGAGTAATTCCTTAGCATATTTTTCTTAATTAATAAATATGCCATTTGGTGACTGTTTAATTTGTAGTCCAAGAAAATAATTGAGTTCACCCATGTGACTCATCTCAAACTCATTTTTCATGGTATTAGCAAACTCTTGACATAGATTACTATTAGTATAACCAAAGATTATGTCATCTACATATATTTGTATGATTAAAATATCGGTCTCTTTTCTCCTAATAAACAAAGTTGTATCTACTTTACCTATTTGAAAACCAGTTTCTAAAAGAAAAGTCTTCAATCGATCATACCAAGCACGAGGTGCTTGTTTAAGACCATATAAAGCCTTCTTCAATTTAAAAACATGGTTTGGGAATTGTTCATGTTCGAAACCAGGTGGTTGTTTAAAATAAACATCTTCCTTTATAAAACCATTAAGAAAATTACTTTAACATCCATTTGGAAAAGTGTAAAGTTCATAAAACAAACAAAAGATAAGAAGATCCTAATTGATTCTAGTCTAGCAGCAGGAGCATATGTTTCATCGAAATCTATGTCATCTTCTTGATTATATCCTTGAGTAACTAATCTAGCTTTGTTCCTAACAACTTGTCCTGATTCATCTAATTTATTCTTGAATACCCATTTGGTACCAATTATAGTATGGTCAGGAGATCGTGGAAATAAATCCCATACATCATTTCTTATAAATTGGTTTAATTCATCTTGCATGGCATTCATCCAAAACTCATTCTCACAGGCTTCTTGTATATTTTTAGGTTCAAAATCTAACAAGAAAGCTATATGAAAAATCATGTTAACATGAGATCTGGTTTGGATACCACGTTAGATGTCACCAATTATTAAGTCATGAGGATGATCTCTAACTTCAACAAAGGATTTTGGTAAAGTTTGAGTCATCACAATAGGATCAGTCGACTTGACTTGTCCATCAGTCGACTGATTCACATCAATCGACTTGATTTCCTTATCGGTCGACTTATCCGCTAGGGTAGTCTTCTCTAAAGATTTAATGATGTTATTTAAAGGTGATGAATCAGTTTCATCATCTTTAATAGCAGTAGATGAAGTCAGAGATTCATCAAATGAAACATGCATAGATCTTCAATAGTCAAAGTTGACTTATTGAAGATCCTATATGCCTTACTCCTATTTGAGTATCAAATGAAGATACCTTCATTAGATCTAGGATCAAACTTATCTAAATTATCTTTAGTGTTTAAAATGAAACACTTACATCCAAATATTTTGAAATAAGATACTTTAGGAATTTTATCAAAAAATAGTTCATAACATGTTTTCTTAAGTCTAGGCCTAATCAAAATTCTATTTAAAACATAACAAGTTGTAGCAACAGCTTCAGCCCAAAAATACTTAGGTAAATTGCTTTCAACAAGCATGGTACGTGCACTCTTGCAAAGTCCTATTCTTTCTTTCGACCACTCCATTTTGTGGTGAAGCTCTAGGAAATGCAAATGAATGTGTTATACCATTCTTGCTGTAATATTCTAAAAACGTTTCATTTTCAAATTCTCCACCATGATCACTTTTAATAGTGACTATGGTTAGAGACTTTTGATTTTGAATCTGTTTACAAAAATTTGCAAATTCATCAAAAGCATCATTCTTATGTTTTAAAAAGAAAACCTAAGTTAATCGTGAAAAATCATCTAGTAAAACAAATACATACATACTTTTATTTAAAAAAGCAACTATAGTAGGGCCAAATAAATCCATGTGGATTAATTCGAAAGGCCTACTAGTAGAAATTACTTCTTTTGCCTGAAAAGTAGATTTGATTTGTTTACCTAGTTGACATGCATCACATAACATATCATTTTTATAGGATAGTCTTGGCAGCCCTTCAACTAGGTTGTATTTAGATAATTTAGCAATATTTTTCATGTTCACATGGCTAAATCGCTTATGCCAAAGCCAAGAATCATTATTAGAAACTACTAAGCAAAAATCATTCAAAAATTCAATTGATTTTAAACACAATTCATAAAAATTGTTCTTCCTAATTCCTTGAAAAATAATATTTTGCATGGTAGAGTCATAAATTAAGCATGCATCTTTTTCAAAAATAATTTTATATCCCTTATCACACAATTGGCTAATACTTAATCAATTATGCTTAAGACTATTGACAAGTAAAACATCTTCTATTGAGGGGTTAGTGTGCTTACCGACCATGCCTATTCCAATAACCTTTCCTTTGCTGTTGTCACTGAATGTGACTGTTTCTCCATCAATCTCTTGAATGGAAGATAGGAGGTTGGCATGATCAGTCATGTGCTTTGAGCATCCGCTGTCAAGTATCCAACGTTCTCTTTTAGGTACCTATAAAATTTACAATGTGCATATGGTACCCTTTTCATTGGGTCCAAACGAGATTAGTTTTTGGAAAACCAAATCCAAAGTGAGTTTGATTTTCCACCAAATGTAGAAATATAATCTACAGAATTACATACAGCAAGAATATATGATTTTATATAAGTAACTCTATCTTTCTGACTCAGATTGACTAGAACCCATATATTTTTGCTCTCTCCAGTTGACTTTATCGAACCTTTCAGTCGACTGTTACTAAAATCCAGTCGACTGGGAGGTGTAATAGGTCGACTTATCTAGGGTTTTCGTCTTCTTGAATAAGACTTAGAACCTCTGGACAGGCGACTGAAATTTGGGTTCAGTTGACTGGTCTGAACTACAGAATTGCTTTTTTCATTAAAAACTACAGTTATAGGTTTTTCAATAAAATCATATAGTTTATTCTTAACACTAGAAATAGATTCAGGCTTATTTACACTAGTGTTCTTAGTAACATGAGGTTTTTCAAGAGACTTTTGAAAATCAAGTCCAAATCTCTTATTAGATTGAACTTGATTTTGGAGAACATCATTTAAATTTTCCTTCCCTTTATTAAATTTAGTTACACTCTTGGATATCTCTTCATAATTTTTCTTAAGAGATACAAGATCTATATCCAAACTTGAAAGTCGAGAATTTAAAGACTTGACTTCTTTATCTAAGTCAAGATTCTCTTGGGAAAGTGTTTGATTTACTTTCTCCAAGTTTTTAGTTCTAATTTTCTCTGTTTTAAGCTCTTAAAAATTCTCATTGAAAGCATCTAATAAATCATTCGAATCATAATCATCACTTACTTGATTTTGTGAAGCCATAAAGCATACATTAGCAACCTCGTTTGTCTCTTCACTTTCTTCTTCCGATGAAGAGTCGTTATCGTTCCAAGTTGCTTGATACGCCTTTTTGTTCTTCATGTTCTTGTTCTTGATATACTTCTCCTTCTTGAAGTTGAAATCCTTCCCTTTAGATTTCACATTCTCTAGTGGGCAATCCTTCTTCATATGTCTTGTCATGTTACACTTGAAACAAGTTGGAAGTTCAATAGTATCCTTAGATTTTGAGTTAAATTTACCTTTCCTTAGAAACTTTTTGAACTTTCTCGTGAACATGGCTATCTCTACCTCATCTTCTTCTTCATCCTCGGAGTTCGACATGGCCTTGAATGCTAGTCTTTTTCTTTGATTATTGAGGTTCTTGATCCTTCTTGCGTTCTTCAAGTTGTATCTCATACGCCATAAGATTTCCCACAAAATTCTCAAGAGAGAGTTGTGTTAAATCGTTGGCCTCTTCTATGGTGGTGGTCTTCTTCTCCCATGTGTTAGTGCACGAAGTACTTTCCTCACCATTTTGGCTTGAGTGTATGTTTTTCCAAGTGCCACAAGAGAGTTTGTAATATCCGTGAACCTTGTGATCATTTCAGACACATTCTCATTCTCCTTCATGCGGAACATTTCAAACCTGTGAACAAGAACAGATATTTTAAACTCTTTAACTTTATTAGTTCCTTCATGAGTAACCTAAAGTGTGTGCCAAATTTGATGCGCCGTTGTTGCATTGGACACACAATTGAAATCCTCTAGGTAAGGGCACAAAATAGAGCGTTCATCGCCTTTGCATTGTTCATTGTTTCGCACTTCATGTCGTCGTTCCATTGTGCATATGGAATGATAGGAGCGGTGTACTCGGTCTCCATCATGTTCCATATCTCATAATTGATGGACTAAAGGTAGATCTTCATTCTACACTTCCAATAGTTGTAATTGGTTCCATCGAATAGGGGTGGCCTTTGTATGGGTTGGCCTTGATGGTATTGGCTTGCAATAGAAGTGGTTGCCATTGCACTCAACCAGGCTCTGATACCATGTGTTGGATCCTGTAGGCAAGGCAAGAAACACTAGATTGGGGGTGAATAGTGATGTATAAAAAATAATAACGAAATTAAACTTTTTCTTACTGTCCAGTCGACTTGAAAAGGGATTACAATCGACTGGGACGTCAGAATAGAAGAATATTTTATACAAGTCTGATCAGTCTACTTATAGCGGAACTTAGTCGACTTGTCAGAAAAGTTTTCTAAGATTATGTTATACTAGAAGAGGGACAGTCGACTTGCCAGACAAGTTTCACAGAGAAATTAAAATGCAAGTAAAGAAAATACAACCACAGAGAAAAACAACCATAGAGTACACAACGATATATCCTGGTTTGGTCCTCCCGACCTACATCCAGTTCCCAAGCAAACCACTTGAGATTTTCCACTATTCTTGAAAAAAATATAAGAAAACCCTACGGCATTTAGACAACAACCTTGTCCAACCCGTAGACCTCTCTCACCACTAGAGAGAGCAAACCCACTCTTCAACCAAGAGTGAAAACCTGACTCTACAACCTAGAGCCCTACTCTCAAATCGAGAGGACCACTCTCACAACCCGAGAGTGAAAGAAAATAATAAAAAAGTTACAATAACCTATAGCCTTATTGTGATTGTGATTTTTGTATGGAGGCTAATAGGTCAACTTCCGAAATCAGTCTAAAACGAATTCACTGTTATACTAGACTGATTTTAGATAACCAAGACTTAGAAGATTGTCAATGCTTGTTTGAATACTTGTTCTCTTTTTCAAAAGCAAAAACTTAAACTTTTTTCAAAATGCTTGGACCCTTTCCATGGTAAATCCTAGGCTCTATTTATAGAGAGGAATCAATAGGACGTTGTAAAACAGTTAATAAAACTGATTAAAAATGGATATTAAACTTTTGAATTCGAAAAACAAGTTTTAAATTCTGAAATATGTCGAAATGACTTGAACAGTCGACTGGGTTGCCACGATGAGTCGACTGGCCAGAGTTTAGAAAAGTTCAGACAGTTTCGTATTAGTACAGTCAACTAGTGCCAAACGGCAGTCGACTGGTACTCAACAGCTGATTTTAATCAAGCTTGTTTCGACCTTTAAACTTGTGAAAAACACTCAATTATAAAGATATATGTGAGTGTGTGTGTGACAAGGCTATTACATAAATCTAAGACTCAAAGAAATAAAATTACAATTGTTTACAAGACATTTAATAAAACACATTGAAGCACTGAATCTTGTCTTGATCTTGAGTCTTGAATTTGAGCTTGAGCCATTGTCTTTAGTTGTTGAAGCTTGCTTGACTTGATCAAATTTTTTTTGAGAGCTTCATTGGATCAACTTTGCCTTTGTGTAATTGACATTGATACATCCTGCAATATAAAAAGTAGCACAACTTTGTATTGTGTTGTAGTCATCAAAACCAAGAATCAACAGATATTTCGTAAGAAATGGCAGCCCATACCATCCTGCATTGTTGATAAAAATAATAGCTACAGCAAATGTCCGAGTAAAGTTTACGCATCACAAAATAAATATTTGTAATTGCACTTTACAAAATTTTGTTCTTGTTCTTGAAAGGAAGCGGTGAGATATAAAGTAAACGTTTGCTCTCCTAGTTGGCAAAAGTGCAAATCAGTTCATTTAGCATTTTCATAACTTCACCATCACACTTATGGTCTTCACTTCGTGCATACTAAACGTATTCTGGGTCTTACTCAAGTATTCCATCCATCTTTCATTTGTGTGAGGGTGACCTCAAAAGCCACTCATTTCCCTTATTTACTTCTGTAATCTCACTTCACTAATTGTACCTCCTATGTTATTGTCCAATATTAGCCCTCCTTTCTAGTGAACTTTGTTGTAACATTACAGAGTCAACCTGCCCCAGCCCCCACTATTGAGCAGGCACCACAGCTGCAACACCCCCCTCAACCTCACTCCTGAAGTGAGTCTATCAACCACCGCATTGGCCCTCCAAACCACCCTCGAAGGTCACCATCCCCTAGACAAAGTGAGAATGAGCTCAGACTATTTCAGCTGCCTCGGGGTAGGCCTATGAGAGACCTTCATCATCGGGCGCATCATGACTTGCGTCATCATCATCATCGTTCTCCTTCTCCGTCCAAAGGACATGCTCCTAGCTGGGGTCCTCCTACTAGTCGAGTTTGGCATAAAAGACCCCCCCACCCCCAAGGGATCATCGAAGATGTGACAATGGCAGCAGAAGAGCAGTTGAAGACTCTCAAAAGCATCACAACTCCCAAACTGTTTCATAATCAAGCTCAAAACCAAAAGCAAGGAGTGAAGCACATATCCAACAGTATCATACAACCCCAGATCTTAACTGGCTCACATTCCAATCACAATAATGCAACACTTAAACCTCACCATTACTCTGCCCATATCCCTTCCCATCACAACCAACCGCAAAACATCATGAAGTTGCAACAAGACTCTTCATTTGAGCTCCCCCCCCCCCTGCTAGGGCTCCAAAAGGGAGTCTAGCCCCTCCAACAGGGGTTTTACCGATTTCAGATATCACTGTGCACAGTGCCTCTACGATAGAGGAACCGTGGGTGAGAGTGGAGAGTAAAATAGCTAGAAGAGCAAACAATCAGGCGATGAAGTCTACTAGGAGCAAAAACTACCGAAGGGGGAAAAAGAAGCATGTCCCTTACTTCAATTGTTGTGATCTTGGACATATTCGGGCTGAGTGCATGAAGGAAGGTTGATGTTTGAAATACTTAAAGTGGGGACACATGTCCTATGTCTGCTCTAATTTCTCCCCCAACCCTGAAGGTGAGAATAGAAAAGTTCTAAGAGGGAGATCGCCGTAGAATCCGACTATTATCAAGCTGGATAGTAGCCTACCTATTGTCAAACAAGAAGAACAGTGGCTACAAAGTGGTGTGGTTTTGCTCGTATTAAATCAGGGAAACCATCTGAAACTCATCTTTTGGGTGCACTTAATTCTAAATGGCCAATGATGGGTCACCGTGAATGGGTAGTCAGGAAAGTATGTCACCTACAATTCCCCTTGATAGAGAAGCTTGCAGATTTGATTAGAAAGGCGGTGGTGGATTTTGGCTATTTCAAGGCTCAATTTTCAACATGGACTCCTAATTTTGGTGTTGAACTTCCTCAGGGGAATGCATTTTGGATCTGGATCCACAACATTCTCGTACATTGTTGGAGGCAAGAGGTAATCCAAGAAATCATTACAGAATTTGGGACGGTGGTGACTACATACCAAAAGACAATTAAATGATTGAATCTAGTGTCAGCTAGGGTGCTCATTCGTAGCCCTAATATTGACCTCATGCTAAGATTTGCTAAATTCTACACCTATGACGATGCCAATCTAATACGGTTCGTACTAAAAATGGTTGTGCCAACGGAGGAGGCCCAAATGACATCCACCTTTAAGTCTAAAGCCTTCAGCTCCCCCAGAGGTGAAAGAACTTACAAACCGGTTGTATTGATGGAGTTGGAGATGGCGATCGAAGGATCCCATGAATTTGACAGAGCTCTTCGAGAGTTTCTCCGAGTGGTGTTAAGTGAACGGCGGGAGCCAGCGTCACTGGACACTACAATCAAAGCACCAATTGTTGCAGGGTCAGATCTACCGTTGGATCCCAACAACGGCCAAGATGATTGGAAAAAAGGTAGTTAAACTCTCCTCCTGTCAAATGCATACCAGTGGGCTCCTGAAATTTCACATAAATCCAGAGCCAAGGAAGAGGACAGCTGACTCCTAGCAAGGGGCATCAAACGAAGAGCAACGAAAGTTGCCAGTTTGAGCTTCTGAGCTTGGAAAAAAGGGGTAGTGGACTTTTGGATGGGAGATCAAAGGAGGATGTTACCATACCAACACAAAAGAGTGCCTGGGTGGGAAGGGACAAGATCTCGTACCCATTGGTTAAAGAGATTCACAGCTTTGGTGGGGGTGCCGAGGAGGGAGAGGCTACGATGGTGAGGGTTTCACCAAAAGAGGTAGAGCTACAATCTGGAGATTGGAACATAAAAAGGTGTAACCCCTGTTTTCCTTTTTCTGTATTTTTGGATGTATTTATTTTTGGGTATTTATTCATCTTGTATCTCTTTTGGACCGTATATTGGATCTTCATTTTTAATATATCCATTTATTTTATTTGTCGTCATTTTATTTGTACTTCTTGATTCGGTTTATTTGCCTATTGTTTCGTCTCTGAATGATCGAGCCATTATTTTATCCCATTATTTAATTGTTCATGTCCTACTTCTTGATTTTTTTTATTTTCGTTATTATCTCATCTATTGGGTCGCCCTAAATTTTATTGATCTTCCACTTTGATTAAACCCTATTAGATCCATTAATACTCTTTATACCTAACCCTATTCTGTTGCTTAATGGGTCTAAATACCCATTAACTATTTACCCTATAACCTTATAACACCCCTACTCGTATACACATAAACCCTAATTCCTATGTGTATATATATACACCTGTTCTATACCCTGTTCATCCCTAATACCCTAGTCGCCTGTTCACCTTCCCCTCCTGTCACCTCCTGATCTCCCCTAACCCATCTCCTTGCCGCCCTGTGCTCAACCCCGACCACCTCGGCATTTCCCCTATGCGCCTCTAGCAGCCCCGACACCCCCCTTCGACAGCAGCCGCTTCAGCGCACCCTGCCATCGCCCTGCCACCCACGACAGCCTACAGCGTCCCCTGTCTCCCCTCCGGCGTTCCCTTCCGTCGCTCCGACCCACAGTGCGATCCCGTTGCCCTGTCTCCGTCCCGACGTCGACTAGAAGCAGAAGCAGCACAGTCTCCCTGTGTTGTTCCCTCCCGAAGCCAATAACCGATGCAACTCCGGTCAGCAGCCAGCACTGCCGGTCCCCTCCGCTGCCTTCCTTGTGTACGGGTGTCGATTTGTGTGTGTGTGCGTGTGAACTCGAGACTTTGTTCTTAGATCGTGTGTTTTGCTTGATGTTCGTTGAGTTCGTTGTCCGGGAATCCGTTCCCGTTATTCTTGCTCTTTGCACCGTTTCCGTCGTCGACTATAAGGCAAGTAACTTGTATTCTTTTTGTTGTGTAATACAAGTACTAAATACCGCATGTAGTGTAGTTGTGTTCTAGAGATAATTCTTGTGCAGAACCCCTGTTATATATTGTCTCTATGTGTTGATCCATCCATAGTCGCACACATGACATGAAGTTTAACTTAGATCTAATTTATCCCTGTTGCATATCTGTATGTTGGTTGTGAACCCTAATATGATGTGAGAATCTTGCATGTTTGACGTGTACTAGTAGTATATCCTATGTAGATCTATTAAATACTCTATACCATATTGTTTGGGACATCTAGTAAACCATATTTTGCATTTTGTTATGATTGGGATGTGTTTCATATAAACTAGTTGATTTTATGCTTGAAGAAGATTTCAGTTTTTGTTGTTACCTCGTTTTTGTTCAGTATTTTAGACCCTATTAAGATCAGTAAATGAAAATTATTTGTTAATATGAATTATAGAGAATTCTTTCTACTTTCCTGATTTTCTGGCAGATCTCAGTTTCGATTTATGAGTTGCAAGTTATGGTTATTTTACTATAGATGTGTAGAAAATTCCAGATCCCATTTTATATGAATTCTATATGGTAATTTGTTTTTATACTGATGTTAAAGATAATATTTTGATCCAATATTTTGCTGAGTACCACTAGACCTGATTGGGATTAACCCCTAATCTTTGTGGATTTAATTGATAACTTTTATACACTATTCTATACTTGCAAACAACCACTATACTTGCAGAATTTTCATACTGTTCAGTAAAGAAACATATTTTGACCTGATTCTATTTGTTGTTTATAAAAACTTTTTGAATATTAATTGTAGCCTACTGTATCTATTTTATCACACTTTTCACGGATCTGGATTTCAATTTATGTTTTGTAAGATATTGCTGTTTTAGTACTGTTGTGTTTATGATTCCAGATTTACAAACTTTCTGTATCTTGCTGCTTTCTAATTTTACTTGACTATTTTATCCATGTTGGAAAATTATGAAACGTTATTTTCTGTTACTAAACATACTAGGGAATACCCCAGATTTTTCTTGGATTTAATCAGTAAGTTTTTGTGCTATTTTCCTATTTATGAATACAAACTTCTGATTTCTAGCTAACACGTCTTCTGGATACCAACCTGTTTTGAGTCCTGTTGTTGTGAAATACCATATGACTTATATATATTTGCTGGATTCGGCCGAGAGTCTATTTTCCAAATTCTCTGATGGATTCAAGTTTGCACACTTTTAGTATCGGGAATTCCAGATTTAGTGTAGTACTGTCTTGCTGTTCTGAACTAGAATTTTCGTTGTTCTATCCTTTTATGTGTTGTCTTTCACCTGTACATGTTTAACTTTTAGTCTGAACCTGTTACCTGTTTATGCCATGTTATTCTTGCTCTGTTTTGTGACACATACATGCCTGTCTAATAATAATAACAAAATAACCAAGTCAGGGTTAAGGGAAAGATCTAGTAGTGGATAATATAGAAATGTGTACTTGGAAGGGGGCCCGTATTTCCCACATGATTATCTATTATCTGTCTATCTGATACCTGAGTACACGGCCCTATACAATCCACTATAAAGTCTAAACGTAATTTGTTTGGATGTAGCAACCATGTGGTAAAAGTTGGGACACATGAAGTGCTACCTAGATAGAACTAAAATACAAGACCTGTAATGACATCCGTTATCTGTTACCTGTACCTGTTATCTGACATTTGTTATCTGTATATCTGTTTGCATCTGACACTTGACATCTGTTACATATCACATGTACCTGTTAGCATACCAGGTTACTTGATTTTGTTTTCTGATTCATGTTAGACATTATGTTTTGCTCTGTCATATCTATTCCATGCTATGTTTGTTTCTGCTATTATTTTATATCTGTTTATCTTTTCCTGTACTTGTTCCTACACTACAATCGGCCCGTAACTTGCATTGACGGACGTTTTGTTTTCTTTTTCCTCTTCCTGCAATTTATTAAATTGCAGATTGTGGAGATCAACTGCCGATGAAGTAGGTGATCTAAGATTCTAGATGCTGGAGTTTTTGCTATTATTTTTATTTTTCTGTTGCTGTTTTGAATAAATGTATCTACTACTTGGATTATTTTGTATTGGGCAATGTGACCTAGAATTATTAACTTGTTCAGATCTGGTTTATTTGAAATTTATTAAGCTTCATTTCAAGTAAATTCTGTTGGTATATTGATTTATTTGTGCATGCTTGGTTGACTTTTCATGCTTCCTACTCTGATTATTCCTGTGAAATATTGTAAAGATCCTGACAGCTTATGAATGATGAAAATCATTCGCTGGACTTAGTCACGTATCCGTATTTCCTTTTTGGGAATCGGGGCATGACAAAAGGCATAATGATAAAAGATGAAGGAAGTGAAGAGGGCCCCAAAGGTTACTGTGATTTGAGAGCATTCTACCTCGATTCAGCCATCTCTACTCCACCCCACAATAACAAGCTAACATCTGTCCCCAACGCTGCTTTACAATCCCCCCTTTCTGCGCAAACAACGGTCTCAGCTTCCTACCAACTCTGCGTTGCCACGTGTTAATTGTGAGGTAGCTCCACCTTCCAATGATACAGCTGTCTCTCTTGCTGCTTTTGAATCACTTGTGATGCACACACATCTATCTCACCTACCCACCACTAGTGCGTCCTCGCGTGACAGTTGTGAGGTGGACTCGGAAAACGACAAAATGCTAGGAGAGAGTGAGCTTAACAGTTCTAAGTTTACTCTTTCTCTGAAGGGTGCTATTAGCTCTATTAACCCCAGTTCCCCCATGGTTAATGTGATGGGTGGGCCCATAGAGGGGTCCAATGTTATTGATACAGATGAAAATTCGGATTTGGAAGGGCCTATGACGGGGTCTGATTCAAAGACTGCCTTGGGTCATGTATCTAATGGGCCCATTGTGGGGTCCGACTTAGATACTAGGAATCAAAATAGTAAGGAGATGGATGATGATGATCTAGAAGCTAGATTAAACCGCGAAGATGACTATGTCTACTTGGATGATGAGTCTTTGGGCTCAGAGGAGATTATTGTGGATACACAAGAGCTCAGTGCTAGGAATTGCATATCGCCTACACTGTAGTTTGTCCCTTCCATATTCCCCTCCTTGCAGACGATAATTTCTGAATCTTCACGCATTGGCAAAGGCTTTAGAATTTAGAAAGTTGCTAAGAGGGCTTTCGAAGAGTTCTTGGACGATTATCTCGAGATTGCTGCCACGGCTTAATCTGCTAAGACCAATGGTGGAGGTATGCGTTCTTTTTTTTGCGTCAATTTTTAACTTTATGACTGATATAGAGAATTTTAATCTAGCCAAAACATGTGGTCTAGCGGTAGGCGATCTGGATCGTAACGCCCTTATCCTTAATAAGATTAGAGGTTGGGAGATGGACAAAGTTAGTCTAGGTGGAATCACAGACTCCAACTCAAATCACGCACCCGAGCAGGCTATTATTGAGTATTCTTCTTTGGAACGTTAGAGGTCTGGGTGGGCGGGGCAAGAGAGAAATGGTTAGGGATGTTATCAACAAATCTAAGGTCAACATCGTAGGTTTGCAGGAAACCAAATTGGTTCATAATGCAAGGCTCATAATGCCAAATTGGTCATATCAATGAGTGGAAAATACATCCCTTTGATGGTGCCTCAGGGGGAATCGCCATAGGTTTCAATTTTGAGGTGTTTGCCTACTTAGACGAATTCTATGGCAATTCTCGTTATTAGTCTTGCTCCAATGCAAGACGGATAACTGGATTCAAACAATCATGATGGTGTATGGCCCTAACATTGCTTCTTCCCGAACGGCTTTCTGGACAGAACTTCGGGCAATTCGTGTACGCTGGCCGAATCTCTGGGTAGTGGGAGGAGGTTTTAACATCACTAGGTTTGCTTCTGAGCACAGAGGTAGAGGATCTAGTGATTCCAAGAGGGAAGAATTTAACACGGTTATTGCGAACCTTGATCTTGTTGACATTCCTATCACTGATAGGCTCTTTACCTGGTCGAACATGCAGTTGTCTCCTATTATGACTAAGTTTGATAGGGTTTTGGTCTCTATTGACTGGGAGGCCAAATTTCCGCTATCCTTGGCCAAATCGCTCCCCAAACCTACATCGGATCATGTCCCTATTATTCTCTCCACTGGTGAAGCGCAATTCAGGAAAACTACCAGATTCAGGTTTGAAAAAGCATGGTTGGAAATACAGGGTTTCCGTCACATGGTCTATGAAAATTGAGCCCGCCCAACTAGAGGAACAGAAGCAAGTTCTATCTGGTGTGAGAAAATACGAAGACTATTATCCAAGCTCAAAAAATGTTATCGAACCAGATTCGCGACGATTTGGAGATCGAAAGATTCCATTCTTAAAGCCATTGAGGAACTAGAAAAGATTGAAGAAACTAGAGACCTCACTCAAGAGGAGCGGAATAGGATTATACAATTAAGTGTTGACATTGCTCATCTATACAAGCAGGCAGAGCTCAAATGGCAACAACGATCTAGAATATCGTGGCGCAAAGAGAGAGATGCGGATTGCCTGTGCCCATCGCAAGTCTAATCTCATTCACTCAATTTATACTGACTCTAGATTGCTGCAAGAAGAAAGTGAAATCAAATTGGCATTCTAGAACCATTTCAAGAACCTGTTTGGTCAGAAAGTGGACTTAAGAGTCCCGCTCAAACCAAAATTTTGGCAAACTAAGTTTGAGGATCTAGGCTATGATCTACAGTCCATTGAAGCTCCTTTCACTAAGGAGGAAATTAGGGAGGTGGTGTCACAACTTGGCAAGGAAAATGCACCAGGTCCAAGATGGTTTCCAATCATCTTCTACCATACCTTTTAGGAGGAAATCAAAGATGATCTTATGAACTTGCTCACCGAGTTCTATGATCATAGACTTAGGCTAGGTAGAATCAACTACGTCGAGGTCGTGTTGATCCCAAGAAAGAAGATTCCCAATGGGTGGGAGAGTTCCGTCCTATTAGTCTCCTTAATTATTCTGTTAAGATTATCACCAAAACTCTCGCTAAGAGATTGGGTAGGGTGATGGACAGACTTATTAGTCGTGAGTAAACTGGGTTCATCAAATTATGATGTATCCTAGCCTATATAGCTACAACAGTGGAAACTATCCATCAATGTCACATCTCGAATGCTAGGAGCTATCTCCTCAAGATGGACTTCGAAAAGGCATATGACTCTGTGACTGGATCTGTCTTTTTGAAACACTAGCAGGCAATGGGTTTGGGAACAGATGGATCAGATGGATCCACAATTGCCTCACGACTACTAGGACAACTATCATGGTGAATGGTGGTACGGGACAACCATTTTCATGCAAACGATGCCTTCGTCAAGGAGACCCCCTCTCCCCCCCTCCTATTTACCATTGTGGTACACTTTTTGAAATCAATGATGGGTAACTGCAGACAAGCTGGTTGGAATGCTCCTGTGGCCAGTGGTTATAACAGTTAGGGTTCAATCCTTCAATATGTGGATGATACTCTTTTGTTTGGAAATGGAGACCTCGGGGAAACCATCATTTTCAAAGGAATCATGTACAGCTGTGAAGCATGGTCCAGTCTCAGAGTTAACTTCCATAAAACCTCCCTTATCTCCATTTCTTTATCCCCAGAGGAGGCCAAGGAACATGCCACCATTCTCAAGTGCACCATTGAGAATTTTCCCATTAAATACCTGGGGCTCCCGCTGAGACCGGGCAAGCTCAAGAAGGAAGATTGGTTACCCATCATTGATCGGTTGGAGAACAAACTTGCGGGTTGGAAAGGTAAATCTTTGTCCTTGGGAGGAAGAGTCACCTTAATCAACTCAGTCCTCTCAAACCTTCTGACTTATTATCTATCCTTCTTCAAAATGCCTCGATGGGTTATCCAGAGAATTGACTGCATCGAAAAGTGATTCCTTTAAAAGGGTACCAACTCTGATAAAGGAGACTATCACCTTATTAAATGGGAAAAAGCATTTACACGGAGAACTGTGTATTACTGATCTTCAAGATATGAATCTTACGCTTTTGGGAAAAATGGTGGTGGAAAGTTTTTCACCCTAACGGAGAGGGATGTCAGGATTTCGTTCAGGCCTATCTTCATTGGAACGGGACACAAAAGCTTGGTTTCAGAGTGGGTCAACGTGTCTCCTGGTTCTTGAAGGGGATTACAAAACCCTATGATCCGTTCAATAGCTTTGTAATAATATACATCGGCAATGTCAGATTTACCAGATTCTAGTGGGATAAATGGTGTAGAGACCACACACCTAGAGATCTTTTTCCAGACTAATATGCACAAGCAACACAGCCACACTGCACGGTGGCCACAACTTAGAGAAGAAGGTCATGGAAGCTAGCCTTTAAGCAGAAACTTGACTAGGCTTCTCAGCTCAAAATTTGGGAGCTACATGCTCATATTGCTCAGGAGTAAAATGTTCACAAGGACCAAATAGGAAAGCCTGGGGGCTTGAGAAAAGTGGCACCTTCATGGTACGTTCAGTTTATAACCACATTCACTTCAAGGGTTGTAGAACGAAATGGTCGGCAATTATTTGAAAGGCAAAAACTCCGCTAAAAGTGAAAGTCTTCCTGTGGCTTGTCCTAAACAACGCGATTTTGACTAGAAAGAACCTGATCAAATGCTAACCGAATATTCATACCTCCTGTGGAGTCTGCAATACATTCACCAAAACCAGAGATCATCTTTTTCTGGATTGTCACAGGAGCAAAGCGGTCCTCATAGATGTCCTCACTGCTCTGGGGACAAATGACTACCCTATAAAGTATGAGGATTTGTTGACCGGCCCGAAATTTGCCGTTGAGAGATGTTCTATAAGAGAAGCTTGGTATATTGCTATCGCTGCTACAACCTGGGTCCTTTCGCTAGATAGGAATAATTATTACTTTCGTGGGACTAGTAATAGTATTTTTAGTAATTTAACTCACACCATGTATCTTATTTCATTTTGGGCTACAACAGTAGCAAAAAGTCCTAGAGGGAGGATCGTCAGCACCTTCCAGGTGGAGGAATACGATGACAATGAGATCGAGATTTGTCAATACTTTTGTACTATGGATAGATCCCAACCCCCCAGGGCCTGTTGTGGGGATCTTATTTCTTGTCTGTACTTCTGATATCTATATGTTTCAATGTTTATCCCACCCTCCCATGTTCGGGGGAGGCTTTATGTTTTATTTATGTATTGTAGGACTTTGAATTTTTCTCAGTACTCTAAATTTGTTTTATCAACCTCTTATTAATGAAACAGTGTGGCCATACTCCACCTTTTCCATTAAAAAAAAACTTTACAGAGGATCATGAACATTATATATATGCAACAAAGTATATGTATAAATAATACTTGACAATGTAGAAAGATTCAGGATAGTGTCCTTGCTTACTCAGATAGCATGTTCAGATACTAGATAACATAAATAATGAAGTAGTGACATTCTTCTTGTAATATTTTACCATTTCAGTATAAATACTTTTTAGTTACACAACTTCTTAATTTATATAAGGGTTTTTTACATATATATCCCTAACAAATACGTGAATATCATGTATGCCCCTCACAAATATGTATTTTTATTTTTGTCCCAAACAATATATACCACATCTCTTAATTACACGTATAGTTAAAAAACTCAAAACGATGAAGAATTTTTAGTTTTTGTTAAATAGATTTGAAGAAAAATAGCTGAAATATTCTCCTCTACCATTCAAACTTTATCTTCTTCATCCTTATAAATCCGGGCAATTGTTAATCCAACCGAGACTCGTTAACTTTTCTCAAAATTTCTTCATTTTTTTCAAGAAATAGACAAACTAACATAGCATCTTTGAAAACTACATATTCATCCTCACGTTACTTCTCTAAAATTGTCATCAATATTATTTTTTAATGAAAGATTATAAGCTTCCTCATTTATTTTTCTTAAAACTCTTAAATCTTTTATCATTTGATTGTCTAATCTGATCTTTTAATTTGATTTCTATTTGTCTGTAAGGGTAAAATTATGGTTAACTTACTGATATCTAACATAGGGGTAAATATGAAATAAAGCCCAAATGGTTAGGGACATGTACAAAAATATACATTTGTGAGGGGTATATATCATATTATAATATTTGTTAGGGGTATATACTACAACAAAATTGGTCTACCCCAGTTTTTCTACCCCGGCATTCAGGTAGAAATGCCGGAATAGCACCCAGGCAAAAAAATAAAAAATAAAACACCCCAACCTACTCCGTCGTTTCTTGAAAACACCGGGGTAGTGGGATTTATACCGGCGTTTGTTTCTACAAACGCCGGTATAAATCAATTAAATATATCTTTCCCCATTTTTCATTTCCCAAATTTAATTTCCCCCAAAAATTTTCACTCTCTCTCTCTCTCACTCACGAACCCAACCCTCCCTCGCTGTCGTCTTCCCACACCATCATCGACCGCCGCTCCACGTCGCTGTACCCTCCCCCCTCCCCCCACGTCGCTATGCCCCTAACCATCATAGCCCCCACGTCTCCCTCTCACAAACCCTAGCCCTGACGATCATTGTTGTCGCCGTCATCATTCCCTCGCTGTCACTCTGATCACCATCATCTTCCTCCCTCTCTCAAACCCTATGTATGAATTTGAGAATTTTAGACTAGGTTAATTTGTGAATTTAAGAATTGGGGATTGTGAGAAGAATAATTAGGGTGTGTGGAACTGTATGAAAATTATTGAAAATTATGATTTTTTTCAATTCAAGTGCCAACATTTCAGAGTTGTACTGGATGTTCTCCCCTTTCCAAAATGGCCAATTTTTTTAGATTCCAATAAGTATAGCAAAAGTTATAAACTTTACAAGTTTCAGCTTTTGCTGTGCTTTTTGTTGTTTTTGAATTGTGTTCAAAGGAATGGATTTTGAGTTCCTTACCGAATATGAAAAGTGTTTAGCTAGAGAGTTGTAGTAGATTTTCTTTCCTTTCCAAAAAGCCCAATTTTGTTAGATTCCGATAAGTATAGCAAAAGTTGTGAGGTTTACAAGTTTTGTCTTTTGCTGTCCTTTTTGTTGTTCTTGAACTGTGTTTAAGGAGCTAGATTTTGAGCTCTATAAGGAATCTAAAAAAGTGGTCAACTAGAAAGTTGGAGTAGATGTTCTCCCCTTTCCAAAATTTCCAATTTTGTTAGATTCCAACAAGTATAGCAAAAGTTGTGAGCTTTACAAGTTTCAGCTTTGTGCTATCTTTTGTTGTTCTTGAATTTTGTTCAAAGAGCAGGGTTTGAATTCCATAAGGAATCTGAGAAGTTTTTAACTAGGAAGTTGTAGTAGATGTTCTTTTCTTTCTAAAAATTCATATTTTGTTAGATTCCGACAGGTATAGCAAAAGTTATGAGCTTTAGAAGTTTCAGCTTTTTGCCGTCTTTTCTTGTTCTTTGTATTATGTTCAAAGAGCTGAATTTTGAGTTCCATTCGGAATCTGAGAAAGTTGTTAACTAGGAAGTTGTAGTAGATGTTATTATCTTTCCAGAAAGTCCAATTTTGTTAGATTCCGACAAGTACAGCAAAAGTTACGAGCTTTAGAAGTTTCAGCTTTTGGCTGTCTTTGTTGTTCTTTGTATTATGTTCAAAGTGCAGGATTTTGAGTTCCATTCAGAATCTGAGAAAGTTGTTAACAAGGAAGTTGTAGTAGATGTTATTAGCTTTCCAAAAAGTCCAATTTTGTTAGATTCCAACAAGTATATCAAAAGTTACGAGCTTTAGAAGTTTCAGCTTTTGGCTGTCTTTGTTGTTCTTTGTATTGTGTTTAAAGACTTGGATTTTGAGTTCCATAGGGAACCTGAAAAAGTTTTCAACTAGAGAGTTGTAGTAGAGGTTCTCAACTTTTCAAAATGTCCAATTTTGTTAGATTCCGATAAGCGGAGCATAAGTTATGACCATTACAAGTCACAGCAGCTGGCCATTTCGACCGAAACTTTGCTATTTAGATTGTTTGAGGTTTTTGTACCTCTTATTGACTTAATCTGAGAAAGTTTTCAACTAGTGAGTTGTAGTAGATGTTCTCACCTTTCTAAAAAGTCTAATTTTGTTGAATTCCGATAAGAGTAGCACTTTTAATTGCTTCTAGGGTGTTAGAAGACTTTTTATGTTGCTTTTGTGTATAAAGATCAAGTTTTCATTAGTAGTATGTTTATATTGGGCTATTAGAAGATTCTTCTGTTTCTTCTAAATATAAAAGATCAAGTTTTACTAGTGAGCATGTTTAATTGCTTCTAGGTTGTTAAAATACCTTTATGGTTGCTTCTATGAAATTCGTTTGGCTCATACGTAGCTAGTTGGCTCGTATGTAAGTTGTTTTGCTTGTATGTAGCTTATTAGTTAGTATGCAGTTATTGTGCTCGTCTAGGGTGATATCATTGTCCTAGGAGCCATCGACCATCAAGACGTGTATTTATTTTACTCCTCGTGGATTGTGGACGAGTCACCCTTCGTGCACCGTCAGATCTTAACTGGTGTAGGTTGATCGCAGACCGGGAGTGTAGACGGAATCCAGGTTCAGGGTAGTAGCATGCGAATATGTTCGTATTACCGGGGTCTTGAATCGATAGGCTATGAACAGAATCCTTAGGGATTCTGGTAAGTCTAGGTTGAGCACCTAGTAAAGTTATCTTGCGAAGTCTAACTTAAGACTTAGCATGTTGTGTTAGTACTGTTGTCATCCCTCGGATTGTTTAAGGTTAGTGACATCGTTAGGATCGTAACTTATGGCTATTACTAAACCTTTATTTATTATCATTTCGCCGAAGGGAAAGAATTGGTATTCAGGGTGATACCTCTGCCTACACTATTACTTATTAGCATTCATCAATAATAAATTTGCCGCTACCTAATGGCCATGCTGATTGTTGTTTATTGACATTATAGAATGCAGAGTCAACTTGTCTGCAATGGGTGTAGGAATGTTTTTTTTACCCTAGAGGTGCTACTAATATATGTTGTGCAATATGCAATACAATAACCCCTGTGCCCCCTACATGTATATCTTTCATTTAATCGAACAGAGAATGTCAAGTGTATCATATATGAAATTTAGATAATCTAATATTTGTTATTTCAGCACTAGTAAGCATTTACAAAAAAGAGAATTTGCAGCTCTCTTTTTTTTCAATTTTTAATTAAGGAATAGACTAGGAACATATCCGCTTTATTTTTTTTTCGTTCATTTTTCTTTTGGGATGATGGTGTCCATGCTTTGTAAATGCTCACTGGTTTTAAATTTGCAGGCTTTTCTTCCTAGTGTATACCTGATTTGATTTGATTTGATTTCTGGGTTTGATGTCCACAGGAATGTAAAATAGGCCTTGTCCATTTCTAGACATGATTGTGTAATTTAATAATATGTCTTTCTAATAACTTGGCTACCTCGAATACAAGAGCATCTTCTAGCATGTCTTAGTTTTTAAATAAATACTTTCGAATTAAGGCATGGAAGCAATTTTCCCTCGCTGTTTTTACTATGGTATTTGGTAAGTTTAAAAAAAAAAAAGAATTTCTTCCTTGGAAATTATGCCACGAATTGTGGATGACATTATGTTTAGCTTTCAGTCCAAGAGGACCTATATGCGATAAAGTCATGCTAATTTAGAATTGAATGTATATCGTAGATATTTTGAATTGAATGTATATCGTAGATATTTTAAATTGAATATGTTTTAGTAAAAGAGTTAAGTTCATAATTTAGGAATCTATATTTTCATGGAACCATGCATCTAGTATCTGTCTAGTTTATACGGAAAGAAATCTATATATTAACAAATAAAGTGGAAAGGAGTTATACGAATCAAAATTGTTGGACAAATCGAGGGATATTTTCCCTAAATCTTTACATTATATGGTAGTGGTGGTGGTAGTAGTAGTATACTAGTATCTATTTGGTGTCCTTCAGCTTGTCCTTACTTGCAAATGGGAAAAAGATTTGTAACATAAGGCCAAGGTGACTCCTACGACTTTGTTGAGTGTCACAGATTTGTAGTGAAGGGTCCAAAGGAAGGCACCTACATTAACATCGATGTGAGAATTGATACTTTCATTGCTGCATTGACAAATAACATGGCATCAACTCATAGTGGTTTTTGAGTTGATACTTAATATTCGACCATAAGAATTATGTCTATACTATATGGAGAGTTCCCCATGGCCTACTCCATTTCAATGATATAAGCTTTGCCAATAGCATATAAGTTATATACTTTTGGGATGATTTTTTGCATTTGGTTTGTTATTTTGAAAATAGTTTTCTGAAAACACTTTTTTGAAAACAGTTTTCTGAAAACAGTTTTTTGACAAAGAGAGTGTAAAAGCTTTTTGGTAATAATTTTTTATGAAAATAGTTTTTTTGAAAATGAGAGTATAAAATGCGTTCGGTAAACCAAAAAATATGAAATTTTCATAAAAAAAGTTATTGGAAAATGAGCTTATAATAGGCGTTTGGTTATAAAATTAAATTCTCAAATTTATAGAAAAACAGTTTTTTTCACAATGAGATTATAAAAGGCGTTTGTTTAATCAATTTGCATTAATTTTCTGCTGAAGTTTTTTTAATTGCTGCAGTTACAGAGCAAAGTTGTACAAGTATACGAACAAGAAGCATGAGAAAGAGCGAATCTAGCAAATCTTATCAATATGAGGAGTTGTATTAATGTGATATACCTTAAGCTTGTTCATATGGACTGAGGACTATGCTTTTTCCAATGAAGATTTTGTATTCGTGTTGTATGTTACATTCCTTTAACTTGATATGCGATATGCAAAAGAGTAATATGAAAGATCATTTGAATATAATATAATGAAAATTCATTGATTGCATCCCTTGTTTTGTAACTCATTACACTTGCTTCAATTACTAGATTCATAATAAGAATAAAGCTGAAATACATTATATTACATTGCAACTCTCTGTTTGTTAAGCTCCAATACATTATATTATATGTACTTGAAACCTGAAATCCCAAATCAGCTGAATTACACTGATGCAACATACATTGGATTGTGCTTGTTTTTAAGTGGTTTTTGTGGTATCTTTCGCTTGAACTTGTTTTTGTTTCTTCTTTGTATCTCCCCATCACTGGAAAGCTTATCGACTATGCTCGAGCTAATCTGAAATGTGTAATTGTCGGCCCTTACACCAATTGTAAAGTGCAAATTTAGAACAATGAACAAAATTAGGGGTTAATAAATGAATTTGAAACTTCATCCTTTAATCCCTTATAAAGAATCAGAAGCCATGAGAAACCATCATAACATCAAAAGCCATGAGCAGCATCAGAACCTTTCACAGGAAGGAAATTGTACACAGTATGGAAATTTGTTAAAGTAAGAAATCAATAGTTGAGTTATACAGGATCAGAGGCCATCATCTCCAAATTTATCAAAGGCACATCAACAAAATTTATTGAAAACCTTGTGTTAGCATACTGATTATTTTTGCCCAAAGCATGAGAAGCCATCAGAAGCATCCCAATGCAGTCCAAATTGAAGCCTTCACAGTTATAACATATCAACAAGAAGGTAAAGCATAATTGTCAAACTGAAACATCAGACCTTATCCCTTATAAAACACCAAACAACAAAAAAACCCAATTAAGAAGTGCAAGATATCAATACCCAATTGCGCAATACTGTCGCAGTTGTAAAAAAGAAGTTCAGCTGCTATTTCTGATACCAATCTTCTTCCTGGTAAGGATTGAATCATATTGTTAAAAAATTAATCATGAAATGAAATACAGGTATAATTTAAAAGGATTCAATTAGTCGTAGGCTCAGAACAGTTATGTATAGAAAAAATGTTTGAATAGAACATGAAGATTAGTCTAGGCTGCATTTGAATGCCATGCCAATAATGAAAATGATCAATGTTGATAGGATGACTTTTATTTCCTTATAAAGCTTCAGATGCTTTCATTATCAATCACACGCATCATAACTTTTGATTATTCATCATTGCCTAGACTGATAGAGGTAAAAGAGTAGGGTGATTTAAAACAATTAAATGAAGCACTTCCTGTTAGATGGAGACCGAAAACAAACATATGACAAGAAGCACTTCCACCGAAACTGCATGCATCAGAAGCATCACAGCATCAGAAGCCATCACAGCATCAGAAGCATCACAGCATCAGAAATCAACAGAATCCATCAGAAACATCAGAAGCCATGGGCAGCATCAGATGCCATCACAGCAAGGAAATTGTGCACAGTATGGAAAATTTATACTATCATAAAGCCATCATCTTCAGATTCATTTGAGGCACATGTACAAATTTTATTAGAAAGATTTTACCCAAACATGAGAAGCCATCACAAGCAATAGAAAACTTCACAGTTATAACATAGCAATAATAAGGTTATTTTGAAAGTGAAATTCATACCATAATCCCTTATAAAGGAAGAAGAAGTCATCACAATCCATCAAAAGCCATTAGAAGCCATGAGCAGCAGCAATACCCATCATAGGAAGAATCTTGTACACAGTGTGGGAATATTACAAAGGAAGAAATAATAGTTTACTCAAATAGGATCAGAAGCCAGAATCTCCAGATTCATGAGAGGCATATGTACAGAATATTGTAGAAATTTTTCTGTATTTGGTAACTAGTAATTCACAATCTGATTTTGCGTTACCCATAACAATTATGACGAGCCTTTATAGTTATAAGGGATGTAACAAGAAATTAATTTTGAAAGTGAAACTCAAACCTTCATCCTTTATAAAGCAAGAAGAAGGCAGGGAAAAAAACCCCAAAACCTGTTTGGTTTGAGTGTTCTTTCAAGAGAGTTTTCACAAAACTCCTTCATTCAGAAACATTTTCCTTTATACTCTCTTCTCTCTATACACGAGCACTTTACTCCCTCTTTACTTCCATCTCCCCTTTACTTCCTTCACCTGCTTCCACCCCTCACCTGCAAGAAGAAGCCATCACAATCCATGAGTAGCCATCACAAGCCATGAGCAGCAACAATACCCATCACAAGAAGGTAACGCAGTGAGATCTTTTAAATATGAAGAAATCAATAGTCTAGTTAAGAAGCATCTCATCAGTAGCCACATCTCCAGGTTCCTCAGATGGACATGTACAAAATTTAGTACATATTTATGTTTCGTTACTACCATCTAGCATATTTGTGGTTACTAGTATTTGGTCATTTTCAATACTCCAAAGGTTATATAGGATAAGAATATATCATCATCATCTCCATGATTGTCAATTTCTACCAACCAAACACAAAAAAGTACATGTGGCTCATTTGAATATAGAGATGATGGCTTGTGATGCTATTTATAAACCATTGATTTCTTCCTCTGTAGAATTTCCATACTATGTACAGTTACCTTCCTGTGATGGGTTCTGCTGCTGCTCATGGCTTCTGATGTTATGATAGATTCTGATGGCTTCTTCTTGTACTGTGTACAATTAAAGCAAATGAAGCAGGTGAAGAAAGTAAAAACAATTTTATATGTATCCTCCAAAGATGACCATGAAATCAAATACTACAACAAAGCCATGTGAATAAGCAAAAAGGATCAAATTAGTCGTAGGCTCAGAACATTGTTGTATAGAACAATTGTTCAAATAAATCATAAAAACTCTAGTCTAGGGTTGCATTTTTGACAATGCCATGCCTACTAGTACTAATTAAATTGTCCACCCCCCTTGACATCAAGAAATGATTTCATCATTTTGACTTCACATAATGGATTCATTCTTACTTCACATAATTCTAAACATAAACCACAGATCAGCTTAAAGGCTATCACACATCATTTCCGTGGATATTCACTTATAGTTTTGATATTTTCAATATTTGCAATATACAATACAACCAAGCAGAAAGAGGGCAGGTGGGGGGGGGGACACATTCAAAATTGAGTTGTGCATTTCATCATTGCCTATAACAACATCATCTTTGTGAGAAAAAAAAATGATAATAAAAGCACTTCCTGTTACTGACAACTCCTTTTCATTCTTCTGACCATTGTTGCTAACAAAACTGAATCCATGTGCAGTGCCTGGTCATCAGTAAATGGTCAAGATACCATCTCACACAGTACATAAAACATTATATTCATAACAGTAAATGATACAATGAAATAGTTTTATCAAAATTACATTAATGTCTCGCAATCCACATTGCCGTAGCAATTTCATCTCTTTCCGTACTCATACGATTCAATTGGGAAGATAACAAATCCAACCCTTGAGATGTGGATGCGATATCTTCATTTTGTTGATGATGAATTAATTGTTCATCTACAAATTCGTCAAAAAAAGTATCGTCCGCTGAATATCTACGTATAAAATTATGAAGTGCGCAACAAGCTGTGACCATTATAACATGTCTTGTAAAATAGTAGTTTGTCATGTGGCTGAAGATGGAAAACCTTTTTTTTGAATACACCAAAGGTTCTTTCAATGACATTTCGTAGCCTTGCATGCATTTTATTAAAAAGTTGCCTAGGTCGGGTTGGTGCATGGTTGGCCCCTTGAAAGTCTTGCAAGTGATACGGCTCACCACTGTAGGGAGCTAAAAAGCTGAGCATATTCGTGTAACCACAATCTACCAAATAATATTTATCATCGGGAAGGATTTGTAACAGTCCTTGTGATAATGCACTCTGTATTACACAGGAGTCGTTAGCACTTTCTTCCCATCCCGCATAAACAAATGTAAACATCCTATCAAAATCACAAGCGGCCAGCACATTTTGAGTTATATTACCCTTTCGTCCATAACAAGCATTGTTTCGACTAGCGGGTACCGAAGCATCGATTAATGTGCCATCAGCAGCACTGATAGCTCCCTACATTAATGAATTTGAAACCTACAACTTTAGTAAACTTTGAAATATTATAATCATATGTTAGTCAGGATGGAGGTAACAAAATACCTTAAACAATGGATAAAAATCTGTAGAACTAGTGATCCTTTCATGTATACGTGTAGTGTTCGGGGGAGTAATTAGAACTGTGGCTGCTTTTGTCAAACCTTTCAAAATATCTATAAAATGTCACTCGATTGTTTCAAGCGAGTGTTGAAACCTATCAGCAGCTCCTCGCATTCTATGACTATGACCGACAATGTACAAAAAAATGGCAACACTTTCTTCAAAACACACGCGTCTACGTCGGGCTTCCTCCGTTTCCTCGAGGTAGTTGCCATTTTTTAGAAAACGACACAAAGCCAAAAAACAATCTTGATTCATACGGAATATGCGATGAAACTTATCCGGGGGACCATCTAGGATTTCTTGCAAATATTCACGTCCTGTTAGTTTTGGAGTGCATTGTAGATTTTTTCCCGAGATGGCCTGTAGGAACTGGAGTTCCATCAAGTCATCCAAACCATCACAATCAGATGAAGATGTGTCCATCACTATGATAGCACTTGCAATAGTACTTCACTCTGACAAAAGTAGAATTCAGTTTCATAAAGTAGGTTCAAGCTTTAATACTACGACAGTAGTGGAGGTTATTTAGAGAATTTTACCCTAACATCTTATGTAAAGTAACATTATTAAAACCCAGATAAAAAAAATATAGCAACAGCACTACTAATAGCAAATGCATTTACAATTAAAAAATAATCAATTAAAAAAAACCACCACGTTCTGCCATTAAATATTCAGAATACAATAACTCACACATAAATATGTAAAAATTGTTAAAAGAAATAAACAATTTGGATATGATCGATCCACTCAAACAAATGGGATCTCTACTGCTCACCACGGCACTTCACCCATCTCTCCCTAACATCCTGGTTCATACGAAGGATACGAAGGAAGGCATGATGCCACTGAGGGCTTTCAACTAACGCATCAAGTTCCTTCCCTGTCTGTTTGTAATCAAGCCCAGGCATCGCATTAATTATATCAATGCATTGATCAAGGGAGGAAGAATTTTGTTCAACCGAGGGATTACTTTGGTCGCCCATTTTCTTCCTATACTTGTCTCTTTTTACCTCCTGAGTTTCCAAATACGAATCAAGGCACATATCCATCTTCGAGCTTTTTGTTGCTCGACCACTTGACGAACCAGAGCGCCTCTTGCGAGACCCCGAACCTATCGGTGCGTCATCATCCTCATCATCCACATCTGCATATGGGGCATTGGGGTGGGCAAACTCATAATTAACTCTCCGTTCCTCATCGGAGTCGTACACCCTTTGTGTTGAAGCCCTAGAAACAAAGCCCTGGGCAGTAGACCCCTGAAAAATTTTGGTCAAAGGATCACAATTTGCCAATCCCTTCGACCGAAATATTTTTTTGCCTGAGGGTGTGCCTAATAAAAAATTTTGTGTTGTTAATTTACAAATAGTAATGTCATGGTTAAGTATAATAAGATCAGAATCACAGAATATTATAAAAATGAAGTCATATATGAACCTTAACATAGTTGTCCCAAACCTCCTCGCAAGTGATTGTTTGGTTCTTTTCATCCCAACCCAAACCACTCTGCTTCTTCATATTCTCAAACTCCCTCCATTTAATTCTTAGTCTGGAATGTTTTTCCTTTAACTGTTTAACCGTGAATGTACGATTACACATCCCATTCATATGTGTAACAAATCCTTGCCAAACTTTGGCTTCAAATGTGGAACTTTTCATACTATTTTGGTCTACCTCATTCTCCATCAGATCCACAAATACCCGCTCAACAAGTGGATTCCATAACCCAACATCAGCATCCACCTCCATCTCTTTCCCCTTCCCCTTACTAGTCATCTATATTACGAAAATAAACGGTAAATAATAACAACAATGATAAATTGCAGCACTTGAAGAAAGATCCGAACTTAGTTTCGGAAGCCATCAAAATTTGTTGAGGACTTCTTGTATCTTCAATGTTGGATTTGAAACATTTTGTCCATAGGAACAAAATGACCCTTAATTTAAACCAAATAATTTGGAGTATAGTCGACCATATTCTCAGCAGTTATCATCTCCAAATCCATCCCATTCACATTCTGTAATCCCTCCAAAAAAGTTTTTTTCACAAAAAAATTAATAATAAAAAATTAAAAAAAGGAACAAAATGACCATTAATTTAAACCAAATAATTTGGAGTATAGTCGACCATATTCTCATAAGTTATCATCTCCAAATCCATCACATTTTCATTCTGTAATCCCTCCAAAAAAGTTTTTTTCACAAAAATTTTAATAATAAAAAAAAACAAAAAAAACAAACACCCACGGATCTAGATTATCTCCCTATAAAGCGAATTCATAGCCGTGTAAGAAAGCCAAAAACGGGTACTAATGAAATCATACCTTCGTTTGCTTGAATTGAAGAGTAAAGAAATTGTCGCCAACAGATTCAAGCTTCAATCAGCATTTGATTCGACTGGCCCGTTGCCGAGTACACCTTCTCTTATAAGCGGCTCGGGTCTCACAAACCATCAAACCCTAAATCGATCACTCACCCCACCAAATCCGACGTTCTCGAGAGTTGTATGTTTTCAGCGAGCGACAAAGATGATAAGGTGGAGTAGATTTGGGGGAAAATTTTTCCAAATCCGTTGATTTTGGGTAAGGATTTTTCTAGATCTAGTTTTTAGCGTCGTTGTCGAGAAGAAGAGGGAAGCAGGTGAAAGAAGTAAAGAAGAGATGAGTAACTAGTGTAGAGAGAGAAGAGAGTAAAGGAAAAAGGGGTTTTCTGAAAACTCTTTTCAAAAAAACCCTAACCAAACAGCTTTTGGGTTTTCTGGGAAAAAAAATAGCAAACCAAACAGCCCCCTTAAGCTTTCTATTAGCACAGATTTATTGTGAAGTAGCTACAGAGCAATAACCATTATTCTGAAGCAGCAAGCAGTTATGCTTATGATTTATTATTGCAAAACACGGTAGTCAAAATGTTGTGGGTTTGCACCGCGGTTGCAATCTCCAATGTCATCCACAAACCTTTATGGTACATATATGTTTTTTCTATTCTAATTTAATTTAATTACACTTGGAAACTTTTATGTTTGATATCTCAGTAATGAGTTTTGCTTATAGTTCAATAAATTAATCATTAATATATTAATGAATTGTATAATTATCTATATAAAAGCAATAATTTTAGTTTTTAGTGAGTTATTATGGCATGATTAATTATGAATAGGCTTGTGCATATATTTATATGCAGACTGATACATTAAATTTCTTGTGCATACATTTATATGCAGACTGATGTAGGTTTGTGCATACATTAAATTATGACTAGGCTTGTGCTATAGAATATATTAAACTTTTTGTAGACCAAGTTGAGGTAATTCACTTTGAGTGAAGTTGGAAATCCTACCATGTATTTTCACCATTTATTGTTTTCTTTGTTCTATTTGGGAGTATTGTTCTAACCCAACCTCGAAGAGGAAACTTCTCTAATTGTTTATCTATCGATACTTATACATGTGAACAATTATTCTATTTGGGAATATTGTTCTAAATGGGACTATTGTTCTACCGATACAAATTGCTCTAATCTTTATGTTGAGATTGAAATCTTAATTACTTTGCCACGATGGTTGGTGCTATTGATTCTTTCGCAAAATTTGTATATGAATAAGAGAACTGCTTAATTTAGGAAAGACTATATTTTTGGATGTGGATATTTGAAATGGTTTACTATTGTGTTTGTTATTCACAATTTGCTGGTGAAATATGTATAAGTCATTGAAGGAAGTATAGATGTTTGGTTTACTATTGGTTTTAGAAAAGAGTGACTATTGTTATCTCTCTTTCATTATTTATTTTGCTTTAGAATTTTAATTTTTTTAAAAAAATATGTATATCCCGGTGTTTTTAAAAACACTGGGTAGATTTTATAAATTTTCGAAACCCTACGCCGGCGTTTTAAAAAACGCCGGGGTAGGTGTTGTACGAAAAAAACCCCAAATGAAAATACCCTTATGGCGGCGTTTTGAAACTGCCGGGGTAGGTTCCCACCTATACCGGCATTTGCACAAAAAGATGGTATAGACCCCCACTCTACCGTGACGCCCGCTTCCCTGGCATTCATATCGGCGTTTTCAGAAATGTCGGTAGGTTCTACACCGGCATTTATAAACGCCGGGGAATCCAAAAAAAAAACTGCTGAAGAAAACGATTCGGTGGCAGTATATACATGTTTTTGATGCAACGGATAGAGCCTTACGACTCCAGCCTCAAAAATATATTGCACTAAAAAAATGTAGCATACAAAGACCCATTTTACAAGAAGTAAAATAAGGGAAAAGTACAAACAGTCCGCAAGATCAGTAAGCAAACAACGATGAAAATGACTAAGACCACACTACAAGCAAGAAGGTCCGACTGCAGACACGAGCCCAGGCAAAACCGAGCAGCACAACCCCCCCTCAAGTGGGCTAAAAAAAGAACAGCCTACAACACAACCTCCCACCATCGCGCTGGCAGAGGAGCAGGCCACCGAAAACAATAATCAAGCAAGGCCACGATTGCGGAGCGGACGGCCTATCAAATGCGCAGTGCCGTGAAGGGGAGAGCCAACCAACATGCACGGCCGCGGGGGGGGGGGGGGGGGGGGGGGGCAACTATGCCAAAACCAAAGAATTGGCATCCAAGAAAAAGCACGCACCTCCCCATGCAGCACCCACAAGTGAAACCAAATGAAAACGCCACCAAAAACTGCGATCAGCGCAGGGTCAAACCCCACACTCGAACCAGGAGAAGGACGAAATAGAGAGGAAGTCCAAAAATTCTGCTATCTCAAAGAATAGCAGTAAGAAAACAAAGCAAGACCGCGCAAATTCACCCGCACTCACTGCAGGGTAAAAACACACTAGGGATCCACAGAAAGAAAAGTAAGAGCCCATAATTAATGGACTATAAATCAGCTCAGAAATGAGCAAACAAACAGGCAACAACACAATCCACGAAACAGCTAAACCGATGAAAAGAACAACCATAGACAGGAGATAACTAAACACTAAAAATAAAAGCATGGTAAATTACGCATCCCAGGCAGGGGGATACCAAGCCCAAAACAAGACAGAACAACCCAAAAAATTCACACCAGCGAAAGAGTAGAAGAGGATCAGCCTACGAGCAAGCCTTGATACACCATCCATGGAGGGCTCCCTAAAGTACATCAAACAAAAGCACCAAGGTGCCCCCAAACCACCACCAAAAACCCAGATGAACCTAAACACCGCACACAAAGAAGTAAAGCCGAGCACTCAGGCCAAAGGCACGGTCCCCCACGACGATCCCGGCCACCAAATCAAGGCCAATAAAATACCAACCAGCCCAACAACCTGCTGGCACAAACCAAACCAAAGAGAAACCAAACAGGATGAAACCCAACACAAGAACAAAACAACTTCAAGAACATAACAATATTGACATAATAATTTCCTATACATGCCCGTGAACAGACCGGGAAAAGGCCAAAAACAACACAGACCCTCCTGACTAGGGCCTGCCAAGGAGAACCCGAACAATCCATCACACGGACCACCGAGACCAAAGAGAGGAGGCTACAAGACGATCTCAAAAACTAACCGCGCTGAACAGAAAACAAAAAAAAAGGAGGAAAGCAAGAACACAAACCGAGCCTAGCGTCCCGCTTCAAAATTGAAACAGCCGACCCTCCAAGAGAAAGCCCCCAGGCCCAAACCACTAACTCAGATCTGCAAAGAAGAGGGAACATCAATTAATAAATAGGAACAAAAGAAAAGTACGATTAAGCACTATTAGAACGAAAAAAACTAAACGCCTCATCGAGACGATTTAAATGCAACGCAGCCACTTTATCCAAAGTTAAACTGGAGGGCCAAAATTTGGAATAGAATAAGAACTCATCGATAATGCTATCAATCGTAGTAGTGGACTGAGAGAAAAAATGCTTGTTCCGTTCTGACCAAATTACCCAAATAATCGTCATAATTGAAAGAACCCACGATTTACGATTCTTTCCTGGGGGATTGAAACATCCAGCAAGAAGAGAATTCGGAGGGGACACCCGGCACTTGTCACGCGATGACTGCGATCATCCAAAGAGATTGAATAAAAGCACACTTAAGGAAGAGATGATTGGCAGCAAAAAACACACAACTGGCCAACCGCCAAATTCAACTCTTTATATACATGTTAAAAACTCTATATATAAAAATAGTTCTGTCTTAAATATTAGATAAATGATTCAGAGATAACTCCTTAGTTATGTCGTACAAATTAGATTACTGACGTCCTCATAAATCTCCAGAAATAAGGTATTTTGTTCTTCTCCAACATTCCTCGAAAAATTCTTGCATTTTTCTCTTCCCTAAAATATGGCAGCTTACCGGAAAAAGTTGTGGAAGATTTTGCTTTAAAGAGGTGCATCTTCATTACCTCTAATGTTTTTTCTTTAAGCAGAGAGAAACAAAAGTGAAATTCTACAGGCCATATACCTCACAAAATCAGCTGTAAATTAAATACAGTATATGTGCATGTTTATCAGCTTTTTACAATTATAACATTACCTTAATATTAAATGCAATATTCATTAATGTGCAAATTTGACATAATACACATGCTCAAGAACACCTTTTTTTTCCTTTTTTTTTTTTCCTTTTTTTTCTTTTTCATGAACAAGGACGAAGTCACACAAACTCGCTCACTCTCATACTTGTATTCAATCGGGAAAGATGCAAGATGGACTCGAACGTCCAACCTCTTGCTTGCTAGCAAAAGAGGTTTACCATCGATCTATCTAGTGGCACTCCCAACCTCTAGCTCAAAAAACTTAGTAATAAGAACTACATATCAAATTTTCTCTCTAAACTAGTAAGCATCTATCCAATCATTAATCCTCAAATTCCTCCTCTCTTCCCCTCCACTCCCAGAACATGCCGCCATCATCATCTTTGCTTCAATCATCCTCTGTTTGTTAACTTTTGCAATGAAGTCCTCAACCCTTCTATTTAACTCATCCAACCCCTTATCATCTCCCTCTTCCTCTTCTTCTTCTTCTTCTTCCTCTCTATCTTCAATCACTTCCTTCTCGACTCGAACCACACTAGTATTCAACCTTTGAATCCTCACATACTCTTCATAAATATCACATGGAGGAGAAGACACGCCGAACTTCGACTGGCCGAAAAGGATGGCAATGATGAGATTACACACAATGAAGAGAGTCTTGAGAGAATTGAGAAAGGATAGAATGAAGGGTAGCCAAAGAGGGCTAGAAAGGAAAAGACCAAGACATATGGTTACTAAGAAGAACTTAATGAGGCTATGAGGGATTGGTAATCGTGTAGTCTTTTTTGGATTAAGTTTGATCGTAGAGTCCATGAAGAGTTTGAAAGGGTGATTGTGTGTTAGAGTTTAAAGAGGCATAATTAATATATTGGAGGAGGGGGATTTAAGCTAACTGTTAAGTAGAGGGAGAGAACTGAACCAATCATAGATGAGGCAGAGAGAGTGGGGTTAAATAAGGAGGGCAAAGTAGAGTTATAATGTAGTGGTGCTTCTTCTTTTGTTTTAAAAATAGATGAGAAAAATAAAGCAATGAGATTATTGGAGGTACTTTTCTTTTCTTTTCTCCCCACTTGTTCGGTGGTTCTGATTTGGGCCCTTTCATGGACTCATACCATGTGGAAGTAAGTTGCACCAAAACCAATTGGCTATGCTCAGGAATTAGCTGAAAGTTCTTCTAGAAAAGGAGTTTTCTCCGAAAGTTCTTAACAAAAATAACAATCAACCATAGAATTGTAACTTATATCATAAAGAGTTTGGAATGGATAAAAGAAGATTTTTAGTTCTTGGCCCTTTATTGGAAAAAAGAAAAGCCGAAAGTGATCAATTTTTAAAACTGTTACAGGCCTACAACAATAATACGGAGGATCAAGGAGAATTGTCATGAGAAGTAGCGCGCTTGTTTACAACAGCCATATGATACTGATGTAGGGAAATTTCAAATAAGGTTAAATGTTACATCAGGACCATATTTTTTTGTTATTATGTAACTTAATAATGTTATTTTTTGTTATTAATTTTCGCTTAACCATGGAAGATTCCAAGCAAAGTAGCAGCCTTGTAAAAGCAATCGAACCCAAATAGCATCTGGCTTCTCCAAAGAGATCTGTTCAGACTTTAACTTAGAAGGTAGTAAATTAACAGAATCCAAGGGAAAATTCTGATACTCAGGAAATCAGCTAACACCTTCCCTTCTTGTATATGTGCTAACAAGAGAAGGTGCAAGGAGTTGAAAAGGTGGAAGTAACTGCTGCATGTTTTGGGTGTGTTTCGTACCTTCAATTAGAATCTAAATCATAAAAATAAATGTCAACTTTTGTGATAGAGTAAAACATGGTAAAAAAAACAGAAACTGAAATTAATCATCAGGAAAGTTTAATTATTTCCATATTTCTAAGGATGTAAGCATTAATCAATTTACCAATTGACTAACATCATCGCGCCCCCCTGTTATTTACTATTTTTTAAATATATAACTAAGTTAGAAGTAAATCAATGTTCAATTAGAAGGCAATTTCTCGATTTGCATCATCATGTTGTGATGTAGTAGGAATACAAATAAAAATCTACAAAACAACCGAATAACCTTAAGCTATGATAATGGTAAAAATCACTGCAAATCAGGGACGTACGATCCCAGGAATGCTTCTGAAGGTAGGTTAACAGTCTTAGGCCACCCCAACAGGTTCAGGCCTTCTCTAGCCTCACTAACAAGATATGGACTACTTCCAAGCCCATTAAAAACGACTAGGCCCACTAAGAGAGACACCCAGCCCATTAGAGCTATAAGTCAAATCGCTTATTCTCAACGTTTGTGAAACACAACCAATTATATCTCTTGAGAGAGAGAGAGAGAGAAGGGGTGGTCTATAGAAGATAACAAATTCAAGTCGATAATCTAACCGATTCTCAAGCATATAAATACCCTCTCCTCTTCCTCAGTCAAAGGTAATCTGAAATCTCTCTTTCTACTCCCAACCTCTTTCCTCTTCTCAAACTCTCTTTCTATTTCTGGTTCTGTCTTGAGCGTTGGAGGGTTTGTCGTCGGGGCAAACCCCGGTGTTTCAGATTTTTTTTGCATGTCCATCAGCGACGTCAGCAACCGTCAGATCCTGATCCATGTGCTCAATCCGCGATCCAAATTCAATCTCAGGAGCTATAATCATTTTTCAGGGCGACGATCAAAGGTCATATCTATAGTAGTTTCCTTTTAAATATAAACTCACTATCTGTTTGCTTCCACACTAAAATAAGCAGCAACAGATTGGCATCGTGTAGCTCTGTTTCACCTATATGTATTATGATACATATTTTTTATTTTGGTCATCTACTGTATTTTATTTTTATTTTTTAGGCTCATTAGCATGCGTTATAATTTATTTAATTAAATATGAGTTCATGTGGAAACTCATTCCTTGGCCCATTTCCAATTGCAACCTAAACCCGAACCGTAAACTCTACCCAACCTGAACCCAATTGCAAACTCGAACCTACTCTCCACTAAATCCCCATTCATATCTCAACCAACCCTAATATCCACTATCTCCTAATAACTGACTCTTTCCTCAACCCTTAATTATTGCCACTTTATTAACCCTAACCATCATTATATTCCTAATCAAACATTAACTCTATTTCATTCTAATTATCATCACCACCTCCACCACCTTCAATTCAACTCGACCTCCACCAACCCCTCACCCAAACTCTACTGCCTCCAACACCCGACCACCCGCTATCCCTGTCACCCATCTTGAATGCCACCATCCATCCCGACCTCCACTCAAGCCTTCAACCCGATACCACCTTTAGCCCAATCCCATCTCTTGTCAACATTGTTGCTGCCCTCTCTTGCTGGAAATAGAGCAAGAAGCCAAGCACGAACCGGAGCACACGCAATGCGCGGGGATCTACACACGAGGGCTTCATCGAGCATGGCAAGCATCTCTTGAACTCTTAGCAAGTAGCCTTTGTTATCACCAATTTTTATTGTCAAACTCTAATCGTAGTTTCCTTGTGACATGTCATTGATTTAAATCTTGAACCGTTAATCCTCTTTATATCAATTCATCATGTGATCGAATTTTTATTCATATATCCATTCATGCCATGTTAATTTACGTAAATCTTTAATCGATTGATATACTCATATTTTTTCCGTTCTTTTGTTCGTTGTTTCCTAAATTGATATACATAAGAGAACCCCTATAATTTCCTTGTCATGTTGCACACACCACTAATAATCATGAACCTAGATGTATATTATGTTATAAGATCTATTTTAGATTGTATTATTTTGCATGAGTATTATTGTATAAATGGATTCATGAATTTAAAGATGCGAGTAATGATTTTCTAGACATGTTATTTGGTAACTCTAACTTGAATGACTGATCATGAGTTGGAGTGTATTTCTGGTTATAGTGATCTATTTTCGAGAGTTGAGATTTTAACGTGAAGTATTCATATTTTTTTGCCCTATCGAATGCATGCCTTTGTACTAAGATTAGACCCATTTTCCTCTAACCAAATTTAGCATTTTATATATGCATGTTGTAACCTTTTGAGTGTAGAATCTAGAGCTTCTTACGGTTTTGAAATCCAAATTATAGATTGTGAGATATTAAGATTTGAGTATTGATACGCCGTAAATTTCATATTACTGTTTGAGAGTATTGTACCGATGAATCACATGAAATAATAAATCGTTTGGTAGAATTACGACCTGAGAGAAGCATGCGCATTGCAAGACATCAGTAAGGATTGGATTTTCTAATTTTTAGAGGAATTGATAACAGTATTTTAATAGATTTGTAAGTGTTAGAACTTGACCCTATGTTGCTGACTATGCATTAGACCTGTAAAGAACAGATTGGTAGGCATAGCTACTGAACTTAGAATTCATTGAGTGAGTAGGTGTTGGATTCATAACAGAGTTTAGTTTCCAAAACCCCTGACGTAATTAGACCTGCTTTACCTTAGAAGCGAAAAGTGAGTTTTAGTACAAACGTGTATTACTGCCCAGATTTATAATTTGTGTTCCTTGAGAAAAATATATTGTTAATCCTGTCTAATGATTAGTACTGACACTGTAGGTCTTCAGACTTCCTCTATATCATGCATTGCATCTATATATTGTTATTTTCTTGATTACCGCCTTGATACTATTGTCCCCATCAATAATTGCATCGACTACATGTTCATGATTGACTGTGATAAAATAATGACAAGCCGGGGTAATAAAGGGTACGACTTAGTAGTGAACAATATAGAGGAGTGTACTCAGAAGAGGTCTCATGTTTTCCGTACCACTGTTATCGATTATTGTTTACCGTTTACTATTTATTGATTACCTTTTACATGATCCTGTAGACTTCACCACTTAAGTCCAAACGTTCACTTATTGATATGCACTTGAGCCTGTGGTAAGGGACACAGAATTAAGTGCACTAGATAGGTTAATAAAAAATGATAGACCTAAGATTGACACTGAGCAACGAGACTAATACCGATTATCAATTGAAACTATTGATTACCAATCCCTGCATTACTGATTACCGATTGAAATCATCGATTATTGACTACTGCATCCCAATTATAGATTGATCACACCTTACAGTCACCATTGCATTTTCTTACAGTTGTTATTTGCATTGTACATGATCATATCGTCCCACAATTTTCACTGCTATTTCTTATTTCCTTTCATGTTATATTTTTTTGCTTTACTGCCGTATTGCTTGTTAGTACTTGTTGTCCGAAGCTTACTCTAACGGACCCCCCCTAACCCTAGATTATAATTATGCAGGAACCGATAGTGAAATACCATAGAGACTTGGTGAACAGGCCATTTAGACGATCGTGATGGAATTGCTGTGTTATCATTATTTTATTTCCATTCGCTACTTTATCTAGATAGTCGTAATGAACTCTTTATCACTTTATATTTATTTCAGTACATTGTATTTCCTGACATTTTGACCCGAAGTTTATGTATTTCCAAATGATGATTATTTGTGCATAGTTTAATTTTATTTCTTGTTCATGTGATCATTATTATTGTCTATGTGGATGTGTTTATAAATATCTTGTGAAGCTTATAACGGTACAACTTATGGATGATGCTTATATCATTCGCTGGGCCTTAGTTGTGTGCCCATGATTCCGTATATTGGGAAGCAGGGCTTGACACGCCGTATGTGGGAAACTACACAGATCTACGTCAAAGCTCAGAATTTATCATGTGAAACACCGAGTTTTCCTATCATGCCACCGAAGGGAAGAGGGAGAGTAGCGGCCCCAAGCTGACAAGCCAACCCTCTTCGTCATCAAGCTCCTCAAGTGAAGGACCTTATTCCTCCTCATCAGTCGGACAACCCCAATAGCCTAATCAAGCTCCTCTCAATAGAGATGCACCGGGGGGCTCCCGACAAAGCCGACATGGACCGCATCATGAACAACAGCCTCTACATGAACATGCCTCAGTCCATTCTTCCGCCAGCCACTCGATGCCCTCGCAGGGTCCCCGGGGGTCAAGAGACCTCTGTCATGTCATCAACTCCAGACAACAAGGGCCCGACCTCCGGATCCGCTTGAACAGGAGCCATGCCCAGGGAGAGGCCTCTCGTTCAGAACATCAGGAGAACCGGAGAAGCAACTTTCCTCGAAGGTAGAGATCAAGATGCTCCTCCTCTCATAGGGGGCGTAGTGAAGAAAGAAGCCCGACTCATGAAAGTCGAAAGCTTCATAAGAAGAACAAAGAGAAAGATGCCCCTGTCACTAGTGTTGAACTTAAAAACTTCAAGCAAAACATCCTCCTAGACATTCGAGGTACTCGTGATTAGCATCGGCACTCGCGGAGCCCCCACTCTACTTCTTCAAAAGAAAAAGAGTCCAACGACTCAAATAAAGCATGAAGGGAACTGCTCCATCAGGTTTTACCGCCCCAGTCAGGCTCCTTTTCAGTGAATCCATCCTCAATGCACACATTCCTAAGAACTTCAAAGCTCCTCAGTTTGAATCTTACGATGGTGAATCTGACCCAGCCGATCATATTGAGAGTTGTAAAACTCTCATTATGATCTACAATGCTACCAATGTGCTCATGTTCCTAACATTCCCCGCAACCTTCAAGGGATCGGCGAGGGAGTGTTATTCTCACCTTACTTTGGAATCGATATTCTCATTCTGTAAGATCCCGCAATATAGTATATAACTATTTGTACATTAGTTCGTGCACAATTCAGAATTTGCACGTATTAATGGGTTTTTCTCAATTTTAATTGAGTAAGTATTGGGACATATTATTTAATATGTTTCGATCCCGACAATGGTACAATTGTTGAACCAGAGTTGGGATAAATCCTCAATTAAATTGTACATTTGTCTCAACTATAATCGAGATGGAATGTATAGTATTTCTATAGTGAAAAAATTATTTTTATGTATACATACAAATATTTTCTTTGAGATGAGTATGCATTTATCTTGTATGCATGTATGGATACATGTATGTATATACATATGTGTATGAAGTTAATGTGTGTATGTATATATTTATATATGCATGTGTGTATATATATATATATATATATATATATATATATATATATATATATGTATGTATGTATGTATGGGTTTATGTGTATACATTCCTATTTCTAATAAAACCCTAAACCACTATTAACAAAACCATGAGCTTTGTTAAAATTCCAAAACAAAACCCCACCCCTCCTTCCCATTTCCACTATGATCCAGCCACATCCCCCTCCCCATTTCATTTTTGAAGAAACCCTCCCCCATTTTCATGAAGAAACCCATATGAAAAAGACCCCTCATTTGATTCACAAATTTATTTCTTTACATTTTCATACACCCTACAATTCCCTACACTCTCAAAAAAAATTTCCCACACTCTCCACATCCTATAGCTACTTATTTGAGAAGATTTTGGAGCAAAGATCTAGGTGGAGGAGAAGGACAAAGCAAATAGGAGAGGAAATCAACAAGCTTCAATTGTAGGTGACTTCTTCTAAACTCTATGCATGTTAATTATTTGGGTTTATTATGATGAAAATTTGCTGATTTTGGAATGCTATGTGTGAATGAATATTGTATATGTTTATAATTCAATACTAGAGCTAAGAATGCTTATTAATGGGAAAAGATTTTATCTTGAGAAGAAATAAGAAGGGTTGATTAGAAAATTCATAACCTTGTGTTATGATAGAATTTGAGGTTGAAGTTTTTATGGTAGCATCTTGATTGTATCCCTAGTACTCAACCCAAATTCAGTGAATTTTGGAGGTGTTTTGATATTTTAATAAATTCGTTAATATTGCTGTTTGGGGAGAAAATTCTGTTGTATTGAATTTTTTAACATGCTTCATTTGCAAAATCATAATAATGAATTTATGGTTGAAATTTTTATAGTAGTATCTTATATGTGTCTAGAGTATCTCCACTAATTTTTATAAATTTTTGAGATGGGTTGATATTTTTATAAAATCTATCAAGTTGCTGATTGTGGATAGAAAAACTGCTGTTGTTGAATCTAACCTGTTGACTTATAAAATTTGTATTTCTATGATCACTATGAATCTAGAGCTGAGATTTTCACTGGAGCTTCTTGTACATGTTCACAACAACTACACTAAATTTTATTAATTTTAGATGTGGTATGATATTTTAATAAATTCCATTTCTTACTATTTTGGGGAAAGAATTTCTGCTATGTTGACTTTTAACATGTTGACTTGCAAAAATCATAACACCTTGAATATTATGGATCTAGAGTTGAAATTTATACAGTATGTGCTCTTACATGTGTTTATCAATTCTCCCATATTTCATTATTTTTGGAGAGTGTTTGATATTTTTACAAAATCTATCAAGTTTCTGGCTTGGGAAGAAAAGCTGATGTTTTGTCAAATCTATCATGCTGATTTAGAAATTTTGTATATCCATGATCACTATGAATCTAGAGTTGAGATTTTTACTGGAGCTTCTTGTATATGTTTACAACTCTAACAAGTCTCGTAATTTTTGAACAAGATTTGTGATTTCTTTTAAATATGTTTTGCTGTAGTTGTTGAGGAACAGAGTAATTTCTGTTAGTAATTTTATACCTTATTCAAATAGTCATAACTTTTTGTATACTTGGAATTCTTGGCTAAATTTTAGATATGTATTGCTTCTATTTGTCTAGAGCACTTCTGCAAAATATTATAAGGTTTTGAGATCGTTCGTTATTTTAACAGAATTTTATTGTGTGATGGGTTGATAGTTTTATCAATTCTGGAGGTTTTGCATGTACATCAGAAATGGACATTTTTCTTCTCTAGAATGAATTAATTTGAGAAAATTTTCAACTAAGATGTTGTATTAAACAAACCCTAAGAACTTTTATTTCATCGAGTGTGTGATTTTTGGTGATTTTCGTAAACAACACCAAGTGTATGTTGAACGACTAAGTTGTTGTTTTGATTAAATGTATGTTTTCATCATAGTAAGGCATTAGAATGTCTTATAATGATGATTATTCTTACTCTTGGATTGTGTTTGGTCATGTTGGAGTTGTGTTGTTTACATCTATACTATTTTATGATTGGTTTGGATTATTTGTCCTATGTTGCATTGTTGCAATTCGCTTGTTCTCTAATCCTTAGTTTGCTTAAAGGTTAGAGTAGACTTGTATTTTATTATTGTTTATGGTGACTCTCACTATCCCGGTGTGTGTATTGCTTGTTGTTGCTTGGGGTAATGGATTTTATCTTAGGGGGGCTATCGTTACTACTCAATCTATTGGGTACTTGATAGCTCATGTTGCCTCAAACGTGTTGAAGGAGACGTCTCGTGCGCCGACGTGCTCGCCGTACACGAAGGGATGTCCGTTGTTATTGGTGCTACCACTTGGTCAAGAGATCTTGGAGCGAAATTATTTAACGGGAGCAACATGTTTGGTCGGGCCGTGGTCATAAACAACTCCAAGCGTGGAAGGCGGGGTGGCGATTGACGGTGGTCAGTTCGCCACTTAGTTTGGCCATAGTTTGGTTAACGTTGGTACCCTTGGGCATGGTAGTGTAACACCTGATTTTCATTTTCTGTATTTTGGGTGTATTTTTTTCCGTATATTTATTCATATTGTATTCTTCTACTCCTTTTGAACCGTGTATTTGATCTTCATTATCAATATATATTCATCTACTTGATTTGTCGTCTTTTTATTTGATTTTCTTGATTCAATTGTCTGCGATTATTTTATCTCTGTTGATTGAACCATTATTTTTTATCCTCATTAATTAAATTGTTCATGTCCTATTTTATTTATTTATTTTGTTCCCATCTCATTATTTTGGATCCTTATCCGATTAAATCTCTTTGATTAATCCCAATAATATCAAACCCATTTTAATCCCTATTGGATCCTTAAAACCCCCTAACCCAATATCCAAACCCGTTTACACCCTAACCCTAACTCCTATATATACCTACTGTTTACCCCAAACCCTAGCCTTCCTATACCCCTACCCGATCTCTCTACCCTGTTCTCTTCCTCTCTCCCGTGTACCATCACCCCTGTCTCCCCCTTCGGTGCCCCCTATGTTGTGCTGCCCTAGCAGTCGATGCCAGCCCCCGCCTCTCTTCTCCTCCTCCCGACGCTGCAGTAGCACCAGCCCGCAGCCCCTCCGTGCGTTGTTCACCCCAGCTCTAGGCGACGACAGCAGCGAGCAGCAGCGCTGCCGCTGTGCACTTCCACCCATCGCGACCCCTGTCCGCCTCGACGACCACGCTGTGCCGCCGCCAGTCCCTGTCGGCTGTCCCCTTGGCCATTGTCGTCTTCTCATCTAGTCCCCTCTGCTGCCCTCTCTTGTGTGCGTGTGTTGATCTCGAGTTGTCCATTTGTGTGTTCATGTGGCTCGTGTTTTGTTTGTTCTTCCGTTGAGTTCGAGCCCGGGAATCCGTTCTTGTTATTCTCACTTTTACATCGTTTCTGTCGTCGACTATAAGGCAAGTAACTTGTATACTTTTCTGTTGCATATACAAGTACTAAATACTGCATATACTGTAGTTGTGTTCTAGAGATAATTCTTGTGCAAAACCCCTGTTAAATCTTGTCTCTATGTGTTGATTCGTCCGTAGACATCTCTAGTTACACACACGACATGAATTTAAACTTAGATCTAATTGATCCGTAGTGCATATATGAATGTTGGTTGTGATCCATTAGTTGTGTGTGTATCTTGCATTCTTGACGTGTTACTGGTAGTATAACTTATTGTAGACGTGTTCAATACCCTATACCATGTTGCTTGGACGTTTAGTATACCATATTGTGTATTTTGTTATGATTTGGATGTGTTTTATATAAACTAGTTGATTTTATGCACAATGAAAATTTTTGTTTTTGTTGTGACCCAGTTTTGTTCAGTATTTTAGACCCCATTAAGGTCAGTATATGAAAATTATTTGTGAATATGAATTAAAAAAAAATTAGTATACTTTCCTGATTTTCTGACAGATCTCTATTTCGATTTGTGAGTTACAAGTTATTGCTGTTTTACTACAGATGTAGAAAATTCTAGATTTTGTTTTATATGAATTCTGTATGGTTATTTATTTTTAAACTGAGGTTAAAGATAATATTTTGATCCAATATTTTGTTGAGTACAACTAGACTTGATAGGGATTAACCCCTATTTTTTTAAAATTTAATTAATGACTTTACAAACTATTCTATGCTTGCAAACAACTACTATACTTGTAGAATTTTCATGTTGTTCAGTAAAGAACCTAAGTTTCAACCTGATTTTACTTGTTTTTTATAAAAACTTTGTGAATATGAATTGTAGCCTATTGTATCTATTTTATCACCCTTTCGACAGATCTGGTTTTCAATTTATATTTTGTAAGATATTGCTGTTTTAGTACAACTATATTTATGATATCAGATTTACAACATTTCTGTATCTTGCTGTATTCTGATTTTATTTGAGTAAACTATCTATGTTGGAAAATTATGAAAATTTATTTCCTGATGTTAAACATACTAGGAAATACCCCAGAATTTTCATGGAATTAATCAGTAAGTTTTTATGCCGTTTTCCTGTTTATGAATACATACTTTTGATTTCTGACTGAACATGTTTTCTGCATACAATTCTGTTTTGAGTCTTGTTTTTGCGAAATACCATATGATTATATATATTTAGTGGATTCGGCCAAGAGTCTATTTTCCATATTTTCTGATGGATCCAGATTTGCACATTTGTAGCAATGGAAATTCCAGATTTGTGCAGTACTGTCCTGCTGTCCTGAACTAGAGTTTTCGTTGTTCTATCCTTTTATGTGTTGTCTATCACCTGTACATATTTATCTTTCAACCTGAACCTGTTACTTGTCCATACCATGTTATTATTGCCCTATCTTGCGACACGTACACGCATGTTTGATAATAATAATAAATAATCAAGTCGGGATTAAGGGAAAGATCTAGTAGTAGAAAATATAGAAATGTGTACTTGCAAGGGGGCCTTGTCTCTACCTGTTACGTGTTTCATGACTACATGATACGCTATCCTGTTTACCTGATTAAATGACTGCACACTTCCCTATAGGAAGGTGTACTCAGAAGAGGACCAGTAGGTTCTATCTGTTAAGTGTTTCATGACTACATGATACACGATCCTATTTACGTGATTACCTGATTGCACACTTCCCTATAGGAAGGTGTATTCAGAAGAGGACCAGTAGGTTCTACCTGTTCCTGTTTACCTAATACCTGAGTACACGGTCCTATAGACTCCATTACAAAATCTAAACGCAAGCTTATTTGAATGTAGTAACCATGTGGTAAAAACCTAGGACACATGAAGTGCTACCTAGTTAGAATTAAATACAAGACTTGACATAACATGAAACCTGTTACATGACACCTGTACATGCTACCTATATACCTGTTTACCTGCTTGCATGATACTTGACATCTGTTACATATTACCTGTACCTGTTAGCACACCTTGTTACTTGATTATATTTTCTGATTCATATTAGACATTCTGTTTTGCTCTTTCATATCCACTCCATGCTATGTTTGCTTCCACTGTTACTCTATATCTGCTTATTTTATTCATGTACTTGTGCCTGCACTACAAGCGGCCCGTAACTTGTATTGACGGGAGTTTTGTTTTTCTTTCATTTTCCTGCAGTTTGTTAAATTGCAGATTATGGTGACCAGTTTCCTGATGGAGTAGGTGATCTAACTTTTTAGATGCTGGAGTTCTTGCTATTATTATTATTTCCTGTTGCTTATTTTGAATAAATGTATTTGCTACTTTTATTATTTGTATTAGGCAGTATGACCCAGGATTATTGACTTGTTCAGATCTGGTTTATTTAAGATTTATTAAAATTTGTTTCAAGTAATCCTGTTGGTATATTGATTCATTCATGCAAGCGTGGTTGATTTCTCTTTGTTATCTCATGTTTATTTATGTGAAATATTGTAAAGATCCTGACAGCTTATGAATGATGAAAATCATTCGCTGGACTTAGTCACGTATCTGTATTTCGTATTCTCTTTTTGGGAAGCAGGGCATGATAATGTTTTTTAGTGGTATCAGAGCCCAGGTTTGGCTAATGTATTAGTTTGACTGATATATTAGACAAGCTGACTCGATCTGGGATTTGCTCAACAATACACAGACCATGCATTACATGAATAAATTATAATCAACTTTGATCTGGATGCTGATTGTTTTTGACTTTGTGTAGACCATGACTCACAGAGGTTCCACTTCTCGTCCTCAAGAGGAATAGCTTAGGCTTGAGGCTATTCCTAATGTGCTTAAGCGGTTGATCATTATGCAGCAAAACCACAGTGACCTTGTGATGGCTACTTTGGAAGCTGCCCGGGTTCCGCCTCCCACTATCCCTGTGTAGGCAGCTCTTCCTGCTCGTCCGGATACAGTCACAGATTTCATGAGGCTGCATCCTGACAGATTCTCCGGCACTAAGACGCCTTTGGAGGCCGAATAGTGGTTGATCCGGACTGAGCAGTTGCTTTTGGCAGCAAGAGTTGCCGATGGTGATAAAGTGGATGTAGTGACTATCCAGCTGGTGGATCTGGCCCACATTTGGTGGAGGTCTGAGTCCGAAAGGCTCGAACGACCTATTACTTGGGCCACGTTCACTAGGAGCTTTTTGGAGAAGTTCGTCCCTAACAACACTCGAGTTGAAATGGAGCAACAGTTCCTGGCCCTAAAACAGGTTGGTCGTCGTTCTAATATTGGAATTTTGCTACATATTATTCATGCAATGTTGTCACATGACTTTCTTGAAACAGGGTCCGGGTCTGTGGATGAGTATGCAGCAGAATTTACCAGACTTAGCCGCTTGACAATCGTTCTTGTGGCGAACGAAGAGGACGGGGCTCGTAGATTCACGCTGGGACTTGAGCAAGATATTCGGGTGCAGCTCATCTCCCTTCGCTTGCGTACTTATGCTAAGGCTATTGAGGCAGCTCGAGCTCAGGAGCAGGCTCGTGGCAGGTTGACTCTGCCCCGGTGGATTGTTCCGCACTCTGTTGTTGCTAGGCCTTCTGGTGGGGCGATTCAGAGGCCTGCCCCAACCCATCCTATCAAGGAGACTCCCTACTCTTCTGCTGTTTCCGGGGGAGCTAGTTTCTGTGACTTCTGCTACTTACCTGGGCATGATCGCAGGGAATGTAGGCACGCCAACCGCCGATGCTTTAGGTGTGGCGCTGCTGACCATTCAGTGCGGGATTTTCCATAGCAGCAGGAGATGGCTCTTCTAGTCAGGGGTCCAGCTCAGCAGGTAGCCCCAGCTCGTGGGCCAGACAGGCCACTGCTTCCTTCTCAGCACACGATTGTCGGTCAGAGGACCGCTGCCCCCAGGAGAAGCCATACCTTCAACCTGACAGCTACAGAAGCCGAGTTAGCAGAAGGAGTTGTCGCAGGTATATTTTTCATTTTTTTTTGTTTTGTTATTTCTCTTTTACTTCTTTTCATTTCTCTTGCATTATTCTTTCATATTATCTTTCTGCATGGTGCTTTCCTCACCCTTGATCACCAATTCTTTTTCCTTATCTTTTGATTCTATCTTAGGTGTTGTCCTTGTTTGCTCTTTCCCTGCTCGTGTTCTCTTTGATTTCGGGGCAACCCATTCCTTCGTCTCTTTCCGTTTTGTGGCTCGTCATCAGTTGGATTGCGGCATTATGTTAGAGGCTTGGAACATTGTGACAGGTGGCGGTGTTGTCATTTGTTCCTGAGAGTTCAGGCAGAGTTTTGTGATTATTGGCGGCACAGATTTCAAGGCTGACTTGATTGTAATTGGGAATTCAAGATTCGATATTATTCTCGGTATGAATTGGTTGGGTGAGTCCCACGCCATCATTGATTGCTGTGCCAAGAAAGTTGTATTCCGAATTCCAGGCCGCGCAGAGTTTGAGTTCCATGCCGGGGAGATGCCCCTTGGCCGAGCTAAGACTGCAGTTGATCGAGAGGCTTGTGCGATGGAATTGCATTCGGGTTGTGAGGCTGCGCCTCTAGTAGTACGGGAATTTCTGGATGTTTTTCCAGAGGAGTTGCCTGGCTTACCCCCTGATAGGGATGTGGAGTTCGGTATTGAAGTTCAGCCTAGTATGGCACCGATATCAAAGAGCCCCTACAGGATGGCACCAGTTGAGTTAGCAGAGCTTAAGGTGCAGATTCAGGGGTTGATTGATTTGGGGTTCATCAGACCCAGTGTTTCACCGTAGGGTGCTCCAGTCCCTTTTGTCAACAAAAAGGATGGTGTAGAAAATTCTGAATTATAGAGAATTCTATTTACTTTCCAGATTTTATGACAGATCTCAGTTTCGATTTGTGATTTGCAAGTTATTGTTGTTTTACTACAGATATGTAGAAAATTCCAGATTCTATTTTATATGAATTCTGTATGGTTATTTATTTTTATACTGAGGTTAAAGATAATGTTTTGATCCAATATTTTGCTGAGTACAATAAGACTTGATGGGGATTAAACCCTAATTTTTGTGAATTTAATTAATGACTTTTACAAACTATTCTATACTTGCAAACAACTACTATATTTGCAGAATTTTCATGCTGTTCAGTAAAGAACCTAAATTTCAACCTGATTCTACTTGCTTTTTATAAAAACTTTGTGAATATGAATTGTAGCCTATTTTATCTATTTTATCACCCTTTCGACGGAACTGGATTTCGATTTATATTTTGTAAAATATTTCTGTTTTAGTACTTCTGTGTTTATGATTTCAGATTTACAAAATTTCTGTATCTTGCCATATTCTGATTTTATTTGACTAAACTATCTATGTTAGAAAATTGTGAAAATTTATTTTCTGATTCTAAACATACTAGGGAATATCCCAGATCTTTCGTGGATTTAATCAGTATGTTTTAATGTCGTTTTCCTATTTATGAATGCAAAATTCTGATTTCTGGCTGAACATGTTTTCTGGATACAATTCTGTTTTGAGTCTTGTTGTTGTGAAATACCATATGACTTATATATATTTGCTGGATTCGGTCGAGATTCTATTTTTCATTTTTTCTGATGGATCCAGATTTGCACATTTGTAGTAACGGGAATTCCAGATTTAGTGCAATACTGTCTTGCTGTCCTGAACTAGAATTTTCATTGGTCTATCCTTTTATGTGTTGTCTATCACTTGTACATGTTTATCTTTCAACATGAACCTGTTACTTGTTTATACCATGTTATTCTTGCCCTGTCTTGCTACACGTACATGCATGTTTGATAATAATAATAAATAATCAAGCCGGGGTTAAGGGAAAGATCTAGTAGTGGAAAATATTGAAATGTGTACTTGGAAGGGGGCCTTGTCTCTACCTGTTACGTGTTTCGTGAATACATGATACACGATAATATGATTGAACCCTATTTTGTAGGGTATCATATTACCTGATTACCTGACTGCACACTTCTCTATAGGAAGGTGTACTCGGAAATGGACCAGTAGGTTCTACCTGTTACGTGTTTCATGACTACATGATACACGATCCTGTTTACCTGATTACTTGATTACACACTTCCCTATAGAAAGATGTATTTGGAAGAGGACCCGTAGGTTCTACCGGTACCTGTTCCTATGTAACGTCCCGAATCCCAAATACACTGAATTTGAAATGTTCTACAGGATCTTTTCACTTTCTTTAGTACAATTTTACAAGGAATTTAAACTTTTCACTTTACATCGGAGTTACATCATATATTACATTTACATTTGCACGGCGGAAGTAAAAATATACAACATCTACATAAATGTACAACAACATGGTAAAATCTTTATGCATCCATTCCTCTTTAACATGTAATTTATCCTGCATACAAAACTGTGGGTACGTCAGTTTATTCAACCGACGATAATTATACATGGCCATCCTCTCTATGCCAGAAACAGTATAACGAATCTCATTTCTTAACAGATCACAAAACTTGTTCACATAACAATTAAAGTAAAGGGAAAAATCTTAATGATGTCGTGTCGTGATCGTGCACTTAATCCTTAATGCAATTACTTAATTTACATGACACTAATGCGCACTTGTTCGGATTCTATGCATCCCATACTACATAGGTCCGAGGGCAAGCCTCTTAACCGTTCTTAATTTTTGTAGGGTTCAATCCCTCGCCATGACTTACTCTACTTCTGTAATTACAGTGAGTATCCTAGATGATCTATGAGTACAAGCACGTATCCTGGACCCTGGAGGGGAACCCCGCGCCATGTCTTGACTCATCAAGCATGCATTCTGCGGCAATTCAACCTCCTCCCTGAACACGATCCTCTTGCAGTCACCAAACATCCCACAAGCGTGGCTAAAGTCCGATCATTCTGAGTTGCGCCCGCGCCATGTCTTGACTCATCAAGCATGCATTCTGCGGCTCACACACCCACACCGTAAACTCTAGTTCTCATACTTATGTTTTTCTCTCACTTTCATCATCTCTTCACTATGTATTAAAATCATTAGAATCATGAATAAAAATCAAAGCTCTAGAGTTAGCCTCTCCACCAAACCGGACTTATTCATTTCATTTCAATACATGACCAACCTTGGTCTTCTTTTCATTTCATTTCATTCATTTCACTGCCGGGGGAGACTTAGCTACTCTTCGTTTCAATTTCCAATTTACAATTTCCAATTGAGCACTTTCAGCTCATAAATCAATTTTAGAGTCTCACAGGCTTTCTTATCATGATCTTAGCCTTTCATGTTCATTTAATTCTCAACTCACATCTATAATTCTTTTCATATAAATTCATACAGCCATAAAAGAGTTCATTGACATCAATCATAAAGTTCACAACTTTCAGCAATAATCAAAACTGGAATCTCTGACATATCAAAATCTACTCTGTACAGTCGACTTGGAAGGATACCAGTCGACTCGTACAGTCAATACAAGTTCATCATAAACACTCGGGAGAGTCGACTGCTACACACGGCCAGTCGGCTGTCCCGCAACTTTTCATGTTCAAAATGTTATCCACGTAACAGTCGACTGTTCATCCATCAGCCGTCTGTCCTGGGATTTTTAACAGTACATTATCAGGTTCAGCTCAGTCGACTTGCTACGCGCATTCAGTCGACTGGACAGATTCATATTTCAAATTAAGGGATCATCTTTCTTACAGTTCTTACATGCACTTGCATCATGATGTCAAATCACAATATACATACATTCATGTTTCATAAGCACAACACTTCTTACTTGTTCAGTAACATCGCAGCATGGAATTTCAAGTTACTAATGTTGTCTTTTCTTTAAGAAAATACTTTAAACATGCATTTACACTTATTCATAACTTTCGTGCAGAGGTAATACATGATTCTCAATTACACTAAGACAATCACGATGAAAACAGATCTCATTTCATGGAATTTCAAGCATACTCATAGTTTAATCAATGCATCAGTCGACTACTCCGAATATCAGTCGACTGTACCAGTCATTCTCAGTTTTATTAATTATCCCCTAGTTCTTTTTCCACATGCCCATGTCTACTTAGCCATGTACATCATGAAGGATATAAGTTTAGCCTTACTACTTCATTTTAATAATACACATATATGTCATGAAACTTCTAACAAACATGTAACAGATGTCTCGTACCAGTCGACTTATCCTTACGGCAGTCGACTGTACCGACCCAATTCGTCATTGTTGTAGTGTCATTATTTCACTAATTGTCCTCCACAATTATCATCATAAACATATTTAGGCAAATTCCAATATGTTGAATTTACTTTTCAGAAACATGGTAACGAATATCACAATCATGGTATAATTCCTACATTTAGAAGTCCTGAGAAACACCCACCTTATTTGACGAAGTAATCGAAATCCAGCAAAAGCTTCTTACTGCAGCGCAGCACTCCTTGCTCCTTGCTCCTTGCCGAAGATCCCCAGAGAATGATGCCCGGCCTCCACACACAAACTCTCACAATAATAATCTTATAAAATAATCTAGTGTAAGGAACAATGGATGAGGGGGGGGGGGGGTATTTATATACAAATAGGAGTGAGATGGAGGGCCAGGATTCGGTAGATGGTTATGAGATCAAAGGCTGGGATTGACTAGGGGGTTGAGAAAACTACCCACACCTTGAATAACCACCCACACTCAAGCCCACTTCTCCACCAAAAACCGGCCAAGGATTGTGCTTTATGCACGTGTATGTGAAATGCACGTGCATGCACAAATCACCCCCTACAAGAACTTGTGCATAAAATAATAAGTCTCTTTAAAAGAAATGTTACACATACAAGTTGTAGAAAATAATAAAAGATTAATTTCATGGGCTTAAAATCAATTGGGCCAAAATAAATATTTTAAAAGAAAAATAAGTAAACTAACATTTGGGCTTAGAAAAATAATATCCTTACACACCATGCTAAAAATAATAGTCAACATACTACACATGCACACCTTATATAAAAATAAATAATCTTTCATATGTTTGGAAAATCAGGGTATTACATCACTCCCTCCTTCGAATAGTTCTGTCCCCGGAACTACAGTCAAGAGCGAGAAACAAAAATACAACACAACACAAGAACAAAAAGATACAAAAATACAATCAAGCAAAAAGCTCAGGATAATCCTTCAACATCATCTCCTCAGACTCCCAAGTAGCCTCTTCAACCAAATGGTTTCTCTAGACCACCTTGACCATTGGTATCGTCTTATTTCTCAAGACTTTCTCCCTACGGTCAACAATCTCTACAGGAGACTCGATGTAATTCAGATCCAACTGCAAACCTTCCGGCACTTCAGGCAAATGATGACTCGGATCTGGAATATAACCTCTCAACATAGACACATGAAAGACATTGTGCACCTGAGACAACTCTTCCGGTAATTCAAGCCGGTAAGTTGTTTTCCCGATCCTTTTCAATATCTTATACGGGCCTATAAACCTCGGGGCTAACTTCCCGCCTCTGCCAAAACGAACCACACCTTTACTGGGTGATACCTTCAGAAAGACGAAGTCACCAACCTCAAAGTCAAGGTCCCTTCTCCGGTTGTCTGCATAGCTTTTCTGCGTGCTCTGAGCTTCCACCAACCTCTTCCTGATCAGAACGATCTTCTCAGAAGTTTGCTGTACAAGCTCAGGACCAAACAACTGCCGCTCCCCAACTTCATACCAACAAACAGGAGTCCTGTACTTCCTACCATACAAAGCTTCGTACGGCGCCATCCCGATGCTAGCCTGAAAACTGTTGTTGTAGGCAAACTCTACCAAAGGTAAATGCCTTTCCCAACTGCCCCCAAAGTCTAGTATACAACACCGAAGCATGTCCTCAAGATTACGGTTGACTCTCTCGGTCTGCCCATCGGTTTGCGGATGAAAAGCAGTGCTGAAATCTGTCTTGGTACCCAAAGCTGTCTGAAGACTCCTCCAGAAATGCGAAGTAAACCGTGCATCTCGATCAGACACAATAGTTGACGGAACGCCATGAAGTCGGACAATCTCACCAACATACATCTCAGCCAACTTGTCCATCGAAGCAGTGAGTTTCATCGCCAAAAAGTGAGCGGACTTGGTCAGTCGATCGACTATAACCCAAATCGCATCATTGCCTTTAGGACTCTTAGGCAATTCCGTGATGAAATCCATACTGATGTTATCCCACTTCCATTCCGGAATAGGTAACGGCTGTAATAGACCTCCGGATCTCTGATTTTCAGCTTTGACTTGCTGACAAACCTCACACTTCGCAACAAATTCAGCCACATCCCGCTTCAAACCTGACCACCAGAAATGCTGTTTGATGTCTTTGTACATTTTAGTACTTCCAGGATATACCGACAGAAGAGTAGCATGCGCCTCCTGAAGAATACTCTCTTTCAGGTCCGCCTGATTTGGAACACATAGCCTATCTCCGAACCACAGCACTCCATCCCTGGTTTGAAATCCGGGCAACCTGCCAGCACTGACCTGCTCCTTCATCTCCAAAATATCAGCATCAACCTCTTGACTTGCAATGATCCTTGCATTCAGAGTAGGCTGAAGCCTCAACTGAGCCAAAGATGCTCCCAATCCTTGCAAGACAACCTCAATACCTGCTCGATCCAATTCCTCAATCAGATGCCTCTGAGTTGTAATCAAACTGGCCAAACTGCTCTTGCGACTAAGTGCATCAGCAACAACATTAGCCTTTCCAGGATGATACTTGATCTCAGGTCGCATGTCCTCGAGCACTTCCAACCATCTCCGCTGCCTCAGATTGAGATCCCTCTGCTGATATATGTACTTCAAGCTCTTGTGGTCCGTGTACATGTTCAACTTCTCACCGTACACATAGTGCCTCCATTGCTTCAGGGCAAAGATAATCGCAGCCAACTCTAGATCATGAGTCGGGTAATTTTTCTCATGTGGTCGTAGTTGCCTAGACCCATAAGCGATTACTTTTCCTTCTTGCATTAAGACACAACCAAGCCCACGATGTGAAGCATCGCTATAAACATCATACTCAACACCTGCTCTAGGCAAAGCCAAAATAGGTGCAGTAGTCAGCTTCTCTTTCAACTCCTGAAAGCTCGCCTCACATTGCTCGATCCACTTGAAGCTCACATTCTTCTTGGTCAGTCCAGTAAGCGGTACAGCTATCTGAGCATAACCTTGAATGAATCTCCTGTAGTATCCAGTCATCCCAAGAAAACTTCTGACTTCCTTCACTGTAGTAGGCCTAGCCCAATCTCTCACTGCCTCTATCTTCTGAGGGTCAGTTGCCACTCCCTCCTTAGAAAGGATGTGACCTAGGAATGCCACTTCAGATTTTCAGAAATCACACTTGGATAACTTGGCATACAACTTCTGCTCTTCCAACTTCTGCAAAACTGCTGCCAGATGCTCAGTGTGCTCCGCCTCTGACTTGGAGTACACGAGAATATCGTCGATAAACACCACGACGAAAGAATCAATAAACGGCCTCAGAACTCTGTTCATCAAGTCCATGAAGATTGCAGGTGCATTCGTCACTCCGAATGGCATAACTAAGGATTCGTAATGCCCATGTCGAGTTCTAAATGCAGTCTTGTGCACATCTTCAGCTTTCACTCGCACTTGGTGATATCCTGATCGAAGATCTATTTTGGAGAATACAGCTGCTCCTTGTAGACGATCGAACAAATCATCAATTCGAGGAATCGGATACTTATTCTGAACAGTGACCTTATTCAGCTCTCGGTAATCGATACACATTCTCATCGATCCATCCTTCTTCTTTACCAAAAGCACTGGTGCTCCCCAAGGTGACGCACTAAGTTGAATAAAGCCTTTCTCCAACAGTTCCTCAATCTGCCATTTCACCTCATCCTGTTCCACTGGAGCCATCCTATACGGTGCCTTAGAAATGGGTGCACTTCCCGGTTGAACAGTGATGCTGAACTCTACATCACGATGTGGAGGTAACCTAGGAAAATCATCCAAGAACACAGTCGGATAGTCCCGAACCACAGGAATCCCTTGCACTTCCACAGGAGTCTCTTCCTTGCGGATAGTTGTCACCAGCTTAGAACACTTCTGCTTCCCTTGGAAAGTGACTTCAGGTCCACCTAGAGCCTTCACTGTTACCGTCTTGGTCTTACACTCGATGCTTGCACTGTACACCGACATCCAATCAATGCCAATGATAACATCGACTCCCAAGATAGTCAGCTCGATCAGATCAATGTCAAAGATTCGATCTCCAATCACTATCTCGCAATCAGCATAATACCGATCAGTGGTTAAAGTTTCCCCTGATGGAGTAGCTACTGCTAAGATCTTGCCTGGAAAAATCTTCGGTTCAACTCCCAACACTTTAGTAAATCTAGGAGACACAAAAGTATGAGAGGATCCAGTATCGAACAATACAACAGCTTTCATTCCATTAAGATAGAGTTCTCCTGTTACATAATACACACCATTACATAACAGTTTCACAATATGAACGGGAAGAAGAAATGACAAAACTCTAAACACCAGCCCTCGTACCAGAGATGACCTGATCTGCCTCCTCAGCATCAGCTTCTGTCAAGGCAAATACTCGCCCTGGTTGGTATGGCCTCTTCCCAGTCTGCTGTATTGGCACATTGTGATTGTCAGCCCGTGGTTTGAGACATCGAGATTGGTAATGTCCCATTTCACCACAGTTGTAGCAAGTGACTGTAGAAGGTCTCACCACATTGTTTCCAGGTCCTCCAGCTACACTGATAGCGTTCGCCCCTGTCGGTTTGAACCTCTGTGCAGATGGTTGGACCTTGAAACTCCCCGAATGGGCAGGCCTCTTTCCAGACTGCCAGTTGTTCCTCCGGTTCTGAACAACATGGAACTGCTCCATATCCGCCTCCGTCATTGCCGCCCTCTTGACCAACTTGTCAAATCGCCTGATACCAAGAGGTATCATCCGGGATCTCAAGCTTGGTCTCAGCCCATGCTCGAACTTACGAGCCTTCTTTGCCTCATCCATCACCAGTTCTGGAGCATACCTGGAGAGCTAAGTAAACTTAGTCTCATACTCCCTCACTGACATGCTGCCTTGCTGAAGTGACAGAAACTCCATGGCCTTCTTCTCCTGAACATCAGAGGGAAAATAATGACTGCGGAATTCTTCCAGAAATTCCTCCCAGCCAAGCAACATGCCTCCCATGGTCCTCTTCATCGACTGCCACCAAACAGCCGCATCCTTCTCGAATTGCAAAGTCGCCAACTTGACCTTGCTGCCCTCCGGTGTCTCCAACACCTCAAAGATTGTCTCCACTTGCCGAATCCAGTTGTCAGCCGCATCTGGGTCTAACTTTCCCTCGAATACAGGTGGTTTCATTCTCTTGAACGATTCCACCAACTTAATCGCCTCGGGCACTGGATTCACTGGTCCCCTTCCTTGATTCATAGCCACTGCATTAAGCGTCTGGTAGACCCTTGCAAGTTCGGTCTCCAGATCCAAACCTTCCCCACTCCTAGCTCCTCTTCTCGACATATTCTGATGCAAAAGATCCATTAAATTCGAACTATAAGACAAGATTTTAAACCAACTTGCATTTCAATGAATTCCAAAGTTTATACATTCGAATTAAAAACATTTTTGACATCAGAATGGAAGAAAATGGAAGCTACAACAATCTAACTTTTACGGGTCCTCTTCGCTGCTCGAAGTTCTTCCCGTAGTTCATCAACTTCATCCTTCAGCACATCTGCCAAGTTCTTTCTCTTCTCAAGTTCCCATACCCGGTGACTGAGAACAGAGAAGTCATCCTTTCGCTTCGCCAGTTGAGCTTCCAATACTCCAACTCTATCTTTCAGGGTCTCCACCTGCCTCTGAAGAGAAGCCACAGTGCTACTCAGAGCTGGTCCCTCTTCTTCATCAGAAGAAGAATCGTCAGACGAATCCGGAGGTGGGGTGATCTCTCGAGATTCAGGCCACTCCTCCTCATCAGAATCTGCTTGCCCAGGGTGATACTCGTCCTCAGAATCAGCCTGTCCAGGATGGTACTCTTCCTCAATGATATGCCAGTCGTCGCCTCCAGCAGGGTCGAAGTGATCAGCCATCTTAGAATAGAGAGGAAGAAGCATAAGTCATAAAGCAACACAAATGTAAGTCACTTACATTTAAATCTCCAAACTCAGACACACACTCTAATGTCCACTTCTAGGGTGTCGTTCCTTATAAATTTGTACCAACAGGAAAGCGTAGAAAGCGTGGCTCTGATACCACTCTGTAACGCTCCGAATCCCAAATACACTGAATTTGAGATGTTCTACAGGATCTTTTCACTTTCTTTAGTACAATTTTACAAGGAATTTAAACTTTTCACTTTACATCAGAGTTACATCATATATTACATTTACATTTGCACGGCGGAAGTAAAAATATACAACATCTACATAAATGTACAACAACATGGTAAAATCTTTATGCATCCATTCCTCTTTAACATGTAATTTATCCTGCATACAAAACTGTGGGTACGTCAGTTTATTCAACCGACGATAATTATACATGGCCATCCTCTCTATGCCAGAAATAGTATAACGAATCTCATTTCTTAACAGATCACAAAACTTGTTCACATAACAATTAAAGTAAAGGGGAAAATCTTAATGATGTCGTGTCGTGATCGTGCACTTAATCCTTAATGCAATTACTTAATTTACATGACACTAATGCGCACTTGTTCGGATTCTATGCATCCCATACTACATAGGTCCGAGGGCAAGCCTCTTAACCGTTCTTAATTTTTGTAGGGTTCAATCCCTCGCCATGACTTACTCTACTTCTGTAATTACAGTGAGTATCCTAGATGATCTATGAGTACAAGCACGTATCCTGGACCCTGGAGGGGAACCCCGCGCCATGTCTTGACTCATCAAGCATGCATTCTGCGGCAATTCAGCCTCCTCCCTGAACACGATCCTCTTGCAGTCACCAAACATCCCACAAGCGTGGCTAAAGTCCGATCATTCTGAGTTGCGACCGCGCCATGTCTTGATTCATCAAGCATGCATTCTGCGGCTCACACACCCGCACCGTAAACTCTAGTTCTCATACTTATGTTTTTCTCTCACTTTCATCACCTCTTCACTATGTATCAAAATCATTAGAATCATGAATAAAAATCAAAGCTCTAGAGTTAGCCTCTCCACCAAACCGGACTTATTCATTTCATTTCAATACATGACCAACCTTGGTCTTCTTTTCATTTCATTTCATTCATTTCACTGCCGGGGGAGACATAGCTACTCTTCGTTTCAATTTCCAATTCACAATTTCCAATTGAGCACTTTCAGCTCATAAATCAATTTTAGAGTCTCACAGACTTTCTTATCATGATCTTAGCCTTCCATGTTCATTTAATTCTCAACTCACATCTATGATTCTTTTCATATAAATTCATACAGCCATAAAAGAGTTCATTGACATCAATCATAAAGTTCACAACTTTCAGCAATAATCAAAACTGGAATCTCTGACATATCAAAATCTACTCTGTATAGTCGACTTGGAAGGATACCAGTCGACTCGTACAGTCAATACAAGTTCATCATAAACACTCGGGAGAGTCGACTGCTACACACGGCCAGTCGGCTGTCCCGCAACTTTTCATGTTCAAAATGTTATCCACGTAACAGTCGACTGTTCATCCATCAGTCGTCTGTCCTGGGATTTTTAACAGTACATTATCAGGTTCAGCTCAGTCGACTTGCTACGCGCATTCAGTCGACTGGACAGATTCATATTTCAAATTAAGGGATCATCTTTCTTACAGTTCTTACATGCACTTGCATCATGATGTCAAATCACAATATACATACATTCATGTTTCATAAGCACAACACTTCTTACTTGTTCAGTAACATCGCAGCATGGAATTTCAAGTTACTAATGTTGTCTTTTCTTTAAGAAAATACTTTAAACATGCATTTACACTTATTCATAACTTTCGTGCAGAGGTAATACATGATTCTCAATTACACTAAGACAATCACGATGAAAACAGATCTCATTTCATGGAATTTCAAGCATACTCATAGTTTAATCAATGCATCGGTCGACTACTCCGAATATCAGTCGACTGTACCAGTCATTCTCAGTTTTATTAATTATCCCCTAGTTCTTTTTCCACATGCCCATGTCTACTTAGCCATGTACATCATGAAGGATATAAGTTTAGCCTTACTACTTCATTTTAATAATACACATATATGTCTTGAAACTTCTAATAAACATGTAACAGATGTCTCGTACCAGTCGACTTATCCTTACGGCAGTCGACTGTATCGACCCAATTCGTCATTGTTGTAGTGTCATTATTTCACTAATTGTCCTCCACAATTATCATCATAAACATATTTAGGCAAATTCCAATATGTTGAATTTACTTTTCAGAAACATGGTAACGAATATCACAATCATGGTATAATTCCTACATTTAGAAGTCCTGAGAAACACCCACCTTATTTGACGAAGTAATCGAAATCCAGCAAAAGCTTCTTACTGCAGCGCAGCACTCCTTGCTCCTTGCTCCTTGCCGAAGATCCCCAGAGAATGATGCCCGGCCTCCACACACAAACTCTCACAATAATAATCTTACAAAAATAATCTAGTGTAAGGAACAATGGATGAGGGGGGGGGGGGGTATTTATATACAAATAGGAGTGAGATGGAGGGCCAGGATTCGGTAGATGGTTATGAGATCAAAGGCTGGGATTGACTAGGGGGTTGAGAAAACTACCCACACCTTGAATAACCACCCACACTCAAGCCCACTTCTCCACCAAAAACCGGCCAAGGATTGTGCTTTATGCACGTGTATGTGAAATGCACGTGCATGCACAAATCACCCCCTACAAGAACTTGTGCATAAAATAATAAGTCTCTTTAAAAGAAATATTACACATACAAGTTGTAGAAAATAATAAAAGATTAATTTCATGGGCTTAAAATCAATTGGGCCAAAATAAATATTTTAAAAGAAAAATAAGTAAACTAACATTTGGGCTTAGAAAAATAATATCCTTACACACCATGCTAAAAATAATAGTCAACATACTACACATGCACACCTTATATAAAAATAAATAATCTTTCATATGTTTGGAAAATCAAGGTATTACATCCTGTACATGTTTACCTGATACCTGAGTACACGGCCCTATAGACTCTACTACAAAATCTAAACGCAAACTTGTTTGAATGTAGCAACCATGTGGTAAAAACCTGGGATGCATGAAGTGCTACCTAGTTATAATTAAATACAAGACTTGACATAACATGAAACCTGTTACATGACACCTGTACATGCTACTTGTCTACCTGTTTACATGTTCATCTATTACCTGTTGCCTGCTTGCATGATACTTGACATCTGTTACATATTACCTGTACTTGTTAGTACACCTTGTTACTTAATTCTGTTTTCTGATTCATGTTAGACATTCTGTTTTGCTTTTTCATATCTACTCTATGCTATGTTTTCTTCTGCTGTTACTCTATATTTGCTTATTTTATTCTTGTACTTGTGCTTGCACTACAAGCGGCCCGTAACTTGCATTGATGGGAGTTTTGTTTCTCTTTCCTTTTCCTGCAATTTGTTAAATTGCAGATTATGGTGACCAGTTACCTAATGGAGTAGGTGATCTGACTTTTTAGATGCTGGAGTTCTTTCTATTATTATTATTTCTATTGCTTATTTTGAGTAAATGTATCTGCTACTTGGATTATTTGTATTGAGCAGTATGACCTAGGATTATTGACTTATAAAGATCTGGTTTATTTGAGATTTATTAAAAAAAAGTTTCAAGTAATCCTATTGGTATATTGATTCATTCATGCATGCGTGGTTGATTTCTCATTGTTATCTCTTGTTTATTTTTGTGAAATATTGTAAAGATCATGACAGCTTATGGATGATGAAAACCATTCGCTGGACTTAGTCACGTATCCGTATTTCGTATTCTCTTTTTGGGAAGCAGGGCGTGACAGGTAGTGTCCTCGTGTTAGGTCGAGCTACTATCTAATGTTAAGGCCATAATTGGAGTTGGATTGTTGTTGATTAGCTTTTGAATTATGAATTGATCATGTTTGTTTGGACTTGTGATGTCCACTGAATTGTGTTGTGTTTGGCTATGTATTATCTTGTTGATGGTCTAGGGTAGTGGTTATCACTAAGACTATCAACTCATTTTTGACCCTTGATGATTAGTAACTTTCTTACTTCGAGTGCTATGGATGAAGGCAGTCTTCGGGCGCCGGCAGATCACTAACCCAGGAGGGATTGATCGCGAGCCAGAGACAGGGTCGCGATCCAACCAAGAGGATGTTTGGCAATCGACGGAGGTTGAATGTGGTTGGGTCATGTCTGGGCCAAGTTAGGCAAACTCTTAAGCCTAGTCTAGGGGCCGTGTTGGTTTCCCTAAGGCTTTGTTATTTTGGTTAAAGGCTGGGTTTTTACCAGCTAGTAATCAGCTGGTAATCTATATATCTGCTTTTAAGATCAGTAGTTGCTTTTCAATTCTAAGTTAGGATTGATGTGTAGTAGTATCCTATGAGCAATCTTATGTAGTGATAGGATAGGCACTAGTCGGGTGGTTGTACTTGCCTGTCAAGGGAACACGTGCGGTGCCGTCTCGCCGGTATAGGGGACAGGCAGCGTAGTCTCGTCTGTTTATTTCTGGGAACTAGTTGTAAGAACGGGAGGTGCTCTTATCAGAAGTAGGAAATGGTCCTTGCGAATCTATCAAGTTCTATGTTGTTAGTACGAGCATTGAGCTAGAGTAAGACTCTCCAAGGAGGTGCAAGAAATCTATGCATCTCGGTGAGCGGGAATTCTGCAGGGCCACCTGTATGCTCGTGAACAACTTTTGGGTAAGGTCAGAAGCAGTGGGACTGCGGGGACCGGGTGTAGTGGAAAACGGGGACACCACTACTGACTGCAATGGCGGAAGTAGACCAACCAAATGCAACATCAACAGCCACTAGTTGAATGTCAGGAATGGGAAAAAGTACAAGAGTAGGATGCATCGCGAGAGATCGAACCCTACAATCAGAAGAAAGTGAACTCCTTAGGAAGTATGTAGTATGGGATGCATACGTTTCCATTGAAATTATATTTTGGGAAAGTAAGTAGTATGGGATGCATACGTTTCCAAATAGATTGCATTAGAGTAAGTGCATCCTGTGCATTTTGAATTGTGCATTAGTCTCTAGGTCATGACATACACTAACACTTGCGATTGTCTACACATTTTCCTTTTTGTATCAATTTTGGTTATTGAGTTTTGGGGAGTTGCTGGTTTTATCAAGCATTGTATCAGTTGCATCCAACTGATGTTTTGGTCTATTTAGTTGCAGGATGGCTGATCTTGGAGCAGGAGACTCGTGCTGCAGGGAGCGATCTGTGTAAGTTGATGTCAAGTGTGTCGCAAAGTTTTCTGATTGTTGTACTTTGTTAAATATAAGTGTTTTACAGTAAATTTTTGGGATGTAATTCATGATTTAATTCCTTGTTGTACAATTTGTACTTGTAATAACTTTTTTGGTGGCAATAAAAGTTTTAAATTTTCTATGATTTTACTGTATTTGGACTCATTTAAAGGAAATATTCTGGCTTGTGTCTCGAGTTTCCAGTGTTGGGAACTCGAAGCGTTACACCTTCGAACAACATTGCGCACTTTGTCACTAGTCGCAAGGCTGATAAAATAAGTGTTTCTCTGTTGGAATTAAAGAAAATTGAGGGAGAGCTATTGAAAGAATTTTTCAAGCTCTTCACAACCGAGGAAAGGTCCATCTCCTCACTGGATCATCTGTGTCGGTTGTCACCATCCGCCACAACATCGCTCACAAAGACCTGAACGCCTCTCTTACGAAAAAGCTGCCCAAAGATTTCACCGAGCTCCTGGCGAGAAGTAACAAGTATATCAGAGCTAAGGAAGCCCTTTATCCTTAAGGCTAGAAGGATTCATCTTCCGAGAACAAACGGAAGAATACCAGTGAGGAAGGGCCCATGAAGTTTCAGAAAGACGGCGCAGCTCAACGCCTGCCCTCCTCCAACACCACGCTTTAATAAGTTCACTCCCATTAACGCAACCGTATCAACCATCCTCATGGAAGTTGAAAAGGACGTAATAATCTGCTCTCCCCCCAAAATGACCATAGCTAGCCAAAGGAGAGATAGGAACAAGTGGTGTGAATATCATAGAGACCATGGACATACCATCGACAACTTCCTAGTTCTCAAAGAAGAACTTGAAGGTCTGATTCGCCAAAGGTACCTCTCCCAATTTGTGCAGCAAATAATAACACCAAAATTCCTCCGGGGCTAATAAGCTCAAGATAAGCCTTCCGAATCCCAAGACTCAGAGCGCATGATAGTCTTCCACTCCATCCACGAAGGACCAATGGGGGAAAGTCCAACTCCTCCCGCAAAGTCTTCATTAGAGAGGTAAACTCGGTACCGAACACCCCCATTGGGGTCCCAATATCTTTCTCCGATAAGGAATTAGAGGGCGTAAGGATGCTTCACTGCGAAGCATTGGTTATAAGCCTTTACATGGCAAATCATGATATGTGACGCATGCTTGGGAACAATGGTAGCTCTGTGATCATCTTTTCATGAACACATTCAACAGTCTAAAGCTCCCCCAAATCTGACCCAAGCCAGTCGGTTATACATTCCACGGATTCTATGTTGTCCCTGTTCAAGTCAAAGGAATCCCCACTCTCAATGTGGTGACAGAAAAGGCTCCAGCTAGTTAAACGGAAGCACTGGACTTTATGGTAGTCGATGTCAGAGAAGCATACAATGCAATATTTGTTCGTCCGGGCCTGTCAGCCTTTCATGCAGTTGCTTCCGCGTACCACAAGAAAATCAAGTTCCCCATAATAGCAGGCATAAACCAAGTTTTAGGGATCCAACAGGCAGTGCGAGCATGCTACACCACCAAAATGGGGGGCTCGGTTCTCTCCTTAGACCGCATAGAACTACCGTTAAAAAGCAGTCACAATGACTCCGAGCCGGTAAATAAGCTTGAAGCGAACGCCTTAGACAATCCAACCAAGTGCTTCCAAACCTGCCAATAGCAGGTATAGGCCAAGTTGTAGGGAGCCAACAGGCAGTGCGAGCATGCTACACCACCACAATGGGGGGCTCGGTTTGCCCCTAGAACTACCGTTAGAAAGCAGTCACAATAACTCCGAGCCTGTAAACAAGCTTGAAGCGAAAGCCTTAGACAATCCAACCAAGTGCTTCCAAACCTGCCAAGCACTCTCCAGAAAGGTCCAAATTTGACTTCGTAAGAATACAAATTATACTTGAATCCTCTACCCGAAGCCACTCGGCTCATTCGACGGAAAGAAATAGTCCTGCCTAAACACATTAGCGAACTTGAAGATCTCCCTTCTTTCAGCAAATCAAGGAGAGGCTCGCTCCAAAACAGGCAAGTTCAGGTAAGGTCTACCAAGTTGTTCGTCTGCCAGCTCATCAACTTAAGGGGGAAGGAGATATCGCAGGGACTTGGAACGTGGAACACCTCATGAACTTCAATAAGGGTGATTGACTCCCCCTCCTCTATATATTTTAAATATTTTTTAACAAATACTACTTTCCTACTGGTCACTGCATGTAATAAAAGGACAACCACTAAAGCAGCCATTTAGTTTATTTTTCAAAAAAAAAATTGTATTAAATTTTGTAAAATTCTTGTAAAATTCTCTGGATGCAAACAATGAGTTAAATGTCAAGCTTACTCCTAAAAATAGAACCAAAAACTCATTATAAGTTCCTTATAAGACAAGTTTGGAGTCCATACCCATGGCTCGAAGTTGCTCTAGCAATTTGCAAAAAAGCAAGTCCAGAGCTTTACTCAACATTTGATCTACTCCTGCAACTCGTTAAACCATTCAGGACAAGTTTGGAGTCCATACCCATGGCTCAGAGTTGCTCTAGCAACCTGCAATCAAGCACGTTCAGAGCTAAACTCGTCATTCGATCTGCTCCTACAACCTGTTGAATCCCGAAACAACAAGTTCAGAATCTATACCAAGGCTCGGAGTTGCTTTAGCAACCTACAATCAAGCAAGTTTAGAGCTCAACTCACCATTCGACTTGTTCCTAAAAATTGTTAAAATCTTTACAAATCAATTCGCGGTCCATAATCGTGCCTCACAATTGCTCCAGCAAACCCGCAAAAGAGTAAGTTTGGAGCTCATCTCGCCACTTGAAGCGGCACTCATAATTTGTTGCAGGATCCATACAGCAAGTTTAGAGTCCAACTCCCTCATAGAGTTGCTCCTACAACTAGCTGAGTGCGAAAAGGTAAGTTTCGAGTCTAACTCCCTTCTAGAATTGCTCCTACGACTAGCCAATCCCCCAAAGGACAAATCCAGGGACAAGGCACAGGCGCATAAAAGATTCCACAAACAACAATTCTCGTTAAAATGTAGAATACAATGAGTCTATGTTTCATGTCTAAGTATCACTACAAAAGTCTTACAAATGCTATACAACAGGCTTTCCTAAAGTCGTTCAATTAGCTACTCGGTAAGAAGATGTTCCGCCTAAGTGACACAAACCTCCGCACAGGTCTCCTACCGACTAATAGCTCCCTTTGGCCGCATGAACTTTTGACGATAAAATTCAAGACAAGCCTTCCATTGGTGAGAAAGCTCCAAGTCTTTCTTGAGTAAAACCACCTTCACCTGCCAACTCCGTCTCACTTAACGCACCGAGCAAATAAACAATTCCCAACTCTGTCAAGCGCAGCATATTGCGAAGGAAAGCAAGCTTGACGTTCCGAAGACCTCATTAGGTGTAAGCGACTACTTATCAGCAAAGAAAAGAATGGACTTATTTCAATGCTGAACAATGAGTTCAATCCTTTCTCTTCGCACAAGCGCTGTCAAATACTCGTTAATTCCATACAACGAGATTAATTTTTTGCTCCCCACTCGAACTCTTTCACCAACTTGTTAAATTCGTACGACAAGTTTAATGTCTTTCTCTTTGCTCGAGCTCCGTCAACAATGAGTTCTATGCTTTGCTCTTCTCTCGAGCTCTGTCATTAACTCATTAACTCTATTGAACGAGTTCGATGCTCTGCTCTTCGCTCAAGCTTCATCAACAACTTGTTAACTCCGTAGAACGAGTTCGGTGCTCTGCTCTTTGCTCCAACGCTGCCAAATAACTCATTAACTTTCTGGGCGTAAACAGAAACTATACGTCCAACACTGTCCGAGATTTGCCTTTACAAACTTGCTGGGTGCAAACAGCAAGCTCTACATCCAATTCTATTCTAGAGTTATCTTTATGAACTTGATGGGCGCAAACAACAAGCTCAACGTCAACTTTGTCCTAGAGTCATCTTTACAAACTTTCTGGATGCAAACAGAAAGCTCAGTGTCGAACTCCATCCTAAGAGTTGCTTCTACAAACTTACTGGGCACAAACAATAAGTTCACTGTTCAACTCCGTCCTAGAGTTGTCTCTCTAAACTTGTTAGGTGCAAACAGCGAGTTCAATGTCAACTCCATTCTAGAGTTGTCTCTACAAACTTACTAGGCGCAAACATCAAGTTCTGATGCCTAACTCCGTCTTAAAGTTTCCTCTACAAACTTGTTAGGAGAAAACAACAAGTTCAATGTCAACTCTGTCCTAGAGTTGCCTTTACAAACTTGCTAGATGCAAACAGCAAGTTCAAACACCCAACTCTGTTCTAGTGTTGCCTCTACAAACTTGTTGGGAGCAAATAACAAGATGTCAACTTCATCCTAGTGTTGCCTCTACAATCTTTATGGGCATAAACAATAAGTTCAAACGTCAAACTCCGTCCTTGAGTTGTCTCTACAAACTTACTGGGTGCAAACTGCAAGTTCAACGTCAACTCCATCCTAGAGTCATCTGTACAAACTTGTTGGGTACAAACAACAAACTCTACATCCAACTTCGTCACGGAGTTGTCTCTACAAACTTTTTGGGTACAAACAGCAAGTTCAATGTCAACTCCTTCCTAGAGTTACCCTTCACAAACTTGTTGGGACCAAATAGCAAGTCCGGAGTCAGACTGCCTTCCAAAGTTTGCTCCTACAAACAGTTCTTCTAGCTCAACAAGATAGTAGGTCGACGGAGGAATTTGGTCGTTGAAAACAAGCAAGATGGCTTGGTCGACGAGATTGTAGGTCAGCCAAAATACAAAACCTCTATCACCACGACTTCAACAGGTCGGCACCATTGCTCATTGGCTTAGTCAATCCACTCTCAAACGTGAGAACTGGAGATCAAATCTAAGCATCCCCATTCTAGGTTTTTATTTTGACGCCCACCTCCAAGAAGAAACGGGTTTGGTCCACCTAACTCCAAACGCGGGTCCAACCCAACCCGAATATAAGCACTAGGTCGCCAAAAGTGTCATCTGACCTAGGCCTTTCCTCACTCCGCTTCCCAACCGTCCGATCATCCAGATACGTGAGCATGCCCGTGATCAGCGCATGAGATTTAGCCACATCGCCACTCCATCACAGCTCTTTCATTCCACTCAACTGGCGAGCACAGGCACGATGGACAATCTAAATCGCTTCAAAAAATTGCTCCATCTCGATAAATCAATAAAAAAATACTGAAAATATATTAAAATCAGATATTTAATTCAGAACTCCAAAATTAATTATTAAATTTGGAAAAAGAATTAAAATTTGGAATAATTAATTAAAATTTTGAAAAAGCAATTATTAATTCAGGGAAAATCATTAAAAAATTTTGAAAATTTTGGAAAAAGTACTGGAAAATATTCACTAACTTCAGAAGCTTCGAACTAATTTCGGATATCTTCAATCATCCTTGAAAAGCCAAGATAATACTCCATAACTCCGAAACAAGGTGAACTACTACCCAAGACCTGAGAAAATCATGCTTCGGGAGTGAGGAGCTTATGACAATGGTAAAAATCATAGAAAAGCAGGGTCGTACGATCCCAACATAGATCATAAAGCTTCTAGAGGCAGGTTAACTTTAATAGGCCCCCCTAATAGGTCCAGGCCTTCTCCAGGCACATTAACAAGACATGGGCCGCTTCCAAGCCCATTAAAAGTGACTAGGCCTACTAAGAAAGACACCCAGCTCATTAGGGTTGTAAGTCAATTTTTTTATCCCCTACGATTGTGAAAGTGAAACCAATTCTATCTCTTGGAGGGGGGGGGGGGGGGGGGGGGGGGGGGGGGGGGGGGGAGGGGGGGATCTACAGCAGATTCAAGTTGATTTTTTAATCGATTCTCAGGCCTATAAATATCATTCCGGCCTCCCTCAGTTAGAAGGTAATCTGAAATCTCTCTTTCTACTCTCAAACTCTATTCTCCTATCTGGTTCTGACTTGAGCGTCGGAGGGTCTGCACTGGGGTCAACCTCTGTGTTTCAGGCTTTTTTGTAGATACATTGACCGCATCACCAACCATCAAATCTTGATCCAGGTACTTTTTCAACGATCCAGATTCAATCTCAAGAGCTCTAACCATTTTTTACGGCGACGATCAAATATCAGATCTTTAGCAGTTTTCTTAGTAGTTTCCTTTAAAATACAAACTCACTATCTGTTTGCTCCACACCAAAATAAGCAGCAACAAGCTACAAGTTACGTGAGATCGGATCGGTCGTGAGAGGTTTGAGAGAAAACAATTATGGGTCTCATAGTCCAGAGTTTGTCCGTAGTCTTAACCAGAGAGTTATTTTCTAAGTGAGTGAATGTTGTTTGAAACTTAATCTGTTCGAAGCTTATTTATCTAGGACACCACTATGCATGTGGCAAATTAGAAAAAATGCATTCAAAATGAATTTCGCCCAAACAGTTGGGGGAAGAATCATATGGCTGTTGGGTCAAGAGATCTATCAAATGACAAGGCAGGGGGGTCCATACCTCATTAGTTCTCGTTGAGATTCGTAACCTCTGCATATGCTTCATGAACATTAGCGAATCATATAAGGTGCAGTATTTTAAGAATATGATAACATTTTATTTGTATTAGATAGATTGTTATAGTTGTATTAGTGTAGTATATTTCAGGTAGAACCTATACTTATGTATCTTGCATGTAATATATATATATACTAGGTATGTCCGTGGATACGTGCCTACGTCTCGCGAAGAATGATTAATTTATTAAGTATTTTGTTGTTACTCTTATATCCTGCATGTTGTTCAATTACTGGATTTTTGCCAATCTAGGTTGCTCTAGGTCCATTAGTGTCCTTGTATTTAGTTCAGGGTTGCTGGATTTCCTTGTCTAGATTGACTTTTGCAAACCTGGTTTAGTGTGGACAGTGAGGCTTAACTATTATTTTTGTAGTTTCGGGAGAACAGGTGCAAGCTTGTTGGTCAATAAGAAGCTTATTCTCAAGTTATTGTGTGCATTGCTTTCTCATTTGATTCTGTTCCATAAGTTATTGTTCACTCATCCTGAGAGACTTAGGACTTAGTCTCCTAGGCCTGGTTGCATTATTTTACAGTAAGAGAGGATGGAAAACAGGGTTATAAGAAAGATAAACCTGCTGAGGGCTGACAAAAGTGGACCTCTGATCTTGAATCCGTGAGATTGTTTTTAGGGGGATTCTTATGACTGAATTTGAGATGGATTAGACATAAATGATACTGCTGGATTTGCTAATCCAGAGATTAGGGTTGACATCTATATGTATTTGAAGATGCAATTAATGGTTTAGTGGTACTTAAATATCAAATTTTGGTAGAAGTTATAGGAAAGCAGCCTGAGAGATCTCAGTGTCTTTTATATTGGAAGGTTGAAAATCATCTGGGTCTTATATTTTCTCTTCCCTAGCAACATATGGTGAAATAGCTGGGTCTTCTACTATATTTGTATCAAAGTGTTATCTTGTATAAAAAATTAACATTACAGGCAGTCAATATGAATCATCCCCAGGACAATCCAAGTAACATCACACAGGCATCATATATATATATATCGGGCTCGGGGGCGGGGGGGGGGGGGGGGGGAGAGAATCTTCATATGACTAAAGATACAAAATAAAAACCAAAATATCATTTGAAAAGGTAATAGATTTTAGGAATTTTAGTAAAAATTTCGACAGAGCCCTTTTACAATTAGCCCTTTTACACCAATTCCTTACGGAATTCTACTAACAAATAAAAATATAACATCACAGGCAGTCAATATCAATCCTCCCCAGGCCAAACCAAGCAATATCACACAGACATCATATATAAGGCTTATAATATGATGGAAAATACAAAATAAAAAATAAAATTTCATTTAAAAACGTAATAGATTTTTAGAAAAACCTTTAAAAAACCAAACACAGAACCCAATACTCCACAACTTTGTGGGTACCATTATTAACATAATTATATTATATTATCATTATATACAGATATTTACATCATCTCCCAAAACACTATATATTACAACTTTTACATCCTCCACCAAAATATACACCAACCAACCGAATGACTAAAAAAAATTTACAGGATTGTAGAAAAACACAATGCTTCAAGTCTTCAAAAATGAGACCAAACAGTGAACCTAAAAAAACAGTAAGAGTTTTGAAACAAATAGGCCTTTGGTTTGTTGTTTTGAAAACACATTTTAAACATTGTTTTTGAAAATAGTTTTTTGAAAACAGTTTTTTGAAAATGAGAGTATAAAACGTGTTTGTTTAAAAAAAAAATTCCAAAATTTTCAAAAAACACTTTTCGAACTAAAAAAGGCATAATTTCACTTCCATTTCGTGCACTTTGCTTGTCACTTTGCTTGTCACCAATTATTATTACCAATTCAATACTTTTACTTCCATTTCGTGCAGTTACCAGTCCAGACGATACTGTCGAGCAATGCAGCTCCCTTTTTCTTGTAAAAATAGGGTGGAAGATGCTCGATATTATAATCAATCAGTATATAGGAAGAGAAACAATGCATTATCTAAATCAGTGTCTTCAGTATTTTGCCTATACAAGTGTAAACTTCATTAATTTATGTATTTGTAAGCTGAATGTTTGTGTTACCATGCATTATCAAATCAATGCATTATCAAATCAGGTTTCATGGATTCACTGGACAGATTCACTTTGGCATCCAAACAAGAAATAAAAGAATGTGGAGTCTGACACAGTTAGATACGTACTTTACTCACAATCACAGGCTTTAGTTCGCATGGTGTAAACTAAAAAGGCATAATTTCCACATCTCCCTTATCCTGGACAATCTATGGAAGAGATTTCCACACTACAAGAAATAAAAAATGTAGACAATTTTGATATGTGATCCCTCTATTAATGAATCCATTCTTATCGTTGCATTGTTGCATATATATACACTTGAATAGCTTTAGATCAACGAACGAGCACTGCAAAATAAACAAAATTAGATAAACTTTGGGTTATGGAAGAGCCAAGTTGATGCAGTAAAAATTAAATTAGATATATAGTTACACAATTGCTAATTGCCCGATCTTGGAGTCCTCGAATCCGCCATCCGATCTCCGCCCAAACGAAGACGAAAACGACGACAATGACGACCGTCGGAAGAACCTGGGTCGGATCAAGGAGTTGTGGGATGAGTGAGGCGGGTGAGGGCAGGATGGGGGAGAGGTGGCGGTTGAGGAGGGAGGAGGAGAGAGTGAGGGCGCGGCGAAGGCGGATCCCGATCTTGGAGTCCTCGAATCCGCCATCCGATCTCCTCCCAAACGAAGACGAAAACGATGACGACCGCGATGATCAGAAGAACCGGGGTCGGATCAAGGAGTTGTGGGATGAGTGTGGTGGGTGAGGGCGAGATGGGGTAGAGGTGGCAGTTGAGGAGGGAGGAGGAGAGAGTGGGGAACTGAAATGTAGAAGTAGAAGTGGGGAAAATGGAGGAGGAGAAGGGAAAGAGTAGAGAGTGAGGGACTGAAATGAAGACGAAAATGGAGAAAACCGGGGGAAAAACTAGTTTTTTCTCTTTTCTAAAAATGCATTTTAAAACGACATACTTCAGAAAATTTTTCAGAACCAATTTTGCAAAAAAACCTATCCAAACATGATTTTTTTTTATTTTTAATTTTCAAAAAACTGAAAACAGTTTTTAAAATGCTATCCAAACACAGTTGCATTGCAAGAGTTTACAATAATCAATAAAAACAATGATAATTCAAGAAACAAATAGTCAGAGTTTTGAAACCATTACCTTTCAAACAGGACAATGCCTTTTAACTCAATGGTTTCAACCCAACATGTTCTTCATCACCCGACCAAAAGTTAAACTGTCAATATGTACATAACGGTTCTGAGTATAGATGACAATCTAGGGAAAAAAAAGAAGCATTAAATTAGCGGCAATTAACGGCAAACATAGGGTGTAGTTGTAGTAAATATCAATTTACCTTATTGCAACCCCAATTGATCAATGTAGTTGCATTTATAAATTTGAAGTTCATGAGAGCTGCATCCCAATCTTATTACAGTTCAAATATGAAAGTCATACAAAAGTAAAACATAGTGTAAAAATTTTATTGAAAGAAATGGATAAATTTTTTATTTGTATTTTAATCAAAATTACCTATATTTTCTGAAATAACTATAAAAGAACTTCAGGATAAACAATGTTTGTTGTTGAGCTCAAACAATCATCTGGTATGAGTAGAAAAATACGATCAAAACTTGTACACCTAGAGAGTGCAACATAAAGTTGTCCATGGCTGAAAACTGGTAAGCATAAATCTATCCCCACAATATCAACAGATTGGCCTTGTGCTTTATTTTTCGTTACAGCATACGCTAATCGAATTGGAAATTGGCATCTTGTCATTTCAAAAGGTAGATCCGAAGACGAAGGTTTAGGGGTTAGAGGTATTCTTGGAATAAATACTAAATTTCCAGCTTTATCGCCAGTTAAAATTATAACCTCAATTACACACGACGATTGAGCACACCGAACTACAATTAATTGGGTGCCATTACACATACCCTCCTTTGGTGCAACATTCCTCAGCAATATGATTGGGCACCCCACTTTCAGCTCGAGTTTAAATGGTGGTAGGCCGGGAGGATCTAAAGAGTTCAAAAACTCATTAGGGTATCGATTGGTGATGTTTCGGTCAACTCCATCCTTCTCAGACATTTTATCTACAGCAAGAAATATAAATTTTGGCCCCAGATAAAGATTTAATGCAGCAACATTGATGACATTGACATCATCATTTCTCGCTGATAGAACTGTCCGCTCTGTGAGATATTTAGGAGTGATAGTGTCGATAACGTTTAGTTGTGGGTAAACGGTAGATAAAAGTTCATCTAATGTGCGACACCTCCGAATTGTTGAAGGAAGTTGTACAGTTTCATCGGGTTTGGAGCCAATCTATATAATAAAGAAGACATATTTTTTAGTAAGAGTCAAAAGAAAAGATTTTTGTTTAGTTATTATGAAAAACATGTAAGAATACAACCTCGTTTAGAAAATTGGCAAATGAAACATTTCTGACATCGGATGAATCTAGGCGCATGTTCACGTTCAAAGTTAAGACTTATACGACATTCCAAAGTAAAGATTTTCTTAGTGATGCACCAACAATTTGTTCTCGAACCTCCTTCGGTACTACTGGTAGGATTTGTCGAAAGTCCCCACCGAGCACCACAGTAATACCACCAAATGGATTTTTATTATCACGGATATCTTGAAGTGTACGGTCAACAACTTCTACACAAAACCTATGCTGCATAGGGACCTCATCCTAAATGATTAGCTTTGCTTTTCTGAACAAATCTGCCTGAGATGATTGCTTAGTGAACACACAAAAAAAATTATCCAACACATCAAGTGGGATGAAAAATGTTGAGTGTGCAGTTCTACCTCCTACCAATAACAATGATGCAATACCAGAAGAAGCAACAGTTATAACAATGAAACCATCACGACGGCATTTCGTTGCTAGTGTATTGTATAAAAAGGTTTTTCCCGTACCGGCCCCTCTGTTCAAGAAGAAAGTAGTTTCCTTACCGCCCATAACTGATGTGATTATTGCATAATACGGACTACACTGTGCATTGTTAAGTGAATCTATGCTTGCTTGTATATTAGCTTGTCGGGCTTCAATTTGCAGTACTCTATGTTCCCAAATAAACTTGTTGCCAACAACCGTACTCCAATTTTGCATGGGATGGGACATGGGTCGGATGTTATCAAAGCTCTTGCCTGATTCTTGAAGCATTTGGTTTAATAGATATAGACCATAATCTAGGACTTGAGCTTGGGTAGGATTGGGAATGAAAAATAATGTACGCAGCTTGTGTCAAGATCATCACATATACGCACTGAGAATTGGTTCCATAAGGTAAGTGGTTCCAACGGAGAGCATTCCTTAAGAATGACACTAAGTAACCTTCTAAGTTGGTAGCCGGTGCTCATAATTGCAGCTTCCTGGAGAATTGTACCCACTCACCATCATCTTCCAACAGTTCTCTGGCAACACATGCTAATTTGAAAGTAGCATACTCAACATTATCGACTGTACTTAAGCACTGAAATGATTGTGGTCCCTTGACAACTGTTAGTAGCAAACACAAATAAAAGCGATCACCCGAATTTGGACTTGCAAAGTACATTCTGCCGATTGCGTAGCCCTTCTTTCTCGGCGTCCACATCTTCGAAGACTTATTCCAAACAAAATGTTGCTGGAACTATTGATAGTTGAATGCGCGTTCAGCTAAATTGGATAAGCAACATGCAAAAAAACCCATAAGAGTTGTCATTTCTAGTTTGCCTCTCGATACGACAGCGTCCATCTTATCAGCCAAATTATAAACAATACGATGCATTCCAGGCAATTGCAGTGCCAAGCGTACAACCGCTGGCACCTCTTCATGTAAAGAGTGTCCAAAAATTGGCCACGCAGCTTCTAGAGGGCCAGTATACCGTGCGTCGAGATATTGCTTGATCTCATCTACTCCTCCTAACACAATTGTTGGGCGGTCGTTTCCTTTGAAAACATATTTGTGGATATATTTAACACATCTCACCCCAGCACAAACTTCAATATTAATATGACAATTAAATATTTTAGAAAGGTAAGCATTATAAGGTACAATATCTCTATTACCAACCAGCTGTACCCTCACAATATAAAAATGTTTAGAATCACGACGACGGTAGATTGGATAACCATCATGATCCATAGTGGTTGCCTCAGAGAACTCTCTAGGATACCTCGTTTGACATTTTCCATTTTCCTTGCACGATGCTTGAGGATTTCGTCCACCATATGGGCCATGCACCATACAATTTTTGACAGTTTCAAAGAGTAGGGGATCCGCTATCGGGTCTGGAAATTCAGCACAAACTACTTCATCTACTTGTTAGCATGTCCGAATTTTGTCTGAATTTGCAAGATAGAAAAGAAAGTGCATATGAGGTAGCCCGCATTTTTGAAACTCAATGGTAAAGGCATGCGCAACATTCTGACCAAACACCTTTGCTTTCTCTATCCCCTTCATCAAAGTATTTTTCTTCAACTCAAAAATGCGAGAAACTAAATCAGGGAGATCAGTGGCTTTTTGATGTGGCAATAGAGCTGCAGTTATTTCTGTCCATCTGAGATTTGCAGTCATGGTAAGGAAAATATCTGGGAGTTGGTAGTGGCGCGTAATAGTCATTGAATCTTGAAAGATTTCAAACATATGTCATGGACTGCCAATGAATGAAGATGGCAAAATGATTCATTTTCTGACTTGATCAAGTCCTAACCCATCTGCAGCGATGTCAGTAAGACCTTGGTAAAGTTCAGCTCGAAGTTCTCACTGATTAAGCTTATGATATGTCAGTCGATTCTGCTCAGTGGCTGCCCAATCATCTACAAGAAATTCTTGCAAAAGTTTTCCTGCTCTCAGAATAGTTGAATACTCTGCATTGCATTGAAATAAACGGTAACTATAGAATTGCATTTGAGTTAGTCGAGCAGTCTTCCATTGATGACATCCCATTGTTTCAAATCTGGTTCCCATCCCAACTCACCATAAGGGAATAGCAAGACATAATGCAAGGACAAATATGTTGGGTGGCACTCGTTAATTTGCATTAACTCGTTGTTTCTTCTCAAATGCACTATGATATCTCTCATACCACTATTTTCAGTTCCATCATCAGGTATAATCACTGCAATCTCATCAGTAGTTGAAAGATTATACCTACGCCGGTCATTTGCTGAATTGTAGTGTAGAACCGCGGGTAAGTTGTGATCCGAAGAACTTGCCTGGTTTAAAATTGCATGAGCTTGACAGAACTTATATGCAAATTCATTGAACTCCAAACAATCCTGAATGTAATTGAGAACATCAGCTCTCAAATGAGGATTTTGCGAGATACGAAAACCTAAAGCAGAATCTGGATCGTAAATGTAGAGTTGTGCATAAATAGCAGCTTGGCCTGGCTGAGGCATTAATGACCCCGTTCGGTGGCGTAGCTCTCCATATATGGTGAATGAGGTAGGCCCCCGACCATGGATGACCCTTTCATCCATTCTGACACCCAAACTCGTAAAAGCATTTGCTGCATTGTATTCTTGAGTATAAGTTCGAAATGAAGTCGATTGTACACTAACACCATCATATAAATCTTGAAGTGGTGAGAGTGGAGTAATGAGCAAAAGTAGCTTCACTTTTCCTTGTGAACAACATTTTCCGAAATAATTATTTCTGGCAGATGAGACCGATAATTTTACATCATTCCAATACAGTGCTAAACAATAAGAGCAGGTTACATTCATCATGCCGAGAAAGTGTCGTTCTGAATTTAACCTATTAGTTATGATGGCCATGTAAGTTCACACTTGTATATATTTTAACCTATGGGTAATATACACGGGTTGAAGGTTAAATTTTTTTAACCTATTCGATTTTGACGTAGCAGCTTGATATTGTCTCCTACGTTGTGCCAATTGACGCAGAGTGCACCCTTCATGTCTCACTACTTGTGAATCAATCATATGGTTGAACATTAAGAGCAACTGTAATATCCCGGTTGTCTATTATATTGTATAAATTATTATTTTTTAAATTAAAATATTTTTATGAAAATTACTTGGTTTTTCTAATAAAAAGTTATCTGGATATATATACTAGTAAGTATATATATGTATTGTATCAGTTTTGTGCACTTGTACAAAATCCTGTAAAATGCGTTTTTGAGAAAATGTCTGTAAAATCTCAGCCTGGTATTAAAAATTATTATTTTATTATTATTTTATTTTTATTTTACGAATTGAAATATTTTTTGTGGATATTACCCGGTTTTGTTAATAAACATTATTTATTTATATATATATATATACCAGTCTGTACACATTTGTATTATATCAAATTGATACTGGAATCTTTCGAGCCGGTAATAAAATTATTCTTATTATTACTTCTGAGATTTTTTGGTAGAAATTATTCATTTTAACGATTGAAAATTATCTGTATAGACAAATATATATACGTACATGTACTGTTTCGATTTCGTACGTTTGTACGAAATCATGTAGTATGTGATTTTGGGTAAATTTCTCTTATTTTTGATCCATCATGATGAAATGAAGGGTTAGGGATGAGTAGGGTGTTGATTGGGAATTTATTGGGTTTGATTGCAATATTTATTTGCAAATAAATCTCAAATTGTGTGAGCCACAAGAGAGAGAGACAAGTGGCTCTATCTCTACCACAAGCTCTCTCTCTCTCCATCTACAAAATGGCCGGCCAACCCTAGGGCTAAAAGCCCTCTTTCATTTTTTTTTCTCCTTCTCTTTCTCATCTCATTCTCTCTTCCTATTGCCACTTCTTCTACTACTTGTTTATTTTAGAAAAAAATTGAGAAAAGAAAGAAAAAGAAAGAGAGATTAAATCAAAATAAAAGAGTGGGTTCTCTTTCATTTGGAGTTCTTGAAGAGGTGCAAGAACAAGGAAGGAGAAGGAGCAAGGCTAGTTCTTCCTACACTTTTTAAGATGGGGGTTCTCATCTCATGGTTGTTTAGTTATTATTTTTGTTATTTATTGTTGTATGTTGTTGTAACATGGACTAATTTCATATGCATAATCATGAATGGACTAGAATAAGATGGCATATAAATTTTGAAGTGGTAGAACACAAAATAAAGCGATAAAGATTCAATCGTTGTAGTTGTAGGGTTAGAATTAATTAACTATGTTAAAGTAGGAATTTTGACTCCAAATTAATTAGAGAGGTTCTCATATGCGTTGTTACCATGCTCAAAAATTTTGTAGAATTTTCCGAGCTACTTTGATGGGTGAAACAGACCGTTTCCCCAAAACAGCGAAAGTTTAGCAAAAACAGAAAACTCGCTGTTTTGGGTTAATTTTTGTAGTGTGTTCAAGGGGCTGTATCTTGATGTTCCTTACGGAATTTGGAAGAGTGATCAACTAGGAAGTTGTAGTAGACATTCTCACCTTTCCAAAATGCCCTATTTGGTTAAACTCCGATAAGCGGAGCAAAAGTTATGACCCATACAAAATCACAGCAGTTGGCCTTTTTGGCTAAAAGCTCGTTGTTTGGATTGCTCGAAGCTTTTGCACCTCTTATTGATTGAATCTGAAAAAGTGTTCAACTAGAGAGTTTTAGTAGAGTTTCTCACCTTTCGGAAATGCCCTATTTGGTTAGATTCCGATAAGTATTGCAAAAGTTATGAGCTTTACAAAATCACAGCAGCTAGCTGTTTGGCTGAAAGCTCGCTGTTTGTATTGTTCGAAATTTTTGTACCTCTTACTTACTGAATTTGGAAAAGTGATCAACTAGAGAGTTTTATTAGAGTATCTCACCTTTCCAAAATGTCCTATTTGGTTAGATTCCGATAAGCGAAGCAAAAATTATGACCCTAACAAAATTACAGCAGTTGGCCTTTTGGCTAAAAGCTCGATTTTAGATTGTTCGAAATCTTTGCACCTCTTATTGATTGAATCTGGAAAAGTGTTTAACTAGAGAGTTGTATTAGAGTCTCCCACCTTTCCAAAATGCCCTATTTGGTTACATTTCGATAAGCGAAGCAAAAGTTATGAGCTTTACAAAATCTCAGCAGCTGGCCTTTTGGCTGAAAGCTCGCTGTTTGCATTGTTCGAAGTTTTTACACCTCTTATTGATTGAATCTGGAAAAGTGATAAACTAGGGAGTTGTAGTAGAGTCTCTCACCTTTCCAAAATGCCCTATTTTGTTAGATTCCGATATGCGGATTAGGAGTTACAAGCTTTCAAATTTTCAGTTTTATGTTGAGAAATCTGTCGTTGGTTAATTTTTGCGTGTGTTCAAGGGACGGGGAATTGAATTCCATAAGGAATATGAAAAAATTTCCAACTAGAGAGTTGTAGTAGATGTTCTCATCATTTCAAAATGTCCTATTCCGTTAAAATCCTACAAGTATAGCAAAAGTTATGAGCTTGGAAAGTTTCAGCTTTTGGTTGTACCGTTGTTTTTTGAAATTGTGTTTAACGGAGTTGGATTTTGAGTTCCTTACAAAATCTGAAAAAGTGTTCAACTAGAGAGTTGTAGTAGATGTTCTAACCTTTTTAAAATGTAACACCCTGAATTCCAAAACAGACTAAATTCGAAGTTCCACAGGATCTTTTCACTTCTCTTCGTACAATTTTACAAGGAAATTAAAACTTTACTTTACATCAAAGTTACATCTTTAAATTACATTTAAATAACGGAAGCAATTTACAATAATTACATGAATAAACTGTACAACACTCGAAACATTCTTTAAGCAGCATGCATACGTTATTCTTGTCATTCTCTTTATCCTGTATGGAAACTGTGGGCTCGTCAGTTCATTCAACTGACGCAAGGATATAAAACATCAATTTTCTTCTACTTAGAAATCACACACTTGTCACAAGCAAAACTACGGGGACTGTCCTATAGATGTCATGTTGTGCTGTGCACTTAGGCCTTAATGCAGTTATTATATTACATGACACTAATGCGCACTTGTTCGGATTCTATGCATCCTATACTACATAGGTCCGAGGGCAAACCCTTAATCGTACTTCATTTTGTAGGGTTCGGTCCCTCGCCATGACTTAAATTACTATGGTAACTACGGTAAGTATCCTAGATGTTCTATGAATTACGAGCCCATGTCCAGACAATCTGGAGAGGAATCCCACGCACTGATACGATGCATCATGCAGGCAATCTATGGACAATTCAGCCTCCGTCGTGGAACGATGGCACCACCCGTAATCACCAAACACCCCAAAAGCGTCGCCACCAGGACGATAATTCTGAATTAGTGTTCACGCGCTGTCTTGACGCATCAAGCAGGCAATCTGTGAATCACTCTCACACCGCCAATTTGTTGGCCCTCATACTCGTGTTTTTCTTTCACTTTCGTCACATCACCGTTATGTGTCTAGTCCTTAATTATTTGAATCATGAATAAAATCAACCCCTAGAGTTAGCTCTTTCCTCTATACCGGTCTTAATCAACAACATGACCAACTTGGTCTTTCATCTCAATAGTTCATCTCAAAAATAATTTATTCACTTGCCGGTAATAGGACTTAGCTACCCTCTAGTTCAAAATCTCATTTCATGTTCATAAATTGAGTATTCACACTCATCAATATTTTCATAAGTTATCATGATTCATCTTCATTTCAATTTATGCACCACTTTCCACAATAAAGAGACAAGATAATTTCATTTCACAATTTCTCGAATTACATATTTAATCTCATAATTTTTCCTTGCATTCATAAGTCTAAAATCTCATTTATTTAAACCAAGCGAAAATTATTCATATTTGCATTAAGTTACGAATTCTCAAAATAACTTCACATAATTTTTCCTAAAGAGAGAAATACATATTGCTTTAATTGTCACATTAAACACCCTCATAATCTCTTTAATCTTTATTTACAATTCTTAATCAATCCATAGAAATTTCCTAGATAAGTTCAAATTAATCTCAGGATAATTAATATATTTTTTATAAATTAATTTTACAAAAGAAATCATTTAAAAATATTAATTTTCCCAAAAAAAAAAATCAAAATTTAAAACCTTGGCTGAAGCCATGTTTCGAACCCGCAACAACAGCAGCAGCGCTACAGTAACGTACTGTGGCGCATCGGCTGACCAAAGAGGACAGAGCGCCCACGTAATACAAGGGGGGTCTCAATTCACTTATACTTAAGGTCTCCGTAATGGGTTATTTTCAAAAGTAAAAATAAAGAGTTTATGCCAAGATTCAAACCCATGACCTCCTGCAACAGTGACGTTTCTAATTTGCATCCACTGACCAGTATGGACAGAGTGACTAACCCGTATGAAAAATAATTTCAATTTGTTTTGTACAAGACTGTAGCTATTCTAGTTCGTTAAAAGACTCATTTCTTCAAAAATGTGATTTGTTCCTCTTTAAAACTAAATAAATTCCTGACTGGGTTTCATTTAAATTAAACAGTAAATTAAGGGTTTTTAAAGCCATTAAAATTTCATTTTTCATATAAAGTACTACTGTTTTATATATACAAAGTGTACATGAAATCACATAATGTTCTATTAACAATTTCTTTTTCATAGAGACATTTTTCTTGATTTCTTTCAATCATAATTTTGTTCCTCTTTATTAGACTTATGAGTTTTCTTCTTTCCTTTTTATTAACACACAAATTGATCATTTCTTGAACTTGGCCTAAATTACAAAATGTTCATTTTTCCAACAACTAACATACAACTTTAGAATTATTTAGTATCAATCATACTAACCATAAACATACATAATTTACTAATAAATCTTATTTTAATAACATGGAGATTCTCATAATTTGAATTTTTCACATAAGCACATTTCTTAAATTTGCACTTTTCCCACATACATGAATATTTCAACATGGAGAACCATTCATTCTAAATTAGCATGCTAAAGCAATATCAAATTACCACAACAACAATTCTAATCATATCATTCAATCAATTTCACTAGTCATTTCATGCAATTTCACATATGTTCATTTTTCTCCTTAATCATGGTACTAACATAAAGCAATATTTTCACTTATCTTTTATAGCATGATCAAAACACAAATCTAGCATGGTAACTAGCTAGAAGTTGGAAAAAATTGCCCACCTTATTTGGAGAGAAAATGAAATGAACTCCTAAGAACTCCTAGATTGATCAAATGAGGCCTTCTTCTCCTAGTTTGAGCCACCACAAATCGTCTCCTCCTAGATTTGAAGCAAACCCGAGCCTCCCCTTGCTCCTTGAAGAAAAATCGGCCACTTCTAGGATGAAGAACACCCAATTGCAACTCTCAATCTTTTGAACTCACTATTCTCTCAATCTTTTACTCTCTAATTGTATTTCTTTATCTCTCTCTTTTGATATAGATTGGGTGTAAGGATAACTAAGGTAGGGGGGGATATTTATACAAATTTTTAGTGAGAATAGAAGGCTAGGATTAGATCAAGTAGTTATGAATCAAGGGCCTAGATGAATTAGGGAGTTGCCATAACTTCCTATGATGGAGTAACCACTTCTCCACCTCATCCACTCTCCCTCTCCTCCCATGCATAATCCGGCCAATGGTCAAAGGGTGTGCTTTGTATACTCTAGTACATGCACGTGCCACCCTAGTGTCCCCTACTTACAAGTTGTACATGTTAGTTTAATTAATTGTCTATTATTTGAGTCTACACTACAAGTTAGGCTAAAATAAAGAAGAATTAAATTAACTGGGCTTACTATTGGGCCAAGAGACCATGGGCTCTACTAATTTAGTTAATTAATTAATTAATGTGGGCTACAAAGAGACAACTTAGGCTTAAGACTAAATTAGGCTTTCTAAATAAAAAGGAATAATTGGGATTACTAGTTTATGAAATATTTTTAGAGAAATGCATGCATAAATTTGCACGTGCACAACATGTAAAAATCAAACAACTCTAAATATAAATAAGATTTGAAAATCTAGGGTGTTACATAAAAAGTCTAATATAGTCGAATACCGATAAGCGCAACACTGTTTGCTTCTAGGTTGTTAGAAGGATTTTTATATCGCTTTTGTGTACTCATTAGTAGTATGCTTATATTAGGTTGTTAAAAGATTCTTCTGTTGCTTCTAATTATAAAAGATCAGGTTTTGTTAGTAAGCTTATACACGAAATTCTAGTTCATGTTAACTAGAGCTTTCGTGAATTGTTTGTAGTTTGAATCATACACTTGATTATGAGTAATAAATATTCCTTGTGCTCATAAGTCATGTAATAAGTATTAGTCCGTCTCATACGTAGCTCACCTGGCTCGTATGTAGTTTTTTGTTCATACGTAGCTCATTGGGCTCGTATGGAGTAATTATCTTGAATAAATAGCCGATGAGTGGATCCGATGAGATCTTGTAAAGTCTAGGTTGAGTCTTGGTAGATTGTGTCAACAATTGTTATACTCTCTCGAAGAGGGACACGTACGGTTCTTTTTCATGACATGTTGGAAGCACAGTGGCATGTCTCACTTGTTTGGAATCTTTTGGTGCCGTCTCATGGCAAGTTGAGAGTACGACTCTAGGTTGAGAGTACCTTGTAGCTCGTACGGCCCCATTTGATTGGTTAGGGTTAGTGATATCGTTAGGGTAGTAACTGTTACTTAACCATTTTTATCTATGAATTGTCGAAGGGTGAGAGTTGGTATTAGGGGTGATACCTTATAATCCGACTTCTCCCGTAGGCCGACACTAGGTGGTGTTGTTAGGATGTATTCCCCTGTTAAAGGGATACGGACGGTGATTTTTCATGATTAGTTGGGAGCACGAGATCCGTATCTCGGCTGTTAATTCCTAAACTGCCATGATAAGAATGGGAGGTTTTCCTAGGAAAATAGACCCTACGATTCTGTCAGGTTTTATGCCTTCTCATGACGAGTTGAGGGCACGAAAGAAGGTTGGCTAGTATCTTGTGGTTTGTGTTGGCTTTTGAGAGTGGTCCGGTTCGTCGGGCAATAGTAAAAAATGGGGATACCACTATTGTACCGCAGTAGCAGAACTAGACCATACCTGCAACCTCATCAGTCATGTAGTATTGTGTCAGGAACAGGATGGGTACAAAAGTAGAATTCATGACGTGGGTTCAAATCCCTATATATTGAGAAACAGCTTGTTATGGGCGTATATAGTATGGGATGCATACTGTTCCGAAAACTCGCTTGCATTAGAATAAGAGCATCCTTACATTAGTTAATCTTGCATTAGAGTCTAAGTCATAGTATACACTGACACATCAATTATATATACACGTTTCTCTTTTCATCAATCTGTTTGTTTAAAGTTGAGAATCGCTGCTAGTCATTAGCCTTAAAGCGTCAGTATATGTACTGACGTTCCCACTTCAATAGGTACTAGATTGCAAAATTACAGGTACTGGATTGCAAAGCTACAGGTACAGTATTCAAGAGGACTCAAGGCAAAAGGAGTAAGTGTTGATTTATTTCAATTATAATATATATTGTAATTTATTCATTGTTGAGAAGCATCCAAGTGAAGACCAAGTGTTATGTATTATTCATTGTACTCTGATGTATTTCTTATTGGAAGTTTATAACACTTGGGCATGTATGGCATTATTGTAACACTGATGTAATGTATTGCAGTTTTATATCATTCAGACTTGTTATACATTTGTGTTGAATAAAAAGTCTTAAATTTTCATTTTTTTTCTGTGTATTGTGGCTAATTGAAGGAAAAGATTTCTGGTTTATGTCACGGTTTCCCAATGTATGTAAATCGGGGCGTTACAGAGTGGTATCAGAGCCGACTTCAATTTACAGTCCAACACAGTAGGAAAATTAAACTTAGATGCCTTTTAGGAGTCGGGTTTGAGCTAGTTGTAGACAATTATAATTCATATTGTTGTTTCTTTCAACTTATGTTTTATGATTTTTCTATATCTGAACTAATTCCAGTATATGTGTTTTAAGGATGGTATTCGAGGATATCCTAACCGAGGATATGTTGATAGAGTGGGTCGATTTCGATGGATGATCTGATGATCTTGAGCGAGGAGCGGAAGAAGGGCATGCTGAGCATTGACTGTAGTTTTGAGCAACTACAAGAGCATCGGCTCTGAGCAAATTAGATGAGAGAATCCTGGAAGTCAGAAGTGATGATCATAGGCCATGTCCTATTCTAAGGAGGGAATGGCTACCGAACCGCAAAAAGGTCAAGGTAGTCAAGAATTAGCCTCATCCAAAGACTGTGAAGGAAGTAAGAAGCAAGATGTTGAGATCAGGCAAGCCAGCATTGAAGAGATTACTCAAGTTTTAGAGCTCAGTTTTAGCACGATGGGAGCTACAACCGAGTCTAAGTGTGCAAGTCAGAAGGCTTAGGTAGGGGATGCAAGGATTGAAGCACCGAAAAGGCAAGTTGATGAAGAAAAATCTCAGAATATCAGTATGGACTTTATCACAGGATTACCCAGAAATTCGAAAATGTATGACTCAAATTGGGTTATTGGGGATCGATTGACGAAGTCTGCACATTTTCTTCTGATAAAGATGACTTAGTCGCTAGTGTAATTAGCTAAAGTCCACATTGAAAGTGTAAGGAAGCAGCATGGAGTGCCAGCGTCAGTGGTTCTGACCAAGACTTGAGAGTAATGTCTCGATTTTGGTAGAACCTGCAGGTAGCTTTGGGAACAAGGTCGGGTTCTTTGGAGAACCAGTTCATGAAGGAGCCATTTGGGAACCGGAAAGCCGTATAAGCTTTCTTTCCTCGGGTTATTTAAAGTATGAATGGTTTTCTGTTTTCCTGACTTAACGCAGTTCTGAGGACAGAACTATTCTAAGGAGTGAGTATTGTAATATCCCGGTCGGATATTATATTGTATAAATTATTATTTTTTAAATTAAAATAGTTTTATTAAAATTACTTGGTTTTCCTAATAAAAAGTTATCTGGATATATATACTAGTAAGTATATATATGTATTGTATCAGTTTTGTGCATTTGTACAAAATCCTGTAAAATGCATTTTTGAGAAAATGTCTGTAAAATCTCGGACTGGTATTAAAAATTATTATTTTTTATTATTTTATTTTTATTTTCCGAATTGAAATATTTTTTGTGGATATTACCTGATTTTGTTAATAAACATTATCTATATATATATATATATATATATATATATATATATATATATATATATATATATATATATATATATATACCAGTCTGTATACATTTGTTGTCACGCCCCGCTTTCCAGAATATGGGAACACGAGCACGTAATGAAGGTCCAGCGAATGATTATAAATCATCCATAAGCTGTACCAGTCTAACTCAACAATATACAAGAGAAACAACCATGCAGGTAAAGAATATAATCACATAAACAATAAATAAACTCAAAGATAATCATGAAATAAATTCACTATATAATAATCCAACATCAGGGGTAAAACAAAATTCGGGTCATAAAGCCCAAGAATACAAAGTATGATGAAAAGAATACAATAAGCAAGTAAGAAAAGATAGCTAAGAAGTCTAATGGTCCAGCTCCAATCTTCAAAGAGTTTGCTCACCAAGTTCATCTTGTACTGTTCCTTCGGTACCTGTCAACTTGTGATCTAAAAGAAAGAAAAGAGAGCCCTTAGAGCAAGTCGTGGGCAGCAAGTAGAGAAAATAGAGAATAAAGGAAAGCATGAATATCAAAGGAAAGGAACATGGTCAAAGACAAAGAGCAAACCAAAGGCAGGCAAAATATCAAGGGTCTACAGTAAATCACGCATGTAATGCAGGATGTCAGGATCAGGCAGTAAATACAGGTTATTAAGTATTTTATTAATCTATCTAGTGCACGTACTACTGCATCCCATACTACAGGTTCATCACAAACACACCGTGAAAGTTTTAGACTGATGGTGAATTCTCAGTCTGTGTACTTGACCTAGTAATCAGTATTTCATGTTCAGTATCAGTGTTTCTCGAGCAGTGTTTATCGGGTAGTATTTATGGCCATCATTATCGGTTATTGCAATTCAGGCAGTAGGGCCCGACCGAGTACAGTTTCTGATCGTTCACTACCTAGTCAACCCATGATACCCCGGCTATTTATTATTCATTTTAATCCTATGTAAGCATACAAGAAGGTGTCAATGTTGTTCATTACTATGTGTGACTAATTCTAAGTATTACAGACAAAGCATGAAGCAAACAAGTCATTTACACCATATCACATGATCAGGACAGCATGACCTTGCTGTACTAAAATATGGATCACAGCCACTACAAGATAACAAAAATGAAACCACCGGAAGATTTGGAAAGTAGACTTCCACACGGTTCCAGTGAGCATAATTAAGTTATATAAAAGGTATGAGAACTAAGGTGAAAACTCTGTTCTAATCAGATTTTAAGTCCAGGCAGCATGCAGTAGGTTGTGTTCTACTAATTGTTTCGGGGAAAATCTATAAAAATTCTGGGTGAAACCTATATATGTGTACGTCCAGCCTAAATTATTTCAGATTTTTCTTGTACTATTAGCAAGGTCAAATAAAATAAACAACAGAAGAAAACGCATGAAAATCTGAGTTTGAAATTACTGACATAGTGGCATTAAAGTGATGATAACTAACAGATGGTATGTTGGAATTTCAATCCAGAGTAAGGAAAATTTATCTAGACATCAAGGGCTACATTTTATGTTTAGTAAGTTCCTTCAAAATATGTCTCTAGCATGGACAAAAATCTATTTCAAAATGAAAAATACAGCAGTCCAGCAATTGTCTAAACATGAATTGGCAATTAAATAATTCATATGATCATATAAAACATGCAAATTGGCAATCAAAGCAATCCTAGGTGTCAACATGCAATTTCTAAGGGTTAAGATACATTTATCATGGTCGCGGTGTCAATTTATTATTTAAAACTGAATCAGTACATTCATGTCCATTTCATCAAGTAGTTCTAAACATAGATCTAGTTATTTTAATTGTGCATATGCATGAAACATTGGAGACTGGGTTATAGATCAAGGAGATAGCACGAAGTTAAGAGTATGTCGGGTTAGCTTGTGTAAACCTAGATAATCTTAACGGAATTGTCAAAACAGATTTTTGATAATAAAAGGAGACGGATCTACATGCATGAGATCAATTAATCTTGAACTCAAATAAAAAGAGGGTTCAAGAAGAGGCTTTCCTGTTATTGCAGATATTAATAAAAATAATAGAATAACGGGATCAGAATCCAGGGCAAAATCTCCCAAAAACTGCACGAAGAATCCACAGCAACAGCAAGATCTTAAAGAAATTCCCACACACCAGATCTGGATAGAACGCGGAACACCAAAACTGGATCTGGTGTGTACAGAACACAGAACACCAAATCCAACCAATCACACCTCAACTCCACATCGGATCAGGGGCCAAAAACAGCGAACAGCCAAGCAGGATCGGCTGCGCCAAAACACAGAACAGCCAAATCGAACCAGTCACACCTCACCGAACACCAAACAGCCGAAACGGATCCCTTCTCCCCGAACTCCAACAGCCAACTCGACCATCGAGAATTCGTCTTCAACCTTCGATCGGAGAGAGAGAACGAATGGCGTGGGAGACTAGAGGCGACTGCAGCAAGGCGCTCGAGACTATTGGTGGCGGCGACTGCAGCAAGGCTCTCGAGACTGTTGGTGACTGGTCGGGAAGCGACGCAACGCCGGCTCGATGGCGCGGTGCTCTGTTTCCGTGCTCGAGAACATGGGAAAATGACTCGACGGGCTTGGACGGCGACAATGACGACGATGAGGGCTGGGGACCTTCGGAGGATGTAGGGGGGTGAGCGAAGAGGGACGTCGACGACAATGGGGTGCACGGAGTAGGGGAAAATGGCGGTGGCGACTTCGGTGGATTGGGTAACGGCGGTGGATGGGTTCGAGTGGTGAAGACGAGGACAGGGACGATGAGAGATGGAGACGGGGATGGTGGTGGCAGTGGAGGTCGAAGGTGATCGGAGGGCGATGGGTTCGGGTTTGGAGGAGGAAACAGAGTGAGCGGAAGATTGAGAGGGTGAATAGGAGAGAGTGCACAGTAATGAGATTATGAATAGATTAAGCGGCTGGGGGGTTAAAAAATTAATTAGGGTTAGGGTTAAGGGATTAGAGTAATTATAAAGGAAGAGTAGGATAGTGGGTATTGGGTATTTGGGCAATTGGGTATTAGATCCAATAATAAAAATACATTGTATATAATACAATTGATAAATACAAATCCGAATACGAGAAATGAGATATCTAATAAAATATAATGTATATTACATAAATTATTTGAGACAAATTAAAACACCAATATCAAATAAAAGGGATAGATTTGTTCTAATCACAATAAATAATCATACTATCAATAAAAATAGTAAAATAATAACACCAATAAGAAAAATTAATATTAGTAATTACAATAAGAATAAAAATACTAACAATAACAATAGGAATTATCGGAGTAGTGTCGTATGTACAAAAATAGGGATTTGTTGAAATAGTCGAAACAATAATAGTATTTTTGAAGGTTAAAATGCAAATAGTTGATCAAATAAAAATGGAAACAAAGCTTATTCAAATGATTATAATTATTGTTTAGAAAAACATTTTAATAAAAGAACTCAAAACGAATTTAACAATAGTAATTTTTATAATCTCGAAATACAGAAAATACTCATGAAAATACATATTTCCGAAAATAGGGGTTACATCTGTATTATATCAAATTGAAACTGAAATCTTCCCAGCCGGTAATAAAATTATTTTTATTATTATTTCTGAATTAAAATATTTTCGGTAGAGATTGTTCGTTTTATCGAATGAAAATTATCTGTATAGAAAGATATATATACGTACATGTACTGTATCGATTTCGTACGTTTGTACGAAATCATGTAGTATGTGATTTTGAGTAAATGTCGCTTATTTTTGATCCATCATGATGAATTGAAGGGTTAGGGATGAGTAGGGTGTTGATTGCAAATTTATTGGGTTTGATTGCAATATTTATTCACAAATAAATCTCAAATTGTGTGAGCCACAAGAGAGAGACAAGTGGCTCTCTCTCGACCACAAGCTCTCTCTCCCTCTCCCTCTACAAAATGGGCAGCCAACCCTAGGGCTAAAAGCCCTCTTTCATTTTTTGTTTTCTCTATCTCTTACTCATCTCATTCTCTCTTCCTATTGCCACTTCTTCTATTACTTGTTTATTTTAGAAAAAAATGAGAAAAGAAAGAAAAAAGAAAGAGAGATTAAATCAAAATAAAAGAGTGGTTTCTCTTTGATGTGGAGTTCTTGAAGAGGATCAAGAACAAGGAAGGAGAAGGAGCAAGGCTAGTTCTTCCTATACTTTTTAAGGTTGGGGTTCTCATCTCATGGAGGTTTAGTTATTATTTTTGTTATTTATTGTTGTATGTTGTTGTAACATAGAATAATTTCATATGAATAATCATGAATGGACTAGAATAAGATGGCATATAAAGTTTGAAGTGGTAGAACACAAAATAAAGAGATAAAGATTCAATCGTTGTAGTTGTAGGGTTAGAATTAATTAATTATGTTAAAGTAGGAATTTTGACTCCAAATTAATTGGAGAGGTTCTAATATGCGTTGTTACCGTGCTCAAATTTTTGTGTACTTTTCCGAGCTAGTTTAATGGGTGAAACAAACCGTTTCCCCAAAACAGTGAAAGTTTAGCAAAAACAGAAAACTCGCTGTTTTTGGTTAATTTTTGTATCGTGTTCAAGGGGTTGTATCTTGATGTTCCTTACGCAATTTGGAAAAGTGAGCAACTAGAAAGTTGTAGTAGACATTCTCACCTTTCCAAAATGCCATATTTGGTTAAATTCCGCTAAGCGGAGCAAAAGTTATGACCCATACAAAATCACAGCAGCTGGCATTTTTGGCTGAAAGCTCGCTGTTTGGATTGCTCGAAGCTTTTGCACATCTTATTGATTGAATCTAAAAAAATGTTCAACTAGAGAGATTTGGTAGAGTTTCTCACCTTTAATAAATGCCCTATTTGGTTAGATTCCGATAAGTGTTGCAAAAGTTATAGCTTTACAAAATCACAGCAGCTAGCCGTTTGGCTGAAAGCTCGCTGTTTGTATTGTTCGAAATTTTTGTACCTCTTACTTACTGAATTTGAAAAAGTGATCAACTAGAGGGTTGTATTAGAGTATCTCACCTTTCCAAAATGTCCTATTTGGTTAGATTCCGATAAGCGGAACAAAAATTATGACCCTTACAAAATTACAGCAGCTGGCCTTTTGGCTAAAAGCTCAATTTTGGATTGTTCGAAGTCTTTGCACCTCTTATTGATTGAATCTGGAAAAGTGTTTAATTAGAGATTTGTAGTAGAGTCTCCCACCTTTCCAAAATGCCCTAATTGGTTAGATTTCGATAAGCGGAGCAAAAGTTATGAGCTTTACAAAATCTCAGCAGCTGGCCTTTTGGTTGAAAGCTCGTTGTTTGCATTGTTCGAAGTTTTTGCACCACTTATTGATTGAACCTGGAAAGGTGACAAACTAGAGAGTTGTAGTATAGTCTCTCACCTTTCCAAAATGCCCTATTTTGTTAGATTCCGATAAGCGGATTAGGAGTTACAAGCTTTCAAATTTTTAGCTTTTTGTTAAGAAATCTGTCGTTGGTTAATTTTTGCATGTGTTCAAGGGACGGGGAATTGAATTACATAAGGAATATGAAAAAATTTTCAACTAGAGAGTTTTAGTAGATGTTCTCACCTTTTCAAAATTTCCTATTTCGTTAAAATTCTACAAGTATAGCAAAAGTTACGAGCTTGGAAAGTTTCAGCTTTTGGCTGTACTGTTGTTGTTTGAAATTGTGTTTAACGGAGTTGGATTTTGAGTTCCTTACAGAATCTGAAAAAGTGTTCAACTAGAGAGTATTAGTAGATATTCTCACATTTTTAAAAAGTCTAATATTGTCGAATTCTGATAAGCGCAATACTGTTTGCTTCTAGGTTGTTAGAAGGCTTTTTATGTCGCTTTTGTGTACTCATTAGTAGTATACTTATATTAGGCTGTTAAAAGATTCTTCTGTTGCTCCTAATTATAAAAGATCAAGTCTTTGTTAGTAAGCTTATACACGAAATTCTAGTTCATATTAACTAGAGCTGTCGTAAATTTTTTGTAGTTTGAATCATGCACATGATTATGAGTAATAGGTATTCCTTGTGCTCATAAGTCATATAATAAGTATTGGTCAGTCTCATACATAGCTCACCTGGCTCGTATTTTGTTGTTTGTTCATGGGTAGCTCGTTGTGCTCGTATGGAGTAATTATCTTGAATAGATAGGTGAGTGGATCCGAGGAGATCTTGTGAAGTCTAGGTTGAGTCTTGGTAGATTGTGTCAACAATTATTACACTCTCTCGAGGAGGGACACCTACGGTGCTTTTTCATTACAATTTGGAAGCACAGTGGCGTGTCTCGCTTGTTTGGAATCTTTTGGTGTCGTCTTATGGCAAGTTGAGAGTAGGACTCTAGGTTGAGAGTACCTTGTAGCTCGTACGGCCCCATTTGATTGGTTAGGGTTAGTGACATCGTTTGGGTAGTAACTGTTACTTAACCATTTTTATCTATGAATTGCCGAAGGGTGAGAGTTGGTATTAGGAGTGATACCTTATAAACTGACTTCTCCCATAGGCCGACACTAGGTGGTGTTGTTTGGATGTATTCCCCTATCAAAGGGATACGAGCGGTGCTTTTTCATGATTAGTTGGGAGCACGGAATTCGTATCTCGGCTGTTAATTCCTGAACTGCCATGATAAGAACGGAAGGTTTTCCTAGGGAAATAGACCCTACGATTCTGTCAGGTTCTATGCCTTCTCATGACGGGTTGAGGGCACGGAAGAAGGTTGGCTAGTATCTTGTAGTTCGTGTTGGCTTTTGAGCGAGGTCCGGTTCGCCGGACAATAGTGGAAAATGGGGACACCACTATTTTACTGCAGTAGCGGAACTAGACCGTACCTGTAACCTCATCAGTCATGTAGTATTGTGTCAGGAACAGGATGGATACAAAAGTAGAATTCATGACGTGTGTTCAAATCCCTATATATGTACTGTTCCGGAAACTCGCTTGCATAAGAATAAGAGCATCCTTACATAGAATTTAGAAGTCTAATTTTGGGAATTTTACTTTTCAGATTTGCCGATTGATTTGAATGCAGAGTTGAGAATTTTCGAATTGCAAGTCTACATTCACTATCCAGGTTCTATTGCTCTATATTTTTATGCTTTATTAATTTCATTTTAATTTCTATATTAAAAGGAATGTTTCCTAAGAAACACACTTTTGGGTATGAAAAGAAAAAGAAAGAAAAGTGAAGAAGATATTATAAAAGCTCAAAGCGGTTCTTTAGATAAATTTTTGAAGAGAATAAATGTTTCTTCGGAAAATGAGGTAAATAAAGAAGTTCAAGATTTTGTTCAAAATTAAAATAAACAAACCAAAAATATGGAAGAAACAACAAATGTTACAGAAAATGAGAACATTGAAAATAATATAGAAATAAACAATCTGCTTGAATGTTCAGAAGTTACAACATCTTTGAATGTATATGATCCTAGAATTTGGGACTGTTTAGATGGAAAAATGAGAGATTTTCATGTAGAAAATGGTCCTATTAGAGAAACCAATATTAATTTTCCTATGGATAATCAAAACAGGGGGTTTTCTTGTGATTTTTATTATCGAAAATTAACAAATGGAGAACTTTCTTATAGAAAATGGTTGGTTTACTCAAAAGATTTGGATAGAGTATTTTGTTTTTGTTGTAAAGTGGTAAGAAAAGTTCATACTAGGAGTAAATTAGCAGATGAAGGAATTAATGATTGGAAACATCTTGGGAATAAGCTTAAACAACATGAAAATAGTCAAGAACACCTTATTAATCTTAGAGCTTTAGTTGAACTGCGAGTCAGATTGAACATAAATCAAATAATTGATAAAGAATTACAAGAGCAAATCAAGAAAGATACAAACCATTGGAAACAAGTTATGGTCAGAATAATTTTTGTTGTAAAACGTCTTGCTATAAATAATTTGGCGTTTCGTGGAACAAATGAAAAAATCTATGAAGATTCTAATGAAAATTTCTTAGACTTTTTATTTAATCAACAGTAGAGTTTGATACCGTAATGATGCAACATTTTTGACTAATTCAAGATAAAAATATTCATTATCATTATCTTAGTCATAATATATAAAATGAATGTTGACTCTTAGTTTGGTGTGCACAAAACGTGCTCACTCATACTAATAAGTTCGAATTTAATGTGTCAAATTTTCAGGATCAAATAATATCAAAAGGAGATCCAAGAGAGATTCACAAATATACAAACAAGGAAAGTAATAAAGGAAGATTGCATATACAAGCAAAAGAGAAAGATATTCAAAAAAAGTTCTCAATTAATTGGCCTCCAAGCAATCTATCAAGACTGGATTTTTAGTAATATTTTCATGAGATATTTATTGTAAATGATTGATTAAAGATTGATTAGTTTATGGTAAGAAAACAAAGTGGATTCAAATTATACAACCTGGATCGGTCAACCGTACATAATGTCGGTCGACCGCGTCACAGTCGATCGCAACCTGAGTTTCTTAAGATAGCGGTTGACCTTTCATCTCTCTACTTACGTCAGAGAGCTGAACGGTCGACCGTAACCTGAGCTGTATACTATTTTGGAATGTATCTTTTTGATCGATACACTTCCTCTTCTATTCAATTGAACGAATCCATTGTGTCTTCTTCACCTAATCACTTCTGAGGAAATTTCTGAACTAATCTTTCATTTAATCAATCCGAGTGTGAGCGTTTATTTGGTTGTATTCTTCAGTCATGATCATTAACGATCTTGAGTTTTCTTTTCATTTCTTTTCCACTTCGATGAGATTGACGGGACTTGGATTAGAAGTCCCGTGGGTGTAATATGTCTCTCGACCTGAATTCGAGAATCACTGTACAAGGGTTTTGATTATAGTGGAATGCATGTGGCGGAGAATTGCTACAAGTAGGTGGTGTGGATGTAGACCTGGGGGTCGAACCACGTTATATCCCTGTATCATCTGTGTTTGCTTTTCTTATCACTCTCGCATTTACTTTACTTTATTTTATTGTTTTTAATTCCACATGATCACCCTATTCACCCCCCCAGGGTGATTAACAGTGGTATCAAAGCAAGGTGCTAATAAAAAACATGAAAGCTTAAGCAAAAGGTCCAATGGCCGAAATTCCTCCTCCCCAAAACTTGTACTCATCGGAGCCCTTTGCCTCCAATGAGACAAGTCTTACACGATCACCATTTTTTATGGAAAATGCTATGACGTCTGGAAGTTCTTATGTCTCATTTTTTACAGATACTCGAAGAAGAGGTATGGAATGTATGTATCAAAAAAATAGAAATCCCAGTTAGCATTGGAAAGAAGGCATTCACATAGGCAGAGTTATCCCTCAAAACAACAAATTCCAAAGTCATGACGGCTCTTTATGCAGGATTGAACAATGAAGAGCTAATGTGATACGGGCGTAACTGCAAAACATCTTACGAGATCTGGAACAACATGCTAAAGCGGCATAAAGGAATCGCTTCCAAGGTAAAAGCTAAAGTGAATTTGCATTTCTATAAGTTTGATGTGATTCGCATGTTGCCAGGAGAAAATGTGGATCAAATGGTCGCCCACTTCGATATCATTGCCCACGAACTTGAGAGCTTGGATAAAGGGCTTGATGATGACCGAAAGGTTAGAAAGCTCATAAGCTGTCTCACGCCAGAGTGGGACGTTAAGGCCGTGGCAATGAGAGAAACACTTGAAGAGAAGGGATTCGACTACTAAAAATTTCAAGGAAAGTTGAAGACGTACGAGATGGAAATGTTGGAGACGAAAAGATATAGGCAAAATATCGAAATTGAACCAAAGACTGAGAAAACCATTGCACTAAAGACAGAAAAGGCCCGACCATCAAAAGCTGATTCAGATCATGAGGAGTCATACTGTAACACCCTGAAAAATTGGAAATGATAATTTTGCCCTCATGTGTTACGCACATGTATTTTGTAACGTGTTTTCACTACGTATTTTTGATTACCGACTATTTATGTATTTTCCGTATTGATTTTACACTATTTTGAGTCAACAAAAATATCAAATTTCAATCTCTGCATTTTACGTGCTCTTTACGTATTTTTGATGCACGTGTCTCCACCGCTACGTACAATATTTTCTATGTGTTTAAATTACTTATTTCCTATATTTAATTCTATTTTATAAAACGAAAATTCATTTTCCCCCTATTTTGATTAAAATGTATTTTTCTATTTTTTACACGTATAATGCACGTGTTTTCTACGTATGCAGCAATTACGTCGTAAAATTAATAAACATATTTTCTTATGTTATATTTTATTATCTTTAAACATTTTTCCGTTAATAAAACCAAATTTTGTATTTTTATGTTTTACATGCGACGCACGTGTTTTCGGTAAACGTATGTAAGCATGTTTGTTTTTAAAAATAAATTTCGGAGTGTGTAATACCCCGTAGTTTTCAAAAGTATATAAAGTAGATATATATAGAATATATGTTGAAAAGGTAAAAAAAAGTAAGTTGCTGTTTGAAAAAATTAATGCATGCATGGATGGCATTTGTGATTAAATTTGGAAAATGAATTGTATTAATGATGAATGGGGGCCCACGAGTTCTTAACAGCATGGTTGTGCTGTTGTAGAAATGGCTGATGACGCCATGCTTCCTGGGGCCCACCTTCAGTTGTGAGAAAAACAGGAGAGAGAGATTGGAGAGTTTAGAATAGGAAGGGTTTGGGAGTTGGGTTTTTGAAGAAGTAGAGTAGTGAAAGGTTAGGGGTTTTTAGGAGTTGAGAAATGAAGAGATGGAGAATTAAAATGAAAATTTATTAGGTTGAAAATTATGCAATTTGAACCCTAGCCTAGACCTATAAATAGCCCACCATTTCTCTTCTCTTCTCACACCTAAAAAGCAAAACAAATCAAGAGAAAGAAAAAGAAAGAAAGAGAGAGAGAGAGAGTAGTGTTCTTGTGCTTGGAGGAGTCCTTGCTAGGAGAGGAGAAGATCTTGCTAGGAGAAAAAGTCTTGCTAGGAGAAGAAGGTCTTGCTAAGGAAGCTAGGAGCTAGAAGAAATCTCTTTTCATTTGTGGTTTTCATTCTTCTTACATGTGGGTGATCTCTTCCTTTCGAAAGTAGAAATTGCAGGCTAAATAGTTTAAATGAGTAGTATAAAGTTGAATGTGATATATGTAGATAAAATCCATGTTAGCATAACATGCAATGATCTTGTTGATAATTGTTACCATGCTAATTAAAAAGGATAGTTCAACTAAAGAATTAATCATATGAATCATGTTAGAGTGTTTGCAAATTTTATGTTTGTCCAATATGTGATTTTTCTTTTATGAGAAATTGTTAAAGAATGTTATATTTCGACATATACTTTAGAGACATGATGATTAAGAAAGAAAAAGAAAAGAGAAGAATAATTTTTGTTATTACATGTTGACATATGTTGAAAATACAAACTTTTGCATGAAAGAATTTCTTTGAGATATCCATGGTTGATTAAGAGACATGTTTGATTTTTAGCACAAATTTTAATTAGTATAATGATGGATATAAACTAGTTTTAAGAAACATGATTCTTAATTTTCGAGTTTTCAGAAGAAATGCAAATTTTTTTTAAGAAAGGAAAAATCTATTTTGAAAATGAAGATATATTCTAAAAATAAGTTTGAAGTTGTTGATTATTATTTTAAGATTCATCTCATTTTTCGAAAAAGAACTAAATTTAGAATAGTATAAACAAAAGTACACTAATACAACTCCTAAACAGAAAATATACTTGGACTTACTGGTTAGCCAGTGCACCACAGAGCACTATTTATAAGAGGTCTTGGGTTTGAAAGTTGATAGCCACCTTTTATTTTTGATTCACTTAATAAATCCCAAATCTATACTGTATATATAAAGGAGTTACTATTTCGGTATATGACAAAAGTCCACAATGGACTTAGTGGCTAATGGGTTGGGACTTAGGCGCTGCTGTGTATAGTCGGCAGGTGCTGGTTCGAAACCCGAGCCCCTATTTTTATTTTTTTGGTTGGTTTTAATAGACTAAAATGGTTTTTTTAAGTATGAATAAACTCCTATTATGGTTATAAGATAAAAAGGAAGCTATTAGAGATTGTCATGGAAATTTTATTGTATATTTTTGAGAAAGTAAAAATGAGATATTAATTATTAAGTGAGTTTAACTCCAAAAAATTATTATTTTGGGCATAATATCTTTTTGAAAAGAAGGAAAGATATGTAACAAGTTATGAATCTCTCTTATGTAAATAAACACTTATGTTGAGTTGTGAATTGCTTAATTTGCTAGTAGAATTTATGGTGAGGAATCCTTTGTCCAAGAAAGAAATTACTTGTTCTATGTTTGAATTGAAAATGCATGAGTAAACCATGAATAAGTACTAAGATGAAACATGGATTTTATTTAAGAATAAGTTAGAGATATAGGCTTTTTGAGTTAATACATGAAGGGTATGAATACCCATAGATTTGAGTACATGAAAAGTTGTGATCTAGAGGTGTAGTAAGGCTCCGGGTACCGGCAAATTAAATTAAATGATTGATATATTTTGAGATATGGCTATGGAGCTATCTCGGTTTTGTGATTAAGTCCGGTAGGGGGTTAAAGCTAACTCTAGGGGTTGTAATTGATTCATGTCTTGAACTTAAGAATTAGGCACTTAAGTGAAGATGTAGTAAAACTTAGGCAAACGTAAGTGGGGCACTCTATATAGTCAGGTGGTGGGCTTGTTGCAGCGGTTCATCAGGACTATAGACCCAGTTGGTGGACTGTGGTTGCCTCGTGGGAGACGAGCTTTTATTTTAAATCCGGGACTATGCGTAGTCGGGCAGATAGTTAGCTATACTCCATGTATATGCGTATACCGGAGCTAGAGGAGCACTTGCGGGAGGTTCGCACGATGAGGAGTCTGTATATTAGTCGGGCGGGGGATTTGTTGCACCAGTTCTCCGGGGCTGGGATCCGTACTTGTGGAACGTCTTAACTTTGTCTTATTACTGGGTAGTTGTCATGGCGAGAGATCGAACCCTTTATTGTGAAGTACGTAGGTGTTTGCCCTCGGACCTATATAGTATGGGATGCATAGAATCCGAACAAGTATGCATTAATGTCATCTTAGTATAAAAATGTGTGCATTAGGCATTAAGGCATAACATACACTTATTTGTTTAGAATAATCACTTTTGACATTTTATTGTTCATTCAAATTTGTAGTTTGTTAAAGTAATGAGACCGTTATATATACGGCATAGAGAAGATGGCCGAGTATAACATTTTCGTCAGTTGTAAGTAACTAACGTGCCCACAGCTTAATATGCAGATAATGGACTATTCATGAAGGAGTAAAGATGTTATGATGCAGTTGATGATTTACATTGTTATAGCTGTACAAGTTGTATTTCATTTCATTGTTGTATTTTTCCGCTGTGTAAACAAAGATGTAATGAACTCTGATGTATCATTGAAAAGTTTTAATTTCCTTGTAAAATTGTACGAAGTGAAGTAAAAATCCTGTGAAATCTCGAATTCAGTCTTATTTGGAATTCGGGGCGTCACACAGACGAGGACATTGCTCTATTAACAAGACAATTTCGTAAGTACTTCTAACAAAAAAAATGTGGCAGGTATCAAGAAGAAAGGGTAAAGGAGAAGGAGGATGCGTGCTACAAGTACAAGAACCCGGGACACATCCGTGCAAACTGCCCTATTCAACAAGACAGGAACAGGGAATACTATCGCTCAAATCCAAGTCAGAAAAAGAAGGCGCTAAAAGCAATTTGGCTAGACAGCCACGACGACGTCGGCTTCATGGATCTTGGGAGTGGTGAGGTGCAATCACCTTCTCAAGAAGAGGTAATCAAAGAACTAACTTATGATGAACTTGTAGATATGTGTAATGGTTTGAGAGACTACGCAAAAAAACTAAGTCGGGAACTTAGGCAATATAAATAGAATCAAATGAACCACATGACTTATGTATTGAAAAAAATCAAAAACTAAAGAAGAAAAATGCCTTGATTATTTAAAAAATTGACTCATGTAGAAAAGACTATGATGTATTGCTAAAAGAAAACGATCTTTTAAAACAACAAATTCAAGATTCTTTAGCAACGCATGATAGTTTCTTAAAAGAGATTCATGAGAAATCTGTTTATATTGCTAAACTCATATAAGAGTTAAGAGAATATAAAAAAAAAATTGATGAAGTAGTAGTAGGATGTGACGAAGTCCTCAACCAAAATAGAATTCTTGATGCCACACTAGACACTCTTCGTTGGAATACAAAAGACGGTGAGATAACTAGAAAAAGACTTTGTAAAAGAGTAATTGAGCTTGAAAAAATTGTGGAAAAATATGAAGGGCCCAGTTACTTTATTATAAAAAATTCAAGATCTTATCATGATAATCGAGGGCTTGGTTACAAAGAGCCAATACATCATCAAAACTCTAAATCATCATGTCATACACACTTGTATAAAGATCAACACAATCACAAAACAAATCTAAATCAGACAAGTGTGCATGACCCAAGGCATAGTCGTATCACATGTCATTACTGCTACAGATTAGGACATATTTCATACAACTGTTCATTAAAAAGGAACACTAATCTTGTCTGGGTAAGAAAGAATGTTGATGCAGGCTCAAAGCTCACATGGACTCCAAAAAATGTACATGTGGGCAGTACGAAGCTTTCAACGTAGAAAAAGTGCAGAAACCTTGATAGAAGATGCACAAAACTCAACAGGCATAGTAGTAACCTGCATCTCTATCAAGTTAATAAGTGAAGAACGTTGTTCTTCAAATAAGCACAGCACCAGGTAAAATCTATACTTGCTTAAATTTACAATAAACATGGATTTATGAATTATGCTTACAAAAGGTGAATAACCGGTCGACCGAGCAGTTGACCGGTCCTGCTAAAATTTCTTTTATGTCAAGATTGGACTGGTCGATCATGCGATCGACTATCCACCCCTCTGACCTTGCTCACTTAGTTAAAATTTCACTTACAGTAGGGTGCGGTCAACCGTGTATTAAACTGGTCGCTAAGTATGTTTTTTCTCTCTACTATAAATAACTCTTCATCCCCAACTCCTTATTTCACCAAAATACTCTAGCCTCCTCTCACAAACCCATCAGCAAATTCTGTCATCTCTCAAATATTTCCCACAAATCTCTTACACTCTTCCACTTCTCCTTTTCTACAATGGCTTCCTCCTCTCAAAGAGCAAAGAGCAAGAAGGTGGTATCAAAATTCGTCACTAAAGAGGGTATCATCTTTCGAAACTCTTAATGTGCATATCTCTATTTTTTTTTTCTTTTGTTGGTGCTCCTGTTGTAGCCAATAGGGCAATTAACTTGTCATCTTTGGGGGGTCAATTCTCTGTCATGGTTAGGATTCCTAGGGCATTTGGGTGGGAAAATTATCTTAGCACTCCTAGTACCCATTCCGAATCATTGACCCGACAATTCTACACCAACCTTGACGGCCTTCAAGATGGTGACCTTACTCTCTCTTCTCTCATACTTGGGAGAAGAGTAAAAATCACCCCCGAGTATCTCCGTGCATGATACGAGTTTCTCGAAGGGAAATTCGATGCCTATCATCTCGACTTTAAAACCCTTGAGTACAAGTTGGGTCACGACCGAAATACTGTTAAAACCATGATTGTGCAACCCGAATTTGTTCGTCTTCCTCATCCCGCTCCCACAAACTTTGTCGATTCCGCTCGTGTGCTTAATAAAATTGTTAATGCTGACATCTGGCCCAAGAAAAATGATAAAACCGAAATTAGGGTCGACCAATCCTTCATTATCTTCCTTATTCTTGGAGAGTATAAATTCGATCTTGCCACTTTCATCATTCGTAAAATGAATTTTGCTACCTCTACAAATCATGGGCTTCCCTTTAGCTCTCTTATCTACAATCTTGCTATTGATTCCCGCGTTGAAGTTGGGAATTACTTGATTAGCAAAATTCCTATGCCCATTCTTCCTCAACAAATGGGTATTGATGTCCCCTTCAATCAGCGGGCTCGACGCCGCCAAGCCCAACAACAGGCAAGGCAAGAGGAACAAGAGCAACAAGCGCCACAAGCCCCTCCCCCACGTGACAGAAATGCTTCCTCCTCCTCATCCCCATTTGTGACCTATGAGCAGTTTGCTGCTTATCAAATGCAAGTCTATGACTACTATACAAACACTCTTGAATACTTACAAGGAAAAGAGGATTGGGAAATGCTTCCACCCCCTAATGTAGCGGGAGAGGATGAGGAAGGAGGAAAAGAGGAAGAAGAAGAAGATGAAGATGATGCATAAATTGTAACTTACTAATGTAATATCTTTATGTATGCTCAATTTAGCTCTTATCTTCATGCATGCTGATTGTTCAAATTGAGTTAATGATTGTTGCTTATGCGTATCTGTTGGTATCAGTATTGCGGTCGACCTGACAGTCGACCGGTATTGTAACACCCCGAATTTCAAATAAGGACAAACTCGGGATTTCACATGATCTTTACTTCACTTCGTACAATTTTACAAGGAAAATTTAAAACTTTTCCTTCACAATACATCAGAGTTCAATTACAACTTAGTTTTACACAGCGGAAGAATGAAATTTACAATAAAACATTTACAATATCTTTAAAATAAAACAGCATCAGCATATCCACTTTATAGCTCCATGAATGGTCCTTTACCTGCATGTTAATCTGTGGGCACGTCAGTTACTTACAACTGACGAAATGTTATACACGGCTATCCTCTCTATGCCGGGAATAGTATAACGATCTCATACTTTAACAAATCACAAAAAGATTGAATGAACAATTAAAGTGTCAAAGTGATTATTCTAAACATAAGTGTATGTCATGCCTTAATGCCTAATGCACACAATTCTATACTAGGATGACACTAATGCACACTTGTTCGGATTCTATGCATCCCATACTACATAGGTTCGAGGGCAAGCGCCTATGTTCTTTACAATACAGGGCTCGATCCCTCGCCATGAAAACTACCCGATAGCAAAACAAAGTTCAGACTATTCCACGAATGTGAATCCCAGCCTTGGAGTCCACCGCCGGCTGTTATAACAGATTCCACATCATGCGAACCGTCCCGTATGTGACCCTCTAGCCCAGTATATATATATATATACATTGGAGACGGTAAACACAAAAATCCATCCGTCCGACTACTCAAGATCTTGGAGTCCACCACCGACCCGTCCTCATAGTTCCGAATTAAAATATAATAATTCGTCTCCCACAGGGCAACCTCAGTCCACCAACTGGGTCTATAGTCTTGGAGTCCACCGCCGACTATATAGAGCACCCCACTTACGTTTTCCTAGGTTTACTACATCTTCACTTATGTACCTAAATTTTCTTAAGTTCAAGACATGAATAATTTCCATTCAAGAATTAGTTTTACCTCCTACCGGACTTAATAAACAAATACGAGATAGCTCCATGGCCATATCTCCAAATCATATCTCAAATCTTTTCTTTCAATAATGCCGGTATCGAGGTCTTACTAACTCTAAGTCATAAACTTTCATGTACAAGAAGCATGGGTATTCACACCCTTTAATAATCATATCTTAAACATAAATAATTTTCATCTTCTACTTATTCACAATGGTTAATGTCTTGTATTAGCACTTATCCATAAAGCAATCATTTCTTAGTCTTTATACTATTCATAATCTAGTTATTCACTCATAGTCTTTATAAGCAAAAGGGATTCCCTTTTTAAGAACACAATTTCATTACATGAAATTTTATAACCAATTCAAACTATCACAATATCTCAATTCCCTTTAAAATATTTCTTAAACAAAATCAAAGTATAATTCTCTTAAAAAATCACTTTACAAAAATAATACTTTGTTTTTGTTCACTACAAAGTTTCATACTCACAATTTCATCTCTCTTTATATCTCAAAATATACAAGAAAACAATCTTAATATTTCCCATTTCATTTTCCTCAAAATATGCAATAAAGTTATGATTAACTTTAATATTTATTACTTCATTTTATATGAAGAAAGTATGAGTTTTAATCAAAAGCCCCCTTTTTAAAGTCTCATTTTTACTTTCTTAAAATAGACAATAAAATTTCCATAACAATCTCTAATAGCTTCCATTTTATCTTATAACCATAATAGGAATTTATTCATACAAAAAAAAACATCTTATTCTATTAAAACCAAATCAAAAAAATTAAAAGATGGCTATCAAGATTTGAACCCAAGATCTCTTATAAGAGGTGCTCATTGACTAACCAGTAAGTCCTAGTGTGCTTTTTGTTTAGAAGTTGTATTCATATACTTTTGTTCACAATTTTCTCTAATTGTTTCTTTTTAATAAAACTTGTTTACCCAATAATCCAATCATTTAGGATATTGGAATAAACTTCTCTTTAGACTAAAAGGAAATCTTAATTAATAATCAACAAGTCCAAACTTATTTTTAGCATATATCTCATTTTAAAAAAAAAAAAGATTTTTCCTTTCTTTACAAAATTTACATTTCTTTTCAAACTCGAAAATTAAAATCATGCTTTTCTAAAAACTAGTTTATGCCCAACATCCTACAAATAAAAATTTGTGTTAAGAATCAAACATATCTTTTAATCGATTGTGGATGTCTCAAAGGAATTCCTTTCATACAAAAAATTGTATTTTTGACATATGTCAATATACTTTATAAAAAGATTATTTCCTTCTCTTTTCTTTTTCATCATATCTCTAATCATATGTCGAAATATAGCATTCTTTAACAATTTCTCATACATATCACACATTTGACATACCTAGATTTACGAGTATTCTAACATTGTTCATAGTAATAATTCTTTAGTTAAACTCTTCTTTTCAATTTACACATAAACTTGCATTTCTCAAAACTTGAATGAAAAAAAAAATTGTTTAATTTCTCTTATACAAAATTGGGAATTTATAGCATGCCAACAAGTCTCAAATCATAAGAATTTTACAAAATCTCTTTCATGAACAAATTGTTATTTTCCAAATATAACAATAAAAAATATACATATGTCAATAATAACAAAATTTTACTTTCTTCTTTCTTAGTCAATAAATCATAAAGCATGTTTATCATATGATATTCATTACTAAAATTCCCACATACTCAACAAGTACAAAAATTGCAATCACATTAACATGATTCATGGTATAAAAAAATTCTTCTTTTTAATTAGCATGATATCACAACAAAATCATCCTCATTCAAAACATGATATACTAGCATAAATTTTATCTTATAATTCTCAAACAATATCTTCTTATACTACTCTTTTTTGTATGCATATCCTACACTAGACAATAATGAAATCACCCACTAACACAATATTAATCTATTTGTCAACATAGCATGATTCACTATTAATCTCACCACAATCATAGTATAGTTATTCTATTTTATCAAAACTACTCATTCACTTTTATTAGCATGTACATTCTAAAAAAATTAGAAAGTAGGAGAACACCCACCTTTTGTGAAGCTTGAAAAGAAAAGAGAACATCACTTCTAGCTCCAAAGATTCCTAGCTCCTAGTAAGGCTTCCCATCCTAGCAATTTCTCCTTTCCAAGCAAGAGATCCTCCAAGCACAATAACTTTCTTACGCTCTTTCTTTTTCTTCCTTTCTTTCTTTTTCTTACACTTATTTTGATATTGTTTTTGGTGCAAGAGAAATGTAGGAAATGGGACTCTATTTATAGGATTTTGGAAGGGTCTAAAGTGCAAAAATCTCACCCTAATAACTCTTCAAATTTATTTTACAACTCTCCACTTTCCTAACTCCTAAAACCTCCATCTCTTCATCTCCCCACTCTCCACTAACTCAACCTACCAACTCTTCTCCTCCCCTTGCCCAAAAAATGGTCCAAATACATTTATGTATGCATGCACACATGCATAAATAAATATGAACACATTTCTATAACTCTAAATGTGTACTAATATGTGTAACTTGTCATGTATTAGTACATGTTTAACTAAAAATGTGATTTTAATAGTGGGCTTGCTACATGGGCTCATTACTAATTAATTTATTTAATTATCTAGTGGGCTTGCTACATGGGCTCATTACTAATTAATTTATTTAATTATCTAGTGGGCTCCTCTCCTAATGTGCTACATTTTAGTTTATAGGTCCATGGATCAAAAGAAAGGCTAAATAAAACTAATGCATGCTAAAAATAATAAAATGAGAGTAGCAAAATGAGAATAAAAATTTGCACGTGCACCATACGTGCAGAAAAAATTGAAAAATGCATTTTAATCAAAAACAAGGGAAAAAATAGATTTTCATTTTATAAAATAGATTTAAATACATAAAAATAAATAATTTAAACCTATAGAAAATATTATATGTAGTGGTGGAAACACGTGCATCAAAACACTTAAAAAGCACGTAAATCCCAGGGATTGAAATATTATATTTTAGTTGACTCAAAATAGGGAAAAATCAATATTGAAAATAAGTAAATAGTCGATAATCAAAATACGGGATGAAAACACGTTACAAAATACACGTGCATAACACACGAGGGCAAAATTGTAATTTCCAATTTTGCGGGGTGTTACAGGTATGTTCTCTAGACCCTTTAAAAAATCAATTTCACTCTAGTTGATCATGCGTTTTTGTTTTATCAATATATCAGTTTTGCGGTCGACCAGGCGGTCGACCAGTTTGCCCTCTGGACATCTTCTTAACTACTGCTGTTACGGTCGACCGACTGGTCGATTGGTTCATCTTTTGGTCCTCTCTTACAACTTCTTTTAAGATCTAAAATTTCTTACGTTTCTAAGTTCTTGATAAATGGCTTGTGTGTATCTACACACTTTTAAGCTCTCCTTATGCTTATAAATTATTTATTAATTTCTTGTTTGAGTTTGCAAATTTGTGTTTACAAACTTTTATACACTCCTTCTTTTCTCAAAATCTTGATTTTTTTTTTCTTTTTTTTTCTTTCATCTATATTGGGGAGAATCTCGAATCTATGATATTATGAAGAGCTCTCACTGTATAGCAAAGAGCCTCGCTATGAACGGTATCATGTAAGAAGATTCTCTTACACTTTCTTAAAAATCACAAGTTTGTATTCATTGTAATATCATAAAATGTTCTCCTATTCTTTTGTGTTTTCATTGATGATTTACTCTACGAACTTTTCAAGGCTTATTTTACTTATGTCTCATCTATTTATCCCCTCTTGGTGTGTTCCAAAAAGGGGGAGAATTATTTTTAGAATGTTTTCAAAATTTTTTCTCCTTATTTCATAAATTTTAAAATTATTTCATGAACAACTGTGTATATTACTCTCACCCCTCTCTTATATTTATTCTTTAAGTTCTGTATTATAGGTAGCATTATATTAATGGGGAGTGTTGACTCCCTTAAAAGCTTTATCTATATGAAAATCTGTATTACAGGATGTGCTAAATTTAGGGGGAGTATTCATATGTTGTGTTTTAAATTTTCAAACATTCATGCATATTTTGTTCACACCTAAAGGGAGAGATTGTTGACTCTTAGTTTGGTGTGCACAAAACGTGCTCACTCATACTAATAAGTCTGAATTTAGTGTGTCAAATTTTCAGGATCAGATAACATCAAAAAGAGATCCAAGAGAGATTCACAAATATACAAACAAGGAAAGTAATAAAGGAAGATTGCATATACAAGCAAAAGATGAAGATATTCAAAAAGAGTTCTTAATTAATTGGCCTCCAAATAATCTATCAAGACTGGATTTTTAGTAATATTTTCGTGAGATATTTATTGTAAATAATTGATTAAAGATTGATTAGTTTATGGTAAGAAAACAAAGTGGATTCAAATTATACAGCCTAGACCGGTCGACCGTACATAATGTCGGTCGACTGCATCACAGTCGACCGCAACCTGAGTTGCTTAAGATAGCGATCGACCTTTCATCTCTCTACTTACGTCAGAGAGCTGAACGGTCGACCGCACGTTTTTGATGGTCGGCCGTAAACTGAGCTGTATACTATTTTGGAATGTATCGTTTCCATTTTTGATCGATACACTTTCTCTTCTATTTAATTGAACGAATCCACCGTGTCTTCTTCACCTAATCACTTTTGAGAAAATTTCTGAGCTAATCTTTCATTTAATCAATCCGAGTGTGAGCGTTTATTTGGTTGTATTCTTCAGTCAAGATCATTAACGATCTTGAGTTTTCTTTTCATTTCTTTTCCACTTCGGTGAGATTGGCGGGACTTGGATTAGAAGTCCTGTGGGTATAATAGGTCTCTCGGCCTGAATTCGAGAATTACTGTACAAGGATTTTGAGTATAGTAGAATGCTTGTGCAGGAGAATTGCTACAAGTAGATGGTGTGGACATAAATATAGGGGTCGAACCACGTTATATCGCTGCATCATCTATGGTTGCTTTTCTTATCACTCTTGCATTTACTTTATTTTATTGTTTTTAATTCCGCACGATCACCCTATTCACCCTCCCTAGGGTGATTAACAATGAATTGATAGCAATGTTAGCATCAAGTGTCAAGAGTGCAATTATAAAAAAATTAAAGAGCCCAAATATTATTCTGTGATTCTTGATTGTACTCCTGATGCTAGCCACAAAGAACAAATGACTCTGATTATACGAAGTGTCAATATCGCAAGTTACCAAATAAAAATATTAGAATTTTTTTAAGAGTTTCTAAATGTGGAAGATACATCTGGATTGGGCATTTTTAATGAATTACAAGCTTCTCTAAACTCTCTTGATTTATATATTGATAATGTGAGGGGACAAGGTTATAATAATGGTTCTAATATGAAAGGAAAACACCAAGGTGTTCAGAAAATATTACTTGACATAAAATCCAGAGCTTTTTATATGCCATGTGGTTGTCATTCTCTCAATTTAGTACTTTGTGATATGGCAAACTCTTATTTAAAAAGAAAATCTTCTTTTGGAGCATGTCAAGCCATTTATAATGTGTTTTCTAATTCAACAAAGCGATGGAATCTTTTACTTGAATATGTAAATGAATTAACTTTGAAATCTTTATCAACTACAAGCTGGGAAAGTCACATTGAAAGCGTAAAAGCAATAAAAAGTCAAGCTCCCAAAATAAAACAAGATTTAATTAAATTAGCAGAAATTTTTGATGATTCTAAAGTGAGTTAGGATGCTGAGAAATTAGCATCAGATGAATTTTCAAGTTTTGATTTTATTTTAAGTTTGGTTACTGGTATGAAATTTTTTATAAAATAAACTTAGTGAGTAAGGTTGCAGACTGAAGATATGCTTCTTGATGTTGCAATTAAAAACTTGGAATGATTGGTTTCATTTTTTGAAAAATATAGAGAAAATGGATTTACTGCTGCTTTGATTGAAGCTAAAGAAATTGCATATGAAATGAAAATTAAATCTTTATTTTCTGTAAAACGTAGGATTTTTAGAAAGAGACATTTTGATGAAATTCCTTATACGGATAGAGAACAACAATCTGCTCACGAAATTTTAGAACTGGTTATTATTTTTGTTTAAGTTGATATGACTATTTCTTAATTGAAGAGTAGATTTGAACAAATGCAAATGTTTGAATCTATATTCGATTAGTTTCATTGGATGATGATGAAATAAAAAAATGTTGTTTGCAACTTGAAATTGTTTTGAAACATGGTTATGTGTCTGATATTGATACAAATTATTTACTTTCAGAATTACAAATACTGCAAGAAATGCTACCAAGTGAAGCATATGAAACAGATAAACCATGGCATTCAATTAAAATTATGGAGTTTGAAAAAAAAAATGATATGTTTTCAAATATTTTGGTTGCTTATAGGATTTTGTTGACTGTACATGTGACTGTGGCATCTGCGGAGAGAAGCTTTTCAAAATTAAAATTATTAAAATCTTATTTACGAACAACTATGACACAAGATCGGATAAATGGATTAGCAATTTTGTGTATTAAAAAAAATATGTTGAAAAATATTGAGGTTAAACATATAATTGATGATTTTGCTTCTAAAAATGTAGGAAGAAAACATTTGAGATGAGATGTGATTGATTTTTTTATTTTTTTTTATTTTTTGTTGCAGGTGTAAGAGTCGCTGTCAATATGCTTAATAAAAAATATGGAGTATTTGATGTCATAAAGTAAAACAAAGGTAATCTTTATTTTTCTGGACAATGTTTTTATATCCCCCGCCGTTATATTATATTTTATTAATATATATAAAAATACTTATATATCTATAAAGGGCTCCGATTTTATTTTTTGTCCAGGGCCTAAAATACCTAAGTACCGGCCCTGCATAGAGCCCTATTAACCTTGGCATTAATTCTAACTAGTAGCATGCACGTGCGATGCACGTGGAGGAAGAAGGAAAAAACAAAATAAAAAGGAAAATAATTTCCAAACTGATCCACTGCCGAAAATATTTACCAAACTGATCCACTTTTGCACGTGCACGCGGAGGAAGAAGGAAAAAAGACAAAAAAAGGAAAATAATTTCCAAACTGGTCCACTCCCAAAAATATTTACCAAACTGGTCTACTTTCGAAAATATTTACCAAAGTGGGTCATTTTTCAACACGTGCGCTGCACGTGTTGGCTTCAAAATGACAACAATGACAGATGACGTCATCTAAGCCCTTCTCCCATTATAGTATAGATTTAGAAGCTTGCAATCAAAGTAGAGTGAAAACCCCTTCAAGGTTTCCTGAGTGGAAGAGCTTTATGGCACAGTGGGATGTGTAAAGACCATAAAAGCATTTGTGACTGATAAATGAAGCAGAAGTATGTGTGGAATTTGAAGAAATGGCCCAAATTACTTTTTAGCTTTCGAATGAAAAGAAGAGGTCAAGTTTTTCGAAAAGAAGGTACAATATGAAAAAAAGGTACATTACAGTGCGTGGTCATGCCCTTACTAGAAAAGAAGTACGTGCAATTCGGGAGCCTCCATCTACCCTGACATTGTAGAAGGGATTGCTTAGTCTCATTTTACCTTAAGGAGGAGCTAAGATTAATGGAAATGGGGACTACTCTTAAGAGCATTCACAGTCGTTGTGTACTTTCCCATTTTTGTCATATTTCGGCAAAAACGCTGCTGCAGTCGTCAGCTATTTGCCATTTTTGTCATTGTTTTGAACAGTTCTTTTCTATATTTGAGAATGGATTTGGCAATTCCCATATTGTAGGGGACAAAACATTATTTTGTTAATTTTTTAATTCCTCAAATGAAACTGTTAAGGTTAACAGAGAGATTGAAAAATATTATCGGATTAATTATAACTGAGTATAATATCTTCTATATATAGGAGAGAACTAAATACTAAACTGATGCATAAACCGATATGGGACAAAATATATATTACAATATCTAACACTCTCTCTCTCAAACTCACGGTGGGTCGAACTATGTGAGTTTGCCTACCAAATAACGAAATCTCTGAATAGTGTAGGAATTGGTAAAGAAATATGTTGTATGCTGTGAAGAGGTAATATAGTGAAGGGAAATTGTCCCTACTTCAAATCACTCACGAACATAGTGGCAATCTATCTCTATGTGCTTCGTTCGCTCATGAAAGACCGGGTTGCTTGCAATGTGCAATGCATTCCAGTTATCACAATGAAGTGGAGTAGCTCATGTAAGAGTGACACCCATATCTGATAATAACCAACGAACATGGACAATCTCTCTAGTATTAGTTGTCATTACTTTGTACTCAGCTTCGGTAGAAGAATATGCAACAACTGCTTATTTTTTGCTTCTCCATGAGATCAGTGAATCACCAAGAATACACAGAAACCTATGGTAGACCGTCTGGTGGTAGGATCACCCACCCATTCTGAATCAGAATATGCACTGAGCTCCAGTTTGGATGTAGAAGACATTAATAATGAGCGAGTGATAATATTTGAAGAAGAGCACCGTAGTGAACAGATGTAGGAGCAGAAACAAACTGATTAACAACACTGACTGCATAAGCAATATCCAGTCTGGTCATGCATAAGTAGAAAAACTGTCCAACAATCTGTCTGTATCTAGTGGGGTCAGGAAGGAGCTCACTATCTGTAGGACGAAGCTTCACATGAAGCTCTAAGGAAGTATCGGCTGATCGACTGTCAGATAGACATGCAATGGAGATAATATATGATGTCTATATCTGTTGAGAAATAAGTATCCCCTGATATCCATTGGCAATCATAATCTACCAAAATCTTTCATATGAACACTACAAGAAATTTGCCATATACCAACGGACACCTATAGTGACGGATAACTAAAACCGTGGGTACAGACATTGTATACCTACGGACGTATAGTAAACTGTGGGTATAGGTATCCTATAGCTTTAGAGTTTTTAATCCGTAACTATAAGTTTTACTAACGTGATAAAATATTTATTTTCCCCCCTACTTTTTTATTTTCCCCCCAAATCCCAAATACCCCCAATATATCTCTCACGCTCACACCCATCTCTCCCTCTCTCTCTCTCTCATCTCTATCTCTCACACCTGAATCCCTCTCTCCCCAAACCCAATCTCTAAATCCTCCTCCTCCCAGTCACGTCCCCCTCTTCCCGTTGTCGTCGCCCTTCTTCCCGCTGCTGATTGCCGCCCTGATGGTAGTTCTTCTTCTTAGATCTAGGGTTTCCTGATGGTACCCTGATGGTACGGATCAAGAAGATGGCCACACCGATCAAGAAGATGGCGCTTTAAAAGTCATTCATCGATCGCCGCACCGATCAAGAAGATCGCCGCCCTGATGGTGTGGATAATCTTAGAGGTTTCAATACAGATGGACATTTCAACAGTGAAGATGATATATGGGGTTACTGGAATTGATCCTTAAAGGTGGGAGGAATTGATCAAGGCACGTGTTTCCTATCTTCCTGTCAGTGAATGTTTTCATAGATTTTCTTTGTGATTCAGTTTCAATATTCAAATGGATTGCATATGTTGTTTTTGCCTCAGGTCTAAGACATAGACCTGTCATGGAGAATGCACAAATCATCAGATGGTCAAAGAAGAAGAGTTCAGATATGTATGGGTCTTCTTAGACCTTTTAAGGTGTGTCAGCTTTCTTGTTCGTAGTAGTGACTCACCCTTTATTATCTTCAAAACTCACCCACTAACTGAGTATATATCAAATAATAAGTCATTTGTATTCTTTAGGTTCTCCTTTATATGAGATTACAGTTGACTTGGATGTGTTTGCAAGGGCAAACCTTTTGAACTATTTGAAGAAGGAATGTGAAGAACATGGTGCAACGATCATTTGTGCAACACATTTCTTTGATGGCCTTGATAATTGGCCAACACATATCGTAAGTTATATACATGATTATTTCATGAAGTTCATATAGAGCCTTTTGCATTTAAACTGATCATAAGCTTCCAATTGCAGGTGTATGTTTCGCACGGTAAATTGCAGTTAGCATTGCCTCTAGAGTAAGTTAAAGAGAGGAGCAATCTGTCTCTGATGGTGAGTATTTTATTTAATTGTCAATTATTTGTTGAATCTAATTGTATAAATCTGCAACTTGCTAACACTATAGGAGTTTGCTCTTAAATTACTTATTCTGGACTTTTCAGTTATCTTTGTTAAATTGTCGATCAATTCACTTGAAGTTTTTTATTTCACAGTGCATCTTGTGGGACAATGATATCAAAAGCACCAAACATACTTTGAAAGAAATGATAATGCACTAGTCCTGCCTTGAACATGCTGAAGGAAAAGCTGTGAATAAATCTGAGACAAATGCAGATTTAGCGTAAGTTTAACTGACTCAACTTTTTAAAGAAAGATTGTCCCACTAGTATCTGAAACTTGTGTAATAGAATTATCCATAAAATTATTATAAGCGCAAAAATTATTGTCCCACCAGTATCTGAAACTTGTGCCAGAGTTTTAAGGTCAAAAAACCATGATTTTGCCAGTATTCTTAATTGAGTTTCTATCTGATATGTTGTTAAATTGGTTTTCGGTTTGTACTGTTTTACTCTTTTCACTCATTAGAAAATTGAGCTTACTCTAATTGGTAATAATGAGGGAGAACTGATTGTAATGGTTTTGGATGTGCAATGAAGGCCGATAGTAGTGTCAATTTTTAGTTAGGATGAGTAATATGGTTATAGTTATGGAGCAAATGGACTTTGATTGAGTTGATTAAGGACTAGTGTTGTGATAATTTGATTAAGGTCTTCACGAAGTAAAATGGACACTTCTGGCCACCCCAAAGATTTCGAATTACAGTTTTATTGTTGTTGTGTTTGAAAAAATGAAAACATGCTTCAGTATATGGAAGTTGATTTTATGTCAGATATGTAGATGGACACATATTCCCGGTCCCTTTTAATGTAGATTATAGTATTCATGATACTAGTTTTTGTCTTAAGTCTACCAGGTCAGTGAAATATGGTTTAGAAATATATTTGCTAGGTTGACCAACTTATATGATTCTGTCTATTTTGTGCTTATTATTTTGATTTCATTCTAACAATTAATCAGCTAGATCTTATCTGTTTTTTTCTCTTGCAGCACCCACCATCACCATTGCTCATGAATTTTATGATGCTTTACCTGTAAATCAGTTTCAGGTGTGTCAAGAAATTCCTTTAATATATTTTTCTGCTTATCATTAATCATAATAAATCCTGTATAAAAATATTTCATCCATTACAAAGTGTATCTCTTTCGTTGGCAATGCATTAGTGTATCTGAAACCATATTTCTTTTTCGTTGGCTAGAATAGGATTACAAAGTGTATCTCTTTTGTTGGCAATGCATTAGTTTCTTCAATTCTTGTCACGTACTAGTAGACTGGTTCCTATCAATCAGATCTAAAGTACACTGTTCTCTTTTTGACTATTTGTTGATGACCAAAGTTGGATATTTTTGCTTTGCGTTGTTTGTGAAGGGCTCTCAAAACATCCTACATGCTTTTTTAATGCCTTCTTTTTTCTTCCTAAAGTTAAATCTAGAGTGTGAGGAATGTACTAGGTTCTTAAAACAGCTGGGTCTGAAATGCTTTGTTGGTTGTAGGCCTTCATAGTATCCCATGAATTGGCCAAATCTTGCTGCAAATCCATTATATCCTAATGTACAAGTCCTTGAGTTTGAAGCGGCTTTCTTTATATGGAATACACAACACAGACGATGTTAAAAACAAGATGGGGATCACGGTAACACTAACACATGTTCACCATCTTTACCACCTATGTTTCTCAGGTCATTCCTTGTGATTGTTATGTATACAAATTATTATTGCTCTAGATGCTGATTGCATATTATTTTTATTTCATAAAGGGTTGTGGATGTCTGACGACATTATTCTAGCAACTAGTGATTTTCAAACTCGTTCATATTAAAAATGTTTTATATAATTATTTTTTGTATTGCTAGAGATAGGCGATGGAGGTAGTTGTACCCTGTCGTTTGTCATGATGCACATTCTTATAAGTAATTAGCACCGCTTGCTCTCACATTCCTGCGTTGTTCTTGATCTGACAGGTGAGGCCATATCCCAGGAGAGCCTTCAGTGATGGAGAAATCACATTATCTCTGACTGAATTGGGGCTTACCAGCAAGCAAGAAGCATTGTTCTTAGAGTTAATCTAAAAGTGTTCTTCAATATTATGAAGCATGTTTCGCTTGGCAGACACTTCCATTTTGGGGTTAACAAGAAATGTTCTTCCCTAATTTGAGTCAAGTTAAAAGGGTATAATGTTTTCTAGTGGTTAAAATCTTTAATCATTATCCTTTAATATTTCACAGCTACTGCGGTGATACTTTATGACCTTGCATGTATATAAAAATTTGATGTTTCCTTGATCACAAAAATATAGGGTGTGATACCTTTGATTCTCAGGAAATGGCTGTATGTCTTTTGCTGGTTTCTGCTATTGTAAATTTGTAACATCAGAACCGGTGTTTATGTTGTGCTTGGAGAGAGTTGCTGTTAAAATGTCTACCCGATGTATACTGCCTAACTGCCAATGTCTATACCAATCTCTCTGTTAATCTGAAATGATGTAAAACTAACCTTAAAATAGAGAATTTTTAAGGTTCTTAATGGATTAATATTATAAAAGAAAATATTAAATTATCACACGCGTAATTAATAAGAAAATTTTTTGTATAGAGCGATGAATATATATTTAAATATTTGGATGCAAAAACCATCACTAAAATCTATAGCAATGGAGTTTCAACCATGGGTATAGGAAAGCAAGTGGTGTCCTTAAAACCTATACCAACGGATACGAAACCATGGGTATAAGATCGAGGTTTTGTCCAACGGGTAAAAAAACCGTCACTATAGGCTATAGTGACGACATTTTGCCCTGGGTATAGCTAATTAAAAACGACGGAAAAATATGTCCGTAGGTATAGGTTTTACGGGCTATACCTACGGTTTTTCGCCTTTTACCCACAGATTTTTGCTGTCACTATATGTCAAATTCCTTGTAGTGGAAACTTCTGGTGAAGATATTTCTGGTTGGATGCAATGCCTGCAGAATCATCCATAGTAATAATCATTTCATCAACATATAATAATAGAAGGACCCTCTCATGCGGTGATGAACGCATAAACATAGAGTGGTTCTATGAACTCTAAATGAAATTAGCTTGGGTGATAACACTGCAAAAATACTTAAATCAGGCTCGAGGGGCCTGTTTCAAACTATATATAGCTCGACACAAACGAAAAACATGATGAGTGGGAAGGTTAGGAGGATGATGCATGTAAACAACCTCAGATAAGGTACCATATGCGTTATTCACGTCCATCTGGTATAACGGCCACTGACGAATGACGGCAACAGCAAGGAGAGTGTGAATGTAGTCATCTGTGCAACTGGGGTAAAAGTCTCATCATAATCAATGTCATGCTTCTGAGTAAATCCTCGGCTAACTAAATGAGCCTTATGCTGTTCAATGGAGCCATAAGGTCAATGTTTGACCTTGAAGATCCACTTACAACTAACATACTGGATGCCCACAAGCAGTGGAATAACATCTCAAATGTCAGTTTGATCAAATGCACTGAACTCCTTTGCAATAGCTTCTGGCCACTCAGAATATTGAATAACTTTCTGATAGGTTCTGGGCTTACCCGTGGATTGTATAGCAGTGAGATATGCATGAAACCGTAATGATTAGAAGGCTAGGGTGGCAAACCCAAACTTGTCAGAAGGACCAGTGACATCAGGTGTGTGACGTGCCGGTGGAAAGCCTGACGTAGAACGTGTATAGACTGATGGCCCGGTGGCGGATGGACAGTGTGTGCACATGCAACTATGGGAATGCAGGTGGTAAGGGTGCATAATGATGTGGGGATGTAGGTGGTGTCTCCCTGTGAGAAATAATAGGTGGAACATCAGTATGAGATGGAAAAAGAGCCAAAGAAGTGGGTTCAAATAGAATGTGTGAAGGTATGGTCGGGGAAATGGGCCTAACAACTGGGGAGTCAAGAAAACTAGCATCCCAGAAGATGTGAAGTAGTAGGAAAAGTCTTCCACAAAGGAAACTTGTCGGGAAATATGAATACGACCTGCCACAAGGTCAAAACAATAATATCATTTATGCTTGGGACTGAGACCTAGGTGAACGCACATGGTAGCTCAGGTGGTGAGCTTCATGCACTCAGTAGGATGGAGAAGAATATAATAGGTGCACCCAAAGGTACGAAGCATACCGTAGTCCATTGGTGAGTGGCACAGAGCCTCATAAGGTGATGTGCCAGATAGGGCAAGCGAGGGAGTGATTTTAATGAGACTGATAGACCTTATGACATCTTCAGCCCAGAAGAACAAGGAACAAAAGAGGAGAGTAGAAAAGCGCGAGCCGTCTCAAGGATATGACGATACTTGCATTCAACTACACCATTCTGCTCATGCATGTAAGGGTATGTATGATAGCTGAAAGAGTGTACCATGAGATTGAAGGATCAATCTTATAGCAGCAGAAGTGTACTCACGAGAACCGTCTGAGCGAAAGATTTTGATACGCACACCAAACTGAGTGCGAACCATATTTGTAAAGAACTGGTCAATGTCAAGTATCTCATAGCGTTGGTGCATAAGAAACACTCATGTGTATCTAGTAAAGTCATCGATGATCCTAACATAATAAAGATAACCTTTGTGAAAAGGTATAGGAGATGGTCCCCATATGTTAGAGTGAATAAGTTAGAAAGGATGGGTGGTTTGAGAAGTACTTTTTTTATTAAAAGGGAGTGTTATGTGTTTGGTCAAATGACAATCCTGATAATCAGATGAATTAGTAAAAGAAAGAGGACCAAGGGCACCACTATGGGCTAAAGTATTGAGTCGAGACTCACTAATATGTCATAAACATCTGTGCCACATATCAGAATCAGAGAACACATCACCAACAAAATAAGGATGAGATTTATGTGCATGAAGAAAATCTAGATGATATAGACGATCCTGTTGATTAACACGCCCAAACTCCTGACTAGTGTGTGAATCATTAATGGAACAACCTAAAGAATCAAATGTAACGACAAGACCACTATCACACAGTGCACTAATGGAAATAAGGTGAGGAGCATAAAGAACATAAGGCAATATGAGAGTGGGAGAGGTAATAAACCCTAAGTGTGAGCTGTGTGTAGGAATGGAGAGTGAGAGGAAGTGCAGTGCTGGTAGTGAGCAGTATATAATTACTAGTAGGATGATATGATGCACCAGATTCTAAAATCTAGGAAGAATTCATATCGGGAGTAACAGAGAATGCAAGGGCAGATGGGCTAGCAGTGTCAGACTGACCCTAGAGCTGGAGTTCTAGCTGAGCGAGGCGATGCTGAAGATTAGTTTAATATAGGGAGCTAGATGGTGCTACAAGTGTCGGAATAAGGGGTGGGGCAGGGTTAGAGATGATGCCTGGAAGAGGGAGGAGGCTGGAGGCTAGAATCAGGATGATGGCGGCACTGCATCTGTCTAAATCTGGATGGAGGTCGGGATGTGAGGGGGAGTGAAGAGTAAGATGTAGCAGCGGGGAGGTCGGTGGACAATTGGCGAGACTGAGGTTCCATTGGAGAAGAAAGAGTATCTGCAAAAAAATTTTAACGATTGGTGGCAGTGACGACGACTGCGATGACTGTGATGGTAGCAGCAGCAAACAGGCAGAGGGTTGGGTTGGGTGTGAGATTAGGATTTGGAATTGGAAATTGGGTTTCGGGTTTGTTTGGATTCGGGTAGGGTTGGAGTTCAGGTAGGGTTTAGGAATTCTGCTGTGGTTTAGGGTATGGGTGAGGGTTAGTGGGTTTAGTATAAAAAAAGGGGAATAAGAATAGGGTTAAGGATAGATTAGGGTTTTGGGTTTGGGTGGCGGCTAGGATAGAGGAAGTCGAAGTCAGATTGACAGCAATGATGGGATTAGGTGGCAACTAGGGATGGGTAGGTTCACAATCGAAGAGGTAGGTGATGGGGAGTCGACGGGAAGGTGAAGAGAAGTTGATGTCAGGGATAGAGTGTACAGGGACGGGAGTTGGGGTCAGAAGTTGGGTTTCGATGATAAGAAGGAGCAACTGAAGTGGAGTTCTAAACGGTGAGGAGGATGAGAGTTTGATGTTGTTGTCGTGGATGACGTCGGGATGCTGAGTCGCCGTCGAATTTGGTTGACGTTGTCGTGGATGACGTCGGGATGGTGAGGTGCTGTCGATTTTGGTTGTTGTTGCTGAAGACGATTGCCAGAGTTGGGTTGAAGTTGAGTATTGATATTGTTGGAGATGGGTTGAAGATGAGTGTTGATGACTTTTGTTGTTGTTGATGATGGCAGCAAGAAAGAAAATTTGTGTAAAGGAATTTTGTGTAAATAGTGTTAAAGATTAGTGAGGGAGAAAAAAAAAATTACTACTCTGATACCATGTTAAGGTTAACAGAGAGATTGAAAAATATAATTGGATTAATTATAACTAAGTACAATATCTCATTGGATATGGCAATTCCCAAATTATAGGGGACGAAACATTATTTTGTTATTTTTTTAATTCCTCAGATGAAACATGATGTTTCGTTCGAGGAAATTTGTAACTTTTTTTAAAATAATTCGAGGAAAATTTTGATTTTTTATTTTTAACTCATGTTTAGTGAGATAATTAGTTTAGTGAGATAATTAGTTCGGTGGGTGAGATAATTAGTAGATAATTAGTTTAATGAGATAATTAGTTTAGGAAATGCGGTTTCCTCCTACAAAAAAAATAGAAAATTAATAAAATTTTGCCTGTTCCACCAAAAAATTTAAAAAATATATTAAAATATTTAAAAATATTTAAAAATTTGAAGAATAGGGGTTGATGTTTCGTCCGTCCAGTTTCGTTTGCCAAATTTTGCATTTCATGACTGCAGAAAATTTAGAAAATTGTAAATTTTTATTTTTTTCATTTTGTCATTTTTGCCACAAACGACTGTGGATGCTCTAACAAATTTTATTTCTTTATTTTAGGGTAAATTTCTTTTTAGACCCATGGACATAATATTTTTTTTTCCTTTAATCTCTTTAATTTTTCAAACACCTCTTTTAATCACTCGGTATATTAAAGTTCCCAATAAATCCTTAAATACATTTGTACATACAATTAGTATATATTGGGGTTGTATTTTAAGAAATTCTATTATTCCTTTTCTTATTTAGAAGAAATTTTTTTTTATTAATATAGACCTTGCAATCATTTCTAAAAACAAAAGAAGCAAAATCAAAATCGCTCGAGAACTTATTTTCAATAAAACTAGTTCATTTCCACACTAAAATAGTACATTTTAGGTAACAATAGTATAGAATTTAGAAAAACAGTTGATTTCTAGATGATTTGTATCACCTTTGGTTTTTGATACATCGTAACCTTTTCCAAATGCCAAATAAGATTTTGGAACAAACTTCATTGTAATAAAATGATAATTTTCATGATACTAAAAGAACAAAAGAATAAACAGCCAAACAGTACTTAATGCAGTTGGCAACCTTCTGACGCTTAAGTAACAGATGACATATTTGACTTTGATCTAAAATAGAATTAAGTTGGAATGTTGAAAAATACCTCACTTGCCTACAACCAAATTAAAGAAGAAGAAGATGAAAAAGAAGGAAAAAATCAACCCACGGTGTATTTTTGATTGATCACGATTACCCTAGTGTGGTGCTGCCAGCCTGCTAGAGATCGTGGAGAACAAGTGAAGTGGAAGTACATTTATTAATTGTTAATTAATTAAATTTACACAAAATATATTAAAAAATTGTTTTTGAAGTAATGAGTAATATTTTAAACGCAAAAACATATACCTTACTCATTATATTATTATTATTATTATTATTATTATTATTATTATTGAAGAAAATGTGGAATATGGCCACCATGTTTTATTAATAAGCAATTAACCAAACAAACCCAGCGTACTGGGCCAAATTACAAACTACAAGCAGAAAAATAGAAGTACATCAACTAATTGTACATATATTTAGAGCCCACTCCAACAACTAATTGTAAGTACATCAACTATGCTTCGTGCACTGCCTCTCCGGCACGCGCACACCCACCTGAAGCGAATCACGTGAGATTTAGAATTCGCCGCTCCCATCCTTCTCCTCAACTCCCATAAACTCTCCAAATCGCTCTCACATTCAGCCCAGTCAAAGCCACAATCAGAAAGAGAACAATCAGAAAGAGAGCCGTGGAAATGATACCTTAACCTTTCTCATGCTTTTGCTCTCTCAAGCGATTTCTCACCAAACAAAACTCGCACTCACCCTAACCACGGGCACAGTCAAAGAGAGAGCCGGGAAGAGGATACCTTCCCCTCTCTCACGCTTTTACTCTCAAGTGATTTCTCACAAACGCTGACATACACCTGCATAGAGTAGTGAGAAATAACGTCTTCACTAATCTCACTCTCTCACTTTCTCACTCTCTCTCTTTCACGCAAAAAACCCGTAACAAACCACAACTAACTGAAGGATCACCTTCCCCTCTCGCCCCTGCGGGTGGTGCGCATTGTAGATTTCAGGTTTACTGATGAGGACGTATAGTGGCTGTGCTGTCATGGAGCCTGTGGCAGTTGGTTAAAGGAGGTCGAATTCAGGGTGTGACTTACACACTGAAAACCAAAAAACCCTAACACCTCTCATCCTACATTATCACTCAGCTCACCTCGTGGGGGGACCCCGTCTTCAGGCCTAAGCCCCACTACCGTGCTCTACATCAACAATCTCCCATTTCATCTCACAACTGCTAAACACTAATCAACTCTTCCATCTCATCTCAAAACCCTAACACTCACCCCATCAAAACTCACCCAATCAAATCCCGAACCCTTGCATTTGGTGCGGCGATGTTGGCCCTTCCATAGTCGCTCGGCCGATGCTTGGAGGAGGAGTGAGGTGGGCGGGATCTGGGGGGTGTCGACTGGGCGAGGCGTCGAAGGCTCGACAGGTTTGACGGGACGGCGGGATCTGGAGGGCGTCGACGGATTGACAGGACGAAGCGGCGTGGCTCGACAGGAGCACGCCGACAGTTGCTCGATGGGAGTAGCACCGTGTCTGTTGATCGTCGTCTTCGACGGTACTGGAGGCGGGAATAGCGATGATGAGAGGGGAGTGGTGGACGGCGGGGAGGGTTGACCAGGGAGGGGGCGGCGAAATCCTAGCCGCCACCCCCTCTAAACTCAGATCTAGATCAAGATAAAGGATTTTCTTTTCTGAGTTTTTTTTTTGGAGCTTCTCTCTCTAGAAAATTTAGAGAGAGAAACTCTGGAGGTGGTAATGCAGATACCTTACTCATTATATTGAGGTGAAGGAACAAAGGCTCCTGTCACTTCTTAATCTTTTCTTTTTGGTTTTGCTTTTTCAACTAGTTTGTAGCCTTTATAGGTGCAAAATAAGCAGGAATGATGAGGGTTTTCTCATTGGAGGCCCATGATCAAGAGAAGAAGTAAAAACAAAAGAAGCCCATTAACTTATTAGTTCGAGTCTCTTGTTTCTTTGCATATAGTATATTATTGTGTTTATTATTTTTTTGGGCTTGGGATTACTTAGAGCATCCACAACGGTTTGCTATTTTGGCATTATCATTTTTTACCAATGGAAGCTCTACGGTGGTTTGCTATTTTGTTATTTTTTGACAAAATAGATACAGTAGAATGCTATTATGGCAAATGATTTGGCAAAAATGCATATTATAAGGGACAAAACATGATGTTTCTTTCGTAATAATTTGTTATATTTTTGAAGAATAGGACGAAATTTCATGTTTCGTCCGAGGAAATTAGTGAATTTATATTTTAGCATTTCATCACTAAAGCAAACACCGCCTTTACTATTGTTATATTATCATTCTGGTATTTTTTAGCATGTACAACTGCAGATGCCCTTAAGAGGATTTATTTTGATTAAGGTGCATATCTATCATTCCTTTATTATTTGTAAAGAGTACGTATATAATACCTATTTAGGGAAATTTCATCTTAGGTTAAAGTGGTCAAATCACCATCTAACATAATCTTTAGCTTTAATTTGCAAAAGTTACCTTGCAAATTATTATAATAATAATTATTATTTGATGTTGTTTGTTTTTGGGGTGTGGAGGCAGCAGGTGTGAGTTCTTGTAATTTGTGAAATGGAAACGCTAGTATTGGCGTCGGTCTGGGGAGCGGGAGTGGCTCGGGGATATGAGCCGAGAGGTAGAGGCGGGTGGCTCGGCTCTAAAGTAGGAGCGGAGAGGTAGAGGTCGGGTGCTCAACTCGGATCTAGTAGCTCGGCTTGGGTCCAGTAGCTTGGCTTGGCTTGGTCTTCTGTACCCGCACACTTTCTAGAGACACCGGGAGAAGTCCCAACGACAGGCCCTCCGACGATCTAATCAGTCACTGAAAATGAGAATGGGTAGCTAGGGTTCAGGTGAGGAAAGATGCCTGTGGGCCTGAGGTGGTAGGGGCCCGTTGGACTTCTGTTGACCTGATGATCAGGGAAGAGCGAGATTTACGGATATCTGATGGCCCAGGAGGGGCCACATCATCTAACCTATATCAGGAGCCCCCCACTCCTAGAGGGCTGGGTAATCTAGCCGTGGATGAGTGATTTTGTCTCTGTAGGAAGAGCGAAGCGGTGTGTACGGCGAAAGTGTGGTTTGTATCTTCCTGGTGAGGCCAGCGGGGTTGGATGCAGGGAATCCCTTTAAAGATATGAGGGGCGTCGAGAGCCGAGAAAAGAGGGTCATGAGCCGAGCATCGAGCTTCGAGTGATGAGCTCCTATACGCTTGGATGCCGGGGCCTGTTGCTTAGTCGTCGAGCGCTGAGCGTCGAGATTTCATGATCTCAGGTGTCGAGGCTTGCTGTCGGATGCCGAGTCCAGAGGCTCATCTGTGGGAGTCAAGCGTGGCTCGAAATTTCCACCAACTGCCGAGCCCCCAAGCTGGTTGGAAAAGCTATGAGGTGGCTCAGAATTGCTACCGACCGTCGTCCCCAAAGCTTGTTGGAAAAGCTATGGGGTGGCTTGAGGTCATTACCGAGCGCCGAGCCCCCATACATTTTTATGAAAAGCTATGGGGTGGCTCTAGGTCACTGCCGAGCGCCGAGCCCCCATACTTGTTGGAAAAGCTTTGGGGGGGCTTGGAATGGCTAGCAACCGTCGAGCCCCCAAAGCTTGTTGAAAAAGCTAGGGGGTGGCTCAAAGTCACTACCGAGCACCGTGCCCCCCATACTTGTTGCAAAATCTCTGGGTTGGCTCGGAATTGCCACCGACCGTCGAGCCCCAAGCTTGTTGGAAAAGCTAGGGGGTGGCTCGAGATCACTACCGAGCGCCGAGCCCCCCATTTTTGTTGGAAATGCTCTGGGGTGGTTCGGAATTACCACCGACCATTGAGCCCCCAAAGCTTGTTGGAAAACCAAGGGGGTGGCTCGAGGTCACTACCGAGCACCAAGCCCCCCATTCTTGTTGGAAAAGCTCTGAGGTGGCTCGGAATTTCCACCGACCATCGAGCCCCAAGCTTGTTGTAAAAGCTAGGGGGTGGCTCGAGGTCACTACCGAGCGCCGAGCCCCCTATACTTGTTGGAAAGGCTCTGGGGTGGCTCGGAATTGCCACCGATAGTAGATCCCCTAAAGCTTGTTGGAAAAGCTAGGGGTTGGCTCGAGGTCATTACCGTGCGCCGAGCCCCCCATTTTTTTGGAAAACCTCTGAGGTGGCTCGGAATTGCCACCGACCATCGAGCCCCAAGTTTGTTGTAAAAGCTAAGGGGTGGCTCGAGGTCTCTACCGAGTGCCGAGCCTCCCATACTTGTTGGAAAAGCTCTGGGGTGGCTCAGAATTGCCACCGACCGTCGAGGTCCAAACTTGTTGTAAAAGCTAGGGGGTGGCTCGAGGTCACTACCGAGCGCCGAGCTCCCCATACTTGTTGGAAAGGCTATGGGGAGGCTCGGAATCGCTACCGACTATCGAGCCCCAAGTTGTTGTTAAAGCTAGGTGGTGGCTCGAGGTCACTACCGAGCACCGAGCCCCCATACTTGTTTGGAAAAGCTCTGGGGTGGCTCGGAATTGTCACCGACCGTCGAGCCCCAAGCTTGTTGTAAAAGATAGGGGTGGCTCGAGGTCACTGCCGAGCGCCGAGCCCCCCATACTTGTTAGAAAGTCTCTGGGGTGGCTCGGAATTACCACCGACCGTCGAGCCCCCAAAGCTTGTTAGAAAAGCTAGGGGGTGGCTCGAGGTCACTACCGAGCGCGAGCCCCCCATTTATGTTGGAAAAGCTCTGAGGTGGCTCGGAATTGCCACCGACCGTCAAGCCCCAAGCTTGTTCTAAATGCTAGGGGGTGGCTCGAGGTCACTGCCAAGCGCCGAGCCCCCATACTTGTTGGAAATGCTATGGGTGGCTCAACTCGAAGCGGGCCTCGACCCGTCGTGCCTACTGTGAAAGCTGGGAGTAAAAACTAGAAAATTTCTTGTGATGCTGATGTCATGGGCGTGGATTTCGAGGAGTTTGAAATCCTAGTGGCCGTTAGATCTTGATGATCAAGATTGGATGATGATGATTTTGGCACGGGATTCTAAGCATCACTTCTTCTCTATAAATCCCCCCCTTCTCATTTCTTCACTTAGTGTTTTTCTCTCTAAGACTAGGAGCTTCTCTCTCTTGCTGCCGGTAATGACTTTTACGGCGAACTTTCCGTTTACCGATTATCAGGTTAATATTTTAATTTGCCATGTCGCGCACTCAGTCTGGCTCCGAGGCGAGTTCTTCTGGCCGGGGTGATGGTGATCGGGATTCAAATTCGATGTCGTGGGACCTGGATGACCGACCTATTGCTGGAGAGGTCCTGGGATACGGTTCTGGACATGTCCCCCTACAGATTTGCAAGCCGGAGATAGTAGAGTCCTCGGGCGAGGAGGTTGGGGAGGAAAGTCTGAGGAAGAAGACTCTGAGGAAGGGGAGTCTGAGGAAGAAGTGGAGTCCGAGGAAGGAGGCGAGGCCGAGGAAGAAGTAGAGTCTGGGGAGGAGGTGAGGAAGGATGGGCTCTCCCTAATCTCCCTCCTTTGTCGACACCGTCTCCGCCGAGGAAGCCTCAAACTCGTAGTTAGAAGAGGAAGTGGCAAACGACGGATAGTCTAGGCTCGCCGGACGAGTTCGCACCAAAATCTGCATTTAACGTCCCCTTTTCCAAGAGGGCAGGATCGATCCGGATGTATCCTGATGATGTAGAGAGCCTTGTTCAATTCCACGTGGAGGTGCCTTCGACTAGCCAACCTCAGATAAAGATGGACAACATGCCGTGTGTGATGAAGGCCGATTTTCTGCCCATCATAAGGGCCAGGTACTTCATCCCCAAGGAGTACGAGTTGATGATTCCGAGCCCCGGTCTTCGCCCCACCACCGAGTTGGCCCCCGGTTTCTGCATGTTTCTCGAGGATGCTTTTGTCTCAGGGCTAAAGTTACCGCTGCATCCATTCATTAAGAGGGTGCTGGGGTGGGGGGATGTAAAACCCCAAATTCCAAAACATACTGAATTCGAAGTTCCACAAGATCTTTACACTTCTCTTCGTACAATTTTACAAGGAAAATAAAAACTTTTTGTTACATCACAGTTTACACTTACATTACATAGAAGCAATTTACAACAATTTACATAAATTGAAATGTACAACACTTGAATCATTCTTTAATCAACATGCATCCTTTAGTCTTGTTAATCACTTTACCTTGCATAGAAACTGTGGGCACGTCAGTTGCTTACAACCGATAAAATATTATACACGGCCGTCCTTTCTACGCCGAAACACTATAACGATTCTCAGATACTTAAACAAACCACAAACTTGATCACAAACAGAACTATAAGGGACTATCCTATAGATGTCGTGTTGTGCGGTGCACTTAGTCCTTGATGCAGTTATGTATATTACATGACACTAATGCGCACTTGTTCAGATTCCATGCATCCCATACTACATAGGTCTGAGGGCAAGCCCTTAGCCGTTCTTCATCTTGTATGGTTCAATTCCTTGTCATGACTTAAACTACTACTGTAACTATGATAAGTATCCTAGATGTTCTGTGAATTACGAGCTCAAGTCCAGACAGCCTGGAGGAGAATCCCACGTCATGTCATGATGCATTGTGAAGAACCTATGGACAATTCAGCCTCCGTCATGGGTCATGACACCACTCGCAGTCACCAAATACCCCACGAGCGTCGCCTGCGGTACGGACTCCTGGAGACATATCCACGTCATGTCACGACGCATCGTGAAGACAGCCTGTGAATATTCTCACACCGTAGCTCCGAGGCCCTCATACTCATATTTGTTTTTCTCTTATTTTCATCACATCTTCACTATGTATCTAGTCCTTAGTTATTTGAATCATGAACAAAATCAATTCTCTAGAGTTAGCCCTTCTACTATACCGGTCTTAATCATTTATTCAACATGACCCAAATCTTGGTCTTCTCATTTCCAATTTCATTTCAACATATTTCTTTTCAATGCCGGTATGAGGCTTAACTACACTCTAGTTCTCAATTTCAATTCATAATCACAAAATTGAGTATTTATACTCATAAGTTCTTTTTCACAATTAACATGATTTCCATTCTTTTCTCTGAATCAAAACTCACATATCAAGTTCACTTTCAATTCTTATATTTCATGCTCAAAAATTTCTTTTCAATAAGCACAATAGATTCTCATACTATAGTTCCTTTCCTTACTTAATTCCATAATCATAAAGTCATATTTTTCACTCATACACAATATTCAAATTAGGCAATAAAATCCATAGATATCAGACTTAAATTTTCTTTCATTCAAATTCCTCTTTTATAACTTAGTGTAATCTTTTCATGAAAATAATCACCTTTCATATTTATAAAAATATCAACTTCATGCAATTTTGCTTCTAAACTATCTTTATTATAGTCAAATCATGCCCCAAATATTTTTCATTAAGTCCACATAATTTTAGAATAATTCTAGTATTTTTCCCAAATTTTTGTAAGCCACAAATCAATTTTTAAAACCCAAAAAATCAAAAAAGTTAAAATCCTGCCGAAGCCAGGAATCGAACTCACGACCACAGGGTAACCAACCGCCACCGAAAGCCAGAACAGCCAAGGCGCCACATCGATACAGAATGGGGTTAATTTAAGATGAAGTGTGGTCCTCGGTTTTTGAAAGAAAAGAAAACAAAAGGCTCACGCCAGGTTTCGAACCCAAGACCACCACGCCCAAACCCGCTGCTACAGTAACCGAACCACAAATGCACTGGCTGACTAATCTGATATGTTTTTAGACTACGGGGTTTATAATCCAGATCTTCGTTCTTTTCGAATTTTTACAAAAACGAATATTTTTTAGTTCTCTTCCTCTATAAATTCATTCAAAAACTCCAGATTTTATTTTTCATCTCAGTACAGCATTTCAGTAGATTAAAATTTGATTTTTGATACGAAAAACATAATTTACTCTCTACTTTATTTTGTTCTTCAATTTTCGAATTTGGGAGAAAATAGGCATATCCTCTTTATAATTTACACTTAAAATTTTTCTAAGTCACAAATAATATTTTTGTTAACATTATACAATTATCTCAGTAATAAATTTTATTTTCATGCCATTTAACAACTCAATAATCAAATCACCTATATCCATAGTTCTTTCTTCAGTTATTCAACATACAAGCATGCATTCTTAATTTACATCACAAACAAAATAGAGCATGGTAGCATGGTAATCATCTACATTAACAAATCATAATTTTGCAATCCATTTAACACTCTTTTGACATATATTCAAACTAGTAGCAATTTGTCTCATTTTCATAATGTATGGCTAAATTAGTTAAAGTTTCTTCTTAATTTGTCAACCACATCCTAGCATGATGTCTAATTAGAAGTTTAAGAGAACCACCCACCTTAAATAGAGAGAAAATTCAAAAGAACTCCTAGAGAATCTCCTACAACGAATGAGCGAAGCCTTCTCCTCCTAGATCAAGCAACCAGGTTGTGCCTCTCCTTGTTGCAAGCTTGAACCCGAGCCTCCCCTAGTGCACTTCCAGCCTCCTCTCCTTGGGTCGAAGAACACACACAACACTCACTCTTTTCAACTCACAAAACTTCTCAATCTTTTGCCTTACAACTTGTATTTTTTTCGCTCGTTCTTTCTTTCAACTTTTAGGTGCAATGAGAACTAGTGTAAGGGGAGGGGGTATTTATACAAACTTTTAGGGTGAATGGAGGGCTAGGATTAGATCAAATGGTTAGAGATTAAGGGCCAAGATGTACTAGGGAATTATAGAAACTAACAATGATGAACAACCACCTCTCCACCACTTCCAGCTCACCCACTCTCTCCTATCCTATCCTATCCAGCCTAGGGTGAAAAGGGTGTGCACTGCACACTCCATTGCATGCACATGCCACCTAGTGTCCCCCATTTACAGATTTGTTCATGTGACAAAAATTAATTGTCCATAAAAAGAGTCTACACTACAAGTTAGACTATTTAAAAGAGAATTAAGTTAAATGGGCTCACTAATGGGCTAATTTAACCATGGGCTTAAAATAATTAAATTAATTAATTAATGGAGTGGGCTTAAAAGAGACAATTAGGCTTAGATTTTAACTAGGCTTTTAAAGAGAATAATTTTTAGAAAATAAAAAGGACAAATACTATATAAGAAATATTTTATACGAGAAATTATACAAATAAAATTATACGTGCAAAGCACGTAAAATCACAAAATCTCATAAATGAAAATTTATGGTATTACAGGGGAGCTGACCCCGATGCAATACAGCCCTAATTCATGGAAGCATCTGATTTGCTTCATCTTGAAGTGTTAGGAGAAAAAGGTCCCCCTTAAGTTGAAGTACTTACGCGCGGTCTTGGGGGTGAGCTCGCTCGGTGACATGGAGGGCATATTCTACATGTCACCCCGCCCTCATAAGAGAGTGATGCACAGTCACCCGGACTCCATAAAGGGGTGGAAGGAGAAGTACTTTGTTGTTGGGAGCGAAGTGCCTTGGAAAATCCCTACGGCCTGGAACTTCTTCAAGCCGAACTTCAAACCCCCAAGGCGGAGGGACTTGACTGAGGCTGAGTAGGCTGATGTAGACAAAATTGTGGAGGGGTACAGCATCGGTTGGCCAGGCGTGACCGAGATACACTATGTGCAAGCCGGACTGAGTCCAGCAGACCCCTGTACGTTTTTGATTCATTCTTGCCTAACCTTTTGCTTCCGTATTAACATTTTTTCTCTTTTTTGCAGTGATGAAGCCAAACAAGCTTGAGGCGAGGAAGGCCCTATTGGTGCTGGCCCAGAAGAAGAGGGTTTGGGAAGTAGCATAAGGGGCGGGGCCAGCCCAAGGGGTGGCGAAGGTTCCTACTGAGCCGTCCCCCAAGAAGCTGAAGAAGAAGCATTCGTCCTGCGAGGCGAAGGAGTCGGGGCCGAGCACGAGTAGCCGAAATGTTACTGAGGTCCTGAGGGCGGGGACCCCCGCTATCTGTCCTGACGTCAGGCAGATGGTTGGCGAGGAGGGGGGGCTAAGGCCGTACGCCCTGGACTGGTCAGTGAAGGTGGCAAACTCGCTGGCCGAGGGCCCGTATCACCTGATTTTGTTAATAAACATTATCTATGTATATATACTAGTCGGTATATGACTGTTTTGTATCAAATTGATACTGAAATCTTCCGAGCCGGAAATAAAATTATTTTATTTTCATTTCTCGGAATTAAATTATTTTTGTACAGATTGATTCGTTTTAACTAATAAAAATTATCTGTATAATCAGATATATGTACGTATTTGAATCGTGTCGATTTCGTACGTTTGTACGAAATCGTGTTGTATGTGATTTGGGAAAAATATATTTTATTTTTGATCAATCTTGATGAGATGAAGGGTTAGGATTGGATGAGGGTTTGATTGCAAATTTATTGGGTTTGATTGCAATTTAAATTTGCAAACAAAATTCCAATTGATTAACCATAAGAACAAATGACACTTGGCTTTCATTCTCACCACAAAACCCTTCACTTTATCCTATAAAAACACCCCCAACCCCTCCCCCTTTCCCCTTGGCAGGCCTCAACACTGAAGGGCAAAAAACCCTCTCACTTTTTGTGTATTTCTATCCCCTTCTCATCTCATTCCTTAGCTCCTTCCTTACTAGCTTTTTTTTTAAAAAAAATTGAGAAAGAAAGAAAAGAAAGAGAGAATCAAAAGAAAAGAGGGGTTAAATTCATGGGTTTCATTTCTTCATGAGGTGTTCTTGAGAAAGATCAAGAACAAGGAACAAGGAGCAAGAAGGCAAGGCTAGTTCTTCCTACACTTTGTTGGGTGGGAGTTTCTCATTCTCATGGTTGTTTTTAGTATTATTAGGGTTTTTATTGTTGTATGTTGTTGTATTGAGTTAATTTAATGTGAATAAAGAGCATGCAAAGATTCAAGTGGTAGAACACAAAATAGAACCATAAAGATTCAATATTTGTGGGAATAGGGTTAGAATTGTTTAACTATGTTGGAATTTTGACCCCAAATTTATTTTAGAGGTTCTTAGGGGTGTTATTACCATGCTCAAATTTTGTGGATTTTTCAAAGTGGTTTTGATGGGTGAAATGACCGTTTCCCCCAAAACAGCGAGTGTTGGGCAAAAACAGCAACTTGGTATTTTGGGGTAAAGTTCGGCTTATGTTCGAGGGACTGAAATTTGATGTTCCTTATGGATTTGGAGAAGTGATTAACTAGGATGTTGTATTAGACGTTCTTACCTTTCCAAAATGCCCTATTTGGTTAAAATCTGATAAGTGGTGCAAACGTTATGGCCGTTACAAAACAGAGTAGTCAGCTTGGCTGAAAACTTACTGTTTTGTTTGTTCAATGTTTTTGTATCCCTTACTCATTGAATCTGAGGAAGTGACCAACTAGGAAGTTGTAGTAGACCTTCTCACCTTTCTAAATTGCCCTATTTGGTTAGATTCTGATAAGCGGAGTAGAAGTTATGCCGTTTACAAGACACAGCAGCCAGCTTGGGCTGAAGTGCTCGTTGTTTGACTTGTTCTATATTTTTGAGCCCCTTAATTGCTGAATCAGAGGAAGTGACCAACTAGGAAGTTGTATTAGATGTTCTCACCATTCCAAATTGCCCTATTTGGTTAGATTCTGATAAGCGAGGTAGAAGTTATGCCTTTTACAAGACACAACAGCCAGCTTTGGCTGAAGTGCTCGCTGTTTGACTTGTTCTATGTTTTTGAGCCCCTTACATGCTCAATCAGAGGAAGTAACCAACTAGGAAGTTGTAGTAGATGTTCTCACCTTTTCAAATTGCTCTATTTGGTTAGATTCCGATAGGCGGAGTAGAAGTTATGGACTTTACCATTTGCAGTAGCTAGCCTCTAAGCTGAAAAGCTCGTTGTTTGGGTTTTTCGATGTTTTGGATCTTTTACTTACTGAATTTGGGAAAGTGTTCAACTAGAGAGTTGTAGTAGTGTCTCTCACCTTTCCAAATTTTTCTATTTGGTTAGATTCCGATAAGCGGAGTAGAAGTTATGCGCTTTGAAAGTTTTAGCTTTGCTGTAGCTTTGGCTGTCTTTTGTTAGTTTTTGCATGTGTTCAAGGGACGATAGATTGAATTTCATAAGAAATCTGAAAAAGTCATCAACTAGAGATTTGTAGTATATGTTCCCACCTTTCTAAATTGTATGATTTGGTTAGATTCTAACAAGTAGAGCAAAAGTTACAAGCTATAGAAGTTTCAGTTTTTTGTTGAAATTCTGTAGTTTGGTTAACTATTTGCATATGTTCGAGGGCAAGAATTTGGAATTCCTTACGGAATCTGAGGAAGTGGTCAACTAGGAAGTTGTAGTAGATGTCCCACCTTTTCAAATTGTCCAGTTTCATTAGATTCCGACAAGTAGAGCAAAAGTTACAAGCTATAGAAGTTTCAGCTTTTTGTTGAAATTCTGTAGTTTAGTTAACTGTTTGCATATGTTTGAGGGCAGGAATTTGGAATTCATTACATAATCTGAAAAAGTGGTCAACTAGGAAGTTGTAGTAGATGTTCCCACCTTTTCAAATTGTGCAGTTTTATTAGATTCCGACAAGTAAAGCAAGAGTTACCAGCTTGCGAAGTTTTAGCTTTTTGTTGAAAATCCATAGTTTGGTTAAACTGTTTGCGAGTGTTCGATGGATGGATTTTGGATTCCTTACAGAATATGAAAAAGTGTTAAACTAGAGAGTTGTAGTAGATGTTCTTACCTTCCTAAAAAAGTCTATTTTTATCGTATTCTGATAAGCGTAACACTAGTTGCTTTTAGGCTGTCGGAAGGTTTTTATGTCGCTTTGGAGTTTTTCATTGGTAGTATGTTTGTAATAGACTATTAGAAGATTCTTCTGTTTCTTCTAATTATAAAAGATCAAGTTTTGCTAGTAAGCACGTTTGGCTGATTCTAGGTTGTTAGAATACCTGTACGGTTGCTTCTATATGTTGTTTTGCTCATACATAACTCGTCTGGCTCGTATGCAGTTGTAGGTCTCATACGTAGATCATTTTGCTCGTATGTATGTTATTGTCTCGTACGAAGCTCATTGGGCTCGTATGTAGGTATTGTCTTAAATATGTTGGATCCTATAGGTACGGCAAATAACACTAGAGGGGGGGGGGGGGGTAAATAGTGTTGTTTAAAAAATTACTTAAGAAATTGAACTTTTCGTACTGTCCAGTCGACTGAAAATAGATATACAGTCGACTGTTGCATCAGAGTAGAAGAGTATCTTACTGAAGAGTTACTAGTCTGATCAGTCGACTTAGCACGGAAATCCAGTCGACTTACCAGACAAGTTTTCGAAATAAAATACAAAAAAATTGAAATTGCAAGTTGAGAAAATACAACCACCACAGAGTCAATCAATCACAGAGTATACAGCGATGTATCCTGGTTCGGTCCTTCCGACCTACATCCAGTCCCTAAGCAACCCACTTGAGATTTTCCACTATTCTTGAAAAAAAGTACAAGAATACCCTACGACGTTTGACAACAACTATGTCAAACCCGTAGACCTCTCTCACCACTAGAGAGAGTAAATCCACTATACACCCAAGAGTGAAAAACCGACTCTACAACCAAGAGCCCTACTCTCCAACCGAGAGGACCACTCTCACAACCCGAAAGTGAAAAAAAACAACAAAAAGAGTTTACAATAACCTATAGCATTGTTTGTGATTTATGCTTTTGTATAGTGGCCATTAGGTTAACTTCTGAAACTAGTCTAAAATGAATTCGATGTTATACTAGATTGAATTTCAGAGAACCAAGACTTAGACAATTTGTATGCTTTTGAAATGCTTGTTCTTCTGAAAAACAAAAATCTTGAAACTTAAAGAAATGTTTGGAACCTTTTCAAAGTGATTCTTATACTCTATTTATAGAGTGAGAATCAGAGGGACGTTGTAAAATAGTTCCCTAAACCGTATTAAAATGGATAGAAAAGGATTTGAATTTTAAAAACAAGTTTTAAATTCAGAAAAACTATTGAAATGACTTGAACAGTCGACTGGGTTGCCATAATGAGTTGAATGGCCAGAGCTTGTATGAGTTCAGACAGTTTCATACTATGACAGTCGACTGGTTCCAAGGAACGGTAGACTGGTACTCAACAGCTGAACTTATTCAAGCTTGTTTTGACCTTTTAATTTTGTAAAACACTCAGTTATTAAAAAGTATGTGTGAGTGTGTGTGTGACAAGGCTATTACAAGTTTCTAAGACTCAAAGAATGAAAATTACAATATTACAAGACACTTTTTATAAAACATTTGAAGCACTTGAATCTTGTCTTGAACTTGAGTCTTTGACTTGAGCTTAAGCCTTTGTCTTTATGTCTTGAAGCTTGCTTAATCAATGTGGCTTGAGCTTAAATCATTGTGGCTTGATCAATTACTCTTGAAAGCTTCATTGGATTGTTTTGCCTTTGTGAATTCCACCATGGTATTGACTTTGATACAACCTGCAAGCGATATGTGATAGAACAACTTTGTATAGTATTGTAGTCATCAAAACCAAGAATCAATATTCTCCCCTGTTACCGCTGATTTCGGTGTGGGGGTAAACAGATAGAATTTGTGAGCTCGAGAAAAACCTGAACAGTTGACCCAAGCCTTCTTGCTCCTGCCGCAACCTGCAAGGAAGTGCGAAACACCGGGGTTGATTCCGGCGACTCCTCTCTGTCCATGCGACCAATGCGCCTCTCCACCTCATGGAGACGACGGTTGAGGGCATCGTCCCTCTGCTGGTAATCATACGATCCCCCGGACTCTTCTTCATAGGAAGGGGAGCGGGGACTGCGGCGCCGGTAGTCCTGGGACCGGCGAGGACTGTAGTGCTGCTGATGGCGGCTGGGAGCCGGGGAAGGACTTCGGGTTCGGCGATGAGGACTGGGATCTCTCGGGGGCGTTGGAGCCCTCTGGGCATTTTGGATGTTCTGCCGAAGGTTGAAAGCCTGCAGTACGGTGTCTTGGAATTGTAGGAACTCGGCATGAGTGATCGGTGCGTCATTGTTCCTCCGATGATGCCGATCCGCAGGGGAGTGTGGTCTCCTTCTTCGGCGCTCGGGTGATACCGCTCGGCCCCTGTGGTCCGGAGACCTTCGACCGTTTCGGCGGTGAGGGGACCGCTCGCCCTGACACTGGCGGGAGGCTCCCTCTCGGGCCCGCCTCTCATCAAGGTGGGTGCGGAGGTCCTCATCTTTCTGGTGGTTCAGGAGTGTGTTGCGGAGGTCGGGATGATGAGAGGCCATTGAATCCGAGGATTCATTATGAACCGAAACGGGGTCCGGATTGTAGGGCTGCTTTTGCTTCCGACCGTTATGGCCGGAAGGGCCATTGTTGGGTTGCTGCTTGGGAAGAGGAGGTTGGCCCTGTTGGGCCGGAGGAGGAAGATCGGGCTGAGGGATAGGATTGACAGGGGCTTCCTCCGTAGGATCGGCGGGATTGTTCCCGCGGTTGGACGCTCTCGATCTGACCTTCTTTGGAGGCATGGTTGGAGAGGACGACAAGGAAGGGGCTGAGGCTGTTCGTGCGGTGTTTCCCACAGACAGCGCCAATCTGTTACTGCTGATTTCGGTGTGGGGGTAAACGGATAGAATTTGTGAGCTCGAGAAAAACCTGAACAGTTGACCCAAGCCTTCTTGCTCCTGCCGCAACCTGCAAGGAAGTACGAAACACCGGGGTTGATTCCGGCGACGCACCCTCCGACGCTCTTGTCAGTAATCAGAAGGGATTAAAGAAAGAGCTTAAAGTGGTGAAAAAGTGATTAACCTGGTCACAGTGGCAGAGGGGAGGTATTTATAGTCGCTAGCGGAGTGATTAGAGGCCTGGTTCCCAGTGTAACTGCCAGGAGAAAAATCCTCACAGTCTATTTTGGAAACTAACCCCTTGATCCCCGGTGAGAGCAAATCAGGCCCGTTGACTTGGTCAAATCAGTGGCCCTGATTTGTCTCCTGCTGGTTTGGGCTCGCCTCGGGTCGGGACCCGTGCCCAATCGGTGTGGACCTGTTCGCGGGTTATTGGGTCTCGTGCGAAGGAGATCCGGTACCCGCTTTGGATCCACCTTGTGTGTGAAATTACCATTTTACCCCCGAGCTTCGAGATTCGCGCCAAATCTGAACGGTCCCGATTTAACCCCATTTTTAGCCATATCACGAGCCCCCCACTCCTAAAGACTGAGCGTGATCAGCCTTTGAGGAGTAGTTTAACTGTTTTAGTGGCTGGTGGAGTTGTATCAGAGTCCAAGTGGAAGACTTTGAATCTTGAAGGGGGTAGTGAAGTAATTTTTGATGCTATGTGCTGTTCTTTAGCCATATCGAGTATTTGGCAGCTTTTATTTATTTTCTCGGACTATTTATTTAATTTTGCGATGTGTTCACTAGTCGTTCGGGGGCCTTAATAGTGTTTTCTAGGCAATCATTGTTCGTTCGGGGGCTCAAAAATATACCCCCGAATTTTTAATTATTTTCCAGAATTTTTAGTTAATTTCCCCAAATTTTTAGCAATTTTTCGCAATTTTTAAATAAATAAATCGATTAAAATAGATGAAAAATGCCTTTAAATACTGATTTATGACGTGGATCGATCCGGGCCATTGATCATAGACGGGCGCGAATTTTTGAGAGATCCAGCGGTTGTAGTAGCTCGGTGTCTTTTTTCTCCGTTTGCGAGCTCGGAAAGGCACTTGCTCGGCAGCCGACCGAAGACAGGGGGTCTCGACAAGTCGAGCGACGTGGCACAATCTGAGCCATCGGATGACGATGCGTATCTCAAGACGGGCACATTTCTTAAGAAAACACTATCTTGTCGCCTAGCATCCTCGGCGAGATCTGGGCCGTCTGATCGAGATCATGCGCGAAAGTTGAGGAGAAAGTGAGTTTTCTCCGTTTGCGAGCTCGGAATGGCACTTGCTCGACAGCCGACCGAAGACAAGGGGTCTCGGCGGGTCGAGCGACGTGGCACAATCTGAGCCGTCGGATGACGACGCGCATCTCAAGACGGGCACATTTCTCAAGAAAACACTATCTTGTCTTTTAGTGTCCTTGGCAAGATCTGGGCCGTCGGATCGAGATCATGCGCGAAAGTTGAGGAGAATGTGAGTTTTCTCCGTTTGCGAGCTCGGAATGGCACTTGCTCGGCAGCCGACCGAAGACAGGGGGTCTCGGCGGGTCGAGCGACGTAGCGCAATCTGAGCCATTGGATGACGACGCGCATCTCAAGACGGGCACATTTCTCAAGAAAATACTATCTTGTCGTTTAGTGTCCTTGGCAAGATCTGAGCCGTCTGATCGAGATCATGCGCGAAAGTTGAGGAGAAAGTGAGTTTTCTCCGTTTGCGAGCTCGGAAAGGCACTTGCTCGGCTGCCGACCGAAAACAGGGGGTCTCGGCGGGTCAAGCGACGTGGCGCAATCTGAGCCATTAGATGACGACGCGCATCTCAAGACGGGCACATTTCTCAAGAAAACACTATCTTGTCGTTTAGTGTCCTTGGCAAGATCTGGGCCGTCTGATCGAGATCATGCGCGAAAGTTGAGGAGAAAGTGAGTTTTCTCCGTTTGCGAGCTCGGAAAGGCACCTGCTCGGCTGAAGACAGGGGGTCTTAGCAGGTCGAGCGATGTGGCGCACTCTGTCTCGAGACGATCCTGTTCCCAAGGGCATTAATGGCGCTCCGGGGTTTGCGCGGCGTTCCACTTTCCCCAGGTCATTAAGGATAACTCCTTCAATAAATGTGTGGCGTTTCAACTTCCGAGGGTCATAATGGCCAGACCTTGGAGGAGAGCTTATAAGTACTCCACTCCCTTTGTCATTTCAATCACAACAAATGTAGAGTTTCAAACCTCGGAGGTATTGGCCTTGGGTAACTTGTCTTTCGAGGTCCGAGGGGGTTGTTGCTCTTTTGCCTTTTTCTTCTCCCATTCCTGACGGCCCCAAAGTGGATGTCAGGAGCGGGGGGGAACGAGGCAGTAGTGGTGACGACCATAGTCCGGGCCCGAGGGATGAGTTACTTCGGAGGGACGGGTGGTCGCTCTGTTGCCTTGTTCTTCTCCCGTTCCTCACGGCTCGAAAGGGGATGTCAGGAGCGGGGGAGGATAAGGCAGTAGAGGTGACGACCGTAGTCCGGACCCGAGGGGCGAGTTACTTCGGAAGGACGGGTGGTCGTTCTTCCACCATGGTCTTCTCCTGACTCTGGCTGCTCCAACGTGGGTGTTAGGGTCGGGGGAGATCATGGTGGAAGAGGTGATGATCCATGTCCGACGCCGAGGGGTGAGCTACATCGGAAGGACGGGTGGTCGTTCTTCCACCAAGGTCTTCTGCTTTCTCTGGTTGCCCCACAGTGGGTGTCAGGGTCAGCAGAGATCATGGTGGAAGAGGTGATGATCCATGTCCGAATCCGAGGGGTGAGCTACATTGGAAGGACGGGTGGTCACCCTTCCACCATGATCATCACCTGATTTTGACTGGCCCGATTCGGGTGTCAAGATCGGGGGTGATCCTGGTAGAAGGGATGATGACCGGAGTCTGGATTTGTGGGACGAGCTTCGGTTGGACGGGTGGTCGTTCTCCTACCGTGATCTTCTCCCGATTCTGACGGCCTCGGCGTGGGTGTTAGAATCGGAGGGTCACGGTAGGAGAGGTGATGACCCAAGTCCGGTCTGAGGGGAGGGTTTGCTTCGGGACGACGGGTGGTTGTTCTTCCGCCCAAATCTTCTCCTGACTCTGAAGGCCTGGGTGGAGGTGTCAGGGTCAAGGGAGGTTTGGGCCGAAGGATAGATCACCGAGGTCCGGAGCCGAGGGACGACCTGTCTCGGTAGGACGGGTGGTCGTTCTTCCACCATGATCTTCACCCGATTCTGAGGGCCCCATCGTGGGTGTCAGGGTCGGGGAAGATCATGGTAGAAGAGGTGATGACCCTAGTCCGGAACCGAGGGACTGCAGCAACTTCGGAGTGATGGGCCTCTTCCCATCTCTGTCTTCCTTCTGGGCCGACGGCTTCCGATGGTTGTTGGCTCGAAGGGGTTAGAGATGGGGGGTGTGCCGATCCGTTTTTGACCGGGCCCCGTGGGTTGGCGGAATACCGACCGAAACATGGGGCCTGGGAGGCCCGCCGAAGGCGGTGCCTTAAAACTTTAAATAAAAATTTTTTTGGTTACTTCAGACAGAGGTGGGGTATGGAGGAAGTGTGGGTCATCCGAGCGACTTGATGCAATTTGTATCGTTGGATGGCGTCGCGCATCTCGAGACGGGCACATTTCTCGAGAAAACACTATCTTGTCGTCTAGTGTTCTCAGCAAGGTCTGGGCCGTCAGATTGAGATTTTACGCGAAGTTTGAGGGGAAAGGGAGTTTTCTCCGTTTGTCAGCTCGGATAGGTACTTGCTCGGTAGCCGACCGGTCTCTTTGCTGACGTGGTCGGATGGCGTATGGATCGGCTCCCGGTCTCGATATACCGAGCTAGTTGCCTTGGCAAAGAAGGTAGTTGTGTTGGGCCTTCGCGACGCTTCGAGAGTGGCCCAAGAGTCGCACTTTTTCGTTTGGAAGTCCAAGGGACGTTCCTTTTTACTATAAATCTTCACCCCCCCCCTCAGACCAAGTCTCACTTTTTACTTTTACTCTCTCTCTCTTCAGTTCTTACTTTTCGCCTTCGAAGCTTTCAGCTCCTTGGTGGTGGTGCTAGCTGACGCGGCAAGGCGTTTGTTGTCTCCGGCGAACTTTCCGACCGTACCTATCACTTCAAGGTCAGTCTCTTTCCCTTCTCTCTTAGAAAATGGTTAAGATCACGTCCTCGGATGAGACCCCCGCCTCGGAGCTAGCAGTAGGCCGAGGGGATAAAGGGAAGGAGGTAGTGGAGCCGAGCGATCAGAACGTCGTTCGTCCGGACAGAGAGGGCAAAGTGGCCGAGCTGCATAAGGAGGTTGCGGCGGTGTCCCGGGAGGGCAAAGCCGTGGTCACGATCGTGGAAACGCCGAAGACGGCGGGAGCGTTCGGTCGGCAACCCATTGCTCTGTCGAGCGTGGGAGGTGTACGGGATTACGCCGAGGACACCTTGGAGAGAGTGACACAAGGTACGGCTAAGTTGGTGGAGGAGAACGAGCCAAGAGAGCTGTCCGAGGTGGACCATACCATCTCGTCTCTTACCGAGGCTGACCTTCACCTGATCCGAGAGGGTTTCCGGATCCCTGCCGACTACGGACTGCTCCTTCCCGGGCCGGGTTTCCAAGCCAATACAAAGTCTTCGTCAGACGTGTGCGTCTTTCCGGTCGACTCTCTTATTGCCGGACTCCGTTTTCCACTCCACCCGTTCGTGATCGATGTCCTGACATGGTACGGTTTGAGCCCCGCCCAACTGATGCCGAACACATGGAGGCACGTCATGGCATTCGTCCTCCGATGCCAAGAGGTTGGTGCCAAGCCGAGTATGTTCCTCTTTCGAAGCCTCTACCGACCTTGTCAGCCAAGGCGGGACGAACAAAGGTTTTATCTTTCACCCTGGACAGGCGTGAAGCTGATCGAGAATCCGGACTCGATCAAACATTGGAAGGAGAAGTACTTCCTCATCCGAGCCCGTGCGCCGTGGGTGATACCGACGGTTTGGGCAAAGGATGGTCTGCCCAAGCGGACCAAGAAGGAGGCGGCGCTGAGTGATGAGGAGGCGGAGGTCCAGAAGAAGCTCCTCGCCCTGCCAGCGCTAAGCTGGAAAGAAATTACCGAGGGGGATCTGTTCTGAGGGGGTCTCAGTCCGATCGACCCTAGTATGCTTCTGGTATTTATACTCTTTGCTTAAAGTTCGTGAAATTTTTTCTAAGTTTTTTCATTCGGCATGTGCAGAGATGATGAAGCTGGATTACAAAGCTCTGGTGGCGAAGGGCAGGTCGGAGCAGGAGGCGAAGAAGAAGAGGCCTTCGGCAGGGCCTCAGGACGTCCAAGCCTCGAAGAAGCCTTCGGTCGCGAAGGCTGCCGACCAGCCGAAGGTCATGGTCCTCGAGCAGGGGGAGGTCATGGTCCTCGACCCTCCTGCCTCGGGTGCACCGACAACGGCCCCGAAGGGGGATGCCCCTGGTTCGTCGAGCGGTGCGTCCGGCATGAAGGAGGTGTTGTCCCTCCAAGTTCCGTCCCTCACTGCCAAGGCGGAGAAGATCTTGACCGAGCGTCATAAGCAGATCTTCGTCTCTGACTGGCAGGTGATGAACGTCGACGGCTTCTTGGGCAACGGCAACATTTGCATGGAGGCGGTGAGGCACCTGCCTACCCCCAAAGGATCGAGCGACCCTGAAGGCCGGGCTAGCAGGGGACGCCGTGATGCATATTGCTCGGAATACTATGTCGGTAAGTAGGCCGAGCTCTCCCTCATCGAAATTTCTTTCTTAGAATTTTTCTAAGTCCTTGGGTTCGGGTTTTAACGTGCTGTTCTTTTTCAGACCCTCTGCCACTTCAATTTCATGCTCGAGGAGTTTGCGAGCAAGGAGCAGGAGAATGAACGAGAGAGGACGGAGCGTGTCAAGGCCACGCAGCTGCTTGACGCCGAGCAGCTCCTCTCGGCGAAGAGGGCTGCTGAAGTGGCGGGGTTGGAGAAGCAGCTGGCCGACGCCGTTCAGCTGTCGAAGGACACGGCGGCCAAGCTTGAGGCGTCGGAGAAGGAGGCAGCCGAGCTGAAGGAGGAGCTGGCCAATGCTCGGTCGGAAGCGGAGAGGGCTCGGAAGAGGGCCGAGAAGATCATGGCCAAACACCAGAAGAAGGTGAAGAAGGTGAAGAAGGCCGTGCAGGAGGAGGCCGCGCAGCACATGCTCCAGAACATGGAGGATGCCTACGGTCGAGCCTTGCTCCACATAGCCGCCAAGAACCCTGGCTTCGACACGTCCTCCTACCGTTTTTACGACCCCGTGGAGGGGGAGGAGGAGGTTCCCGAGGGGCTGCTCGACCCCGAGGGAGAAACGGAGGGTGTCGAAGGCCCAGGGGGGACCGAGGCCGAGGGCGAGGAGGAGGACGACTCCGAGGAGGAGAGCGGGAGCGAAGGCAAAGGCGAGGGCGATGGCGAGGGCAAGACCGGGGGGTCGACGGACCCGAACAACGAAAAGGTCGACCCCTGACTCGGTTGTCTCTTTTAGTTTTTCGTTGTTTTGTTTCTTTTTGTAAGCCTAACTGCGGACTGGCCACCGCTTTTGTAAAACTTTCTCCTCGGTTTTGAATGAAAATATTGTGTTTGGCCAGAATTTATCCAAGTGTCGAGTCTCGGATTTTGTGTTTGATTTGGCGTAGAATTCTCCAAGTGTTGGGTCTCGAATTTATCTCTGCTTTTCAGGTAAGGTTCGGTCCGGTTACGGAGGTTGCACACCTTCGTAAGGAGCTGGCCAAAACGAAGGGTGAGCTCTCGAATAGCCGACAGAATCGGTTTCTCATGCTCTTGAAGCTGGAGGAGACGAAGGCAGCTGTGCGGAGGTATTGCCGCGAGCTGTGGCAACTGCGGAAGTACCCCCAAGCCCCTTGTCCCGAAGGCGAGGTCGAGCGGCTCCGTAGGGAGCTCACTACCGCCGAGCAGAAGAATGGCGAGCTTTTGGCCGAGGTTCAACACATGGAATTAGCGGAGAAAGAACGCTCGGCGGCGGAAGAGAAGCTATCCTCCGAGCTAGAGAAGACGTCGACCGAGCGTAAGAGGTTGTTGGCCGAGGTCGACAGGCTTAGGAGGATTACCATAGATAGGGGGATCGAGGCCACCCATTACCGACGGCTTGCGACCGATAGTGCCAACGCCTCGGGCTCGTCGAGGCTCCCTCGACCGAAGAAGTTGGCAAAGGACGATGCTTTGAGGGATAGAATCATCGAACTGGAGGAGGAGGTCGCGTCGCTCAAGCCCCTGCCCGAGAGAGCCAACATCCGGAGCACCTCGTGTACCCGCGAAGAGAGCGAGAGAGGGATTACATTTTACAAACTTGCGACACGCTTGCCCACGACCAGGCGGAGTCCGGCTGACGCTCAGAGCAGTGCGGCCGTCTCGTCGAGCGGAGCCTCGGTCGGCGCCACAGTTAGAGCCAGCAGCGAGGGGGGTCGCGCTTCGTTGGTTTAGGATCGAGCTTGGAGGGCAGGCCTCGTCGTCCTCGTGTTTCCCTAAACCGAAGCGTTCCCCTTCCGAAGAGGCCCTAATCACGTCATTTTTCATTTTTGTTGGTTGTTGTAAAATTCTGTTGTTGGATCTGTCTCGTTGTATGTAGAATTAATATGTCTGAATATGAATCCGGATTTGTGATTTGGAAAATTTTAAGTGTTGGGCCCCGGCGAAGTATTGAAGTCTTGCTATTTGTTTTCCCTTTTTCCAGCTCGAGGCGGCCGACCCATATGCTGATCTCCACGGTTTGGATGATGACTCTGAATCCGAGGCCACTTCTGGGACGGCGGCTCTGAGTCCTAGGAGCGTCGAGCTGGAGATACGCCGAGCTGAGAGTAAGCGGGCCCACCTTTTGTCCGTCCTCGACCTACGGGAAGCCGAGATCCAACGCCTGGAGAATAGGATCGTCGAGCTGAGCCCTGTAGAAGGGGACAAAGATTCGCAAACCGCTTTCAGCAATGCTCTTCGGGTCAAGTGTATTCGGCACAACCAGTCGAAGATTATAGCCGAGCGGGACGATTTGCTCTCGGAGATTCGACACTTGCAGATTGCGGTAGCGAAGCTCCGGAAGGATGCAGGGGAGCTATCAGCCGAGGAGGACGGACAGGCGACTGAACAGTCTAGTGAAGATATTTCCATATGAGGGCCAAGTGTAGTGGTTCGGCGGCGTGTATTTTGTTTGCAAAACACTTTGTAACCTTGGAAAAGATGTGCTTTGTAATATGGCCTGGTTGTTTAATAAAATATCTTTCGTCGCTCTGCATATTTATCTTGCTTATAACTGTGTTGGTCGCGCCGAGATTCTCGAACCGAGCGTGTTAGTTCCGTCGGCGAGAGTGTTGAACCGAACGGGTTCCTAAGAGTACGGTATTCCATCGTTTAGCGACTCTGACAAAGTACGGCACGAATCCCTAGGCGGCTCAGTCCCCAAGAAAATGCTATCTTGTCGTTTAGCGTAGGTGGCGAGATCTGAGCCGTTGATCGTAGGCACGAATCTCGAGGCGGCTCAGTTCCCAAGAAAATGCTATCTTGTCGTTTAGCGTCGGTGGCAAGATCTGGGCCGTCTGATCGAGATAATGCGCGAAAGTTGAGGAGAAAGTGTGTTTTCTCCGTTTGCGAGCTCGGGAAGGCACTTGCTCGGTAGCCGACCGAAGGCGTAGGGCTTCGGGCTTCGGCTGTTAGGCAAGAGTGCTCGGATTATGTGGCCGAACGTAGCTTCGGTGTCCCTCCACTGACGGAGCAGAGGGGTGGACCACTCCCAATTTGCCGCGAAGCAAGCTTGGGGGGACTGGGAGCTAAGTATTGGACTCCGGGACCATCGTTGTAGTTCAACAGTTGTGGGAGCAATTCCGAACGGCGATCTACCCCTGGCTCGTCCGGGGGCAAGCCGAGGAGGTAGAGTCGAGCCGAGTGTTGGACTCCGAACCATCGGTGTAGTTCAACGGTTGTGGGAGCAATTCCGAACGGCGATCTACCCCTGGCTCGCCCGGAGGCGAGCCGAGGAGGTAAAGTCGAGCTGAGTGTTGGACTCCGAACCATCGGTGTAGTTCAACGGTTGTGGGAGCAATTCCGAACGGCGATCTACCCCTGGCTCGCCCGGAGGCGAGCCGAGGAGGTAAAGTCGAGCCGAGTGTTGGACTCCGAACCATCGGTGTAGTTCAACGGTTGTGGGAGCAGTTCCGAACGACGGTCTACCCCTGGTTCGTCCGGGGACGAGCCGAAGGGGTGAAGTCGAGCCGAACGTGGACTCCGAACCATTGGTTGAAATCACAATTTAAAAAGCAGATGATAAGAGGGGAGAGAAACATGCGAATTCACAAACACGAAAGAGCTTTCTTTATTGATGATCGACGGCAAACCGTTTTACATAGTACAATTTATGAAAATAGGTTACAAGTCAGAGGACTGGAATGGCTTGATATCCTATGATACTTAGAGTGGCGCCGGAGCGCTCTCTTGGTATTTTAGGAGGTGGTCGGCATTCCAGGTCCTCGGAAGCTCTCTGCCCTCTAGATCTTCAAGACGATATGCTCCGGGCCGAACTACCCTCGTGATCTTGTACGGCCCTTCCCAGTTCGGAGCCAGCTTGCTCTTCTGATTGGGGAAGGATATGGCCAATTTTCTCAAGACTAAGTCTCCTTGCTTAAGGTTGGCGGGTCGGACCTTTTTGTTGTACGCCAGTTCAACCCTCCTTCGGTAACTCTGCTGCCGAATTGCCGCTCTTTCCCTCAGTTCATCTATCAGGTCTAATTCTGCTCTGAGGTCCCTGGCATTCTGTTCTTCGTCATAGGCTGTGAGCCGAGGGGAAGGTATTCCGACCTCGAGGGGTATCACGGCCTCGGACCCATAGGTGAGGTTAAAAGGAGACTCGCCTGTGGGGGTCCTCTTGCTCGTGCGGTAGCTCCATAGGACGTTGGGGAGTTGGTCGACCCATAAGCCTTTGGAACTTTTGTCCAGCCTTCTCTTGATGCCTGCGAGGATCTGCCGATTAGCATTTTCTGCCTGTCCGTTCGACTGAGGGTGGGAGACGGACGAGAAGCGCTGCTGGATGGCAAGGTCGTCGCACAGAGCTCGGAATGCTGCGCCAGTGAACTGTGTTCCGTTGTCCGTAACGAGGACATGGGGGATGCCGAACCTGCATATGATGCTCTTCCAGAAGAACTGTACCACCTTGTTCTCGGTTATAGTGGCGAGGGGCTCGGCCTCGAGCCACTTCGAGAAGTAGTCGATGGCTACGACCAAGAACTTGAACTGACTCGGAGCCGGAGGGAAGGGCCCTAGTAAATCCATGCCCCACATTGCGAAGGGGATAGGACTTGATAGGGAGGCGAGGTTGGCCTGAGGGAGGCGACGGATGCTGGAGTGTCTCTGACAAGAGCTACATTGCCGAACGTGTCGCTCGGCGTCTTGAAGGAGGGTCGGCCAGAAGTATCCATAATTCAAAGCTTTTCGGGCCAAGGACCTGGACCCCGAATGTGCCCCGCCGATGCCTTCGTGGAGCTTTTGTAGGGCATATTCGGCCTGCTCCGGAGAGAGGCACCTCAGGTATGGTCGGCCGTCTATTTGAGAGAAAGAGCGTTTATATAAGATGCCCTCGATCAAGACATACCGCTTGGCCCTGGTTCGGACTCGGCGCGCTTCTTTGGGGTCTTCGGGTAGGTGCCCGTCCCTTAAGAACTCCACTAAAGGCTTCATCCAATTATCTTGTAACATAACCGGCAACATTCCGCCGAGCCAGGTGTCTCGTCTTCGATGCTCGGCTTAGAGAGGACTTCGATCAGTACGGTCTGTTCGAGACCCTGCAGGGAGGACGAGGCCAATTTGGAGAGGGCATCGGCCTGTGAGTTCTCTTCACGAGGGACCCGCTGGATGAGCGCCTCCTCGAACCGGCTCATGAGGGCTCGAACTTTAGCGAGGTACTTTGCCATCCGCTCGTCTCGGGCCTCATACTCGCCCAAGACTTGGTTCACGACGAGTTGGGAATCGCTGTGGATTCGGAGGCGCTGCGCCCCAGCACTTCGTGCAAGTCCGAGACCAGCAATGAGTGCCTCGTACTCCGCCTCATTGTTCGAGGCCTTGAAGTTCATACGGATCGCGTATTGGAGGACGAAGTCGTCAGGGCCATTCAGGATGATGCCGGCGCCGCATCCTTCATTACAGGAGGATCCGTCCACAAAGACTGTCCAAATGGGGGGTCCATTCGGGACGTGGCCGACCTCAGGGATAGTGGACTCTACGATGAAGTCGGCGAGGGCCTGTGCCTTAATTGCCATCCGAGGCTGGTAAGAGATGTCATGCTGGCTCAGCTCTATGGACCACTTCATTAGCCGGCCCGAGGTCTCAGGCTTGTGGAGGACCTGCTTTAGGGGTTGGTCGGTGAGGATGACGATCGAGTGGAATTGAAAGTACGGCCGGAGCTTTCTCGCTGCCATGACCAGGGCGTAGGCCATTTTCTCTATCCTCGGATAGCGGAGCTCGGCGTCCCGAAGCACCTTGCTCACGTAGTAGATAGGCCTTTAGGCCCGGTCCTCCTCTCTCACCAAGACAGCACTTAGGGTCTGCTCGGAAGCAGCTAAGTAGACGAAGAGAGTCTCGCCCGGGACCGGTTTGCTGAGCAGAGGGGGGTTCACCAAGTAGGCCTTCAGTTGGTCGAACGATTCCTGTTGTGGTTGGCCCCATTCAAAACCCTTAGCCCCCCTGAGCGCTTTGAAGAAGGGGAGGCACTTTTCCCCCGATTTCGAGAGGAACCGGCAGATTGCGGCGAGCCGACCAGTAAGCTTCTGCACCTCTTTGATGTTCCGAGGTGGGGCCATGTCTAAGATGGCCTTAATCTTCTCGGGATTAGCTTCGATTCCTCGTTGGCTTACCATGAAGCCGAGGAATTTTCCCGAAGAGACTCCGAACGCACACTTGTTCGGGTTCAGCCGCATGCTGTGCCTTCTTAACACGCCGAAGGCCTCCTGGAGGTCGGCTACATGATTAGTGCCTCGGACGCTTTTGACGAGCATGTCGTCAACGTACACCTCCATGTTCCGGCCTATCTGGCTCTGGAAGACCTTGTTGACGAGGCGCTGGTAGGTGGCGCCCGCATTTTTCAACCCGAACGGCATGACCCGGTAGCAGTAGAGGCCTTGATCGGTGATGAAGGAGGTCTTCGGAATGTCCGGAGGGAACATTCGGATCTGATTGTAACCTGAGAATGCGTCCATGAAGCTGAGGAGCTCATGGCCCGAGGTGGCATCAATAAGAGTGTCGATGTTCGGGAGAGGGAATGGGTCCTTCGGACACGCCTTATTTAGGTCGGTGAAGTCAATGCATATTCTCCAGGAGCCGTTGGACTTCTTGACCATCACAACATTAGAGAGCCACTCGGGGTAGTTTACCTCCTGTATGAACTTTGCCTTCAAAAGCTTATCCACCTCCTCCTTGATAGCCTGCTGTCACTCGGGAGCGAACTTTCGTCTCTTCTGCTGAACCGGTTTGCACCCCGGTTCGACACTTAGGCGGTGGACGAGCAACTCCTCGGAAATGCCGGGCATGTCCGCGGCCGACCATGCAAAAAGGTCTCGGTTACCACGGATGCATTTAATCAGGTCAGAGCACAGCACGGTCGGCAAGGACTTGCTGATGAGGAACTTTCGGCTCGGGTCCTCGTCCGAGAAGAGCACTTCTTCTAACTCGTTCGCTAGCTCGGACGTTGGCCGAACTTTCGGCTCGGGGATTTCTAGTGTCTCGAGCGAGAGCACTGGTCCCCCTGTGGAAGTCATGTAGCACTTTCGAGCCATCTCTTGGCTTCCCCTGACTTCCCCTACTCCCGATCGAGTGGGGAACTTCATTTTGAGATGGTATGCTGAGGGGACAGCTTCCAGGGCGGCTAGGCCGGGTCGGCCCAGAATGACATTATACGCTGCCGGGACGTCGACGACCATGAAGTCCATCGGCTCGGTCCAGGTAGTAGGGGTGCTTCCAGCAGTCACGTCCCCCGTGAACCCGTGGAGTGTATAACCGGCCGGCTTGAGACGGTCCCGGGACAGCTGCAGGCCTCGGAAGGCCGAGAGGAAGAGGATATTGACCGAACTCCCATTGTCTACCAAGATCCTCTGCACCTTCAAGTTGGCCATGCGGAGGTCGATGACGAGGGCATCGCAGTGGGGGGTTCGGACCCCTTCGAGGTCTTCATCGAAGAAAGACACAGGGACGCCGAGACCTTTGGGTGGAGGGGCGCTGTGAACCGAGTTAACCTCTCGGACGAAGGCCTTCCGAGAGGAATTAGAGGAGCCTCCCATGGGGCCTCCGTGGATCAGGTGCAGAACCCGTTCTTCCTCGAACTCGGGTGTCTCCTCGCGTCGCTCGGAGCGCTTGTTAGCCCCCCCGAGGCGGAGGAGTGTTGCGATCTGCCCGATCGTTAGCCTTTACGAATTTGGCCAACTGCCCCCTCCGGATGAGGGCTTCTATCTCATCTCTCAGGGCCCGGCAGTCGTTCGTGTCATGGCCGTGGTCCCGATGGTAACGACACCATTTATTTTTGTTCCTCCTCTTTGCCGGGGTGTGCATCCTCGGAGCTGGAGGGATGACTCCCTCCTTCTCCACTTCCATCAGGATAGTGGAGACGTTAGTGGTGAGGGGAGTGAACTTCTCGAACCTGGGGGGAGGACGGCGCTGACCGCTGTTGTCCTTCTGCACTTTCTTGGACCCCTCTTCCCCCGCCGCCTTCCTCTTCGACCCGGAGGAGGACCCCCCGAAGCTCGGGAGAGCTTCAGCCTCCTCCGCTCGGATATACTTCTCGCACCTCAGGAGGAGGTCGGCGAAGTTATGCGGGGGCTTCTTGGCTAGGGACGATCGGAGGTTGGCATTGAGGACGTTCGACTGGAACGCAACGGTCGCCACTGACTGGTCTAAGGAGGCGATAGACCTGACCTCTGCGGTGAATCTCTTCACATAGTCCCGCAGCTTCTCTTCCCTTTCCTGCCGCAGGTTCAGTAGGGAGAGGCATGTCTTCTCAGCACGCCTGCTACTCACGAAGTGAGTTATGAACAGTGTTTCAAACTGCTCGAACGAGAAAATGGAGGAGGGAGCGAGTCTGGAATACCATTCCCGAGCCGACCCCCTGAGGGTGGCGGGGAAGGTCCTGCAGAGCACAGCGTCGGAAGCTTGATGGATCAGCGTCAGGGTCTTGAAGCTTTCGACGTGATCAACTGGGTCGGATTCCCCTGAGTACGTTTCAAATTGAAGAGGTTTGAAACCCCTCGGTATATGGGCCTCCATGATCGACCGAGAGAAAGGGGGTCTGCTGGGGCGGACGGTTCCTGCTCGAGACTCCTCCTCTCTGTCCATGCGACCAATGCACCTCTCCACCTCATGGAGACGACGGTTGAGGGCATCGTCCCTCTGCTGGTAATCATACGATCCCCCGGACTCTTCTTCATAGGAAGGGGAGCGGGGATTGCGGCGCCGGTAGTCCTGGGACCGGCGAAGATGTAGTGCTGCTGATGGCGGCTGGGAGCCGGGGAAGGACTTCGGGTTCGGCGACGAGGACTGGGATCTCTCGGGGGCGTTGGAGCCCTCTGGGCATTTTGGATGTTCTGCCGAAGGTTGAGAGCCTGCAGTACGGTGTCTTAGAATTGTAGGAACTCGGCATGAGTGATCGGTGCGTCATTGTTCCTCCGATGATGCCGATCCGCGGGGGAGTGTGGTCTCCTTCTTCGGCGCTCGGGTGATACCGCTCGGCCCCTGTGGTCCGGAGACGTTCGACCGTTTCGGCAGTGAGGGGACCGCTCGCCCTGACGCTGGCGGGAGGCTCCCTCTCGGGCCCGCCTCTCATCAAGGTGGGTGCGGAGGTCCTCATCTTTCTGGCGGTTCAGGAGTGTGTTGCGGAGGTCGGGATGATGAGAGGCCATTGAATCCGAGGATTCATTATGAACCGAAACGGGGTCCGGATTGAAGGGCTGCTTCTGCTTCCGACCGTTATGGTCGGAAGGGCCATTGTTGGGTTGCTGCTTGGGAAGAGGAGGTTGGCCCTGTTGGGCCGGAGGAGGAAGATCGGGCTGAGGGATAGGATTGACAGGGGCTTCCTCCGTAGGATCGGCGGGATTGTTCCCGCGGTTGGACCCTCTCGATCTGACCTTCTTTGGAGGCATGGTTGGAGAGGACGACAAGGAAGGGGCTGAGGCTGTTCGTGCGGTGTTTCCCACAGACAGCACCAATCTGTTACCGCTGATTTCGGTGTGGGGGTAAACGGATAGAATTTGTGAGCTCGAGAAAAACCTAAACAGTTGACCCAAGCCTTCTTGCTCCTGCCGCAACCTGCAAGGAAGTGCGAAACACCGGGGTTGATTCCGGCGACGCACCCTCCGACGCTCTTGTCAGTAATCAGAAGGGATTAAAGAAAGAGCTTAAAGTGGTGAAAAAGTGATTAACCTGGTCACAATGGCAGAGGGGAGGTATTTATAGTCGCTAGCGGAGTGATTAGAGGCCTGGTTCCCAGTGTAACTGCCAGGAGAAAAATCCTCACAGTCTGTTTTGGAAACTAACCCCTTGATCCCCGGTGAGAGCAAATCAGGCCCGTTGACTTGGTCAAATCAGTGGCCCTGATTTGTCTCCTGCTGGTTTGGGCTCGCCTCGGGTCGGGACCCGTGCCCAATCGGTGTGGACCTGTTCGCGGGTTATTGGGTCTCGTGCGAAGGAGATCCGGTACCCGCTTTGGATCCACCTTGTGTGTGAAATTACCATTTTACCCCCGAGCTTCGAGATTCGCGCCAAATCTGAACTGTCCCGATTTAACCCCATTTTTAGCCATATCATCCCCCTTTTTAATGATGACAACACAATAACTTATAATAATAACAATCACATACCATGAAGTCATACAAAATTGAAAGATATATAAAATATAAATATGTATGCTCCCCTTAACTGATGTACAACAAGCACACAAGTAATAATATGCACAAAAACATGCACAAGACAAAGCATGCACCAAAAACAAGCATTTTCTCCCCCTTTGTCATCAACAAAAACAAAAAAAATAGGAGGGAAGAAACAAAACATAATGTAAATCATTGCATAACGAACAAAAACATTGCATAACCATAACAAAATAATACATAGAAAATGAAGTACAGGGTTGCAAATACTACATAGAAGTGAAATACATAAAACATAAAAAAAATTACAAAAAAAAAAATAAAAAAATACATCAATTTTATTTTCTTCTTCGTCATCAGACCCTTGAGAGGCAGGAGGAGGAGGTGGAAATTGTTGAGTGAACAAATGGGTAAGGTTAGCAAAGCTAGCCTTAAGGTTATCTTATCGACCAAGGATAAGACCGGTACGATCCATGAGATAAGTAACCGAAGTATAAAGACTCTCATGATTAGCAAAAACAGCTCTAGGACGAGAAGAACTAGACGCAAAAGACCTACGACCTGAAGTGGCTAAAGGAATAGGAGGGACATTCCGTCGAGGAGACGTAGGAGGAGAGTTAAGAATATTCGTATGAGCTAAACTCACACGATCAAAAGATTCATAATGAGTGACAACACTAGACTCAGAAGTAAGATTAACTTCATAGAAGTTGAATACATGAGTAAGTATTGCACCAAAAGGAAGGAAAGAGGTGTGAGTCTTATGAAGACGACTGAAAATGACTCGACTCCAATTTATTTGGATATTGCCAAAAATTGCAAAGACCTCTTGTTGTAACTCATGGAAAAATTGATCGTAACTCTCCATTTTAGGGATAATATTATACGACAAAATTCTTGCAACTAGCTTAGCAAGTGGAGTAATTGATTTGTTAGTCATTGGGGGACCGCGATTTGGCAAGTAAATTTTGGAAAAAAATAGAGTCGTCATCAATTTCAATCTTCCCTAAATCTAACCCTTCATGAGGGATACTCAGGATAATCCCTAATTTTTCAGGAGTTAGTTTCATGCGAATATTTTTCACCGATGTCATGAAAAATATTTCACTACCATCCTCGGAAGTGGCAACTTTCATATATGTATAAAACAAATATATATGTTGTGGATAGTAATAGGGTTCATTGACAAGAGAAAGCAAGTCAAATAACCCACATTGTTCAAACAATGGGGCTAAAGGGAACCAATCTAAATCAGGAAAATTGACAAATCTCCCCGAAAAGATAGCAATTTGACATATGATAAAAAATTTCTCAATAAGATGCGGATTCCTTAAGTATTGAAGGTAATTTTGTGAAGATTGACCTTCTTCTACATTGGAACCACTTGCTCTCTTGGGAGGCATAGTAAAACTCTAGAAAACTTAAAGAGAGAGAGTAAGAGTTTTACCCAAAAATGACAAGAGAAGGAAGCTAATGGCTTCAAGAAGCACGAAATTGATTCCTAAAACAGAAAAATGTACTCAAAATCTGGAATCTACGGGCTTCAAATCTCTGGAATCTCCAAGCACTAGGAGCAGCCAAACGGTCTTCTACTTGAAGGAGAGAGAGTGAAAAGGGATAAAGTGAAAAAGAGGGGTAAAAAAAGGGGTTTCACTAAGGAGTAGAGGGCTGAGATAAATTATGAATTGAGTGGAGGGTTTGGATCAGCCAATGGTTAAAGAAAGATAGAAAATTGCCTCAGAAATGTGACATTTCGAATCAGAAAAAAAACAAACTGATGTCACGACAGTCGACTTGTTTTTTTTAGGATCAGTCGACTTAGTTGTAAGTAATTAAAACCAAACGTAAAACATCAGGTAATACTTCTGGCAGTCGACTTGGTACTGTATACAGTCGACTGTCTAGAACTTAAAATTTAGCCAAAAGAAAAAAATAGACAACGAAAAATACTTTGTCAGTCGACTGAAAATTATTTTTAAGTCGACTTACACAAAATAAATATTCAAGAAATATCATGAAAACAACAAATTCCTAGTTCTCTTCTAAAGTTGATAAAAATGTATTCCTTAAGTGGTTTGGTAAATATATCTGCTACTTGTTTATCAGCTGAAATAAAATCCAAAGTTATATATCCCTCTAAAATATGATCACATAGAAAATGATGTTGAATATCAATATATTTTGTAAGTGAGTGTTGAACCGGATTTTTAGATAGATTAATAGCACTGGTATTATCACACATTATAGCAGGTTTTGAAAATGAAATACCATAATCCAATAAAGTTTGTTTCATCCACAAAATTTGGGTACAAGCCAAACTTGTAGCAATATATTCAGCTTCTGTAGTAGATAGGAATACCGAATTTTGCATTTTACTGCATCAAGATACTAGTGAATGTCCCAAAAAGTGACAAGTTTCACTAGTACTTTTACGATCAGTTTTACTACCAGTAAAATCAGCGTCACTATACGACAAAAGTTAAAAATTATCGGTGCATGGATAAAATAAACCATATTCAGACGTGCCTTTAATGTACCTAAAAATACGTTTCACATCTTTTAAGTGAGATTCTTTGGGATTCGACAGATACCTAGCACACAAACATACACTAAACATAATGTCTGGTCTACTAGCAGTTATATATAAGAGTGAGCCAATCATACCTCGATAGAGTATTTGATCGACACTCTTACCTAAATCATCTTTGTCAGGTGTAGTAGTAATAGCCATAGGTGTGGTCTTACTACTAGTGCTATCCATGCCAAACCGTTTGAGTAATTCCTTAGCATATTTTCCTCGATTAATAAATATACCATTGTGTGACTGCTTTATTTGTAGTTTATTGAAATAATTGAGTTCACCCATGTGACTCATCTCAAACTCATTTTTCATGGTATTAGCAAACTCTTGACAGAGATTACTATTAGTAGAACCAAAAATTATGTCATCGACATACATTTGTATGATTAGAATATCTGTCTCTATTTTCCTAGTAAACAATGTAGTATGCACTTTACCTATCTCAAAACTGGTTTCTAAGAGAAAAGTCTTTAACCGATCATACCAAGCACGAGGTGCTTGTTTAAGACCGTATAAAGCCTTTTTCAATTTAAAAACATGGTTTGGGAATTGTTCATGTTCGAAACCGGGTGGTTGCTTAACATAAACATAAACACCATTAAGAAAAGCACTCTTGACATCCATTTGGAAGAGTGTAAAATTTGTAAAATATGCAAAAGATAATAAGATTCTAATTGATTCTAGTCTAGCAACAGGAGCATATGTTTCATCAAAATTGATTCCTTCTTCTTGATTATATCCTTGAGCAACTAACCTAGCCTTGTTCCTAACGACTTGTCCTAATTCATCTAACTTATTCTTGAATACCCATTTGGTACCATTTATAGTATGGTCAGGAGGTCATGGAACTAAATCTCATACATCATTTCTTATAAATTGGTTCATCTTGCATGACATTCATCCAAAATTCATTCTCACAACCTTCTTGTATATTCTTCGGTTCAAAATCTGACAAGAAAGCCATATGAGAAATCATGTTAACATGAGATCTTGTTTGAATACCACGTCAAATTTCACCAATTATTAAGTCACGAGGATGATCTCTAACTTCAAAAAACAATTTTGGTAAAGTTTGAGTCATCACAACCGGATCAGTCGACTTAACAAGTCCATCAGCCGACTGATTCACATCAGTCGACTTAATATCCTTATCAGTCGACTTGTCTAGGGTAGTTTGCTCTAGTGATTTAATAATATTATTTAAAGGTGATGAATCAATTTCATCATCTTCAATAACAGTAGATGAAGGCAAGGATTCATCAAATGAAACATGCACAGATTTTTCAATAGTCAAGGTTGACTTATTGAAAATTCTATATGCCTTACTCTTATTTGAGTATCCAATGAAGATACCTTCATTAGATCTAGGATCAAATTTATCTAAATTATCTTTAGTGTTTAAAATGAAACACTTGCATCCAAATACTTTAAAATAAGATACTTTAGGAATTCATTCAAAAAATAGTTCATAACAAGTTTTCTTAAGCTTGGGTCTAATCAATATTATATTTAAAATATAACATGCTGTAGAAACAGCTTCAGCCCAGAAGTACTTAGGCAAATTGCTTTCAACAATAATAGTACGTGCACACTCTTGCAATGTCATATTCTTTCGTTTGACCACTCCATTTTGTGGTGAAGCTCTAGGAAATGCAAACGAATGTGTTATACCATTCTTGTTGCAATATTCTGAAAACGATTCATTCTCAATTTCTCCACCATGATCACTTCTAATAGTGACTATGGTTAGAGATTTTTGATTTTGAATTCGTTTACAAAAATTTGCAAATTCTTCAAAAGCATCATATTTATGTTTTAAAAAGAAAACCCATGTAAATCTTGAAAAATCATCTACTAAAACAAATACATATCTACTTTTATTTAAAGAAGCGACTCTAGTAGGACCAAATAAATCCATATGGATTAATTCGAGAGGCCTACTAGTAGAAATCATTTCTTTTGCCTTAAAAGTAGATTTGACTTGTTTTCCTAGTTGACATGCATCACATAACTTATCTTTCTTAAACGATAGTCTTGGCAGTCCTTTAACTAGGTTGTACTTAGACAATTTAGCAATATTTTTCATATTCACATAACCAAAATCTTTTATGTCAAAGCCAAGAATCATTGTTTGAAGCTACTAAAAAAAATCATTAGAGAATTCATTGGTTTTTTAACATAATTCATAAATGTTGTTTTTCCTAAATCCTTGAAAATTTACATTTTGCATAGAAAAATCATAAATTAAACATGCATCTTTTTCAAAAATAATTTTATATCCCTTATCAAACAATTGGCCAATACTTAACATATTATGCTTAAGACCACTAACAAGAAAAACTTCTTCTATAGTAGGGGTAGTGTTCTTACCGACCATGCCTATTCCAATAACCTTCCCTTTGTTGTTGTCACCGAATGTGACTGTTTCTCCATCTATTTCTTGTATGGAAGAAAGAAGGTTAGCATGACCAGTCATATGCTTGGAGCATCCGCTGTCAAGTATCTAACATTCTCTTTTAGGTACCTATAAAATAATTATTGTGAATATGGTACCCTTTTGATTGGGTTCGAAAGGGATTAATTTTTGGGAAACCAAACCCAAAGTGAGTTTGATTTACCACCAAAAGCAGGAATATAATTTACAGAATTACATATATTAAGAACATAAGAATACATATAAGTAATTCTATCATTTAGACTCAGATTGACTGAAACCCGAATGTTTTTAGTCTGTCCAGTCGACTTTATTGTACCTTTCAGTCGACTGGGAGGTGAAATAGGTCGACTTATCTGAGTTTCAGTCTCTTTAAATAAGAATCCAAACCTCTGGACAGACGACTGAAATTAGGGTTCAGTCGACTGGTCTGAACTATAGAATTACTATTTTCATGGAAAACAACAGTTTTTGGTTTCTCAAAAAACTCATATAATTTGTTCTTAACACTAGAAATAGAATCAGTCTTATTACTATTAGTATTCTTAGAAACATGATGTTTTTTAAGAGACTTTTGAAAACCAAGTCCAAATCTCTTATTGGATTGAACTTGATTTTAAAGAACTTCATTTAAATTTTCCTTTCCTTTGTTAAACTTAGATACATTCTTAGATATCCCTTCATAATTTTTCTTAAGAGATACAATATCTATATCCAAATTAGAAAGTCGAGAATTTGACGACTTGACTTCAATATTTAAGTCAAGATTCTCTTGACAAAGTGTTTGATTGACTTTCTCTAAGTTTTTAACTCTAATTTTTCCCTTCTTGAGTTCTTGGAAAACCTCATTGAAAGCATTTAATAAGTCATTTGAATCAGAATTATCACTTACTTCGTTTTGTGTGGCTATTAAAACATACGTTCGCAACTTCGTTTGACTCCTCATTTTCTTCTTCCGATAAGAGTCACTATCTCCCAAGTTGCTTGATATGCCTTCTTGTTCTTCATATACTTGTTCTTTGTGTACTAGTCCTTCTTGAAGTTAGGAGCATTTCCTTTTGATTTCACATTTTCTAATGGGCAATCCTTCTTCATATGACATGTTTTGTTACACTTGAAACAAGTGGGAAGTTCATTAGTATCTTTAAATTTGGAATTAAATTTAGCTTTTCTAAGAAACTTCTTGAACTTTCTAGTGAACATGGCTATCTCTTCTTCATCTTCTTCTTCATCTTCGGAGTCCGACATGACCTTGAAAGCGAGTGTCTTCTTCTTTTCTTGTTGAGGTTCTAGATCCTTCTTGCGTTCTTCAAGTTGTACTTCATATGCCATAAGATTTCCCACAAGATTCTCAAGAGAAAGTTGTGTTAAATCGTTGGCTTCTTCTATGGCGGTGGTCTTCTTCTTCTGTTCGGAGGTTAGGACATGAAGAACTTTCCTCACCATTTCTGCTTAAGTGTACGTTTTTCCAAGAGCCACAAAAAAGTTTGTAATGTCCGTGAACCATGTTAACATATCTGAAACATTCTCGTTCACCTTCATACGAAACATCTCGAACCTGTGAACAAGAACAGATATCTTAGATTCTTTAACTCTATTAGTACCTTCATGAGTTACCTCGAGTGTGTGCCAAATTTGATACGTCGTTGTTGCATTGGACACACGATTGAACTCTTCTATGGTAAAAGCATAGAATAAAGCATTCATCGCCTTTGCATTGTTCATTGTGTTGCCCTTTATTTCATCGTTCCATTGTGCATAAGGAATTGTAGGAGCGGTGTATTCTGTCTCAATCATGTTCCAAATCTCATAGTTGATGGACTGAAGGTAGATCTTCATTCTACACTTCTAATAGTTGTAATTTGTTCCATCGAATAGGGGTGGCCTTTGTGTGCATTGGCCTTCATGGTAATGATTTGCATTTAAAGTAGATGTCATTGCACTCAACCACGCTCTGATACCAAGTGTTGGATCCTGTAGGCAAGGCAAATAATACTAGAGAGGGGGGTGGGGGGGTGAATAGTGTTGTTTAAAAAATTACTTAAAAAATTGAACTTTTCGTACTGTCCAGTCGACTGAAAATAGAGATACAGTCGACTGTTGTTTCTGAGTAGAAGAGTATCTTACTGAAGAGTTACTAGTCTGATCAGTCGACTTAGCACGGAAATCCAGTCGGCTTACCAAACAAGTTTTTGAAATAAAACACAGAAAAGTTGAAATTGCAAGTTGAGAAAATACAACCACCACAGAGTCAATCAATCACAGAGTACACCGCGATGTATCCTGGTTCGGTCGTCCTGACCTACATCCAGTCCCCAAGCAACCCACTTGAGGTTTTCCACTATTCATGAAAAAAAGTACAAGAATACACTACGGCGTCTGACAACAAGTATGTCAAACCCGTAGACCTTTCACCACTAGAGAGAGCAAACCCAGTCTACACCCAAGAGTGAAAAACCGACTCTACAATCAATAGCCCTACTCTCTAACCGAGAGGACCACTCTCATAACCCGAGAGTGAAAAACAACAACAAAAAGAGTTTACAATAACCTATAGCCTTGTTTTTGATTTGTGCTTTTGTATAGTGGCTATTAGGTTAACTTCTGAAATCAGTCTAAAACGAATTCAATGTTATACTAGATTGAATTTCAGAGAACCAAGACTTAGACAATTTGTATGCCTTTGAAATGCTTGTTCTTCACAAAAACAAAAAGCTTGAAACTTAAAGAAATGCTTGGAACCTTTTCAAAGTGATTCCTATCCTCTATTTATAGAGTGAGAATTAGAGGGACGTTGTAAAACAGTTCCTTAAACCGTATTAAAATGGATAGAAAAGGATTTGAATTTGAAAAACAAGTTTTAAATTTAGAAAAAATGTGGAAATGACTTGAACATTCGACTGGGTTGCCATAATGAGTCGACTAGCCAGAGCTTGTATGAGTTCAGACAGTTTCGTACTATGACAATTGGCTGGTTCCAAGGAACGGTCGACTGGTACTCAACAGCTGAACTTTTCAAGCTTGTTTTGACCTTTTAATTTTGTAAAATACTCAGTTATTAAAAAGTATGTGTGAGTGTGTGTGTGACAAGGCTATTACAAGTTTCTAAGACTGAAAGAATAAAAATTACAATATTACAAGGCACTTTTTACAAAATATTTGAAGCACTTGAATCTTGTCTTGAACTTGAGTCTTCGACTTGAGCTTGAGCCTTTGTTTTTATGTCTTGAAGCTTGCTTGATTAATGTGGCTTGAGCTTAAATCTTTGTGGCTTGATCAATTACTCTTGAAATCTTTATTAGATTGTTTTGCCTTTGTGTATTCCACCATGGTATTAACTTTGATACACCTTGCAAATGATATATGATAGAACAACATTGTATTATGTTGTAGTCATCAAAACAAAAAATCAACAAAATATGTAGGCTGTGAGTGGATCCGAGGAGATCTTGTGAAGTCTAGATTAAGACTTGGTTAATTGTGTCGACAAATTGTTACACTCTATAGAAGAGGGACACGTACAGTGCTTTTTTATGACGAGTTGGAAGCACAGTGCATGTCTTGCTTGCTTGGTTAGAAGAGGGACACGTACGGTATTTTTTTATGACGAGTTGGAAGCACAGTGCATGTCTCGCTTGCTTGGTTAGAAGAAGGACACATACGGTGCTTTTTCATGACGAGTTGGAAGCACAGTATCATGTCTCGCTTGTTTGGTTAGGGTTATTGATATCGTTAGAGTAGTAACAGTTATTTAACCATTTTTATCTATAAATTGCCAAAGGGTGAGAGTTCGTGTTAGGGGTGATACCCTATAATCCAACCTCTCCTATAGGCTGACACTAGGTGGTGTTATTGGGATATATTTCCCTGTCATAGGGATACGGGCGGTACTTTTTCATGCTGAGTTGGGAGCACAAGATCCGTATCTTGATATTTAATTCCTGAACTGCCATAATAAGAACAGGAGGTTTTCCCAGGGAAATAGAACCTACGATTCCATCAGGTTCTATGCCTTCTCATGACGAGTTGAGGGCATGGAAGAAGGTTGACGAGTTTCTTGTTGTTCATGTTGGCTTTGAGCGAGGACCGGTTCGCTGGGCAATAGTGGACAATGGGGACACCACTATTGTACTACAGGAGCGGAACTAGACCGTACCTGCAACCTCATCAGTCATGTAGTATGTGTCAGGAACAGGATGGGTACAAAAGTAGAATTCATGACGTAGGTTCAAATCCCTATATATGAAGAAACGACTTGATATGGGGTGTATGTAATATGGGCTGCATACTGTTCCAGAGTCTTGCTTACATTAGAATAAGTGTATCATTGTATTAGTTAATCTTGCATTCGAGTCTAAGTCATATCATACACTGACACATCAAATATACATACATGTTTCTCTTTTCATCAATCTGTTTGCTTATAGTTGAGAATCACTGCTAGTCATCAGCCTTAAAGTGTCAGTATATGTACTGGTGTCCCTACTTCTATAGGTACTGGATTACAGAAGCACAGGTACAGGATTCAGGAGGACTCAAGGTAAGAGAAGCAGGAGTCGATTTTATTTAAGTTTTTCACTGTAATATATGTTGATTACTATTGTTTCTTTTGTAACAATTGTTGTAATTTATTTATTTGTTGGAAAGTATCCAAGTGAAGTACCAAGTATTGTTATTTATTCATTGTACTCTGATCTAAATTGTTGAAAGTTGTAATACTTGGAATTGTAAAGGTATTATTGTACTGATAAAATGTATTGCAGTTTTATAATATTCGGACTTGTAATACATTTGTGCTAAATAAAAAGTTTTAAATTTTTCTATTTTTCTATGTATTGTGGCTAATTGAAGGAAAGATTCTGGCTTATGTCACGGTTTTCCAGTGTATGAAAATCGGGGCGTTACAGAGTCTGTTGGAAAGACTCATAATTGTCTATTCAAGATCGTCGTTATTGGATCGAATATACTGGAAGAAAAAAAGTTTTGTTTCTCATTGAAGGAATGTACTACTCCTGTGCTATTGCGCACGCGCGCGCACACACACACACAGATATATATATATATATATATATATATATATATATATATATATATATATATATATTGTAATAAAGGCGTAGCTGTTGGGCTGTTGTGATAGGGAGATGATTCTCACCACAACTCTCGTTGGGAAATTTCGTCTAACAACCGTGGCACAACGAAAATAATTAGAGCAATGTGAATGGCGAGGTAGATGAGATGAATCAATCGAACAACCAAACAAGTAGATCCACAAATCCAACACAAACACACGAGAAATTTATTCCTGTTAGCTTTTGCTTAATTCGGAGAAAAATATAGGAAGATATAATATTCAAATAGAGAAGATTATAAGAAGTTACAAATTCACTCAATACAATGAATTAAACTCACTCACCAAAAACTAACTCTCAAACCTTACTTTGCAATGGAGAATAATATCAATGAAGTATATGACATCTAACATTTGATGCCATTACAATAAATAGAAGAAGAGTAGAGAGAACCTAGGTTAGTCGTGATATCTCAGTCGTCCGATATATCCTATAGAAGAAGACACTGAATAGGAGTCGTACGATCTGACTTGAAGTTGAAGATTGGGCCGAAACAATCTCCAAGACCTAGGCCCAAAACATTGCTACAGCAGTGGGCGGTCGACTGCACCCAAGTACGGTCGACGGCACCTCAATAGCGATCAAACCCGAGGTGTGTACAGTCGACTGTACATGCCTCTGTGCATGCATGCTTTGTTGTCATGTTTTCGTCTTCGTCTCTCTTCGACGCTTCGACCTCCGTGCTTCATCGTCTCTTTCTCTAATTGAACAATTAGTATGCAAGACATAATTCTAATAATAGCCACACACACCTATACTTTACCTTGAATAATATAAATGTTAATTGGCGAGTTTTTCAGTACAAGCGGGTTCAACTTTTTCACTAGCAACGAACAGACTAACTAATGGGAGAAAAATTTCTCTATGTTATTTTTTTTCACAAAAGGGTTAAATTGCCTTCTTTTTTTTTACTAAGACTGTTGTGACACACTTATACGTACTTTTTTTTTCCACAGAACAAAATAGTGCAATAGAGATCAAACCGTTATTCATTAGTTTGTAGGCTGACTACCAAACGTTAATGTTCCTTACAATTGGCACGGTAGAAAAAATGTTTTTGTCTAATTTCTGCAGCATAAATTTAATATTAAATATATAAGATGTCTCTATCAAGATACTGCTATATCTTCTGTTCATATCACGTGGTTAGAGCATCCACAATGGGGTTTGTTATTTTTTGGCAAAATGAAAAGAATAGAAATAGAATTGATTGTATCGTCTGCAATCGTATTTGGCAAAATTTTCTTATTTTTAGGTGGGACGATACATCTTGTATCGTCTCTAAAAATAAATCCAAAAACAAACAAACAAACAAAAAATATATGTAAACACCTCGGACGGGACATCATGTCCCGGCCGATCAATGATCAAACGGGACATGATGTCCCGTTGGAGGAGTTTACAAATTTTTTTTTGGAAAATTTGGCAAGGGACGAAAATGTATCGTCCGAGCCATTTAAAAAAAAAAAAAAAAAAAAAAAGCGACGAGACAACTTGTCCCGTCCTCTATATTTTTATATTCGCTACGCGACTTCTCAAATATGCGAATGCACTGTAGATCGTTTGCTATTTTTCTCAAAAAATAGCAAACGACTGCAGAGCTCAATTTTCATATTATTCTCAAAATATGAGAATATGAGAATTATAGCAAACGACTGTGGATGCTCTTATAAATTAATCTAAACAACACAGTGGCAACTAATCGTATAGTATAATTATATATAGAAAACAAGAATAAAAAATAAATAGACGCATGATGATTCTTTATTCCATTATGAAGTGAAATACAAATGTCGAAGACTGTATGTCCTCTCTTTGGCGTCAACAATAGAATCCCACCTCAAGATTAAGACCTTAGCATCCAGGAAGAAAAAAGAACAAATCTGCACTTACGGATTATATAAAATTTTAAGTCCACATAAAAAGAAGGCATTATCTTGATAGGATGAGTAGGGATATATAATGTCATATGTGTTGCTGCCAGCTCTTGGTATTAACCAAGAAGGCTGTCTTTGTCTTTAGAAACAATTTTTTAAAATCAAATTAGAAATACCATGGAAAAAAAATCCCCCAGAACTAAATTTACATAATGTGATCTATATCTCAATTTTCCTTTTTAGGAAAAAGATTGAGTATGACGAACATGTTTCATTGGTAAGAAAGAAACAAACTGAGCTATGTATGTGTTGACCTAAGTTTGGTGTGCACAAAACGTATCACTTACTACTAATATGTTCAGTTTAGATTTGCAGAAAAAACAGAAAAATGAAAATTAATATAAAAGATTCAAAAGATTAAAAAACAAACAAAAGTGGCATGAATAAGAAAAATTGGAAAATCAAGGAAGATTGCTCCTCAAGAAACATGTGCTTCTAAGCCAACAAATCAAATGATTTATTTCTGTTTATGAGAAGAACATATATGCAAAGTAATATTGATTGATAAATTAGTTTTGGAAAGAATACAAGGTGAAATCGCCAATTAAAAGTTGAATGTGCACGACTGCGATCGGCCGCAACAACAGTCGACCGCTTATCTATGTTGGAAAGATGAGTCAGTCATCGCTCGACTTATGAGTTAAACGATGAATGGTCGACTGTCCATTATTGCGGTCGACCGTCCAAGTGCAGATCTGAAGATTTCGAAAATATCTTTTTTTTTTATTCAGAAAGATACATTTTTCTTCTCTATAAATTGTGGCGAATTCACAGTGTATTCTTCATCCCTTGCTATTATAACTCTTCTGAACTAATCATTCAATCAATACTCCAAGTGTGAGAGATTTTTATTTTCATCAGTCAAGGTCTTTTCTAGATCTTGAGGGTTTTACTTTTTTTTCCACTTCGGTGAGTATTGCGGGACTTGTTGTAGAAGCCCTGCGGGTGTAATAGGTATCTCAGCCTGAATTTCGAGAATCACTGTACAAATGTTTAAAGTATAGTAGAATGTTTGTGGCGAAGAATTGCTACAAGTAGGTGGTGTGGACGTAAACCTGGGGTTCGAACCACGTTATATCGCTGTGTCTTGCTTGTTGCTCTGTTTGCTTTCTCTTACTCTGTCTCCTTATTTTACGCACTACTTTTAATTTTTTAATTTCCGCACAATCACCCTACACCCCCCCAGGGTGATTTACAGTAGTGTCAGAGCGAGGTGCTTACTAAAAGATTAAAAGCTTAAGTAAAAGGTCCAATGACCGAAATCCATCCTCCCGAGAACTTGTACTCATCAGAGCTATTCATCTCCAATGGGACAAGTCTAACACGTTCACCTTATTTTGATGAAGAATGCTATGATGTTTGGAAAGTTTGTTTGTATCACTTTTTGCAGATGCTTAGAGAAGAAGTATGGAACATTTGCATAAACAAAATAGACATTCCTGTCAGCGAAGGAAAGATGGCTTTTACAAAAGCGGAACTAGCCCTAAAAACTACAAACTCCAAAGCTATGACAGCACTTTATGCAAGTTAAAACAATGAAGAATTGATGCGGTGTGGGCAAAATTACAAGATGGCGTACGAAATTTGGAACAACATGCTAAAACGGCATGAGGAAACCGTATCTGAGGTAAAAGCAAAAGTTAATTTATGCTTTTATAAGTTTGATGTTTTTCGTATGTTGGTAGGAGAGGACGTAGATTAAATGCTTGACCGTTTCGAAAATATCGTACATGAGCATGAGAGCTTAGGTAAGGGGTTGGATGATGACCGAAAGGTCGGAAAACTCATAAGTTGTCACGCCGGAATAGAACGTAAAAGCTGCTGCAATGAGGGAGACTCTTGAGAAAAAGAGATTCGATTACTACACATTCCAAGGAAAGTTGAAGACATATGAGATGGAGATGACCGAAACCAAGAGATACTGGCAGAACATCGGGATTGAACCTAAAATCGAATAGAAGACCATCGCTTTGAAAGCAGAAAAATCTCGATAAACAAAAACAGAGTCAGATCGTGAAGAATCAGAGAAGACATCGCATTGTTGACCAAGCAATTTCATAAGTATCTTAAACACAAAAAATATAGTAGGTTTCAATGAGAAAGAGAAAAGGACAAAGACGACGTATGTTACAAATGCAAGAGCCATGACATATTCGCGCAAACTGTCCCATCTCACAGGACAGAAATAAGGACTAATACCACTCCGATCCATGATTGAGTAAGAAGGCGTTGAAGGCAAAATGGCTAGATTCAGACTCCAGCGAGGAAGAACAAGATCACAACAACTTTGGATTCATGGTTCTTGGGAATGGTGAGGTGCAATCATCATCTCAAGAAGAGGTAATCGAAGAACCCACATATGATGATTTAGTAGACATGTGTAATGGATTAAAAAATTATGCTAAGAAATTAAGTCGTGAATTGAGACAATATAAACAAATGTCAAATGAATCACATGACTCTTGCATTACTAAAAATCATGAAAAATAAAAATTCTTTGATTATGAAAAAATTCGAGTCATTTAGAAAAGATCATGATGTTTTGATAGAGGAAATGAGTACTTAAAACAACAAATTCAAGAATCCTTAGCAACACATGATGAAAATCTAAGAGAAATTCATGAGAAATCTTTTTATATTGCTAAACTCACTAATGACATAATTGAATGCAAAAGAAAATTTGATGAGGTAGTAGAAGGTTGTAAAGAGGCCCTCGAACGAAATAGAATATTTGATGTTATCCTAGACACTCTTCGTTGGAATACAAAAGACGATGAGAAGACTAGGAAAAGGCTTTGTAATAGAATAATTGAGCTTGAAAAAATTGTTGAAAAATACGAAGGGCTCAGTTATCTTATTACAAAGAATTCAACATCTTTTCATGATAATCGAGGGCTTGGTTACGATGAACCAATACTACATCAAAAATCTAAGCAATTATGTCATACACATGTGCATAGTCATCAAAATAATTACAAATCAACACAAAACTATGCACGTATGTAAGATCCAAGGCATAATCATATCACATGTAACTACTGTTGTAAATTAGGGCATATTTCTTATAATTGTTCATTAAAAAGGAATACTAATTTCGTTTGGGTCAGAAAGAATATAAATGCAGGTTCAATACAAACTTGGGCACCCAAAATTATACCTACTAATCTTGATGTAGGTACCTCAACGCATCAAGACTAAAGATCGGTGGTACCTTGATAGTGAATGCTCAAACTATATGACATGTGACAATAAATACTTTGCATCACTATCAAGGGGAAGAGGGAATGACATCATCTTTGGGGATAATAGCACTGGTCAAGCCACCGGTAAAGGTAAAATAAATTTTGGTTCTTCATGCTCCATTGAGGATGTTCTACTAGTAAGAGGTTTGAAACACAATTTACTTAGTGTCAGCCAATTATGTGACAAAGGTTATAATGTTACTTTTGATAAAAATGTATGCACTGTACTAGATAGCAATAAATGATTTTTATTGCTCGCTAACAGATGTAATAATGTATATGTTATAAACTCTAATGAATTAGCACAAGAAAATATGAGATACTTTGTTGCTAGAACGAGGATGGTTGGTTATGGCATCAGCGAATTGGACACACAGCCATGGATAATCTCAACAAACTCGTCACCAAGGAGCTTGTAAGGGGGATTCCTAAAATCAAATTTGAGAAAGATAAACCTTGTGAGTCGTGTTAGTTCGACAAGCAAACTAAAAGTTCTCACAAGCCCAAGATAATGGTATCAACTTCTAGACCCCTCGAACACTTGCACATGGATCTGTTTGGACCATCATGAATACGTAGTAATGGAGGTGCCCGATATGCCTTTATAATTGTTGATGACTATAGCAGATTCACTTTGGTTGTTTTTCTGTCAAAAAAGGATGACACATCATATGTTTTTTCAAAAATATTGTCGTAGAGTGAAAAATGAGAAAAGCCTCACCATTGTTACTATTCGTAGTGATCATGGTGGGGAATTTCAAAACGAACTCTTTACATCATTTTGTGACAAAAAGGAAATAAAACATGAGTTCTCTTGTCCTCGAACTCCCCAACAAAATAGGGTTGTTGAAAGGAAAAAAATCAATCTGTTCAAGAAATGGCCCGAACCATGCTTAGTAAAAATGATTTACCAAAATCGTTTTGAGCAGAAGCTGTCAATACAGCATGTTATACAATTAACTAGCTAATCATTAGGAAATATCTTGAGAAAACGTCTTTTGAACTATATTATGGAAAATTTCCTAACTTGAGTTGCTTTCGTTTCTTTGGGTGCAAAGTGTTTATTTTGAATACTCTAGATAACATAGGAAAATATGATCGTAAAAGTGATGAAGGCATATTCTTAGGATATTCCCTAAGTAGCAATACATATCGTGTATTTAATAAAAGAAAATGCACAATTCAAGAATCCATTGATATTATATTTGATGAAACTAATCTCTTCACAAAAAAAATATTGCATGTTGTTGATGATGATGAGACAGGTATTCGTGTTGAAAAGAAACAGGTACATATTGAACAAGGGCCAAATGTGGATCCTCAAAATCATGAGTTCCCTCAAGATGAAGACACATCCATCAATCATAACAATTACAAATCCCAAATAGAAGAGATGCATACATAACAAATTGACGCCATGGAAGATGATCACATACAACATCAACCTTCCACCAACGAAAGGCGCCCCGCTTGGAAAATCATGTCTAGTCATCCACCAAATCTTATACGAAGCGACATGTCAAAAGGGTTAACTACTCGAACAAGCTCAAAATTTCATGTGCTTCTCCGCATTCATCTCTATACTTGAACCTAAAAATATTAAGGAGGTCTTGCAAGATAATAACTTGATCATGACAATGCAATAAGAACCTAATCAATTCTAAAGGAATCAAGTATGGATACTTGTCCCTAGACCCCACAATAGAACCGTACTTGGAACTAAGTGGGTGTTTAGGAACAAGTTGGATGAATCGGGTACCATTGTTAGAAACAAGACCCATCTTGTTGCACAAGGTTATAACCAACAAGAAGGTGTTTATTTTGATGAAACTTTTGCACCTATTACACGGCTTGAAGTCATTCGCATTTTACTTGTTTTTGCTTTTTATATGAACTTTACTCTTTTTCAAATGGATGTCAAAAGTACTTTTTTAAATGGTTTTATTTCGGAAGAAGTTTATGTTTCACAACCACCAGGGTTCACTGATCCCACACACCCAAACCATGTATTCCGTCTTGATAAAGATTTGTATGGTTTGAAGCAAGCTCCTCGTGCTTGGTATGAACGACTAAGTTCTTTTTTACTTTACATAGGTTTATCTAAAGGGAAAGTAGGCACTACACTATTTATAAAACATGTTTCTAAAGATATTTTATTTGTTCAAATTTATGTTGATGATATTATATTTGGATCTACTAATGAAAATCTTTGCAAGGAATTCTCTAAGCAAATGCAGGATGAATTTGAAATGAGTATGATGGGTGAACTAACCTACTTTCTTGGGCTTTAAATACAACAACGAAAGGATAGCGTCTTCATAAATCAATCCAAATATTCAAAAGAACTAGTCAAAAAGTTTCGTCTTGAGTGCAAATGCCTACAAAACACCTATGGCAACTACCACTAAGCTATCCAATGACGAATATGGTAACAATGTTGATATTTCTACCTATCGTGGTATGATTGGTAGTTTGCTTTATATTACTGCATCTCATCCAGATATCATGTTAGTGTTTTTTTATCTGTGTGTTTTCAATCATGTCCCAAAGAATCGCATTTGTTTGCCCTTAAGCGTATTATTCGATATTTTAAAGGCACGCATAATACTGGACTTTGGTACTCGAAAAATAGAAACTTTTTTTTTGTAGGGTACTCCGATGCAGACTATGCCGGGAGCTTAAAAAACAGAAAAAGTGCTAGCGGTACATGTCACTTCTTGGGGGACTGCCTTGTCTCATGGGCATCCAAGAAACAGAATCCTGTAACCCTCTCTACTGTCGAAGCAGAATATATCGCATCCAGGTCTTGCTATGCGCAGGTATTATGGATGAAACACACTTTAGAAGACTACAAGGTATTTTTTAATCATATTCGGATTAAATGCGACAATACTAGCACTGTTCATATGACCAAAAATTCTGATCAACTTAGTCGTACAAAGCATATAGAAATTCAATATCACTTTATTAAAGATCATTTTCAAAAGGGAGATATAATTCTTGAGTATGTGTCCACTGATTCTCAACTTGCTGATAATTTTACTAAACCTTTGGATGAAAAACGATTTTATTTTTTCAAAGGTGAATTAAACGTTATTGATATTTCTGCTTAAATTGTGCTTTTGGTCGACTGGACGATCGACTGTTAGTCTGCAAAGGTTTACAGTCGACTGGTTTCTCCTCTGTTTTTTTAATTGCCAAAAATGTTTTAATTTGTTTTGCGGTCGACCGGCTCTTTCTCTATTTTTTTTACAGTCAACAACTATGTTTTAAATTTCTTTGCGGTCAACCGGTTCATTCTCTATTTATTTTACAGTCGACAATTGGCTTTTAAATTGCTTTACGGTCGACCATCCGATCAACCGATTTTGCCTCTGTTTTGTGATTTTTGGCTGTTGTATTTTCTTTTCTTTTGGTGTGTTCCAAAACGGGGGAGAAGTCTTAGAATTCATCTATGTTTTTAGTTCTTAGAAAAATTATACTTGATATTTATTTGAAGTTTTTTTTAATCTTTTAATCTATATCTCTCGTATGTATTGGGCAAATCTCAAATCTATGAAACCATGAATAGCTCCCACTGTATATCAAAGAGTTTCGCGATCAACGGTATCATATAAATAGATTTTCTATTTTGATTTTCAAAAATGTTATATTCCCCAAAATTTGCTTATTTCTCATGCATGTTCTTCATACAAGTTCTGATCATTACATATGTGTTATATTATGTACTCTCATTTATTAACATCTTCCATGCATAAATTTAGGGGGAGTACTAGCTTTAGGGGGAGTAATTAAAACTCTTCTAATACATTTTTGTTTTAGATTTTTAAAAATTCTAAGATATGTTTTGTCCACACCAAAAGGGGGAGATTGTTGAACTAAGTTTGGTGTGCAAAAAATGTATCACTTACTACTAATATCTTCAGTTTAGGTTTGCAGGAAAAAAAGGAAAAGAAAAATTAATATAAAAGATTCAAAAGATTCAAAAACAAATAAAAGAGGCATGAATAAGAAAAGATTGGAAAAATCAAGAAAGAGTGCTCCTCAAGAAACATGTGATTCAAAGCCAACAAATCAAATGATTTTTTCCTATTCATAAGAAGAACATATATGTAAAGTAGTATTGATTGATAAATTAATTTTGGAAAGAATACAAAGTGAAATCGCCAATTGAAAGTCGAATCTGCACAACTGCGGTCGACCGCACAGTCGACTGCAATAATAGTCGACCGCACATCTATGTTGGAAAGATGAGTCAGTTGACTGTTCATCGCTCAACTTACGAGTTAAACGATGAACGGTCGACTGTCCATTATTGCGGTCGACCATCCAAGTGCAGATTTGACGATTTCAGAAATATCTTTTCTTTTTCGGAAAGATACATTTCTCTTCTCTATAAATTGTGGCGAATTCACAGTGTATTCTTCATCCCTTGGTATTATAACTCTTCTGAACTAATCATTTAATCAATACTCTAAGTGTGAGGGATTTCTATTTTCTTTAGTCAAGGTCTTTTCTAGATCTTGAGAGTTTTACTTTCTTTTCCACTTCGGTGAGTATTGTGGGGCTTGTTGTAGTAGCCCTGCAGATGTGATAGGTCTTTCGGCCTGAATTCCGAGAATCACTATACGAGGGTTTAAAGTATAGTGGAACGCTTGTGGCGGAGAGTTGCTACAAGTAGGTGGTGTGGACGTAGACCTGGGGGTCGAACCACGTTATATCGCTGTGTCTTTTTCGTTGCTCTGTTTGGTTTCTCTTACTCTGTCTCTTTACTTTACGCACTACTTTTAATTTTTTAATTTCTGCACAATCGCCCTATTCACACCCCCCAGGGTGATTTACAGTATGCATTGAAATCTATTTTCTGTTTGACGAAGTGATGTTGCTTTATCCTACAAAGACGCAAGTTTAATGCATATATGTAATTTTCTTTAGCATTCGGTTTTCCCTGTTCGGAAAGAGGAATTTTTCAGTATTTCATATTAATTCCATCTGTTGAAAAAATCGAATCCATCACCTCTCATCTAACTTTATCAAGCGTACTCAAGTACTTGGTAGATTGAGTGAAGATTAGACTCAACTGGATAGACTTAGAGCATCTATAGTCATTCTCCTTATTTCCAAAATTTAAAAATTTTGACAAAAAATCAGCTGTCGTTTCCTATATTTTCAAAATTTGGAAATTGAGGAACAGTAGTGATATGGGTAAAAATAGAACAAAATCGGGACCGTCCAAATCGGGCACGAATCTTAAAGCTCTCAAGGGTAAAACAATAATTTCAGTAGATACAGGTCTGACAAGATAAGCTTGGCCGTTTTCAAGCCCAGTGACTTGATCCAACCTGTAATAGGGATTGTTACAATAACCGCAATGCAAAGGAGTCCAGATTCATCAAACCCACTTTAAACCACCTATTTTTAGGAAGTAACTGATTCTATCCACCCATACACAAGAGAGAGTTTGAAAACTCTATCTCTTCATCAAGAGAGGAGTCCAGACTCGATCTATTCATATGGATGGCACAACTGACTCTATCAAACCATCGGGAAGTAGAGATATATGAATATCTTGAAAATGGCCCACTCGGCAACTATATATACCTCATGACCTCCTCAGAAACAAGGTTACTGACAACTTCGCTCTCAAAACCAATAATATCTTCGAGTTTCTGACTTGGGCATCAAAGAGACTGTCGCCGGGGCCACCCTCGGTGTTTCAAACTTGTTTGCAAGTCTAGATGAGAGATCTCAACTATTCCTAACAATCAGATCTCGGAGTCAAGAGTAGCTTTTTGACGGTCAAAATTGACGAATAGCGAAGGTTCGATCTTTACTGTTTTTTATTTAAAGAATTCACGTTTATTTTTTCTCCCATACATAAATAAGCAGCAACAGATTGGCGCTGTCAGTGATAAAAGAAAAGGTCACCGATCCAACTTCATCGATCCGAAACCACCCTTTCCATCATGCCTCCAAGAAGGAAGGCGAGGACGACGACTTCCAGTCAGCGAGCCAGCCATCTTTCCATCACATCCTCCCATCGCGGAGCACCCACCTCAACACCTTCAACAGGTTCAGTAGTCTCAAGCAGATCAACAATCTCGAGTCAAACAGTCCCCTCTTAAGCAGATCCAGTTTTCGTCCAGTGGGGCAACACCGGGTGGCTTCCATCGAAGTCATCCTAAACAACCACCTGCATGGCCGTTCGTCGAAAACCAAGGATCGGCTCGTACTGCGACCCCTTCAATAGCGCCCCAACCACAACTAGATCTTCGTCAAGTTATCGTCAACTGCCAGCAGGGAACCGACCTCTGAATCCGTCTAAACGAGAGGCGAACTCATGACGGGCCCCCTAGTCCAGAACATCAGGGAAACAGGAGAAGTCTCTCTCCTCAGAGGCAGATGCGAAGAAGAACCCCTCTCCAAAGGAGTGTAGAAGAACCCCCTCTCCCAGGGGTGAAGAAGGTCACCTCCCTCTAGGCAGCAAAGGAGTTAGACCGCAGCTAGTCAATCAGTTCATAGGGCCAACGAAGATAAACAGGAACCTGTCACCAAAGCAGGGTTTAATAATTTAAAAAATAAAATCCTCCAAGCCCTCAACGTCACCCCAGACAGAGGCCAATAAATAAATAGTCATCTTCTCGCAACCGTACATGAAGGAGAGTCTCGTGGGTCGATAATATCCGACCAAAGGGACAACTCGGTTCTTCTCCGCCTCCGATAGATGGAGGACCGTCTAAACAAGACCAACCCAGAGGAAGACCAACAGGCTAAAATCTTTCATCCAAGCAGACTTCCTTTCTCCAAGACGATCATGGAAGCCCATGTCCCCATGACCTTCAAGCCGCCTCACTTCGAGTCCTACAACTAAGAGTCTGATTCGGCTGATCACATTGAGAGTTTTAAAACTCTCATGATGATCCATCAGGCCCTCGGACCATCTCCTCTGCAAGACCTTCCCTGCCAAATTGAAGGGGCCAGCAAGAGATTGGTACTCCTGCCTATCTCCCAGTTTGACCTTCTCGTTCGATCAGTTTGGAAAAATTTTCCTCACCCACTTTGTCAGCAGCCGTCGAACCGAAAAGGCAAGTGCATCCTTGTTGGACCTGTGTCAGAGAAAAGGGGAACAGCTCAGGGACTTTGTCTTACGTTTCACCGCTGAGTCCCGGTCTATCGCTTCTCTTGATCAAGCAGTGGCAGCCGCCGCATTCAGACTCAATTGATGAGTATAATTTATATCTGCTTTTATTACTCATTTCACGTATAAAAATTATGAGTTTCTATTTATTTATTTGAATTTCATCTTATTTCTACTCAATTTTATTTATTTGTTAGTTTTTTAAGGAATGAGATGGATGTTATCATGATGGACTCAAATACACGAAGTTATGGAGCTTGGAGTTGGAGAATAAAACAAGGCGAAAATGCAGCAAGAATAGCACCTATATCTTGTTCGGCTATTTTGAACCTAAAGATGAACGAATCTGAATATGAGCTATAAATGAAAGTTGTCGGTCGTCGAGTCTTCTTCGAAACGAGTACTCATGCGTCACAAACGGAGTTTTTTAGCTTCGGAAAATCAATTTTTCTACAGCCTGCACACAGAAAATAGCAAGTGGACAGTCGACCGCACACCCGACCGAAGTTGCAGTTGACTGCGCAATCGACTGTCCCTCTCTCTGTCCAAACCCTGGACACGTGAAGGGCGTGACGGTCGACCCTCCAAAGTTTCAGTCAACCGTCCCTCTCTCTGTCCAGACCCAGGACACGTGAAGGGCGTGACGATCGACCGTCCAAAGTTGCAGTCGACCACATCGGCGCTGATGTTATATTTTGAATGCGGGTTTCGGGTCCAATGGGCTGTATTTTTATCTCTTTTTATGGTTTCTTTGGGGGCTATACATAGATGCGAATGTGAACTATAGAGAGGGAGATCTTAGATGCTAGAGAGAGATTAAAAGAAGATCTTGAAGAGAAAGAGATTGAAGAAGAGGGATCTTGACGGCTTCAAGCGACAACAATAAAACGAGTTCTTTCTTCTCTTCTCCTTTTCATTATGCAATCAAATACTATGTTTGTTAGTTGCAAAACCAGTGCGAACTAAATTTATTTTTCTAGAGCTTGAATGTGGCCTAGTTTTGAGAACACAATTTTAATTCCATATTATTTTTCTATTTTTCCATGGATGTGTGTTTGATTTTTGTTCTTAATGCTTACAATTGTTTGGCCAACTTTTGTATGATTTATTAAATCAGGAGAGACCGAACTAGTAATTTTTGATTTCGAATTAATAAAATTAAACATCGTTACAAAATCGAACCGCTGTTAAAGTGACCGTTAAAAAAACCCATTGATCTTAATGAATTTTCAATTAGTAATTTGTGCATGAACTATAACAAATAATTAATTAAGAATATTTTTGAAATTTCTTGAGAGAGAATATTGAATAATTTGGAAATTTTGGTCTACAACTTGGAAAAATAATATTTTTATTGACATGGAGTTATGAATTGTGTAGGATTAACCAGGTGAAGTCAAAATCCCTAGAATTAGTCTTGCAATTAATAAACAACAAAATTTCAAATTTCGCTCCTTATAATTAATTTAGTTAGTTCTTTAGATTAATTTAATTTAGTTGCTTTCTTTAATGAAGTTCAATTTTCCAAATAGTAGTTAAGCTAGTAATTTCGGTACTCAATAAAATAATTATTCCTTGTGAGTTTGACACTCTTTTTACTTATCTATACTACTTGTTGTGATTTTATACACTTGCAAATAACTATCACATCAAAAATATCAATAAAGCCGACCTCAAGGCATCCATTGCCACGAAGCTTCCTTGGGACATCTCGGAACTCCAGCTTAGGAGTGAGAAATATATCCAAGCTGAAGAGGCTCTCAAATCTCTTGGTTAAGAAGAGCCCACCTCTGGGAACAAATGGAGGATTGCAAACGAAGAAGGATCTCAAAAAATCCACAAAGATGACAACAGTTTGTGCCGCCCGTAGACAAGGAAGGGCTGCTTCGCGCTTCCCCTAGAATGAATACCCCATCGAAGCGGAGAACAGAGACAGGTGGTGCCGATTTCATAGGAACCATGGTCACGACACAGATGATTGTCGGGCCCTCAAGGAGGAGATCAAAGTGCTTATCCAGCGGGGTCATTGTAACATCCCGTATTCAATATACTAGTATATATATATATATATATATATATATATATATATATATATATATATATATATATATATAATAGCAATATTGTATTAAAATGGATGAGATGGGTTGCTATTGCCATCACGTGGGTGACATGGTGTGTGGGGGACCAGGAAGGAGAGGGGGCAGATGTGTGTGGGTGTTGGCGCATGGGACCCAGGGGTAAGCCTGGTTGTGTGCATCAGCACACGTGAGAAGGAAGTGGCATTGTGGAATTGATTTGTCCCACATTTGGAGAATTTGTAAATAATTAAAAAATAACATTGCCTATGATCAAGAGTCACCAAATCGGTTAACCACCTTTTGAAAGGCAGCCTGTGGTGGGTAATTGTACTAATAAATAAATAAATAAATAAATTGTGTGAGCAGGGGCCGAGGCGTTAGAAATGGTATCAAAGCCGACTTTCGACACCGAGTGTGGGAAAAGAGTGGGTGAGATGTAAGCCTGAGAGGAAGCTGAGGTCAGTATGCTGGCAGTTTGGCCAGGGGCGGTATGCTAGAATTAGCTGAATCAGGGTACTCCACTCCACATTGGCGAGATGTATGCCTGAGAGGGAGCTGATGCAGCGCGCTGGCCTAGAATTAGCTGAATCAGGGTACTCCGCTCCACATCGGCTAGAAAGAAGATCCTGCACTAGGTTGCATGCTCCGTACTCAGCAAGGAAGCTAAATTCTTAAGAGGGGGTGTATGTAACTTCCCGTATTTCTTGGAGGTATAATATACTAGTATAATATAGTGTAGTGTGTATATATATATATATATATATATATATATATATATATATATATATATATATATATATATATAATGGCAAGATTGTAATAATGTTGACTGGCATAATGGTAATACTGGGATTAATTAAAATGGATGAGATGGGTTGTTGCTGCTGTCACGTAAGTGACATGGCATGTGGGGGCCCAGGAAGGAGATGGGGCAGACGTTTGTGGGTATTGGTGCGTGGGGCCTAGGGGTAGGCCTGGCTGAGTGTGTCAGCACACGCGAGAAGGAAGTGGCAGTGTGGGATTGATTTGTCCCACATTGGGAGAGTTTGTAAATAATTAAATAATAAATAATATTGCCTAGATCAAGAGTCACCAAATCGGTTAACCACCTTTTGAGAGGCAGCGTGTGGTGGGAAGTTGTAGTAATAAATAAATAAATAAATAAATAAATAAATAAATAAATAAATTTTCTGAGCAGGGGCCGAGGCGTTACAGTCATCTAGCCATATTCGTTCGAAAGGACAGAGCCGATCCTCCTCCACCCCGAGGAGCTAACAAGCGATCGAGAAACATAAAGAGTCCCAAGACTTAAAGCCAGGGGTAGTTCTCCACGCCATCCATGGAGGGCCTATGTAGGGAGAATCAAACTCCTCCCGAAAGGTCTACATCCGAGGAGTTAACCGGTACAAAACCTCCCTCCACCTAAGAGCTTCAGGGTTCCAGTGACATTCTCAGACAAAGAACTAGAAGGCGTCTAAACTCCCCATTGGGGCGTGCTTGTAATTAGTCTTCACATGGCCAACCACGAGGTGCACCGAATCCTGGTCGACAACGGTAGTTTCGTCAATATCCTCTTCCTGGAAGCCTTCCAAGGCCTTAAACTTTCTCAAGGTCGTTTTAGGCCTGCCGGATACACACTCCATGGGTCCTCTGGGGTTCCGGTCTAAATAGTCACTCTTGATGTGACAGCAGAAAAAACCCCAGCAACCCGGACAGAGGCAATGGACTTCATGATCGTCGATGTGAAGGCCTCTTACAATGCTATTTTGGGCCGACCAGGCCTAGCAGTACTTCATGTTGTACCATCAGTCTTTCACATGAAAAGGAAGTTACCAACCTCTTCAAGAGTAGGAGAGGTCAAAGGAAGCCAAGTGACCGCTCGGAAATGTTACACCACTACAATGGAGAGCTCGGTCCTCCAACTTGAAGCATTAGAACTCCCCCAATGGAACAGTTGAGTTCTTCCCGAACTAGTTAATGAACTTAAGGAGATACCCTCTTCCGGGAAGGCAGACTTGGAATATAGTGAATCAAATGAAGTACCACGAGGGTGCCAGACACCCTCTAGTAGAAGTAAGTTTCCAGTTTACAATAAGGCCGTCACTTGCGAGATGGCCAAAGCATGTAATTACGGCTCGCCCCCCAAGGTAGCCACTGAGTTTGTTTCAATAAAACTTAGCATTTTTCTTATAAAGGTTATTGTATTGGACTTATGTCTATCCCCCTGAGTCATATCTATGACTCGTTAAACAACATGTTTGAGTGCAACTTGTCCCCTAGGGCTGCTCCCACAACTTGCTAGGCTTAAATGACAAGTTTGGAGTCCAACACTTGATTCAGCTACTTTAGTCGCCAGCAAACAAGCAAGTGCAGAGTGGCTCACCATTCAAAATTTCTCCTACAACTTGTTAATCCCCTCAAACAACAAGTTGGGAGTCCAGAACTTGGTTCGGCGCCGCTTTAGTTTCTTTCGAACAAGCAAGTACGAAGTGGCTCACCATTCGGAATTACTCCTACAACTCGTTGATGAATATTAAACAACTTGTTCGGAGTTCACAATCATGGATCGAAATCGCCCTCACAACTTGCAAGTATGTAGGTTCAGGGCTCAAAACGACCATTCGAACTACTTCCAAAACTGGTTTATTCCAACAAGTAAGTTCGAGGACTAGCTCTTTCCCAGGGCTATCCCCAAAACTTGACTCAATCATATTGAATCTAGGGCCTAGCTCGCCCTTAGAGCTGCTCTTGCGGCTCGACAACCCTCAACAGTGAGCTCTATGCTCAGCTTCTCTTTCGAGCCAGTAACTCCTTAACTCCATGCGATGGTGCTAGAGCTCAGCTCATCAATGGAGCTTCTCCCATAGCCAGCTTAACTTAAAGCATCAGATATAATATCCAACCCTCTTCTAGAGTTGCCTATACAAGCTTGCTGGATTCAAACATCAAGTTTGGAGGTCAGCTCCCTCCAAGAGTTGCTTCTACAAACCTGTCGGGTCCAAACGACAAGGTCGGTGCCAACCCTTTCCTCGGGTTGCCTCTGCAAGCCTGCCGGGTCCAAACGGAAAGGCTAGCACTAACTCCCTCCTCGGGATGCTTTAACAAGCCTGCCGGATCCAAACAAAAAGGTCAGCACCAACCCCTTCCTCAGATCGCCGCTACCAACGTGTTGGGTCCAAAAAGCAAGTTCGGCACCAACTCCCTCCTCAAATTGACTCCTGAATCTTGTTGGGTTCAAACAGCAAGTTTGGAGTTCAATCCCCTCCTCGGGTGGTATCTACAAACTTGTTGGGCTCAAATGGCAAGTTAGGCATCCATCTTCCTCCTGGGGTAACCACTGCAAACTTGTTGGGCTCAAATGACATGTTAAGCATCCATCTCCCTCCGTAGGTTTTCCCCACAAACTTATTGGGCTCAAACAGCAAGTTAGGAATCCATCTCCCTCCTCGTGCTGCCTGTACAAACTTGTCGGGCTCAAATGGCAAGTTCTGCACCAACTCCTTTCTCATTCGCCTCTGCAAGCTTGCTGGGTCCAAACGGCAAGGTAAGCACCAACACCCTCTTCGAAGCTCCACTTCATAGCTCCTCAGGGGTGGATCTCCTCTTCGTAGCTCTCTGGGAACAAAACCTCTCTTTGTGGCTCATTCGGGGCGAAACACCTCTTCATAGATCCCCGGGAGTGAAGCTCCGCTTCATAGCTTCCCGGGGGCTTTTCCGTGGCAAACTCCTCTTCGGAGCTCGTCTTCTTAACTCCTTGGAAGTAGAGACATTTTGGGCCAGTTTTAACCCCAAAAATGGATGACTCCTCGAACAATTTTTGAATAGAACTTGTAGTCCTCTTCGAATCGACTGGTTGTACGTGCCAATCATATCTCTATAGCACTGAAAAGCTTGTTACAAAGCAGCTACGCACAATAGCTAAAAAAAGGGTGCAACGCTCAAGAAGCGCGTGGGCCCCACCTCCGTCGGCCAGCAAGCAAGTGCCACGTGGCTAGGCGGGCCCCACCTGCAGCTGCACAACCGCTACCGCTCCTCCCCTCTCTCTGCCACCTGGCGACGCCCGCGCAACACCTGTCATGCGGGCCCCACAGGTGTAGCACTGCACTCCCTCTCTGCACTCCCTCTCCCTGCCATGTGGTGGCTATAGAGCTAGCCACTTGCACGTGGGCCACACTACCGCCAGCAGCTCTGCCATGCACCGCGCCAACACGCCTCAACCCACGTGGGTCTGTCTCCCACTCAGTCATCTATGGGGCCCACCTTCCTCACTCCGCATTGACACACGGGCCCTACCTAGGACCTACCAGCTCCTCAGCGCAAAAGCAAAACCGAGGAGCTCGCTTGCTTTGCATCTTCTACGCCGTCCGGTCATTTCAAAAAGCATGCCTACCTTCATCACGATGTCAGACAGCTCCAAATATCGAGCAAATGTTTGAAATGCGCTATGCACGTGTAGATGAGGAGAGAAAGAGGAGAGAGGCTGTGAAACTCATTCTTCGGGAGTGAAGGGCTTGTGATACGGGTAAAAATATTAAAAAATAGGGACCGTCCAAATCGGGCATGGATCTTAAAGCTCTCAAGGGTAAAATGGTCATTTCAGTATATACATACCTGACAAGATAACTTGGGCTGTTTTCAAGCACAGTGACCTGATCCATCCTGTAATAGGAACTGTTACAACAACTCTAATGCAAACGAGCCTAAATCCATCAAACCTAGTTTAAACCTCCTATTTTCTAGAGGGTAACTGATTCTACCCCACACACAAAAGAGAGTTTGAAAACTCCATCTCTTCATCAAGAGAGGAGTCCAGACTCGATCTCCTCATATGGATGACATCACCGACTCTATCCAACCACCGGGAAGTATTAGTATTTGAATATCTTGAAAATGGCCCCCTCGGCGACTATATATATCTCAAGACCTTCTCATAAACCAGGTAACTGACAACTCCGCTCTCAAAACCCAAAATATCATCGAGTTTCTGACTTGGGCGTCGGAGGGTCTATCGTCGGGGCCATCCCCGGTGTTTCAGACTTGTTTGCAGGTCTAGAGGAGCAATCTCAGCCGTTCCTAACGATCGGATCTCAGAGTCAAGAGCCGCTTTTTGACGGTCAAAATCGACGAATAGCAAAGGTTCGATCTTTGCTTTTTTTATTTAAAGAATTCACATATCTGTTTGCTCCCACACAGAAATAAGCAGCAATAAACAACCTTATATATCTGAGAGGAGATATATGAATTTCTCAAATGTAGGAATCAGAAGATCATCTTACGTCCTTCGTAAAATTTAACAGTGATTCACTTCAGACGCAAGATGATCTTGCGTGGGATTTTTTTTTTCTAATTAAATCAATCGGACGCAAGATGATCTTCCGTCGACGCAAGATGATTTCACTTCCGTTAATTAATTCTCTCAAAAAAAAAATGTAGGGACTCAAGATGATCTTGCTTCGAGGAAAAAGGATGAGCTAAAAATGTTGGGACTCAATATGATCTTGCGTCGCATGATCATCTGGCATTTAAAAAAAATGCTCAATTCTAAATCAGACGCAACATGCTATTGCGTCCGAGATTTTAAAAAATAATTTTTTTTAAGGGCATCGGACGCAAGATGATCATGTGTCCGATATAAAATTTAAAAATATACTTTTTTTTACGGACACAAGATGATCTTGCTTGCGATGCCAATTTTTGAGTCGAAACGATTACAGCATGAAGTCAAATTTTTTATTTCTAAAAGCCAAATATAAAAATTTTGAGTCTCAACGACTAGAGATGCTCTTCCACTCATAATGGTTGAGTAAGTTTCTACCAAAACTATAATAATGTTTGAGTAAGTTTCTACCGAAACTATATATATCAAATTTTGTGACATTTCTCTCTAAAATTTGTCCCTTTCTTCAACCCGGAACCAAAGCGAGGCAGAAATAATAAATTGCTCTACATCATGCTATATTTTTGGATTTTTTCTACAAAGTCAAAACCTATTTGGATGTGGTCTTCTGCCTTAACTTATGTTGCTTGTTGTGCATCTTATACTCACAAGGAATTTTTATTTAATTACATGTATAATATACTAGTAAAATTAGAAATCTCAGATTCTATCCGTGTGTCAGATTTGAAAATATGCAAGTCCTAAATTCATATCAGATGCCTCTTGAGAAGCAGTAATCTGGCAGGGTTGGCACCTCAAAAAAGGTTATATTGTTCAAGTTTTATATCTATTAAACCACAAATATAATCCTACACAGTCTCCTTGAATTTCACACGAATAAATTAAAAATCATAAGTCCATTTCTATAGACATTCTTATAAGCCTTTACTCATGGTAGAATTATTTTCGAACTCATGTGCAATGTGTTGTGTTTGTGTAATCTCTCTTCTGTGTTCTCTCTGACCACAATCCAATCCAACCAGAAAACTAGTTGGTTCACCACTTCCAATGTCCTACTTCCCAAAGCACCAGTTGTAACTTATACAAGAGAAATGTTACGCATATCACATTTTTTATACCAAAACTTATATATGGTTTGTCTTTTAATAATAGTTGGATCCATTGTTCAATAAAAGATAAACCTCATATATGTTTACGGTAGAAAATACGCTACGTGTAGCAATTCTCTTTATACAAATACAAAGAACAAATCTATAACTATTATATTGGGAGAGTTAGGATTTGTAACCAAATAAATCCTTGCAATGCACGTCAAAGTTAAATCCAACAAAGAAAAAAGTGCACGCATGTATGCATCAAATTCAAATAGTCAAACCCAACAGTAAACCCTTCATCTCCCCCTCTATTCCTCTCCCTCTCTCTACCCATACCCCCCCCCCCTCCTCCCGCATTGCCGCCCCATCGCCCCACCTGACCGACTCTTCCTCTCTCTTGCGATACCCCGCATCCTTGTCACCACTCACCACCGACTAACTCCTCTCTCTCATCCCCGTAGCCACTCACCATCAACCGACTCCTCGCACTCTCTCGCAGCCCCGTCGCCAGTGTACGCCCATTGCACCACCGCATCCCCATCGAGCCGCCGCATCGGCGTAGCTCTGTATTCCCCTTCGCGCCTCCTCCCTCTTCAAATCCCAAAAGGTACCAAAAAATTCAAAACCCTAGACATCTTCGATTCAATTTCTGAGTTTATTTGATGACGGTTAATTGTTAATTGCTTTGTATAATCAATTTTTCTATATATTCTGAGTTTTTGGTAGCTCATATTTGTGAGGTGATCTTCATCTATTTTTTAAATTCAGGATGTGTTTGGAGGAAGATAACAGTTGAAATGACTCTATTCATGGTGGATAGTGAAATTATGGAAGCATTGGAAAGGTATATAAATATACAGAATATAGGTGAGAGATTGATAGATGTTTGGCATTTTTATATGAGGAAATTAAGGATGACTGAAACTTTTATAGGAATATAGAATAATGGGAACCATACGGTGGTTGTGGTTTTCGATATAGGAATTTAATGGGTGATGACAGCATGCGAGTGCCATGAAGAAATCGAGCGTGGAAATTGGTGCCTGTTTCAATCGACGAATCCGAAGGTTCATCCAACTCTTCTCTTCATCTTCGTCTCTGTTTTGTCCGATTAATGCAATCAAATTGTTAGGGTTAGGATTAGGTTTTCTGATCTATTTCTTACGAATTTATGGAATTCATGTCTTGATTTTGTAGGTATGCAAAATTAGTGCTTACAAAAATTAAGGGTTTCAAAGAAGCAAATATTTTGAAGAATGTTAGATTCTTTTCCAACCCAATTTTGATTACTAGGTTTTTTCTAATATTTCTTTGAATTTAACTTTTATTTTCAGAAATTTTGATGGATCGATGGAGGCGAGTTCCGGAGGCGGATTGGGTATCTGAAGAGTGTTAACGAGTCAGAATTGGGGTTTTGTAAGAGGATCCATTGTTGTTATCATGTCAGAGTTTAGATCCTTCCAATCTCGGCAATATCTTCAAGTATGTTTCTTCTTTTCAATAGTTTTTTAGGATGAGTTAATAGGCTTTTTAGTTGAATTTTATAATCTTTTTTAAGTATACTAGAGGGGAATAGAGGGGGAAAAAACCAAACTCGCACATTTTTACTTATGTGTTTTTATCTATTGCTCTACCCATGAATTTTTTAAGGGAAAAAAAAGTTCAGTGTGTGTGCTAATTGTCCAGGTTTTAAAACCAACAAGTTCCAGGCTGCTTTCTACTACAGTGGTGAATTTAGTTCTAATAATTTTCTTCTTCAATTTGCACTCTTTCAGCACACAATTTCGGTGTTGTCGGCGGATTCGCACAATCGGGGTTTGATTCTACAAAATATAATCTTTGGAAAGTTTCGTGTGTTTTGAAATTTTTTGATTGGGATTGAATGATGGTTTGTTAACCAAGTGATGTGAAAATCCTACAAATTTGCAAAAGAAAACTATTGGGTTTGCAAAGTTTTTCATTCTCATAATCATGAATTAAGTTTTGAGCATCTTTGATATAATAGCTACAGAGTTGTGGTTGAGTAGTCTAGCTAACACTAATCAACCATCTGGTTATTGTTCAAATTAGAGGACTTATAAAAGAAAAATTGACATTTTTAATTGAGCCTATTCGAACTCAACTTTTGACTTTCCAAGAGATATGTCTCATTCATAATGATTGCTTCATTAGTGAAGAAATAGCAAGGATGATACTGTCGTTTATAACATAAGCTCATACGCTTAACGAGATAAAAAAAATTCATTAATAAACATGAATGTAAAATACGTGTTTGTTTCTTAAAACACACAAGACCTAATAGATGAAAATCATTTAAAAAACACATGTCATGCCATACATTGAATTTATACATAGCAACATTCACATAACATAAAAGTTGATTGGAGCTTAAAAAAGTAGGCATGCATCTCACGCATGCAAATAACTAGATTGTTGTAGCTTAATTGCTAATTGTTCTCCTTTATTTTCAGAACAAATTTTTGATATGTTAAATAATTCACCATATCTTTTCTTATGAGAAATTTATTAAATTTAACGACTATAACTTCTATAGGCGTGCATTGCATGTGCATTATACAGGTCTAATTAATTAAACAATAATGCTACACACATAACCTTTTCTACAACCTCTTTTTTACAACCTTAGGTGACACAGTATTATTGAAGGTTATTATAGAGCAAATGGAGATTATTGTAGACTAGGTTGTAGAAACCACCAATAGTATTGTATCACCTAAGGTTGTAAAGAAAAATGTAAACAGATTGTGGGTGTAGCATTATTGTTAATTAAAGCTGGTTATCTACATGCATGCGATGCACGTCCTAATATATATATATATATATATATATATATATATATATATATATATATATATATATATATATATAAAGACTGTGACTGTGATTGTTAGGGTTTGAATGATCGAATTCGGGGTTTGAGGTGAGTAATCTTCTTTTTAACATTCACAGTCACAGTCTTTATATATATATATATATATATATATATATATATATATATATATATATATATATATATATATATATATATAAAGACTGTGACTGTGATTGTTAAAAAGAAGATTACTCACCTCAAACCCCGAATTCGATCATTCAAAACCTAACCCCATACCTGAAAGATTACTGCCCGAAATGGGATCAAATCAAAAGAAACACCCACATCGATCCCCATATCCAAGCATCCAACCCTAGCCCTATACCTGAAAAGAGAAAAAGAGTGAAACTCAAGATCAAATCCATCAGAATACTCACCTTGAACCCCAAATTCGATCATCCAAACCCTAACCCCATATCTAAAAGATTACAGCCTGGAAATGGAATCAAATCCAAAGAAACACCCACCTCGATCGCCAAATTCGATCATCCAAACCCTAACCTCAAATTCGATCAATCTAATTAATTACTCAATAGACAAAATAAAAATGAGATCTTTTAGAATGAATTTTTTTGCACCTGGAGATGAAGGAAATACGATTCTTGAGTTTGAGGAGATGAGGTCACACAACTTAAGCATTATCTCTTTCCCATGGAAATCACCCGGCTCTAACTGCACACCTCTCCACCAAAAATGAAAACCCATCAGCTCAAAATTAACACACAACCTTAATATTTTTCAAAAAAGAAAAAAAAAACTTACATGCTTGGTTGGCCACTGAATAAGCCAAAGGTCAGTTTAATCCATCAAAGAGATATCAACCAACGAGTCATTAGTTTCCTTCGCAAACTGTTCATCATGTTTATTCACTTACTACAAATCATAACCCAATTTATTCACCACATTTCAAACTTTAACCAATTCCTACCATTCTTCTACTCATTTTTCTACATTATTTGAGAAACCCAACCAAGCATAGAAAAATCATAACACAAAGCAGTCACTAACACAAACCAATTTCTATCTTCTTCTACCCATTTTTCTACATTAATTGAGGAAACCATTGCTTAGAAAATCACAAAAATAACTTTATATAATTTTAAGAGAAACTCATTAAAGATCACATCATATAACATAAAAAAAACCTCTCTTTATATCAAATTGAAGAGAGAGAGAGAAATGAATACTGATGCTTCAATAGAAGCATCCATGTCGACAAACTTGGATGAATCTGAACCCAAAAGACGGATAATTGGGAACGAATTTTAAAGGGAAGAAGATGATCGTGAGGGTGAGTTGGAAAGAACGTGTGACACTTGATGCGGAGAAGTTCGGCGATTATTTTGATTCAACGCTTATTTTTAAGATGAATGCATCCTGATGTGGGTAGAATTCCAGCTCAATCTGAGCCATCTGATCCCCTCAAGATCCGTGAACCTTTATCATTCAGGCATGTAGACCCTATGGGCCTTCTGTTGTTTCATCACACCAAGCAGGCCTACAAAAGAGGGTCAACCCGGCCCATTAGGGTTAGGGTTCCCTCTCGCTGCCTATAAATACCAGGTTCCCTCCCTTTTTTTAAGGTAATTTCATTTTTTCCTCTCAAACCCTAGCTTTCATTTCCTCAAGCGACTAACTAGATTTTCGAATGGCTATTGTCGGAATCTCTCTCGGTGTTTCAAGGAATTTTGCAAGTGTTTGAGGCAGCCAACTACCAACAGCACCACCTCTTCTGCTCCTCATGAAACCCCTTCTCAAATTCGGATCTGTGGCTGAGATCTGTCTCTCCCTCTACAAATAACAAGATCTCACATCTGTTGCTCCCACCACTCAATCAGCAGCTTCAGATTGGCATCGTCTATGAGAAAACAGGTAGATCCAAGACTAGACTCTGATTCTGTTCCACTACTATCCCCTTCCATGGCACCTAAAGCCAAGAGAGCACCCCTTGTAAGACGTCATACCGACCCTCCTCCTCCTCATCCTTCTCGCAGTCATGTGAACACATAGGGGTCTCGAAGGCAGTGAATCGAAGGTCCGTCACGACCGGGTCCAAGCGCTTCATGCTCGGTCACAAGGCACCCCAAGCGCCCTCCAGCTGTTGACCATCAGAATGTCATTAATAATCGACAGACTTTAGATGACCTCCGGCACCACCTTAACAAATCAAGGAGCGAAATTGACCCTTCTAACCAGGCTCCTACCCCTAGCTTTCACCTATTCTAGGGTCGGGAGTAGCGACGCAGCCACTCCCCGAGAGATCATCCGCCCCCAAATGGTTGAGCTGAAGCGGTTCCAATTACAAGAGACGAGTTCCAGGAGTTTAGGAACGAGGTCCTCCAAGCCCTCCGAGGCCGCCCCAGAACCAAGCGTCAAAATGACAACCTTCGCTAGGAGGAGGAAGCCTAGGGTTGCGAGTCTTATGGCTCGACCAGGTCGGCGAGACAGGATGATGCCGTGTAATATCCCGGAGAATTTTTAGAATAAAATGCATTTTTTCATTTTTGCACATGCAACACACATGCAATTTATTTTCATCTTTTGGTTCTAAAATTTTTCTATGTTATGCACGAATTTTTCCCGTATTTATTTTGTCTCATTTTATTCTTTCCTAATAAAAAGATCCATAGGCCTAAAAGATTTATTTGTGCCCACTAGAAAAGAAGCCCATAATTAAATCCTTTATTAAATACACAATTAAAGAAAAAAAAAAGTTCAACCATACATGTCATGTAACAAACTAGTAACAACTAATAAATAACAATTAAATAATAAAATGAGAGTTGTGCATGTGTGTAGCACGTGCATGTGTGTGTGCTCCATAGGGGAGGCCGGCCATTCACAAAGAGAGAGGGAGAGTGGAGGGAGAATCTGTGAGAGTGGGAGGTTGGTTGAGTAGTGGGGATCATTCTCCACTACACAAATGTCCTATAAATACATACACCTATTCATTAACATTTGCACTGAAATTAATCAAACCAAAAGATCAAAAAAGAGAGAAAAAGAAAGAGAACAAGAGAAAGGCCGGATTCTTTTTCATTGGAGCTAGGAGCTTGCGGGCTGCTTGGAGGAGGAGGACAAGACCATTGGTGTGGAGCTAGGAGCTTTCTTTCTAGGAGTATTTCATCTTTTGCAACATAAGAGGTGGGTTTCTCTTATTATTTTTTAGATAGTGTAGAAATAATGCCTAGGTGTTTTGTGGTTGATTTAGGTTAATTTAATGAATCCTACTAGTTAAATTGATGCATGTTATAGTGATAAAGAATGCTAATGGTAGAAAAATTATAGAACTTATTGTATGTTAGTGTGAAGTATATAAATTGATTGGTAGATTAGAATGGAGAAAATTTAATTAGAAGCATGTGTAGAATTGTTAGGCACAAATGAACAACTTGATTATTGCATGCAATTTTGTGTCTCTTACAAATTGGTTAAAAATTGTATATGAAATGTGGATAAAAAGAAAGAAAAATTAGAAACAATTTTGGGGGAAGAAATAGTCATAGTAGAACTAAAGAAAAGTTGTATTAAGTGAGTAGAAAAATTAACTAGTTAAAATTTTGTATTATAATTTATATAAAAAAAAGAAAGGATTGATTTGGGAAAATTGAAGTTAAATCTTCATTAATGTGACTAAAATAAGTAAAGTGCTAATTTTGGAGAGCTATCAATACAAAGTAATAGCATTAATTTCAAGAAAAGAGATAGTTACAAATAAATCAAATTTTATGTTTATATGTTTTAAAATGAATATGTGCATGAAATGGGGACAAATCCTCTCAATTATCATTAAAATAGGTAAAGGGGGAATCCTGGAGTCTAGAACAATATTTTCATAATAAAAATTTTGGGGAAAAAAGAATGGAAATTAAAATAGTTGAAAAGGTAGAAAATGAGATTTAACAGAGAACAAATACTTAAGAAATTTTATCCCATACTATATCATTTAAGAATCTGGCCTGAGTGGTTAGTAAGGGCGTGCTACGCTCACGCGCTGCCACGTGGAGCTCGATGGGGTCTCGGGTCTTGGGTTCGAACCCTGTTGTGCACAAAAGGTGCATTTTTCGGTATTTTTGTTTTTTTTTGTTTTAAAAATTAAGAAAAATTATATAAATATTTTAAAATATTATGGGGACAACTAGAAGTATTTCTCACTGTTTTTTAATCTATTTTGGAGATTTAAGAGTTATATTTTTGTGATAAATGAAATTGATATTTAAGAAGAATGTATAAAATTAAGATAATAAAAGTTGATTTGTGATAAAAGGAAGGTAATGAGATTTAGATAATGAATATCTAATGATGAGTCTCAAAGAGTTGGTGTTTAATTCTTAACAAACTTTGGATTGGAAAAGTTTAGATGTATATGAAAGAAAAGTGCTTTGTGAAAAAGAATAGTTTGAGATTGTTATTCATGTTTGATAAATACAAGAATAAGATGAATGAATTGAATAAGATGTGAAATTGGTAATATGAATTATAAGGGTGTGAGTACCCATGATTATGGAACATGAAAGGATGTGATCTAAAGGCTTAGTGAGACCCAGGTACCGGCAAATGTTGAAAAAATAATAATTTTGAGGTGAGAATTGGCTATATGGGCTATCTCGGTATTTTGTTTAAGTCCGGTAGGAGAGTAAGCTAACTCTAGGCATTACAATTTATTCATGTTTAAGCATAAGGATTAGGCACTAAGTGGAGTGTAGTAAACTTGGGCAAACGTAAGTGGATTGCCTCTATATAGTCTGACGGTGGACTCCTGGACTATCGACCCAGTTGACGGTGGACTCTGAAACTTTGGTTGCTTGCGATGGAGGCGATCCTAAATAAAAATTGGTGACTATGATTGGTTTGACGGTGGACTCCAGGATCATGAATAGTCGGACGGATGGGAGGCCGTGCTCCAGTGTATATGCTTATATCGTGGCTACAAGGATACTTGCGGGAAGATCGCACGACGAGGATTTCTGTATAAGCTTGACGGTGGACACAGGGATGGAATCGGTACTCGTGGAGCATCTAAAACTTGATTTATTACTGGGTAGTTTTCATGACGAGGTATTAAACCCTTTGATGTGGAGTACGTAGGTGCTTGCCCTCGGCCCTATGTAGTATGGGATGCATAGAAACCAAAAAGTATGCATTAGTGTCATCTTAGCGTAAACATATTCATTAGGTGTCATGTCCCGCTTCCCAAGATACGGAATACGAGTACGTAACGTAGGCCCAGCGATTGATGTAAACACCATTCATAAGCTGTACCAAACTAATTCAACAATATGAAATAACAATCACAACCACGCAAGAAGATATAATCACATAAACAAAGATCAACTTCAATAATAAATGAAATAATCCAAATAATAATATCCAACATCTGGGTTAAAAACAAACTCTGTGTCTCAAAAGCCCAAAAATAAAGTATAATATCAAGACAATGTTCAAAGAAATAAATCTAGCAATAAATTAATTCAAGCAATCTTATCTTGGACTCCATCTTCTAGAATCGTTGCTCACCAATTCCTTCTAGTATTATTCCTCCAGTACCTATAAACTCTTGATCTAAAAAGAGACAAAATAATGTCCTTAGAGCAAGTCATGGACAGCAAGTAGAAAAAACAGGGAATAATAGAAAGCATGTATATAAAAAAAGGACGATATCAAAGTCAAAAGCAAAGACAAAGATTGGCCATAATGTCAAGGGTCTATGTTTAATCATGCATTTAATTATTAGTTTCAATTCAAGTTCAATGTTGGTGAAAGTATACGGGATCAAGCATGAACGTCAAATGCAGATTATTAATCATTTTATTAACCTATCTAGTGACGTACTACTGCGTCCCATTCCACAGGTTCGGCGTAAGCACACAATGTATGCTTTAGACTGATGGTGAATTCACGGTTCGTGTACTCAGCCTAGTAATCAGTATTTAATGTTTAATGATAGTGATTATCAAGCAGTATTTTATAGCCATCAGTCAGTACAAGTCAAGCAGTAGGGCCCGATCGAGTACAGTTTCCAATTGTTCACTACCAAGTCATCACATAATACCGCAGCTTGTTATCATTTTTTTTCATCCTATGTGAGCATGCAAGAAGGTGTCAATGTTTTATGATGCTAAGTGTGATTAATTCTACTCGTTATAGACAAATCAAGAAGCAAACATATTAAATTAACACAAATCACACAACAAGGACAGCATGACGTTGCTGTAAAAAAACACAGATTACTGCTAATACATAAAAGCAAATCTGGATCTGTCAGAAATTCTAGAAACTAGACTCTCTGTCGGTTCCAGTAAATATATATACAACATATAAAAGTTACAGAAACTAGAGTGAAAATCATATTCTTTTCAGATTTTATGTTGATGCAGCATGTTATAAGTTGTGTTCACCTATATGTTTTAGGTTAGAAAAGTTATCAATTAAATCTACAAAAAATTCAGGGTAGTCCCTACACATGTATAGTCTCAGCCAAATTAATTTCATATTTCTATTTTACTGTTAACATGTTCAATTTAATTATGAAACAGAAAGATATGCATGAATTTTTGGATCAGGAATTTCAGACATAGTTGTACTAAAATACTAATATCTAAAAGATTATAACTCAGAATTCAAATCCGTTAAGAGTTCTGGAAAAGAGATTCATGGGGCTGTAATTCATGTTCAGAAAGTTATTTCAAATTACAACAGCAACATGGTCGAAAATCTGATACAAAAAGGAACAAACAGCAGTCCAGAATATAATTCAATATGAATAGGCAACAACTTAATCATACAACCATATAGTTCATGCTAATTAACAATCAAAGTGAAGCTAGATGTTTAACATGCATAATTCCAGTTTTAAGTTGCAATTTCACAGGCATGGTGATCAATTCATTAATTCAATTCAATCTAACATATTCAATTCATCAAACAATTTTATAACGCATGGATCTAGTTATTTTTCATGTAAACATGCATATACAATGTACAACAGGGACTAGGTTTTAGATCAAAGATGTAGGCACGATGTTAAGAATATATCGGGTTAGCTCGTGTAAACCCTCAATGTACTTGACGGAATTTCAAATAGCAGTACAATAAAAAGATTTGGATCTACTTGTAGAGATCAAAGAATCTTGAACCAAACAATAAACTAGTTCAAGAAGAGACTTGCCTTTTATATGAGAGACTCGAATATTTAGAATATCGGGATAAGAACCACGGGCGATGAACCACGAACAGAAACACATGCAACTGCATGCAAATGCCAACACAACGTAACAGCAAATAGCAGACTCAATTCCAGGATCCCCAATAGCAAACTCCAAAACTCGATCTTCCACGCCAAAACAGCAAACACCAAAATCAACCTTCCCCTTCTTTAGTTACAACGACGAAGAGAGGGAGATCGCAGCGGGGGACCAACGGCGACTAACTCGACGATGGGGAACTCGCGATGCTGACAGCAAGGGTGCCCGGGGGTGTGCTGATAGCGGGGCACTGTGGTCGAGGAGCGACGCAGCGACGAGAAAGTGCAGCTTGAATGGTGCTCTATTTATGGATGAAACAGAGGAGGAAACGGTGGGGAGTGTTCGGGGCTCTGGACGACGACGAGGGTGAAGATGGGGGTCACTGGTGGTTGCGGGGGATAGCGGAGAGGGTGAAGGCGGTGGTCGACAAAACGGTGGCAGCGAGGTGGATGGGTGCAGGTGATGGGTTCGGTAGAGATGGGTAGGCGACGGGGATAGGGGGTAGTTGGGATGGTGGTGATGATAAGGAAACGACGAGGAGGGTGAGAGGTCAAAGAGGCGGTGGTCGGAGAACGGATGAGGAGAACGGTGGCTTCGGGATAGGTTGAAACGAAACAGAGAGAGAGGGAGAGGTTGAGTGCGACGGTAGGGAGAGAGAGTAGGGATTATTTAATATTAGGGCTTATATGGGTATTTATATAGGAAATAGGATGTGGGGTTTTTGGTTGCAGGTTAATGGGTTTAGGGTACAGGTTTAAGCTCCAAAAAGAGAAAAATACATAGAAATTAATGGGATGAACATATAGTGGAACAATTCAAACTCAAAACACAAGGAGCAAAAATTGGCAGTGAGCAAAAAATAGCAGAATTCAAACCAAAAGAGTAAAAAATGATCAAGAGAGGATAAAAGAACCCAAGAAAAGTAAAAAATATTATTAAAAGGAATTTAGTTACAATAATCAAGAAAAGAAATAAAATACAATAAAATCCAAAATAAAAAAATAGGGATTACATAAGGCATTAAGGCATTGCATGCACCGACATGTTTAGGATAGTCACTTTTTACACATTATGATGCATTCAAGTTTGTGGTTGTTAAGGTAAGTGAGTCCTTATATTACAGCATAGCGAGGATCGCCGTGTATAGTATTGCAGCAGTTGTATGTAACTGACATGCCCACAGTATTCAATGCAGGGCTTGGATTGGCAAAGGCTTAAAGTTTAATTTGAAGCTAAAGACTGTTTTAATTGTTGTTGATTAAATTGTACTTGTTTTGAATTGTAATCATTATTTTTCCACTGCACTGATGTAAAATGAATAGTGTTGTACCAATAAAAGTTTTTAAATTCCTTGTAAAACTGTACGAAATGAAGTAAAGATCCTGCTGTGCTACGAATTACCGTGTTAATGGAATTCAGGGCATTCCAGAGTGGTATCAGAGCCCAACTTCAATGTGTAGTAAAAATTTACAAGGACGACACATTATGGTGGACATTAGAGTGTGAGTTCAGTATATAGAGATGTTAATGTAAGTAGCTTACATTTGTGTTGCTCTATATACTGATGTTTTAACCTATGTTTCCCTATAGGATGGCTAATCATCATGACCCAGAGGATGAAGTAGAATGGTTCTATGAAGTAGATCTAGAAGAAGAAGAACCCATAGAGAAAGAAGACCTAGAAGAAATAGAGGAAGAATTGCCTGAATCCCGGGAGATTACTCCACCTCCACCTGTGTTCGAGGGCCAGGCCAATCCAGATGCAAAAGACGACTGGATCAGGCAAATTGAAATAGTATTAGAAGTTTTGGAGACTCCCAAGGCAAGTAAAGTGAAACTGGCCACTTTCCAGCTGGAGAAGATGCAGGGGTCTGGTGGCAATCAATGAAGAGGGCCCTGGGAAATGTACAGATCTCTTGGAAGGAATTCCTAGGAGAGTTTCGCAACCACTACTTCTCGATGGATGTACAGGAAAAGAAGGCTATGGAGTTCTTGGGACTGCAATAGAGAAGCCTGTCAGTGCGAGAGTATGACACGAAGTTCAATCAACTCTCCAGGTATGCGCCAGAGATGGTTATTGATGAGGCCAAGAGGGCACAAAAGTTTGAACAGGGATTGAGGCCAAGCCTGAGGTCTTGGATGATACCCCTAGGTATCCGAAGGTTTGATAAGCTGGTTTGGAGAGCCGCAGCCACTGAGGCCGACATGGAGCAGTACCATGTGGCACAGAACAGGAAAAACACCTGGAACACTGGAAAGAGGCCTGCAGCACCAAGCAATTTCAGGGGACAGCCCCCCAGCACTGAGGTTCAAACCCACCGGAGACAATGTTGATGTAGCGACTAGATGACTAAGCACTTGGTACAGATGTGCAGAGACAGGTCACATTGCTACTGGGTGCACAAAGTTGTAGAGGGCCAAGACTTGTTTCCACTGTGGCAAGGAGGGCCACATCAAGCCAAACTGCCTTCAATTCTAGCAGGGAGGGCCGAATCAGAAGCAGGCCGACCCAGGGCAGAAGCCATACCGGCAGGGGCAAGTATTCACTCTGACTGAAGCTGATACGGATGATGCAGATAACGTCATCACCGATATGGAAGTAAATGAATAAAATTGACTACTTTTATTTCTAGTTTGTAATTGAGGAGTGTTATGTAATGAGAGCATTCATATGTAACAGAAGAACTTCTCATTAATGGAATAAAAGCCACTGTTTTATTTGATACTGGATCGTCTCATACATTTGTGTCACCTTCATTTGCGAAACGATTGGGAGTTGAACCGAAAATTTTTCCTAGAAAAGTACTGGATGTAGCTACCTCGTCTGGAGAAATGTTGACTACCGACCGATAATATGAAGGGTGTGACCTCAAAATCGAAGGCAGAATCTTTGGGATCGACCTTATTGAATTGGCTGTCTTGGGGGTCGATATAATCCTCGGCATAGACTGGATGTCGATCTATAGTGCTAGTATCAAGTGCAAAGCAAGGAAGTTATGGTGAAAGCTCCAGGAGGACTAGCAGTTACATTTCAAAGGAAAAGGAAGTAAAAACAGTTGGTATCAGCTTTGATCAAGAAGAAAGTTCCTGAGGAGGTCCAGCAGACTCCCGTGGTCCGGAACTATCCGACAGTGTTTTTGGAAGGTCCAGCAGATTCCCGTAGAGTTCAACATCTCCATTCAGCCAGGGAGTGCACCCATTTCTAAGACACCGTACAGAATGGCCCCAGTGGAACAAGATGATATCAAGAAACAAATTGAAGAGCTATTGGGTAAAGAATTCATCAGGCCAAGTGCGTCACCTTGGGGAGTACTAGTTCTATTGGTAAAGAAGAAAGATGGATTGATGAGGATGTGCATCAATTACAGAGAATTGAATAAGGTGACAGTGCAGAATAAATATTTAATTCCACGAATCGATGATCTATTCAACCGTCTATAAGGAGCAACTGTTTTCTCTAAGATAGATTTACGATCGAGTTATCACTAGGTCCGAGTGAAAGAAGTGGATGCGCAAAAGACAGGGTTTAGAACTCGGCATGGTCACTACGAGTTCTTAGTCATGCCGGTCGGAGTGACAAATGCACCTGCTATCTTCATGGATATGATGAACAGGGTTCTACGACCATTCAGAAATTCTTTCATCATAGTGTTCATCGAAGACATTTTGGTCTACTCCAAGACAAAAGAAGAGCATACTGGGCACCTAGCAGAGGTACTGAAGAAGCTACAGGAACAGAAGCAATATGCAAAGTTGTCTAAGTGTAACTTCTGGAAAACCGAAGTCGCCTTCCTGGGTTACATCCTTTCTAATAAGGGAGTTGCCACCGATCCGCAGAAGATTGAGCTAGTGAAGGATTGGCCAAGACCAACTACAGTGAAAGAAATCATAAGATTTTTGGGTTTAACTGGCTACTATCAAAGATTTATTCAGGGCTACGCCCAGATAGTTGTGCCACTCACGGGGTTTACAGGGAAGAACGTGAGTTTTAAATGGATAGAACCATGTGAGGATAGCTTTCTAGAGTTGAAGGAGAGGTTGACTACCGCTCCCATACTGGCTTTGATAAGAGCAGGAGTCGACTATAAATGTCTACAGCGATACTTCCCATTGTGGGTCGAGCTGCATGTTGATGCAAGAAGGAAAGGTAATAGCTTATGGGTCTAAACAATTAAGACCGCATGAGAAGAATTACCCAACTCACGATCTGGAGTTGGCGAAAATCAGCTTTGCAATAAAACAGTCGAGGCACTACGTGTACGGAGAAAAAGTCAACATGTACATGGATTACAAATTCTAAAATACATCTACCAGCAGAAGGATGTGAACTTGAGGCAGCAGAGATGGTTGGAAATTTTGGAGGATATCCTTCCCAAAATAAAGTACCATCCGAGCAAGGCCAATGTGATAGCTGATGCTCTCAGCCAGAAAAACAGCTTGTCCCGTCTAATCACGACTCATGAGAAGTTGGTAAAAGAACTCGATCGAGGTGAAATCGAGGTGGTGTTGCAAGGATTGGGTGCATCCTTAGATCAGTTGAGACTTCAGCCCACCTTGAGAGAAAGAATTATTGACAGTCAGAAGACCAATCCAGAGATCCAAGGGATGAAAGAGTAAGTTGGCGCTGGCAAGTTGGCAGAATTCTAGGTGAAAGATGAAGTATTGTGGTTTGGAGAGAGGTTGTGTGTACTGAATCAAGAAGAACTAAAGAAGAGTATTCTACAGGAAGCACACGCCACTCTGTTATCTGTACTTCCAGAGAGTACCAAGATGTACAAGGACAACAATCAGTGTTTTTGGTGGTCAAGGATGAAGCAGAATGAGGCTGAGTTTGTCGCCAGATGTGCAGTCTATCAACAGATCAACGCCGAGAATCAGAAACCCGGGGGTTTGTTGCAGTCGTTACACATTCCAGAGTGAAAATGGGATAACATCATCATGGACTTCATTACCGGATTACCCAGGAGTTCCAAAGGAAACAATGCAATTTGGGTGATAGTGCACCGACTCACCAAATCGGCTCACTTTTTTGCAATGAAGCTCACTTGGTGTATAGAGAAGTTGGCTTAGTTATATGTTGGGGAGATCGTAAGGCTACATGAAGTTCCCTTATCTATTGCATCAGACTAAGATGCGTGATTCACCTAGCATTTTTAAAAAAGTCTTCAGGCAGCTTTAGGGACCAAGACCGATTTCAGTAGTGCCTTCCATCCTCAAACTGATGGGCAGACTGAGATGGTCAACCGGGTACTGGAAGATATGCTAAGGTTTTGTGTGTTGGACGTTTGGAGACAGTTGGGAGAGGCATTTAGCTCTAGTGGAATTCGCCTACAACAACAGTTTCCAGGCAAGTATCGGTATGGCACCGTATGAAGCTCTATGTGGAAGAAAGTGCAGAACACCAGTATGCTGGAATGAAGTGCGGGAACGACAGATGTATGGGCCGAAAATTGTGCAACAGACCTCAAAAAAGATCGAGTTAATTAGAAAGAGGTTAGTTGACGCACAGAGCAGGCAGAGAAATTACACTGACAACCAGAGGAGAGATCTGGAGTTCGAAGAAGGTGAATTTGTCTTCGTGAAAGTGTCTCCAACTAAGGGAGTGATTCGTTTAGGAAGAGGAGGGAAATTATCCCCGAGGTACATATGTCCTTATAAGATTTTGAAGAGAGTTGGGAAGACAGCTTATCGGTTAGAACTACCGCAAGAGTTAGCCCAAGTACACAATGACTTCCATGTGTTTATGTTACGAGGTTATATTCTGGATCCGAGTCATCATTTGCCCGAAGTGTCAGAGGGTCTGCAGTTGGATTTGAGCTACAATGAGCGTCCAGTTGAGATTGTGGATCGACGGGAGAAAGTCTTGAGAAATAAGACTATACCTATGGTCAGGTTGTATGGAGAAATCAACTAGTTGAGGGGAATCAAAGGAGAAGATGTTGAGAGATAACCCTGAACTTTTTAATTCAATATATAAATTTTTCTCTCTTTTGTTTTCTCACTCTTTAAGTGTAGTTCCGAGAACGGAACTATTCTAAGGAGGGAGTGTTGTAACATCCCGTAGAAATTTTAGAATAAAATGCATTTTTTATTTTTGCATGTGCAACGTACGTGCAATTTTATTTCATCTTTTGGTTCTAAAATTTGTCTAAGTTATGCACGAATTTTTCTCTTATTTATTTTGTCTCATTTTATTCTTCCTAATAAAAAGATCCGTAGGCCTAAAAGATTAATTTGAGCCCACTAGAAAAGAATCCCATAATTAAATCCTTTATTAAATACACAATTAAAGAGAAAGAAAAGTGCAACCGTACATGCCATGTAACAAACTAGTAATAACTAATAAATAACAATTAAATAATAACATGAGATGTGTGCATGTGTGTATCACGTGCACGTGTGTGCACCATAGAGGAGGCCGGCCATTCACAAAGAGACGGAGAGTGGAGGGAGAATGTGTCAGAGTGGTTGTTGGTTGAGTAATGGGGATCATTCTCCACCACACAAATGTCCTATAAACACATACACCTATTCATTAGCATTTGCACTAAAATTAATCAAATCAAAATATTAAAAAAGAGAGAAAAAGAAAGAGAGAAAAAGAAAGAGAGCAAGAGAAAGGCCGGATTCATCTTCAATGGAGCTAAGAGCTTGTGGGTTGCCTGGAGGAAGAGGACTAGACTATTGGTGTGGAGCTCTGAGCTTTCTTTCTAGAAGTTTTTCATCTTTTGCAACATAAGAGGTGGGTATCTCTTCTTATTTTATAGATAGTGTAGAAATCATGCCTAGGTGTTTTATTGTTGATTTTGGTTAATTTAATGAATCCTACTGGTTAAATTGATGCATGTTGTAGTGATAAAGTATGCTAATGATAGAAAAATCATAGAATTCATTGTATGTTAGTGTGAAGTATATAAATTGATTGGTAGATTAGAATGGGGAAATTTAATTAGAAGCATGTGTAGAATTGTTAGGCACAAATGAACAACTAGATTATTGCATGCAATTCTGTATCTCTGACAAATTGGTTAAAAATTGTGTATGAAATGTGGATAAAAAGAAAGAAAAATTAGAAACAATTTTGGGGGAAGAAATAGTCATAGTAGAACCAAAGAAAAGTTGTATTAAGTGAGTAGAAAAATTAACTAGTTGAAATTTTGTATTATAATTCATATAAGAAAAAGAAAGGATTAATTTGGGAAAATTGAAGTTAAATCTTCATTAATGTGAATAAAATCAGTAAAGTGCTAATTTTGGAGATCTATCAATACAAAGTAATAGCTTTAATTTGAAGAAAAGAGATAGTTTCTAATAAATCAATTTTTATGCTTACATGTTTTAAAAGGAATATGTACATGAAATTGGGACAAATCCTCTCAATTATCATTAAATTCGGTAAAGGTGGAATCCTAGAGTCTAGAACAATATTTGCATAATATCAATTGTGGGCAAAAAAGAATGGAAATTAAAATACTGGAAAAGGTAGAAAATGAGATTTAACAGAGAACAAATACTTAAGAAATTTTAACCCATACTATATCAGTTAGGCATTTCGCCTGAGTGGCTAGCGGGGGCGCGCTGCACTCACGGACTGCCGCGTGGCGCTCGATGGAGTCTGGGGTCTCGGGTTCGAACTCTCTTGTGCACAAAAGGTGCATTTTTTTGTATTTTTGTATTTTTTTTGGGTTTTAAAAATCCAGAAAAATTATATAAATATTTTAAAATATTATAGGGACAACTGAAAGTATTTCTCCCTATTTTAAAATATATTTTGGAGATTTAAGAGTTATATTCTTGTGATAAATGAGATTGATATTTAAGAAGAATGTATAAAATTAAGATAATAAAAATTGATTTGTGATAAAAGGAAGGTAATCAGATTAAGATAATGAGTTTCTAATGATGAGTCTCAAAGAGTTGGTGTTTAATTCTTAATAAACTTTGGATTGGGAAAGTTTAGATGATTATGAAAAGAGCTTTGCGAAACAGAATAGTTTGAGATTGTTATTCATGTTTGATAAATACAAGAATAAGATGAAAGAATTGAATAAGATGTGAAATTGGTAATATGAATTGTAAGGGTATGAGTACCCATGATTATGGAACATGAAAGGATGTGATCTAGAGGCCTGGTGAGACCCAGGTACCGGCAAATGTTGTAAAAAAATAATTTTGATGTGAAAATTGGCTATATGGGCTATCTTGGTATTTCTTTTAAGTCCGGTAGGAGGGTAATGTCACGCCCCGCTTCCCAAAAGGAATACGGAATACGAGTACGTGACAAAGCCCAGCGAATGAGTTTCATCATTCATAAGTTGTAGGATCGACTCAACAACATAACAGGAAATATAACAGAATATACTCAACCACGTATGCACGAATAAACTATTAATCAAAATAAATTATATGAAAAAAATATAAATTCCTCAAATAAAATGAGATCTGGAACAAAAGTAAAACTTTGGGACAATAAGCCCGTTACAAGTTTCAAGTAGCAAGAAGAATTAAATAAACTCAAGCACAAATAACTAAAGCAAGATTTTCCAGGAGAAGCCTAAAACTTTTGCTCACCAACTCCTGCAGGAAATTGATTTCCAAGACCTGTATTTTATCATGTGGAAGAAAATAAATAAATAAGAGATAAACGCTCGTTAGTGCAAGTTACGGGCCGCACGTAGTACAATCAACGGGTATGGGAACAAGTGCAAGAAAGTATGAAACAGAGGTTTGGAATCAAGAGTATACAACATGACATGACAGGGATGCAACAAGTAATAAAGTTCAAAGAGACTAGCAAGCAAGTAAAACGAATCAAGTAACAGGATCAGGAAACAAGTGAACAAGTAAATTGTAACAGGTATCAAGTAACAAATAACACGTAATATGTAAAAAGTAATAGGAACAAGTAACAGGAACGTGCAAGTGAACATGTTATACTTAAGTCTGCTGTTTAATCCTATCTAATGTAGCACTTCATGCAACCCAATTATTTACCATATGGTTGCTACATACAAACAAGTTACGTTTAGGCCTAGTAGTGGCTTATATAGGGTCAAGTACTAAGGTCTTGAAGGAAATACGAGCATGTAATCAAACCATGGGCACTAGAGGTGGCCCCCGTCAACCCCTGACGTGGCACTTAGTTCTACGTGCCACTTAGTTCCATCTGACTGCAAACACATATCATGTAATCATATAATGGACACTAGAGGTAACCCCTACAGGCACTAGAGGTGGCCCCCATCATCCATGACGTGGTACTTAGTTCTACGTGGCACTTAGTTCCATTTAACTTAAAATCATAGGAAACACGGGCCCCCTTCCGAGTACAACCTCCTATATACCCCACTACTAGGTCTTTCCCTTAAACCCCAGCTTGTTAATTATTATTACTATCAAAACAGGCATGAAAGTGTGCAAATAGGGTGAGTAAACATGGTAGAAAATAGGTAACAAGTTCAGGCTAGGTAGAAAGCATATTGAGTGACAAAACAATTTATAATTATAAAAAATGACGAGAATTCCAATTCTGGACAGCAGGATGTTGCTGCACCAAAACTGAGATTTTCATTGCTACAGGAATGCAAATCTGGAACCGTTAAAAGTTCTAGAAACTAGACTCTCTTTCGGTTCTAGCGCATATAAACAAGATATATAAAAGTTGTAGCAACTGGTGTCAAAATAGCATTTTACACAGATTTCATGTTCAGCCAGAATTTTCAAAGTTGTGTTCACATGCATGTAACAGGTCTGAAACATCTTCAATTAAATCCAGAAAAATTAGGGATGATTCTCTAACATGTCTAGTCTCATCATATTAAATTTCATGTCATAATATTACATATAGTATGCTCAAATTAAATTGTAAAATAAGGTGATGAAGCAAAATTATGAATCTGGAAATCCAGATCCAGCAGCACTAAAATGGTCATAACTCACAAAATATAATTCGGAATTCGATTCCATCAAAAGGGAATTAAACTGGACACTTGGGGCTATGATTCATATTCAGAACTTAATCCAAAATTTAGTCATTAACAGGGTCTAAATCAACATAAAAAATCAGGACAACAACATATAAAGTTACTTTTTGCATGGATTATAACATGATTAGTATTTATGATGGATTCGGGTTGAAGCATGGTGTATTTCAGGGTGTAATAAGTATCAAATCAGCAAGCCACATGTATTTTCAAACTCATTAACAAGGGAGACATTATTCACATGTTCAAAACACAACCAAACATCTATAGCATGCATTCATATGAATAAATCTCCTAGATCTTTATAGTGTTTGTGTGGCAGATATATTAATGGATTGTTTGGGAACTCTTTTTGTCTATTTGGTTGATAGAAGTCAATCGACGAATAGAATCGAGATCATCAAGGAGTAAGAACAAGAAAAACAAGTTATAATGAGATCTACTTGCAATATTTATGCTTGTACGAGGAACAAGAAAATTCATACATATTACTTGCCATGATTGGATGATGAACTTGATGATGATCGTAATCGAATGGATCAGATCTGGCACGGATCTTGATGACGATCAAGATCAAGGTGATCAACGGCTGGAGATCGCCGATGATGATGAAGATGATGATGATCACGATCGGGATCGGATTGGACGGCTGAGATTCAACCGATCAATAATCAAATAGCAAAGATCAATGGCTTTGGCTCTGGCTTGATGGTGGACGGTGACTAGTTCGCGGTGGCTGGCTGGCGACGAGACAATGGCAGCGTTGAGGGGGGCAGCCCCGACGACGGTGGTCCAGCAAGTAGCAGGGGTGCGAGGAGCAGGGAAGAGGAGCTCAAGGGACAACGGATGGTTGGGATCCGCAGCAGGGGAGGCAATGATGGGACCTACAGTCAATGGGGACGGTCAATGAAGGTTGCAGGCAGAGGTGACAATGGGTTCGGAGGTATGGGGTTCGACTGGCGGAGAGCTGATGGGTTCGAGGAGGGAGACGGGATGAAGAGTAAGGGGATCATTGATGGTGAAGCTGTGTTGCAATGGCGAGGTGGTTGCGGCTGTCGAGAAGTCGAGGAGGATGATGAGGGTTGCGAGGATGCATGCGGGATGAGCAGAGGCTCGAGCGGGAGGTGGAAGATGAAGAATAGGGGAGATGGAGGGTTGGCGACTGAAGGGGGTTTGTATAGTCTAGGGGGTAGGTTTAGGGTTAGGGTTTAGAAAAAGGGGAAAGAGGGGGGGGGGGGGGGGGGGGGGGGTTTATATAGAATTGGTTAATGGGCTATTGGGTTTCGGGTTATGGGTAGGATCCAATAAGAATGAGTTGGGTATTGGGTTTTTGGTTATAAGTCAATTAATAGATTTAAATTCAATAGGGAAAAAAATAATAAGCATTATAGGGGTTCATAAAATATACATATACATATACATATACATTAAGTCAAATAATGAATACGTATAAAATAAAGTATGTTCGGGCTTAAAATAAAATAATTATAACAATAATATTAACAATAAAAGTAATGATACTGCAAATAATAACACTAACAAAAATAATAGTAATAATAGTAATAATAGTAATAATATTAATAATAATAATGATTACAAAATGATAATAATAGCAATAATAATAATAATGATATATATATCAAAATAGGATTTGAGATAAACAAATTTATTAAAATCTAAATAGTAATAATATATCCAATTTGGGCTGAATTATAAATAGTCGATCAATTAGGAATGGAAAACAAGTTCAAATATACCATCATTTGAAATAAATGCAAATTTTGAAAAAAGGAAAAGATTTTAATGGAAAGTCCAAGCTGAATGTAACAACAAGGTGACTATAAATAATCAAAATGTAGAAAATCTACAGAAAATAATTATTGGCGGGAACGGGGGTTACAGGTAAGATAACTCTAGGCATTTCAATTTATTCATGTTTAAGCATAAGGATTAGGCACTAAGTTGATATGTAGTAAACTTGGGCAAACGTAAGTGGGTTGCCTCTATATAGTCTGACGGTGGACTCCGGGACTATAGACCCAGTTGACGGTGGAATCTGAAACTGTGGTTGCTTGCGATGGAGGCGAGCCTTAATTAAAATCTAGGACTATGACTGGTTTAATGGTGGACTCCAGGATCATGAATAGTCGGGTGGATAGGAGGTCGTGCTCCAGTGTATATGTGTATACCAGGGCTGGACGAACACTTGCGGGAAGTTTGCATGACGAGGATTTCCGTATAAGCTTGACGGTGGACCCCACGGCTGGAATCTGTACTCGTAGAACATTTAAAACTTGATTTATTACTTGGTATTTTTCATGGCGAGAGATTAAACCCTTTAATGTGGAGTACGTAGGAGCTTGCCCTCAAACCTATGTAGTATGGAATGCATAGAATCCGAAAAAGTATGCATTAGTGTCATCTTAGCATAAACACATGCATTAGACATTAAGACATTGCATACACCGACATGTTTAGGATAGTCACTTTTTACACATTATGATGCATTCAAGTTTGTGGTTACTAAAGTAAATGAGTCGCTATATTACGGCATAGAGAGAATCACCGTGTATAGTATTGCGTTAGTTGTATGTAACTAACGTACTCAAAGTATTCAATGCAGGGCTTGGATTGGCAAAATCTTAAAGCTGAATTTGAAGCTACAAACTGTTTTGAATGTTGTTGATTAAATTGTACATATTTTGTATGGTAATCTTTATTTTTCCGCTGCATTGATGTAAAATTAAGAATGTTGTACCAATAAAAGTTTTTAAATTCCTTGTAAAATTGTACGAAATGAAGTAAAGATCCTGTTATGCTACGAATTATTGTGTTAATGGAATTCGGGGCATTACATGCCGTCCTCCAGCGCCTTCAAGAGATGGAAGATCGCCTCGCCCATATCGGCGATGGCAAAGGACAATCCAATCGAGGGTATTAGCCTACCCGACCCCCATTCTCCACTCGAATCCTTGACACTCCGATCCTGAGGAATTTCAAACCGCCTTAGTTTGATATGTACAATGGAGAGAGTGATCCTGATGATCACATGGAAGGGTTCAAAATGTTCATGATGATTCGCAGCTCCTCGGATCCTCTCCTCTGCCGTGCAAACCTTGCCACTCTGTGTGGGTCGGCTTGGGATTAGTTCTCAAAGCTTGCCCTTGGCTGGAGGTGAGCTTCCTTGCTCACTTCGTGACCAGTCACAAGGTCAAGAAGATGAGCATGTCCTTTCTGGACCTTAGATAGGGGGACGGAGAGTCCCTTCGGTAATTTAATCAACAATATTTAAAACCACCAACCTTGCACGAGGCTAGGGCAGTATCTTCTCTCGTCGTCGGTGTCGCGCAATGTTCACCACAGCCAGCTGAAGGCCTCCTTGGCAAAGAAGCTGCCTATTGATTTTTCCAACCTCCTCAACAGGATCGAAAAGTATCCGAGCCAAGGAGGCTCTGCACCCAGAGGGTCTAAAAGAAACGTCAACCAAAGGGAATAGAAAGGTTGAGGATTCCGAGCCTGTGAAGAAGGCTCAGAATGATGCATTCGGTCAAAGACGACCACCTCCTATCCCCCGCTTTGAGAGGTTCAGTCTGCTGACTCAGAGTGGGTTAGCTATCTGATGGAAATTGAGGATAAGGGGATCGTCTGCCATCGTCCCCGATCCAACAACAACAAGAAGAGGGTTCGGAGAATTTACGGTCGGTTCCATCAGGACCACGGGCACGAGACTGATAATTGCCGCGTCCTCAAAGACGAGATTGAAGCCCTCATCCAAAGGGGGTACCAGATATGGCTAAAAATAGGATTAAATCGGGATCTTTCAAATCGGGCACGAATCTTAAAGCTCTCAGGGGTAAATGCTAATTTCACCTACAAATGGTTCTGAAATGGGAATTGGGTCTTTTTTCAAAGCCCAATAACCTATAAACGGATCTGTCCTATTGGGTACGGGTAACAACTCGCTACAAACCAATTCAGATGGATAAAGAGTAATTCAAATTCGTGATTATTTCTAAGAGGCAGTTTAAACAGTCTCTCTTATCATGAAACAAGTTTAAACTCTATATCTTATCCAAAAACATCGGGACATAGAGATAACTGATTATCTCTAAACTGTCTCTTAAGGCGACTATAAATACCCCTCCCCCCCTGTAACAGGATAATCAATATTTTTCCACATAAAGCTCTTTCATAATCTTGCTGATTATTGACAAGAGCGTTGGAGGGTTCGTCGTCGGGATCCATCCTGGTGTATCAAACTTTTTGTAGGTTCACGGTAGCGGCAAGAAACCAGTCAAACACCAGTAAAAGTCGACAAGTTTGCTTATTCGTTTCCTTTAAGAAACCACAAATTCATTTATTTTTTCCCACACCAAAATCAGCAGCAACAGATTGGCGCCGTCTATGGGAAACTCGAAAAGCAATCCCGCCCTATTTCATCAGCGAAAGTAGTTTCAAGCTATGCCTATAAAGAAGGGGATGACGATGGTTTCTAACCGCAGATCCACTCCTGCTCCTCCTCCTCCACTCCAGGAGGTCCCCTCTCAACCCATTCAGCAAGTCCAGCAACCGCAACCTGGTCAGCTTCTCCCTCAAACCTTCCAGCAACCGCAGCCTGGACGGCCCCTTCCTCTGCAACCACAGCCCCAGCAAGCTCCTAAAGGGCCTCAAGGGGATTCCGCAGGACCCTCCCGCCGAAGTCGACAAAGGCAACCTCCTCATCATGACCATGTTTCGATACATAACCCATCATTCGACTCCATAACCTCACACAGTCCTCCAACACCGAAAGATCTCCAGCACATTATTGTCAACCGACAACATGGGATAGATCTTCGGACCTGCTTGGATGAGAGGCGGACCCATGATGGGATACCCCGCCGTGAACATCAAAGGAGTCCAGTGATCCGGTCCCCGAGAGCCTGATCCACCTGTAGACCAGATCGCAGAAGATCTAACTCTCCCAGGAGGCAGAGGGAGACACCCCAGCATTGTCAAAGAAGGAGCCGCTCTCCAACTGGCCGACCTGCCCCACAAGACCACTGAGAGCGGGAGGCACCGGTCACAAGGGCAGAGTTCAAGTACTTTCAAGAAGCAGTCCTGAGGGACCTCAATCTTGTTCCCGACCACGATCAGCGGGCACCTAGTCCCCAACCTGCCCCAAGCTATTGGCGTCGTACTCCCAGTCCACAACCTACCCCAAGCTATCACCGTCGCACTCTCAGTCCCCTTTCTCATGAGGACGAGCCCCAGGGCTAAGCAAGATATGACCGAAGAGAATATTCGGTCTACCACCATATCCACGAGATGGAGAGGTGCCTTGGCCGACTTGATAGAGAAGAAGAACAACGGGTGAGGAATTTCCGCCCTAGCAGGCCTCCATTCTCCTGAACCATAATGGAAGCACCGGTTCCAGAGAACTTCAAACCCCCTCATTTTGAGTCATACAATGGGGAGTCAGACCCCACTGAACACATCGAGAGTTTTAAAACTCTCATGATGATCCACATGGCGTCGGACGCGCTTCTTTGCAAAACTTTCCTAGCCTCGCTGAAGGGGCCATCAAGAGAATGGTACTCACGACTAGCCTCGGCCTCCATCTTCTCCTTCGATCAGTTCGAAGGGCTCTTCCTTATGCACTGCATGAATAGCCGCCGTGCTAAAAAGACAAGCACCTCTTTACTATTACTCCATCAAAGGAAGGGCGAGCGGCTAAGGGATTATGTTAAGCGTTTCACCTCCGATGCCACCCTTGACCAGTCGGTAGCCTCTGCTGCTTTCCAATCCAACGTCACCAACGACAACCTCAGGGCCTCTCTTGCCAAGAAGCCTCCTCGGGATTTCTCAGAACTCTGACTTAGGAGTGAGAAGTACATCTGAGCGGAAGAGGTGCTCACCTGCCCCACACTTGAGGGCCCATCCTCCGGAAACAAATGGAAGGGCGTTGAAGAAGAAGAAGCTAAGAAGCTCCAGAAAGATAATGGAGGCCAGCGTCGCCCTCCTCCCCACTTCGAGAAGTTCACTCCGCTCAATGCGAGTGTCTCAGCCATCCTGATAGAGGTCAGGAAAGAAGGTCGCCTTCCACCACCTCCGAAGATGAACACACTGGGCAAAAAGAGAAACAGGGACAAATGGTGTCGCTTCCACAGGGACCACAGCCACGACACAGATGACTGTCGGTCCCTAAAAGACGAGATCGAGGCTCTTATTCAGAGAGGGCAGCTTTCCAGGTTCGTAAGAAAGGACAGGGAAGATCCTCCTCCACCCCTAGGGGGGCTAATAAGCGAACCGAGCGGCATGCGAAGACCCCAGACTCCGAGGCTGAAGCCGTCCTACATCTCATACACGGAGGCCCAATAGGGGGAGATTCGAAATCCTCCTAAAAAGCTTTCATCCGAGAGGTTAACTCCGTGCAGAACCATCCTTCCCCCAAGGGCCTTGGGGTCCCTGTTAATTTCTCAGATAATGATTTGGAGGGCATCCGAACGCCCCATTGTGATGCTCTGGTGATCAACCTCCACATGGCCAACTTTGATGTACGCTGGGTGCTGGTCGACAACGACAGTTCAGTCAACATCCTTTTCCTAGAAGACTTCCAGGGTCTTAAGCTCTCCAGAGATCAACTCAAGCCTGTCGGCTATACTCTCCACAGGGTCATCGGGGTTCCAGTGACGATCGAGGGTGTCATAACTCTCAATGTAACCGCTGGCAAGACCCCGACCACCCGAACCGAGCTGATGGACTTCATGGTGGTAGATGTGAAGGCTGCTTACAATGTCATCCTGGGCTGACCATGCTTAGTTGCTCTACAGGCTGTACCCTCACCCTACGATGTGAAGATGAAGTTCCCCATGACAGCAGGCATCGGAGAAGCCAGAGGGAGCCAGGAGGCAGCTCGCAAATGCTACATGACTTCGGTAGGAGGACCGATTCTCTCCCTTGAAGCTCTTGAACTCCCCCAAGCGAGTAGCCAACCTATTTCATTGCCAGTCGATGAGCTGGAAAACATGGCCTTCTCAAAGAGAGATTCGACCAGGACATTCTAGGTGCTTCTCATGCACCACCTTAGTGTTGCTTCTGGGGCCAAACACGTTCAGCAAAAGCAATGCAAATTCGCTCCCAAACGCCAGCAGGAAATTAAAGAAGAGGTGGAGAAACTCTTGAATGCTCGGTTCATACAAGAGGTCAACTATCCCGAATGGCTGTCCATTGTCGTGATGGTCAAAAAAGCCAACGGGAGCTGGAGGATCTACATCGACTTCACAGATCTAAACAAAGCCTTCCCCAAAGATCCGTTCCCACTCCCCAGCATTGATGCTCTGATTAATGCAACCTCAGGCCACAAACTCTTAAGTTTATGGATGCATTTTTTAGGTACAACCAAATCAGGATGTTCCCTCCAGATATTCTGAAGACCTCTTTCGTAACCGACCAGGGTCTATACTACTACCGGGTTATGCCCTTCGGGCTTAAGAATGCCATTGCCACCTATCAGCGCCTTGTTAATAAGATCTTCAAAGAACAGATTGGTTGGAACATGGAAGTTTATGTAGACGACATGTTGGTAAAAAGCACCAGCAAATCAGGTAATATTCCCGATCTTCAAGAGGCTTTTGATGTGTTGAGGAGACACAACATGAGACTGAACCCTTAACAAGTGTGCCTTCGGTGTCTCATCTGGTAAATTTGCAGAGTTCATAGTAGAGAGCACAATCTCTGGTGCCAGCAAAGCGATAGAGGAACCCCCATTCTAGACCGTGTATGTTGATGGGTCCTCGTGCGCCGATGGAAGCAGAGATTGGGTCATCTTGACTAGCCTCGATGATTTCGTGCTCCAGTACTCACTCCATATCAACTTTCGGGCGTCCAACAACGAGACTGAATACGAAGACCTTATAGACGGAATATGTATGGCTCACAAGGCCAGGGCTGAGCGCGTCAAGATATTCAGTGACTCGCAGCTGGTAGTGAACCAGGTATCAGGGAAATACGAAGTGCGAGATGGTCGCATGGCCAAATACTTAGCCAAGGTCAAAGAACTGATGGCATCTTTTGCGGATGCACAACTCCAGCAAATCCAACGAGAAGAGAATGCACAAGCAGATGCCCTCAAAAAGCTAGGCTCTTCTTCCCTCTAGGGGCTCGAACAAACCGTCCTAATAGACGTTCTCCTGAGACCTAGCATCGAGGAAGAAGATCCCGAACCGATGGAGACGCTGCCCCTAGAACTCAGGGAGAACTGGATGAGTCCCTTGCTCGAGTTCCTCAAAGATGGGATCCTCTCTCTAAATCCTAAAGAGGCTCGAAAGATCAGAACCAGAGTCGAGTGGTGCACGCTCATCGAGGGGGTCATGTACAAATGCTCTTACACTCAAGTGAACGACAGGCCCTACTTGAGATGCCTCTCCCCTGAGGAAGCTCAGTATGCTCTAAAGGATGTCCATGAAGGTATGTGTGGTGCTCACCTGGGAGCAAGGTCCCTTGCCTGCAAGGTCCTGAATTATGGATACTTCTAGCCCACTCTCCTAAGCGATGCAGAACAACATGTTCGCCAAAGCGGCCCATGCCAAAAATTCTCAATGATCCGCTGCTCACCACAAGCCCAACTCTCCTCTTTATCCAGTCCAACCCCTTTCACAATGTGGGATATGGACTTGCTTGGGTCTTTCCCTCCAGTGCCGGGCCAGCTGAAGTTCCTTGTCGTGGCAATCGACTAGTTTTCTAAATGGATCGAAGCTGAGCCTTTAGAAACGATCACAGAGAATAGAGCTCAGCATTTGTATTGGAAAAATGTTGTCTGCAAATTCGGTGTGCCTCGAATCTTGGTAACAGACAATGGGACTCTATTTATGGGGATAGCTTTTTGCACTTTTTGTACAGACCTTGGTATCCAGCAACGATTCTCCTTGATCTCCCACCCACAGCCCAACGGTCAAGCAGAGAACGCTAACCGAAAGATTCTCTCCGACCTGAAAAAGAGACTGGACAAGTCTGCTGAGGGTTTAAGGGTCGAGCAACTCCCCAGTGTGCTCTGGAGCTATTGCACTACTAAGAGGACCCCATAGGAGAATCTCCCTTCAACCTCACTTACGGCTCCGAAGCTGTCATCCCGTTAGAAGTCGGTCTACCTCCCTGTAATACCCTGATTTTCCAAATATATGAAAGATTATTTATTTTTATATATGTATACATGTGTAGTATGTTGACTATTATTTTTAGCATGATGTGTAAGAATATTATTTTTCTAAGCCCAAATGTTAGTTTACTTATTTTTCTTTTTAGTTATCTTGGCCCAATTAATTTTAGCCCATGAAACTAAACCCTTTTATTATTTTCTACAACTTGTAATGTGTAGCACTTTTTAAGACTTATTATTTTATGTACAAGTTCTTGTAGGGGTGATTTGTGCATGCACGTGCATTTCACATACACGTGCATTGAGCACTATTCTTGGCCGGATGTGAGTAGAGAAGTGGGTTGAGTCATGGGTAGTTATGTGAGGTGTGGGTAGTTTTCACAACTCCCTAGTCCATCCTAGCCCTTGATCCTATAACTATCTACTAACTCCTAGCCCTCCATCCTACTCAAATTTGTATATAAATACCCCCTCTCATTCTCTATTTCTTTTACACTAGAATCATTATTGTAAGAGAGGTATTTTGTGAAAGAGTTGTGTGTGCTTTCTGTGGAGGCCGAGTAGCATTTCTGAAGGCTTCGGTGTGGAGCAAGGAGCAAGGAGTAAGGAGTGCTGCGTCGCATTAAGGAGCTTTTGCTGGATTCGATTACTTCGTCAATAAGGTGGGTGTTTCTCAGGACTTCTAGTGTTGGAAACATGCCATAATTGTGATGTTTGTTACTATGCTCATGGGAAGTAAAGTCGAATGTATTAGAATTGCTTGAGTATGTTTATGTTGATAATTTTGGAGGACTAATAGTGTAGTAATGGCACTGAAAACAAGGATGAATTGGGTCGGTACAGTCGACTGTCGTGTAGATAAGTCGACTGGTTCGAGATTTCTGTTACATGATTTGTTAGAAAGCTTAATGACATATATGTGAACAATTAAAATAAAGTAGTAAGGCTAAACTCATGTCCTTCATGATGTACATGACTAAGTAGACATGAGCATGTGGAAAAAGAACTAGGGATAATTAATAAAACTGTGAACGACTGGTGCAGTCGACTGATGTTATGAACAGTCGACCGATGCATCGATTAAACTATGAATATGCCTGTAATTCCATGAAATGAGATATGTTTTCATTGTGATTGTTCTAGTGTAATTGAGAATAAGGTTTCATCTCTGCAAGAAAGTTATGGATAAGTATAAATGCATGTTTAAAACACTTCCTTGTAGAAGAGACAATATTAGTAACTTGAAATTTCATGCTGCGATGTTACTGAACAGTAAGAAGCTTTGTATTCATGAGACATGAACGTATGGATACTGGAAATTGACATCATGATGCAAGTGCATGTAAGAACTGTAAGAAAGATAATCCTGTAATTGGAAATATGAATCTGTCCAGTCGACTTAATGCGAGTAGCAAGTCGACTGAGCTGAACGTAGAAATGTACTGTTAAAAAAACCCCCCCAGGACAGACGACTGATGGAATAACAGTCGACTGTCATATGAATGATTTTTGAACAAAGAAAAGTTGCGGGACAGGCGACTGGCCATGTGCAGCAGTCGACTCTTCCGAGTGTTTATGAAGAACTTGTATTGACTGTATCAGTCGACTGGTCTTTTTCTAAGACGACTGTACAGAGTAGATTCTGATATGTCAGATATTTCATTTTGATTACTGCTAAGAGTTGCGAACTTTATGATTGATGTTGATAAATTCTTTCTATTGCTGTATGAATTTATATGAAATGAATCATAGTTGGAATTGAGGAATTCACATGAATTGAGTCATACTTTGAATGAAGAATTACATGAATATGAAATTAAGAACATGATATGCTGAGGCAATGAAAATGAATTTTGAGTTGGAATTGCTCAAATTGGAAGTTGTGAATTAGAAATTGAACAAAGGAGTAGCTAAGTCTCCCCCGGCAATGGAAATGAAATGAAAAATGAGAATTTAAAGACCAAGGTTGGTCATGTATTGAAATGAATGAATAAGTCCGGTTGAGTGGAGAGGCTAACTCCAGAACTTTGATTTTTATTCATGATTCTATTAAAATAAGGACTAGTACATAGTGGAGATGTGATGAAAGTAAGAGAAAAACATTGAGTATGAGGGCTATTGGGTAGCGGCGAGAGCGTATCCCAGAAATACCCATGATGAGTCTGGGTGAGGATACTACTCCAGAGTACCGTCCCAGTGACGACGCTCGTGGGATGTTTGAAGACTACGGGTGGTGTCATGTCTATGGTGAGAGCTGAATTACCACAGGATGTCTGCATGATGAGTCATGTCAGCGATGGGATTCCCTCCAGAGGGACTAGACATGAGTTCGTAGGTCAGAAAACATCTAGGATACTTACCGTAGTTACAGTAGTAGATTAAATCATGGCGAGGGATTGAACCCTATAAAAATGAAGAACGATTAAGAGGCTTGCCCTCGGACCTAAGTAGTATGGGATGCATAGAATCCGAACAAGTGTGCATTAGTGTCATGTAAATTAAATAATTACATTAAGGATTAAGTGCACAATCACAACACGACATCATTAAGATTTTCCCCCTTACTTTATTTTTTGAATGTGAACAAGTTTGTGATTTGTTAAGAAATGAGAATCGTTATACTGTTTCTGGCATAGAGAGGATGGCCATGTATAATTATCGTCGGTTGAATAAACTGACGTACCCACAGTTTTGTATGCAGGATAAATTACATGTTAAAGTGGAATGGATGCATAAAGATTTTACCATGTTGTTGTACACTTATGTAAATGTTGTAAATTAATTTTTACTTCCGCTGTGCAAATGAAAAGTGTAATGTATGATGTAAACTCTGATGTAAAGTGAAAAGTTTGATTTTCCTTGTAAAATTCAGTGTATTTGGGATTCGGGGCGTTACACTCCCCCCCCGCTTGATTGCCTACAACGAAGAACAAAACACGAACGAGCTTCGCGGTAACTTGGACCTCATCGATGAGATCCGCGAGAGGTCTGCCATCCGGCAGGAAATCTATAGATGTAGGATTGAGCAGTCCTACAACAAGAGAGTCCACCTTACTAATGTCAAAGAAGGAGATCTGCTGCTGAGAAAGCTATCAATTTCTTTTCCAAGCAAGAGAGGCAAGCCAGCACCTAACTGGGAAGGACCATATAGGGTTTCCAAAGTTGTCAGACCTGGCGCTTATCAACTTGAAGACCCAGGGGGCAAGAGTGCCAAGGATATGGAATGCGGAATACTTGTTGAAGTACCAAGAGGGTGTTTGAACACCGCTCCAAGCAACTTCAACTCCTAGAGCGTTCTTAAAGAATTTTTAAAGTTGTTTCTTTTTATCCAGTTAATTTTTTAAAATGTAATAATGGCTTGCAACTCAGAAGCAGCAACTTAGTTGTTTTTAATAATAGCAATTTCCTTTCTCAGAAAATCCATTGTCTTGATGTTCTGGTTGTCTCACCCTGAAATGTACACCAAATACAAAAAACTCTCTAAACGACAAATTCGGAGTCCAACACTTGGTTCGATGCTGCTATAGCTACTTGCGAACGAGTAAGTACAAAGTAGCTCACCATTCGAAATTGCTCCCACAACTGTTGAATCTCTCTAAACAATAAGTTCGAAGTCCAACACTTGGTTCGATGCCACTTTAGCTACTTGCGAACGAGCAAGTACAAAGTAGCTCACCATTCGAAATTGCTCCCACAACTATTGAATCTCTCTAAACGACATGTTCTGAGTCGAACACTTGGTTTGATGCAGCTTTAGCTACTTACAAATGAGCAAGTACAAAGTAGCTCACCATTCAAAATTGCTCCCACAATTGTTGAATCTCTCTAAATGACAAGTTCGGAGTCCAACACTTGGTTCGATACCGCTTTAGCTACTTGCGAACAAGCAAGTACAAAGTAGCTCACCATTCGGAATTGCTCCCACAACTGTTGAAATTCTCTTGCGAAAGTTAGAAAAACACAAATTCTTCGAAGGAGCTCTTTACCAGATCGAAAAATGTGATATATTATTCCATCAAAATTAAAAATACAAGTCGTAATCAAGACCAAGAAGTCATACAAGTCCTAAAGATCATACAAGACAAAAATATTACAAAATCGGAGATACAAGCCTTATTCTAGCCCTAACTTTTTCTAAGAAGGGGGGCACTCCTATTGAGTGATACACGAGGGCGGCGAGCACCGTGCTGATCTTGCCTCGTCTCCACGGAGGTCTCTAAGCCAGGGAGCCGAGTCGCGTCGTCGGCATCCAAGGGTCTAACGGTCGCCCCGACAGATGCCCCACTCGACGAGCCGGCCACTCCACTTTGTGCATCACCTGGATTCCGCAAAACAGGAGGCGAATGAAGTACTAACTCATGGAACGACCTTCCTTGAGCATACTCACCTCGAGGACAGGAAGTGCTTCTGACGTTGCTCCCCTCATAAAACCATCGCAGATGAAGATTCTCTACCTCTAGCTCGACGACACGCTCTTTCAGAGAGTCATCCGTTACTTTGATCTTCAAATAAGGCAATCATCCCGAACTACTTCCTCGCGAAACCTTAGAGACACCCCTTCGAAGATGTGCTGACTCCAGACTCGTCTCGAGCACCACGTTCTTCAATTCGTCTCTCTCGGATCTCTCCTCGAATAAAGAGTGACGAAGAAATTTGAGTCTCAAGCCTTGGCTAACAGCCATTGAGGGACAGGAATCTTCGCCTTCAGGTGCCGCTTTGTGAGTTTTCTCCTCAAAGCGCCTCTTCTCATTATCTCGACGAGCCAGGGTCACTCTTAAATGACCCACCTCCCGCTCTGCTCTATAAAGTAACTCACGAGACCGAGCTAGCCCCAACTTGACAATGCCTAGCTCAGAACGGAAACGTGGCACCTCGCTATCCTAGAAAATCGACCAAAAGAAAGCGTAAATTACTAAAATTGAGAAGCCACATGATGGTGCTATGGCTAAGTGGAGCTACTACGGAGCGATTCGAAAGCAAACAAGCTCACAACTATTTGAAAGCTTCGCAACACTTGTTCAAAAAAAAAAATTCATTCAACTTCATCAAAAAAGTACAAGCGGTGGCCAGTCCGCTATAAGGCGTACAAAAGCAAAAAGAAAGAAAGAGAAAGAACAAGTGCGCGTACAAAAAGTCAAGGAGCCACCTTAGGGCGCTGCTCCGCGATCGCCTCCGGCACCTCCACGATAGCCGACTGAGGATTTTCCATGGCATCCTCTTCTTCTTCTTCTTCTTCTTCTTCTTCTTCTTCTTCTTCTTCTTTCCCTCCTCCGGTGCCTTCTGCTCCCTGCTCCCTCGGCTATTTCTCCTTCGAGAAGGGTATACAAGCTATACCCTGAGCTGTCGAAGCTGGGGATACGAGCTTCCACGTATTTGAGGGCTCTGGCATAAGACTGTTCTATGTTCGCAGGCATATGCGCTTTCCCATCGGCCCTGATTGCCTCTACAGCCGCTGCTACCACTGCCTCCTGCTCCCCCGCTGCATCCTCGACAGTCTTTGTGGCCTTCTCGTTCTCTTGGTCAGCCTTCTCCTTCTCATTGTTCGCCCTGGCCACCTCCCGGGCCGTCTGCTCGTTCGCCTTCGCCAAGGCTGACTCGAGGAGGCTAATCTGAGTAGCCTGAGACTCTGACAGGAGCCGCTCGGCCTCGTACATCTTCATGTCCTTGGCCCTCTCTGATCGATCTTTGTCGCTCGTTGCTTTGAGCTCTTTCTCCTGCTCGGCGAACTTCTCTAAGAGGTGGCTAAAGTGGCTCGAGATCTACGAAGATAAACTACAAGTTTAGCACAAGAAAAACTTAAATTTTTGGAGAACCCAAAAGTTACTCTCTGACATCGTCGCCCTAGCAATCTCGAGGGCATTCTCACCCATTGTCCCTGCCTTCAGTGTCGCTCGGTCCTTCGGGATCAGCAAGTGGTGGATTGCCAGCATGCTCATGATAGAGTCCCCGAGAAAGCCATCATGCTTCATCACTCATCAATCGGGTACGAAGAGGCTTTTGTGCTCCTCGATGAGAATCGCCTCGGCCTCGGCAGTAAGGGGTGGCACCTCAAGCACCAGTGCAGCCCCAAGAATGAAGTCCTTGGCAGAAGGGTCAGAAGGGGAAAATGGTATAGGAGTAGTGGAAGGGGCAGATGGAGTAGGAGAAGGTGATTCCAAGTCAACCACCAGGGAGGCCACCGCCGATCCCTTCGCAGCTCGGCCAGACGATAGCCCCGCTATGGTTCTTTTCCTCTTCTTCCCATCAATACCTTTCCCTCCAACGCCCCCTTGATCAACCAACATCACTCGAAAGTCCATATCGGGGGCCTCTACAGAAACAAAAGCCAAAAAAAAGTTAGCACACAAAGAAAGCAGTATTGGAAATAAAAACAAAGACAAACATCTGAAGCATACTTGGGTCGATCGGACTGAGACCCCCACCGAAGAGAACCTCCTCGGTCATATCCTTCCAACTTAAGGTCGGACAACCGAGGAGTTTCGTCGCGACCGTATCTTCCTCTTGGGTCACCACAGGCTCGGACTTCGCGCACCTCGGCACATCCTCCCTCCATCTCATGGGAAAGTCCCACGGCTGGTTACCTCGGATCAAAAAATATTTCTCCTTCCAAAATTTGATTGAGTGCGGGTTCTCGATCAATTTAATGCCCCGCCACAGTGACAAGTAGTACCGATACTCCATTTTTCACATGCAATTGATCCGATAGAGACTTCGTAGCATGCTAAGCTGAGGCTGGGTCCCCACCACTTGGCACTGAAGCATGAAGCCGATGACATGCCACCACATGTTCGGCATATATTGAACCGGACTCATCCCATACCACCGCAACACCTCGGTTACGAAGGGTGGCAGGGGAAAACGAAGGCCATTATTGAGCGCATCAAAAGGGAAGGCACATGTGTCTGGTGAAGTTGCTGAACACGCTTGGAACCCTGGACCAGGAAGGAGGAGAGTAAACTCCGGCAATATCATGAAGCTCCTTCTGATACGCAGATCCTTCTCCGTAAGAACTGAGGGGATGTCGTCAACCTCGGAGCGTTCCCTCGGCTTGTTCTCGTCAAACGAAGCCAACCTCCCATACACAACCTTGGCCAGAAGGTCGTTGGAGTATTCTCTGACTCGGTTGAGGCTTGACAAAGTAGATGGCATCCTACCCAGCTCTCCCGCTGTCTTCACCCCCTCCACTATCGTCTCCACTATCACTGACCCAGCTACCTCCTTCCCCCTGTCCACCGCAGGGGGACTACCAATGGCCGATCACTTTCTTGATCCGACGTGGAGGTCTCACTCTCAGAGGACGCTCTAGACATCTCATAAAATATATAAAATAAAATATATATTTACCTTGATGTGATAGCAACGGTCAGAAAAGATCGCCGAAAAATGGTAACGATTGGCTGCGAACGATAGTTGAGCTGCCCAGCAGTGAATTCTTTTTCTAAAGAGTAAAAAGAGAGAGTGACGAAATGAAGGAGGGGGTGGTGACTTATAGTAGGAAGAGGGGGCACTACTTGGGCTTCCGAGAGCTTTGGGCCCCCTGAACCACTACAAAGCCCATCAGAAGGCTAAACGACAGAATTCGTAAAGGCATGAGCACGACACGTCACCCAAAACTCATTAACCAGTCACATTGCCTCGAGATTCGTGCATGATCTCCATCAGACGGCTCATATCAAACCACGACTCTCGGATCTACATTCCGAGGATCTGAGCTATCGAGCTGGAAAATGGCGAAAAACATTGCCTCGAGATTCGTGCATGATCTCCATCAGACGGCTCAGATCACGCGACGACCCTCCGATCTACATGTCGAGGATTCGAGCTACTGAGCTGGAAAATGGCAAAAAACATTGCCTCTAGATTCGTGCTTGATCTCCATCAGACTGCTCAGATCACGCCGCAACCTTCGGATCTACATTCTGAGGATTCGAGCTACCGAGCTGGAAAATGGTGAAAAATATTACCTCGAGATTCGTGCATGATCTCCATCAGACGGCTCAAATCACGCCACAACCCTTAGATCTACATTCCGAGGATCCGAGCTACCGAGCAGGAAAATGGCGAAAAAATGCCTCGAGATTCGTGCATGATCTCCATCAGACGGCTCAGATCATGCCACGACCCTCGGATCTACATTCCGAGGATCCGAGCTACCGAGCTGGAAAATGGCGAAAAATATTGCCTCAAGATTCATGCATGATCTCTATCAGATGTCTCAGATCACACCACGACCTTTGAGGATCCGAGCTACCAAGCTGGAAAATGGCGAAAACATTGCCTCGTGATTCGTGCCAGATCTTCATCAGACGGCCCAGAGTGTGCCACATAGCTTGGATCCATATTCTGAGGATCCGAGCTACCGAGCTGGAATGGGGGAAAAACTCTTACCTCTCGATGCGTGCACCTGATCGGAGCGCCTAGATCGTGCCACATCACTTAAGTGCCAGATCGACTGCTTGATTACTCCAAAATTCACGCCAACGAAACGATCGACGCTCCAGATTGCACCACGTCGATATTCCCTGATTAATTCTTTTATTTAAATTGTTAATTCAAATTAATTATTTAAAAATTTTGAAAAATAATTAAAATTTCAAGAAAATTAATTATAAATTCTAAAAAATAATTATAAATTTAGGAAAATATTTTTGAACTCCTGGACGAATAATTATTAATTAGAACGATTAATTAATACTTTTTAAAAACATATTGTTAATGCACAAAATTGAATAAATAATTCAAAAAATAGAAAAATTTTTTATAAAAATCTAGAAAAGTTGTAAAATCATTTTGGGCACTTCACAAACTCAGATTGACACCGTTACACCTCGAGCAAGATCCAAATTCCCTCAAGAACTCCGATAATATTCTTTATGCCATTTGAACAATAAAACTACTCCTCAAATGCTGTTAAACTCAGCCTTCGAGAGTGGGGGGCTTGTGATATGGCTAAAAATAGGATTAAATCTGGATCGTTCAAATCAGGCATGAATCTTAAATCTCTCAGGGGTAAAATGGTAATTTTACCTACAAACGGGTCTGAAATAGGAACTGAGTCTTTTTTCAAAGCCCAATAACCTATAAACGGATCTTTCCTATTTGGTATGGGTAACAACCTGCTACAAACCAATTCAGATGGATAAAGAGTAATTCAAATTCGTGATTTTCTTTAAGAGGCAGTTTAAACAGTCTCTCTTATCATAAAACGAGTTTATACTCTATATCTTATCTAAAACACCGGGACATATAGATAACTGATTATCGCTAAATTGTCTCTTAAGGCGACTATAAATACCCCACTGCCCCCACCGTAACAAGGTAATCAATCTTTTTCTACATAAAGTTCTTTCATAATCTTCCTGATTACTTACAAGAGCGTCGGAGGGTTCGTCGCCGGGATCCATCCCGATGTATCAAACTTTTTGCAGGTTCACGGTAGCGAAAAGAAACCAGTCAAACGCTGGTGAAAGTCGACAGGTTTGCTTATTCGTTTCCTTCAAGAATTCACAAATTCATCTGTTTGTTCCTACACCAAAATCAGCAACAACAGTACTTAAGGGAGTTCACCCGAACTAACCCGAGGGCTTCGCCTCCTCCTCGAACAGCCAACATATGCCCAAAGGTGAAACCCAAGCCCAAAGGAGCTGCTGGGCCAGCCATTCATCACTGTGTCCACGGCAGACCTATGGGGGGAGAGTCGAACACCTCCCGCAAAGCCTTCGTACAGGAGGTTAACTCAGTCCATAACTACCCCCCCCCCCAAGGATCAAGGATTGGTGGTCTCATTCTCCAATGATGACCTAGAAGGCATCTGGCTCCCTCATTGCGATGCCCTGGTAATCAGTCTCGGCATGGCCAATTGTGAGGTCCACCACATCCTCATTGACTATGGTAAGTTGGTCAACATCCTGTTCCTGACCGCATTTGAAAAGCTTAAACTATCTCACGAGAAGCTGAAGCCAGCCAGGTACATGCTCCACAGGTTCTTGGGCATATCTGTCCAAATTGAGGGAATTGTCACGTTGGATGTGACAGATAGAATGACCCCAACCATTCGAACAGAGGTCATAGATTTCATGGTAATCAACGTACAGGCTGCCTATAATGCTATCCTCGGCAGGCCCGGTCTCTGTTGTCTCTAGGCAGTGCCCTCCGCCTATCACCTGAAGATAAAACTCCCTACCAACCACAGGGTCAGCATTGTCAGAGGCAATCAAGAATCTTCTCGTTCATGCTATATGGTCGCGGTGGGGGGGGGGGTTGAGATTTTCCCTTTGACGCAGTCGAGCTTCCATCTGACAGGAGTCTGTTGGGCTCGGATCCCGTCGATAAATGTGGATGTCCTCTTCTTTAGGGAAGACAAATCTAAATTGTTCCGAGTGAGCCAGCCTCTCGCTCCAGACCTAAAGCTGGCCATTATCGACTGCATCCATCGGAATGCCGACCCCTTCGCATGGATGCCCTCGGATAAACTAGGGATTTCAGAGGACCTCATCATGCACAAACTAAGCGTCCACCTGGACTCGAGACCAGTCCAGCAAAAGAATCATAAAGTTCGCGCCCGATAGGCAACAAGCAATAAAGAAAGAAGTGGACAAGCTCCTCCCGGCACGGTTCATTCAGGAGGTCAACTATCTAGAATGGTTGGCAAACATTGTAATGGTGAAGAAACCGAACGAGAAGTGGAGAATCAGTATAGACTTTACAGACCTCAACAAGGCTTATCCTAAATATCTATTCCCCCTCCCGAGTATCAATGCCCTGATAGATGTGACCTCAGGTCACGAGCTGCTTAGTTTTATGGATGCCTTTTTAGGCTACAATTAGATTAGAATGTTCCCTCAGGACATCCCCAAGACCACCTTTGTAACCAACTAAGGCCTCTCCTGCTATCGGGTCATGCCTTTTGGGCTGAAGAACGCCGGTGCCACGTATCAAATGCTCATCCATCGGGTCTTTAAAGAACAGGTAGGTTAAACAAGGAGGTATATGTCGACGATATGCTTGTCAAAGTCGCAGGGGACAAGATCATGTCATTGATCTCGAAGAGGCTTTCGAGATCCTATGATCCCACAATATGAGGCTCAGCCCCTCAAAATGCACCTTCGGCGTCACCTCGGGAAAATTTCTTGGATTCGTGGTCAGCCAGCGAGGCATTGAGGCGAACCCTGAAAAGATTCATGTCATACTAGACATGTCCCTTCCCAGGAATGTCAAACAAGTCCTGTAACATCCTGAATGTTTAATTTTAATTAAATAAGAGTTTGGTCAATTTCACGTGTCTTGCGCATGTAAATTTATGTTCATTTATCTCTAAAAATTATTAACATGAACAAATATTTTAATCCTTCTCTTTTATTTTTTAAAAGCCTATTTAGACTCTAGGCCTAATTGTCTAAATCTAGCCCACCCTAATTAATTAATTATTTTTGTATTAGAATCCCATAGACTTTTAACCCACTAGTTTATATCTCCTTTTTGTCATAACTTGTGGTGTAGACTAGTTATGTAGACAATTAATTAATTAATCATATACAACTAGTAATTAGGGGTACTATGGGTGACACGTGCATTGCACTAGTACGTGCCTTGGTGCGTGTGTGTGTGGGGGGGGGGGGGTTGGGCCGGATTAAGCAAGAGAAAATGGGAGAAGTGGAGTAGTGGATGGGGTGGTTTTGTATTCATGGGTGGTTGCTACAACTCCCTAATACATCCTAGCCCCTAATCTATAACCATCTAAATCAATCTTAGCTATCTATTTTTCTTTCAGAAAAGTATAAATACCCCCCTCATTCCCTTTATCTAGTAAATTAGAAAAAATTGGTAAAGAAAGAAAGAATGAAAAGAACTAGTGTGAGAAAAAATTTGAGAACATTTTGTGACTAAAAGTGTGAGAGATTTGTGTGTGTTCATTCCCAATTGGAGGCCGGCCTACATCAAGGAGCAAGGAGAGGAGATCGGGTTCCAACTAGCAAAGAGGAGGAGGCATTTTGGTGGCACAATCTAGGAGGAGAATGATCCGTTCGTGTGTTCTAGGAGATTTCTAGGAGTTTTCTATTTGTTTTTCTCCAGAAAGGTAGGTGGTTTCTCAAGCTTCTACTTTTGTTGATGAAATTGCTAAGAAAAACTAATTTGATTGGCCATGTGTTTGTTTAAATAGAGATAAATTATAGATGAAGTGAATGCTTGGTGAATTGATTGCTAGTTGATAAAAATTGTGATTACTATATTAGAAATTATCATGTTGCCATGAAATATGTGTTTTGAGCCATGCTAAATTGAGAAAATTGTGCTTATGAAATGATTAGTTGATTAAGTGAACCATTGAAATCATATTGTCTAAATTAATGTAACACTACTGTACAAAGAGAGGATTTTTGTTCTAGAAATGTTGTAGAATAACAATAAGTAAGAAAGTAGTCATTTGTGAAAATTTTGGTTATAAATTATGTAGGAATTATGATTTCTTTTTAATGTCGAAATTGTGGACATAGAACATAAAGTAGGTATAAGAATTCGTGTTTTTATGCCAAATAATGATTCTTAAATTACTATTTTACTGTAAATTTCTATTATTTATAATCTGGAAGTTTTGGACACAAATAGAGAAGAAAAGAAATTAAAAGGACTTGAATTATGGAAAATTAGTAACAAACAGAGAGTTGAATTATAAACAACTCAACACTTTTCATATCAGGTTAGTCACTTGGACTTATTGGTCTTCGGGTGCACAACAGAATACTACTGTAGCGCTGGGTTGGTCTTTGGTTGTGGGTTCGAAACTGGACAGAATCCTTTTATTTCTTTCTTTCTAAAAAAAATCCAAATACACAAAAGTCGACCTATATGGACCCTAGCCTATTTTATATCACCTTGGCGCCTTGAACTCTGTGGTCTTCGGTGGCGCCACAGAGCGCTTACTGTTGTAATACCCTGATTTTTCAATTAATGAAAAATTATTTTATTTTGCATGTAGTGTGCACGTGCAACATCTTGATTGAATTAAAATCTTATAATTATTTTTATTGTGATGTGTATGAATATTTAAATATGTGTTCTCAAATTATTTTATACAAAAGCCTTTTTCTTAATAAATAGAAAGCCTTATTTTAAAGCCTTTTTCTTAAAGCCCAAAATGTATTTTATTTATTTTATTTTTTAAATAACTATTTTGGCCCAAAACTAAAGCCCATGGATTAATTTATTTAAGAAGTCTATTTTATTTTTTATGTAAAAATCAAATGCACAATTTTGGGCCTAGTTGCATGCACGTGCACTACACGTACACGTGCAAGAGCACACCCTCTTCATGGCCGGGTACACTTCTTTTGGAGGGAGATTCAAAAGTTTAGTGGTGGTCATGGTGTGGTGGTTATGTGAATGTGGGTAGTTGTGGTAACTTCTACTCTCATCCTAGCCCTCCATCCTACAACCAACCAACTAATCCTAGCCCTTCATTCTACTTGATTTCTAGTATAAATACCCCCTCCCATGGCTATATTCATATGCAATTATATCTTTCTAAAACTATAGTCTAATTTAGTAGTAAGTTGGGAGTTAAAAGATTGAGAGAATTGTGTGGGATTGTATTGCTTTCAACAAGGAGAAGAAGGCCGGCATCAAAAGGGGAAGCTTTCGGTTTTGCTTGGGCTTGGAGGTGTGTGCGAGCGTCTAGGAGGAGGTGCATTCATTCGCAAAGGACCTTCGTTGCTATTGTGTTGTTTTCTCTCCATACAAGGTGGGTAAAATTCTCCATATTTCTAAAGTAGAAATGCTTGTTTGAATGAATGATAGTGGATTTGATTTTCCTTATTTCTAATTAGAAATGATGCTAGCATTATATTGAGAAATAATGCATGAAAAATACTAATAAGAGTACACTTCTAATTGGAAAATTGACCTCTGAATTGATTGGAATGTGAGTATGCAATTGTATGTGATTGGATTAGTAAAAATCTAAGGTGATATGGATTAATTTTAACCATGAATGTGAACTTGGCTAATAAAGAGATTAGTGGCATTAATTATTGAGAAATGTTGAGAAAGAATCTTTCAGGTAAGTCGACTTAGGACCTTGTAAGTTGACTTATGTGCTCATTTAAGTCGACTTGTGCTTTTATAAGTCAACTTCTTGCTTAAATTATTTGCTTAAAATTATGGATGTTTTCCCCTGAACAGTTGACTTACTCTAGTATAAGTCGACTGGTACTGATACATTTTTTTATAAACTTGAATGTTCTACTCTTTTGAAAATACATGAGACTTTATAAAGATAATTTGGGAATTGTTGCATGGAATAAAATGTGATTTGGTAATAAAAGGTGTAATTAGAACTATGATTTTGATATGTGTATTTTTGGGTAATTATACATTGCAAAAGAACTAGAAATGAAGAAGATTAGTATAGTAGAGATTGAAGTGACATTATGTGATAGATGTATGAAAATATGAACTGTGAATATTCGTTAGTACTTCCCATTTTAAGAATAATGTGAACAATAAAATGTGAATTATTCTTGTTGAAGAATAGCGAGACAAAGTGTGATGTGTAAATAGAATGAAGGAATGATTCCTTAATTTGAGATTTTTAACCGGTTCAGTCGACCTAATGTGTGTAGCAGTCGACTGTATAGAACCTGAGAAATTACATAACTGAACTCCGCAAAACAGGCGACTGTGTTGAACGACAGTCGACTGTCCTGTGGGTGATAATTGAATTTGGAACACTGCGGAACAGCCGACTGCTGTGTGCAGCAGTCGACTCTCCCGAGTGGTTTTGAATAACTGGAATTGACTGAACAAGTCGACTGGAAGAGATCCAAGTCGACTGTCCAGAGTGTTTCAGAGAACATTATCCTGTCTATTTTGAAGATTGTGAACTTTATGATTGATGTTGATGAACTCTTTTATTGCTGTATGAATTTATATGAAATGAATCATAGTTTGAATTGAGAATTTACATGAAATGAATCATAGTTTTGAATTGAGAATTTACATGAAATGAATTATAGATTTGAATTGAGAATTACATGAATATGAAAGCTAAGATCATGATATGCTGAGGCAATGAAAAATGAACTCATGAGCTGGGAATGCTCAGATTATGTTAGAATTTGTGAATTGGAATTGAAATGAAAGAGTAGCTAAGTCTCCCCCGGCAATTGGAAAGAAATTGAAATGAATATGGAAAAGAAAGACCAAGGTTGGTCATGTTGAAATGAATGAATAAGTCCGGTTTAGTGGAGAGGCTAACTCTAGAGCTTTGATTTGGTTCATGATTCTAATAAAAACTAAGGATTAGTACATAGTGGAGACGTGATGAAAGTAGGAGAAAAACACGAGTGAGAGCCATCGGATTTGCGGCGGAGGGTATTTCACAGGTTCTTCACGATGAGTCGTGACATGACGTGGATACGGCTCCAGGGTGCCGTGGCGGCGGAGAGTATTTCACAGGTTCTTCACGATGCGTCGTGACATGACGCGGATACTGCTCCAGGGTACCGTCCCTGTGGTGACACTTGTGGGATGTTTGGTGACTGCATGAGGATCGTGTGCCATGAAGGATGCTGAATTGTCCATAGGTTCTTCACGATGAGTCGTGACATGACGTGGGATTCCCCTCCAGTTTCTGTACACGTGCTTGCACTCATAGATCATCTAAGATACTACCGTAGTTACAGTAGTAGATTAAGTCATGGCGAGGGATTGAACCCTACAAAGATGAAGAACGATTAAGAGGCTTGCCCTCGGACCTATGTAGTATGGGATGCATAGACTCTGAACAAGTGTGCATTAGTGTCATGTAACATAAATAATTGCATTAAGGACTAAGTGCACAATCACAACACGACATCAATAGGGTAGTCCCTGTAGCTTGATTTGTGACAAGTTTGTGTTTGCTAAATATGGAAAATTAAGTTATACTATTTCCGGCATAGAGAGGATGGCCGTGTATAATGATCGTCGGTTGAATAAACTGACGTACCCATAGTCTTATATGCAGGTAAATGGCATGTTAAAGGTTAAAGAGGAATGGATGCATAAAGATTATACCATGTTGTTATACATTTATTTAATTGTTGTAAATTTTACTTCCGCTGTGCAAATGAAAAGTGTAATATTGATGTAAACTCTGATGTAAAGTGAAAAGTTTAAATTTCCTTGTAAAATTGTACTGAAGAAAGTGAAAAGATCCTGTAGAACATCTCGAATTCAGTGTTTTTGGGATTCGGGGCGTTACAACTGTAGCGCAGGTTTAGTCTCGGGTTAGGGGTTCGAAATCTGACCTTGGGTTTTTTAATTAAAAGATGTATATTTTTGGGTTTAAGTATTTTTAAGGGTTTTTAAAAGTGAAATAAATTTGAAGAAAAATACTAGAAAGACTCTAATAATGCCTAGGCTTCATGAGAATTTTTCTATAACTTTTGGCTTATTATAAATAAGAATTGAAGACAATTTCAAGAAAGAAATTGATACAAATTATTAGATAGAGAAAAATGAATGTTTTTTGTTTAAAAGATTTTTAATAAAGAGTTGAAATGAGATTTGTGTAATGGAAAATTTTTGAGATAAGCCTTATACCGGCATTGAATAAATTCTTTGAGATAAGATATTGAAATGAAAAGACCAAGTTTGGGTCATATTGTTGAAATGATGGTTAAGACTGGTATAGAGGGAGTGATAAGTCTAGGGTATTGGTTTCATTCATGATTCAAATTATTAAGGATTAGATACATAGTGAAGATGTGATGAAAGTAAGAGAAAAACACGAGTATGAGGGTCTCAGAGCTACGATGTGAGAGTATTCACAGGCTGTCTACACGATGCGTCGTGACATGACATGGATAGATCTCCATGATTTTGCACCGCAGGCGACGCTTGTGTGGTGTTTGGTGACTACGGGTGGTGCAATATCCCATGACGGAGGCTAAATTGTCCATAGGTTCTACACGATGCATCGTGTCATGACGTGGGATTGCCCTCCAGGCTATCTGGACATGGGCTCGTAACTCATAGAACATCTAGGATACTTACCGTAGTTACCGTAGTAGTTTAAGTTATGACGAGGGATCCAACCCTACAAGATGAAGAACGATTAAAGGCTTGCCCTTGGACCTATGTAGTATGGGATGCATAGAATCCGAACAAGTGCGCATTAGTGTCATGTAACATAAATAATTGCATTAAAGACTAAGTGCACATTCACACACGACACTAATAGGATAGTCCCCGTAGCTTTGTTTTGTGACAAGTGTGTGCTTTCTAAGTAAGAGAAATTGATGTATTATATCCTAGCGTCAGTTGAATGAACTGACGTGCCCATAGTTTCTATACAGGATAAAGTGAAAGAAAAAGACTAAGGAGGAATTGATGCTTAAAGAATTATTCAAGTGTTGCTTATTTCATTCATGTAATTGTTGTAAATTGCTTCCGCCATTTAAATGTAACTTTGATGTAATAAAAGTGTTTAATTCCTTGTAAAATTGTACGAGGAGAAGTGTAAAGATCCTGTGGAACTTTGAATTCAGTCATGTTTGGAATTCGGGGTGTTACAAGTCCACTGGCACGAGTCGACTGGCGGCCATCGGTCGTTTCCTCTCCATGTCTGGAGAAAAGTCGCTCCCCTTTTTCAAAGCCCTTCGGGGAGCGAAAAGCTTCGAGTGGGGAGAAACCCAACAACAAGCTTTCGACCAACTAAAATTCTACCTGGCCAACCCTCTGCTCCTCAGCAAATCAGAGTCGAGGGAGCCCCTCTTTCTCTATCTGGCCGCCTCGAAGTACGCCCTCAGCACAATGCCTTTCAGGGAGGAAGACGGGGTCCGGAAGCTCATCTATTATGTCAGCAAAGTCCTGCATGATGCAGAGCTTAGATACACCAGGATGGAAAATGTCGCCTACGCATTGGTGATGGCCACTCGAAAACTCTGACCATACTTTTAGGCCTACTCCATCCAAGTCTACACAGATCAGCCTATGAAGCTAGTCCTCAACAAACCAGAATACTCCAGTCAGCTAGTCAAGTGGTCAATTGAGCTGAGCTAGCATGACATCAGCTACCAACCCCGCACAACCATCAAAGGACAAGCCCTTGCAGAATTCATCACAGAATGTACCATCCCCAAAGTATCTGAAATCTGGGAGGATGTACCAATTTGGGAGATCTATGTCAATGGATCATCCTGCGAGGGTGAAAGCGGAGCTAGCATAATACTCAGGGGTCCATACGACTTCATCCTTCAGTATTCTCTATGCCTTAATTTCCAGGCCTCGAACAATGAGGCAGAATACGAAGCAATGATCATCGGGCTCATGCTAGCCCACAAGACAGGGGCAAGACAAGTGAGGGCCTTCAGCGAATCTCAGCTCTTGGTCAACCAGATCTTCGAGGATTATGAAGCTCACGACTCTCGAATGATCTAATACTTGGCGCATGTTTTTTTCAGCTTTTAACAGTCTTTAAGGGCGCAGCTATTGAGCGTATTCTGAAAGAACAAAATAGCCAGGATGATGCCATATCCAAGCTCACCTCGTCATCCTTCGAGGGCCTAGATCACACTGTTCTAGTCGAGGTCCTCCTCAAGCCTAGCATCAAGAACCCTGAGGTCCTTTGCATCAACCAAGGCGTACAAGTGGATACCTGGATGGATCCCATATGAGTTCTTGACAGATGGCAAACTCCCACAAGATTCGGTTGAAGCTAAGAAGATAAGAGTCCGTTCAGAGAGATTCACCTTAATTGACGATGTACTCTTCAAGCGCTTATACACTACAATGGATAGGAAACCATATCTCCGCTGTCAGAGTCCCGATGAAGCCAAATATGCACTAGAGGAGTTGCATGAGGGAATTAGAGGGTGCCATATGGGCAGCAGGTCGTTCGCGAGGAGAGTACTCAACCACGGGTACTATTGGTTGACCATACTAGGAGATGCCCATGATCGGGTGAAAAAATGCGGCCCCTACCAGAGATTCTCTTCGATCAGGCGCATGCCACAAACCGAGCTCAAGCCGTTTGCCAGTCCGGCCCCCTTTGCCATGTGGGGAATGGATCTAGTCGGTCCCTTCCCGAAGGCCATGGGCAAAAGGCGCTTCCTTATTGTGGTTGCTGATTACTTCACCAAATGGATCGAGGAAGAACCCTTGGCCACAATAACTGTAATACCCCGAATTCCAAAATACGATAATTCGTAGCACAATAGGATCTTTTACTTCAAATTCGTACAATTTTACAAGGAATTTAAAAAATTTTCATACAAGACTGTTCTTTTACATTACGCAGAGAAAAAATAAAACAATTACAACACGATAAAACAACATGAATGACAGCAACTAAAATCTGATAGCAATCTTTAGCACCGAATCATCTTTGTGTTCTTTTGCAAATCCAAATCCTACACTAAAGACTGTGAGCACGTCGGTTGCTTACAACCAACGCAATATTATAAAACAACCATCCTCACTATGTCGTAATATAACAATTCTTTATACTATAGCAAAACACAACCACAACTTGAATGCAAACAAAGTGTAAAGAGTAACTATCCTAGACATGACAGTGTATGATATGCCTTAGATGCCTAATGCAGATTTACACTACGATGCACTAATGCATACTTGTTCGGATACTATGCATCTCATACTATATAGGTCCGAGAGCAAGCCCTTATCGTACTCCTCAATGTAGGGTTTAATCCCTCACCATGAATTACTACCACGGTGACTAATGTATGTTTAGATATTTTTTGAGTATCTAGTACCACCCCGATATTTCTTGAGTATCGTACTCCCACTTCAAGTGATTTTGGACACACTGTCTCACACCCAGTAATTATAGAAGCGAATACCCACACCGCATGCTATGATCCCGATAATTCTTGAGTATTGCACTCCCACTTCAAGTGATTTTGGACACACTACCTCACACCTATTAATTCTGAAGGCGAATACCCACATCGTGTTGTCATTGGTACCTCATCACACAAACACCCCACGAGCGTCTCCTTGATCCCAGTAATTCGGGAGTAATATCCATCGCGAGCCTCAACCCAGGTAATTCTGGAGATACCTCCCACCGCGCTATCTAGGCCCTCATACTCGTGTTTACCCATACCTCATCACATCTCCCCTTAGTGCCTAACCCTATGTTTTAGTTTTAAAAATCATCACAACCTAGAACTAGCTTACCCTACCGGACTTAAACCCACAAGAGAATGTCAGCCCACACTGGCTACTTCTCAAAGAGAGAGTCAACCCACACTGGTCATTCCTCAAAAAATCTCATTAATAATACTGCCGGTTACTAGGGTCTTGCCTAGCCTCTAGATTCTAACAACTATCTCATTCTAGAGATCAATAGTAGGTTATATTCAACCTCAACAACAATATTTCAATTTTCAAAACAATAATTTTCATTCAACCCATGAAGTATTCAACTTTCAAAATTCATTTACTAATAATTTCCAACTCAAATTTCCTCAAGAATAACTTCTAATTTGCTAAACAAGACAATCGCTCCCAATACTTTCTCAAAATCCACCTCCTTCAAATTAATTCCCTTTCAATTAACTCTTTTCTAGATTTTAAACAAAACTCATCTCTTCATCCCAAATTTTCTGAATTTCATTAAAAGTCATGCCCAAACTTATTCCTTTCAGTTCTCAACTTTATCTCATTTTTATTTATAAAAAAAAAATAAAACTTAAGAATCTTCAATTAATTTTCAATTTTGAAGCCCAACTCAACACATAAACAAAACATACCCTTTTAGATTTCAAAATTTCTTTAGAATAGTATAATAAAATCTCCAAATAATGTTCTACAAATTTTCTCACAATTTTTTTTCTCAATACTTTATACTAAAAATCCAAGAGGAAGATATAAAAAAAAAAAAAAAAACGTTTTTAATCAAGTTAGCCCCCTGCAGGGCTCGAACCAGCGCCAGCAGAGAAGAAGCATAAGCGCCAAACCAATGGGCCAACTGCGCCCATGGTATAAAGTTTCTAGCAATTTTTAAATAACCAAATTCATCTCATTTCATTCTTTTTAAGAAAAAATGAAAACACACAGAGCAACACCCCACTCGAACCCTCGCCCATAGAGAGGCAACGAAGCGCCTACCCACTGAGCCTAAGCTCAGATCACAACTACTATAGGGTTTAAATTCTCAAATAATTGGCCTTGGTTAATTTTCTCTTTTCTAAAATACACACGTTCAAACTCTATTGTGCGCCTCATTAATTTAATACAATCAAGTTACACATTCTAAAATATCAGAGGAAAACTATACTGAATTTCATTATAACAATAATTCTACATAACATAAAATTTCTAACACATATCGAATAATTTAATTACCACAAGAATATACGAAATATTGATCTACATCACATAACAATTTTTTTCCCTTTTTCCTTGGCAACTAATAATATGAGAAATTTTCTTCAAGATCAATTAAATTCATGCTCAATCAATTTCTCTCACGAATGATTTATAAAAATCTACTCACTCTAAAAATAATCACACTGATATTTCATATGTCAACTTCCACAACTTCTAAATTTTTATTTCATAATCCTACTACAAATAGAATGCACTTCACCCAAAATTAC